>CAWUFW010005480.1:0-1324703 GCA_963921515.1 Calotriton arnoldi | reverse complement strand
ATGACCTCATCCAGTGACTGTGTGTTTCTGTAAAGTTTAAATATGTTTAATATATATAGGGAAAGGCGTATTGAAGAATGAGTGGGTGTATAAGTGTCTGAATGGATGATTTAGTACGTGAGTGACTGACTCTACAAGTGAGTGATTAAACGTATCTTACTGAATGCATGGGTTAGTGACTAAACTGTGTGAATGTCTGTATCCGTCTGTTTGTTGGTGTGTAAGTGGATGCATGGATTTGCGAATAGCTACATGAGTGTCTATATGGGTTATTGATTGGTTCTCTGAGTATCTGTATGGCTGCCTGAGTGTTTGTGTGGGTGGGGTGTGTGTGACTCTATACATAGATGTGTGAGTGGGTGATTCACTGGGTGCATGATTTCAAGAGTGCATCTGTGATGGACTGCTTGGGTGGGTGAGTGTGTGTATGGGTGTGTTAGTGAGTGAATGTATATCTCAGTGGTACATGTGCGAGTAACTACATATGTAAAAGGCAGTATATATGTGTGTTAGAGTATTTAAATGGCTATAAGTGAGAGTGTGTTATTGTGAGAGTGGCTGTATGGATGCGTGTGTGCTTGTATCAGTTATTGTATAAGAGCGTAAGAATGTGCTAGTATTTGTATGAGTAAGTGAGCTGGTGTGTGTATAACTGTATAGGTGAGTAAATGGGTGTGTGATTAATTTTTTGCATGACTGACTAGGTGTGTGAGTACCTCAATGGATGAGTGGCGGTGTGTGAGTGTTTATATAGGTGTATGAGTGCATATGATAGTCCTGTACTGAGTGACTGTAAGTATGAGTGACTGTACAGGTGAGTGAGTGGATGTGTGTGTAGACCTAAGAATCAGTGAGTGGGTATGTAGTTTTTGGTGTTGGAGTGTCTATGGTTTTGAGAATGGCAGTCTGTAATTTAGAGTGGGTGTATCAAAAGTTATATTAGGGTGTGAGAAGATTCATGAAATTATCACATGGATGATGTCATCAGTGATGTCATTTGAGATGTCATCAGTGATGTCATCAGTGATGTCACTGACCATGTCATGAGTGATGTAATATGTGACGTCATCAGCAGTGCATTGCGGGCGCGAGTTATAGTTAGCTGAACTAACTATAACAGGGGAATTTCACGGGTTTTGTACGAGTGCAATGTCCAACTAACTATAACTGTCCCTAAAACCTATGGTTTTTTCAGTGAATTTCAAAGGTTTTTTAAATGCTAATTTCTAACTATAACGTGTCTGAAACCTATGGTTTTTTCAGTGAATTTCAAAGGTTTTTTAAATGCTAATTTCTAACTATAACGTGCCTGAAACCTATGGTTTTTTCAGTGAATTTCAAAGGTTTTTTAAATGCTAATTTCTAACTATAACGTGCCTGAAACCTATGGTTTTTTCAGTGAATTTCAAAGGTTTTTCAAATGCTAATTTCTAACTATAACGTGCCTGAAACCTATGATTTTTTAAGTGAATTTCAAAGGTTTTTTAAATGCTAGTTTCTAACTATGCCAACAGAGGTAGGACATGTAAAGAAAGAAGAAAAAACGCACAGAAAGAAGCAAAAGATGTGCAGAAAGAACCAACAGAGGAGCAGAAAGAGGCCTTGTTGCAAAATCATCCTGTGCCCACAACTTTTTCAGACGGGTACTGGTGGTAACTGACTCTGACTAACCAGAGCCAGTGCGCGTTTGCACAGTGGTGAAGGGAGGGGGGGCCTGAGGTGACATGTGTGCAAACGCGCCCCGTGGCGCGGTTTAAGTTGCGGGATTAAGTCCCCTTGAATCCTGAGGGTCCCTGGGGCCCAACTAGCCCCCCAGGTACCTACAGTTAGGACCACAGAGCTGAGTTGCAGAGAGGCGTTCCGAGGCCACGCACCTTTTTTCTCCTCTCTGCAACGCAACTCTGTTGTGCTTACTGAAGGTACCTGGTGGGCTAGTTGGCCCCCAGGATTCAAAGGGAATTAACTCCCCAACTTAAAACGCACCACAGGGCGTGTTTGCGCACATGTCACCTGAGGCCCGCCCCCTCCCTTCACCACTGTGCAAACGCGCCCCGTGGCGCGTTTTAAGTTGGGGGATTAGGTCACCTTGAATCCTGAGAGTCCCTGGGGCCCAACTAGCCCACAAGGTACTTCCAGTAAGCACCACAGGCCTGCGTTGCAACGCCTGTAACAAATTGTGCAGTTGTGTTTAGGTAGTGAAGAGGGTCGTGCTGGGGGTAGTGTTTTAGGGATTAGGGTAGTGCATTGGTATTTGGGTAGTGTAGGGGGTCATCCGGGGGGTAGTGTTTTAGGGTTTAGGGCAGTGCAGTGGTGTTTAGGTAGTGTAGGGGGTCGTGCTGGGGGAGTGTTTTAGGGTTTAGGGCAGTGCAGTGGTGTTCGGGTAGTGTAGGGGGTCGTGCTGGGGGGAGTGTTTTAGGGTTTAGGGCAGTGCAGTCGTGTTCGGGTAGTGTAGGGGGTCGTGCTGGGGGAGTATTTTAGGGTTTAGGGTAGTGCAGTGGTGTTCGGCTAGTGTAGGGGGTCATGCTGGGGGTAGTGTTCTAGGGTTTAGGGCAGTGCAGTGGTGTTCGGGCAGTGTAGGGGGTCGTGCTGGGGGTGGTGTTTTAGGGTTTAGGGCAGTGCAGTGGTGTTCGGGCAGTGTAGGGGGTCGTGCTGGGGGTGGTGTTTCAGGGCTTAGGGCAGTGCAGTGGTGTTCGGGCAGTGTAGGGGGTCGTGCAGGGGGTGGTGTTTCAGGGTTTAGGGCAGTGCAGTGGTGTTCGGGCAGTGTAGGGGGTCGTGCAGGGGTGGTGTTTCAGGGTTTAGGGCAGTGGTGTTCGGGCAGTGTAGGGGGTCATGCTGGGGGTGGTGTTTCAGGGTTTGGGGCAGTGCAGTGGTGTTCGAGCAGTAAAGGGGGTCATGCTGGGGGTGGTGTTTCAGGGTTTAGGGCAGTGCAGTGGTGTTCGGGCAGTGTAGGGGGCGGTGCAGGGGGTGGTGTTTCAGGGTTTAGGGCAGTGCAGTGGTGTTCGGGCAGTGTAGGAGGTGGTGCAGGGGGTGGTGTTTCAGGGTTTAGGGCAGTGCAGTGGTGTTCGGGCAGTGTAGGGGGTCGTGCAGGGGGTGGTGTTTCAGGGTTTAGGGCAGTGCAGTGGTGTTCGGGCAGTGTAGGGGGCGGTGCAGGGGGTGGTGTTTCAGGGTTTAGGGCAGTACAGTGGTGTTCGGGCATTGTAGGGGGTGGTGCTGGGGCTGGTGTTTCAGGGTTTAGGGCAGTGCAGTGGTGTTCGGGCAGTGTAGGGGGTCGTGCTGGGGCTGGTGTTTCAGGGTTTAGGGCAGTGCAGTGGTGTTCGGGCAGTGTAGGGGGTCGTGCTGGGGCTGGTGTTTCAGGGTTTAGGGCAGTGCAGTGGTGTTCGGGCAGTGTAGGGGGTCATGCTGGGGCTGGTGTTTCAGGGTTTAGGGCAGTGCAGTGGTGTTCGGGCAGTGTAGGGGGTCTTGCTGGGGCTGGTGTTTCAGAGTCTAGGGCAATGCAGTGGTGTTCGGGCAGTGTAGGGGTCTTGCTGGGGCTGGTGTTTCAGGGTTTAGGGCAGTGCAGTGGTGTTCGGGCAGTGTAGGGGGTCATGCTGGGGGTGGTGTTTCAGGGTTTAGGGCAGTGCAGTGGTGTTCGGGCAGTGTAGGGGGTCGTGCTGGGGCTAGTGTTTCAGGGTTTAGGGCAGAGCAATGGTGCTCAGGCAGTGTAGGGGGTTGTGCTGGGGGTGATGTTTCAGGGTTTAGGGCAGTGCAGTGGTGTTAGGGCAGTGTAGGGGGTCGTGCTGGGGGTGGTGTTTCAGGGTTTAGGGCAGTGCAGTGGTGTTCCGGCAGTGTAGGGGGTCGTGCAGGGGGTGGTGTTTCAGGGTTTAGTGCAGTGGTGTTCGGGCAGTGTAGGGGGTCGTGCTGGGGTGGTGTTTCAGGGTTTAGGGCAGTGCAGTGGTGTTCGGGCAGTGTAGGGTGTCGTGCTGAGGGGTGGTGTTTCAGGGTTTAGGGCAGTGAAGTAGTGTTTGGGCAGTGTAGGGGGTCGTGCAGGGGGTGGTGTTTCAGGGTTTAGGGCAGTGCAGTGGTGTTCGGCCAGTGTAGGTAGTCTTGCTGGGGGTGGTGTTTCAGGGTTTAGGGCAGTGCAGTAGTTTTCGGGCAGTGTAGGCCGTCGTGCTGGGGCTGGTGTCTCAGGGTTTAGGGCAGTGCAGTGGTGTTCGGGCAGTGTACGGGGTTGTGCTGGGGCTGGTGTTTCAGGGTTTAGGGCAGTGCAGTGGTGTGCGGGCAGTGTACGGGGTTGTGCTGGGGCTGGTGTTTCAGGGTTTAGGGCAGTGCAGTGGTGTTCGGGCAGTGTGGGGGTCCTGCTGGGGGTGGTGTTTCAGGGTTTAGGGCAGTGCAGTGGTGTTCGGGCAGTGTAGGGGGTCGTGCTGGGGCTGGTGTTTCAGGGTTTAGGGCAGTGCAGTGGTGTTCGGGCAGTGTAGGGGGTCGTGCTGGGGCTGGTGTTTCAGGGTTTTGGGCAGAGCAGTGGTGTTCGGGCAGTGTAGGGGCTCGTGCTGGGGGTGGTGTTTCAGGGTTTAGGGCAGTGCAGTGGTGTTCGGGCAGTGTAGGGGGTCTTGCTGGGGGTGGTGTTTCAGGGTTTAGGGCAGTGTAGTGGTGTTCGGGCAGTGTAGGGGGTCTTGCTGGGGGTGGTGTTTCAGGGTTTAGGGCAGTGGTGTTCGGGCAGTGTAGGGGGTCTTGCTGGGAGTGATGTTTCAGGGTTTAGGGCAGTGCAGTGGTGTTCGGGCAGTGTAGGGGGTCTTGCTGGGGGTAGTGTTTCAGGGTTTAGGGCGGTGCAGTGGTGTTCGTGCAGTGTAGGGGGTCGTGCTGGGGGTGGTGTTTCAGGGTTTAGGGCAGTGCAGTAGTGTTCGGGCAGTGTAGGGGGTCATGCAGGGGGTGGTGTTTCAGGGTTAAGGGCAGTGCAGTGGTGTTCTGGCAGTGTAGGGGGTCATGCTGGGGGTGGGTTTTCAGGGTTTAGGGCAGTACAGTGGTGTTCGGGCAGTGTAGGGGATCGTGCAGGGGGTGGTGTTTTAGGGTTTAGGGCAGTGCAGTGGTGTTCGGGCAGTGTAGGGGGTCATGCTGGGGCTGGTGTTTCAGGGTTTAGGGCAGTGCAGTGGTGTTCGGGCAGTGTAGGGGGTCTTGCTGGGGGTGGTGTTTCAGGGTTTACGGCAGTGGTGTTCGGGCAGTGTAGGGGGTCTTGTTGGGGGTGATGTTTCAGGGTTTAGGGCAGTGCAGTGGTGTTTGGGCAGTGTAGGGGGTCTTGCTGGGGGTAGTGTTTCAGGGTTTAGGGCAGTGCAGTGGTGTTCGTGCAGTATAGGGGGTCGTGCTGGGGATGGTGTTTCTGGGTTTAGGGCAGTGCAGTAGTGTTCGAGCAGTGGAGGGGGTTGTGCAGGGGGTGGTGTTTCAGGGTTTAGTGCAGTGGTGTTCGGGCAGTGTAGGGGGTCGCGCTGGGGGTGGTGTTTCAGGGTTTAGGGCAGTGCAGTGGTGTTCGGGCAGTGTAGGGGATCATGCACGGGTGGTGTTTCAGGGTTTAGGGCAGTGCAGTGGTGTTCGGGCAGTGTAGGGTGTTGTACTGGGGCTGGTGTTTCAGGGTTCAGGGCAGTGCAGTGGTGTTCAGGCAGTGTAGGGGGTCGTGCTGAGGCTGGTGTTTCACGGTTTAGGGCAGTGCAGTGGTGTTCGGGCAGTGTAGGGGGTCGTGCTGGGGCTGGTGTTTCAGGGTTTAGGGCAGTGCAGTGGTGTTCGGGCAGTGTAGGGGGTCGTGCTGGGGCTGGTGTTTCAGGGTTTAGGGCAGTGCAGTGGTGCTCGGGCAGTGTAGGGGGTCGTGCTGGGGGTGATGTTTCAGGGTTTAGGGTAGTGCAGTGGTGTTCAGGAAGTGTAGGGGGTCGTGCAGGGGATGGTGTTTCAAGGTTTAGGGCAGTGCAGTGGTGTTCGGGCAGTGTAGGGGGTCGTGGTGGGGCTGGTGTTTCAGGGTTTTGGGCAGAGCAGTGGTGTTTGGGCAGTGTAGGGGGTCATGCTGGGGGTAGTGTTTCAGGGTTTAGGGCAGTGCAGTGGTGTTCGGGCAGTGTAGGGGGTCGTGCTGGGGGTGGTGTTTCAGGGTTTAGGTCAGTGGTGTTCGGGCAGTGTAGGGGGTCTTGCTGGGGGTGATGTTTCAGGGTTTAGGGCAGTGCAGTGGTGTTCGGGCAGTGTAGGGGGTCTTGCTGGGGGTAGTGTTTCAGGGTTTAGGGCAGTGCAGTGGTGTTCGGGCAGTGTAGGGGGTCATGCTGGGGGTGGTGTTTCAGGGTTTAGGGCAGTGCAGTGGTGTTCGGGCAGTGTAGGGGGTCGTGAAGGGGGTGGTGTTTCAGGGTTTAGGGCAGTGCAGTGGTGTTCGGGCAGTGTAGGGGGTCGTGCTAGGGGTGGTGTTTCAGGGTTTAGGGCAGTGCAGTGGTGTTCGGGCAGTGTAGGGGGTCATGCAGGGGCTGGTGTTTCAGGGTTTAGGGCAGTGCAGTGGTGTTCGGGCAGTGTAGGGGGTCATGCTGGGGGTAGTGTTTTAGGGTTTAGGGTAGTGCAGTGGTGCTTGTGTAGTGTAGGGGGTCGTGCTGGAGGTAGTGTTTTAGGGTTTAGGGTAGTGCAGTGGTGTTTGTGTAGTGTAGGGGGTCATGTTTTAGGGTAGTGCAGTGGTGTTTGGGTAGTGTAGGGGTCGTGCTGGGGGTAGTGTTTTAGGGTTTAGGGTAGTGCAGTGGTGCTTGTGTAGTGTAGGGGGTCGTGCTGGGGGTAGTGTTTTAGGGTTTAGGGTAGTGCAGTGGTGTTTGTGTAGTGTAGGGGGTCATGTTTTAGGGTAGTGCAGTGGTGTTTGGGTAGTGTAGGGGGTCGTGCTGGTGGTAGTGTTTTAGGATTTAGGTTAGTGCAGTGGTGTTTGGGTAGTGTAGGGGGTCGTGCTGGGGGTAGTGTTTTAGGGTTTAGGATAGTGCAGTGGTGCTTGTGTAGTGTTGGGGGTCGTGCTGGGGGTAGTGTTTTAGGGTTTAAGGTAGTGCAGTGGTGTTTTTGTAGTGTAGGGGGTCATGTTTTAAGATGCAATGCTCCAATACCTGACCAGTCTGCACTACATAAAACTGCAAAAAACTAAAAACAAAAAGTGTTTTGCACACTTTTGTCATTGGGCTATATGTGGGCTACATCTGGGTAATATTTGTGCTACATTTGGGCTCTTTTTCACTGGTGGCCATCTTGGAAGACTTCTTTGTTATGAAGTTTCCTAATTTCTTCATTTACTGCAGTCTCCTCAGTAGGAAATGCTTTCAGTTTTTTACTTTGATTCCATCAAGAAGGCATTCAGATGGGTCTCACATCTGCCATAAATTCAGAATGTTAGCACTCTAGTTGCTCATTAGATCACTGGAGTAAAGCTACTGCTCACCAGGGAGTTAACTGGTAGTCTGCTGCTGGTATTGAAAGTGATTGTTTCAGTCTGCATGTCAGAATTTTCTAATGAAATAGAAGAGGATTTGAGATCTCACTTAAAACATGCCCTAATTTTTCTTTCTGCAGCACTAACCATAATTTCTATTTCAAAAAGAACCCCTCATTTTGTTCCTTTTTAAATTAAATGTTTTAAGTGTTACCGGTTTATTCCAATCAAGATGGCTTCAGGTGTGCCATACTTTTGTCATAAGTAAGGCTGTTAGCACTCTAGTTGTTCTTTAGAACACTCTGGGAAGCTGCAGTAGAACACAAAGGCATCAACTGGCAGGCTGCTCCTGTTGAAATATAACAGGAAGATATTTGAGATCACACTTGAAACATGTCCTAATTTTTCTTTCCAGAGCACTAACCATAATTTCTATGACAAAATGAACCCCATCATTTTGTTCCTTTTTAAATTAAATGTTTTAAGTGTTACCAGTTTATTCCAATCAAGATGGCTTCAGGTGTGCCATACTTTTGTCATAAGTAAGGCTGTTAGCACTCTAGTTGTTCTTTAGAACACTCTGGGAAGCTGCAGTAGAACACAAAGGCATCAACTGGCAGGCTGCTCCTGTTGAAATATAACAGGAAGATATTTGAGATCACACTTGAAACATGTCCTAATTTTTCTTTCTACAGCACTAACCATAATTTCTATGACAAAATGAACCCCATCATTTTGTTCCTTTTTAAATTAAATTGTTTAAGTGTTACCAGTTTATTCCAATCAAGATGGCTTCAGGTGTGCCATACTTTTGTCATAAGTAAGGCTGTTAGCACTCTAGTTGTTCTTTAGAACACTCTGGGAAGCTGCAGTAGAACACAAAGGCATCAACTGACAGTCTCTGCCCTTGTTGGATGTACATGTTTTACTGAGAATGTCAGACTTCATTCTCACATGAGTGAGAAAGATAATGTGAATTTACAGAAAATATGCTCTCATTTTAGCTTCTGGAGCACCTTCCAAACCTCCATGGGACAAGCATGAGAAAATAGTGTTCTCTCAAACATGATTCATGATATCCCAGCAGAAGGTTTTTCACATGGTAAAATCACCTTAGAATACACCACAATTCCTAAAATTAGTATGGTACCATCAACAAATAAATTCTAATGTAACTAAAGCCTGTTATCACCCTTTATAGTTCTCCTTTTGGTGACCCTCAAAATCTTCTATTCAGTACAATGCATTTCAATGAGGTACTATCATTTATATTGGTCCCAAGATGGCTGCCAGCAATTCCAGGATGAAGTGCTGACAGCCAATCAGATCTCACGATGACATGTGTGGTTAGGCTCCGCCCAGATATATATGTGACTTTACTTTTGATTTTCTCAGGAACTACTGAACGGATTTACACCATTTAAGCAAAAGGCACGACACTGAACCAAGGGCTACCTCTTTGCCAAATTTGGTGTAATTCCGTTCAGCAGTTCGGGCTGTAGCTGCGACTAAAGGTTCCTATGGAAAAATGAATGGGGAAAACGCGTTTTGGGACCCCCTTTTTTCTCGGCCCCCGCTTGACGTATCACCCCGAGACTTTCAGGATAGGAGCGGACCGGAGCGCCCCAACAAGTTGGAAACTTTCGCGAAGATTCGTCAACCGGTGCCAACGTTATTTCAAATAGAATGTCGCGGATTTCCTATGGATAATAGGTTTTAACTATAACTATCTACTGGCGACCGCCAGTAGATAATATATATATATGGATATATATGGATATATATATATATATATATGGATATATATATATATATATATTCACTGAAAAAACCATAGGTTTCAGACACGTTATAGTTACAAATTAGCATTTAAAAAACCTTTGAAATTCACTGAAAAAACCATAGGTTTTAGGGACAGTTATAGTTACTTGGACATTGCACTCGTACAAAACCCGTGAAATTCCCCGTTATAGTTAGTTCAGCTAACTATAACTCGCGCCCCGCAATGCACTGCTGATGACGTCACATATTACATCACTCATGACATGGTCAGTGACATCACTGATGACATCTCAAATGGCATCACTGATGACATCATCCAGTGACTGTGTGTTTCTGTAAAGTTTAAATATTTTTAAAATATATAGGAAAAGACATATTGAAGAATGAGTGGGTGTGTAAGTGTCTGTATGGATGATTTAGTAGGTGCGTGACTGACTCTATAAGTGAGTGATTTAACGTATCTTACTGAATGCATGGGTTAGTGACTAAACTGGGTGTATGTCTGTATCCGTCTGTCTGTTGCTGTGTAAGTGGCTGCATGTGTTTGTGAATAGCTAAATGAGTGTCTATATGAGTTATTGAATGCTTGTCTGAGTATCTGTATGGGTGCCTGAGTGTTTGTGTGGGAGGGGTGTGTGCAACTCTGTGCATAGATGTGTGAGTGGGTGATTCACTGGGTGGATGGTTTCAAGAGTGCATCTGTGATAGACTGTATGGGTGGGTAAGTGTGTGTAAGAGTGTGTTAGTGAGTGAATGTATGTCCCAGTGGTACATGTGTGAGTAACTACATATGTGAAAGGCAGTATATATGTGTGTTGGAGTATATAAATAGCTATAAGCAAGAGTGAGTGATTGTGATAGTGGCTGTATGGATGATTGTGTGCTTGTATCAGTGATTGTATAAGAGCGTAACAATGTGCTACTATTTGTATGAGTAAGTGAGCTGGTGTGTGTATAACTGTATAGGTGAGTAAATGGCAGTGTGTTTAATTATTTGCATGACTGACTAGGTGTGTGAGTATCTCTATGGATGAGTGGCGTTGTTTGAGTGTCTATATAGGAGTAAGAGTGCATATGATAGTCCTGTACTGAGTGACCGTAAGTATGAGTGACTGTACGGGTGAGTGAGTGGATGTGTGTGTGTAGACCTAAGAATCAGTGAGTGGGTATGTAGTTATTGGTGTTGGAGTGTCTATGGTTTTGCGAATGGCAGTCTGTAATTTAGAGTGGGTGTATCAAAGGTTATATTAGGGTGTGAGGAGGTGCATCAGATTATCACGTGGATGATGTCATCAGTGATGTCATTTGAGATGTCATCAGTGATGTCATCAGTGATGTCACTGACCATGTCATGAGTGATGTAATATGTGACGTCATCAGCAGTGCATTGCGGGCGCGAGTTATAGTTAGCTGAACTAACTATAACGGGGGAATTTCACGGGTTTTGTACGAGTGCAATGTCCAAGTAACTATAACTGTCCCTAAAACCTATGGTTTTTTCAGTGAATTTCAAAGGTTTTTTAAATGCTAATTTGTAACTATAACGTGTCTGAAACCTATGGTTTTTTCAGTGAATTTCAAAGGTTTTTTAAATGCTAATTTGTAACTATAACGTGTCTGAAACCTATGGTTTTTTCAGTGAATTTCAAAGGTTTCTTAAATGCTAATTTCTAACTATAACGTGCCTGAAACCTACGGTTTTTTCAGTGAATTTCAAAGGTTTTGTAAATGACAATTTTTAAATGTATTAATTGTTATATTAATTTTTTTCATACTGATTTACTACATTTTTAGAAACAATTTTTTTTTACATATTTTATTTTTTAAATTACATTGTAATTACATTATACATTACATTACAAAAAATACTTTCTCAGAATGAATTACTTTAGTTTAAATACTTTGCAGATAGGCAATAGACTTTTAAGTACAGTAGTTACAGTTGTTGCAATGGGCAACACATTTTCAAACACAATGCAACATTCAGCTCAATGTGAATTTCTAGTTAAATGCAATTAGTTACTTTATGGATTACTTTTGTAACCACAGGACTGGATCCTAGATTCAGTCCTGGTACATCTCCTGTAAACAGTTGAGTAAAAGCGTTTTGGTTACAGTCGTGATTTTTAAGGAATATTATTGTATTTTAAAAGTTGACACTTTGAAACTTTTTCTCATAGAATCACCAATGTTATCCTATGGAAGGAAATTCACTTAGCAGGTAAAAACTGTTATCGTTACTTTTTCTTACTCAGTGTTGGATCCTGGATCCAGCACTGGTGCATCTCCTGTAAACAGTTGAAAGAATGCGTTTAAGTCATACTGTCGCTTTTTAAGGAATATTTGTAGTTTGTGAAAATCGACACTTTGAAACTTTTCTGCTGAAAACCAGACAATGGATTCCTATGGAAGGAAATTCAAGTTACTGGTAAGTACGGTTAAAATTACTTTTCAGGATCAGTACTGGGCTGAAAGATGCAGCACTGAGGTCTCTCCTGATAACAGGTGAGTAAATCGGAATTCGTATTTCGGCTGATTTTAGAGGAATATTTTAAAGTTCCAAAACTCCACACTTAGAAGAATTTCCAAGTGAAACCAGTCAATGTTAGCCTATGGAAGGAAATTCAAGTTACTGGTAAGTACGGTTAAAATTACTTTTCAGGACCAGTACTGGGCTGAAAGATGCAGCACTGAGGTCTCTCCTGATAACAGGTGAGTAAATCAGAATTCGGATTTCGGCTGATTTTAGAGGAATATTTGTATGTTTCAAAAATCAACACTTTGAAGAATTTCCAAGTGAAACCAGTCAATGTTAGCCTATGAAGGAAATTCAAGTTACCGGTAAGTACGGTTAAAATTACTTTCAGGATCAGTACTGGGCTGAAAGATGCAGCACTGAGGTCTCTCCTGATAACAGGTGAGTAAATCGGAATTCGTATTTCGGCTGATTTTAGAGGAATATTTTAAAGTTCCAAAACTCCACACTTAGAAGAATTTCCAAGTGAAACCAGTCAATTTTAGCCTATGAAGGAAATTCAAGTTACCGGTAAGTACGGTTAAAATTACTTTTCAGGATCAGTACTGGGCTGAAAGATGCAGCACTGAGGTCTCTCCTGATAACAGGTGAGTAAATCGGAATTCCTATTTTGGCTGATTTTAGAGGAATATTTGCACAATGGTGAAGGGAGGGGGCGGGGCCTGAGGTGACATCTTTGCAAACGCGCCCCGTGGCGCGTTTTAAGTTGGGGGATTAAGTCCCCTTGAATCCTCAGGGTCCCTAGGGGCCAACTAGACCACCAGGAACCTCCAATATGCACCAGGGGGCTGCGTTGCAGGGACGTGTAGAGAGGCCACACCCCTTTACACCTCTCTGCAACGCAGCTCTGTGGCGCTTTCTGGATGTACCTGTTGGGCTAGTTGGCCCTCAGGGACCCTCAGGATTGAAGGGGATTTAATTCCCATCTTAAAACGCGCCACGGGGCCTGTTTGCACACATGTCACCTGAAGCCCCGCCCCTCCCTTCACCACTGTGCAAACGCGCCCCGTGGCGCGTTTTAAGTTGGGGGATTAAGTCCCCTTGAATCCTGAGGGTCCCCGGAGTCCAACTAGCCCACCATATACCTCCAAAGCGCCACAGAAGCTGCGTTGCAGAGAGGTGTAAAAAGGGCGTGGCCTCTGTACACCTCTCTGCAAGGCAGCCCCTGGCGCATACTGGAGGTACCTGGTGGGCTAGTTGGCCCCAGGGACCCCCAGTATTCAAGGGGAATTCGTCTCCTCTGCAAACGCGCCAGGGGGCGCGTTTGCAGAGTGGTGAAGGAAGGGGCGGGGCCTGCGGGCCCGATCGTTTTTTTTTCTTCCCTGAAGGGGGCTGTGTGGCCCCCTTCCTTTTTCTTTTTTGGGCCCTGGGGACCCCATCCCCCAGGGCCTTACACCTTTTTTTAAATTACCTTTAAAAAAAACGGGAAGGGGGCCGCGTGGCCCCCTTCCCTGGGCCTGTATTGGCCCCGGGGACCCCATCCCCGGGGCATGGCCTCTATATTTATTTTTTTGAGGGGGCAGCGTGGCCCCCTCCTCTGGCCATTTTAAGGCCCCGGGGACCCCATCTCCCAAGGCCGGCCTTTCCATTTTTTTTTTTTTTTAAATTTTTCCTCTTTTGGGGAGGGGGCCGCGTGGCCCCCCTCCCGGGCCACTACTTGCCCCGGGGACCCCATCCCCCGGGCTGGCCCTCTCCGTTGGGGACTGTGGGGGTCCCCAATCCCCCACAGTCCCGCCGGCTCCCCACGTCCCTTGGGAGCCGGCATTGCTAGCTCCACATGGGGAGCAGCTGACATGCTGCTCCCCATGTGGAAAGCAATCGCTTTGGATATTGGAAGAGAGAGCAGGTTTCCTGCCTCTCTTCCAATATCCAAAGCAGTTTAGCTTGGCAGGACGGGAGCCGCGAGGCTCCCGTCCTGCCATAGCAAACTACAGTGTCCCGGGGTAGGCACCCCGGGACACTGCAGGATCCGGCCCTGGGGGTGGTGGTCCCCAGGGCCATCAAGGGCTCCAGGAGGGGGCCGCGCGGCCCCCTCCCATTCAGTACACAGCCCCGGGGAGGTGGTGGTCCCCGGGCTCTGGGTCCGTAACGGACCCCCATATTAAAATGTTTAGTGCCCCGGGAGGTGGTGGTCCTCGGGCGTGTGGGGGCTGGAGCCCCCCACACAGGTTTAATAATTTATTTTAAAAAGCCCCGGGGAGGTGGTGGTCCCCGGGCTGCGGGAGGGCTCAGAGCCCTCCCGCACCATTTTTAAAAAGCCCCGGGGGTGGCGGTCCTCGGGGCTTGGGGGCCCTTTGAGGCCCCCACACATTAAATTATCCCCCACCATGCCCCCGGGACTTGGGCCACCCGGGGCCAATTAACATCGAGCGCGGGAGACCGCGCTCGATTTTTTTTTTCCGGCAGGATTCGCGCACCCTGAGCGCATCCAGCCGATTTTTAAAAATTTTTTTCTTTTTTTTGCCCAGGGGTCCTTGTGGGACCCCCTGAGCAAACCTAGGGGTCAGGGTGTTTCTACCCTGCCCCTTTGTGCGCTTTGCGCACTTGTTTCTGTCCCTCGGTTCTACCGAGGATAAAATGGCTGCCAACATTTCCTGAATCGGAATGTTGACAGCCAGCTGACAGCCAATTAACATGCAGCTCGTGATCGGGAGGGTACGCGGACCCTACTCGGCCATAGATATCACTAACTTTTTACTTTTCATTTTCTCAGCAACTACTGAACGGATTTACACCATTTAACAAAAGGGTTCTTTCTGAACGAAGAACTACCTCTTTGGCAAATTTGGTGTAATTCCGTTCAGCAGTTCGGGCTGTAGCCGTGTCTAAAGTTTCCTATGGGAAAATGCATGGGGAAACGCGTTTTGGGACCCCCCTTTTTTCTCGGCCCCCGCTTGACGTATCACCCCGAGACTTTTTTTTTTAAAATGGGCAGGATGCGCTCAGGGTGCGCGGATCCTGCCGGAAAAAAAAAAAATCGAAGCACGGTCTCCCGCGCTTTGATTGTATTTTGCCCCCGGGTGGCCCAAGTCCCGGGGGCATGGTGGGGGGGGTTAAATTTATGTATGGGGGGCCTCAAAGGGCCCCCCAAGCCCCGGGGACCGCCACCCCCCCGGGCTTTCATTTTAAAATGGCGCAAGAGGGCACTCGGCCCTCCCGCAGCCCCGGGGACCACCACCTCCCGGGGCTTTGCTGATGTGGGGAGGGGGCCACGCGGCCCCCTCCTGGAGCCTGTGGTGGCCCTGGGACCGCCACCCCCCAGGGCCGGCTCCTGCAGTCTCCCGGGGTGCCTACCCCCGGGACACTGCTGTTTGCAATGACAGGACGGGAGCCTCGCAACCGAGAAAAAAGGGGGGTCCCAAAACGCGTTTTCCCCATTTATTTTTCCATAGGAAACTTTAGACACGGCTACAGCCCGAACTGCTGAACGGAATTACACCAAATTTGGCAAAGAGGTAGTTCTTGGTTCAGAAAGAACCTTTTTTGTTAAATGGTGTAAATCCGTTCAGTAGTTGCTGAGAAAATCAAAAGTAAAAGTACATATATATCTGAGGGCACGGAGGATCCGCGCACCCTCCCGATCACGAGCTGCATCCTAATTGGCTGTCAACACTCCAAATCAGGAAGTGTTGGCAGCCATTTTGTCCCTCGGTAGAACCGAGGGACAGAAACAAGTGCGCAAAAAGGGGGAAGGGGGAAGGGTAGCAACACCCTGAGCCCCTAGGTCTGCTCAGGGGGTCCCACAAGGACCCCCTGGGCAAAAAATTTTTTTTTTTTTTTTAAATCGGCAGGATGCGCTCAGAGTGCGCGGATCCTGCCGGAGAAAATCGAAGCGCGGTCTCCGCGCTCGATTGTATTTTGCCCCTGGGTGGCCCAAGTCCCGGGGGCATGGTGGGGGGTTAAATTTATGTATGGGGGCCTCAAAGGGCCCCTAAGCCCCGGGGACCGCCACCCCCGGGCTTTCATTTTAAAATGGTGCGGGAGGGCACTCGGCCCTCCGGCAGCCCCGGGGACCACCACCTCCCCGGGGCTTCTTTTTTTATTTTTATTTTTTTTATTTCCTGTGTGGGGGGCTCGAGCCCCCCACACGCCCGGGGACCGCCACCTTCCCGGGCTTTGCTGATGTGGGGAGGGGGGCCGCGCGGCCCCCTCCTGGAGCCTGTGGTGGCCCTGGGGACCGCCACCCCCAGGGCCGGCTCCTGCAGTGTCCCGGGTGCCTACCCCCGGGACACTGCTGTTTGTAATGACAGGACTGGAGCCTCGCGGCTCCCGTCCTGTCATTGCAAACTGCTTTGGATATTGGAAGAGAGAGCAGGGAAACCTGCTCTCGCTTCCAATATCCTAAGACAATTGCTTTTCCACACGGGGAGCAGCATGTTAGCTGCTCCCCATGTGGAAAGACATGCCGGCTCCCGTAGGACACGGGGAGCCGGCGGGACTGTGGGGGTTTGGGGACCGCCCCACAGTCCCCAACGAGAGGCCAGGCCCCGGGGGATGGGGTCCCCGGGGCCATATGTGGCCTAGGCAGGGGGCCACGCGGCCCCCTCCCCAGAAATAATAAAAAAAAAAAAAAAAAAGCCTGCCACGGGGGATGGGGTCCCCGGGGCAAAAGGAGGCCTGAGGAGGGGGGCCACGCAGCCTCCCTCCTTAAAAATTAATTTAAAAGTGTGGCCATGCCCCGTGGGATGGGGTCCCCGGGGCAGGATTCGGCCACGGGAGGGGGGCCACGCGGCCCCCTTCCCGTTTAATTAAAAAAATAAAAATAAAAAGGGGGTAAGGCCCTGGGGGATGGGGTCCCCAGGGCCCAAAAATAGGAAAAAGGAAGGGGGGCCACACAGCCCCCCTTCAGGGAAAAAAAAAAAAAAAAACTATCGGGCCCGCAGGCCCCGCCCCCTTCCTTCACAAACGCAGATGGGGAAGTAATTCCCCTTCAATACTGGGGGTCCCTGGGGGCCAACTAGCCCACCAGGAACCTCCAGTATGCGCCAGGGGGCTGCCTTGCAGAGAGGTGTACAGAGGCCACGCCCCTTTACACCTCTCTGCAACGCGGCTCTGTGGCGCTTAATGGAGGTAGCTGGTGGGCTAGTTGCACCCCAGGGACCCTCAGGATTCAAGGGGAGTTAATCCCCGACTTAAAACGCGCCAAGGGGCGCGTTTGCACAGTGGTGAAGGGAGGGGGCGGGCTTCAGGTGACATGTGTGCAAACAGGCCCTGTGGCGTGTTTTAAGATGGGGAATTAAATCCCCTTCAATCCTGAGGGTCCCTGAGGCCAACTAGCCCAACAGGTACATCCAGAAAGCGCCACAGAGCTGCGTTGCAGAGAGGTGTAAAAGGGTGTGGCCTCTCTACACGTCTCTGCAACGCAGCCCCTGGCGCATACTGGAGGTTCCTGGTGGGCTAGTTGGCCCCTAGGGACCCTCATGATTCAAGGGGACTTAATCCCCCAACTTAAAACGCGCCACGGGGCGCGCTTGCACAGATGTCACCTCAGGGCCCGCCCTCCCTTCACCATTGTGCAAATATTCCTCTAAAATCTGCCGAACTACGAATTCCGATTTACTCACCTGTTATCAGGAGAGACCTCAGTGCTGCATCTTTCAGCCCAGTACTAATCCTGAAAAGTAATTTTAACCGTACTTACCAGTAACTTGAATTTCCTTCCATAGGCTAACATTGACTGGTTTCACTTGGAAATTCTTCCAAGTGTGGAGTTTTGGAACTTTAAAATATTCCTCTAAAATCAGCCGAACTACGAATTCCGATTTACTCACCTGTTATCAGGAGAGACCTCAGTGCTGCATCTTTCAGCCCAGCACTGACCCTGAAAAGTAATTTTAACCGTACTTACCAGTAACTTATATTTTCTTCCATAGGAATCCATTGTCTGGTTTTCAGCAGAAAAGTTTCAAAGTGTCGATTTTCACAAACTACAAATATTCCTTAAAAATCGCCTGTATGACTTAAACGCATTCTTTCAACTGTTTACAGGAGATGCACCAGTGCTGGATCCAGGATCCACCACTGAGTAAGAAAAAGTAACGATAACAGTTTTTACCTGCTAAGTGAATTTCCTTCCATAGGATAACATTGGTGATTCTATGAGAAAAAGTTTCTAAGTGTCAACTTTTAAAATACAATAATATTCCTTAAAAATCACGACTGTAACCAAAACGCTTTTACTCAACTGTTTACAGGAGATGTCCCAGGACTGAATCTAGGATCCAGTCCTGTGGTTAGAAAAGTAATCCATAAAGTAACTAATTGCATTTAACTAGAAATTCACATTGAGCTTAATGTTGCATTGTGTTTGAAAATGTGTTGCCCATTGCAACAACTGTAACTACTGTACTTAAAAGTCTATTGCCTATGTGCAAAGTATTTAAACTAAAGTAATTCATTCTGAGAAAGTATTTTTGTAATGTAATGTATAATGTAATTACAATGTAATTTAAAAAATAAAATATGTAAAAAAAAATTGTTTCTAAAAATGTAGTAAATCAGTATGGAAAAAATTAATATAACAATTAATACATTTAAAAATTGTCATTTACAAAACCTTTGAAATTCACTGAAAAAACCGTAGGTTTCAGACATGTTATAGTTAGGAATTAGCATTTAAAAAACCTTTGAAATTCACTGAAAAACCATAGGTTTCAGATATGTTCTAGTTAGAAATTAGCATTTAAAAAACCTTTGAAATTCACTGAAAAAACCATAGGTTTTAGGGACAGTTATAGTTAGTTGGACATTGCACTCGTACAAAACCCGTGAAATTCCCCCGTTATAGTTAGTTCAGCTAACTATAACTCGCGCCCCCGCAATGCACTGCTGATGACGTCACATATTACATCACTCATGACATGGTCAGTGACATCACTGATGACATCATCCACGTGATAATCTGATGCAGCTCTTCACACCCTAATATAACCTTTGTTACACCCAATCTAAATTACAGACTGCCATTTGCAAAACCATAGACACGCCAACACCAATAACTACATACCCACTCACTGATTCTTAGGTCTACACACACACATCCACTCACTCACCCGTACAGTCACTCATACTTATGGTCACTCAGTACAGGACTATCATATGCACTCTTACTCCTATATAGACACTCAAACACTGCCACTCATCCATAGAGGTACTCACACACCTAGTCAGTCATGCAAATAATTAAACACACTGCCATTTACTCACCTATACAGTTATACACACACCAGCTCACTTAATCATACAAATACTAGCACATTGTTACGCTCTTATACAATCACTGATACAAGCACACACTCATCCATACAGCCACTATCACAATCACTCACTCTCGCTTATAGCTATTTATATACTCCAACACACATATATACTGCCTTTCACATATGTAGTTACTCTCACATGTACCACTGGGACATACATTCACTCACTAACACACTCTTACACACACTTACCCACCCATACAGTCTATCACAGATGCACTCTTGAAACCATCCACCCAGTGAATCACCCACTCACACATCTATGCACAGTCGCACACACCCCATCCACACAAACACTCAGGCACCCATACAGATACTCAGACAACAAATCAATAACTCTTATAGACACTCATGTAGCTATTCACAAACCCATGCAGCCACTTACACAGCAACAGACAGATACAGACATTCACCCAGTTTAGTCACTAACCCATGCATTCAGTAAGATATGTTTAATCACTCACTTATAGAATTAGTCACGCACCTACTAAATCATCCATACAGACACTTATACACCCACTCATTCTTCAATACGCCTTTCCCTATATATATTAAAAATATTTAAACTTTACAGAAACAGTCACTGGATGATGTCATCAGTGATGTCATTTGAGATGTCATCAGTGATGTCATCAGTGATGTCACTGACCATGTCATGAGTGATGTAATATGTGACGTCATCAGCAGTGCATTGCGGGGCGCGAGTTATAGTTAGCTGAACTAACTATAACGGGGGAATTTCACGGGTTTTGTACGAGTGCAATGTCCAACTAACTATAACTGTCCCTAAAACCTATGGTTTTTTCAGTGAATATATATATATATATATATATATATATATATATATATATATATATATATATATATATATATACATACATCACTTAAAAAAACAAAGGGTACAGGGACGTAGAATTTGAAAAACCCTAGAAATTCACCTAAAAAAACAAAGGTTACAGAATTGTTATAGTTAGGAAATAGAATTTTTAAAAACCTTACAAATTCACTGAAAAAAACAAAGGTTACAGAGTCGTGATAGTTAGTCTCAGATTTCACTCGTACAAAACCATAGAAATCCAGCAGTTATAGTTACCTGAGCCCCCGCAATGCCCAGCTTATGACCTCCGATATTACATCACACGTAACATGGTCTATGACATCATCCATAGAACCACTCACACACCCCCATACAATCTCTCATACACTCACTCACACACCCACAGAACTATTCACATACCTATTCACATATCCATTCAACTTGTCACACACCCACCCACTCATCCATGCAATAACTTACATACCCACTTACCCATACAGCCACTCAAACAACCACTCACTCATACAGCCACGCAAACAACCACTTACTCACCCATACAACTTACTCAGCCATACAATCACCCATACCGCTACTCACACACCCACCCAATCAATCATACAAGCACTCAGACAGCCAGTCACTCACCCATACTGCATCTCAACAGACCTATTGACACACCCATACAACTACTCACACATCCACTCGCTCTCACAACCGCTTACGTACCCATTCACTCATCCCTACAAGCACTCAGATGATCATTCATTCACCCATACAGCCACTCAGACACTCACTCTCCAATAGAGCTACTCACCCACCCACTCAGTTAACCAAACACCCTCTCAAACAGCCACTCACTCACCTATGCAGCTACTCACTCACATACCCAGTCACTCATCCATACAGCCGCACACACACCCATACAGCTACTTACACACCCATTTATTCACCCATACAGCTACTTACACCCCCACTTATTCACCCATACAGCCACTCGCACACCCACTCGCAGACTGATACACACCGGCGCAAAGCCACTCCGATGACATATGTTAGAAGCAGTTTCACTCAGTAGTACAGAAAGAATAGTAATTTGACTTATGGTGTAGCTTGGTAAATATCTTTAAGTCTCAAACATTTACAAAACACTTACACCCACTGGATGATGTCATCGGTAATGCCACTGACCATGTCATGAGTGATGTAATATGTTGGGTCATAAGCAGTGCATTGCGGGGGCCTAAGTTATAGTTAGCTCCGGTAACTGAATTTCTATGACTTTGTACGAGTGAAATCTGATCCCAACTATAACATCCCTGTAACCTTTGTTTTTTTCAGTGTGTGTGTGTGTGTGTATGTGTATCAATCAATCAATCCGGTATTTGTGAAGTGCGCTACTCACCTGTGAGGGTCTCAATGTGCTGGGGGGGAATCGTGCAGCTGTGTGCGGATCCGTCTTACCCAAAGAGCCAGGTCTTTAGGCTCTTCCTGAAGGCATTCAGGGTGGGTGAACGTCTGATGCTGAGCGGGAGTTCGTTCCAGGTTTTTGCCGCGATGTAGGAGTAGGCTCTTCCACCCGTTCTGGCTCTGCAGATGCGAGGGGTTTTGGCCAGGGCGAGGTCGGCGGAGCAGTAGAAGGAGACTCTTTCGTTGAGGTACTGGGGTCCGATGTTGTGGAGGGATTTGTAGGCATGAGTGAGTAGCTTGAAGGTCACTCTCTCCTCGACGGGGAGCCAGTGGAGGTCTCGTAGGTGCTGGGTGATGTGGTCTGTTGTGGGATGCCTAGGACGAGTCTGGCGGCGGTGTTCTGGATGGTCTGGAGTTTTCGGAGCAGGGATTTGTTGATTCCAGCATAGAGGGCGTTCCTGTAGTCCAGTCTGCTGGTTATGAGTGCGTGGGTGATGGTCTTTCTGGATTCGGGGGATCCATTTGAAGGTCTTGCGGAGGATGCAGAGGGTGTTGAAGCATGCGGAGGAGACAGCGTTGACCTGTCGGGTCATGCTGAGGGATGAGTCGAGTATGAGAGGTTGCGAGCGTGGTCCGTCGGAGTGGGGGGGGGAGGTCGCAGAGGGTGGTGGGCCACCAGGTGTTGTCCCATGCGGAGGGGGTGTGTCCAAGGGTGAGGATTTCTGTCTTCTCTGAGTTGAGCTTCAGGCAGCTGCTGCTCATCCAGAAAGCGATGTCTTTCATTCCTTCCTGGAAACTGAGTCTGGTGGTGTCGGGTTCCTTTGTGAGGGAGAGGATGAGCTGGGTGTCGTCTGCATAGGATACTATGCTGAGTCCATGCTGTTTGACGATGGCGGCGAGGGGGTCGTGTAGATGTTGACGAGCGTGGGGCTGAGCGATGATCCTTGGGGTCCTCCGCAGCTGATCTCTGTGCGTTCGGAGAGGAAGGGCAAGAGTCTGATTCTTTGGGTTCGGCCGGTGAGGAAGGAGCAGATCCAGTCGAGGGTGGTTCCCTGTATTTCGGTGTCGTGGAGTCTGGCGGTGAGTGTGCGGTGGGAGACGGTGTCAAAGGCCGCAGAGGTCTAGAAGGGTGAGGGCCGCTGTGTGGCCCTGGTCGAGGAGGGTGCGGATGTAGTCTGTGGCGACTAGGAGGGCGGTCTCGGAGCTGTGGTTGCTGCGGAATCCTGATTGGGAGGAGTCGAGGATGGAGTTCACTTCGATGAAGTTCGTGAGCTGGTCGTTGACGATATTCTTAGTTAATTCACTGCAAAGGGGAGGAGAGAGATGGGTCTGTAGTTTTTGAGGTCCGTTGGGTCAGCGGAGGGCTTCTTGAGGAGGGGTATGACTTCTGCATGCTTCCAGTCATCGGGGAGCGTGACGGTTTCGAAGATGGAGTTGATGGTCCTTTGTAGTTCGGAGGCGGCTCTGTGGAAGATGTGCGGCGGGCAGGGGTCCGTGGGGTCTCCTGAGTGAATGCTCTTCATGCTCGTGGCAGTGTCTTCTGTAGTGACCGGGGTCCAGGCGGAGATGGTAGGCTGGCTGGTGAAGCTGGAGGTGGGAGAGGTTTCGGTGTCTAGTGTCTGTTCGTTGAAGTTGTCGTAGAGGGATTTGATCTTGAGATTGAAGTAGGAGCCAAGTTTGTTGCAGAGGTCCTGGGAGGGTGTGACGTCTGAGGTTTCGCTGGGAGGGTTTGGTGAATTCCTGTATGATGCTGAAGAGTTCCTTCGAGTTGCTGGAGTTGGCGAGGATCTTGTCCTGGATGAAGTTCATTTTGGTGGATCTGATGCGTTGGTGGTATTCTGTCATGGCGTTCCTGTAGCTGGTCCGTGCTTCCAGGGTTTTGCTGTTTCTCCAGATTTTCTCGAGGCGTCTGCAGGTGCGTCCGGATTCTAGGAGGTCGGTGGTGAACCAGGTGGCTATCGTGGGGCGCTGTTTGTCGGAGTTCCGGAGGGGGGCAAACTTGTCTGCGCAGCTGGTGATCCATCTGTGGAGTCCGTGGGCTGCAGTGTTGACGTTGGTCGTGGCAGGAGGGGGAGCGTGGTTGAGGGAGGAGTTGAGTGCTCTTCGGTGACTTTACTCCAGTTTCTGCGTGAGGGGCGAGGTGTAGGTTTGTGTGCTGTGGGTTTAGAGAAGAAGTGAACGCAGTGGTGGTCTGTCCAGATGGGTTGCGTGGTGTGGCTGAAGTGGATGTTGTTCCCTCCTGCGAAGATGGCATTGAGGGTGTGTCCTGCCTTGTGGGTGGAGGTGGTGATGAGCTGCTTCAGTCCGATGTTGGCGAGGTTGTCCAGGAGGGCGGTGGAGTTGGGGTCGCTGAGGTTGTCGAGGTGGAAGTTCAGGTCTCCGAGCAGTAGGTAGTCCATGGAGGCGATGTCGTGGGGTGTGATGAGGTCAGTGATGGTTGTGGCGAACGCAGTGTGTGGTCCGGGAGGTCTGTAGGCGAGGGTGCCGCGTAGGGTCGTTCTGGGGTTAATCTGGATCTGGAAATGGAGATGTTCCGTGGGGGTCGAGGAGTCGGTTGTGCGGGATGTGGTGAGCCAGAGGGAGTTCTTGTGTGCAATGGTGAGTCCTCCTCCCGCGTGGTTGAGGCAGTCCTTCCTTTGGACCTTGTATCCGTCGGGGATGGCGGTAGCCATGTCGGGGGCGGAGGTGGTGTTGGTCCAAGTTTCTGTGAGAAACGCGAGGTCTTGTGACAGGGTGTCAAGGAGGTCCCAGACTTCTATAGCATGTCTGTGTAGGGAGCATACGTTGAGGAGGATGCAGCTCAGGGGTTTGGGTGTGCTGGCGTCCGGTTTTTGGGCGGTAGCTGTGGGGGGGGTCAGGAGGTGGGTGAAGGTGTGGGGGCAATGTCGGCAGGAGAAATGGCCGTGGGTGGTGTTTGGCGTTTACCGCTGGCAGTTGTTTCTTCCGGGGTGGAGGGCGGCTGAGTCGTAGTGGTGTGTGGTCGGAAAACCAGGGTCCCTGACGCTGGTCGCGGTCGGGTCGCGGATGGGCACAGACGGGCCTGCCTTTGGCGCACCAGCGGCGCATCTGCTGCGCGGCCACGCAGCGGCCGCCATTAAATAATGAACGGGAGAGGGAAAAGCAGCTTGGAGGCGGGAGCCGGAACCGGCGGGGGTGGGGAGGGGCAGCGGGGGCAGCAGCAGCGAGAAACGGGCAGCAAAAAATGGGCACAATACAAATAAAACAAAACCGAGGACACAACAAGGCACAGTAATAAAAAACAGAAAAACAGGCGCAATAACAGTACAAAAGACCGAGCAGGCTGGCCGAGCGGACCAGCAGAAGAGCAAGACTCTCCCACTGGACCACCAGGGATGAGGCGCAGGCAGGAGCCTGCGGGTGGAGGAGGGCCTCGAACACCTACCTGGAGAGAGAGGTGTAGGGGGGAGCGGCGCAACGACGGAGCTGCTAGAGCGGAGAGCAGAGTTCCCTGACCAGGAGGTCAGAGGGGTGGGGGGGGTGTGTGTGTGTGTGTGTGTGTGTGTGTGTGTATATATATATATATATATATTCACTGAAAAAACCATAGGTTTTAGGGACAGTTATAGTTAGTTGGACATTGCACTCGTACAAAACCCATGAAATTCCCCTGTTATAGTTAGTTCAGCTAACTATAACTCGCGCCCCCGCAATGCACTGCTGATGATGTCACATATTACATCACTCATGACATGGTCAGTGACATCACTGATGACATCACTGATGACATCTCAAATGACATCACTGATGACATCACTGATGACCTCATCCAGTGACTGTGTGTTTCTGTAAAGTTTAAATATGTTTAATATATATAGGGAAAGGCGTATTGAAGAATGAGTGGGTGTATAAGTGTCTGAATGGATGATTTAGTACGTGAGTGACTGACTCTACAAGTGAGTGATTAAACGTATCTTACTGAATGCATGGGTTAGTGACTAAACTGTGTGAATGTCTGTATCCGTCTGTTTGTTGGTGTGTAAGTGGATGCATGGATTTGCGAATAGCTACATGAGTGTCTATATGGGTTATTGATTGGTTCTCTGAGTATCTGTATGGCTGCCTGAGTGTTTGTGTGGGTGGGGTGTGTGTGACTCTATACATAGATGTGTGAGTGGGTGATTCACTGGGTGCATGATTTCAAGAGTGCATCTGTGATGGACTGCTTGGGTGGGTGAGTGTGTGTATGGGTGTGTTAGTGAGTGAATGTATATCTCAGTGGTACATGTGCGAGTAACTACATATGTAAAAGGCAGTATATATGTGTGTTAGAGTATTTAAATGGCTATAAGTGAGAGTGTGTTATTGTGAGAGTGGCTGTATGGATGCGTGTGTGCTTGTATCAGTTATTGTATAAGAGCGTAAGAATGTGCTAGTATTTGTATGAGTAAGTGAGCTGGTGTGTGTATAACTGTATAGGTGAGTAAATGGGTGTGTGATTAATTTTTTGCATGACTGACTAGGTGTGTGAGTACCTCAATGGATGAGTGGCGGTGTGTGAGTGTTTATATAGGTGTATGAGTGCATATGATAGTCCTGTACTGAGTGACTGTAAGTATGAGTGTCTGTACAGGTGAGTGAGTGGATGTGTGTGTAGACCTAAGAATCAGTGAGTGGGTATGTAGTTTTTGGTGTTGGAGTGTCTATGGTTTTGAGAATGGCAGTCTGTAATTTAGAGTGGGTGTATCAAAAGTTATTTTAGGGTGTGAGAAGATTCATGAAATTATCACATGGATGATGTCATCAGTGATGTCATTTGAGATGTCATCAGTGATGTCATCAGTGATGTCACTGACCATGTCATGAGTGATGTAATATGTGACGTCATCAGCAGTGCATTGCGAGGCGCGAGTTATAGTTAGCTGAACTAACTATAACAGGGGAATTTCATGGGTTTTGTACGAGTGCAATGTCCAACTAACTATAACTGTCCCTAAAACCTATGGTTTTTTCAGTGAATTTCAAAGGTTTTTTAAATGCTAATTTCTAACTATAACGTGTCTGAATACCTATGGTTTTTTCAGTGAATTTCAAAGGTTTTTTAAATGCTAATTTCTAACTATAACGTGCCTGAAACCTATGGTTTTTTCAGTGAATTTCAAAGGTTTTTTAAATGCTAATTTCTAACTATAACGTGCCTGAAACCTATGGTTTTTTCAGTGAATTTCAAAGGTTTTTCAAATGCTAATTTCTAACTATAACGTGCCTGAAACCTATGATTTTTTAAGTGAATTTCAAAGGTTTTTTAAATGCTAGTTTCTAACTATGCCAACAGAGGTAGGACATGTAAAGAAAGAAGAAAAAACGCACAGAAAGAAGCAAAAGATGTGCAGAAAGAACCAACAGAGGAGCAGAAAGAGGCCTTGTTGCAAAATCATCCTGTGCCCACAACTTTTTCAGACGGGTACTGGTGGTAACTGACTCTGACTAACCAGAGCCAGTGCGCGTTTGCACAGTGGTGAAGGGAGGGGGCCTGAGGTGACATGTGTGCAACGCGCCCCGTGGCGCGTTTTAAGTTGCGGGATTAAGTCCCCTTGAATCCGGAGGGTCCCTGGGGCCCAACTAGCCCCCCAGGTACCTACAGTTAGGACCACAGAGCTGAGTTGCAGAGAGGCGTTCCGAGGCCACGCACCTTTTTCTCCTCTCTGCAACGCAACTCTGTTGTGCTTACTGAAGGTACCTGGTGGGCTAGTTGGCCCCCAGGATTCAAAGGGAATTAACTCCCCAACTTAAAACGCACCACAGGGCGTGTTTGCGCACATGTCACCTGAGGCCCGCCCCATCCTTCACCACTGTGCAAACGCGCCCCGTGGCGCGTTTTAAGTTGGGGGATTAGGTCACCTTGAATCCTGAGAGTCCCTGGGGCCCAACTAGCCCACAAGGTACTTCCAGTAAGCACCACAGGCCTGCGTTGCAACGCCTGTAACAAATTGTGCAGTTGTGTTTAGGTAGTGAAGAGGGTCGTGCTGGGGGTAGTGTTTTAGGGATTAGGGTAGTGCATTGGTATTTGGGTAGTGTAGGGGGTCATCCGGGGGTAGTGTTTTAGGGTTTAGGGCAGTGCAGTGGTGTTTAGGTAGTGTAGGGGGTCGTGCTGGGGGAGTGTTTTAGGGTTTAGGGCAGTGCAGTGGTGTTCGGGTAGTGTAGGGGGTCGTGCTGGGGGAGTGTTTTAGGGTTTAGGGCAGTGCAGTCGTGTTTGGGTAGTGTAGGGGGTCGTGCTGGGGGAGTATTTTAGGGTTTAGGGTAGTGCAGTGGTGTTCGGGTAGTGTAGGGGGTCATGCTGGGGGTAGTGTTCTAGGGTTTAGGGCAGTGCAGTGGTGTTCGGGCAGTGTAGGGGGTCGTGCTGGGGGTGGTGTTTTAGGGTTTAGGGCAGTGCAGTGGTGTTCGGGCAGTGTATGGGGTCGTGCTGGGGGTGGTGTTTCAGGGCTTAGGGCAGTGCAGTGGTGTTCGGGCAGTGTAGGGGGTCGTGCAGGGGGTGGTGTTTCAGGGTTTAGGGCAGTGCAGTGGTGTTCGGGCAGTGTAGGGGGTCGTGCAGGGGTGGTGTTTCAGGGTTTAGGGCAGTGGTGTTCGGGCAGTGTAGGGGGTCATGCTGGGGGTGGTGTTTCAGGGTTTGGGGCAGTGCAGTGGTGTTCGAGCAGTAAAGGGGGTCATGCTGGGGGTGGTGTTTCAGGGTTTAGGGCAGTGCAGTGGTGTTCGGGCAGTGTAGGGGGCGGTGCAGGGGGTGGTGTTTCAGGGTTTAGGGCAGTGCAGTGGTGTTCGGGCAGTGTAGGAGGTGGTGCAGGGGGTGGTGTTTCAGGGTTTAGGGCAGTGCAGTGGTGTTCGGGCAGTGTAGGGGGTTGTGCAGGGGGTGGTGTTTCAGGGTTTAGGGCAGTGCAGTGGTGTTCGGGCAGTGTAGGGGGCGGTGCAGGGGGTGGTGTTTTAGGGTTTAGGGCAGTACAGTGGTGTTCGGGCATTGTAGGGGGTGGTGCTGGGGCTGGTGTTTCAGGGTTTAGGGCAGTGCAGTGGTGTTCGGGCAGTGTAGGGGGTCGTGCTGGGGCTGGTGTTTCAGGGTTTAGGGCAGTGCAGTGGTGTTCGGGCAGTGTAGGGGTCGTGCTGGGGCTGGTGTTTCAGGGTTTAGGGCAGTGCAGTGGTGTTCGGGCAGTGTAGGGGGTCATGCTGGGGCTGGTGTTTCAGGGTTTAGGCAGTGCAGTGGTGTTCGGGCAGTGTAGGGGTCTTGCTGGGGCTGGTGTTTCAGAGTCTAGGGCAATGCAGTGGTGTTCGGGCAGTGTAGGGGGTCTTGCTGGGGCTGGTGTTTCAGGGTTTAGGGCAGTGCAGTGGTGTTCGGGCAGTGTAGGGGGTCATGCTGGGGGTGGTGTTTCAGGGTTTAGGGCAGTGCAGTGGTGTTCGGGCAGTGTAGGGGGTCGTGCTGGGGCTAGTGTTTCAGGGTTTAGGGCAGAGCAATGGTGCTCAGGCAGTGTAGGGGGTTGTGCTGGGGGTGATGTTTCAGGGTTTAGGGCAGTGCAGTGGTGTTAGGGCAGTGTAGGGGGTCGTGCTGGGGGTGGTGTTTCAGGGTTTAGGGCAGTGCAGTGGTGTTCCGGCAGTGTAGGGGGTCGTGCAGGGGGTGGTGTTTCAGGGTTTAGTGCAGTGGTGTTCGGGCAGTGTAGGGGGTCGTGCTGGGGTGGTGTTTCAGGGTTTAGGGCAGTGCAGTGGTGTTCGGGCAGTGTAGGGTGTCGTGCTGAGGGGTGGTGTTTCAGGGTTTAGGGCAGTGAAGTAGTGTTTGGGCAGTGTAGGGGGTCGTGCAGGGGGTGGTGTTTCAGGGTTTAGGGCAGTGCAGTGGTGTTCGGCCAGTGTAGGTAGTCTTGCTGGGGGTGGTGTTTCAGGGTTTAGGGCAGTGCAGTAGTTTTCGGGCAGTGTAGGCCGTCGTGCTGGGGCTGGTGTCTCAGGGTTTAGGGCAGTGCAGTGGTGTTCGGGCAGTGTACGGGGTTGTGCTGGGGCTGGTGTTTCAGGGTTTAGGGCAGTGCAGTGGTGTGCGGGCAGTGTACGGGGTTGTGCTGGGGCTGGTGTTTCAGGGTTTAGGACAGTGCAGTGGTGTTCGGGCAGTGTGGGGGTCCTGCTGGGGGTGGTGTTTCAGGGTTTAGGGAAGTGCAGTGGTGTTCGGGCAGTGTAGGGGGTCGTGCTGGGGCTGGTGTTTCAGGGTTTAGGGCAGTGCAGTGGTGTTCGGGCAGTGTAGGGGGTCGTGCTGGGGCTGGTGTTTCAGGGTTTTGGGCAGAGCAGTGGTGTTCGGGCAGTGTAGGGGCTCGTGCTGGGGGTGGTGTTTCAGGGTTTAGGGCAGTGCAGTGGTGTTCGGGCAGTGTAGGGGGTCTTGCTGGGGGTGGTGTTTCAGGGTTTAGGGCAGTGTAGTGGTGTTCGGGCAGTGTAGGGGGTCTTGCTGGGGGTGGTGTTTCAGGGTTTAGGGCAGTGGTGTTCGGGCAGTGTAGGGGGTCTTGCTGGGAGTGATGTTTCAGGGTTTAGGGCAGTGCAGTGGTGTTCGGGCAGTGTAGGGGGTCTTGCTGGGGGTAGTGTTTCAGGGTTTAGGGCGGTGCAGTGGTGTTCGTGCAGTGTAGGGGGTCGTGCTGGGGGTGGTGTTTCAGGGTTTAGGGCAGTGCAGTAGTGTTCGGGCAGTGTAGGGGGTCATGCAGGGGGTGGTGTTTCAGGGTTAAGGGCAGTGCAGTGGTGTTCTGGCAGTGTAGGGGGTCATGCTGGGGGTGGGTTTTCAGGGTTTAGGGCAGTACAGTGGTGTTCGGGCAGTGTAGGGGATCGTGCAGGGGGTGGTGTTTTAGGGTTTAGGGCAGTGCAGTGGTGTTCGGGCAGTGTAGGGGGTCATGCTGGGGCTGGTGTTTCAGGGTTTAGGGCAGTGCAGTGGTGTTCGGGCAGTGTAGGGGGTCTTGCTGGGGGTGGTGTTTCAGGGTTTACGGCAGTGGTGTTCGGGCAGTGTAGGGGGTCTTGTTGGGGGTGATGTTTCAGGGTTTAGGGCAGTGAAGTGGTGTTTGGGCAGTGTAGGGGGTCTTGCTGGGGGTAGTGTTTCAGGGTTTAGGGCAGTGCAGTGGTGTTCGTGCAGTATAGGGGGTCGTGCTGGGGATGGTGTTTCTGGGTTTAGGGCAGTGCAGTAGTGTTCGAGCAGTGGAGGGGGTTGTGCAGGGGGTGGTGTTTCAGGGTTTAGTGCAGTGGTGTTCGGGCAGTGTAGGGGGTCGCGCTGGGGGTGGTGTTTCAGGGTTTAGGGCAGTGCAGTGGTGTTCGGGCAGTGTAGGGGATCATGCACGGGTGGTGTTTCAGGGTTTAGGGCAGTGCAGTGGTGTTCGGGCAGTGTAGGGTGTTGTACTGGGGCTGGTGTTTCAGGGTTCAGGGCAGTGCAGTGGTGTTCAGGCAGTGTAGGGGGTCGTGCTGAGGCTGGTGTTTCACGGTTTAGGGCAGTGCAGTGGTGTTCGGGCAGTGTAGGGGGTCGTGCTGGGGCTGGTGTTTCAGGGTTTAGGGCAGTGCAGTGGTGTTCGGGCAGTGTAGGGGGTCGTGCTGGGGCTGGTGTTTCAGGGTTTAGGGCAGTGCAGTGGTGCTCGGGCAGTGTAGGGGGTCGTGCTGGGGGTGATGTTTCAGGGTTTAGGGTAGTGCAGTGGTGTTCAGGAAGTGTAGGGGGTCGTGCAGGGGATGGTGTTTCAAGGTTTAGGGCAGTGCAGTGGTGTTCGAGCAGTGTAGGGGGTCGTGGTGGGGCTGGTGTTTCAGGGTTTTGGGCAGAGCAGTGGTGTTTGGGCAGTGTAGGGGGTCATGCTGGGGGTAGTGTTTCAGGGTTTAGGGCAGTGCAGTGGTGTTCGGGCAGTGTAGGGGGTCGTGCTGGGGGTGGTGTTTCAGGGTTTAGGTCAGTGGTGTTCGGGCAGTGTAGGGGGTCTTGCTGGGGGTGATGTTTCAGGGTTTAGGGCAGTGCAGTGGTGTTCGGGCAGTGTAGGGGGTCTTGCTGGGGGTAGTGTTTCAGGGTTTAGGGCAGTGCAGTGGTGTTCGGGCAGTGTAGGGGGTCATGCTGGGGGTGGTGTTTCAGGGTTTAGGGCAGTGCAGTGGTGTTCGGGCAGTGTAGGGGGTCGTGAAGGGGGTGGTGTTTCAGGGTTTAGGGCAGTGCAGTGGTGTTCGGGCAGTGTAGGGGGTCGTGCTAGGGGTGGTGTTTCAGGGTTTAGGGCAGTGCAGTGGTGTTCGGGCAGTGTAGGGGGTCATGCAGGGGCTGGTGTTTCAGGGTTTAGGGCAGTGCAGTGGTGTTCGGGCAGTGTAGGGGGTCATGCTGGGGGTAGTGTTTTAGGGTTTAGGGTAGTGCAGTGGTGCTTGTGTAGTGTAGGGGTCGTGCTGGAGGTAGTGTTTTAGGGTTTAGGGTAGTGCAGTGGTGTTTGTGTAGTGTAGGGGTCATGTTTTAGGGTAGTGCAGTGGTGTTTGGGTAGTGTAGGGGTCGTGCTGGGGGTAGTGTTTTAGGGTTTAGGGTAGTGCAGTGGTGCTTGTGTAGTGTAGGGGGTCGTGCTGGGGGTAGTGTTTTAGGGTTTAGGGTAGTGCAGTGGTGTTTGTGTAGTGTAGGGGGTCATGTTTTAGGGTAGTGCAGTGGTGTTTGGGTAGTGTAGGGGGTCGTGCTGGTGGTAGTGTTTTAGGATTTAGGTTAGTGCAGTGGTGTTTGGGTAGTGTAGGGGTCGTGCTGGGGGTAGTGTTTTAGGGTTTAGGATAGTGCAGTGGTGCTTGTGTAGTGTAGGGGGTCGTGCTGGGGGTAGTGTTTTAGGGTTTAAGGTAGTGCAGTGGTGTTTTTGTAGTGTAGGGGGTCATGTTCTAAGATGCAATGCTCCAATACCTGACCAGTCTGCACTACATAAAACTGCAAAAAAACTAAAAACAAAAAGTGTTTTGCACACTTTTGTCATTGGGCTATATGTGGGCTACATCTGGGTAATATTTGTGCTACATTTGGGCTCTTTTTCACTGGTGGCCATCTTGGAAGACTTCTTTGTTATGAAGTTTCCTAATTTCTTCATTTACTGCAGTCTCCTCAGTAGGAAATGCTTTCAGTTTTTTACTTTGATTCCATCAAGAAGGCATTCAGATGGGTCTCACATCTGCCATAAATTCAGAATGTTAGCACTCTAGTTGCTCATTAGATCACTGGAGTAAAGCTACTGCTCACCAGGGAGTTAACTGGTAGTCTGCTGCTGGTATTGAAAGTGATTGTTTCAGTCTGCATGTCAGAATTTTCTAATGAAATAGAAGAGGATTTGAGATCTCACTTAAAACATGCCCTAATTTTTCTTTCTGCAGCACTAACCATAATTTCTATTTCAAAAAGAACCCCTCATTTTGTTCCTTTTTAAATTAAATGTTTTAAGTGTTACCGGTTTATTCCAATCAAGATGGCTTCAGGTGTGCCATACTTTTGTCATAAGTAAGGCTGTTAGCACTCTAGTTGTTCTTTAGAACACTCTGGGAAGCTGCAGTAGAACACAAAGGCATCAACTGGCAGGCTGCTCCTGTTGAAATATAACAGGAAGATATTTGAGATCACACTTGAAACATGTCCTAATTTTTCTTTCCAGAGCACTAACCATAATTTCTATGACAAAATGAACCCCATCATTTTGTTCCTTTTTAAATTAAATGTTTTAAGTGTTACCAGTTTATTCCAATCAAGATGGCTTCAGGTGTGCCATACTTTTGTCATAAGTAAGGCTGTTAGCACTCTAGTTGTTCTTTAGAACACTCTGGGAAGCTGCAGTAGAACACAAAGGCATCAACTGGCAGGCTGCTCCTGTTGAAATATAACAGGAAGATATTTGAGATCACACTTGAAACATGTCCTAATTTTTCTTTCTACAGCACTAACCATAATTTCTATGACAAAATGAACCCCATCATTTTGTTCCTTTTTAAATTAAATTGTTTAAGTGTTACCAGTTTATTCCAATCAAGATGGCTTCAGGTGTGCCATACTTTTGTCATAAGTAAGGCTGTTAGCACTCTAGTTGTTCTTTAGAACACTCTGGGAAGCTGCAGTAGAACACAAAGGCATCAACTGACAGTCTCTGCCCTTGTTGGATGTACATGTTTTACTGAGAATGTCAGACTTCATTCTCACATGAGTGAGAAAGATAATGTGAATTTACAGAAAATATGCTCTCATTTTAGCTTCTGGAGCACCTTCCAAACCTCCATGGGACAAGCATGAGAAAATAGTGTTCTCTCAAACATGATTCATGATATCCCAGCAGAAGGTTTTTCACATGGTAAAATCACCTTAGAATACACCACAATTCCTAAAATTAGTATGGTACCATCAACAAATAAATTCTAATGTAACTAAAGCCTGTTATCACCCTTTATAGTTCTCCTTTTGGTGACCCTCAAAATCTTCTATTCAGTACAATGCATTTCAATGAGGTACTATCATTTATATTGGTCCCAAGATGGCTGCCAGCAATTCCAGGATGAAGTGCTGGCAGCCAATCAGATCTCACGATGACATGTGTGGTTAGGCTCCGCCCAGATATATATGTGACTTTACTTTTGATTTTCTCAGGAACTACTGAACGGATTTACACCATTTAAGCAAAAGGCACGACACTGAACCAAGGGCTACCTCTTTGCCAAATTTGGTGTAATTCCGTTCAGCAGTTCGGGCTGTAGCTGCGACTAAAGGTTCCTATGGAAAAATGAATGGGGAAAACGCGTTTTGGGACCCCCTTTTTCTCGGCCCCCGCTTGACGTATCACCCCGAGACTTTCAGGATAGGAGCGGACCGGAGCGCCCCAACAAGTTGGAAACTTTCGCGAAGATTCGTCAACCGGTGCCAACGTTATTTCAAATAGAATGTCGCGGATTTCCTATGGATAATAGGTTTTAACTATAACTATCTACTGGCGACCGCCAGTAGATAATATCACCACGAAACCCAGGAATGTATCCGCTACGGCAGCAGCAGCAGCGCAACACCACAGGCACAGACTCCAAAGGCAGAAGTATTCAACAGATGGGTTTATTCACACATCTATGTCCAAAAGTGACGCGTTTTGGCCGCCAGACATGCGGCCTTGATCACACATGATATATATATATAATGTGTTCGAGGAATGTGTGCTGTAGATATACATGCTTTGCATAGTCCTGCCGAACCGGACTTGTCCTTTTTGTCCTTGGAAGCGGAAGTTTCGGCGCCGAAGCGGACTTTTGTTTTGAAGCGGAAGGTTTCGGCTTCGAATCAGGTTTGTCTTTCGGAGTGGAATGTTTCTGGTCCAAAGACGATTTGTCTTGGCTCGATCCCGAGCCGGAAGGCTTGACAACTTGTTTTGATGCCGGGCCTGAAGGCGGGTGTCAGAAACGTCGTCTCGGTGCTGACCAAGGCCCGAAGGCAGAGATGGTGCCGAAGCCTTATGTTTAGTGGAAGATAGCTTATGGAGTACGGGTGTTTTAGTACTCATGACCACCTGTCCCGCTGGAATGTTGTTGGACTCCAATTCGATCTCTAGGTCCGAATCAGACCGAGAAGGCCTCATCTTCTTCCGCAGCTGTTGCTTCATGTTCTGATTCTTCTCCGAAGATATCCAGAGTATGTGGAGTGGTTTGGCACTGCATTTCTCATCGTTGAGCCCGACGATCTCGAAGAGTGTTTTTCGATCGGAACGACCGACAGGCCTCGCTATCTTCTTCCTTGTGCTTTGGTGAGAGGCACAAGTTGCAGACTTGGTGTAGATCAGTGCGAGGGTACTTGGAGCGGCACTAAGGACAGAATTTAAATGGGGCCCGTTCCATTTGCAGAAGAATGGACCGACGTGGCTAGGCCCGAAGGCCGCCCACAATGTTTTCGACCGAAGATGAGACTTTCCCGATCGATAACAATACCGTTGAGGGTACAGTGGATTGTGCACAGAGGGGAACCCAAAGGATGGTTTCGAACCGGAGCGCAGCAATACACGTCCGAACTTGATGGCGGAAAAAAACAATCTAACAATGGAGTCGATGCCCATCCGCACTATCACAGAAAGGAGTCACCTTACCTCATGACTAGGAAAGACTTCTTCGAAGAAAAACAACTTGCAAACATCCTGACCCAACACTGGATGGCAGGAGTATGCAAAGCATGTAAATCTACGGCTCTATCAATCAATCAATCACAGAATTTGTAGAGCGCACTACTTACCCGCGAGGGTCTCAAGGCGCTGGGGGAGGGAAGGGGTGGGGGATGCTGCTACTGGTCGAACAGCCAGGTCTTGAGTAGCCTCCTCAAGGTCAGCAGGTCTTGGGTCTTTCGTAGGCTTAGTGGAAGGGTGTTCTAGGTCTTGGCGGCGAGGTGTGAGAAGGATCTGCCGCCGGTGGTTGTTCTTCGAATGCGGGGGACGGTGGCGAGGGAGAGGTCGGCGGAGCTGGCGGTTGGGGACGTAGAAGAAGAGTCGTCTGTTGAGGTAGGCTGGGCCAGTTTTGTGGAGTGCCTTGTGTGCGTGGGTGAGGAGTTTGAAGGTGATCCTCCTGTCGACGGGGAGCCAGTGCAGGTTCCTCAAGTGGGGGTGATGTGGCTGTGGCGTGGTACGTCGAGGATCAGTCGTGCGGAGGCGTTTTGTAGTGCGTTGCAGTCGCTTGATGAGCTTGGCCGGGCTCCCGCGTAGAGGGCGTTCCCATAGTCTAGTCTGCTACTGACGAGGGCCTGGGTGACTGTTCTTCTTGTGTCTGTCGGGATCCACCTGTAGATCTTGCGAAGCATGCGGAGTGTGTTGAAGCAGGAGGAGGAGACTGCGTTGACTTGCTTGGTCATGGAGAGCGTTGAGTCTAGGATGACTCCCAGGTTGCGTGCGTGGTCGGTGGGTGTCGGGGCTGCTCCCAGCGTCGTTGGCCACCAGGAGTCGTCCCAGGCTGAGGGGTTGGAGCCGAGGATGAGGACCTCCGTTTTGTCCGTGTTCAGCTTTAGTCGGCTGATCTTCATCCAATCGGCGACGGCCTTCATTCCGTCATGGAGTTTGGCTTTGGCGGCGAGGGGGTCCTTGGTGAGGGAGAGGATCAGTTGAGTGTCGTCGGCGTAGGAGATAATGTTGAGGTCGTGTTGGCTGGCGATGCGTGCGAGCGGGGCCATGTAGATGTTGAACAGTGTGGGCTGAGGGACGATCCCTGGGGTACGCCGCAGATGATCTCGGAGGCTTCGGATCGGAAAGGTGGGAGGCGGACTCTCTGGGTTCTGCCGTCGAGGAAGGAGGTGGTCCATTCCAGGGCCTTGTCTCGGATCCCTGCGTCGTGGAGGCGTGCGCGTAGAGTGCGGTGGCAGACAGTGTCGAAGGCGGCGGAGAGGTCCAGCAGGATGCCAAGAACAGATGCTTACTGGGTAAGTAGCATAATCCAAATATATAGATTGATAGATAGATATAGGTTACTATAACTCGTGACCGCCAGTAGGTACCATTATCCCTATCCACCATAAACACAAAAAAATCCCTTACCACCCAATACCCCTACCCACCCTAAAAATACCCACCCCTAAACCCTAAAAACACCTTACCACCCAATACCCCTACCAACCCCTAAACCCTAAAATAACCCTTACCACCCAATACCCTCACCTACCTCCAAACCCTTAAAACGCCCTTACCCTAAAAATCTATATATCTAGATCTCGATTTCTATCTTCTCTATCTGTCTTCTCTATCTCTCTTCTCCCTCTATCTCTCTCTTCTCCCTCTATCTCTCTCTTCTCCCTCTATCTCTCTCTTCTCCCTCTATCTCTCTTCTCCCTCTCTCTCTTCTCCCTCTATCTCTCTTCTCCCTCTATCTCTCTTCTCCCTCTCTCTCTTCTCCCTCTCTCTCTTCTCCCTCTTCTCCCTCTCTCTCTTCTCCCTCTCTCTCTCTCCTCCCTCTCTCTCTTCTGTCTCTCAGTAGGTAGTTATAGTTAGGACCTAGTTTCCATAGGAAGAGCGTTTTTTTTCTTTTGTCAATAACTATGGCTTCGTTTGACAAATCGCGAAATTTTCAAAAGTAGTTCGACACTCGCTTTAGCTGCTGTGTTGAAATTTCAGGGTGATCCGTCAAGCGGGGGCCCAGAGAAAGGGGGTCCCAAAATGCGTTTTCCCATGTTAATTTCCATAGGAAAATTTAGACACGGCTACAGCCCAAACTGCTCAATGGAATTGCACCACATTTGGCAGAAATGTAGCTGTTGGTCCAGAGAGCAACCTTTTTAGGTCGAGCCTGGGCATCGCATGCTCTGCGAGCCATGCGGTATTGGAGTATGTACTTCAAGCCCCGCCCACTCTCCGCCCATATTTGTCATTGGCTTCTGTCATTGCCTTCTGTCATTGCCCTTCGCAAATACTGGCTTCTGATTAGTGAATAGGCTTGTTAGCCCCTCCTTAGTACCGCCTAGTCTGATTTTGTAACCTGCCATGGCGACACCCCCTGTTATGTGTGTTGTTGCTCGGTATGAAGGAAGTGGCTCTTAGGGGCCACTCGGGTTGCTTACAACCACCTGCTATGCCTTCGCAAATAATGAAGAGTCGGTCAGACAGTAGAGAATACAAACATGCTTTATTGGCCAATCTCGGCAGAGCGAGCCCTGTCTGACTTACACCCGAAGATGATTGCCGAGAGACTGACCCCCTCTCGGGCTGCAGTACAATATAATTCTCCCAAGAACCCCCAAACCACACCTACAGTGGAAAAGTACTAGCTCAGACATTTGATGAACAATGCGGGCACAGTTATGAACCACCACCTGCTGGATGGGTACGCGCTATCAGCGCACCAAGGTCACTGTGCCGGAGCTCGGCATCTCCTAACGTGGGAGCAGGAGCTACACACATGGAACGGAGTGCAATGGGAGAGGAGATTGTACATTTTGCAAGTCAGAATACAACCTTGAGACATGAAAGGGAATAATAATTAGACCGTGCTCTGCTGAGGCAGGCAACACGCAAACACAGAGGCCTAACGCGTTCACAGTCCATGATGGATTACGAAATAATAAAATGGAGGTACACAAGCTAACTAAACATACACATTTTGAGGATAACTCGGCGAGTTACACACAATAACGATATATATGTATCTAAGTTAGCCTCACCCTGCTAACCTAATGCAATGTATATATGTCTATGCAACATATGGGAAGGGGAAATATTGCAAACCTAACAGACCCTCCTTTTAGCAGGGGAGGCTAACAAAGCTTTATTTGCTAGCAGGTAGGATCTTTACAATTCTGAGGGGACAACGAAATGTGTGACATCTATACATCTGATTAACATTCAAAAATACCTTCATCGATAAGCATCATCTCGTTTATTTCCTGCATCATCATGGGAGTCATTTTCTGATCATTTCCTGGTAACATGGGGCTAGGAGTAAGTTTACTGATACAAAACGTGCAACACGTCGGAAGACAATTGATGCAAAGGCAACATGTGAAAATTACACCTGCTATAGCCACCAGGAACAAGAGTATCTGCCATCCCCAGGAGGTGAACAAATCACAAAACCACCCGGACCAGGAACCATTATCTTGGTGAATATCAGATGCTATTCTATGTCATTTCTGAATGGCAGAGTATACAGTAGGGGCATGATCAGGAATGAAAACACAAAAACTACTGCCGATGTCGCGCCAAGCTCCTCCCCTATCAGCAAGGATGACGTCAAGAACCATCCGATTTTGAAGGGCAACAAGCCTCGTAGCCTGAAGCTCAGCTGTCAAATTAGTGAGTATGCCTGCTGTAGTATTAATTACTCCCTCTACTACTCTAGTGAAGCGACGAATACTGAGGCTATTAGACATAGGACCCCAAAAAGGTAGTATTCCCTTCATAGCATCAGTAAACTGCTGCAAAGCAGTATCTGTTTGATCAATGTTAGCAGTATCTACAACTCTTCGGACCCGGGAGAGAGAGACACTCCTCCGCTGCAACCTATGGTCTTTGTGATAATTGGAGTGTGCAATATACACAGGAGGCAAAAGAAAGGAAACATAGAATCTGCTGGACCATCCCCTAGGGAGCCATGTATAAGCATGCGCTCCACAAACAAAATGCACATTAGGAGGTGTAAGCAAAGGCGGGCTACTGGTGGTGTTCAATCGATAGGTGTAATTACAACTGCTTTGACCTACTGGAATGTTCCCAGTACTCTCTACACAGAAACTAGCCGCAGTGGGGACTACTGGTACAGGCATCACGTTAGTAGCAAGGGTGTGTTGTGCACGGAAAGAATGAAAGTATTCAGTAACATTGAACCCCTGGAAGTCGAGCATTTCATCCTGTAACCAATTAAAAATTTTCATACGTTCATACAAGCCTCTGGGTGCAGGGTACCCTCCTTATCTCCTTCCCCGGGAGTAAATCCCTGGTGCACCACTATGTATTCCAACACAGCTTTATATTCGGAGCTTGTTATATTCATCACCTCAGCATGGGAATGTGTATATACCAAGAAAAGCAACTGGAACCATGCCTCACAGCTACTAAGATATGACAAAGGTAGGGACACCAGGAGATCATTTTTATGAACAACAGAGGGGAGCAGCCCACACACCCAACAATTTGTGGTATTTGTTGTGTTGTGTGCCTGGTGAAGCATCTGGACAAATGCATTCTCCACATAGGCTTGTTTATGACTCTCCTTGTGAGGGGCTAGTGTACCAAATAGGTGTTCAGGTGGAACTGGTGTCGTCCCCACCAAAGTATGTACAGGATGCTGTACCTCTAAATACCACACTACTCCAGCCATGATTATTATCAACATGAAAAAGAACACTACTACTACTATCTTACTCTTAATGGACCAGCCGGACCAACCAGGGCTACCCCGCCCTAATGGAGGGGCCGCTAAGGGTTGCTCCTCTTGCATGACAGCACGACCGAATGGGTACACTGATCAGAAAGAAACCAAGAAAATTGTGAACCAATTGTCTTATTCAACTGGGACCGCTGCAATCAGACCAGAGGGGATAAAGTCAGCCAGTGTCCGTCAAGAGCCTCACTGGTAGGCTCCTATCGTTCATCAATATCAGCACTGTGAGAAGTTGGCCTGGCATATGCTGTCCACTAATTATAGTGGGCACCTTGCACCAGTCCAAATCGACTCTTATGGTAAGTAGGTTAAAGACAACCTTTAAAGAAAGCTATCCTAGTGGTAGCTATGGAGAGCAGCCTTCAGGCTAAGTCTTGAAGGAATGTAAAGCAGCTTGTTTTACCAGTCTATAATCTCTTGAGTGACCAAATGAAAGAGCACCACACCAGGTATATATTCAAAATATATGTATTTATTGCTAAACACACCCCTCTAGTCTCTTTATGAGGCTAGAGTTCGAAGTACATAGGTTATAAGATCTTAAATCACAGTAATAGCACAAATACACGTTTGGGCCCTAGGGGCGTACCAAACCATATACCAATAAAGTGGTATGCGAACCACGACTGAACTAGACACTAGGCCTAGAGCCTCTAGAAGTGCTTGGACCACAAGGAACCACCCAAGGTAGTGACACAGGGGACCCACGGGAGACGCGTGCAGTGTAAATACACAACCGCGATACGCCGTTAACTTCTATGGAGAAAGTCGGGATCGGGAAAATAGAGGAAAGGGACACTTAAAAGAGGACTAGGACAAAACCCTTTGAGATCTAGGACTTTGAAGAGTCTCTACCCACGGGAGCACCGGAGTACTCGTGTTACCTCACCCAGGGAAGCCGGGTGCATAGGTGCCTTTCGGGGTCGGGTTTCGTCGTCAATTCGAATGGCGATCTGCTGCAAAGTGCTGCTGGCGGCCAAGAGAAAAGTGTCCGGGTGGATCCAAGAGTGGATCGGAGTTCTGGTGAACCTGAAAGCAGAGGGGACAGAGTCTGGGTCACTAGCCAGCGACCAGGAAGGCGATGGACAGATGCCCACCGATGTCGAGTGCTTCAGGTGCGTTGACGGTCGTCTTGACTCTTCAGCCACGAGGTCCGGGAGGCGTTGTCGGCAACCAGGAGCAGGATTCGGGCTGGTGCTCGATGTCTGTCGAGTGCTGAGGTGTCGGCGACCGGATTGGACCCAACAAGCCTTGGCAACGGCAAGTCTCGAGTAAGATGTAGATCGTCGATGGTGCAGACCAGCAAGGTCTGTGGAACTCACCCAGCAAGGGTAAGTGAGGGCAGGCCTGGAGCAACCAGGATGCCAAGTAAGGAAAAGATTGGCCTTCGTTAAGGGCTACTAGCCAACGGGCTAGCGACCGCGAAGGAGCCTCGTGACGCCGCACGTGGAGCTGGCTTACAGGACACTCGTGGAGTGGGGGCCAGTGATCTTCGGTGCAGGTGGTGCTGGAGGCTAGGGCTACTCGGAGCCCAAAGCACGACTTCTTGGGAGACCCAGAAGATGGTGCACTTGCAAATGTGCTCGGTGTCCAGGGGTCACGGTCTCAAGTCACCCACGATAGCCACGGGCCTCAGCTTTTCTAGGGACTCAGGGTAGCCTCTGGGAAGTCTGAGAATCCACCTCTGGTGATGCGATGACTTCGGCGTCCGACGGGAGCTTCAGTAATGCGAACCGGACAGATGCTTTTTTGGTGCCTGCCAAGCAGGGGAGTCACTCCTTGACCCCAAGGGAGATTCTTCAGTCCTCTAATCTTGTCGTAGAGCGTCGAAGGTCCAGGATTCAGTTTCAGAGTCTCGTCCAGGTATAATCTAAAGTCCTAAGGACTGGGTTCCTACCTTTATTCTAAAAATAGGGGTTGGACTACTCTGTGGCCCCACCTATGGGTGGGTCAGGGCAGAGGGGTGGCTACACCCCTTTCCCTTTGTCCAGTTCGCGCCAAAGCAGGGGCTGCAAGCCCCTGATCCGGTTTGAACTGGGGTATGCACAGGGACACCAAATGTGCCCCCAGTGCAGGACTTCAAAGCACCCGAAAGTGCTCCCGCCCAGCCCCACTACACATTATCCTGTCTGGGGAGGTGGTCACACCTCCCTGGGACAGGAAACCTATTGTCCAGGCCTCCCCTGCCGGAGTTTCGTCCAGCAGCAGGAGGCCAGACTCGTGTCTGTGGCAGCAGCATCCATTTTGTGATGCCAGGGCTCTGGAAAGAAGTTACCGGCCTCGTCAGAGTTAACATGTCTTTCCCTCTAGAAGGGTGGAATGCTACCCCCGCCGCCAAGATTGGCGGGGGGGGTAGTATTCCAAGATGTTTGACACCAAACACGACATGTTTAGGTGCAGCCATTCCAAAGTTAGCATTTTACCGCGAGGATATAATGCGCTTAAGAGTATATGGTCAGGCTGCACTACAAACAGCATCAGAGAGGGTCTCCGAACGCTGCAGAGGGGCCCTGCTCATGCAGGGGCACCCTCTCACATAGGAACCATGCACTCTGCCTTTAGGATTGATAAGGCCTGCCTTAGGAGTGACTTATAGGTTTATATGTGTGTATGTATTTCGTGATATAGGTAACCTATATCACAGTAAGGGGTGCATGCACCACCTTACCCAGGCTGCAGTAGCAGACCTGTGGTGTCAGTTTGGATGGCCTTCCAGGGGTGGCATAATACATGCTGCAGCCCCTGGCAGGCCTCTGAGGTACCTATGCCCTTGGTACATAGTATACCATATACTAGGGACTTATAAGGGCACTCCAGATCCCAATCAGAGATGTGCCTAAGGCACATGGAAACCATTTTAGAGAGGAAGCAGCTAGGCTGGGGTTCTGATTAGCAGGGCCCCAGCCAGACTAATGTCGAAAAACAGTGAAGCATCAGCAAAAAGTGGGGGTACCCATGTGAAGCAGATCCTACTCTCCTACACAACCCCCCCAAACGTAGGGACATTAAACTAACCTTGCCCAGTTAAGTCTTCATGTTCTAAGTGGAAATACCTAGAGAGTCCATCTGCATTCGCATGGTTACTCCCAGGCCTATGTTCCACTGTAAAGTCCATCCCCTGTAGGGAAATGGACCACCTAAGCAGTTTGGGGTTTTCACCCTTCATTTGTTTTAGCCATAAGAGGGGCTTATGGTCTGTCTGAACCAGGAAGTGTGTACCAAACAAGTATGGCCTCAACTTCTTCAGAGCCCAGACCACAGCAAAGGCCTCCTCTCTATGGCTGACCAACGTTTCTCTCTAGGGGTCAGCCTTCTGCTAATAAAAGCTACTGGCTGATCCTGACCTTCTTCATTCAATTGTGACAGTACAGCCCCTACCCCCAATTCAGATGCATCTGTTTGAACAATGAACTTCTTGGAGTAATCAGGACTCTGCAGAATTGGAGCAGTGCACATGGCCTGCTTGAGGTCATCAAATGCCTTTTGACAGCTAACTGTCCACTGAACCTTTTGGGCATTTTCTTAGAAGTTAAGTCATTCAAGGGTGTCACTATTGATCCATACCCCTTGACAAATCTCCTATAGTACCCAGTCAGGCCTAAGAAGGCTCTCACCAGAGTCTGGGTAGTGGGAGCAGTCCAGTCCATGATGGTCTGGATCTTGCTCTGCAAAGGTTGAACCTGGCCTCCACCCACAAGGTGGCCCAGGTACACAACCTGACTCTGCCCTATCTGGCACTTAGTGGCCTTGATAGTCAGGCCTGCCTTTGCAGGGCCTGTAAAACATTCCTGAGGTGGACCAGGTGATCCTCCCAGGTGGAGCTAAAGGCAGCAATATCATCTAGATAAGCTGCACTATAGGCTTCCAGTCCTGTGAGAACTGTGTTCACCAACCTCTGGAAAGTGGCAGATGCATTCTTCAGACCAAAGGGCATTACCACAAATTTATAATGCCCACTAGGGGTTGAAAATGCTGTTTTGGGCTTTGCAGTATCAGCTAGTCTGATCTGCCAGTAGCCAGCTGTTAGGTCAAATGTGCTGAGATATTTGGCAGAGGCCAAAGTATCTATGAGCTCATCTGCCCTGGGTATTGGATGGGCATCAGTCCTAGTGACTGCATTGAGACCCCTGTAGTCTACACAAAACCTCATCTCTCTTTTCCACCACTGGTGTGAGGTTTCGGTACTAGGACTACTGGACTAGCCCAAGGGCTATCTGAGGGCTCAATTACTCCCAATTCCAACATTTTCTGGACTTCAGTCCTGATACAGTCCCTGACATGGTCAGGTTGCCTATAAATCTTGTTTTTAATAGGCAGACTGTCCCCAGTGTCCACTTCATGAGTGCACCAGGTGGTCTGACTGGGTGTCAGTGAAAACATATGTCGAAACTGATTGAGGACTTGCCTGCAATCAGTTTGTTGCTGGGTAGTGAGGCTGCCTGCCAAGGCTACACCATCAACTGACCCATCGTCCGGGTTCTGTGAGAGCAGGTCAGGGAGTGGGTCACTCTCTTCCTCCTGCCCTTCATCAGTAGCCATGAGCAAGCCCATGTCTGCCCTGTCCACATATGGTTTTAACCTGTTGACATGGAGAACCCTGTGGGGACTCCTGGGTGTTCCTAGGTCCACTAAATAAGTGACCTCACCCTTCTGCTCAACAATAGTGTGGGGTCCACTCCATTTATCTTGGAGAGCTGCTGGGGCCACTGGCTCCAACACCCACACCTTCTGTCCTGGCTGGTAAACAGTCAGAACAGCTCTTTGGTCATGCCAGGCCTTTTGAAGTTCCTGGCTAGCCTCAAGGTTTTTGGTTGCCTTTTTCATGTACTCAGCCATCCTGGAGTGGAGACCAAGTACATAGTCCACTATATCTTGCTTTGGGGGCTTGAGAGCTAACTCCCATCCTTCCTTCACCAAGCACAGTGGACCCCTCACAGGGTGGCCAAACAGAAGTTCAAAAGGGCTGTAACCAACCCCCTTCTGAGGCACCTCCCTATATGCGAATAAAAGGCAGGGCAAGAGTATGTCCCATCTACGCCTAAGCTTTTCTGGGAGCCCTTTAATCATGCCCCTTCAAGGTTTTGTTGAATCTCTCAACTAAACCATTGCATTGTGGGTGATAGGGTGTGGTGAACTTATAAGTCACTCCACACTCCTTCCACATTGCTTTTAAGTACCCAGACATGAAGTTAGCACCCCTGTCTGATACTACCTCCTTAGGAAAGCCCACTCTTGAGAAGATTCCCAGGAGGGCTCTTGCCACCACAGGTGCTGTAGTGGTCCTGAGGGGAATAGCTTCTGGGTACCTGGTGGCATGATCCACTACCACCAGGATAAACCTGTGCCCAGAGGCTGTTTGGGGATCCATGGGACCAACAATGTCAATCCCTACCCTCTCAAAGGGCACCCCCACCACAGGTAGTGGTATCAGGGGGCCTTTGTAGTGCCACCTGCTTTGCCACTGGCTTGGCAGGTTACACAGGAGCGACAAAACTCCTTACTGTCTTCAGACATGTGGGGCCAGTGAAAGTGAGGGACAATTCTGTCCCAAGTCTTGTTCTGGCCCAGGTGTCCTGCTAAGGGAATATCATGGGCTAGGGTCAATAGGAAGCCCCTTGTAGGAAGGTGGAATCTGACTATATGGTTGCCCCCACTTTTTTTATGGTGTTTTGCTGGTTTATGACTTAGTTGGACTGGGATCCTGCTATTCAGGGCCCCAGTCTATCTGCTTTCTCTGTAAAATGGTTTCCATGTGCCTTAGGCACATCTCTGATTGGAATCTGGAGTGCCCTTATAAGTCCCTAGTATATGGTATACTATGTACCAAGGGCATAGGTACCTCAGAGGCCTGCCAGGGGCTGCAGCATGTATTATGCCACCCCTGGAAGGCCATCCAAACTGACACCACAGGTCTGCTACTGCAGCCTGGGTAAGGTGGTGCATGCACTCTTACTGTGATATAGGTTACCTATATCACTAAATACATACACACATATAAACCTATAAGTCACTCCTAAGGCAGGCCTTATCAATCCTAAAGGCAGAGTGCATGGTTCCTATGTGAGAGGGTGCCCCTGCATGAGCAGGGCCCCTCTGCAGCGTTCGGAGACCATCTCTGATGCGGTTTGTAGTGCAGCCTGACCATATACTCTTAAGCGCATTATATCCTCGCGGTAAAATGCTAACTTTGGAATGGCTGCACCTAAACATGTTGTGTTTGGTGTCAAACATCTTGGAATACTACCCCCCGCCAATCCTGGCGGCGGGGGTAGCATTCCACCCTTCTAGAGGGAAAGACATGTTAACTCTGGCTTACCCGGTAACTTCTTTCTGAAGCCCTGGCATCACAAAATGGATGCTGCTGCCACAGACACAAGTCTGGCCTCCTGCTGCTGGACGAAACTCCGGCAGGGGAGGCCTGGACAATAGGTTTCCTGTTGCAGGGAGGTGTGACCACCTCCCCAGACAGGATAATGTGTATTGGGGCTGGGTGGGTGCACTCTTAGAGTGCTTTGAAGTCCTGCACTGGGGGAGCAAAAGGCTCCTCTGTGCATATGCCAGTTCAAACCAGCTCAGGGGCTACCTGCCCCTGCTCTGGCGCGAAACTGGACAAAGGGAAGTGGGTGTAGCCACCCCTCCCTTGACCCTCCCATAGGTGGGGTCATAGAGTTAGTCCCTCCCTGTTTTACTGGTTAAAATGGGGAACCCTTGCCACAGCAAGATTAGATTATACCTGGACGAAACTCTGAAACTGAATCCTGGACCTTCGACGCTCTACTCACGATTAGAGGACTGAAGAATCTCCCTTGGGGTCAAGGAGTGACTCCCCTGCTTGGCAGGCACCAAAGAAGCATCTGTCCGGTTCGCATTACTGAAGCTCCCGTCGGACGCCGAAGTCATCGCATCACCAGAGGTGGATTCTCAGACTTCCCCGAGGCTACTCCTGAGTCCCCAGCAAAGCTGAGGCCCGTGGCTATCGTGGGTGACTTGAGACCGTGACCCCTGGACACCGAGCACACTTGCAAGTGCACCATCTTCTGGGTCTCCCAAGAAGTCGTGCTTTGGGCTCCGAGTAGCCCTAGCCTCCAGCACCACCTGCACCGAAGATCACTGGCCCCCACTCCACGAGTGTCCTGTAAGCCAGCTCCACGTGCGGCGTCACGAGGCTCCTTCGCGGTCGCTAGCCCGTTGGCTAGTAGCCCTTAACAAAGGCCAATCTTTTCTTTACTTGGAATCCTGGTTGCTCCAGGCCTGCCCTCACTTACCCTCGCTGGGTGAGTTCCACAGACCTTGCTGGTCTGCACCATCGACGATCTACATCTTACTCGAGACTTGCCGTTGCCAAGGCTTGTTGGGTCCAATCCGGTCGCCGACACGTCAGCACTCGACAGACATCGAGCACCAGCCCGAATCCTGCTCCTGGTCGCCGACAACGCCTCCCGGACCTCGTGGCTGAAGAGTCAAGACGACTGTCAACGCACCTGAAGCACTCGACATCGGTGGGCATCTGTCCATCGCCTTCCTGGTCACTGGCTAGTGACCCAGACTCTGTCCCCTCTGCTTTCAGGTTCACCAGAACTCCGATCCACTCTTGGATCCACCCGGACACTTTTCTCTTGGCCGCCAGCAGCACTTTGCAGCAGATCGCCATTCGAAACGACGACGAAACCCGACCCCGAAAGGCACCTATGCACCCGGCTTCCCTGGGTGAGGTAACACGAGTACTCCGGTGCTCCCGTGGGTAGAGACTCTTCAAAGTCCTAGATCTCAAAGGGTTTTGTCCTAGTCCTCTTTAAAGTGTCCCTTTCCTCTATTTTCCCGATCCCGACTTTCTCCATAGAAGTTAACGGCGTATCGCGGTTGTGTATTTACACTGCACGCGTCTCCCGTGGGTCCCCTGTGTCACTACCTTGGGTGGTTCCTTGTGGTCCAAGCACTTCTAGAGGCTCTAGGCCTAGTGTCTAGTTCAGTCGTGGTTCGCATACCACTTTATTGGTATATGGTTTGGTACGCCCCTAGGGCCCAAACGTGTATTTGTGCTATTACTGTGATTTAAGATCTTATAACCTATGTATTTCGAACTCTAGCCTCATAAAGAGACTAGAGGGGTGTGTTTAGTAATAAATACATATATTTTGAATATATACCTGGTGTGGTGCTCTTTCATTTGGTCACTCAAGAGATTATAGACTGGTAAAACAAGCTGCTTTACATTCCTTCAAGACTTAGCCTGAAGGCTGCTCTCCATAGCTACCACTAGGATAGCTTTCAATAAGGTTGTCTTTAACCTACCTACCATAAGAGTCGATTTGGACTGGTGCAAGGTGCCCACTATAAATAGTGGACAGCATATGCCAGGCCAACTTCTCACACCCCTGAACTTCAAAGGTATTACCAACCTCCTGGTAGCACCAGGCTTGGGGTCTCTACTCTCTGAGTACAGGAGTCCATCATCCCAATACACTGTATGGGGACCACTAGCTTTCCCAGCAGCCTCAGCAGCAGCTTGCTGTCTGAGGGGTTCAAGGGAGGGGCAGCTCTGCTGCTCCTGGCTCAGATCTGCCCTAGAAGGTCCCCCTGTCCCCAAGAACTCAACCTGGTCAGGTTCAAGTTCCTCTGGGACAGTTCCTTCTTCAGGGCTGAGATCATCCCCCTCAAGGGACTGATCTTCCTCCTGAGCCAAGGGGGAAGGCACTGCCTTAACCCTACTACTCCTCCTCTTGGAAGGCACTTGGTCCATTCTTCCAGAATCCAAGGCCTGTTCAGTGCTAGACATTTTGGCTTGTGACCTGGTCACAGCAAACACATCTGCAGGGATCCCCAGCATTTCTGCATGGGTCCTGAGCTCCACTTCTGCCCAAGCAGAAGTCTCTAAGTCATTGCCAAGCAAGCATTCGACTGGTAGGTTTGCACTTACCACAACCTTCTTAAGGCCAGTTACCCCTCCCCAGGAGAAGTTAACAACTGCCAGAGTATGGTCTGTTCTGACATTGCTAGCATTGGTCACTTGGTACATCTCACCAAGCATAACTTGCCCAGGTAGCACAAGGTCTTGTGTCACCATTGTGACACTTGCCCCTGTGTCCCTAAATGCCAAAGCCTCACGTCCATTAATTAAAGGCTGTTGTCTGTACTTGCCCAGATTACTGGGACTCACAGTGGAGGTCACATCCATGCCTCCATCACAGACTAACACAGCCTGAGTCAGTTCTCTGACTAAGTCAGAGCCCAACTCAGTTCCCAGGGTGAACCCTGCTAAACCCTTTGCTGGAGCACTTCCACCAACTGTACTAGGGGGAACAGGTGCCTTAGGGGCATTGGTGGGTGCTGGACTGGAGTCTTTGGACTTGGTGCAATCACTGGTCCAGTGGGTCTTTTGCTTACAGACCTTGCACCATGGTTTTCTTTGGCCTTTACTTTTGGTAGACTGGGAATCCCCACCAGAAGAAGATTTTTGGGGGCCTGATGAAGACTTTTGATCTTTACCCTTCTCCCCACCCTTGTCAGAGTTCTTAGCATCTTGCTTCTTGGTTTCCCCACCTTGGTTCTGTACCTTCTGCTTCACCCTGGTTCTGACCCATTTGTCTGCCTTCTTTCCCAATTCTTGGGGAGAGGTCAGATCAGAGTCAACCAGGTATTGATGCAACAGCTGATTTTGACAGTTATTAAGAATCTGCTCCCTCATTATCAGATTATACAATCCTGAGAAGTCACACACCTTACTGCCCATCAACCAGCCTTCCAGAGCCTTGGCAGAACAATCCACATAGTCTACCCAGTCTTGAGTCTGTGCTTTTGGGTGTCTCTGAACTTCAACCTGTACTGTTCAGTGGTTAGGCCAAACCCATCAATAAGAGCACTCTTCAAGACCTTTAATTGTCAGCATCCTCCTCTCTAACAGTGAGGAGCTTGTCTCTACCTTTGTCAGCAAAGGAGAGCCACAAGATTGCTGCCCACTGCTCCTGAGGGACCTTCTGTACTTTACAGGCCCTCTCTAAAGCAGTTATCCATTTGTGGATATCATCCCCACTCTGGTAGGGAGGGACAATCTTGCTCAGGTTCCTATGGTCATAGGACCTTTCCCTGTCTCTAGGGACATGGCTGCCACCATGGGACTCTAGTCCCAACTTTCTTCTCTCTCTAAGGAGATCTAGGGATTCTCTATCTAAAGCTAATTGCTTTTTTCTGAGTTCCAGCTGAGTTTCCTCATACTGGACTAGCCTCTTTCTTCTCTCATGAGAGGATTCTCTCCTATGAGATGAGACAGAGCTCCCTATAGAGGTGCCAGAGTGGTTAGACTCCTGAGAAGGAGACCTAGACCTTCTGGGCACACTCTTAATCCTTCCTGGGGGACAAAGAGGGCATCATTTTGATCATCCTCATCATCATCCACAGGAGGGATTGGGTTTTCCAGGTCAGGGTCATTGTCACCCTCCTGGTCAGTTTCAGAGGGGGGCTGGGGGTACTGGTACCCCTAGCGTCCTCCTCTTCTCCTGCCCCACCCTCCGCTCCTACCCCTTCAGTCCCTACAGGCTTACTAAGGTCATAAGCCACCAACAACTCCTTGAGGTGTTGGGTGGTGGGCCTTTGGCCTGTCCTTATTTTTCTCAAGTTACATAAAGCTCTCAATTCCAAGAATGGGAGTGTATCATACTTGGAGGGTGGAAGCTCAATGGCTTCCTGCAAGGATTCTCTGGATCCTGCCCTTAAAGACATTACTAGTGTGGTGTGGTGTATGCACTACCTACTCTAGTGTGGCCTACTAAACTCTCTTGAGTTGTAGAAAGGGTTGTGCTATCCCTTAACACACAACTCGAAGTTCAGTAGAACTTACTGTTATTCTAAGCTTAAATTATATGTACCTTAGGTACCTTTAGTGGTTTTCAGTTGATCAATTCAATTGAGATTATCTGGTAAATCAATAGCAAGCTGGAATCCCACCAATGTGAGAAGTTGGCCTGGCATATGCTGCCCACTAATTATAGTGGGCACCTTGCACCAGTCCAAATCGACTCTTATGGTAGATAGGTTAAAGACAACCTTATTGAAAGCTATCCTAGTGGTAGCTATGGAGAGCAGCCTTCAGGCTAAGTCTTGAAGGAATGTAAAGCAGCTTGTTTTACCAGTCTATAATCTCTTGAGTGACCAAATGAAAGAGCACCACACCAGGTATATATTCAAAATATATGTATTTATTGCTAAACACACCCCTCTAGTCTCTTTATGAGGCTAGAGTTCAAGTACATAAGTTATAAGATCTTAAATCACAGTAATAGCACAAATACACGTTTGGGCCCTAGGGGCGTACTCAAACCATATACCAATAAAGTGGTATGCGAACCACGACTGAACTAGACACTAGGCCTAGAGCCTCTAGAAGTGCTTGGACCACAAGGAACCACCCAAGGTAGTGGCACAGGGGACCCACGGGAGACGCGTGCAGTGTAAATACACAACCGCGATACGCCGTTAACTTCTATGGAGAAAGTCGGGATCGGGAAAATAGAGGAAAGGGACACTTAAAAGAGGACTAGGACAAAACCCTTTGAGATCTAGGACTTTGAAGAGTCTCTACCCACGGGAGCACCGGAGTACTCGTGTTACCTCACCCAGGGAAGCCGGGTGCATAGGTGCCTTTCGGGTCGGGTTTCGTCTGCCGATTTGAATGGCGATCTGCTGCAAAGTGCTGCTGGCGGCCAAGAGAAAAGTGTCCGGGTGGATCCAAGAGTGGATCGGAGTTCTGGTGAACCTGAAAGCAGAGGGGACAGAGTCTGGGTCACTAGCCAGTGACCAGGAAGGCGATGGACAGATGCCCACCGATGTCGAGTGCTTCAGGTGCGTTGACGGTCGTCTTGACTCTTCAGCCACGAGGTCCGGGAGGCGTTGTCGGCGACCAGGAGCAGGATTCGGGCTGGTGCTCGATGTCTGTCGAGTGCTGAGGTGTCGGCGACCGGATTGGACCCAACAAGCCTTGGCAACGGCAAGTCTCGAGTAAGATGTAGATCGTCGATGGTGCAGACCAGCAAGGTCTGTGGAACTCACCCAGCAAGGGTAAGTGAGGGCAGGCCTGGTGCAACCAGGATGCCAAGTAAGGAAAAGATTGGCCTTCGTTAAGGGCTACTAGCCAACGGGCTAGCGAACGCGAAGGAGCCTCGTGACGCCGCACGTGGAGCTGGCTTACAGGACACTCGTGGAGTGGGGGCCAGTGATCTTCGGTGCAGGTGGTGCTGGAGGCTAGGGCTACTCGGAGCCCAAAGCACGACTTCTTGGGAGACCCAGAAGATGGTGCACTTGCAAATGTGCTCGGTGTCCAGGGGTCACGGTCTCAAGTCACCCACGATAGCCACGGGCCTCAGCTTTGCTGGGGACTCAGGGTAGCCTCGGGAAGTCTGAGAATCCACCTCTGGTGATGCGATGACTTCGGCGTCCGACGGGAGCTTCAGTAATGCGAACCGGACAGATGCTTCTTTGGTGCCTGCCAAGCAGGGGAGTCACTCCTTGACCCCAAGGAGATTCTTCAGTCCTCTAATCTTGTCGTAGAGCGTCGAAGGTCCAGGATTCAGTTTCAGAGTCTCGTCCAGGTATAATCTAAAGTCCTAAGGACTGGGTTCCTACCTTTATTCTAAAAATAGGGTTGGACTACTCTGTGGCCCCACCTATGGGTGGGTCAGGGCAGAGGGGTGGCTACACCCCTTTCCCTTTGTCCAGTTCGCGCTAAAGCAGGGGCTGCAAGCCCCTGATCCGGTTTGAACTGGGGTATGCAGAGGGACACCAAATGTGCCCCCAGTGCAGGACTTCAAAGCACCCGAAAGTGCTCCCGCCCAGCCCCACTACACATTATCCTGTCTGGGGAGGTGGTCACACCTCCCTGGGACAGGAAACCTATTGTCCAGGCCTCCCCTGCCGGAGTTTCGTCCAGCAGCAGGAGGCCAGACTCGTGTCTGTGGCAGCAGCATCCATTTTGTGATGCCAGGGCTCTGGAAAGAAGTTACCGGCCTCGTCAGAGTTAACATGTCTTTCCCTCTAGAAGGGTGGAATGCTACCCCCGCCGCCAGGATTGGCGGGGGGTAGTATTCCAAGATGTTTGACACCAAACACGACATGTTTAGGTGCAGCCATTCCAAAGTTAGCATTTTACCGCGAGGATATAATGCGCTTAAGAGTATATGGTCAGGCTGCACTACAAACAGCATCAGAGAGGGTCTCCGAACGCTGCAGAGGGGCCCTGCTCATGCAGGGGCACCCTCTCACATAGGAACCATGCACTCTGCCTTTAGTATTGATAAGGCCTGCCTTAGGAGTGACTTATAGGTTTATATGTGTGTATGTATTTCGTGATATAGGTAACCTATATCACAGTAAGGCGTGCATGCACCACCTTACCCAGGCTGCAGTAGCAGACCTGTGGTGTCAGTTTGGATGGCCTTCCAGGGGTGGCATAATATATGCTGCAGCCCCTGGCAGGCCTCTGAGGTACCCATGCCCTTGGTACATAGTATACCATATACTAGGGACTTATAAGGGCACTCCAGATCCCAATCAGAGATGTGCCTAAGGCACATGGAAACCATTTTAGAGAGGAAGCAGCTAGGCTGGGGTTCTGATTAGCAGGGCCCCAGCCAGACTAATGTCGAAAAACAGTGAAGCATCAGCAAAAAGTGGGGGTACCCATGTGAAGCAGATCCTACTCTCCTACAAGCACTCCCTCAGTGGAGCTGTGCGATCACAGCCCATGTTGAAAGCAAATCCTTCTTGCAGGATAGGGTACCCTCCCTCCTAGGCAAAAACCCTCAACGATCCTGTCCAGTGTCTAGGGGCAGTGCACCAGTATAACTTGCCCTAGTTACTGCAGGCACCAAGGACACAGTACCTACTCCCTAGTCTCAAGTCCTTCCTTAACTAACTGGCCCTCTGGTGCACTGTCCTTCTTCCTGGGGCGCAGATTGTACCTGGTTTTCTCAGGCACAGTTCATCAACAAAGAGGCAGACTCTCAGGGGCAACAGGGGACTGAGGCACAACTACCTCCGAAGGAGATAGGACAGATTCCGAAACAGCTCTAATTGCAGGGGGTATTGCCTCCTGCAGGATGTCGTCACTCTCCTCCTCTGTCTGCGCACATGTGAGCCTGGCGTCGCTGCAGGGGATGAAGCGCTGAACTTTCTCGCACTCGTCATCAGGAATGCCCTCTTTCACCCACTGATCATAGGGGAGGGGCAGTGGCGTCTTCTTCACATGGGTTCCATGCACCCAATGTTTTCTCCCTTCGAGCTTGACTGCGGATCTTGTCGCCAGTAGGACCATCAGCGGCCCTTTCCAACGAGGCTCCAAACTACTCTTCCGCTGGAAATGCCGGACCAGAACATAATCACCAGGTTGCAGTTGGTGTCCGGGCCCCTCTGGTACTGATGGCAGCATTTCCTGAATCTGTTGATGAATAGAACGAAGATCTTTAGTCAACTCGTACAGATAATCAATCAACATAGGATACTCTATTTCAGAGAAGCGCTTGGGCCTTGGGACACCCCAGATGTTAGCAGGGGATAACCCTGTCCTAGCGTGTGCTGTTGCTCTAGTGGATAGCAAGGCTAAGGGTAGTGCATCTGGCCATCGCAAGCCTGTACTCGCGTGTATTTTGGCTAATTTCAATTTGAGGGTGCCATTGTATTTTTCAACAAGGCCCGCTGACTGAGGGTGATTGGCTGCATGAAACTTCTGCTTAATGTGCAGCCCTTCACAGACCAATTGGATGACTTTTGAATTAAAGTGACTTCCGTTGTCACTCCAAATCAAACGAGGCAATCCGTAGCGAGGGAAGAACTCTTTTAAGAGTTCCTTCGCCGTTGCCATGGCAGTATTTTCTTTGGTGGGATAGGCCTCCACCCATTTACTGAAGGCGCAAACCACCACCAGTACATATTTCAGATTGTTCACTCGTTCCATTTCAATAAAGTCCATCTGAAGGACCTCGAAAGGAAAGGAAGGCGGTGCACAATTACCAGAAGGTGTGGGGGTACCTTTTCCTGGATTGTATGTCAAACAGATAATACAATGCTTAACTAAGTGTGTAGCTACCTTAGAAATATTGTCATTTTGCCATACTGGGTCCAACACTTTACAAATTCCCTTTGGACTTATATGGGCTGGGCCATGGGCCATGGTACCCACAGGGAGCACATACGCATTGGGAAGCAACCATCTCTGCTTCCCAGACAAATCAGTCCAACACCCTTCCTCATCAAGACGCCCTGTATTTTCCTCCCATATTGCCAATTCTTCTGGTGTTGCCTCTCTCTGTATTTCCCTAACATTTTCCAATGTCTCTTCAAACATTATGTTTTCTGGAACCCACCTAGCGGGTCCCGCCACAAACATCTTTTTCATTTTTGACCTAGCTGTCTCTTTAGCTATCTGGTCCGCGAATGCATTACCTCTCTCAGCATCATCAACAATTGATTTATGAGCGCTGCATTTTATTATCGCCAGGCACTTGGGAAGGGTCAAAGCTGTCAAAAGTCTATGTATCAATGGGCCATTCTGTATTCGTGTCCCATGGGAGGTGAGAAACCCTCTCTGCGCCCAGAGGCGACCAAAATTATGGGCCACCCCAAAGGCACACTGGCTGTCAGTATAAATATTGACAGTCAGTCCTTCACTCAACTCGCAAGCCCTAAGAAGGGCAACTAATTCTGCAGCTTGGGCCGATTGGTATGGGACACGAGATGTCGCAACTACAGTGTGTAACGTAGTGATTACATATGCTGCAGTGGTGGTGCCATCGGACAATTTGAAACACGAGCCATCGACGTACAGTTCCCCTTGAGGGTCAGATAAGGGAACATCGGTCAGGTCTACCCGTCCCTTCGTTTCTTCCTCTGTTCTGTACACACAATCATGGACATCATTGTCCATTCCATCCAAAGGGAGGGATAGTAACGTTGCTGGGTTCAAAGAAGCACATCGTTTGATGGTAATGTGCGGAGCAAACAAAGTCAATTCATATCCAGTAAGACGTGCACTAGTGAGGTGCTGTGTCTTTGTCTTATTCAAAAGCGTGTCCACACCAGTACTGTGAGATCAGTATCAAGAACGAGCCCTGCCGATTGTCTGATAGAAACTGCCACAGCCGCGGCAGCTCGTGAGCGCTCTGGCGACGTTATCAAGCATAGCAGAAAAATAGGCGCAGGGTCTCTGCTTACCACCAAAACCCTGTGTTAAGACAGAAAATGCACAACCATCAGCCTAGGTACGCAAAGCACAAAAGGCTTCTTGTAATCAGGAGTGCCAAGCACAGGAGCAGAGCAAAGCTCAATCTTTAATTGTTCAAAAGCTTGCTGGCATGCAGGTGTCCAAGGGAGGGGTTCATGCACATCTTTAGTGGTTAAGTAAAGGAGGGGTTTTGCTAGTAGGGAATAGTTAGGGATCCAATGCCGACAATACGAAGTTATCGCAATAAACGCGTGTACCTCGCGTTGTGTCTTGGGAACATGCATAGTATTAATAGCAGCTATACGTTCAGGTGTTAGTCTACGTCCCTCCTTCGACAGTAGGTGACCTAAATAGGTGACCTCCTGTCGACAATATTGAAATTTGGAAAGAGACACTTTGTGTCCATGATGAGCCAAATGTAACTAATTTTATTGTGGCTGCTTTGCAACCGTCCTCAGTGTCTGATGCCACGAGGAGGTCGTCCACATACTGTAGCAGCACATTACCAACGGGAAGTTCCAAAGAGTCCAATTGAGTTTTCAAAGCTTGACTATAAATACTAGGACTTTCCGTATAGCCTTGTGGAGCACGACAGAATCTAAAACTTCGACCAGCGATTGTAAACCCGAAAATATGCCTACTCTCTGTATGTATGGGTATGCTAAAGAAAGCATTCTTCAAATCTATGACGGAGAAAAATTTGGCCGATGGGGGAATCATTGTAAGAATGGAGGTAATGTCTGGGACCACAGGATACTGTGGTACAACAATTTTATTGACCTCTGAGGTCAATCACAAAACGGTAAACATCAGGCTGAGTATCACATGTATCAGAGGGTGCCTTTTTAAGCACAGGAAGAATGCGGCTATTGCATATATTGGATACAGTTTTTTCCAACAACCCGGACTTAATTAAATCCTGTATTATCTGCAATAAAGCCTTCTCTCCTGCTTGGGAAATCTTATACTGAGGAATGCGTGGCAATGAAACATTTTCTTTAATCTGAATGGAGACTGGTGGGATCTGGAGCAACCCCACATCTGTGTCGCCTGTGGCACACAGAGTATGGGGAACATCCTGAAATTCAACTGGGAGCGGGGCATCTTTTGCGAAGCATTGCTTAACACAGGCCACCCAAGGGCCTACAGTCATGTTGACACCATCAGGAGAACAAGAAATAGTTGCATGTAGTCTCTTTAACAAGTCCAGTCCCATTAAATTCTCCCCACAATTTGTCGTTAATAAGAAAGGTGAGTCAACCGAAAAGGGGCCAATAGTCAGAGCAAGGGGTTTGGAAACGGGGCTTACTACAGGTGTGCCCGAAAAACCTACCGACACATTATTTTGGCCAGACAGAGCTTCCCCCGGGACCAGCGAACGAGAAACAGAGCTATTCATAGCACCCGTGTCAATCAGAAATGCCTTATCTCTGCCTTGCAGATTAGCGGTGACATAAGGTTCGTGCTGATCTACAGGCACTGAGACAGGTCCCTCACCCTGTCCCTGGGTGTCCTAACTATGGGACATCCGAATCACTTCGTCCATGTCATAATCGTTGTGGTAATATTGCCGTCCCTTAGGGTCGTCAAAATAATTCTCAGTCTGACGAACCTGCGTTGCGCCTTCAGACCGCACCTCCCCTCGGCCTCCTCTTCCACGGCCCCGAAAACCCCTACCTCCCTGGGCCTCGCCTCTCTGCAACAACACCGGACACTCGCTCCTCCAATGCCCCTCCTTTCTACAATACGCACATTCATTCAATCCAACAGGCGACCATGACGTACCACCCCTATCAGACCGAGGCCACCGCTGGGCTGGACCCGATCCTCTACCTCTTCCACTTCCCCTTGTCACTTGCTGCATTAACACACTAGTTTTCAAATCCTTCGACTTTTTCTCCACCTTCTCTTTGTCCTCATTCTCCCTATGCTCGTAGTACTGTGCCATACTCAATATTACTGAAGGGGATGAAGTGGTCCACGTGCTTTCTGAGGCCTGCACTCTAGCCGTTATCTCAGGAAGCAGGTTATTAACAAACCTACTAACAAACAATTGAATTCCACCCTCCAAAGCAAGATCTTGACCGCTAAAATCTAAAAACACCCCTTCAAACCTAGTAAAGAAATCAGAGACACTCCCGTCCTTCTTTTGCCGACATGCAGTCAACTTGTCCCAGTCCACTCGTCTCGGTGGGATAAGGGAATGCATGTATGTGATTATACGACCCGGCAAAGCGAGTAATTCCGCCCTCGGCTTATCGCCAGTTTACGTTCCTTATCCCATGCCCGAATCTGGTCCCATGTTCCTCCCAATTCCGCTACATGATCCAGAGTATGCACTTGTCTCCAGACATCTACAGGTACTAACAAACCAAAGAATAACTCAATAACGGCTAACGTCATTACTGTGGAGGAGGCTGCTTCTGTCAATTCTTTATAATATGCTGTCGGGTTTTTGCGAGGGTCTGGTAGTTGAGCTTTAAGGGAAATCACCTCACTCCTTTTCCAAGGAGTATATATCCATTGTTCTTGAAACCGGGCGTCAACCCCTGGGGTAACAACAGTATCTCCATCCCTCACTTCCGGTATTCTGGGATGATAAATGGGATTAACCTCTCTCATGGGGAACTGCGTCACTACCGTCAGGACATTTTGAAGCAACCGGCCTCGATAGCCCACCAACGTTGTAACATTGGTGAAAACCTCATTGGGGCTCATTCCTGTAGCATATATTCTGTCACGTATGTCATAGATAATCTGTGGTGCTGCACCCTGAAAACACTGTTCCCACAATCCTATCAATGTAGCCGACATGTGTTTAAGAGCATGTTGCTGCATGAATGGTTCCTAATCCTTCATCACCCTCCACACATCTTCCACACTTTAAATCGAGTTCCATGCCCACTGCGCAGCCTGATCAGCCACCATTTGTTTTTCCTCATTACCCATTGCAGAGCGCACCAACACTTTCTCCATACGATCTCGTGCCATTGCCCAATCCACTTCATGCACTCCACGCACAGGCGTCTCATTAGTCTGTATCAACGGCTGGGGTGGCATAATCACAGGAGAAAGAGCAGAGGAAGAGACTGGTACCATCGTAAGCAAAGACTGTGTTGTAGGAGTAAAAGGGGGTGTCCGATCGAGTGGAGAACTAACAGACAAAACAGGAGAGCTAACGACCCCTACCTCTAGCACTTGTGAGGAAACAGGCGGGGCCGGGGCTGAAGCCACGGAGCTGGAAGGAAAGCGGTCAGAAACAGCAGCAGCCCCAAGAGCTGGAGGCTGGAGTGTCGGGATTGCAGGATAAATTTGTTCAGGGGCATAGGGGGGCAGGGGTCGTGTATCTAATAAATCTTCCATAAAAACATCCCCTTCCTCTCTAGCAACATAACATTTTTCGCTCTGCAATCGAAACTTCCTATCTGCGCATTCAATGCCTTTCTCTATCTTCTCTCTCCCATATGCCACCGCTTTCTGCGTGATCGTTTGCGCCTGTCTCTTCCGAACCACCTTTTCCTCTCTTATACGCCGTTGCTTCACTTCTTTTTGCCACACTTTCAAAGAATTAAACATAGACTGTCTGCTTCTCTTGACAAACAACTTGTCCTGCAAAAAATTCAATTTTTGTTCATCAAATGTGCCAGTAAGTGGCCACTGCAAATCCGCATTGTCCCTCGTATATTTATTCCACAATGTGCTAAACATAATAGGGCCAATTGCATGCTTGACATATATATCAAAATTAGGGGTACCCTCAGGAGGCTCAGGTTGACTCTCCTCCAGTCGAGCATCAGTAGAACAACATCGACATCCAAAGCACCCAAACTTACTCAAACAAGGCATCTTAATATAAGACACATGTACAACCCTCAGTGGACAAATAAAACCCAATTCCACAACACGGTCCAGAGACGACCCAAATATCCTAAAATTCACACTCCGCAGTCCAAGGACTGCCCCAAACTCAGACAGGCCTCACCAGCCCCAGGCCTTTTTCTTACAAAGTACGCCAAATTTCCAATTGGCCTGGCAGACTGCTCGCAAACAGTCCGTGCCTTTACAAAAAGGGTTCGCAAACCCACCAAGTTCAAACCAAAACGGCCTCAGAGACCGTACCAAGCAACACAGCTCGTCAGCTAGTGTCATCCAAAAGTGGCGCCACAATATTCCAAGAATCAAATCACTCACCTGGTGCACTCAGGTCGAGTCAAGCCATTCTCCACTGCCGACTCTTCAGACCCAAACGGTCAACTCCAGGGTTTCGTCTTCTCGGGACCCCGGCCGGTGATCATCAGAAGAGGAGACGCCCGATCGGGCGGGGCAGCTGCGAGAACCAAGCTCGATCATGTGGGGTACCCCGATTCGCCCGACTGACCAGACGCACCCCGAGACCCCCCCCAAATCACCTTGTGGGGGTCCCTGTTCGGGCGCCAACTGAAGGAAGTGGCCCTTAGGGGCCACTCGGGTTGCTTACAACCACCTGCTATGCCTTCGCAAATAATGAAGAGTCGGTCAGACAGTAGAGAATACAAACATGCTTTATTGGCCAATCTCTGCAGAGAGAGCCCTGTCAGACTTACACCCGAAGATGATTGCCGAGGGACTGACCCCCTCTCGGGCTGCAGTACAATATAATTCTCCCAAGAACCCCCAAACCACACCTACGGTGGAAAAGTACTACCTCTAACATTTGATGAACAATGCAGGCACAGTTATGAACCACCACCTGCTGGATGGGTACGCGCTATCAGCGCACCAAGGTCACTGTGCCGGAGCTTGGCATCTCCTAACGTGGGAGCAGGAGCTACACACATGGAACGGAATGCAATAGGAGAGGAGATTGTACATTTCGCAAGTCAGAATACAACCTTGAGACATGAAAGGGAATAATAATTAGACCGTGCTCTGCTGAGGCAGGCAACTCGTAAACACAGAAGCCTAACGCGTTCACAGTCCATGATGGATTACGAAATAATAAAATGGAGGTACACAAGCTAACTAAACATACACATTTCGAGGATAACTCGGCGAGTTGCACACAAACGATATATATGTATCTAAGTTAGCCACACCCTGCTAACCTAATGCAATGTATATATGTCTAAGCAACATATGGGAAGGGGAATTATTGCAAACCTAACAGGTAGGCTTTAATTACAGCCTTCGAGAACTCTTTTGTTAAATGCTTTTCACCTGCCTGCTTTTGCAGGCAGGACAATCTCTCTCGTCAGGCTTTATTTTTTTCATAGCACGGCACGCCACAGGACCGGCTGTGCCTTCGGTATATTTGCCAAGAGGGCATATTTTTTTTTTTTCTATTTCTTAACGTTTGTTTGTAAAAGCGCCCCATGCTGTGCTTTCACGTTAATGGCGGCCACGGCCTTTTCTTGAGACTAGCCGAGTCCAAGGAAAGTGGCACGGCCGCCTTTAAAGTGAAAGCGGGGCATGGGGCACTTTTACAAACAACCATTTGCAGTGCAATAGGTCTCGCATTTTCGAGAGTTTAGTAATTACAAGACCTATTGCATTGCAAATGCTTGTTGTAAGTTGGTGTAAATCCGTTCAGTAGTTTTTTAAATATTAAGGTAAATCCAAATTTAGATATATAAGGACGTGGAGGATCTGCGACTCCTCCCGATCTTGTGCTCAGATCTGATTGGCTGCCAACACTTCAAACAGGAAGTTTTGGCAGCCATCTTGGGAATCTGCTTGAGCCGAGTCCCAGGAAAAACATTTAAAAAGAAAAGGGGGCTGGGTAGAAATACCCTGACCCCACAGGGCCAAAATAAAACTCGAAGCGCAGGCTCCTGTGCTTTGTTAATCAACCCGTGGGTGGGCCAGGTCCCGGGGGCATTTTTGAAATTAAGGAGGGGGTGTGTACTGCCCCCCCCTCCCTGGGGCTTATTATGCCCCGGGGACCACCACCTCCCCAGGGCTTGATTGTTATTAATGAGGGACTTCTTGGACCCCCGGGGACCACCACCTCCCTGGAGCCATACTACAGAAACAAATCGAGGGGGGCCTCGAGGACCCCCTCCAGGACCACCACCACCTCCTAGGGGCTTATGCAGTCTATTGGGGGGGCTCTCGGACCCCTCTCCCCGGGGACCACCACCTCCCCGGGGCCCTCTACCTTTAAAATAATTGGGAGGGGGGCATTGAGGCCCACTTCCAGGTCATTCCCTGCCCCGGGGACCGCCACCTACTCGAGGCAGGCCCTACAATAAGAAAGGAGAGGGGCCACATGGCCCCCCTCCTGGAGCCAAAGATGGCCCTGGGGACCGCCACCCCCAGGGTCAGCTCCTATGTCCCAGGGTGCCCACCCACGGGACATAGCTCTTTGCTATGGCTTGGCTGGAGCTTTACCCTTCCCGCCAAGTCATAGCAAACTTTGCTCTGCTTCTAGCAAGCAAGTGCATTAAAAAAATTATCTTGCTTGCTAAAAGCAGAGCACAGTTGCTTTTACACAGAGGGAGCTGCATGTTTAGCAGCTCCCTCTGTTTAAAAGCAATGCCGGCTCCCACATGAGGTGGGGAGCCGGCAGGGACTGCAGGAGCCTTCATGGTCCCCCTGCAGTCCCCATCAGTGCTGAGTGGGTGCCCAGGGTGGGACCAGGGCACCAACAATAGAGGCTGGGCCCGGGGTGTGTGGTACCCAGTGCCAAAATAGGCCTGGAAGGGGGGCTGCGCGGCCCCCCTCCTCTTATTTTTTTTCTAAAAAAAAGAACTAAAAATGCCGGCCACCGGCGGAAGGGGTCCTCGGGCCCAAAGTCAGCCCGGGAAGGGGCACTCACCCCTCCTCCCTTTAATTTAAACCAAATATATATATTCTTTGAAAAAGCCGGGCTTCTGCGATGGATTCCTTGGGCTGAAATCGGCCCGGGGAGTGGGGCCACATGGACCCCCTCCCCCTAATAAATAAAAAAAAGAAAACAGGCAAGTCACCGAAGGCCCCGCCCCCTTTTTCCAACACTCTGCAAACGCACCTCCTGGCGCACTGATGGGTGGGGGATAAAGTCCCCTTGGATGCTGAGGGTCCTTGGGGGGCCAACAACCCCTCCTTTTACCTCCAGTAATTCCACACACGGGGATTGCTGAGAGGTATTCAGAGGCCATGCCCCCTTTCTCCACCACTCTGCAAACCTGTCTCCTGGCGCAATAGTGGTTGAGGGATGAAGTCCTCTTGGATATTGAGAGTTCTTAGGGGCCCAGAAGCCCACCTGTTACCCCAAGTTAGTCTGACACTGCAGAATTCCTGTGAGCTGGTCGGAGGCCCCGCCCCCTTTCTCCACTACTGTGCAAACACGACTACTAGTTAAAAAAACCTTCGAAATTCACTTAAAAAACCAAAGGTTACAGGGACGGTATAGTTAGGCTCAGATTTCACTCGTACAAAACCATAGAAATGTAGCTGTTATAGTTACCTGAGCTTACTATAACTTATGCCCCTGCAACGCACTGCTTATGACCTCAGATATTACATCACTGATGACATCATTCACAGTATCACACACACCCACTCACACCGCATACAACCGCTTGTAGGCCCACTCAGACACCCTCTGACCTACCCATTCACAGACCCATACCAGTACACTCACACCCACTCACTCCTTCATTGAGCTGCTCACACACCCACTCACTCTTACAACTACTTACACAACCATTCATGCTCTCATACAGCTACCCATACAACCAGTCACTCACCCATACAGCCACTCACACAGCCACACACTCAGCCATAGAGCTACTCACACACCCACTTGTTCACCTAGTCACTCACTCACCCATACACCCTCTCAACACAGCCACACAGTCGCCCATACAAGCACTCACTCACACACCCACACAATCACTTATATACCCATTCACTCACACATCCGCTCACTCACCCATACAGCCATTTACACAGATACTCACTCTCCAATACAGCCACTCACATATCAACTCACTTAACCAAACACCCAGTCACTAACCCATACAGCCACTTACACACCCACTCACAGTCAAAAACAGCTTTATTCGGTGCAAATGAAAAGTAAACACCATAAAAGCATACTAATACACAAATACTAAAACATTCCTACATTACATCATAAATAGTTTATAAAAAATAACAATTTATAAATCTTTAGGCCACACAATAGCGAAATTAGGCAAACTTCTAGTACAAATAAATGCTAATATGCCTGATATACAAAATACTGTTTGGAAATGAGCCTAAAAAGTCGGAATAGGATTACATTTTACCCATTGAACTATTCAGAGACATAGTATCCAATAATAAAGTGCTCATGTATTAAAGTGCCAATGATACCAAGGTACAAGCTGCCACAAATTATACGATAAAGTGCTAGTGCTTATAAGTGCATGAAGGTACGTAAAATGCACAAAGCCACATCTAATCAAGATAAAGGATTAAAAGTATGTGCTAAAATTAATCGTCCTGGTGTTCATATAACAATGCATCCAAGTGTGCGTAGTCTTTTCTTAATTGAAAGTTGTACAAATCGGATAACAGTATTTATGATTTTCAAATTTTCCAGACTACAGACAAAATTAAACGCATATTTATAATTAAAAAGCATGTTTGTTAAAAAGAGGTTTTAAAAATGATTTCCGGATATCCCTATAAAAAGTACAAAAAGGATAAAATGCAACGTAGATTGTGGGGTTTTACCATCACACGGACAAGGTGGTAATTTGTAACACCACTTTTCCGTTCTTGGGATGCGACTAAATAATGTAACGTACCCATCCTTAACCAAGTTAAATAAAATCTGTGCTGAATGTTCCTTACCAGCGTTAAATATAACTGAATACCCCTCATGAGCGGACGTTCATAATAAAGAATCACGCTCTGTTTTTGAGTGGCAGCCCTTTCTGCTCGCAGGCAGGACGCTCCCCACGCTGCTGCACGGCTCTGCCTGCATTGTTTTTGCCTAATCCTGTACTTTCCCCCGTGCCTAACTTGCTTTCTTGCCCAGACTTGTTTTTATTCCCCTGTGCCTAACTTGCTTTCTTGCCCAGACTTGTTTTTAGTCCCCTGTGCCTAACTTGCTTTCTTGCCCAGACTTGTTTTTATCCCCCTGTGCCTAACTTGCTTTCTTGCCCAGACTTGTTTTTATTCCTGTGCCTAACTTGCTTTCTTGCCCAGACTTGTTTTTATTCCTCTGTGCCTGTACTTGTTTTCTTGCCTAAACCTGTTTTTCCTTCCTGTGCCCAGTTCTCCCGCGGCCCCGCCCGTTTTTCCCGCCGCTGCGTCCCTGCGGCCCCGCCCCCCTGCAATCCCATTCGCCGCCCCGCTCCCGCCTCCCAGCTTCTCCTCCCTCCCACATCCCCTCATATGGAGGCCGCGCAGCGGGCGCGCCGAAGGCGCGCCTAAGGCAAGCCCGTCTGCGCCTGTCCGCGCCTCGACCGCGCCCAGCGCCAGGACCCCTGGACCCCGCGAACGCCACAACGCTCGACACCGCTACGATACCAGATCCCTCCACGCACTCAACACCGGACGATCACACACCTGCTTCCTGGCCGCCCCGAAGCGCACCCACGGAGCTTTCACCTGCCGGAACTGCAGCTTCACAAGCATCCGCCCCACCATGCTGCCGACCAGGAACGAACCCAACCACCTCAGATGCATCCTTCTCAACACCCGCTCCGCCCGCAAACACGCCGTTGAACTCTGGGACCTACTCGACTCAACCTCCCCAGACGTTGCCTTCCTGACGGAGACCTGGCTGAACCCCGCCTCGGCACCCGACATAGCCATAGCCGTCCCGAAGGCTACAAGATCACCCGCAGGGACCGCACCAACGGAGCAGGAGGAGGAATCGCCATCGTCCACAGGAACACTCCGAGTCTCGACCAACACCGACGACACCCTCAGCACCGCCGAACACCTGCACTTCCAGATCCACACCGATCCCAACACCACCCTCAGAGGAACCCTCGTCTACAGACCCCCCGGACCCCGACCACAGTTCAGCGACTCAATCGCCGACTTCGTCAGCACACACGCCCTCGCCTCCATGGACTACATCCTCCTCGGGGACCTGAACTTCCACCTCAAGAACAACAACGACACCAACTCCACCACCCTGATCGACAACCTAGCCAACCTCGGACTCAGACAACTCGTCACAACACCCACACACTCCGCCGGTCACACGCTTGACCCCATCTTCTCCGCAAGCCCCCACGTCTCCTTCAACCACACCACCGAACTCCACTGGACCGACCATCGCTGCATCCACTTCACCTTCAAGAAACCCACCACGCACCACCGCACCCAACAGATGCCCTGCCGCTGCTGGAGCAAAGTCACCGAAGACCAGCTAACCACCACCCTCGCCCAGAGCCCACCCGCCGACCCCACCGACCCCGACACCGCCGCCCGCAACCTCAGACAGTGGATCAACGACTGCGCCAACACCCTCGCCCGATCAAGAAACCCTCCAACAGTCAAACCAACAAGAAAGCCAGCTGGTTCACTGAAGACCTCCGGGCCTCCAAGCAAACCTGCCGAATGCTGGAGAAGATCTGGCTCCGTGAACGAACACCGGACAGCCACGCAGCCCACAAGAACGCCACCCGCAGACACCATCACCTCATCAGATCCGCCAAAAGGGCCTCCTTAAAGGCCGCCTAGACAACAACGCGCACAACAGCAAAGAGCTCTTCAACATCGTGAAGGAACTCTCCAACCCCAGCTCCAACACCAACGACGTCCCACCCTCGCAAGACCTGTGCGACTCGCTGGCCACCTTCTTCCACCACAAGATCGCAGACATCCACGACCGCTTCAACGCCATGCCCGCCCACCACTGAGACCTCCGCCCCCATGACCACCATCCGCACCAACCGCCTGCTCTCCTGGACCAACATCAACGACGACGACACCATCAAGATCATGAACACCATCCACTCCGGATCTCCGTCAGACCCATGCCCACACCACATCTTCAACAAAGCCAGCACAGCCATCGCACCCCATCTCCGGAAAGTCATCAACACCTCCTTCGAGACAGCAACCTTCCCGGAGAGCTGGAAGCACGCCGAGATCAACGCCTTACTCAAGAAACCCAAGGCGGACCCCAAGGACCTCAAGAACTTCCGGCCCATCTCCCTGCTCCTGTTCTCGGCAAAGGTCATCGAGAAGACCGTCAACAAACAACTGACCCGCTACCTCAAGGAGAACAACATCCTGGACCCTTCCCAGTCCGGGTTCCGCAGCAACCACAGCACCGAGACTGCCCTCATCGCCGCCACCGATTACATCAAGTCCCTGCTGGACAACGGAGAAACGGCGGCCCTCATCCTCCTGGACCTGTCAGCCGCCTTCGACACGGTCTGCCACCACACACTACGAACACGCCTCCACAACACCGGGATCCAAGAGAAGGCCCTGGACTGGACCACCTCCTTCCTCTCCGGCAGAACACAGAGCGTCCGCCTTCCCCCCTTCTGCTCCGAAGCCACCGAGATCATCTGCGGCGTACCCCAGGGCTCTTCCCTCAGCCCAACTCTGTTTAACATCTACATGGCACCGCTCGCCCACGTCGCCCGTCGGCACGACTCTCAACATCATCTCCTATGCCAATGACACCCAGCTGATCCTCTCCCTCACCAAGGACCCCACACCGCCAAAACCAACCTTTACGAAGGAATGAAGGCCGTCGCTGAATGGATGAGGAACAGCCGACTGAAGCTGAACTCGGACAAGACGGAGGTCCTCATCCTCGGATCCACCCCTTCGGCCTGGGACGACTCCTGGTGGCCGACCGCACTGGGAACCGCCCCAACACCCACCGACCATACACGCAACCTAGGGGTCATCCTCGACTCCACCCTCTCCATGACTAAACAGGTCAACGCCGTCTCCTCCGCCTGCTTCAACACCCTCCGCATGCTCCGCAGGATCTACAAGTGGATCCCCACTGAAACGAGAAGAACGGTCACCCAGGCCCTCGTCAGCAGCAGGTTGGACTACGGAAACGCCCTCTACGCAGGAGCCTCGGCCAAACTCCTGAGACGGCTCCAACGCATCCAGAACGCCTCTGCACGCCTGGTCCTCGACATCCCTCGCCGCAGCCACATCACACCCCACCTGAGAGACCTGCACTGGCTCCCGGTCAACAAGAGGATAACCTTCAAACTCCTCACCCACGCACACAAGGCACTCGACAACACCGGACCAATGTACCTCAACAGACGACTCAGCTTCTACACCCCCACCCGCCAGCTCCGCTCCGCCGACCTCGCCCTCGCCACTGTCCCCCGCTTCCGAAGAGCGACCTCCAGTGGCAGATCGTTCTCCCACCTCGCCGCCAAGACCTGGAACACCCTCCCCATACACCTACGGCAGACCCAAGACCTGCTGACCTTCAGAAAACTCCTCAAGACCTGGCTTTTTGAGCAGTAGCAGCATTCCCCACCCCAGCGCCTTGAGACCCTCACGGGTGAGTAGTGCGCTTTACAAATGATATGATTGATTTCCCGTTCATATTCCATGGCAGTTATGTATCTGTTTCATTTACTATATTCCTGAATAAATAAGGGGTTCTTTTTATCAAAATGTACTTTACATCGTGTTAAAAGGTTAAAAATATACTCCAGCCATGGTATTTTTGAACTACGGTCAAGAGCTAGGCAATCCATTATTAGATCTTTTGTGAATTTTGTTTCTTCTTTTGCCCATAGCCCTTGCCAAAAGGTAAGGCCTGCCATATTTATTGTATCGCTTAAGTATGGTACAGATAGTTCTTTATGTTGCTCTTGGAACTGCCAACAATCGTTTTAAAAACTTATTTTCATTAATTTGTAAGGCGGCCGTATTTGCTCTCCCCCATATCGCAGCCCCATAACCGACCCCTGAGACACACTTACTCCGGTACAAAGTTAAAATTTCTCGTATGGGTTTATTTCCCAGTTTTGCGGAGAATCTAAAAATACCCTCAGTAGTTCTTAGGAATTTCATTTTACATGATTCAATATGCATGTTCCATGTACCGTTCTTACAAAATAACATCCCCAAATACGAGAATGATGATGCTCTATTAATAGCAACCCCGCCCACATGATGCTGTCTGTTCTTTAGCCTATTGCTCCCGCATGACATGACAAAGGTTTTCTTTAAATTTAGCTGTAAGTCCTTGTCAGTCATGTACAGGGCAAAGTTTTCTATTAGGCGTTGCAGACCATTTGCTGTCCTTGATATTAGGACAGCATCGTCTGCATATAATAAAACAGGCGTCGGGCGTGTTCCAACTTTCGTGCATCTGCAATAATTTTATGTAAAAACAGATCTACATTATTAATGTATAGGGAAAATAAAAGGGGCGCTAACACATCCCTGTCTAATGCCGCGCATTACCCTAAAATCAGGCGTACATTCCCCCAATTTACCATACCGTACCCTAGAAGTTAAAAAAGCATAAATTTGGGATGAGAATGAGATTATTTCAATAGGGGCCCCTAGCCCTTTCAGTGTTTGCCATAGTTTTTGATGGTTGACTAGGTCAAAGGCGCTAGTGAGGTCTACGAAACATAAATGAAGTGCCCCCTCCTTGGCTAATGTATACTTCCATATTAATAATTCTAAATTTAGACATTGCTCTACCGTCCAAGACCCCTTCTGAAACCATACTGTGCCTCTGTTAAGATTTTATTATCACTGGCCCAGTCTTCAAGCCTTTCCAACATAATTCGGCCCATAAGCTTAGAAGTGGAATCAAGAAGGGATATTGGGCGGTAGCAATTTGCCTTCCCTCTATCCCCTTTTTTTAAAAATGGGTACGATAATACTTTCAACCCATGTAGCAGGTAGTACGCCTCCCATGGCAGCATTAAAAACGTTCAATAAAATTGGTATCCAGAAATCCATATTATACTTAAAAATATCAATGGGCACTCACTCATACAGCCATTCAGACACCCACCCACTCACTCACCCATAGTCACCACACACCCAGTTACCCACCCATAGAGCCACTCACACTGCCACTCATTCACCCATACAGCCACTGACTCACTCGGCAATGCAGCCACTCACACAGCATCTCGCTCACCCACACAGCTACTCACACACCCACTTATACACCCATAGAGCCACTCACACACCCATACACACAAGGATACATAGTCACACAGCCATTCACATAATATGTTAGCAGTATCACTCAGTAGTAGTGCACCTAGTCTATTAATTTAACTTTTGTAGTAGGTTAGTATATATAACAATCATAAACTCTTAAAATTACTTTCATTCACTTGATGTCATCAGTGATGTCATCAGTGATGTCACTGACCATGTCTTGAGTGATGTAATATGTGAGGTCATAAGCTGTGCATTGTGGGGCGCGAGTTATAGTTAACTCCGGTAACTATAACTACTGAATTTCTAGTACGAGTGAAATCTGAGCCTAACTACAATGTCCCTGTAACCTTTGTTTTCTTTAATTGAATATATATATATATATATATATATATATATATATATATATATATATATATGTGTTCGAGGCATATGAGCTGCAGATCGACACACTGTGCATAGATCGCCATCTGGTGTTGGGCCTGGATGTTTGCACTTGTTTTTGTCTTGTAAAAGTCTTTGGAAGTCACGGGATCGGTGACTCCTCCTTTGGATGATAGTGCGCATGGGCATCGGCTCCATCTTCAGATTGTTTTTTTCCGCCATTGGGCTCGGATGTGTTTCTCGCGTTCCAGTTCGGTATCGTTACCGATCCCCCTTTCGGCGCTCAATCCTTCACCCTTTCTCCGGTATTGTTTCGATCGCGATCCCTAGCCGTCGCGCTTCTTCAACTTCCAAGTCCTCGATTCCGGTCGTCGACAAAGGCCTTCGGGCCTACCTCAGCCGTTACATCTGGCTCATGGAAAGGACTCCATTCAATGTGGGTCGAAGTTTCCCCACACCGATCTTCATGAGGTGTGTAACCTCTGCCTCTCACCGGAGCACGAAGCCAAACACTGTCCAGCTTGCGCTTCTTTCCGCTCCAGAAAAACCATTCGGGATCGTCTAGCTCAAAGAACAATGGCTCGCTCGTCGGCACCCATTCCCGATGACATCTTCCAGGAGGGCGTCGATGTACCAGAACCGGAGCAAGTCCAACACTGCATCGTCAGTGCCTTCGAAGCCGATGACTCCGACGTCGAGGAAATCACTCCTGGTCAGCGGGTCGTAAGTAGTGACGTCGACCCCGACCCCCCCTCTCCCCGCCACCCAAAAAGGCTTCGGTCACACCTTCACCTTCGGGCTCAGGTGCAAACCGGGACAGTACTTCTAATACCCCGCCTTCGGACCCGGCGAAGAAGCCACCATCTAAGCCTTCAGGCAGCTCGGGCTCGAGCCAGCCTCCAGTCGGCACCGGAGACAAGTCCTCGGCACCCAAACCTGGATCTGCATCCAAGCATTCGGCACCGAAACATCCCTCGGCACCAAAACATCCCTCGGCACCGAAGCAACCGTTGGAGCCAAGCAAAAAAACGCTCCCTAAAGTTGCAGACTCTCAACCTTCGGCGCCGAAAAAACCTTCCGAGCCGAAAAAACACCCGGCTCCACAGGCTCCTACAGAGACCATACCACCTCCCGGTTCCAAGGAATCGGTACCGACCAAGCCTTCGAAGCCGAAAAAATTGGTGCCGAAACACCAGCCTCCACCAGAAGAGCTTTTTACACCGGACCATACCCAAAAGACTCTTCTAAAAGACCCAACCACCTAGTCCACCTTCTACCCCAGACCCATGGGATGATTACAATACACCAGATGTCCCTAATATTCCACAGGATGACATCTACCCCTCTAGACCTTTCCCTCCAGAGGATACCATGGGTTTTAATCAGCTCCTTCACAGGGCTGCACAATACCACGGGGTTGACTTGCACACAGACCCTGTAGAGGATGACTTTTTAATGGATACTTTTGATACCGCACAAAAGTCCACCTCTATTCTTCCTATGCTAAAAGGGGTAACTAAGCATGCACCTGAGGTGTTCAAAGACCCTGTTCGGGCTAGGGTTATTAACCCCAGAATAGAAAAAAAATACAAAGCTGCCCCTACAGATCCAGTGTACATTAAGGGACACATACCATTGGACTCCTTAGTAGTTTCCAACGCTAGGAAGAGGGCTAACTCTCACATCAGGGGATGCTCCACCTCCCGACAAGGAGTCCAAACTCTTGGACGCCTCTGGTAAACGCACAGCGTCCCAAGCAGCTAACATATGGCGTATCGCCAACACTCAAGCTTTGTTAGCCAGGTATGATGGGGCACACTATGACGAACTAGAGTCCCTATTGCAACACCTCCCAGACCAGTACAAGACCAAGGCTAATGACTTCGTACAAGAGGGTAAGATAATTACTAACGCCTCCATTCGTTGTGCTTTAGATGTCGCAGACACTGCCTCCCGAGCCATCAACACCAGTGTTCTTCTGCGTAGACCTGTTTGGCTACGCATTTCCGGGTTTAAACCTGAGGTACAAACTTGTATCCTGAATCAACCATTCGATCAGGAACATCTATTCGGGCCTACCGTAGATTCATCTCTGGAAAAGATGAAAAAAGACACTGACACAGCTAAGTCAATGGGAGCCTTGCAATCGCAAGCTCCCAGACGGTCTTTTCGTCGCTCCTCCTACAGGGGCACCTCCAGAGGCTACTCCTCTGACAATCCATCCACCTCTTATAAGGCCCCCGCCCAGACCACATTCACCAGAGGTTATCAACGAGGAGGCTACAGGGGCAATAATAACAAAGGCAGAGGCAAGACCAACAATACCCGCTCTGCCTCCACCCCTACCCAATGACTTCCCTCCCCTCGGACCATTCCACTCCAGTCGGGGGAAGGTTACTACAGTTCCTTCGTGTCTGGAACAACATCACCACAGACAGGTGGGTCAGACAAATTATTCAATCGGGTTACTGTCTAGAACTCACCTCTACCCCCAAACATACCACCTAGACAGCGTCCAATGTCACCAGAACACTTATCGCTGCTAAAACAGGAGGTTATCTCCCTCCTACAAAAACATGCAATAGAACCAGTCCCCCTGTATCAGCAAAACACAGGAGTTTACTCCCTGTACTTTCTTATCCCAAAGAAGGACGGCTCTCTAAGACCTATCCTAGATCTCAGACCCCTAAACCTTTACATACACTCAGACCATTTTCATATGGTCACACTTCAACAAGTCCTTCCTCTTCTCTCACAAAGCGACTTCCTTGCCACTCTAGATCTCAAGGAAGCTTACTTTCATATTCCCATTCACATCTCACAGGAAATATCTCAGGTTCTTAGTGGACGGTCAGCACTACCAATTCAAGGTACTCCCTTTCGGAGTCACCACAGCACCCAGGGTATTTACCAAGTGCCTAGCAGTAGTCGCAGCTCACCTCAGAAGACAGCACATTCATGTCTTCCCATACTTGGACGACTGGCTCATAAAAGCCAAGTCATACAACCAGTGTGTACATCACACTCACGCCACAATTCAGCTGCTACATCAATTGTCATTTACTGTGAACCACCAAAAATCTCATCTACAAACGTCCCATATGCAACAATACCTCGGGGCAACAATAAACACCTCAAAAGCACTAGCATATCCCAGCCCAGCCAGGATAGCAAGCATACAAAGCCTCATAACCAAATTTCAGCCAGAACACTCTCTTCCAGCTCGAGTGTTCATGCAGCTCATAGGGATGATGGCATCTTGCATATTCATAGTACCTCACGCAAGACTCCAGATGCGTCCTCTACAAGAATGCTTAACAAGCCAATGGAACCAAGCTCAAGGTCCGCTAACAGATCTGGTGTTGGTGAACAGTCGCACACATCGCTCTCTGCAGTGGTGGAACACCAAAAACCTTTCCAAGGGGCGACCGTTCATAGAGCCAGTTCCACAGATTATACTAACAGCGGACGCATCGCTCTCCGGCCTGGGAGCTCATCTACTGCATCACACCATACAGGGCAGGTGGACACCTCAACAAAGGTTACTCCACATCAATTACCTGGAGTTACTAGCCATATTCCTAGCCTTAAAGTCTTTCCAGCAACATGTATTCGGCAAACCTGTCCTAGTACGCACCGACAACATGACAGCAATGTACTACATAAAAAAGCAAGGGGGGACCCACTCCCTACAGCTTTCACAGCTAGCACAAAGCATATGGAGATGGGCTATTCCTCGGAACATGTTTCTCCTAGCACAACATGTTCCCGGAGTCCAAAACAACATAGCGGATCTGTTAAGTCGTCAAACACAACAGATTCACGAGTGGGAACTTCATCCACAAGTCCTTCAACCATTCTTCCACATGTGGGGACAGCCACAAATAGATCTGTTCGCCACACACCAAAACTCCAAATGCCCACACTTCGCCGCCAGATATCCACACCCATTGTCCAAAGGCAATGCGATATGGATGAATTGGTCAGGCAGATTTGCGTACGCTTTTCCGCCTCTCCCACTCATTCCACTGGTAGTGCGCAAGCTGCAGCAACACTCACTCACTCTCATCCTAGTTGCTCCAACATGGGCCAGACAGCCATGGTACACCACGTTACTGGAACTATCGGTAGTACCCCACCAAAAACTACACCTCTCCCCACCTCTCTTAACTCAGAACCATGGAGAGATCAGACACCCGGACCCAGCACAGCTCAACCTAGCAATCTGGCTCCTGAGGTCTTAGAGTTCGGTTATCTTAACCTTCCCCCTGACTGTATGAATGTCATCAAAGAGGCTAGACGCCCCACCACTGGAGCCTGCTATGCAGCCAAGTGGAAAAGATTTGTAATATACTGTAACACCAACAACGTCAATCCCTTAGATGTGTCCATTCAACACATCATACGTTATCTATTACATCTCAAAGTGTAACTTGGCATACACCTCTATTAGGTTACACCTCACCGCCATAGCAGCCTACTTACAAAATAGGCAACATTTGTCGCTATTCAGAGTACCTTCCATCAAAGCATTTATGGAAGGCCTCAAAAGAATAATTCCTCCCAGGGTACCACCCTCACCTGTATGGAATTTAAACATCGTTCTCACTAGACTAATGGGTCCTCCATTTGAACCTCCTGCACAAATGCGAACTACAATTTCTAACATGGAAAGTCGCATTCCTAGTAGCTATTACTTCCCTCAGAAGAGTCAGTGAAATACAAGCACTAACTATTCAAGAACCGTTCTTACAACTACATCACAACAAAGTAGTTCTCAGAACCAATCCAAAATTCCTCCCTAAAGTGATTTCTCCCTTTCATCTCAGTCTGTGGAGTTGCCAGTATTCTTCTCGCAACCACAAACAGTCGCAGAAAGAGCTCTTCATACTCTCGATGTTAAAAGAGCACTTCTTTATTACATTCAAAGAACAAACCCCTTTCGCAAAACAACTTTTTGTATCTTTCTCACCACCACAGAAGGGCAACCCCATATCAAAATCTGGTATCGCCAGGTGGATTGTAAAATGCATACAGATTTGCTACCACAAAGCAAAACGTACATTACCTACTCTCCCTAAAGCCCACTCTACCCAAAAGATAGGGGCTTCAATGGCATTTTTAGGGAACATTCCCTTAGATGACATCTGCAAAGCAGCTACATGGTCTACACCGCACACATTCACAAAACACTATTGTGTAGATGTGCAAACAAAACAACAAGCTAGTGTGGGCCAGGCTGTACTCAAAACACTATTTCAAACTACTGCAACAGATACTGTTGGTCGCCGCTAAGGAGGAATACTGCTATACAATCTATGCACAGTGTGTCGATCTGCAGCTCATATGCCTCGAACGGAAAATGCTACTTACCAGTATGCATCTGTTCTTGGCATGTAGAGCTGCAGATCCACACACGCCCACCCACCTCCCCGGCTACCTTTATCTGTTCCAGTATTATCTTATTTAGATACAGCATTCATGGGCATCTTTACTGTTTCTCACAAAACTCCATTTTCCTGCTGGCGAAAAACAATCTGAAGATGGAGCCGAAGCCCATGCGCACTATCATCCAAAGGAGGAGTCACCGATCCCGTGACTTCCAAAGACTTTTACAAGACAAAAACAAGTGCAAACATCCGGGCCCAACACCAGATGGCGATCTATGCACAGTGTGTGGATCTGCAGCTCTACATGCCAAGAACAGATGCACACTGGTAAGTAGCATTTTCCATATATATATATATTCACTGAAAAAACCATAGGTTTCAGGGACGTTATAGTTACAAATTAGCATTTAAAAAACCTTTGAAATTCACTGAAAAAACCATAGGTTTTAGGGACAGTTATAGTTAGTTGGACATTGCACTCGTACAAAACCCGTGAAATTCCCCGTTATAGTTAGTCCAGCTAACTATAACTCGCGCCCGCAATGCACTGCTGATGACGTCACATATTACATCACTCATGACATGGTCAGTGACATCACTGATGACATCACTGATGACATCTCAAATGACATCACTGATGACATCACTGATGACATCATCCAGTGACTGTGTTTCTGTAAAGTTTATATATTTTAATATATATAGGAAAAGACGTATTGAAGAATGAGTGGGTGTGTAAGTGTCTGTATGGATGATTTAGTAGGTGCGTGACTGACTCTATAAGTGAGTGATTTAACGTATCTTACTGAATGCATGGGTTAGTGACTAAACTGGGTGAATGTCTGTATCCGTCTTGCTGTGTAAGTGGCTGCATGTGTTTGTGAATAGCTACATGAGTGTCTATATGAGTTATTGAATGCTTGTCTGAGTATCTGTATGGGTGCCTGAGTGTTTGTGTGGGAGGTGTGTGCAACTCTGTGCATAGATGTGTGAGTGGGTGATTCACTGGGTGGATGGTTTCAAGAGTGCAACTGTGATAGACTGTATGGGTGGGTAAGTGTGTGTAAGAGTGTGTTAGTGAGTGAATGTATGTCCCAGTGGTACATGTGTGAGTAACTACATATGTGAAAGGCAGTATATATGTGTGTTGGAGTATATAAATAGCTATAAGCGAGAGTGAGTGTGATAGTGGCTGTATGGATGAGTGTGTGCTTGTATCAGTGATTGTATAAGAGCATAAGAATGTGCTACTATTTGTATGAGTAAGTGAGCTGGTGTGTGTATAACTGTATAGGTGAGTAAATGGTAGTGTGTTTAATTATTTGCATGACTGACTAGGTGTGTGAGTACCTCTATGGATGAGTGGCGGTGTTTGAGTGTCTATATAGGAGTATGAGTGCATATGATAGTCCTGTACTGAGTGACCGTAAGTATGAGTGACTGTACGGGTGAGTGAGTGGATGTGTGCGTAGACCTAAGAATCAGTGAGTGGGTATGTAGTTATTGGTGTTGGAGTGTCTATGGTTTTGCGAATGGCAGTCTGTAATTTAGAGTGGGTGTATCAAAGGTTATATTAGGGTGTGAGGAGGTGCATCAGATTATCACGTGGATGATGTCATCAGTGATGTCATCAGTGATGTCACTGACCATGTCATGAGTGATGTAATATGTGACGTCATCAGCAGTGCATTGCGGGGCGCGAGTTATAGTTAGCTGGACTAACTATAACGGGGGAATTTCACGGGTTTTGTACGAGTGCAATGTCCAACTAACTATAACTGTCCCTAAAACCTATGGTTTTTTCAGTGAATTTCAAAGGTTTTTTAAATGCTAATTTGTAACCATAACGTCCCTGAAACCTATGGTTTTTTCAGTGAATTTCAAAGGTTTTTAAATGCTAATTTGTAACTATAACATGTCTGAAACCTACAGTTTTTTCAGTGAATTTCAAAGGTTTTGTAAATGACAATTTTTAAATGTATTAATTGTTATATAAATTTTTTTCATACTGATTTCCAAATTTTTTAGAAACAATTTTTTTTACATATTTTATTTTTTAAATTACATTGTAATTACATTATACATTACATTACAAAAAATACTTTCTCAGAATGAATTACTTTAGTTTAAATACTTTGCACATAGGCAATAGACTTTTAAGTACAGTAGTTACAGTTGTTGCAATGGGCAACACATTTTCAAACACAATGCAACATTCAGCTCAATGTGAATTTCTAGTTAAATGCAATTAGTTACTTTATGGATTACTTTTCTAACCACATTACTGGATCCTAGATTCAGTCCTGGGACATCTCCTGTAAACAGTTGAGTAAAAGCGTTTTGGTTACAGTCGTGATTTTTAAGGAATATTATTGTACTTTAAAAGTTCACACTTAGAAACTTTTTCTCCATAGAATCACCAATGTTATCCTATGGAAGGAAATTCACTTAGAAGTTAAAAACTGTTATCGTTACTTTTTCTTACTCAGTGTTGGATCCTGGATCCAGCACTGGTGCATCTCCTGTAAACAGTTGAAAGAATGCGTTTAAGTCATACAGGCGATTTTTTAGGAATATTTGTAGTTTGTGAAAATCGACACTTTGAAACTTTTCTGCTGAAAACCAGACAATGGATTCCTATGGAAGGAAATTCAAGTTACTGGTAAGTACGGTTAAAATTACTTTTCAGGATCAGTACTGGGCTGAAAGATGCAGCACTGAGGTCTCTCCTGATAACAGGTGAGTAAATCGGAATTCGTATTTCGGCTGATTTTAGAGGAATATTTTAAAGTTCCAAAACTCCACACTTAGAAGAATTTCCAAGTGAAACCAGTCAATGTTAGCCTATGGAAGGAAATTCAAGTTACTGGTAAGTACGGTTAAAATTACTTTTCAGGACCAGTACTGGGCTGAAAGATGCAGCACTGAGGTCTCTCCTGATAACAGGTGAGTAAATCAGAATTCGGATTTCGGCTGATTTTAGAGGAATATTTGTATGTTTAAAAAATCAACACTTAGAAACTTTTTCAGCAAAAAGCAGGCAATGATATCCTATGGAAGGAAATTCAAGTTACTGGTAAGTACGGTTAAAATTACTTTTGAGGATCAGTACTGGGCTGAAAGATGCAGCACTGAGGTCTCTCCTGATAACAGGTGAGTAAATCGGAATTCGTATTTCGGGTGATTTTAGAGGAATATTTTAAAGTTCCAAAACTCAATACTTAGAAGAATTTCCAAGTGAAACCAGTCAATGTTAGCCTATGGAAGGAAATTCAAGTTACTGGTAAGTACGGTTAAAATTACTTTTCGGGATTAGTACTGGGCTGAAAGATGCAGCACTGAGGTCTCTCCTGATAACAGGTGAGTAAATCAGAATTCGTATTTCGGCTGATTTTAGAGGAATATTTGCACAATGGTGAAGCGAGGGGCGGGGCCTGAGGTGACATCTGTGCAAACGCGCCCGTGGTGCGTTTTAAGTTGGGGGATTAAGTCCCCTTGAATCATGAGGGTCCCTACGGGCCAACTAGCCCACCAGGAACCTCCAGTATGCGCCAGGGGCTGCGTTGCAGAGACATTTACAGAGGCCACACCCCTTTTACACCTCTCTGCAACGCAGCTCTGTGGCGCTTTCTGGACGTACCTGTTGGGCTAGTTGGCCTCAGGACCCTCAGGATTGAAGAGGATTTAATTCCCCATCTTAAAACGCGCCACGGGACCTGTTTGCACACATGTCACCTGAAGCCCGCCCCCTCCCTTCACCACTGTGCAAACGCGCCCGTGGCGCGTTTTAAGTCGGGGGATTAACTCCTTGAATCCTGAGGGTCCCTGGGGTGCAACTAGCCCACCATATACCTCCAAAGCGCCATAGAGCTGCGTTGCAGAGAGGTGTAAAAGGGGCGTGGCCTCTGTACACCTCTCTGCAAGGCAGCCCTGGCAGCATACTGGAGGTTCCTGGTGGGCTAGTTGGCCCCAGGACCCCAGTATTCAAGGGGATCGTTTCCCCTCTGCAAACGCGCCAGGGGCGCGTTTGCAGAGTGGTGAAGGAAGGGGGCGGGCCTACGGGACCGGTCGTTTTTTTGTTTGTTTTTTTCCCCCTGAAGGGGGCTGTGTAGCCCCCTTCCTTTTTCCTATTTTTAGGCCCTGGGGACCCCATCCCCAGGGCCTTTCCCCTTTTTTTTTTATTAAAATAAAATAAAAAAAACGGGGAAGGGGCCGCGTGGCCCCCCTTCCCTGGGCCTGTATTGGCCCGGGGACCCCATCCCCCGGGGCCGGCCTTGCACTTTTTTTTTATTTTTTAAATTGTTGTTACTTTGGGGAGGGGGCTGCGTGGCCCCCTCCGTGGCCTCTTATGGCCCTGGGGACCCCATCCCCCGGGGCCTGGCCTCTCGTTGGGGACTGTGGGGGTCCCCAAACCCCCACAGTCCCGCCGGCTCCCCGTGTCCTACGGGAGCCGGCATTGCTTTACACATGGGGAGCAGCTAACCTGCTGCTCCCCATGTGGAAAGCAATCGGCTTTGGATATTGGAAGAGAGAGCAGGTTTCCTGCTCTCTCTTCCAATATCCAAGCAAGTTTGCAATGACAGGACGGGAGCCGCGAGGCTCCCGTCCTGTCATTGCAAACAGCAGTGTCCCGGGGTAGGCACCCGGGACACTGCAGGAGCCGGCCCTGGGGGTGGTGGTCCCCAGGGCCATCAAGGGCTCCAGGAGGGGGCCGCGCGGCCCCCTCCCTACATTTTGAAAGCCCCGGGAGGTGGTGGTCCCCGGGGCTCTGGGGTCCAAAACGGACCCCCATTTTAATTTTTCTTAGTGCCCCGGGAGGTGGTGGTCCCGGGCGTGTGGGGGCTGGAGCCCCCCACACAGGTTTTTTAAATAAAAAGAAGCCCCGGGGAGGTGGCGTTCCCCGGGGCTGCGGGAGGGCTCAGAGCCCTCCCACACCATTATACATAAAGCCCCGGGGGTGGTGGTCCCCGGGGCTTGGAGGCCCTTAGAGGCCCCCACACATAAAATTAACCCCCCCCAGCATGCCCCCGGGACTTGGCCCACCCGGGGGCCAATTAACATCAAAGCGCGGGAGACCGCGCTTCGATTTTTTTTTCTTTTTCGGCAGGGTTCGCGCTCCCTGAGCGCATCCTGCCGATTTTTTTAAAAAAAAGAAGAAAAAATTTTTTGCCCAGGGGGTCCTTGTGGGACCCCCTGAGCAGACCTAGGGGGTCAGGGTGTTTCTACCCTGCCCCCTTTGTGCGCTTTGCGCACTTGTTTCTGTCCCTCGGTTCTACCGAGGAACAAAATGGCTGCCAACACTTCCTGGTTTGGAGTGTTGACAGCCAATTAACATAAAGCTCGTGCTCGGGAGGATCCGCGGCCCTAGATATCACTATCTTTTTACTTTTGATTTTCTCAGCAACTACTGAACGGATTTACACCATTTAACAAAAAGGGTTCTTTCTGAACCAAGAACTACCTCTTTGCCAAATTTGGTGTAATTTCGTTCAGCAGTTCGGGCTGTAGCCGTGTCTAAAGTTTCCTATGGAAAATTGCATGGGGAAAACGCGTTTTGGGACCCCCTTTTTCTCGGCCCCGCTTGACGAATCCCCCGAGACTTTCAGGGTAGGAGCGGACCGGAGCGGGCCATAAAGTTTGAAAATTTTGCGAAGATACGTCAACCGGCAAGAGAGTTATTTCAAATAGAATGTCGCGGATTTCCTATGGATAATAGGTTGTAACTATAACTATCTACTGGCGACCGCCAGTAGATATATATATATATATATATATATATATATATATATATATATATATATATATATATATATATATATATATATATTAAAATAAAGCAGTATCACTTACCTGCGATATACTTACATTTTCATTGTAAATGTATGCATGGTAAAGGCACCGCGTGATGATGGTAATGATTGGGTGGTAAAGGATTGTTTCCTGTAGAAACAAGTGCTCACCCTGGTCATCGGATGCAGGCCATCATCACAGATGTTTACATAGACTACCTTCCACAATGCACAGTACTTATATACTGCCTTACATAACTCCACTGACTTGAGACTGAAGCAATCTGAGGTGGAGTCTTTGTCCTGGTGCAGTGCTGGCTGACAGTGGAGTCACAGATGTTTTTGTGACTCAAAACTTGTTTGAAGATTAACAACTTGTAAATGTCTGTGTCCAACACTAGATGGCAGGTTTATGCAGAGCATGTGAATCCATAGCATTACAGGCTACAAACTGGTATCTGCAGGGTGAGTAACATGATCCTTCTTGTGGATGCTGTGTCTACCTGTAGATTGTACTTTGACCTGACCACCACCCCGTTCTGAGAAGTGGTATAGTCGATTTTGGTAATAAGGTCTGAAGTCAATTTCCTTTTGAATCATCTGTCATTTTTGTTAGTCTTGTCTTCACTTCTGTTGACCTGCAATAAGTAGAAGGAGCTGACATTGCCATGTATGGTTTCTTCATCATGTCTAGACGAGGACCCAGAGCCAGGTGATGCACCATGTAAGTAGTCACCAAAGGTAAATAACTTGCTCTCCAGGACCAAACCCCACCAGAACCCAGGATGAGCCTGAATTGTACCATCGATTTAAATGAGGCGAGTCTGTTTTATTTTTAGAGCTGAAATGTAAGCAGCTGAGGCCTCACCCTTCTCGGAGTTGTACAGCCTGGTACCCAAAGTTGGCCTAGTGCAGAGACTCCGTGTAAAAGCTGCGCACCGGTACTTTTTCACAATACAGAGGCTTGGTGTAGAAGTCGCACACCTGTGTCTTTTGTATGATACAGAGACTTGGTGTAGAAACCGCACACCTGTGTCTTTTGTACGATACAGAGACTTGGTGTAGAAGCCGCACACCCGTGTCTTTTGTACGATACAGAGACTTGGTGTAGAAGCTGCACACCTGTATCTTTTGCACGATACAGAGACTTGGTGTAGAAGCCGCACACCTGTATCTTTTACACAATACAGTGACTTGGTGTAGAAGTCGCACACCTGTATCTTTTGTACGATACAGAGACTTGGTGTAGAAGTCGCACACCTGTATCTTTTGCACGAAACAGTGACTTGGTGTAGAAGCCGCACACCTGTATCTTTTGTACGAAACAGAGACTTGGTGTAGAAGCCGCACACCTGTATATTTTGTACGATACAGAGACTTGGTGTAGAAGCCGCACACCTGTATCTTTTGCACGATACAGAGACTTGGTGTAGAAACCGCACACCTGTATCTTCTGTACGATACAGAGACTTGGTGTAGAAACCGCACACCTGTATCTTTTGTACGATACAGAGACTTGGTGTAGAAGCCGCACACCTGTATCTTTTACACGAAACAGTGACTTGGTGTAGAAGCCGTACACCTGTATCTTCTGTACGATACAGAGACTTGGTGTAGAAGCTGCACACCTGTATCTTTTGTACGATACAGAGACTTGGTGTAGAAGCCGCACACCTGTATCTTTTGCACGATACAGAGACTTGGTGTAGAAGCCGCACACCTGTATCTTTTACACAAAACAGTGACTTGGTGTAGAAGCCGCACACCTGTATCTTCTGTACGATACAGAGACTTGGTGTAGAAGCCGCACACCTGTCTTTTGTACGATACAGAGACTTGGTGTAGAAGCCGCACACCTGTGTCTTTTGTACGATACAGAGACTTGGTGTAGAAGCCGCACACCTGTCTTTTGTACGATACAGAGACTTGGTGTAGAAGCCGCACACCTGTATCTTTTGTACGATACAGAGACTTGGTGTAGAAGCCGCACACCTGTGTCTTTTGTACGATACAGAGACTTTGTGTAGAAGCCGCACACCTGTATCTTTTACACAATACAGTGACTTGGTGTAGAAGCCGCACACCTGTATCTTTTGCACGATACAGAGACTTGGTGTAGAAGCCGCACACCTGTATTTTTTACACAAAACAGTGACTTGGTGTAGAAGCCGCACACCTGTATCTTCTGTACGATACAGAGACTTGGTGTAGAAGCCGCACACCTGTGTCTTTTGTACGATACAGAGACTTGGTGTAGATGCCGCACACCTGTGTCTTTTGTACGATACAGAGACTTGGTGTAGAAGCCGCACACCTGTGTCTTTTGTACGATACAGAGACTTGGTGTAGAAGCCGCACACCGGTATCTTTTGTACGATACAGAGACTTGGTGTAGAAGCCGCACACCTCTGTTTTTTGTACGATAGAGACTTGATGTAGAAGCCGCATGTGAGAAGTTGGCCTGGCATATGCTGTCCACTAATTATAGTGGGCACCTTGCACCAGTCCAAATCGACTCTTATGGTAGATAGGTTAAAGACAACCTTATTGAAAGCTATCCTAGTGGTAGCTATGGAGAGCAGCCTTCAGGCTAAGTCTTGAAGGAATGTAAAGCAGCTTGTTTTACCAGTCTATAATCTCTTGAGTGACCAAATGAAAGAGCACCACACCAGGTATATATTCAAAATATATGTATTTATTACTAAACATACCCCTCTAGTCTCTTTATGAGGCTAGAGTTCGAAATACATAGGTTATAAGATCTTAAATCACAGTAATAGCACAAATACACGTTTGGGCCCTAGGGGCGTACCAAACCATATACCAATAAAGTGGTATGCGAACCACGACTGAACTAGACACTAGGCCTAGAGCCTCTAGAAGTGCTTGGACCACAAGGAACCACCCAAGGTAGTGACACAGGGGACCCACGGGAGACGCGTGCAGTGTAAATACACAACCGCGATACGCCGTTAACTTCTATGGAGAAAGTCGGGATCGGGAAATTAGAGGAAAGGGACACTTAAAAGAGGACTAGGACAAAACCCTTTGAGATCTAGGACTTTGAAGAGTCTCTACCCACGGGAGCACCGGAGTACTCGTGTTACCTCACCCAGGGAAGCCGGGTGCATAGGTGCCTTTCGGGGTCGGGTTTCGTCGTCGATTCGAATGGCGATCTGCTGCAAAGTGCTGCTGGCGGCCAAGAGAAAAGTGTCCGGGTGGATCCAAGAGTGGATCGGAGTTCTGGTGAACCTGAAAGCAGAGGGGACAGAGTCTGGGTCACTAGCCAGTGACCAGGAAGGCGATGGACAGATGCCCACCGATGTCGAGTGCTTCAGGTGCGTTGACGGTCGTCTTGACTCTTCAGCCACGAGGTCCGGGAGGCGTTGTCGGCGACCAGGAGCAGGATTCGGGCTGGTGCTCGATGTCTGTCGAGTGCTGAGGTGTCGGCGACCGGATTGGACCCAACAAGCCTTGGCAACGGCAAGTCTCGAGTAAGATGTAGATCGTCGATGGTGCAGACCAGCAAGGTCTGTGGAACTCACCCAGCGAGGGTAAGTGAGGGCAGGCCTGGAGCAACCAGGATGCCAAGTAAGGAAAAGATTGGCCTTCGTTAAGGGCTACTAGCCAACGGGCTAGCGACCGCGAAGGAGCCTCGTGACGCCGCACGTGGAGCTGGCTTACAGGACACTCGTGGAGTGGGGGCCAGTGATCTTCGGTGCAGGTGGTGCTGGAGGCTAGGGCTACTCGGAGCCCAAAGCACGACTTCTTGGGAGACCCAGAAGATGATGCACTTGCAAATGTGCTCGGTGTCCAGGGGTCACGGTCTCAAGTCACCCACGATAGCCACGGGCCTCAGCTTTGCTGGGGACTCAGGGTAGCCTCGGGGAAGTCTGAGAATCCACCTCTGGTGATGCGATGACTTCGGCGTCCGACGGGAGCTTCAGTAATGCGAACCGGACAGATGCTTCTTTGGTGCCTGCCAAGCAGGGGAGTCACTCCTTGACCCCAAGGGAGATTCTTCAGTCCTCTAATCTTGTCGTAGAGCGTCGAAGGTCCAGGATTCAGTTTCAGAGTTTCGTCCAGGTATAATCTAAAGTCCTAAGGACTGGGTTCCTACCTTTATTCTAAAAATAGGGGTTGGACTACTCTGTGGCCCCACCTATGGGTGGGTCAGGGCAGAGGGTGGCTACACCCCTTTCCCTTTGTCCAGTTCGTGCCAAAGCAGGGGCTGCAAGCCCCTGATCCGGTTTGAACTGGGGTATGCACTAGGGACACCAAATGTGCCCCCAGTGCAGGACTTCAAAGCACCCGAAAGTGCTCCCGCCCAGCCCCAATACACATTATCCTGTCTGGGGAGGTGGTCACACCTCCCTGGGACAGGAAACCTGTTGTCCAGGCCTCCCCTGCCGGAGTTTCGTCCAGCAGCAGGAGGCCAGACTTGTGTCTGTGGCAGCAGCATCTATTTTGTGATGCCAGGGCTCTGGAAAGAAGTTACCGGACTCGTCAGAGTTAACATGTCTTTCCCTCTAGAAGGGTGGAATGCTACCCCGCCGCCAGGATTGGCGGGGGTAGTATTCCAAGATGTTTGACACCAAACACGACATGTTTAGGTGCAGCCATTCCAAAGTTAGCATTTTACCGCGAGGATATAATGCGCTTAAGAGTATATGGTCAGGCTGCACTACAAACCGCATCAGAGATGGTCTCCGAACGCTGCAGAGGGGCCCTGCTCATGCAGGGGCACCCTCTCACATAGGAACCATGCACTCTGCCTTTAGGATTGATAAGGCCTGCCTTAGGAGTGACTTATAGGTTTCTATGTGTGTATGTATTTCGTGATATAGGTAACCTATATCACAGTAAGAGGTGCATGCACCACCTTACCCAGGCTGCAGTAGCAGACCTGTGGTGTCAGTTTGGATGGCCTTCCAGGGGTGGCATAATACATGCTGCAGCCCCTGGCAGGCCCTCTGAGGTACCTATGCCCTTGGTACATAGTATACCATATACTAGGGACTTATAAGGGCACTCCAGATCCCAATCAGAGATGTGCCTAAGGCACATGGAAACTATTTTAGAGAGGAAGCAGCTAGGCTGGGGTTCTGATTAGCAGGGCCCCAGCCAGACTAATGTCGAAAAACAGTGAAGCATCAGCAAAAAGTGGGGGTACCCATGTGAAGCAGATCCTACTCTCCTACACCGCACACCTGTATCTTTTGTACGATACAGAGACTTGGTGTAGAAGCCGCACACCTGTGTCTTTTGTACGATACAGAGACTTGGTGTAGAAGCCGCACACCTGTATCTTTTACACAATACAGTGACTTGGTGTAGAAGCCGCACACCTGTATCTTTTGTACGATACAGAGACTTGGTGTAGAAGCCGCACACCTCTGTTTTATGTACGATACAGAGACTTGGTGTAGAAGTCGCACACCTGTATCTTTTGCACGAAACAGTGACTTGGTGTAGAAGCCGCACACCTGTATCTTTTGTACGATACAGAGACTTGGTGTAGAAGCCGCACACCTGTATCTTTTGTACGATACAGAGACTTGGTGTAGAAGCTCCACACCTGTATCTTTTGCACGATACAGAGACTTGGTGTAGAAGCCGCACACCTGTATCTTTTACACAATACAGTGACTTGGTGTAGAAGCCGCACACCTGTATCTTTTTTACGATACAGAGACTTGGTGTAGAAGCCGCACACCTGTATCTTTTGTACGATACAGAGACTTGGTGTAGAAGCCGCACACCTGTATCTTTTACACGAAAGTGACTTGGTGTAGAAGCCGCACACATGTATCTTCTGTACGATACAGAGACTTGGTGTAGAAGCTGCACACCTGTATCTTTTGTATGATACAGAGACTTGGTGTAGAAGCCGCACACCTGTATCTTTTACACAAAACAGTGACTTGGTGTAGAAGCCGCACACCTGTATCTTCTGTACGATACAGTGACTTGGTGTAGAAGCCGCACACCTGTATCTTTTACACGAGACAGAGACTTGGTGTACAAGCCGCACACCTGTATCTTTTGCACGATACAGTGACTTGGTGTAGAAGCCGCACACCTGTATCTTTTGCAGGATACAGTGACTTGGTGTAGAAGCCGCACACCTGTATCTTTTGCACGATACAGTGACTTGGTGTAGAAACCACACACCTTTATCTTTTGCACAATACAGTGACTTGGTGTAGAAGCCGCACACCTGTATCTTTTACACGAAACAGTGACTTGGTGTAGAAGCCGCACACCTGTATCTTCTGTACGATACAGAGACTTGGTGTAGAAGCTGCTCACCTTTATCTTTTGCATGATACAGTGACTTGGTGTAGAAACCACACACCTGTATCTTTTACACAATACAGTGACTTGGTGTAGAAGCCGCACACCTGTATCTTTTACACGAAACAGTGACTTGGTGTAGAAGCCGCACACCTGTATCTTCTGTACGATACAGAGACTTGGTGTAGAAGCTGCTCACCTTTATCTTTTGCATGATACAGTGACTTGGTGTAGAAGCCGCACACCTGTATCTTTTGCATGATACAGTGACTTGGTGTAGAAGCCGCACACCTGTATCTTTTGCACGATACAGTGACTTGGTGTAGAAACCACACACCTTTATCTTTTGCATGATACAGTGACTTGGTGTAGAAGCTGCACACCTGTATCTTTTGCATGATACAGTGACTTGGTGTAGAAGCCGCACACCTGTATCTTTTGCATGATACAGTGACTTGGTGTAGAAGCCGCACACCTGTATCTTTTGCACGATACAGTGACTTGGTGTAGAAGCTGCACACCTGTATCTTTTGCATGATACAGTGACTTGGTGTAGAAGCCGCACACCTGTATCTTTTACACGAAACAGTGACTTGGTGTAGAAGCCGCACACCTGTATCTTTTACACGAAACAGTGACTTGGTGTAGAAGCTGAACACCTGTATCTTTTGCATGACTTAATTCATTGTGGGGGAAGAGTTTTTTGCAGGAAGTCAGAGCCCCAAAACAGCTTCCCAGGTTGACTCAAGCGAGCGCCATAGATAAGTACTATTTATAGCACCAAATGATAGAAAATGCAGAGCTGAAGAGCTAGTTTGTGGTGCATCTCTGTCCCAGATCCCTCTAGTACCTTCTGCTTTTTTAAGGTGCATCATGTTTCAGCTATTCCTTTATATCTGCCTTTAAATTCCTAGCATTTCTGAAATTCTATAGAATATTTACTGTCATGCTGTATCACCTCCAGGAGTGGGCCTTGGCTGCTTACTATGGAGATCTAGATTGAAGTGCCCCGAAGCAGTAACTCTCAGTAGGAATGCACTAGTATTATCCATGTACACCAGTGGTAATCCATGTTCGCTGGAGGAAGGGAGATGTTTCCGGAGCCGTCTTTAACATTTACAGTTCCACAGGAATCGTTTTTATGCGAAAGGTGTTTTGACCTCAATATAAAGTAGGAAGGACTTTGAGGCAGTGATTGTCCTTGGACTCTCTGGTCTCCACCACGGAGACATTTTGACAATTGCCATCTGTTCATCCCCTTGAAGTTCTGGTACCTCTGGGTCACTCCCCATTATGCACTGACCCACAACATCCCTTGTCACGTGCTTTGTAACCTTTAGACTACTTGAGAGCTCATTCATTTTCCCAACTTGAGTTGACTCGATCCAAGCTGGAGCTAAACCCAGGGGAGGGCGCTGCACGGAGACACCCCCCTCCTCCTACAGTGGAACAAGGTCACCTCAGGGTGGGATGAGTGACCGGATGAGAGCATGAAAGATGCTGAGACTTTAGCTTCACACCAGTCAGTACCACAGGAACTTGTGTTCATAGGTTCTTCACTGAGACCTGGTTCCAGGGTGAACTAGAAATCTGGACGACTAGTTTAAATTAGGAAGGCAGCAGGTTAATATTCTTTAGGTGCCACTTGTGAGCTGTACGAGTTATACAGGAGCGTTCAGTGATGCCGAGGTGGCTGCGTGCTCGCCCTTGGGTAGAACCAACAATGGCTGCAGGCAAGTGGTCAGAAGGTGAAGGGCTGTAGTTCACCATGAGAGATTGTAACATAGGGGTAGATTTACAAGCTTTATGCACTGGGTTTGCATCACAAAAGTGACAAAACCAGCACAAAATGTTTGTTTTGTTATTTACTTTCCAGCACAAAACTTCATGTCAAGGGGGCGTTGCAAAGGTGGTACATGGGCGTTCCTGTGCAGTCATCCATGTTTTTGACACATAACCCTATCTACTAACCATAGTAGACAGGGTTTTGCGTTAAAAAAAATACCACTTGAAAGCAGGTCTGACTTTGCATGTGTGCTGTACTCTACAGCACACATACAAAGTAGGAAGAGTTTGAAAACTGGTCTAGGCGTATTATTTTGTACTGGAAGGGAATCCAAGTACAAAACCTATGCTAGACTCACACATACACCCTTGCATTATGGTGCAAAGGTGTGTGCATGGGGGAGACAGCGTTTACAACGCTGACAATACCACGCAGGTACATAACGCGGTCGTTACAACGACCGCGTTGTTACCACGCTCGACAGCAACATTCTGCACCAGCGCTAGAGAGGAGAGAGCCGTATCTTTGTGAATGTGGCGCTCTCCTGCTCCCTCCCTGTCACGCAACGCAGCATTTTTGGCTGCTGCGCTGCGTTGGGTGACACTTTAGTAAATCTGAGCCTAAGTTCTTAACAGCACAGCCAGAAGCTGTAAAAGAAATGGCAGGCAGGGTGGCCTTACACGCACAACTGGTGTGTGGTATGTCTTCGTGAGTGGAGTGTGTGTGCTCGGCACTCTGAAGTGTGAGTGAAAGGTGTCCATGTGAAGTCTGGTCTCTTTAGTTAGTTTGGCTTCTGGCATTAGCTCATCTCATCCCTTGACTCCCTGAGTACCTCACTGACCAGGCAAAAATCTCGGGGCTCCTGAGACAGAGTAAAGGGGTTCACTGTCTAGTTCTTGTGTTCCGGGGGGGAGGCTGCTGTGTCCAGAGAGTCCTGCTCTGTCTGAATACGTCTGTGGAAGTCTCTGGCACTAGATATTCACCCTGTGGGGGGTGGGGCGGGGCAGTGGGTCATTTGTCAGTCTTTGAGTAGAGGTGGCCGAACCAACAAATGAACAGGAAGAGCCGAGCCAAGGGTCGTGCTTGGCTCTTAAAGCCTGTGCACGAGCCCTCAAAATATTTGCAATGGAAATCATGCAACAAGCATCAGAAAATATGATAACGTCTCTTCAGAACTCACATTTCCAAAAAAGTGTATTTCTTTAAGATGTGGAAGCTTTGACATTAATACGTCAATTTTCACTCTGAGTAGTACTTACTAAAAGTGATAGTTTTTTAGGTCTCGCCTACGCAGCGCGCATGCGCTGCATAAGCCGTCGCTCTGCTCATTTTCAAGCACACACTCGTGCTTGTGGCGGCATCCACCTTGCGGGAGCGAGCAGGGACGCGCCACAAGCACGAGTGCAGTGCTTGAAAATGAGCAGACTGCGCACGCACGCACCACTCCCGGGCTTTTTTAGGTCTCACCTATGCAGCGTGCATGCGCTGCATAGGAGGGCCTTTAGCCGTCGCTCTACTCATTTTCAAGCACACACTCGTGCTTGTGGCGGCATCCACCTTGCGGGAGCGAGCAGGGGCGCGCCACAAGCACGAGTGCAGTGCTTGAAAATGAGCAGACTGCTCTTCCAAGCGTCCGCACGCGTGCCTCTCTCCTCGCCCACACGTCCCGGCCACTCACTTGCTCTGCCCTCTCCGTCTCCTTTTTGCTCGCGCTTCTTGTTTCAACACGTCTCCATTTCTATGCCTCCTTTCCTTTCTATGTCTCCCTCTCCCGCTTTTCCACTGTTTTGTTCTGTTGCTGTTTTGCACTATCTCCGTTTATCTTTTTGAGTGTTTCTCTTTGTCTCTCGCTTTCTCACACCTGTTTCGTCACCTCACTGTTCACTTCTGTCTCTCTCCGCTTTTCCTTTCCCGCCTCTATTTCTCTCTTCATCCTTCTCCTCCTTCTCCATTATCTTTATTCCTATTCCTTTTCTCCGCCATCCTCCTCTTCCCTCCCCTCTGTTTCCCTCACTCTCAGTAACTCCCCAGCCTACCCTTTTCTATTGTCCTCTTTCCACGTCACTGCCCCTCTCTCCCAGCATGTCTCTCCCACTGTCCCTCTTTCTCGCTTTCTCCCGCTGCTTCCCTCTAGCTCTATCCACCTGCCCCCCTTTTCCTTTTCTCTCCCTTTCCACTTCCTTCTCTTTCCCCTTTTCTTTGTCTCCCTTCCTGAATCTCTCCTTCCCTCTCAGCCCCCCATCTTCCTGTATTTGTGTGCTTCACTTTGCCCCTTCCTATTTCCTCAATATTCCCTTATTTTCACTGTGCTCGCTTCTCCCCCTCTTCTCACTCCTCTTTTGAGTGCCCCCTGCCCCGGGTCGACGGGCCTTTTAAATCTGTTTGCTTCAGGATCTACGACAACAGGCAAGGATGAGCAGGGCCATGTCTAGGAAGACGGTAGCCATAACTCGCAAAGACTCGCCCATGGCTGGAGCTGCCGGCCGTGCTGCTCCCAAAGTGCTTTATTTCTTAAAACTCCATACGTCACTGTCAAACTGCTCTTCATCATCACGGCAATCACCCCCTGGGGCCCCTACAAGGGCCGCCTCCTTTTATGTGCCCATGAAATATTTAGCCATCGACATGGTCTATAAAACACCTGTTAACCAGTCTGGGGAAGCATGTGAAAAACAGTGACCAGGAAGTGACGTTTCACCGGCTGCTGGTACCGAAGGCCTCAGCATGGGCTGGGAAGCACTGCCGGCTGATTCTTCTGAGCCTCTTCTGAGCTGACGTATGTCCTTCGTCAGTGATGGAGACTGCCTGAGGTCGAGAGCTGCAGAGATGATGTCCAGTGAGACATCCCCACGAGCCTGCAGCACCCCTGGCCCTCCCAGTATCACAGGGTACCACATCTTCCCCCATCTAGCCCACGGGAACACAGCTGGTTCCTTTGCACCCCAGGGACTGGGGTTGTATCCTATTGGCCGTGGCTGACCACTAGGGATGTCAAAGATGTGAGGCCTGACAGGTCCCATATTTCTTTTAAACCACAGGTAGTCATGTAATAGCCACAGTTTAAACAAGCATTGGCATAGCCAATAGGTCTCGCCTTTGGGACATTATAAGTGTTTAGCCATGCAGCAGTTGATGTTGCACCAAGGATCTTGTGCTGCATAATTAAATACTTATAAGGTCCCAAAGGCGAGACCTATTGGCTATGCCAATGCTTGTTTTCATGTTTGATGGCGATCTTCACATATGGTGCCTTGTTAGTTGTGGTTATCCTATTTCCATCAGCAGAAGAGATTAATAGTGGTTTTCAGCAATATTCTTAGTTGCTTTCTTTGATCTATCCTTTTTATTCGTGTTATATTAACGATGCGTTGTGCACGCCCCTTCGTTGTTTACTGCGTGTGCGCGTTCGGTGTTTTAGTTTAGAAATGCTGTCCATGTAGTTAAATGAAGAGAAACGACATTGAACAGATTTTTGGGGGTTTCCATGCAGAGCTTAAAATAGCATCTCAAATTAGTTGCGTACAGGAGGAAATGCTTGCTTGAAACGCATGTTCTGTTCATTTTCTGTCACTGCTTTTATAGTACAAATAAACTGCCGAATTTTAAACTGCCCTTCCCATTACTTTCCTTGGTATCGACGCCTCGTCAAGGGGTAGTAACCGCTATATAAATGCAAATTACAATACAATATGTGCTCTACTGTTTACAAGAGATTCCATTTTCTGCGACCTTTTTCCAAATTGCTTGGTCATCGTGTGACTGTAGAGAAATGTAAACATGCGGTTCCTGCTGATTCTTATACCAGTGTTTATGGAGGTCCCCCTTGTTTTTCTTGCATGCAGCTGACGCTGTACTGAAAGGGCTGTCCTTTTCAATCCAAGTCCTTGTGTTTAAACATAGGAGTCTCTCTTCTGGCAGTTCTGTGTGCTTGTCTGCATTGCGGCGTCCCTCCTCCCTGAGAGCCGGCTCCGGTGTGTATTGTACCCACCATACAGGCAGGCAGTCGGAGGGAGGATGCTGGCTCGGTTGTTTGTATTGAATATACTGCCAATGTGTGACCTGGCAGGTGTATTGTTGTCATATGTGTTACCCAACTCGCTTGCATGCACTTAATTAAGCATGCCTGGATATTACCCTTATATGGGCGGCATGTCATTTCAAGCAGTCAGGGGATTAAATCTGAATTTATTTCACCTCCGATCTTGTGGTAAAACAGCCATGCAGAAGCTGCAAGTTGGGAAAAGAGATGGGCGGGGCAGTAAAGCTGAAGAAAGGACAGTGTGTTCACGAAGGAATACAACCAGATTCCACCAAAACGTGAGCTTCTCTCCATGCTTCATTCATTCATTTATATATGTATATTACGCAGCCAAGAACAGGGAATGTCTAGAGGTGCCTTGTATACAACGAATAAACATGAGCAAGTGTTGGCAAAGTCAGTGGGTCTCGGCAGTAAAATGCTGAAATATTGGCTTTGCCAGTGCCTTTTTGCAGTCACATATATGCGCAAGCAGCATGATGTCATACTCCTGTGATGACAATTTTGGAAGCGGATTTCTAATAAAGAGGACTCATTGCAAGATTCGTCGCAGTCACCACGACGCATGCAGAGCGACACCGGGGACAGTTTTAATGTCCTTATTTAAAATGACTGGCACCAATTTTAGGTAGGTTAGTTAATTAAAGTAAAACAAGCATTGGCATAGCCAATAGGTCTCGCCTTTGGGACCTTATAAGTGTTTAGCCATGCAACAGTTAATGTTGTTGCACCAAGGATATTGTGCTGCATAACTCAATACTTATAAGGTCCCAAAAGCGAGACCTATTGGCTATGCCAATGCTTTTTTTTTTTTCCCCTTATATCGCGCGCGTACACCACTCGCAGCTGTCTTTCAGGCTTGTTTTAATTACTTTAATGAGCGCGGCGCTAGGGGCACCGCGCTCACTTTATTGATATTTTCCCGCACTTTAGGTACCGCGCTTGATTATTTAATTGATTGGCCGCGCGGGCTGCTTTCACCGCGCTTGTTTTTTAATTCTTCTGCCTATGTCATTTGCATTTTCAAGGTGTCATCAGTATGAGCAGACACCTCAACAGGAGGTTTTCCCCTTTCTTTTTCTCAGCAGCTGCACGCTTGTTGATCCTTCTCTGCTAATTTTCTGACAGGTCATGATTTCACCTTCTGCCCTGGCGATTATTTACATTTGACGACCCTGCACACTCCTGCTTCCGCATCTCCCGGAAGGCGCTCCTGCCTCCCGCTCGTGTGAGATTCTGGTTGCCATTAGCGAGCATCGGATTGTCTCACTATCACCTGCCTGGCCTTAACACCCTTTATGTGCCGAGAAATGCGTAATCTGAGTACAATGTAGAGAGCAGGCAACCGGAAAACCATGCATAAAATGCAGGTATATTTAGTGACTGCCCTTAAAAGAAGCTTTCTTGGACTTGGCTATAGTTAGAAGCAGGGGTGTCTGTACCTATTTTTACTCTGTGTCGGCCATGCATGTTTCAGGAACGCCTCAGCTGGGCTTTGAGCATCACTTAAATGACCAGTTTTAATCTGCCTGCATGCCTCTTGGATGCTTTTAGAGAAGCAGGCAGGAAGTGTTCATTCTATACTGCTCTACTTTTCTGGGGACTCCGCCACCAAATCTTGGGTCTGACCCCAATGACTTCTCCTGTTCTTATTAAATCACCCAGTTTGGCCTCTTCTGTTCTTATTATTCAGTTTGGGACCCTTTTCTTGTCTTAAATGCATTCTTGCTTTGTACTGTGCTGCATTAGTCGTTTACTTCATTTATTTCTGGCAGTCACTAAGACCAAGATGTTTGGTCTAAAAACGTGAGCCCCCTTTATCCGCCTCACCTATAGACAGCTTAAGCTGTTTTGAGGACAAACCTACTGTTCCTAATAAAGACTTACTGTGGACTTGTGGGCCACCCCTGGTTCAAGAGTCAATGGTACCATCGATCCATGCATAAGGGAAGCGCCAGGCAGCTGCTCCATGGGCAATGCTTGTCTTCACTGCCGTTTTCATTTTAAGGTGTTCCGTTTGAAGACGTTATAGATTTATACGAGGCATGTTAAAGCTGTTCTTTCTGTGCAATTTGGGAATCCGCACAGTGCTCTTAGGGGCTGTCCTTGCGCAGTCCGGGACTATAAATGCACTGTTTGTAGTTATCCAAAGTGCAGCAGGTACAGTGGCACCAGGCCTAGCAGTGTGAGGGCCCCCTCTACTACAGTTAAAGTCGTGTTTTACTCCCGGCCGCGCCAGATGATGGTGGGGGGAATTCCTTGCTTGCATTAAGGCGCATGGCACCCTTGCTGCTCCACTGCAAATGCACAAAGGCTGACTTGAAACAGCGAATAATATTGTGGATCCGTGAATGGTAGAGCTAGTTTAAGCATTTACATCTTCTGAAGAGTGGTGGTGATGGGACTATACTGGAGCTTGTATGTTAGTGGTTATGTCCTAACAGTACAACGTATAGCATCAGCCTCCAGGCAGTTGTGTAATACAAGCTGCATTTGTTAAATGAGTGAATTTGACAGTACTCACTTTTTGATATCTTTTCTCTACATCTGTTCTGTTCAGTACAGCCAAACACACTGTAAACAATGCATTATTCATAGGGTGCTCTTAGTGCGGTCAGGGATAGGCCACACACACTGGAATAGTGCACCCTAACACACACACACACTGGATAATGTGCTGCTCATTAAGTAACAATAGATGTTGTAGCACCCAGGTTAATCTGCTGCATGGCTAAACACTTATATAGACCTAAAGGCGAGACCTATTGGCTATGCCAATGCTTGTTTAAACATGAATTTAGAACTATTCCTGCCCCTGTCCTGTCACTGGCGACAGCGCTAGAAGAGAAGGGAGAGGCAAGACAGTTGTCGTGTGAACCCTATATGTGGGCAAGGTTGTTATGAAACTACATTATAGTCTATTAAACACAGTAGGTTTTTATAGAACTAGTATTCTGACCGCACATATTTGAAAGTGCTTTCATACGCGAATAAGAAGAAAAAAGAGTTTGGGTGAAATAAAATATTTGCCTAAGATCATCCAATGTAAGTGGGGAAGCTGCGATTTATTCAGATTTTCTGTTGTCACTTTGTACAGATCAGGCACTAAATGGACGCGTATCTCTGTTTTTTATACCAATGCTTTGTTTTTACCTCTGCGCTATATGAAAACTGTAGAAAAATGCACAAACTCGACCTGGAGGTTTTACAGCGCTTTACATGAACACCAGTTACATTACACAAGGTCACATGCATTGTTTGTAGGCACGGGGAGATTAAGATGTGCTCAGAATCACAGGGTGTTGAGCCGACGCCGAGACTCGAACGCTACAGAGACCTATTTCTACAGGACCTCGAGCTGAGCCAGGATTCAGGCTCCAGCCGCTTTCAGTGGCACGATTACTTTTTTTAACGACACTTTTTAACAGATCTTTTCATGCTGAATCACCTATTAATGATTTGTTTTTTTGTTTTTTACCATTTCCCTAAATTCAGTGATTTCCTCCTATTTGTTGTTGCCTTTTTCCTACAGTGTCATACTCCAGCTAGTGCGCGCTTTCTTTGTGTATGAAATAACGGAAACCAGTAAATTTATGGTTTTGTGTGTGTGTGTGTGGGGGAGGGAGGGGGGGTGCTTCCTTTCTAACCAGACCTGTTGCCCCCTGGGTCTGCTGGAGGCCTTGTAGGTTATGGCCTGTGAATGCTGAGACACAGGGTTCATAAAGTGCCTAGAAGTTATATTTGTGGGGAGCACCTGCCACCTGAGGAGTGTCTGAACCCTCCCCTCCCCTCCCCTCCCCCCGCCCCCCCCCCCTCTTCCCCAGCTCTCTGCCCATGAATGGCTTGAGGACAGTTTGTCGCACACAATATATTTATACTTTGTTTCTGTTTCAGATGTACATGGAAGGCTCTGGCCTCTTTGGCTGGTTCTGCTGGTGCTAGTATCAGTGCTGGTGGCTGCGGTGATCTGGAAACGGGAAACTTTAAAGCGCCTTTTGACCACTGGGTCCAGCACCGGAAGTGACGTCAGAAGCAACTCGAGCCAGGGGTCACAGGAAGCAGCGAAGATGATAAATGGAGTCGCGTCAGTGTAATTTAAATCTCAGAGTTACATTGGACTTGAAGACTCGTAAATATCTTCTGGACACTCAGTGCCCCTCCAGACTCGCTGCTTTATTCCCTCTTCTGCGAGGGGCTTGTGCTGTCGCTCATCCAGGCAGCACATGTCTCAGGCTCAGTGACACGTGGCCTGGGCTGGTCCCCAGATCCGTAGGGAGCAAAGACCCTTCATCCCTGCAGCTCTTCTCTGAGTATCTCTTGTTTGTCAGTCTGCACAGCGGCAGCTAAAGAATCCCTGACGCGGAATGAGATGGACGCTGTGTGCAGGGGTTCAGCTGCCTCCTATTCATCTCAGCCACTGGCAGTCACCTGGACCGCATTCCACTCCATCGTTTTCCACCCACCATGCCTCTTTAGACAAAGGCCTTCCTTGTGCAAATCAGTACCGACCTTACCCCTGGTAGGATCAGTCCGTCACGAACTGCCAGGCACCCCCCCTCCCCCCCCATTTGAAGGGCCCACATGTAAAGATCAGACCGTTTGTGACCTCCTCAGGACTCATCAGTGTAACACACTAAAAGCAGTTCCTTCTTTAAAGCACCAATGGTTGTCCCTCTGTATAGGGGGGCGGGGCGGGGCTGAGGTGAGTGGTGGGGTGCGGTGTTATAACCTACTTGTCTGGTTTATGCATCCTCCCCATTGTTGTGCTCTGCCTTGCTGCTCAGCCATTGGTGATGTCATTTGGAATGCTGAGAATGTTTGTGCTTGAGATCAGTTGGTGTGAGAAGGCTGAGCAGCAAGGAGGCTGCTCCTGGTGGGGCATATATTATGAATCTTACCATCATCCTGAAAGCTGTAATTGAATAAACCTGTTACCTATTTCTACACGACCTGACTACGAGGGTTACTTCATTTTAACACGCGGGTCAGGCGAGTGGTGGGGTGCGGGTCAGGCCAGGGCCGGCGCTAGGCATGGGCAGTGTGGGCAGCTGCCCAGGGCCTCGCGCTCAGCTGAAAGACAGGGGGCCCCGCTTCCGTGTGAAAGGCCACACTTTCACAGTTAGCCCACCTGCTCCTACAAGGCCCCCTGCCCCACACTATCACAATACACATCTTGAGTCGACCTTGCTGGTCAGGGCGTCGTCGTGGCATTCCTGGGGGTGCAGGGGTGGGGGGAGGTACAAACAGAGTGGGGAAGGCACAGACAACAGCCAGGCCAGCAATTATGGCTCACAGTGTCAGGGGAGGGGCAGCACCTCTGTTAAGTACTGGCCATTCCCTTTCTGCATTTTATTGCTAGGTGACAGAAGGCCCCTTTGTTTCCAGGACCAGCCAGACACAGGTAAGGCGAGGTGGAAGAGGGGAGGAGGGAGTAGCCAGATCAACTGGCTTTTGTTAACTTTTATGGGAATGTGTATTTAAAATGTATGTAGTACTGCCGGTGCTGGGGCAGTGTTTTGCAAAATGCCTCGTTACTGCTTCGAAGGCCATGGGGAGGGGCACTAAGCACTAGAGCAAGCTGCGAGGTCCAAGTACTCCCTCTTTTCTTTCCTTTATTTGTTCCCCTGTGAAATTAATCCAAAATATAAAAACGCTTTTGCTGGAAAGGTCTTCTTTTTTCTGACATTTTTCACTTCCAAAGTGCAGCCTTGGGATGGAGAGAAATAAAAGGTTCAAAATGTAAAAAATAACTAAAGCAAGACAGAGTGGGTCGAAAAGGGGCCAGATTGATTTTATTCACACCCAAAACACATTAGTGCCACTTTACAGAGTTTGCCAGTGAAGCACTACTTTTTTGTTTTCCTCTGGTGGGGAAGTGCACCATTCCTGGATGTACTGCAATACCTGCTTGATGGGCGGATTCGAAAACAAAATGCATACTGCGGCTCTGTATTCACGAATGTGGTCTTTTTAAACCATACTGCTTACGTTTTGTAAGGAGATAAGCAATGGACATTGAAACTGGTCCCTTCCGGCCCTGTAGTCATGGCCTTAACTTTTCATGCAAAAGCACTCATTGATTTCTGAATAATAAGTGTGTAGTGATAGAGTCCAGGAAGGTTGGTATAGTTCAAGTAGATTTATTGAAGATTAGAACAAGACCATAACAAGATCAGATCAACTGTGAACATTGACCGCTAACATTCCATAAGATGACATCATAGCAAGGTTCTACAGGCAGGGTATGACTAGCATTGAACTAAGGATATAACAAAGTGCAAAAGCGTTAAGGTAACCATGTTGTTCCTGCTTACATTTCACATGCTTTTACTTAATCTTGCATTCCTTATGAGTGTTTGCTGTTTCCAGGATGTTGTCACTTTTTTTTTAGGCAGCATATTGCTCTTGTCTAGTGCATAATTTGAATTGAGTCGCCTCCAGGTGTTTATAGCGGGGCGCAATTGGGTTGTAGTTGAAGGCAGTGCACGTTTCCCTCAGTGGGGCAGTATGGTGTTCAGTGGGGGAGAGGATGTGGCACTATGGTCAGAGCTGCCGAATTTGGAACTGGGGAACCAGGTTCAGCCTTCATAACCAGTCCACCAGACCACTCTCCTGAGAGAGCACATTTCCATGCTAGACCTTGGAAGGCCCTGCTAGACCTTAGAAGCCCTGGTGTCTTAGCACCAGCAGGTGGACCCTAGCGGTGGCAAGTGTGGGTTAACCTTGAAGGCCTGTCCACTACAACCCCTATTGAAGCTCACCTCAAGTCTTTTGGGCAGGCCTACGAAGCAGCACACCCTAGAGCAACAGTGACTGTCATTGAGGTCACATGACCCTTGAGGAGGAAGGCTCTAGGGCGGTGCGACCGATGAGATCGCACTGAGGCGCTGACTTCGGTGGGGGCGTCATGTTTGCAAGTATATTATGTTTCTAAAAGCCCTTGCTGCCTCCTTCCTGGCCTCCAGCAATTATCGGCAACAATAAAAATGTCATAACTCCGGTGATTAATGTTCTTCCTAGAGAGAGATGGAGTTTTGTCAAGTGGAAGTTTTGACTTGTGGAAAGGTAGCACAGAGGGTTAATGTGCCTGCTGCAAAGAACATGTACCATGCAGATCACAAAGTGCACATAATGTAAAAAGGCCAGTGGGTTACTGCTTTTGTCAGGGAGATCCTATTGTTACTTGCAGTTTATAAGTCAAAATCCTAACATAGAACAATGAGCTATTAACTGTCATCTAAGAGCTGCAGGCAAACTGCAAGATATAAATCAGAGCGTTATGGTTTTTTCCCCAGCCTTTGATTATCCTAATGTTGCAAAAAGGGTTCATTTGGACAGAAGTCCATTCTGGTTATTAACGAGAACCCCCAACCATGGTATTACGTTCTAAATTCAGAGTTTGTGTTTCTCCAGATCAATCGTTATTAAACTATACTGCCTACTAGTATGATTGTCATGTGACTCCTAGTCCTTTGTCTTATGTAACATTACCTCTTGTGATTTACACACGTATGATTGATTGTCTCTGTGTAATGTGTGATCTAAAGTTCTCTGACACCCTACACTGGTTTCAGTGGCGCTGTAAATCAAATTAAATGCATCTGAGCGAGAATGTGGTTATGGAGACTTGAGGAGCACTGTTAAAGGGTGGTAGTGAGAGAATCCGTGGCAGAGCGAGTCATTGGGGGGCACCAACATTGTCGCACAGGGCTCCACCAGCGCTAAAGGCGGCCGCTTCTACTTCCTACAGTTCTAACACCAAATCAAAAACGTTGATTTGAAAACCCTTGAATCTGAAGCATACCATCAAGTCAATGTATGATTTAGCAGTGGTCTCGGTTGTTCTAAGTCTTTTTTATTTATGTACAATCTTTATTTGTTTGCAATGGTGTCTTGTATTTTTGTACTATATGTGTTGTGTTTTTGCACTTAACATAATTCTGGCGAGTAAAGAGCCCACACACAAAAAAGATTGTCCTACGTCTCTTAGCATGTGCGTGTGGGATACTGGTGAGAGGATTTACATTAAAACAAATTGCAAAGTATTAATGTCATCCTAAGGTAGCACAATAATGGCACAGAAAGATAAGGGAGCCTTTTGAAAATTGCAATTATATCCATGGTGTGAGAGGTTTTCTCTTGTGTCATTTTATATTTTGAATGATCCGCCCCTCATTACCTCAACAGGATCTGTTATGCCTTTGAGGCAGAACTGGAAATTGTATTGTGCACTCATCTGGAAACAATCAGTTAACGAGGAGTAAATAATATACATCTTTTTGAGACCTGCACCTAGCTTTTCCATCCAATGTGACAAATGTAATCCATTTAATACAGTTTTAAAATATATGGACTTATTTCATTTGTATATTTATATTTTTGTCCTTGTTACTGATATCCACGTTAGGTCTCTTCAGGGATGCCAAATAAGATCAATAGTCCTGCGATGTCACTTTCTGTGATGTCACTTCTTGTGATGTTACCAAGGGCGGCTCCTCCACTAGGGCGGAGGAGCATCACCCCACTGCTTTCTCACAGTGCGAGAAGCAGAAACACAAAATGCTAAAACTACCATTTTATGTTTCTGCTTCTCGCACTGCGAGAAAGCAGAAGTGTTTGGTTGGGGGCGGCGGGTCTGCTTTAGGGCAGGGGAGGAGTGCCTTGCCCACTGCTAAGGGCGCTGACTGTTTGTTCGGTCCTCCGGGGCCGACCAAACCAGTCATGCGCACTCTGGCCTTTCTCCATGTAGGCTGCAATGCAGCCTACATGGAGAAAATGGCCTCCCCATAGGCGCCTGGCTGGTCGGGGTCCCGACCAATCACAATGCTGCCATTGCAGCGTTGTGATTGGCTTAGGGGAGGGAGGCTGCCTGCTTCCTGTTCCTGCCAGAGGCAGGAGAGCAGGTCCGGAGCAGAGACGACGCGAGGCCCGGAAGGTAAGTTTATTTTTATTTGTAAATTACCCTCCACCCGCGACTGGATGTTACATGCAAATTAGAGAGGCCTCACATCTTCCCTTTCGCCTGGGGCCCCAGAAGTTCTAGGAACAACCCTGGGTCAGGTGAGTGGTGGGGTGCGGGTCAGGCGAGTAATGGGTCAGATGAGTGGTGGGGTGCGGGTGCGGGTCAGGTGAGTGGTGGGGTAAAGGGTCAGGTGAGTGGTGGGGTAAAGGGTCAGGTGAGTGGTGGGGTGCGGATTCTGACCTTGCTGGATTTGGAGTAGTGGGTGATGGTTGTAAACTCTCCCCAAAAGATAAAATATTAAGTGTTGGAGTTGCCTGTAGTTGGCAGTTTTGCTTCTGGTACCTTAAATAGTGATGCCAGGTACATTAATAGCCACGCCCACAATCTGGACCTTTCCTCGCCTCGTGAACCGATGTCACTGCCTTTAGTCATAACAGAACTCGTGCAAATACAAGAATGTAGTTCCATCATAACTAAAGCAAGGCCCCTTTGCGGGCTCAGAACAGATTAAATGACTGACCCTCGACTGTACCTGAGAAATGCCTGTTTACAGTCCGGGAGGTCAGGCCGAGCACCACGTTTGAAGGATGGACGGCTACCCCTACCCCCCTCCCCAAATGTGTCCTGCACCAGTGTCCGGACCCCCGTGAACTACCAGGGAATAGTCCATATGGGCGTATGTCCCGTGAGCAGCTGTGCACCTAAAGTGACCCGTGTCATCGAGGCGTGGGGGTCTCCAGAGATGCCAGTCCCGTGTTATCAGGCGCTTCCTTCTCTCACCCGAGACTGACCCCGTATCTGCTTTAATCTTAGTGTGAAAGGCACTTTATAAAATGTCTGAAGACCTGCACTGAGTGTTGGGTACATTGTCATGGTGTTGTGTATAAAATTATGAATTTAAGATGTATTGTATTTCTCTGTTTTCAAACACAGCATATCACTGTGCTCTTAAAAGAGCTGGTCTTTAAACAATTCTTCAATGAAAATATACATATATGGAATAATTGTCTTTAAACTGTAGATGGCTCTGCAAGGTGCTCTACCTGTAACCACACATGTGAATGTCTCTTAATTTCAGATACGATCTGCGCTCTGTACACAATGTTCTATGCACTTTAAGAGACTGTGAAATAAAGTTTTATTTCTGTGACGTGTGGGGTCTGGATGTGAGCGCAGCTCTCGGCAGGAGCAGGTGGAATTATTATTGAGCGAAGAGGACCCTGAACATCCCTCCCTTGTCTGAAATCCGCATTTTAGGTTTAAGCACGGTTTATTTGGTATTTACCGGAGTTAATAAAACAAACGGACCTGAAACGATTTTATGCCAACCCCAGTCCTTCAACGACCTTCACCCGCTCCGCCTATAGGCAACAACGTATGTATAGCGCCTTGACGCATCAAATGATGATCTTGTGGAATAATACCCTTCTTGCCCCAATGCCACGCATGTGGCGTGAGGCCCATGCACTCGAACCCAGGCTGCCCGGTGCCAATATCTCGATATTACCAGTTTTATGAAATGCGTAAATCCCTGTGGGGCGAAGAGTTACTGAGGAGGAAGGCGTCACTGCACCGGTCTGTTCCCGCGCTTTGTCCTTGTTACACCCGGCCAAAGACATAATGTACATATAGGGGGCTTCAGGGGGGGCCTTCTCACCACACCAGGCTCAGGGTGTTTGCAACGATAAGCACATCCTTGGGGGGGAAGTGAAATACCACCGTGTGAGTTGCGTTGTTTTCGTAGATGCCATCGGGGGAAAGGCTTCCCACACTAATAGCTGTACACTGTGAATGTTAATATAATACTTGCATGAATTATGACGTAGATATATGCAAAAATGCAGTACACCAGGGGAGCTGCAGCTTACAATGATTTTTCTTTGTGTACAAACAATACGTCATTTCATATGGAACAATCTATGGTGCGAAGGAAGCCGATGGTTTTTGTAAATGTGCACAAGATGCTGAGTTTAGGACTAGTGGTTGTTTGTAGAACTCTGAATTTCGGGCTACCCTTGTGATTCTGAGGGTATTTTGAAAATGTTTTCTCCCTTGCTCACTGGCTTACATTTGGAGCCACAAATGTAGAGAATTCCAGTTGATAACAAATGTCCTACTCCTTGTGTTCCTACATTTTTCCCCCTATAAAACCGTTACCCACTTGTGTGGCTCGAGCAATCACCAGTGACCGGAAAAGGTCCCAAAACGAGAAATGGAGACCTCGATCCCCCTTGAAAACGGACCCATTTAGTGCTGGCGCATGGATCACAACCACATGAGCAGTGATGCCACGTCACAGCACCAACCGTAGTCCTGCCCATTCACTGCTCACTTTCACGACTAGTATTCAGCCCTAAGACACAGCGCTCTGTAATTACACCTGGTCCCCAGCAGGAGGAGCTATATACTTAGGCTGCAACTTGCGGCTGTCCGAGGCCCCCGCAGGGGGCCACTAAAGAGGGCAGCCCTCTAGTGCCAGCTGGGCACTCCACACCCCCGTAGGGGCAGGGACTCAGGGAGGAGTCCCCCAAGCCTGGTCGCAGCGCGATAGGCGAGAATCACGTCCGGGGCGCGAGGACAGGGGGAGGGGTATATAGGCCTCCCCCCACCATCTTGTCGTCCTCTTTCGCGCGCCCGGACACGCCGTCTACACCTCGTTCTGGTCCTCGCGTCCAGGACCTAGGATCGCCATACGTTGTGCTGCTGCTCCGATTGTCGTGGGAATCAGGTTAGTGCAGGTGCCCCCCCCCGCCTCCCCAGGGTCCTGTTGTGGTCCTTGTGCGGACATTGGGGATTTACCTCACCCTTACCGGCCCGGAACATGTGCGGCCCGCTCCTCGCGGTTGTCCCCGTGCCCGGGGTTAGGGAGCGGGCCAGGGCAGTATGTGAGAGGGCGGCGCGGGCAGCAGCGGAGATTTAGGATTAAATTACCAGCCCCCGGTGCCCGCGCGGGGGGGCAGGCCGGGTGCTCACCCTGGGTCTGGCCGGATTGGCCCGTTCGTGTCTGGGCGCGCGGGGCGGGCGGGAGGGGCAGCGACCTCGCAGCACCCCCTCCACCACCGGGTGCGGCATCTGCTCCCGGCGCCGGGATCGTTGCGTATCGGTGATTTCTCGCGGTGAGTCCGGGGCCCACTGGGTCATTTTCAATATCTTGCCGCTAGACATGCGGTCCTGCCCTGAGGTCGTGCGGTCGGTCGCATCCGGTAGTGAGGTGAGTGTGGTCACCAACCCCCCCGTCCCACCACTTAAGGCCATGGCCAGTGTGGGACCCCTCCTAGCTGCAAATTCTTCGCCCGGCCCCCGCAGGAGGTCCGCTGGTGTCGGTACCTGCGGGTGGGGTGCTGGCGAGGGATTGGGACGGGGGCAGGGTAAGGTCAGCCAGAAGGTCAGGAATTTGCAGGTCAGCCAGAGAATTGGCGGTGAGTCAGCCCAGGGCCCAAGGCCCCCACCCCCTCCCCTTTGCCAATTGGGGTCCAATGTCTCTCACAGACAGGACAATTACCCCCACCTGGCCCTCATAACTATGCAGTTACACGCGGCACCGTAGCTCGGGCCTTGGGCGGGTGCGACGGGGCTGGCCATAAAGGTGGTATGATTCACAGTAAAATCCTGTTTCTAGGATTGCGGCCTCAGGGTTAAGATGAGTCCAGCAGATGGCTCCGATACATCCCGGCCCCTGCGGTTACCTGTCCAAGTTCCGAAAGACGGTTCATGGGTCGACAACATGCTGGGTGGCTGGTAAGGGGGAGGGGCTTGACCGGCCGTTCTTGCATGGAATGACAGTCTGGGAACGTGTGCTCAAACCCCACTGATGCAACGGTACAATTTGCAAATCCATGTTTAAAATGCGTGCACACGTCTTGCTCCTGGGCAATGGCGGGCGGGGTGAGCTACGGGTTAATCCTCTTTCCGGTCGGGGCGGGGAGCCACGGATGGTTTCCAGACCCTGGTCATGCCTGAGTACGCTGTGCATCTAATGGCAAGTCACCACCGGATGGGTGCATGGCTCTGCACCCGATTATAGGTTAGGTGTGAGGGGGTCGAGGAAAGGACCGAGCCCTCTCGTGTGCCTCAGGCTGGCTGTGCTCTGCCCCAGCCTTGCTGTGCTCTGCCCCAGCCTTGCCGGGCTGCTGCAATTCACAAATCCAAGAAGGATTAGTGCTCGGCATACCCGACCACAGGCCTGCAGGAGGTGTAGGTCCTGAGGCGGATCCGCATGGGGGCATCCCCCCCCCCTCGCCAGCGTTTCATGTGCAGCGCGGGTTGGAGCACACCTGGCATCAGTGCGGAGGGGATCATACCCGCCGCAGAGATAACTTGGGGCGCGGAACGGTGCGAGGATGCACTGGTTGGCATCGTTATTGGCAGGGATGCAGCAGAGTATGGGAGACATTTATGAAGAGGGTCTGACGCCCACTTAAAACCAGTTTTGCGGCATTCCATAATCGTGCTGCGAGGTCAATTTGGGGAACTCTTGCAGGGTTGTCTATGCCGTTTATTAGGCCCGGTTAATGGTAGACTTTGTGTTGTATCTGCATGGCTGGTGGCTGTTCATAGAAAGGGCAGGATATGTAACAAAAAACAAAAAAAAAAAACGTCCAACTGAATGTCATAGCCTTTGAACGATCAGGACTACACTGGGGGGGCTCACGTACTAACACACCTTAGCGGGACCCAGCGGGGTGGGGTCGGCCGCACAACCTGTTCACCATGTCCCCGGGGAGGGGGCGTAGCCTCACGGCCAGGGCTGCTGACCGCAGGCATGGAAGTCCGGTCAAGCATCGGCGATCGCTACACGCTCGGTACTAGTGACATCACTCCCCTCCCGTGCCCTGCGCTGTCCCGGGGGAGGATATCATTTGTAGGCGCTACCCCGTTCCACCGCGTGGGGAGGTCCGCGCAGCGACCCCCTCCACATGGTGCATGGCAGCGAGCGCATTCGAGCGTGTCGGGGCAACTCAGCGCTGGGAAACGCGTTGCGAGGTGGCCGTGCGCTCCCCAATCTAGATTCATTTCAAACGCTGTGCAGTAGTCCTTGACACTCGATATTCGCCAGGGGGGCACGAGGGGTACTGCAGGCGCTCCGTTTGGGACGCCACGTGAAGCTCTTGCACGGAGGATTTTGAGGTGCGGAACTGTAAATTGGTGAAATTTGCGGAGATAGCAGATTCGTGTGCATTGTGGCGGAATGGCAGCTGTGACAAGACGCGTCACGGGTCAGTAAAACGCCCCAGAGCCATGAGAGAGTTAGGATGCACTTTTGCCTTGTTTTGACCCTTTGGGCATGGCCGCCTGCACCAAAGCATTTGCGACCGAGAGCCTCCATTGGCTGAGTCTTGCAAGTGGACGGTGGTAAGAATTTACCCCGCGAGCATTCGGCTCCTCCGGGGGGGGAATACACAGCACGCACGTTGCAAGGTCACATGGTCCGGCTGAGCACGGTTCCCCCTACCCACACAGTGGTCAAGGTGCTCAAAGGATTCAGCGCAGCTTCGGAGGGGTGCACGGCCTTGATGTATTTCCCCCCCCCTCCCCACGTGCACTATGTACAGGACCGAGCGTCATGGGGCCGATGAGAGGCACTGGGCCCCTTTTTGGGGGTATTGCGGCCTAGGTTTGGCCGGTTTTGCGCTGGGGAAGGTATCCCTAAGCCTTAAAGCGGCTGAGGCGCCTCCCCCCCATTTCATATTTGTTTAGCTTGCGCATCGCTGGGGGGATGGGTCCCGTGGGGTTGCCTTCCGGGCAATGCCCTGAGTGGGAGCTTTCATGTCAGTGGAGCTCTTGCTCGGCCCAGGGACTTGGACTGCACCGGTTCCTGACTTGTGTTGAGGAGGGGCGTGTCTGCGTGGTTGGCTCGCCCCTCGGGCTGGTCTCCTAGAGTAAGAGGGTGGTGTGCGGGGATGCCGTGTACCCCCTCTAGTTGTTGCGGTTGGGGGACTGGCGTAATTGCCCAGGCGGGTCCCGTGGGTCGACGATTGAGGGACCTTCACTTTCCTGGTCGCTCTTGCGGTTCCGTTTCTCGACGCAGGAAAAACGTTTCTGGCCTTTCTTGCTCCGCGTGGCCAATTGCAAATTTTGTCTTCATTTGTGATGAGTGTGACGGCCAGAGCTCCGGACTTTGGCGTTTGAGAAGCAGGTTCGAGCAGGGGAGTATCCACAAATAAATGCCCTTTGCCAGCTTTGTTTGGTAGGCAGAGCGCCTTGCTTATTGACCTGCAGGTCTTTAGTTCGAACACATGCGAGCCTATATAAGGAAATGTGTTAAATTTAATTAAGTTATGCCTAACTTTTCAATGTTTTACCGCGAAGGAAATGTCGATCATTGTCTTGGTGTTGCAGCGGGGGACTGGAGCCGGTTTCAGGTGTAGTAGTTGTCTGTTTGGGCACCACATGCTTCGTGAGAGCGCAGGGTTTTGGGCGTTCACGGGGCCTTCGTTAGCTAAGGTTTTGTTAATCTCAACGAACTGGTCATCTAGCATAGAACCGTATTGCCATTCGTAACTATTACTAATAACTAATACTTGGGATGCATCCGGTTGGAGTAGCACTCCAGAAGCTTAACAATGGCTTCCTTTGCGCTGGCCGGGTTCTGCTGCATCCGTGTTTCATGTGAGGGCCTCTCTTGTGCGCATGGTGCGCTCACTCTGGCAGTTTAGCGCGGGCCAGTGTTGTCTTCTGACCCTCGCACAGGTCATGGTCGATATTCTTACAACTAAGCCATTAGTTGTTGTTTATTTACCTTATGCAACTAACAACCATTGAAAGTCAATAGTCCCGGCTTGCTGTAGGGGTCATGTTACAGTTGATTATATATCTGGACACAATGATGGAAGAGGCAGAACTATGCAGCACACCACGCTAAGCAAAGATGTTCAGCTTGGATGTTTTAATCCATTCATTACATCAACCACCCCCATCTTTTGAGAGACCCCTAGTTTTCATACCACTTAAACTCCGGGCTACAGAGGTCGACACAGTCAAATTGGAGGAAGGAGTGGTTCGGTTTTGTTCAGGGGGTGTTTTCGTCTGCTGACCACATGAATCCTGGTTCACATTAATGTTGGGTGAATGCGAGGTGAACATAATGGCAAAGTTCGGATCTGTTCGTGGTGTGCCCATCTTGTATGGGACTAGAGGTCCGTTGGTCTAATGGGGGTATTACTGATACCGATATGTCTCCCTCTTCTTCAGTGTTTGATTTTGCTCGCAAGAAAGTGCCAGTGGCACGCTGGGAAACCTTAGCAAAGTCGGTATGGAATACATATGCTGGGTGAGGGACGCCAGCATGGCGGCACAGCACCCGTCAGTGCCGACGGACGGATGGGTCTGCAGGCTAGCACCCAATTGGTGTCGCGGGTGACCACGCAGTTGGTCATCATTTCTCTGCCCCCATCTTTTCATAGGAAAGAGATATGTGGGGCACCTAATTGCTCACAGCCTGGCCAGTAAGGTGGGCGCAAAGCGGGTTGTTACCCATTACATGTTTTAAATCAAATGCTTTGGGGCACTTGCAGCAGTGAGGGAGCTTCCTGAGGACATGAGGGTTAGTAGCACTCCCCTCCCCCAGTCAGCAGAATGGCTGCAGGCTCGGGCAGGTCAGAGGGGTATTTCTGGGTGGTGCTTGTAGAAGGTCATGTGCCATTTAAAGGCTCGACGGAAGGGCAGGTTACTGCGAAGGTTGTTCCAAAGTTTTGGGGTCAAACTGGGTTGGAGCAGTAAAGTCAAAGCACAAACAGGCTACAATGTATTAAGGAACATTTGGCATTCCCAGTATTCAATAAAAGGGCAGGGATTGATACATATTGTCCCCTCCAGTTCCCACGGTCTTGTCTGCTCCATGGCATACTAGCAGAAGTTCAGGAGGGCTAGACTTCACCTAGGGTGTTGACTGGCTTAATCGAGGGGCAAATCCAAAGGTTTCACATTTACTAACATGTGAAATTTTCAGCTGCAGTGCATAGTTAATTATATGCACAGTATTATTAAGTCAAATAAGAGATGTATTAACTAGTATGACCAGTGGACATTCTCACACCAAGGCATTTGGCAGCAGTGAGGGTTGCTAGGCTGTAAGGATATCAAGGTTGAATATGACTGCCAGGCATCAGTAGCACTGAGCGGCTTGCAGCCAGAGGCGGTAGCCGATGCAAGGGCAGCGGTTAGATTAGAGCCCTACTCAGAGGACCGCCTTAAGTGCTTGGAGGTCTGTTGGCACGGCCTTTCAAGGGAAGCCATTGTCGAGTGGGCTGCTCTGAGCAGGGCATTTGCAGGCGTAAGTAACAGGATCAGCTGCCAGTTCAAACGTGCATCTTTAACTAATTTACTCAGACAACTGGGACAGGAAGTAAGGCGGGCGGGATAACTCCGGCTTCTACCTGCATTGGCACATCCTGTCAGGAGTGACTGTCAAAGGGATGGCACGTATGCCAGGTAATGTTAGCACCCATCCACACCAAGCCGAGTGTTAAGGTCACCCCTGGGCCGCGTTACACAGCCCAGTATCAGGCCCTTGTGGGTCAGTGCCATGAATTACTGAAGTGAACTGAACAGGAGGCGTGACCGTGGGTTACGCTAGCAGAAGTTTGGGGAAGAGCTAAACTCCACCCATGGTCATGGTGTAGTCTTCAGTAAGTTTGGAGTTGTCACTCTTATTTGACCAGGGGTTCGATGCTACACGAGGGCATCGCTGCGCTGCGGCCAGAGCACTGTCTTTGTGTTTCCCAGAGGGGCAGCTAGTGAAGGCAAGGCTCTTCCCAAACCTGGCACCAGAACACAAGGTAGTCAGGGCCAACTTGTCTGTTGGGTGACTTGGGTAGGCACCGTGTAGTTGTCACTCCACGAAGGGGTGAATTGTCTCCAATAGTGGGCACAATACATATGCGTGTCTGTTTGTGGTATCTCCTAGCGGACCCACTGACTGGGTACTGCAGCTAAACAGGGAACTGGGAAGCTTGGGTTTCCGTCACTGTGGCAGGTTTAAAGCATCCAGGGTCGGAGAGGCACAGTAGGTACTGTGCATCTGTGATCCGATGGCAGTTAGGCAAGCGGGGTGCGCTGCGTAAGTTGTAATTACATGAAAGGGTGAGGTGTCTCCAGTAGTGGGCGCAAGACATACATTGTTTCAAACCAGCTTCGATACCATTAAGGTGTTCACCAGGGTAGCAAGCAAAAGGGTTTGTGCATACGTCTGGGCAACGGGGCGAAATAAGTGCACCCCAGAACAAAGGGCAGTTGACTATGATCCTGCAGTTAGGCGCAAACGCCCGCCCAATCATTAATAGATGCCACGCTGGGTGGTGACGCTGTCAGCCAACAGTGGGCTGCCGTCCCAAGTAATGGGGACACAAGGTGTCAAGCACGAGGCTACTATGTAAAAGAACATTTGGCATGTCCAATGATCAACAAAAAGCTAAATTTAACTGAGCAGGTAATTTTCCACCGCTGGGGTTGCCCAGGGGTGGGCAGTGTGAACACCCCTGCCCCCTATCCGGGGGCTCCCGCAGGGAGGGTTCCAGCCTGCCGACTTTTCCTGCAGTTAAGGTCAAATGCCCTGCCCGGTTAGCTATATTAGCCTCACTGGGCGGGGGTGCTGTCAGCTAACACATTGTGCTGCGTCCCCAAGAAAGGGGGAACAAGGTGCCAAGCACAAAAGGCAAGGCGAGCAGTGTGAACCCCCCCTCCTATTCGGGAATATTCTGGGATGAAGGGCAAAGTAGGACTTAGCCAATCCTTAAAGTTAGGCACCATATGGCAGCCAGTGCGCACTGCATTAATCACACGGATTCTCTAGCTGGTATCCCCAGGGGGTTCACCACGAAGGGAGCTGAGCTGGCGAAATTCCCATAAGAAATAAGGGATGCACGGCAAGGGCAGGAGGGCACCCTGGCTCATCGTCACACACGTCTAGTTATGGACATTCCTGTGCGTCATGAGTTAGAAAGCAAATGGACGGTGCAAAGGTTAAAGTATAATCCTTCTCGCCCGAATAGCCAGAAGTAGGCAGGTGGGTGTGGGAGCGGTCTCCCAACAAGCGGGCAGCTGTCCCTTAAGTGGGGACACAGGTGCGCTAGACACACCGTCCTAGTAGGACGGCAGCTAGGTGAGCTCAGCAAATTCATGGGGCAATGTGAGCCAGGGAATCTGATCTGCCCCGCCCAGAGTTGGCACGGGGCTGAGTTATGTATGTGAAGTAGTGGAACTTTCCCACAGGAGGGTGGATAGTTTTGGCACAAATTCACAGGGCAGAAGGGCCTTTGTGTTGCATTAGACACTAGCTGATCCAGGCTATCGGCAAGGGCTATTGTGATACAGATGGGGTTCATCTATCACCAGTGGGAGGGATCTCTTCCCTAGCTTTGCAGGAGGCCTGGAAATGAGAGGTTGCAGGTAAGAAAGGAGCTTTTGGTGGGGGGCTCTGGCGGCGACGGTGGCCACCTCCCGAGCTGTGGCGGAGTTACAGGGCGATCTGGAAGCAGAGGGGTACAGAAGGGTACCTCTGCGCGGCACCATGGTGGGTGCCAGAGCCAAATCCTAGGAGCCTCATGGGAGGTTCCTAGAAAACCGTGTCGGCGCCCCGTTAGTCCTTCGGGCGGTTGTGGGCCTGAACAACCGGGGGTTTGCTATGCTACGCTCCGCCCTGAAAGGGGCGTGAGTAATAAGGAACCATGTGTCACGTGATCCGGGAAGAGGATCACCAGAAGTGGCAGCACAGATGGGGTTCGCCCCAGTGCTGCTTGGCTCATCAGGCGGGCAGGCGGCCCAGACGGTTGCCTGCCCTTGGATCGCCCGTAAGATAACCCACCATATTACATAACGGTGTATGTAATAAACCTGCAGCAATTTTTACCCAAACAAGAAATGTGTTGTGTGATTATTTATGAGCATGCATGTTACGTTGGAGGGGTGGGGTAGGTTGCCAATGCTGGTACTATGCGGCTGTCCGAGGCCCCCACAGGGGGCCACTAAAGAGGGCAGCCCTCTAGTGCCAGCTGGGCACCCCACACCCCCGTAGGGGCAGGGACTCAGGGAGGAGTCCCCCAAGCCTGGTCGCAGCGCGATAGGCGAGACTCATGTCCGGGGCGCGAGGACAGGGGGAGGGGTATATAGGCCTCCCCCCACCATCTTGTCGTCCTCTTTCGCACGCCCAGACACGCCGTCTCCCACCCTACCGCTTACCCGGCGTGGTTCGTGGCAGGCAGGAGGCAGAGAATGTTGTAATGTTGTCTTTTTCGTTGCAGGCGGAGTTACAGGGCGATCTGGAAGCAGAGGGGTACAGAAGGGTACCTCTGCGCGGCACCATGGTGGGTGCCAGAGCCAAATCCTAGGAGCCTCATGGGAGGTTCCTAGAAAACCGTGTCGGCGCCCCGTTAGTCCTTCGGGCGGTTGTGGGCCTGAACAACCGGGGGTTTGCTATGCTACGCCCTGAAAGGGGCGTGAGTAATAAGGAACCATGTGTCACGTGATCCGGGAAGAGGATCACCAGAAGTGGCAGCACAGATGGGGTTCGCCCCAGTGCTGCTTGGCTCATCAGGCGGGCAGGCGGCCCAGACGGTTGCCTGCCCTTGGATCGCCCGTAAGATAACCCACCATATTACATAACGGTGTATGTAATAAACCTGCAGCAATTTTTACCCAAACAAGAAATGTGTTGTGTGATTATTTATGAGCATGCATGTTACGTTGGAGGGGTGGGGTAGGTTGCCAATGCTGGTACTATGAAACCATTCGATTCCACGGGTGTGAAGCGCTATAAAATGCAAACCCAGTGCAAATGTAACAGAATTTGCGGGGTGCTCCGAGAAGCAGAGCATTGATGACGCCTTGTGACACCTCCCTGTGGGGGCATGAAGTGCAGTGCGCTACCCCCGCAGCGGGAGGCGAAACCCCCCAACTCGATTTATAAGGGGACAGCCCTCGCCTTGCTCCCTCTTTTCAAGTTACCACCATCTTGTTCCTAGTGCCAGCGCTGGCTTCTAGCCGCTAGAGGTACCACTACCGTGTGGGCTGTGGAAGTAAGCAGTGACTCCAGCGGGCTGCCAGTGCTTAATTTGTAAAAAAGAAAGAATGCCAGGACCCTGAGTTTGGAAGCCCTCGGCAGGCGCTAGCCAAGGTCGGGTGCTGAACACCAAGGCGCTATAGTCCTGAGTCCCCCTCGTGCCTCCTTAATCCGCCTCCAGACACTCACTCCCTGCATCTCACTCCTGCAGCTTCCTCTTCATCCCTGCCTTCGGGTTGTCCTGTCTTTTCCTCCTTTCTCCTTTTCGTGTTTCTTCTCTTGCTCTGTATAAACGTTTGAGGAAAAATAAAAACTGGTCCCTAAAAATAAGTGCAGATGACCCACCGGCTCAAATGAAGCAGGGGCTCTGCTGAAGTGTGACGGCAGTGAGTGGCTGTGTGAAGGACGAGTGCTCCCACCCTCCCCCCCTTTCCCGGTGGGAGCAGAAAGCACCCGAGCCTGCTCCTCCCTGGCACTGTCTCACGTCTTAAAACTGCCCCATCGAAGCGTTCCCCCATGGGGAGGGGGTGCTAGCCTTCCAGCATCCGAGCGCCCCCCCTCCACCCCCCCCCGACACCCAAACATTGACAAACTCACCGGCGTTAAACTTGTGAAGGTGTTTTAAAGAGATGTGCTCCAAGTCACTGGATGTGTTATTAATGCAGGGAGTAGAATTCCGATCCCTTGACCACTTGTACAGCAGCTTAGTGAACAAGCATTGATAAACGCACTAGGTTTCGCCGCCCTATTATGATTGATTACTACGTTTAAAAAAAATAAGTTTTAGCTTGGTGAGCAAAAATCAAATGCATCCGACACATCGTAACCCTTTAAAAATTTAACTTAAGCTTTTTTTTGTGCAGTTGCGATTTAGAGGGTGGAAAGGGTGTGTCCACTGTTATTTTAGGGATAGGAAATAGCGCTCTGCTGGGAGATTATGTTAAATGCTAAAAACAGCCGAAAAAGACTTTGCTGCATGAGTAGGGTGACCAACTGGCATGGGTGCAAATTCAGGACGGTGAGTGTAAAAATTCAGGACAAAGGGTCAAAATTCAGGACAAATATTCAGGACAGGAGGTCAAAATTCAGGACAAAACTTGGGGACAAAAGGTACATTTTACAGACACGTCAGAGGAGGTCGCGCAATAGTATAAAAGTAAGTAAATAGACAACCACTTAAGTACAAGTAAAAATAAGTCTATATTAGGTTGAGACAATCGTGCACTTCACGGTTTTTCAGTATGCCCGCAGCTTGCTACCTTAGACGATTCAAAACTCGCATCTCGCTCCAGCAGGTATTAGTCACCAGACAATGGTGAACCACACCTGAATATAAGTGAGGCCGCTTTTATTGTTGATTGAAAACTACTGGATATACAAGGAACTTTGCAGTACCAGCCCCCAGTAACAAACCCGCCCCCCCTTAACGTTGGTATTTTCACATACTTGATACCTTCGACCAAACGACTGTACGCACTTCTATTTTAGTCCGTTTCACCCTTCTTTTATTAAATCTTGACACCGCTTGAGTTGGCATGTTCAAAATGTAAACGCCGCCCAACGAAAAATATGCGGACTCCGTTTTGGGATTGCACACCTCGAAACTAACCAGGGCACTATTTGTTAATACCAGCTTAGTGCTTATCCAGATACACACACGAGCACTATATCCAGATTAGTGCTTACTTACTCACACATACAAGTACTATAATCTACATATGAATGCATGACTCTATGGCGTCACAGATATAGGGCACTGGCGATTGCATGAACAGTAACACATGTGGACCTATTACAAGACTGAATACCTGTGAATTGTCATGTTTCTTGTTTGTCTGCCTATGTGTCTCTTTTTCCTTACAGAGTCGTTTACGCGTTCAGAAGTCCTGAAGGCGTCAGTTGTGAACCGTGAGTAACTCGGTTCCTTTTGAGGCCACTGGTTAGGGTGCACCTTAGCGAGTGCATACCGCCGTGGTCTTTGGTCCTGAAGAAAGCCTCGCATAAGCATTTGTAGGCTGAAACATGTAGACCTCACTTTCGCTTAGGATGTAACTAATCAATTTACTCAGTCTCAACATCCACTGCACTTTACATGTTTTAATCTTGCCTTACCATTCCACCAATAAAAATTCTTTTGGACTTGTAAAGGCAATTTTATCTTTTTTGCACCATCACTTGCACCTATCACAAAAAAACAAAAAATCCCGCTCCGCTCAAGTCAGGCGTCGTAGCACACTGGAGAGGCACTCGGCCTCTCTGGTGGGAGCCCGATGAAGCATGTCACCAACTAGGTTGGTGAGTGAGGGCTCTTCTAACGAACATGAGTGATTCCTGTTGGTAGCCCTTCACTATTCAGCTTCCATCTGTGTGCCCATCTATATCCAAACATATTCAACCATTTGCAAACCTATCCACCATGTATCCTTCCATCCATCCTTTCACTCATCCATCCCTCCATCCACCCTTTCACTCATCCATCCATTATTCATCCATCAACCCTTTCACCCCATCCATCCGTACACTCATCCATCCACTCTTTGACCCATCCATCTATTCACTCATCCATCCAGCCATTTACCCTTTCACCCATCCAGCCATCCTTTCACTTACTCATCCATCCACCCAGTCACTTATCCTTTCAGTCATTGAGCCTCCCTTTCTCTCTCCATCCCCCTTTCACTTATCCATCCATCCTTCCACCCATCTACTCATCCATTCATGAATCCATTGACCCTATTACTCATCCATCCTTTCACTCACCCATCCATCCATTCTCTCATCCATCCACCCTTTCACTTCACTCATCTATCCATCCTTTTGTCCATCTATCCCCCTTTCACTCACTCATCAATCCTTACATCCACCCTTTCACTCATCCATCCATTCACCCTTTCACTTATCAATTCATCAATCCATCCTTTCACTCATCCATCCACCCTTTTACCCATCCATCTACCCATCCATCCACCCATCCATCCATCTATTTACCTTTTCTCTCATCCATCCTTCCACTCACACTCATCCATCCTTCCACTCACACTCATCCATCCTTTCTTTCATTATCTATCCATTCACCGTTTCATTCATCCTTTCACTAATCCATCCAGCCATTCACACATTCCTTCACTTATTTACTCACCCACCTTTTCACATTATGAGCTGAGCCTTTGTCTGCAGAGTTGCAGACAGAAGAGGCCCATCAAGAACTTCACCCTGGTGTAGTTCCTAAAGCGTGGGGTGGGGTGGGGGAGGGTTCACTATGTCCCTGCACATAGGCAATCTGAAAACTTGGAAGTCATGAGTCAAGCATGATGCAAAGTGCCGGGACCTGAGGTGACTGTGACATGGTGTTGTTTCCAGGGCTTTTAAGTGGGGTAAAAAAACTGGGGGGTCTCTTCAAAGGAGGTGTTCGATGTAATTAAGGGCGTGGCTTAAACACCTAGGCTAAAAATCTGTGCTTAGCATAGTGTTCCGCCCGACTGGTATTATGTTGTTTCTGTCATTGCATCCAGATATATAATACAGGAAGTATGAGTATGATTACACCAACAACAAGCCAGGACTATTGGCTTCGTCAATGGTTGTTAGTTGCTTAAAATAAAAAAGCAGCAACCATGGCTTTGTTGAATATAGTACTGAAAATGTGTCAGTTCTAAAATGATGAGACAGTGAAAGAACTATAACCCGTTCTTTTTAACTTGTTTCACAGGCTTCTTTATATAAACTGTTTTCTCACGTTGCAGCATGGGCGTTTTACCTTTTATCCATCTAACAGAATCCCCTGCTGTACATTGGGGCAGGAGGAGGCCGCCACATGCTTTAACAGCCCAGACTGCCCCATTGTCATTCTGTATGTGGCAATCATCAGCCACATACAGAATGACAATGAGCGGGGCGGGGTAGCAGCTATGCGCTCAGGTGTTAGTCTGTAACACTCACTGTCATTCTCCCTCACTCACTTTCATTCTTCCTCACAGTAACACTCACTGTCATTCTCCCTCACAGTAACACTCACTGTCATTCACACTCACTCACTGTCATTCTCCCTCACAGCCACATACAGAATGACAATGAGGAGGAGTGCGAGGCGCCCCAGCAGGGAGCTGAGTCTTCTAGCAGGGGAGCAGCGCTGCTCCCTGTAATGGCCATAATTACGGACAAAAAGCGTCCGTAAAAGGGATCCTCACGGACAACGGACATAAGGTCCAAATTACGAACAGTCCGTGAAATTTACGGACGGTTGGTCACCCTATGCATGAGTTTGACGGTCAAAGTGAAAACAAAGCGTTGTTACAAGTGGGAAGAGATCTTATCATATGCCATAAAAGTTATGAAATTCTTCACACTGAACGGAGTGTAAATGGCTCTACATGTTAAACTGACGCCAGTGCGAAAATACTGCCTAAAGGTTTTAAATGACGGCACCATGTGCTTTAAAAATAACAAGTGTTGAAAGCCACAATCCCTGTTGTGAGGGTTAATATTCAAAATGTCCTGGGGGCAGCAGTTATGGGTGGGATCGCCAATAGAGAACATCAGAAAATGCGGACAGCCTTATTTGAAGCAAAGTAAAACCAGCATTCGTATATGAATTAGGTTTCGCCTTTGTGATTAATAATACGTTGTGTTTTGTTTTAAGTTGTAGCTTGGTGAGCAGTTTTGCAATAGAAGTTACCTAGGGGCATATGTATCAAGCCCTTTTCTCGTTCGCAAACGGGCCGATTCTCAGAATCGGCCCGTTTGCGAACGGAAAAGGCCTTTTGGGATGTATCATCCCAAAAGGGCATCGCAAAATAGGGAATCGCAAAATGTGCGATTCCCTATTTTGCGATTGCATTTAAGGAATCGCAAATTGCGATTCCTTAAATGCAATGCAGGAAAGCACCCAAGTTGTGCGATTTTGGAATAAGAAATCGCAAATTACCACCAACTTCAAGTTGGTGGTAATTTGCGATTTCTTTGAAAAATGCACGTTTTTGCATTTTTTAAAGTGCCATGTGGCGCACATACATGCCTTTAGGGCATGTATGTGCGCCACATGTGCACACATACATATTTCAGGGGTGCAACAGGGTGTTCTTTTGACACCCTTGCACCCTTGAAATTGCATGCGCATTTTGCGAGTACCTATTGGGTACTCGCAAATTGCGCATGCAATTCCCATTCATTCCTATGGGCCTCTTGGCCCATAGAAATGAATGGAAAGCCATGGAATCGCAAATTATTTGCTAATTTTTAATTACATCTCGTTTTGCGATTCTCAAATAGCGGTTCTCTAAAAATCGCTATTTGAGAATCGCAAAAGCATTCTTTGATACATATGCCCCAGAAACTCTGCAAAATTGTTATGACTTGTTTTTTGAGCAAGGCAATATATTGTGCTGTTACTGGTGGTAGTATAAAGCGGGGAGATTAGGCAAATGGTGGAGTACAAGGAAAAACAAGCATTTGCAATGCAATAGGTCTCGCATTTGTTAAAGTTAGAGCTGTTGGCGTTGAAAATAACAATGTTTTTACTTTTGTTTTTTTATTTGCAGTAGAGTTACTATATTTGCGTAGCACTATTGCCAATTGTATAAAAAAAGCAAAAGTAAAAAACATTGTCATTTTCAACGCCAACAGCTCTAACTTTAACTAATGCGAGACAGATTGCATCGGAAATGCAATCGGTCTCACATTTGTTGGAGTTGGAGTCATTGGTATTATAAATGGTAATGTTTTTTACCTAGACATGTTGCAGGGTGCAGTACCATATGTGGCCAAAAAAGGTCCCATGGGACTGCACCCTGCAGAAGATATGGTAAATCCACCCTACCCATAATGCATTGCATACAAGACAGTACCACGAGTACATTCACATAGCTATGTCCATATATACAATTAGTAGCTTCGAATGTGACAAAATAATTATATTAATTTCAGATTAGGTTGTACTCTGTGTGGAGCTGATGAAGGGAAATTTATAGAAGGTCTCATATAAATGTGCTAGCGAGTAAAGTAACCACTGCCAACCTAGTTTAGGACCAGGTGTGTGTCTTGCCTGAAGCCTTGGTCAGAACAATAGCACCAAAGGATCTTAAGGAATACCAATATATTCAACACATGAATACACTCAAAGCGTCATCACAGAAATGTAAATTTTGAATATTAGGCATAAAAGACAATTTGGAAAAATAGTCAAATGATGGCGATTCGAAGGAATCCATGATGCTACTTGCCTTTTCATAGGCTAAAGACTCCAGGAACGAATCCGACTCCAAGCATAATGATTGGTCACCAACCCACGTCACGGGGTCCACAGAACAAACATGCGCTCCGGTTTCTCCGGTCTCAGCCAATGCCGAAACAGTTACCGGGCAACCTGCATTTGTGCTAACAGAGTCTGTATCTTGTCGGCCACACACGTCTCCTCGTCGGCTAAAGGCTCAAAGTTTGCATTATGAAGAGGTCGCAAGTCTAGAGGACAGTCCTGAAAATGGGTCACTAAGGGACTCCTTATAAGTCCATAGTCCAAGGCAGCGGGTATCTGCAAAGTCCGGCATATATCCAGTGCCCATTCAAAGGGACACCAGATGCAGTGGAACACGTGTTGCACGCAGGTAAACCAGGCAGGCCGGAATGTTAAAGACCAATCAAGATCCAGCTGTTGTAGTAGAAGCATTCCAAAGATATGAATCATTCGCTCATGGTAGTTTTGGAGCGATTCCAGTCCCCAAGCGCCCACAAAAGGAACATCCATTGCGGAGAAGTAGGAACAGGACCAGAATGCCGCAAATCAGGAATAACAGCAGAGAAAATGGAGTGAATAAAAGCCGGGATTATTCCAAAGATGGCTTGAAAAAACTAATGTGGCTCGAGCCTATAACCTTAAAAAAGTAGGCAAGGCCGGCCATGCTAGAAGCATTAAAGATTTGGTGTATTAATTCTCCGAAGTGCAGGGGAAGGTTGGTGTTTATCAATGACTGTATGTCACTGGAAGTTCTAGCCACCTGCAATTCGAAGGTCTCGCGCGCAGATGTAAGGGCTACTTCTTGCTGAAACAACAACACTTCCAGTCTGCTCAACTTGTTGAAGTCTGCCTTCAAAGTTGGAATGGAAGGCCACAGTGAGCTATTTGCTATCCTATAAGGAGGGGGTAAATAGGACGTTGTTGCAGCAGGTGACTAACTGGGAAACAGACAAAATATACAGGACTCCAGCTCAAATTCTGTAAGAGTCTTGATCACTGAGCATAAGATAACTCCCATTAGAGAGTACCGTAGTAAAACAGAGAATTGGGGGAACAGGAATCCCTTATAAAAACAAGCCAAATTAGGCACTGAAGTGTTACAGGCGCCATCAATTTGTATGTGCTTACAAACAAGTGAATGTCTGACATTAGGGTCACAGTCTTCACAAGTAATAATTTCCATGTCACTACGCTCACACCGATAAGAAAAGGGAAGTGACCATACTTCATGTATGTAACTACTACCTAAGGGTTCATATCTACCTACAGGAAAATGTTTCATGCAAGCTGTGAATTGAAATGTCGAAATATGCTGTGAAATAACTCTCTGTGTACTAACCACACCACCAAAGGCGTCTCAGCTATAGTGAAGGGGAGTTGTTCTAATTTTTCATAAATGCTGCACTGTGCAGGTCTCATCCTTCATGGCCATTAATTGTTGTTTGCGTGTTAAATTAAATGGTAAAAACAAATCAGTCCAATTCAGGTAATGCCATGGAAAGCGTCTACATTTAAGTGTTTGAAGAGTCCAGCTAAACTGCACAAAAGATCTCTAAGTTGACTTTGCCCATGATATAATGTTGACATGTCACTTTGCATAATATCAATAACAGATAATACAATATTGTTCAAGTTGTAAATCCGAGATGACAAGGTATTAATACTATTATCGACAACAGCTAGCACTTTGTCCAAATTATCTAGGTCAATTTGTCTTAAACGGACTGCAGCTTCCAATTGTGACAATTTCCAAATTTCATTATAAGCAGCATATATAAATATTTTTGGGTGAGGCGATCTGGGACGTAGAAGAAAATCTGATAAATTCATGTCTTCGGACAGGAGAGAAAGACGTTGTTTAACTGCAGACAGTGTGGAATGTTCTAACCATTGTGGATATAACTTTCCCACCGAATGGTGGGAAAGTTATATCCACAAGTTATTTCCCTTGACAGCGGAGACTTAGCCATTTTGACTGATGCCCGGTGGATCTACCTTGCGAGATATAGGGGAGATGGGCTATGGATACCCTCCTTGACCATCACCTACCCAGCCGGTCTTTGGGCAAACTTTCCTGCGTCTCTCTGGACCTTTATTTCCCTCCTCCCCCTTCACCCTACCCCTCTCCGCTCTACTCTTTCTCCTCTTTCTAGCCCCCCTACCCCTCTCTGCTCTACTCTTTCTCCTCTTTCTAGCTACTGACCCTCACCCGTCCTTGCTCATAGACCCCACCCTGCCTTATCCACTTGACTTTCTTTTGTGAACCTTCCCTCGTCAGCTGAGACCTAGCTATTTTGACTGATGCCAGATGGAGCTACCTTGTTTAGCTATAAGGGAGAAGGGCTGTGGATTTCCTCCTCAGTCGTCACCTACCCAGTCGGTCTTTGGGCAGACTTCCTCTCGTCTCTCCTGCCATCTTTTCACCCATCCTCCCCCTTCACATTTCCCCCCTCCGCTCTATCTGTCTCACCTTTCCTTCCTCTTTCAATATGTTGCTTATTTTTTGATGTAAAGTGTAATTTGTTTATCGTGTCCTGTAACATTGTGTAACCCAATGTAAAGCGCTCTGATACCTCCGGGTCTAGCCAGCGCTATATAAAACTCTAAAAATAAATAAAATAAAAAGGTGGTATTAGTACCAGAATGTGTTGACTGCAAGTATAGGGGAATCAGGTCGGCTTAATTTTAATCCAAATGTGGATTTAATAAAATGAGAATGACAAACATTCGCATCCCCTGGCCACAATAACCACCCGCCAGGACCTGAGAATGAAGAATTAAACATACCATTCTGCACCATGGTATTCAATTGTTCTTCTGTATAATTTGTCAGACTCTGCCAATTATCAAAGCGGGCCACAGAGGGAATGATCGGGGCATTCATTTCATTCAAGAAAATCATGTGTGTGGGAATTAAGCAGGCTCGAAATAAAGTCACCGTGCCCTGAACCTGCAGGGATTTCATAACCCGAATCGATTTCAAACCAATGGTGTCCTTCCAATAATCATAACCCTTAAAGGACAACTGATCGACAAACATGGTAGTATATATAAGCTTAGTTTGCGTGAGCATGTATGTCTTCGTTGGTGTTGGAGTCAATTTAAAATGATATGACTTGGGGACTGAAGGGTCATATCCTGTAAAATATGTATGTTTATCTATTTGCTTTTTGGAACTCTTTGGAGGTGGGGGTTGGACAATCTTCCCACTGTGTATAAATGAAATGGGGACTCTGTCTACCTGTTCTATGTAAAAAAAATGGTGTCCATAATGATGGTAACAGAATATGTCAGCATAGTTAGTAGAATTAAGATATAGATCTTCTAATTCAAAAATAATACAATACTCTAATTCAGAAAGCATATCATTTACAGTGTCAACATCCCCATCATCTGAATGTAATCCAGGTACTATTACATCACCGATAGAAACTTTGAACACATATGGTATCTGCAGGATCTCCGCCAGACCGAATATGTTGAAAGAAACTTTATCTCAAACAATTCCAACAGTCACTGGAACTGCTGAAATGTTAACGAGGGACAAGTCTCTTTTCATTTTATGCAATGAAGAACGGGCTAACACCCCTTCGACCAAATCTATAGCAGAATGTTCCAGCAGGTAATGGCCGTTGATCAGTAGAAAGAAAACCGTCACAAATCCAATCCATAAAAACAAGAACACCAAGGAAAGTATGATCCAGACAGATATCCAAGGAGGGACTAGATAAGTGCATTTAACCATGAAATGAAGACACAAATCCATGCTGGAGGCTTGTACACAACAGAAGAACTGTCGGAAGAAAAAATATCTTGATCCATATAGTATCCGGAGGTACTCAGCTGAAAAACAGGTGGACAGGGCTCCGCAGTAGAATTTGTGAAGGCTGTTTCGGATGAACTCACCAATGGTGGATCATTATAAATGACCTCTGTTGCAGAAGATGTGATATTAGAAGCAAGTAGTGGGTCAGGGAAAATGTCAACTGAGGACTCAGCCGCTCCCTCCCTCCTGGGGAGTGTCAGCATCAATGGTGCTCACAGGCTGCAGAGAAAAATCTTGCGGAAAAGAATGGCTATACCGTGGCATACTCTTAAGTATTGGCCACATTCTGTAGTTTGACATGTTCAATGGAGACAAAGCACTTCTCTTTAGAACCAGGAAGTGGTGGCGAAATAACAGTTTGTGTACCTTGAAGACCAAGGACTGGAACAGGATCACGGTAAGTTGGGCCGGATTCCTTTTTGATGGCCACCTTTTCTCGAACCAGATTTCAAATTTTCAGAAGCCAGATAGAAACTGGAAGAGCAACCCCTGAAGTTGAAGCAGGAGACTCAGGCAAATGTTTGCATGAATTAGCATCTCAGAACTCTAGTAGGTCCTGTAAGACAGCAGAATGGTTATCTACGTCAAAGGTTGAGGCAGCCGCCACAACGTCTGGACCATCAAGGTCCCGAACATATATCTTGATGCCAAAAAGTTCTTCGTACGAGGTCCGCCCAGCCAGAGGTCTTTTAGGGAGGTTATTTAACACTCATTGAACCCCATATAGATGGTTCAACCAACCACGCCCTCTACCTAATACTCTAGCTGTTGTGGACTGCTTTAAGTCCCGGTTCATTCGCTCCACAACAGAATTACCCTTGGGTCCATAAAGAGAAGAAAACTGCACTTGTGCACCCATGGACTTCATCGAATCATGGTATGCCTTAGAAGCGAAAGCCGGACCTTTGTTCTGAGTGGAATGCGCAACAGGCATATGTCCCGATAAAGAGTTGCAATTCTTAAATAACAGTTCGAGCATCAGCCAAGCACCGTGGCCAAACTCAGAGGAACCTAGAGCAGTAACCAACTGCACCCAAAATATTTTTGAATGCAGTATCAGAAATTAGTGGACGGCAGTGATCTAAATAGATACAGCCAAAAGGCTGGTTGGAAATAAAAAATTGTCTGCGGTGGACGAGACACTGTAGAACATTTAATCTGTTGACATATGTCACAACATAAAACATATTTCGTGGTTTGTTGGTCTAAACCCTGCCACCAATATCTTTGCTGTAATAGTGAAATGGTGGCAGCCACACTGGCATGCGCAGAAGTCATACCTTCATTAGCGGCCACAATTAAATCATGTCTGCGGTCCTCGTTGGGAATCATGAGATCACCAATGCCAGGAATAGTTAAAAAAGGAACATTCTGGTCATTTAAATTAATGGAATATTTAGAAGGAAAACCCTTCGGTAAGAGGGTGCCTCTTTTAATAGAATTCATGGCAGCCAAAATAATATTGTCGATACGGGTCCTATAGCGAGTTATTGCAGCTATTTTAGCTGTGGCAACTGCAGATTTGGCGGCTTCATCAGCCAAAAAATTCCCACTGCGTGTGCTCCCACACGCTGCTAACTCAAAGTATGTATAACATGAGTTTGTGGCAACATATCCTTAAGATCTGCCACTTTAACCCATAGCAACTTGTGCTTGATTGTGCTACCCTTTGAATCTCTATAATCATTTTGTTTCCAAAAATGTAAATTATTATTAAAATATTGTACGCAATAATGAGAATAACACACTACAAGTGTGGGGAATTTAGTATCCGCATTTTCAAGTGCAAGAGTTAAAGCCTTCAGCTCAGCCAACTGTGCAGTGCAGTCTCCAAGAGACTGTGTGGGTAAAATGAGGGTGGAAAATGCCATCGGAGATTGTGCCTAGAACAATAGCGCATGCTGCAGAATATTGCTGTTTAGAACCTATGGCTGGTTGTGCAGATCCATCAGTATAAATGATGGACTTATACTGATCTAGAGGCAGAATTGAAGAAGGCAAGAGATAAACATGTTCGTATTCCAAAAACTCCTGAGTTTGCAAAGAAGGGTCAAAGATGAAGTCCGCATCCACTGCTGTTAAAGATGTAGCCCATTGTATCCAATGAGGGTGGAGGGCTGTCGAATTTGGAACACTCGCTTTTGTGACAGCCTCTAGGGCAGGCACAGGAGAAAATACAATAATGTGTTTACCTATACAAATGCGATTTATATGCAATAAGGACCGTTTCACCTTTGTTTAAGGTAACCGAAGTAAATCCAATTGCATCTGGTAAAACTTGGATGACTACATTTGTAGTATTGACATGTGTGTGTAAGCGGCGTGATTTAAGCAAGCCAGACTGTAAAGATCTGAGTGAAACAGTGTGTTCTGTCATCCAGGATGAAACTGAAAAATCTTGGTGGATTAAGGCATAAAGCGCTTTAATACGTTGTGCATAATGAAGTATGTATGTCCTGCTAAAATTCAAGAATCCCAGTAAAGACTGCAATTTTTTTAAGTGTGCTTGGAGGCTGTAACTGTGCACACTTTTCCAGAAAATGAGGGCCCAAACTTTTTCATTCATTTGTAAGTTCATAACCTAAGAAAAGGACACTTAGAAAAGCAATAAAAGACTTTCTGAAGTTAAATTTATAACAAAGTTCAGAAAATCGCAAAATAATGCAATCGACTCTCGCCAAGTGGGGGTTCAATTTGTCATCAGTTAGGTAGATATCATCAACATAGGACAAAGCGTCTAGGCCAATATCGTGAAGAATCGACATCATTTGCTCTGCAAAATGCACGGGCTGTTCTTATACCCCATAGGGAGTCGGGCGTAGCACATTTGAAATCCGAGGGTGCTATATGCGGACCAGTCACGGCTCTCCGGGGCCAAATTGTGACTGAAAAATCCATTGTAAATATCCAATGTGGTTTTATATCTTTTACAGATGATATTATCAATCAGTGGCATAAAATGGTTGTTTTGCACCGCAAAAGTATGAGTGTGACTATTCAAATGTATATAATCTAAGACTATGCGATAAGAATGATCAGGTTTCAGAACAGGAAGAAGGGGATTGTTCATTGAAGATACACAGGGCTCAATTACTCCCTGGTACTCCAGTTGAGAAAGAATTTCCTTAACGGGTGCCTTTGCATCCCGCTTAATATGATACGGTTGCACTTGAGGGGTGGACTGTAAAGGAATAATGTGATATGGAGAATCTGTATCCCAACATGTATGATTGCGATAAAGAGCAGGGGCCAAAGCAAGGACCCATTCCGAAGCATAAGCCTGTTTGACTTTGTCAGGATTATTTGGTGTGAGAAAGACGGTCGTCACCTACCCAGTCGGTCTTTGGGCAGACTTCCTCTCGTCTCTCCTGCCTTCTTTTCACCCATCCTCCCCCTTCACATTTCCCCCCTCCCCCCCCTCCGCTCTATCTGTCACCTTTCCTTCCTCTTTCAATATGTTGCTTATTTTCTGATGTAAAGTGTAACTTGTTTATTGTGTTCAGTAACATTGTGTAACCCAATGTAAAGCGCTCTGATACCTCCGGGTCTAGCCAGCGCTATATAAAACTCTCAAAATAAATAAATAAAGAAGGGAGAATGACATCCTCACCCTGTGAGAATGCAAGAACAAAAGGTGGAGGCCAGTTGACCTCTGCCAAAAGAATGTCATAAGAAGTATTTAAATTGTCCCAGATGATTGCTTTAATAGGGCTTTTAACGTCGCCTTCAATTTGAATATCCAAAATATATAGTCTGTCTAGAGGGGCCACGCGGGTGTTCACGGTTTCAACTGTAATAAATGTCAGTTGCTTTCGCCACCAGAAACTGGTGGAGATTCTGGCGTACTATGGTGACCTCTGTGCTGTCGAGGAGAGTCAACGCCCAACGCCTGTTCAGGAGCAGTGTTCTCACAGTCTGTGGCATATTTCGCTGTTAATGCTGCAACTTTTTTTTTTATTAAAAGAGGCCTTATAAGGAGGAGGTCTATCATCTTTCTTTATCTTCACTTCAGACAAGCTATGTTTCTCCCTTTTCAGTTGTACATACTCTGGTGGTCTGCGATCAGATCGCACTCCTCTATCATACTGATGTTCAGATGATTCCTGAAAGGAACAAGGAGAACGGGTGTCAGGGACTTGATACCTATCAGGAGTTGTATTTTTTGTGCGATCATGAAAATCATATCGCCATTCAAAATATTCAGGGGGCGGAGTACCTCCGCACTGTCTCGGCTTTTGTTGTTTAGTTTTGTCCCATGGTTTCTTAGGAAACTCATGGCCGACCTGGAGTGCTTATTGGAACCAGGCTTACCAACTGTTGGTCTGGTCCCCAGACTATTGCGTCCCAAAGACGTATATACATCCGCAATAATGAGCAACAACTCTCGTTCGCGGTCGGCAACAGCCACCGTGACAAGTGGCTGGCATATGGCCAAGGACGCTACTTCACCTTTAACATTAGAAAGAATAATTTCGGAGATGAGGGCAAATTTCCCAGAATCAAGGGCAGAACCTGCCCCATGTTAATGCTGTATCTGTTTTAGAACATTCGGTAGAACGGCCATCGAGGGAGTGCCATGACAAGGAGTGTTAACCGTGGCAAAAATAGTCCCCGAGGTATTACAATCAGCGATAGTGGGAACCAGACAATTCAATCAATCAAGTGACTTGTAAAGCACAACTACTCATCCATAAGGGTCTCAAGGCACTGGGATGGGGGTTCAAGGGGGACTGCTGATTCGCCAAAGGCAGTGTGGTTTAGTCGAAGAGCCAGGTCTTGAGTTCCTTCCTGAATTGAGGCAGTGACAGCGATAGCCTAAGGTGGAGAGGCAGGGTGTTCCAGGTCTTTGCTGCGAGGCAGGAGAAGGATCTTCCTCCAACCGTAGTCTTGTGGATACGTGGGACGGTGGCCAAGGCCACATGGGTGGAGCGGAGGTCTCTGGTGGGTGCGTGTAATGAGAGGCTGTGGTTGAGATACGCAGGTCCCACGTCGTGTAGGGCTTTGTAGGCGTGTGTGAGGAGCTTGAAGGTGATTCTTTTGTTGACTGGGAGTCAGTGGAGGTCTCTCAGGTGGCTGGTGATGTGGCTGCAGCGGGGGATATTGAAGATGAGTCTGGCGGAGGCGTTCTGAATGTCCGGCGGTTTCTTGAGGAGTATGTGGGTGATGCGGGCGTAGAGGGCATTGCCGAAGTTGAGTCTGCTGCTGGTGAGTGCATGGGTGACTGTCTTTCGGAGCAGGTGTAGCATGGGAAGCAGGATGATAAGACGGCGTTGATCTGGCAGTTCATGGTGAGCGAGGAGTCCAGGATGATCCCAAGTTTTCGTGCATGGTCTGTGGGTGTGGGGGGGGTCCAAGGTCTGCGGGCCACCAGAAGTCGTCCCAGGCAGAGGGGGTGGTGCCCAGGATGAGGACTTCAGTCTTCCCTGAGTTGACTTTGAGGCAGCTGTCCTTCATCCAGGTAGCGACAGCCTTCATTCCGTCGTGGAAGTTGTTCTTGGCGACTGTGGGTTCGTTGGTGAGGGAGACTATGTTGAGTCCATGGTTCCTGACGATGGCTACGAGCAGGGTCATTTAGATGTTGAAGAGAGTGGGGCTTAGGGAGGAGCCCTAAGGCACTCTGCAGCTGAAATCGGTGGGTTCAGAGTGGAACAGAGGTAGTCTGCCTCTGTGTTCGGCCAGTTAGGAAGGAGCGGATCCATTCCAGGGCTTTGTCGCGGATGCCAGCATTGTGGAGTCTTGTGCATACGGCACTGTGGGAGATGGTGTCAAAGGCGGCCGAGAGGTCTAGGTGTATGAGGGCTGCAGTTTTGCCTCAGTTAAGGAGGATGCGGAAATAGTCTGTGGTGGTGAGAAGGGCGGTGTCGATGCTGTGGTTGCATATTGGGAGAGGTCCATGATGTGGTTCGCTTCGATGAACTCAGGAAGTTGGGCGTTGATGGCCTTCTTGATGACTTTGGCTGGGAAGGGGAGCAGAGAGATGGGTCTGAAGTTCTTGAAGTCCATTGGGCTGGCAAAGGGTTTCTTCAGCAAGGGGTTGATCTCTACGTGTTTCCAGTCTTCAGGGAAGGTGGCGCAGTTGATGGAGCAGTTGAAGGGTGCAGCAGAGTTCGGGGTCGATGGAGGTGCCGGCTCTGTTGAAGATGTGGTGAGGGCAGGGGTCTGAGCGTGCTCCGGAGTGGATGCTCTTCATGATCTTGAGGGTGTTGTCAGCGGTGAGAGGAGTTCAGCTGAGCAGGGCGTGCTGGGGTCCGGTGTCATTGGGTGCAGTGCTTGTGGGTGGGGTTAGAGGGTCTTGATTATCGTGGCTGTTGAAGCTGTCATAGATCTCCTTAATCTAGCAGTAGAAAAAGGTGCAGAGGTTGTTCAGAGGTCTTGGGTGTGTGGGATGTTTGCTGACTCTGTGCTGGGTTAGGCGAATTCTTTGACCACAGCGAAATGTTCTTTGCTATTGAGTGCGTTGGCATTGTTCCTTTCTTGTAAGGCCACTTTCTTTGTTGTTATTATGAGGCTGTGGTGACAGCGGTTTTGAAGGCTGAGTGGTCTTCCGGGGTCTTGATGCTCCTCCATCTCTTCTTGAGCTGTCAATGGGTCCGTCTGGACTCATGAAGGGTGGGAGAGAACCAGCTGGCTTTTTTGGAGTGTCCCTTGCCTGGGGCTTACTTGAGGGGATCCAGTGTGTCGGTGCAGTTGGAGATCCATTGATGAAGGTTGCGTGCTGAGGTATTAGTGTCAGCAGATGTCAGTGGTGGGGTTTTGCTGAGAGCGGTGGTGAGCTGTTCTTCGGTGACCTTGTTCCAACTCCTGTGAGGGTAGCGGTGGGAGTGGTGGTGTACGGTGGGTTTAGTGAAGAAGTGGACGGAGAGGTGGTTAGTCCAAAGGAGCTCGGAGATGTGGCTGATGTTGTCACTGGCGGAGAAGATGGGGTTTTGCGTGTGTCCTGCGTGAGTGGGTTGGTGAAGATGACCCGTTGTTTGAGTCCGGCGGTGGCGAGGTTCTCCAGCAGGGATGCAGTGTTCTTGTTGTTTGGGTTGTCCACGAGAAAGTTGACGTCGCAGAGGAGGATGTAGTCTGTGGAAGCAACAGCATGGGGTGTGATGAAGTCGATGATGGAGTCGCTGAAGGGTGGATGGGGCCTAGGGGGGGTCTGTAGATGAGGGTGGTATTCAGGTTGGTCTGGACCGGGAAGTGGAGGTGCTCCATGTTGGTCGAGTGGTCATCCGAGTGGGTGGTGAGGCAGAGGGTGCTTTTGTGTACGATGGTGATGCCTCCACCCGGTTTGTTGATGCGGTCTTTGTAAATGATCTTGTAGCTGTCCGGGATGGCCGTGGCGATGTCCGGGGCAGAGGTAGAGGTCATCCAAGTTTCCGTGAGGAAGGCAATGTCAGGGTAGATGGAATCGAGTAGGTCCCAGATCTCCATGGCATGTTTGTGGAGGGAGCGTGTATTGAGCAAGATACAGCTGAGGCGGTCGGGTCCAATATTTGTTGGTCGTGCAGTGGGTGGGGCTTGTGTGCGGTGGCAGACGAAGGTGAAGCTGCAGTTTCTGCAGGAAAAAGGACCCTGGTTGTTATTCAGCGATGCCCTGCAGCAGGCAGGGTGGCGCCTGGTGTTAAAGGCGTGGAGGGTGCTGGCGTCGTGGCGGTGGATGGTCTGAGGACCAGGGTCTGTGGTGCTGGGTGCGGTCCAGGTGCCTTCGGCGCGCCCCGCTGCATGGCCGCACAGCAGCCATCATTAAGTAGCTGAGGGGGAGGGCTGGACAGCTGGGAGGTAGGAACAGTGGAAAGTGGTGCTGGTGAGGGTGGGGCCGCGGGGGACGGGCAGAAAAAAGCACAAAAGTGACAATAGGACAAAGTGGAAAAAATGCAGAAAGTGACAGAAAAGCAGAAAGTGAAAGAGTGACAGAAAAGCTGAAAATATGTAAAGAGGAAAAAAGAGATCAGGGGAAGAAGCAGAAATTCAGAGAGACAAAAAGCTGCTGACAGAGCAGTCAATGGCTGGCAGTCCCAATCAGCGCACCCCAGCGCGTGAGTCAGCAGTCACTCACCGGCAGTCTCTGGGCGGATTTCAGGCCCTGCAGGGGCAGCAGGAGGGGGCCACAACAGCATACGTGCCCCAAGATGTCAGTGCACGAACTCCAGGGCTGCCACGCCCCCTGCAGCGAGAAGCACTGGCCTGCCGCAGCGGCACTGCACCCAAGATGGCGGCTGCGACCGAGGCTGTCACCAGTTGCAGAATCCTGACCCGTGGATCCACACGGGTGAGGTACGGCTGGCACACTCCACCCCACCCTAGGACACCCCCAGCAGGCGCTAGTAACTGGAGCAGGCGCTGCAGTGCCGGCACCCCGGAGCTGCCTGAGATCTCGACGGGAGCAGCGGCAGAGAAGAGCCCACCACGCAGCCTTTCAGTTACGCTGCCCAGGCTCCCACCGGTCCCAATTAAGGCCATGCAGCCGAAGGAGGCAGGAAGTAGGAGGAATAGGGAGAAGGATGTCCCCGGGAAGGCCGGCTACAAGAAGGAACATGTCCTCCAGCAAGTATCTCAGCAAGTGTCCCTATTGACCATTGGGTAAGCACATAGTAAGAATTCTGTGCTGGTCTTGTGGTCCCATAAGGGGAAACACAGCTTCAAGTTGGTCTATTGTCTGGGCTATCCAAAATGGAATTTCTTCACAATTTATGGTCCATTTGCTCATAACTAAATTTACAACCACAGGACTGATCACGGCTCAGCAGGCTGTTGAGCCTGCACTTGTAAGTCAATCCTGGTTGGACCAGGCAATAAGGTACGGGAAATAAATTGTGGAAGACGTTCATATAGGCCGACTAAAACATTATATAAAACATATCTGAACCAAATTGAGCACAATTAATCTGGTTATGGGGTATAAACAGCCGACGTCTGCATGTGGCCCCATCATTACTTAAGGGCCCATTCAAACATTTCCAAGGACATGGGAAGGGCGCCATTAAACCAGGTTTGGTGTTCCTAAACCGTAAGAGGAACTTCAAGAAGTACATATAGATGATACGCAACCGGTGCCTGTGGCACGGTATAATCATGAAACTAATTATCATTAGCGTCTACAGCTGGAAATGTGGCAGAGGAATAAAAAAACTCAAAGCAGAACGCTGCGTCTGCCTCTCTACAAAAAACACAGGAGCTTACGCATTAGGGGACTCCATGTTGACGCAAATGTTGAGTAACTGCCGGACGGCTGTTAACATTAATAACCACAGGTGGAGCCATAGCTAACTAGATAAGGATTCAAAGTGTAGCACAAAAAGGGTAGAAACCTTTTAATATTCAAGCTTGAAAAACCAACAGAACTAGGTGCTGCCTAATAACTGTGGAGGAAAAAAAACTCTAACACCACGGACATCTCCGGGAAAAAGGGGCTAGAGTATTGTGGACAAGCACTACTCAGGGTTCCTGCATGTAAGTACCAGACCAAACGTTGGCGAAGCCATGTTGTAGGGATTCTGCTCTGGAACAGAACTATGCTTGGAACCATAGAACATCAGTATTTAGGGACTGAGTCACCATACAACCTCAGTATCCATGAGCCAGAGTCCGACTAGCTATAGTGCCTCACTTGCCCTCCTAACCTTACCAGAGAAACAAGTGAATTGGCACCCCCAGAACAAAACACTCTTGACCCTCTCAGGGATTGTGGTAACAGGACACCCCCTTTCGCTATCTCATTCGTACTTGTCCACAATAAGATAACCAGGAGAAACTAAGGAAGTTTGTAATGCTTATTCAAACTATCATGCTCTGAAATGCAGTATACGTGCCACAATTAGAAAACAAATGCATAATGAAAATACTGTTAGCATGGTTAATAATCCATAAACCATGAAAAGTGCTGTCCTTTTATAGGACAGAGTAACCTAACCCCCCCTCCCCTGCTACTAAAGCTAAATTATTCTAAGACTTAGCTGGTTAGGCACACAGGGGAGGCAGTGGGGGAGTGGGTGTTCCAGTGGCATAACGAAAGTTGAGGGTGCGCTCCTGCAAGGTATACGGAGGGGCCCCGCTCAGGATTTAATCCGGAGCTCTCAGGCCTGAGTAGTGTGCTGAGGGGGCTCCCTGCAGCTCTGGGGGCGCCCGCACCGCAGAGGCCGGTGTTACGCCCCTGAGCCCGGCCCTCCATTATGGAGGCTGATCCCTCGCCCTAAGTGTCACAGTCGGATAGGTTGAGGAAAGTGCGAGGACACCTAGGAGGATGACAGCCTCCCCTGTCCTCACTCGCCTGCCATCCTATAAAAGAGCCACATGACCGTTCCTTGACAAGAGGCTTCCTCACAGTGTAGATTAGAAGATGCCTCAGAATGGAAAGCCACTGAAATATATGCCAGAACTTACAATAAATACTTTGTTCTACAAGTTCATAAGTGTGAGACGATCCACTGTGGTCCTGTCCTTGAAGCACGGAAGAGCCAGAAGCTACACGTGGCTCAGACACGTCGTGATGAGGAACATTCACAGGCCAGTAAGGGAGGAAAAGGCACCGTGTGGCCTCGCCGAGCCGAGCAGGAAGCTGCCCCTAGGGCGGCTGACCACCCACTACCTAGAATCGCTCTTCCTCAGAGAAAACTGTAGAACCGAATCTTGGCACAGTCCTGCTTTTAGCCCGCGGGTGCCGCTATGAAGCACCAGTTCTTACCCACAGGCCTGGTGTCTCCGACCCCAGATCAAACAGTGGCGAATGAAGCCTGGAGCCCCGAGAACCATGGCCAAGGGAAAGGCCAAGGGCAAGGCTGCTCGCAGCCGCGACCGCCTTCCCTGCGGAAAGCGGCGCCCACATGGGGTGCAGCCACTGGCCTTATTCAGTGAGGCGGAGGTGGCTGCACTTGTTTTTTTGTCCAGCGCCACCTCCCCTTAACCCTGGCAGCAGGCGGCAGGCCTGGGTCCGGGTACGGGCTCCGGGAGCGTTTCCAGCAGTGGGGAAAGGTGCGCCGGGCAGTGTTTCGCTGCTCTGGTGTCCGGCGCACCAATAACCAGCTGACGCACCGGTGGTCCGATATCCTGGACCGGGAGCAGGACCTGCTGGACCTGCTAGGAGTGGAGGTCCCTGGGCTTGGGGAGTATCTATTTAATATTACTACTTTGTGTTCTTCTGCTGTGTTATATATTGCGAATATATTTTTTTTCCGAACAGCAAGAATGCTGCTGCTTACATTGCAGGTAAATTACATTTAAAAATCTTCTGTGATTGTTATGACAGGTGCTCGGCTCTACTAATCTTACTTGTTTGCTACTTTGCGCTCGCTTGGCATGATTATGTAAGAGTTTACTTTAGAGAACTTAAGTTAGGTAATGCTAGAGAGACTCTAGTCCTTCCTTTGTCCTCCTGCCACTAAGAAGAGATAGTGGTGGATTGATAGGTTTAGTTACTTATTAGTAGGTAATTTCTTAGTGGTCTGCGTGACGCATCCTCTGTCACGATACTTGCTGCTGAGTGCTGCTTACCCCAGTCCTTAGTAGAAACTTTTGTAGTTTGTTTAGTGAGTGGTAATAGGCTTATCACTAGCAGAACATCAGCAACAACCAACCAACAATTTGGTGTATGGAAATGTATGCCTGTGTCCTCCATCTATGCATTTTTGAGGACTAAAATAAATGGAAATGCAGACTTAGTGAACAATTGGCCCGTCTGGAATAGGTGGGCTAGGTCGGGTGGTACTTAGGCTTAGTTAGTATTCTGGAATCAGAATGGAACACTGGATTAGTGTTCATAAATAATAACTAGACGGTCCGTGAATCCCGCAATACTACTAGTCGATCAGATTAGATAGGTCAATTGTATTGCAATTGTTGTTTCCAAAAATGTTTTTTGAGCGTTTAAAAAATATTTTATTTGTTTCACACCAATCATTAATGTTTGTCTCTTTCTTTATTATATCGTACATGATCAGCACCCAGGGGCAAGAAGAGCGGGGTCAGAGTCGGCGGAAGCAGGACAAGTTGCCTCCCAGGGCCAGGACCGCTCCTCTACCGAGGGCTCTGCTGCTGGCCCCAGTAAGTACTCCAGTGGTTAATATTAATAATTATATTTCCCTAACTTTTACTGCAACTTATTTTTTCCGAACTATTGTTTCGGTTTCCTAATTCTATTTTTTACAAAATCTTCTTCGATCTAGAATATATCTGTTTCTAAATTCTTGTTATCCCTGCCTCTAACTGCGTCTGCTATGACTCTCTGTACTACTACTAATAGTCTGTCTGTAGCTAAGCTTGCCCAGTTGGCCACTCTTTATTTAAAAGGTTTTAAATAAAACTCAGATTCACCAATAGCTGTAGCCACTGAGTCCAGTCCTTTGCGTTGTCCTCTTCTACAACTTCTAGTCTTCTTAATCTTGAGACTTTTCGACAATTCCCACCAACAAAATGCCCAACCAGATATTTTACTATTTTTGATAGGATAGTACATACTACTACTGTTGTAGGGATTCTGCACATACAGAACTTTGCACAAGAAAATAGGACGTTGGTGATGGGAGGTTGGACCTTCCTCACACCTCAGAACCCACCACAATCCCCTGACCGACTAGCTATAGTGTCTCATTAGCTCCCCGAACACCCCCCCAAGATACCCAATGATTAGACATCCCAGAACATAACACTCCCGACCTCTCAGTCGCGGAAGCAATGCACACCCTTTCGCTCACTCACTCGTGTAAGTCCACACCAAATACCACAGTCTATGTAAGTTCAAAAGGTTTATTTTCAACTAACAAGCTCTGTACGTTATTCTATAATGCAGTATACGAGCCAGCACCAACAGCAAAATGCATAAGATTAAAACAATAAACATTGTTACAACTACAAGTCCATAGAAGACAAAAGGGGAAATCATGATAACTGAGCAGTGGTGGAAGAACCACCCTCCCCTTGGTAGGAATATAGTTTATATAAAATTATAAATGAAGATCTCTGAGCGAATTCTGGGGGACCCCTCACCTTAGAGGAACCAGAGCTGGTTACATCATAAGCTCTGCAAAGCTCTGGTTCATAGAAGGGAATCTTCCGTCTATTATGAGAAAAATGGTGCATGTTAGTATATTGCAAGCATTTCTCAGTCGTGCCAAAAAGTGTAGCATTTTTATGGCTAAGCAATACGGACTAACACCAGAACTCCATAACAAAGTGGCTTGTTTTTCGACCTTGTACACAGCGCTCAGACAGTAGCAGTATGAGCTCATGTGGGGTCAAAGGCATCTTACACAACAAGCTGCGAGGTAACGTGCACAAAAATAAAAGACACAAAGCTAAAATGGTTGCATGGCTCAGGCTAACTTAGCAAAGACTAGAATGACCCTAGGGACCATATAACACTACTAGTGTCTACTCTACTCTAGTACCCGATTTGTACTAGTGATGTATGTTGTATATGTATGTATTAACTTTTTTTTCAGTCTTGCTAGTGAAAAAGAATAAATAGGGGGAGGTGTATATGGCATCTAAAAAATGTGTAATGTTTTTTCTAGGTGTACTACCGACCACCAGTGCTGGGGCCAGCGGCGATGGCGACGCGTCCACTGAGGGAGCAGGAGATGTGGCAGTTGCAGGAGGAGCTGCAGGGGGTGAGCCAGCAGCAGTGGTGGGCGGTGGTAAGTTATATTCCTTACTTACTGACATTACACTCGCTGCAAGGGTGTACACTGTACTGTTGAGACTTAGTAAGTAAGAAGTTGTTGTGAACGGTTGAAGAAGACACCCTTTACTTAGCATTAGCAATAGCATTAGCGGCGGGAGTGTTGAGTAACCAATGGGCTCTTCTATCTGACTTCAACTCAGCTGTGAAAGTTTTATGGAGAAGACTAAAAGTCAGATCAGATGAGCTTGATGGATGGGTTGAACGAAAAGGGAAAGAAGGGTGGAAGGACGGGCAAGATGTAATATTTATGACTGGCAGAGAAGGATACGTGGGATACATGCATAGGTGGCTGATAAGAATCAGATGCATGGGTGGTTGAATGCCTGAAACTCCCACAAATGTTAGAGGCCGAGGAAGTGGGAGGATAGATACATACCACAAATGTTATGTACTGTGCTTGCTAGTGCTACTGTGCCACAATGTGTAGAAATAATTTGTCTTACTGTTTTGCTAAGAGTATATTGTTTCAATAGTCTTGTTTTTTCTTCTTGATATAGCTACTCCTTCCAAAGGGAAACCAGACAGGAAGGAGTTGGCAGCCATGGCCCGGCGCCGGAAGCTGGAGGCCATACAAACTCAATACCGGCGGCTGGTGGTTCTGGCGGAGGAGGAGGAGGAGGCGGCAGCAGCTGCAGCCTCCTCCAATGCCCCGGGCCCCAGCCAGGCCCCTCCAGTGTTAAGGTGCCGCCGTCTGGCAGCCGCCCGCTGCCGCACTTCTTTATCCAGCACTGCTGCCCCCCGTGGATGCAATTGTCGGGCATTGAAGCACCGCGTGGCCCACCTAGAGGAGTGTATTAATGTCCTGGAGAAGCGAGCCCGCCGATGAGAGTTGAGACCCTGTTGGATTGCCCCTTTTTAATTGCTTCTTTTGGTGGGTGGGAATTGGGCGTTGGGGTTTATGGACAATTGGTTGGACTTTTTCATTTCGGACATTGGTTGGGGTTAGGGAGAGGGGTGGGTCAGGTGTTGTTGTGGGATTTTTTACATAATTTATTTTTGTTAGGGGATTAAATTATATTTATACTTTACATACGATGTTGTTAATGTTTTGTGGGGAGGGGGTTACTGTTTTACGTCACACTGTTTCCTTGCTGCTGCAGGGCCACAGCCAGTGTTTGATTTAAATAATCGGCTGATTTTGTAAGACACAAACAGATAGATGCGGTACCCCTCACTGAGTGACTTGTCCTACTAGTACTATCAGTCTCTCCTCCTACTCTATGCATTCTGCAACTGGACTCAAGGGGTGTGTGAATTAATGAATTAATGAATTTCCATTATTAATTATGCCTCCCCCAAACTTCTTCTCTTACCTGTTCTTGATGTTTAACTTAGGCACAGCGATGGCTGCATGGTGATGAATGGTTTGGTTTCCAAACATGCCATGGTTGTGGTGGTGGTAGTAGTAGACACTGGCAGTAGCATTAGCAAAAAAAGAAAATGAGACAGTCAGTCGCCTGAGAGAGACTGTGGGAGGAGTAGTAAATGAAGTACAGTACAGTACACAAGAAGACTGCCAAACAATAATAATAATGATGATTAGCAATGCTAAAGTAAAATAAAACATAATGGTGGCGGGGATAGCCTAGTACAACAAGTTACAAACTGTAGTTGTGTCGAGTCACTTGACTAGGCCTACACTCAACACAAGCGTAACCTTTAGTGCTGTGTAAGAGGATGACAAATCCAATCGATGCCGGCAATTAATGATGATGGATTAGGTTCCTTTAGAAAAAAAAATTACCTTGCAAATATACTGATCATGGGTGGGCAAGCAGAAGAAGATCCTCGCCCAGCCTTGAAATTGAATTAGTGTTGCTTTCGCCACATCCGCCCCAGCAAGCGTGTGATCAATTATTGGTGTACATTTAATTTAGTCATACCTCAATAAATCACACAGCTCAGGGGAAGAGGGTTAGGGTGTGATGAATGGTTGGGAAGGGGGGTTTGGGGAAAGGTTTGACAAAGAAAAACACTACTCATGGACAAACACCAAAACACAATCTTGGCAGACGACCATATCCATAAACCTGTTAAGGGAGAAAAAGGAAATGCATGCATGATGATAATAACTTGATGGTTAATGATAAGTAGTACTTACTAACTACTACTAGACAATTAGACAGTACAGGGCAGAAGTATATTATGCAATTTGCCTTGCCTGTCTGCCCTCAGAGAGACCCAAATTACATACAGTTTCTGTTCTGTTGTACCGGGCTTACTTTTAAAGATAGGAAGGAAAATTAAAAAATAGCTGTAGGGATGAATTATAAGCAGAGAGCAAACATAATAACAACAACACACAGTCGTAATGATTGAAGATAAAAAATGAATCCAATTATTTAAAAGATGATGAATGTTGATACTGTTACTGTATGTTGTTATCCTGGTCAAATTGGGGAGTTGCATCTCGGCATTCCTCTTGGTCCTCCCTTCCATGGACGCTCCGTCCATCAATCTTGGGTGACGCCACTGCCTGCCTGGCGGATGCAGATTGGTAAGGTAAGCGTGAGTTGTTTTTCCCAGTATAGCACAGGGTAAGGGCCGGCCTGTAATTGTAGATGGAAAAACAAAAGGGATATTGAAAAATCAAGGAGAAAAAAAATGCATAAATTACGGTGGAGTGCAAGAACACTTTCAGAGGTGGCATGGATACATCATGTCTACTCTGTTTCCAGCATTAACCTACAACAACAGGACAGAGCAGGCCCACGGCACCCGTGACTCATCCTCCATTTAGCTTACATTTTGACAGAGGCAGACAAAGCACATATACAGCAACATAGCATTTTACAAATTAAGTGACTAAATCAATGCACCGCTGTCAGTCATACCACTACACTCGACTCCACCACTACTACACAGACATGTAGGTCTGCTGTGGTTGTTGTTGACTTGTTTACCTTTTATGCCACTCATGAAACGCCCTGACTTATTCCATCAATCATCTCCGATCCTACTGAGTGACTGCGAAGATATTATGTCACTGTGGTCATCATCATGGTGTTGTCCAACTCAGTGTGCAGTGTACAGAGTGAGTCCACATTCCATATTCAAAATGCAATGGATCGGCCTGCAGTAGAAGTACAATTTTGTTATTAAAAAACAAGAAGGGAAACATTGACTTGTGTTACTTTTAGTGTGTAGATTAAATAATAGTACACAATGAATTCACTTCATGCACAACAAACCACAACAACACAAATCACTCAGTCAGCGTCCAATGCATGCCAACATTCATTACCTGTTCCTTCTCATCTTAAGTTAAGGGGCAGTCTCTCTCGGCTCGGAAAGGAGGATAGCTATAGTAGTCATCATGTTCCACTTCTTTTGGAGGGACTCAACGAGGCAACATTTTCTTTTTTCTTCTATTATTCTACATCCAATCATCATCTGGCTTGAGGGAAATGGATTTAGGGCGAGTCAGGAGGATGGAGGAGCAGGACTCGGAGGAGTGGACTTCAGTTAAATGCAGACAGCTGCAACTCCAATATGGCAATAAAAAGACTAGAAGACGGTGGTGATGGATTTGTTGTGATTCGAAGTTTCGAGCCAGAAAGACAGACACACACAAATAAAAGTAATTAAGGAAGGAAGAAAGTAAGAAGTTCAAGCCTAGTTGTCAGGGAAGTATAGCTCATCCTCAAACTCTGGGTGTTCAACCAGAAGTAGGTAATCATCTAACACACTACTTCCGTCACCTAAGTCGCTGTCCTCATCTTCCTGCGTTGATTCATGTATTGTGTAAATCGGTGGTATAAAGTGCTGATTCATTTTGATCATGGTTAACCTCTCCATGTTTTTGGGTGAGAGACTGGTCCTTTTCACTGTTACAATGGCACCAGCAGCACTGAAAACACGTTCAGAAGAGACATTTGCGACAGGGCAAGCCAGATAGTTTATCGCCAGCCTGCTGAGCACTGGCCATTGGCCCCTTTTTCCATACCAATACCACAATGGGTTTTGATCAATGTAGACCTCTATTGGGTAAACCAGATAGGCCTGGACCATCCGCACAATGTTCAGGGGTGCTACACTTTGTTTGGCCTCTTTTGTCTTTGCATCAGCACTGGACCTAGCAAGCCCTTGCTGTAAATACCAATCCTGTGCCGATTTTACTGGGGCTGATGATCCGGTTCTTGCTGTTGTCGATAGTGTTGGTGACCGCTCTGAGCCAAACGCACTGCCCTCAGGCTCTGAAGTGGAACTTGACGCCGGATGTCCTGCTGCAGTACTTGCTGTGGCTTTGAGAAGCGGGCCTTTAATTGCCAGCCGTTCATTTTCAAAGTCACTGGCTGCCTCAGCTATCCAAGTTTTGTACCGGGCAACCTCCAGTTCTGAAAAAGGAATTAATGTCTTACTGTTCAGTGCCGGTTTGTACCGTGGATCCAGAATTGTGGCACAAATGTAATGTTTTTCTGACACAATCTTAGTTTGCACCCTAGTATTTTCAGCTAAGCGACGGGATAAGCTCTCCACAAACTCATATGCTTCCTTTTTTTCCTCCACACCTATGTACGCTTCAGACACCTCCTTCAGCTGTTGCTCTAGCATGTGCAACAATGGTATAGCTTGGCCCATAGTACAGTCCTCCTTGCTGACTTCATGTGTGAAGACCTCGAAAGGAAGAAGCATCTCTGTCAGGCATTTAACTCGGGCACCATTGGTCCATCTGAAGGGTCATGCCTTTCACATTAGCATCCCCTCTTTGCATGACATATTCATTGATTGGTCTGTACTGCTCAAACAGACGGTCAAGCATGTAAAAAGTTGAGTTCCAACGTGTTGGCACCTCCTGGTTGAGTGCTTTGACTGGCATTCTATAGTCACATTGAATGATCCTCAGCTGCTTCCGGGCTTTAAAAGAATGGCTGAAATGAGTGCATATTCTGCGGCAGGTGGTCAGTAAGTTGCGGACTATGGCTTCTTTTTCCAGAAAGTCTTGAACAATAATGTTAATGCAGTGCGCCAAACATGGGACCCTGAAATAGCCACCATCCTCCATGGCCTTAAGTACATTACTATACAAAAGGGGATGATGGACGGAACGTTTGAGCCAATCAAACACTCACCCCCAGTCAACTGATCTGGGTTTAATCCATCATCATTCTTTAGCTCACTCCACCACCCCAGTTCAGACATGGCCATATGCAAATCAGTCTGACCCTGTGCCTCATGGGAACAGTCCAGCCCGAACTGCCAAGCCATGTCTTCCCTGGACCGGAAACAAGCATCCTAGGACCGGTTTCTGGCATTCCAGCCGTCATCAGCCAGGCTTGCTTGAATCCAGTGGCAAAGTGAGCAAGGGACCCACGTCTGGGCAAACCCCCGCCAACTTAGGGCGAACAAAGCGATACAAAAGGGATGATGGACGGAACGTTTGAGCCAATCAAACACTCACCCCCAGTCAACTGATCTGGGTTTAATCCATCATCATTCTTTAGCTCACTCCACCACCCCAGTTCAGACATGGCCATATGCAAATCAGTCTGACCCTGTGCCTCATGGGAACAGTCCAGCCCGAACTGCCAAGCCATGTCTTCCCTGGACCGGAAACAAGCATCCTAGGACCGGTTTCTGGCATTCCAGCCGTCATCAGCCAGGCTTGCTTGAATCCAGTGGCAAAGTGAGCAAGGGACCCACGTCTGGGCATACCCCCGCCAACTTAGGGCGAACAAAGCGATACAAAGGGGATGATGGACGGAACGTTTGAGCCAATCAAACACTCACCCCCAGTCAACTGATCTGGGTTTAATCCATCATCATTCTTTAGCTCACTCCACCACCCCAGTTCAGACATGGCCATATGCAAATCAGTCTGACCCTGTGCCTCATGGGAACAGTCCAGCCCGAACTGCCAAGCCATGTCTTCCCTGGACCGGAAACAAGCATCCTAGGACCGGTTTCTGGCATTCCAGCCGTCATCAGCCAGGCTTGCTTGAATCCAGTGGCAAAGTGAGCAAGGGACCCACGTCTGGGCATACCCCGCCAACTTAGGGCGAACAAAGCGATACAAAAGGGGATGATGGACGGAACGTTTGAGCCAATCAAACACTCACCCCCAGTCAACTGATCTGGGTTTAATCCATCATCATTCTTTAGCTCACTCCACCACCCCAGTTCAGACATGGCCATATGCAAATCAGTCTGACCCTGTGCCTCATGGGAACAGTCCAGCCCGAACTGCCAAGCCATGTCTTCCCTGGACCGGAAACAAGCATCCTAGGACCGGTTTCTGGCATTCCAGCCGTCATCAGCCAGGCTTGCTTGAATCCAGTGGCAAAGTGAGCAAGGGACCCACGTCTGGGCATACCCCGCCAACTTAGGGCGAACAAAGCGATACAAAGGGGATGATGGACGGAACGTTTGAGCCAATCAAACACTCACCCCCCAGTCAACTGATCTGGGTTTAATCCATCATCATTCTTTAGCTCACTCCACCACCCAAGTTCAGACATGGCCATATGCAAATCAGTCTGACCCTGTGCCTCATGGGAACAGTCCATCCCGAACTGCCAAGCCATGTCTTCCCTGGACCGGAAACAAGCATCCTAGGACCGGTTTCTGGCATTCCAGCCGTCATCAGCCAGGCTTGCTTGAATCCAGGTGCAAAGTGAGCAAGGGACCCACGTCTGGGCATACCCCCGCCAACTTAGGGGCGAACAAAGCGATACAAAGGGGATGATGGACGGAACGTTTGAGCCAATCAAACACTCACCCCCAGTCAACTGATCTGGGTTTAATCCATCATCATTCTTTAGCTCACTCCACCACCCCAGTTCAGACATGGCCATATGCAAATCAGTCTGACCCTGTGCCTCATGGGAACAGTCCAGCCCGAACTGCCAAGCCATGTCTTCCCTGGACCGGAAACAAGCATCCTAGGACCGGTTTCTGGCATTCCAGCCGTCATCAGCCAGGCTTGCTTGAATCCAGCATTCCGTCCATCATCTTGTGTGTTTTGCATTTCGCCCTATGTGGGAAGGGTATGCCCAGACGTGGGTCCCGTGCTCACTACGCCACTGGAGTCAAGCTATCCTGGCTGATGAAGGCTGAAAGCCTGAAACCGGTCCTAGGATGCTTGATTCCGGTCCAGTGAAGACATGGCTTGGCAGTTCGGTCTGGACTGTTCCCATGAGGCACAGGATCAAGACTGATTTGCATATGGCTATGTCTGAACTGGGGTGGCGTGGTGAAGCAAAATAACGATGGATTAAACCCAGATCTGTGACTGGGGGTGAATGTTTGCCAATGTCCAGCATTCCGTCCATCATCTTGTGTGTTTTGCATTTCGCCCTATGTGGGAAGGGTATGCCCAGACGTGGGTCCCGTGCTCACTACGCCACTGGAGTCAAGCTATCCTGGCTGATGAAGGCTGAAAGCCTGAACCGGTCCTAGGATGCTTGATTCCGGTCCAGGAAGACATGGCTTGGCAGTTCGGTCTGGACTGTTCCCATGAGGCACAGGGTCAAGACTGATTTGCATATGGCTATGTCTGAACTGGAGTGGCGTGGTGAAGCAAAATAACGATGGATTAAACCCAGATCTGTGACTGGGGGTGAATGTTTGCCAATGTCCAGCATTCCGTCCATCATCTTGTGTGTTTTGCTTAAGTACATTACTGCCATTATCTGTGGCAACAAAACCAATGTTAAGCCCTCTTGGGCGCAGCCATTCAAAGACCTTGCTGTTAAACTCTTCCAAAATGTTTGCAGCAGTATGAGATTTCTCCATGGCGAACATGGCTACAGTTGCATGTTTCCGAGTAGCATGAAAAATCTTAGCAGTGTCAACAACACCTGCTTCAGATATCTTTTCTTTAACCCCCACAAAAGAGATCCGGTGTGCAGTGATGCACATGTAATCAGTGGCTTGGCAACTGGTCCACATGTCTGTTGTCAGGTGAATATTGTGAACAGCACTCTGCTGCAAAGCTTGTCCAAGCAATTCCAGCACATCGTGATGTAGTGCTGGAACAGCAACTCTGGCGAAATAGGACCGGCTGGGAACCTTCCATTTAGGGCAGATGGCTGACACAAATTCAAGGAAACCCACCCCTTCCACAAATGAAAAAAGGAGAAGGTCCAGCGCTAACATTTTAGCCAGCTTCGCATTGTACAACCGTGCCGTTGGGTGGTTGCGTTGGTACTACCCCTCCGACCTAAGCATGCTGTCAATGGTAGGCTGGATTATTTTCCTTTGTGGTGCAGCTGTCTTCTTGAACCCAGTTAGGCTCAACGACGCACTGCTTTTCATTGCAGTACTCGGTTGCCTTGGTGTCTCAGTCTGACTCTGACTCTTCTTACTACGGTGCCACTGAGATGTTGCTGAGGATGTGGGCGGTACCACTACACTGCTGGGGACAGGGCTAGAAATGTCTCCCTCTTGTTCACCTTCCACCGCGATCATATCTTCTTCTACTTCTTCATCCCCACCAACAGCAATGGGTGCAGTTTTACTTTTTTCTTGTGCGCGAAGTAGGTGCGCCTCTCACTGGATTATGTGGTGTTTTTTTTAGATGACTTGTTTGGCCTCCGGTACCATAGTTTGTACCAAGCTTACCCCACCTAACAGCATGTCGACAAATTGAGCATATAGCAATGTTCTCCTCCTTACTGCTAACCGAAAAGAAGTCCCAAACTGCGGAGGTGAACTTTCTGGCGCTGCTGGAGGTGCCACTTTCAATGCCAGATGAACTGGAGGGTGGGCGTGGAATTTGACTCTGTGCACTTACAGTACCACTACCTACTGAGGTGGTGGTTGAGCTGGATGTAGATGTAGGTCCCTGCCGGGCCTTAGCAAATGCAAATATGGAAGCTGGAGGTGGTGTTACCTGTCTTGGTGGTATCCGTGCTACATCCCTCGCAGCGATTTTGGATAGGGTAATAATGTTGGTCTCCATCTCCTCTGGGCCAGGAGTGATATTCATGATGACTGGCTCTTCATCATCATCCCCCTCTTCTACATCTACCTCCATAACTCCAAGGCTTTCTGGAACCTTCCTTTTCACTAGCCTTGTCTTGTGGCGTGCATCACTCTCAGACTGAGCTGGTGGGTTCCAAATGGCATCTAGATCATCAGAAGCGGGGCTTGAAGAAGAAGTTGATGTACTAACCCTCCTTTTCCTTGCTGGGGATCTGGAAGACAATGGATCTTCTGAAAGAGTGGCTTGCTCCTCTTCGTCTGCAGTTGCTGCGGCTGTTGTTGCGGCTGTTGTTGAGGCTGTTGTTGCCCACTTATCTGCAGAGTTTCCGCCTGCATTGATTGGGTACTACTTTGCGATAATGACATTTCAACATCACTGCTCGTTAGTAGACTGGCTACCTCTGCGACACTCATGGGCTTGGGCCTAGGTTGGGGGGTGGGCCCGCTGATGCGGAGGTGCTGCTCCCAGCTTGGTCCCCGGACACCGCTGATGCAGGCGTCATTTGTTGTTTCCCAAAAAACATGTTGGCCGGCACACCAGTTTTGGTAAGTGCCACTTCCTTCTTCTGTTCCTTCTTCTCACTGGCAACTTTCTTGGTACTGGAGGACCTGGGACCTTTCTTTGGGGCCATCTTCTTCCTTCCGATGTCAGCAGGACGCAGGTGCACAAGTTGTAGAGATGTCTGTGGTCACACGTGGACGTGACGTGGTGCGCAGCAGGACTTCTGTCTGGCAGTACAACGGGTGATGATGACACCTCCTCCTCCTAAAAGCAAAGAAGCCAGGAGAAGAACATCAGTGAAATTTTGCATTTGTTGTTGTGGTTCAATTACTACTAGTACAAACAAACAAATATAATATATAACTTAGCGTGTGGTGGTCACACTTTTTAGTGTTATAGTATTAAATTTTATTAACTCAGTTTAAGTTATAAAAAAACATAACAGTGTAGCCATTTGTGAGACTTTGACAACAAGGGCTTTCATGGTATACTGTGTACACTCAGGAAGGATAGGAAAGAAGAAGAACAAAAACAAAAATACAAATGCAATGGAAGTGGAACCTGTTTGGCATTAATTTGCTCATCACGTCATTCAGGGAGCTGCAGCTGGCAAAGGGGATGGAAGCAGTAAGCCAAGAAGAACATAGGAAAGACATGCAGGCATATATGGCAGAAGCAGCACACTACACACTACTAAACTACCACCAGAAATGGCCAACAGCCACATAGACACTCACAGTCACAAGCAACAAGCAGGAGGCCTGGAAAACAATGAACTGAAACAGGCCTATAATAGCCAGGCAAAGGAGGCATGCAAAACAACACAAATGCAAAAACGAAAATCCACAGGGCTAAACAAGGTGTGCAAGTTACACAACAAACGCACCACACACACACAGGCACACAACAAAAGCATTTATTTAACACACGCCAAAAAAGTGAAATGCCCCCCAAAAAAACACATTTTGCAATTCAATCCAATGCCATCCATGCCCTAAATGATGTTTAAATTCAACAGAACACACAGAAACTGTTGTTTCATGCACCCATTACTACCTCTGAGCCTACTGGATGAAAGGCCTATTGGCAGGCTAGGCCACAAGCTTGCAGGTCTATGGCAAAAGCACACTGCCTGGCTTCAAAATGGCCACCAGCCACATGGCCAGGCCCACAACAACAAGAAACTAAAGGGAAGACAGACAATGCAGGCCTATGGCAAAAGCACACTGCCTGGCTTCAAAATGGCCGCCAGCCACATGGCCAGGCCCACAACAACAAGAAGCCTAGGCCAAAAAGGAACAAAGGAAACACATGCCGGCCTATATGGCAAAAGCAGCACACTTATAACTACCACCAGAAATGGCCACCAGCCACATGGACACTCACAGTCACAACAAGCAACAAGCAGGAGGCCTGGAAAACAATGAACTGAAACAGGCCTATAATAGCCAGGCAAAGGAGGCATGCTAAACAACACAGCTTTTAATGCAATAAAATGCAAAAACGAAAATCCACAGGGCTAAACAAGGTGTGCAAGTTACACAACAAACACACCACACACACACACACACACACACACACACAACAAAGGCATTTATTTAACACACACCAAAAAAGTGAAATGCCCCCCAAACACATTTTGCAATTCAATCCAATGCCATCCATGCCCTAAATGATGTTTAAAATAAATTCAACACACACCAAAGGAACAGTTGTTTCATCATGCACCCATGACTAGCTCTGGGCCTACTGGCTACCCACAATAAATTGTTAAAAAAATTATGAAAAGTATCAAAATTCTGAGGTTGCAGCAACTGCAATGCCCCAATCAAACAAACAACACCAACTGACTTGTAAAATCTCAAATCCAAAAGTCCTCAAATCCAAAAGTCCTCAAATCCAAAAGTCCTCAAATCCAAAAGTCCTCAAATCCAATGATATATGATGCAGCAAACAAAGAGTGATCCTTCCAGATCCAAATGAAAAGTGAACAGGACATGGACAAAGCACTGGGAGGAGCCTGCTGGACAGGAACAGGAAGTTGGAGACTCTGGGGCACTTGCTTCCTCTCCAAAAAAAAAGTTTTTAAAAAAAGGACTCCTTGCACTAAAAAGTACAGCCAAATGTCAATCTAAGAAGTTTTTTTCATCCAAAACATCATTTTCGAGAAGGTTTTATGCTGCTCGAGATAATATTCTTCTCCATATTGCAAATTTTGCGTGTTCGGTATCACGAGCTTCACCAAACTGCCGCCGGATGTCCGATGACACGTCCGAATGACGTGTTCGCACACTCTCGCGGTGTCCGATGGCTCATCCGAATGACGTGTTCGCGATCGCACACTCTCACAGGATCGTGCGGCCGGCTACCAAAATCTCATGGCGCACGCGAACGGATAGGAAAACTCGTCGGCGAATGCAGGGATCCCGGTAAGTCGCTACCGCGAGCGCGAAAACAAATTTTTAAAGCGCGAACAAGGAAAAAATTCTGCTACGCCGCGGATCACGGAATTTTCGGCAATTCCGCGTTCTCTGCAGAACACGGAATTGCCAAAATTCCGCGAGAGGAGCGGATTTTACCGCCCAGGCCTATGGCATAGTGCGTAGTGCAATGATTGTCAAGGCCACTGAGCGCAGGATCAACCGATGGTAGCCCGGTCCGGGCAGGCTGTGTGTGCGTCGTGCATCCAGACTAGAACCTCCTGGCACACACTCCTGCCCGCAGTGGTACTGCAGGGGCCTTTCCTCGTGGACTCTGCAGGCGCCGCGCGACAGCCGCCCCAGCACAGCACGCGGCGACAGCGGGCGGACGGGAGGCAAACCAGGGACATGGCCTGCCTTCCCAGGCACTGCAGGAGCTGCATATGCCCTTCACCGCACAGCAGCAGCAGCAGCAGCAGCAGCAGCAGCTCGAGCCTGGGGACCCGCCCTCTAGTATTTTGCCCAGTTGTGCATGTCCTGCACTGGGCACAAACTGCCACATCCTGAAAGTGGGGAGCGCCAAACTAGTAACAGAGTCTTGCCTCAGGTCCCCGCAAGGCATCCATGGAACTCTATCAGGAGCTCTCTGGACGATGTGCTGTGCTGAGAGGGCCCCCTGGAGCTTGGGGGCCCCCCCACACTGCAGGGGCTGCGGGGGCCTGTGTTGCACCCCTGGGGTGTTCGGGGTGTTAATGGGGTTTACATAACAGTTGCTGCAAAGCTAACTACGGCTGAATATTGATGCCAAGCTGACAGGCACTCTCAGATTTTTCAAGTGTTATCTTTATTGATGCAGTAACAATAAAAATAAAAAATAAATTTAAACATAAAGCTAAATTATTATATATGAAAGATCTCTGGGATTACGGGCAGACCCCGTACCTTAGCAACCACAGATGAACACTCTACATCTCAGCAGACGCAGAGCTCTTGTCTCAGAACTCTCGTTCCATGTGTGTGTATTTGACTCATGTACTCATGTATATGCTAGGACATGTGTGCACATAAACAGCTGCATTCTTGTGTTATGTCTAGGTGCTAGTGGCTGGCTAGAAAGAATAACAAGGGATATTGTTGTTAGGTCTTGTCGGTGGTGCTCAGACTAAATCCCAGGAAAAGAACAGAACATGAAAACATATGCGGGTTCCGTGTGAAAGTACAATGTGGCACAAAAGCAAGCATATTTATATAGTAACGTGTGCAAAGGAAAATGAGGCCTACAACTTGCAGGGTGAGGCTAACATAGGGAAAACTACAATAGGATGTCGTCTCAGCCAGTCTTTCCATTTGAAGGTATGAGTTCCCTGAACCACTTTCCTTAGGAAATTGTCTGTTTGTACCGCACAAAGAACCTGACCTGGTTCAATTATCGCTCTTTCTTGAACTGCAGGTTGATTGATGTGTGTTTCCTGCCTTGTTAATGCGTCTGCTTCCTTATTATCGATGCCTGGTCGAAAGGTTACACAGAAATTAAATTCAGCAAAGAATAACGTCCAGCGAAGTTGGCGTGGAGTCAGTGGCCGAGCAGATTTCATGAACTGTGAATTACGATGGTCGGTATAAACAGTTACCATGTGTTTGGCTCCCATTAACCAGTGTCTCCATTCTGTGAATGCCTCTTTGATAGCTAAGAGCTCTTTCTCAGCTATGGTATAGTTCAGCTCGGCTTTGTTGAGTGTTCTGGACATGAAGGCGATTGGATGAAGTTGACCGGTGGCTGCATGTCTTTGAGACAGCACAGCTCCCACTGCTACTTCTGAAGCATCAGCTTCTTCTACAAAAGGTTTGTCCGGATTGGCATGAGCCAAAACAGGCGCTGAAGTAAACGCCCTTTTAAGAGAATCAAAGGCGATCTGTGCTTCCTCGGACCAAACAAAGGGTGTCTTCTTTTGCAGCAATCTTGTAATGGGAGCTACCGTGTTGGAGAACTGATCGATAAACCTCCCATAAAAATTGGCAAACCCAAGAAACATTGAATGTCTTTAACGTTTTGAGGACGTGGCCATTCCAAGACAGCCTTGATTTTCTTCTCAGCCATAACTTGTCCAGATGGGGTGAGCATAACCCCTAAAATTCCACGGAGGTAACGTGAAAGTCACACTTACTGATTTTGCAGTATAAATGATGTTTTCGTAAGGTGTGTAGAACCATACACACATGTTCTGAGTGTTCCTCCTTCTTGGATGAAAATACAAGAATGTCATCAATATATACTATGACAAAATGATCCAGAAATTCTCTGAGAACGTAATTCAGGAAGAATTGAAAGGCCGCAGGGGCGTTGCAAAGTCCGAAAGGCATGACAAGATATTCATACAACCCATACCGGGTTTTGAAGGCCGTCTTCCATTCATCGCCTTCCTTCATACAAACCAAATGGTAAGCCCCTCGAAGGTCGAGTTTGGTAAAGATCACAGCTCCTTTCACTTGTTCCAATAGAACAGATATCAAAGGTAACGGGTACTGGTTCTTCACAGTAATTGCATTTAATGCCGTGAAATCAATGCCTGTTCTCAGGTCCCCATTAGCTTTTGATATAAAAAACAGAGGAGACGCAGCGGGAGACCTGGAGGGACGAATGAAACCCAAAGAGAGATATTTGTCAAGGTATGACTTCAGATGTTGATTTTCTGGCTCCGTTAGAGCATAAATCTGACTGCATGGCACCGCTGCTCCAGGAACCAACTCAATCCTGCAGTCGTATTCCCGATGAGGGGGTAGCTGTTCTGCCATGCTGTCACTAAATACGTCTGCGTATTCCTGATAACAAGTAGGTAAAACCACATCTTTTTCCGCAGTGGTAGCTATGTGATGACGTAATGCTAAAGCCCGTGAAGGAATCGCTGGTGTTCGTATGCAGTGGGTTTGGCAATAGGTAGAGTCCATCTTTAAACTAGTGGACCATCCGATGGTAGGGTTGTGTTCTCGTAACCAAGGTAAATCTAATATCACTCCATAGTGTGGAGCCTGGATGATATTAAATGATAGCTGTTCATAATGATCCTCATCGTATCGAAGTTCATACTCAAGGGTAGTGTAACAAATGGGTCCTGATTCTAACTCCTTACCATCCACAGCAAACACGGTTTCAGGGGTGTCTTTGGGTTTGAGGATCACACCAAGTCTTAGAGCTTCCTTCTCATCCATGAAGCAACCTGTTGCTCCCGAATCCACCATTGCCTTGAACCATTTTAGTTCTTGATCGATTTGGATTTCCATACGGATAAAGAAGTGATCAGAGTCTACAAAGAAGTCCTGTTCCACTGAAGGGATCACATGCATGCTTGAGAGTTCCCCTTCCTTAACCCTCAAGCTTTTGGGTTTTCCGTCGTCTGGTCTGCTGTAATAGCGGCTACTTGACCATAACGAGAACAAATATTTTTAGGTTTAATGGGGCAATCCCTCAGATAATGTCCTTTTTTTCTGCACTATAAACACAGCCCTTGTTTGCGTCGAAAGTCTCTTTCTGCAGGAGTTAGGGAAGCTCGAACTGTTCCGATCTCCATCGGTTCCGAAGTAGGGGTACCTGATTCCATAGGCTTCAAACGATCATAATGCCGGGAGAATCGTTCCTTAAGTTTGTGATCTCCTTTCCGTTCTCTCATTCGATGAAGGAACCGCATGATCAAGTCAATGAGTGCTGTACAAGTCCGAGGCTGAGGGTCTACTTGAGCGATTATATCTTTCAACTCATCCTTGAGCCCCTGATAAAATAGTGCTGCTTGCTTGGATTCTGGCCAATCTGTCTCAGCCACAAGTCGTCGGAAGGTATTCAGATGGACAATGAGGTCCTTGATGCCCTGTTTAAGCTCTAACAGCTCCCTATCAGCTGAGAATGTTTCTGTCCTACGGTAAGTGAAGCAACACCTGGGTTAAGAATACCTGCAACTTGGTTATGTCCCCATAAAACTTCTCAGGAGGGGCTAACGATTCCTTTGCATCCTCTCAACCTTTGCCTGCAAGGCTGCAGTCTCGTTCCGTGAAGCTGTGAGCTCTGTCTGTACCAGCGCCAGGGCTGCAAGCACATCATCAAGGGTGGCCATTCTAGCATCAGCACAACCAGGAAGATACATCATTCGTGGGCCGATTATTCTGTCATGATTCACCGTTAAATCCTCAGGGTTGCACTGATGCTCAAAAGGGTCCATCTCTCAACTGCCCCAAGTCCGGAATAAGAATATTAACACGGACTAGTGAGATAGGGAAGGAAAGGGTAGGAACTGCAGGGAGGGAGATCTGTGAATGACAAAAACAGCTGTGAATGATATTATCCTTCTAAAAGGTTGCTCTACAAAACATATAAACAATTAGCATTGCCGTATGTGGATTGCATGAAAAAGAATACCTGTAAAAGAAATAAGTAGTTCGATACCAGGAGAGATGAGAGGGTGGTTTTAGGATACCAACACGAATACGGTCATGAAGAAATAACAGCCAAAGTGAGAACTTTCAATTAACTATGTCACCTATGAAGAAATGTAACAAACACATCTATAACTACCTATTCTAAGTGTTGAAAGGTTCTATAAGACAGAAGCATCCGTCTTCCTGGTCACCCCCTACTATACTCCCCTGCTATGATATGGGAGAACACACACAATAGAAAGATATTGACTTAATCTCTCATCCATGAAATGGTTCCAAAAAACATTGGTACTGCAATGTCTTGGCATAACTTTGTGACTTGTGAAGTAGGAACCATCAGTAGTCCAACATGCATAACGATAAAGTATCTGGAAGTTCAATCACTCCACTTCCACAAGGTAATAGACGAAGCAATGTACAAAGAAATATGTTGCAACAGATATGTACTCCAAACTGTTAGCAAAAAACAATCCCCACTCGTGTTCCACACATAAGGGTAAATTAATGACAAGAGCGTTCCCCACTCTTCCAGAATAGCCAAAAGTGAGAGCATCTTCCGAAGAATCAGTCCCTCAATTGCCGTGTAGAGCCTCCCTGCATGAGACAGCCGAAAATGCACGTCTCACCAACAGAGAAGCCAATACACCGCTACACAAACACTCTCTCCCGCATGAGATCAAATGAAGGTAGATGTCGCCAACAGGGAGGAGAGTACCGGCTTTACGAAAGCCGCATGGATCCCGCTCACATCCGGGCAGAAAAGTAAATAGAAAGGGTGGTGCTTAGAGCACCCTTACCGACTGAATACCGTGGACCAAGAAACTCCGAGGCTGCACTTCCTGCACAGAATAATCGGCACTGCCCCGGACACCGGCATCCACTATATCCGGTTACCGTACTTTACTTCTGGGTCACGCAGAGCGTCCAACACCCGGAAGGATGATGGGAGTTGTAGTTCTCGTGGCCCCCCCGGCTCCGTTTCTGAATTGGTTGCCGGTTGTCAGTGTACACTAGACTGGTGCGCTCTGACACCATAGGAGATCCGGATCAGCAGACCGGTCAGCAGTGTTGCAGTGCCTGCATATGCAGGAGAGTGACTCCTTCACTCCAAGGGAGATTATCTTCAGGTGTCTTGGATGCTCCACAGGTCCTGCACGGATCCTGTACGGTGCACAGGCACAGACGATGCAGCAGACTGAGAGGGAGACGAAGTCAGGCCCAAACAAAGTCCAGCGAAGTACAGAGTGCCCAGATGGTTGAAGTGCAGTGGTTTCAGTTCTGAATCTTCCCCACGATGAATCTAGGGTCCTATAGCCAGGTAAGCCCTTAAGTACCCACTGGAGAGGGTTGGAAAGATTCAGGGGACCCTCCCAGGGGAGGGTCTGGACAGGGGGCGGTTACTCCACTGTCCTTTGTTCAGTTTCGCACCAGAGCGGGAGCCACCGGCTCCCAGGACTGGTTTGAACTGGACTATGCACAGGGACACCAAATGTGCCCCTCATGCAGTCTTTCAGTCTCTGGCAAGCGTACCCACCCAGCCCTAATACACTAAATCCTGTCTGGGAGGTGATCACACCTCCCTGTGACAGGATGCCTATTGTCCTGCCTTCCCCTGCTCGAGTTTGGCTCAGCAGTAGGAGGGCAGTAATGTGTCTCTGGTCAGCAGCAACCATTTTGTGCTGCCCAGGACTAGAAGGCTGGTACCGGGGACACCAGGAGCCCCACGAGGGACGCTTCTGATGGGTGGAATCATTACCGGTGTGGGGGTATGATTCCAACATGTTTGACACAAAACACAATAGGGTTTGTTGCAGCCGTTTTAGAGTTGGTCATCACGCTGTCGCATAATGCCCCTCTATACTAGTATATGGCTGCTTCACTGACAACCCGGGAGAATTGATTCCGTAGGCTGCAGGGGTGTCCTGCTCATGCAGGGGCACCCTCTCACTCCGAACCAAGCACCCTGCCCTCAGGATTGTAAAGGCCTGATATAGGGGTGACTTATAGGTTTTAAGTGCAGTGACCCTGAGATATAGTAAACCTATATCTTAAGTAAGTGGTGCAAGCCCCAGCTTACACAGGCTGCAATGGCAGGCCTGTAGTTCCATTTTGCATGGCCTCTCATGGGTGGCATAATACATGCTTCAGCCCATGGGAGGCCTCTGGGGTACCTATGACCTGGGTACCATATACTAGGGACTGACAAGGGTACCCCAGTATCCAATCTGGAGTGTACCTAAGTACATAGCTTACACAGTTTAGGGAGAAAGCAGATAGACTGGGGTCCTGGTTAGCAGGATCCCAGTCAGACTAGTCAAAAACAGCATTACATCCAGCAAAAAGTGGGGGTAACCATAAGAAGCAGATCCTACTTTCCTACAATATGGAAATATCATTCACCTCAGAACTAGGAAGCACACTTGCAACTTAATCCATCCACGCGCTCGCTTCCGAGTTGGCTTGCAAGAAGGTTGTCACATTTTATACACAGCAAGTAGACATTCAATGGTAGGAAAGAATCTTCAGTGATAACATTCGCTGCTAAGTCATGGAGTCAGCCTTTTTAGTACATTGAAAGAAATAATGAAGGACAAAATACATTTCTAATATATTTTGAGGCCTACATGGAAAAACCACAAAATCACTCTTTTCTAAAGGAAAACGTGCTAACATTAAAGCATTTGGAGAAACATTAACATATAAGAAAATAATAGAAGAACACGATTTCATATTTGCTTTTAAGCACAGTCTGATTATTTTTCATTATTAAACGAGCAGCTTCAGATTTTAAGTGTTGAGAAAACATTTTAGCAGGAAATTTTTCATTAATGCATTTCTTTTCAAACAATACTCGCTATAGCACAAACCGTATTTATTACTTTTCATTATTACCATAACACATTATTAAGTTGTCTTCTCTCTGTCATGAGTGACTCAAGTTTGCAACCTTTCTGCATGCTTTTACGATGCAGTTTTTTAACTCTCAGGTTTCAACGAGACACAAATCTTAGTCAGGTTTCTTAAGTACGTTTAGTGATTCACACACAATGAGCAGGATTTGACCAAGCAGAATCATACTTAAATAATCATGCTCCATCACCTACATAGGTTTTTACCCATCCAAAGAGGTTTATTTTGACAGGTTGAATGCAGTTTTTAGACTGCTACAGTCAGGCTACAGTGGTGGGTCTGAAGCCATGTTTGCACTCCCACTGCAGTGAATGACACAATAGGTGCTGCAGTCCACTAGTGTCATTTAACTTCCAGGCCCTGGGTACATTTTATACAATATACTAGAGACTTATAGGCATGGTACATATATCAACTAGGAGTATACCAATTTAACCATGTTTAAAAGGGTGTGCAGGCACTTTACTACTGGTTAGCGGGTGTGACTACTTAGCAAAGGCGGGTTTACTGCACCTCCTTTTCCTGTTTTGCATGCACATTGTAGACAGAATCTTAGCACAACCCAGCAATTCAGGTTTTACTAGCATTCAAACAACACCACATGACACCAGAACAGCTGTTTCATATTGAAAGCTCATTCATACCGGCAGCGTCTTCTATAGTCTGCACAAGGACCCCACTACCCTGCACCACTTCACAAATAATGTCTTTTGCCATCCACAGCCTTACACAGCGGAAAAAGTAGTTTGTGTTTGTTAAATACTTACCATACTGTAAAACACCATGCTAGCCAGCAGCAGAGCAGTCTTGTAATAGAATGTAAAACCTTCCCCACTGAGTTGTATCTCCCTGTAAGTCTTCACTATATTGTTAGATTCTGTGAGGCCAAGAAGCTTCTCCTTGGAAATCAAGTCTTGGATCTACTGCGATTCTGACGTTTGAACTTTCTAATCATGTTCTTTTTAAGAGACCTTTGATTCACTGCGACTCTTTCTGGAATCAAAGAAGAGAACGTTTGCTGCTCTGCCAATTAGATGATAATTTGGATTGTGTTCTGATTGGTGGTTACATTATGAGGTCATTATGCTGCTAGACTCCTGACATTTATTGCTATTAGATATGTGTACAATGTGCTGCGGGTCTCTTTTAGCTGGAAACCCCATATATTATTTGGGGAGTCCATCAATCAATGTATTTATTCAACAATCCAGAAATTAGTTCTTGCTTGAGTTGTATATAAATATAACAATGACTGAGAGGGTTTCTGTTGCTGGTGTATATTCTCCAAAATATATGCAATCGTCAGTATGACAATATGTACAAAGTACTCAAGTGAGTGCATAAATACATAAAACATATACATAAGACAGTGTAAAGACGCCTGGTTCAATACATGATGTTGAACAGGTGTGATTGTGAATTATCGCATATTAGTATGTATCACACTTAGGGGGATATTCACAAGAAGGTGCGATAAACATCGCCAAAATAGGTTAACGCAAGTTTCCATATCGCCGTCTATCGCAGGAAAATAACTCTGTGTTAACGTCGTATTTTCAACACTGCGGTAACATGCGATAGTCACCCGATAACGCGCAAAATGTCCGCAATAACATTACCGGGACGGCGATGAAAATCCAAACCCGAACGCGAAAAAAGATGCGATGGGCCCAACCACGATAAGACAATCAGCGAAAAGCAGCGCCAGGCCTGCAAATCACACACGTCAGGCGGGAAAAACCACTACAAAAGCACCAAAAAAAAAACACAAACAAAAAACAAACTACAGCGACGCACAATGGAGGCAGCCGGAGCAGTGACAGAGGACGGCCAGAACCCCACAAGCCCCCCGGAGGAGCAGGCTGGGACCTCGGGGACAGGGAAGGGCAAGGACAAGAAGAAGAGTAAGACACGGTTCAGTCCACAGGAAAACAGGATCCTGATCACGGAGGTGATAGAACACCATCAACAACTGTTCGTCACCTCCACTGTGTCATTGGCAACAAAAAATGCAACATGGCAGTCCATCGTGGACAAGGTGAATGCAATCGGAGTGCTGAGGAGGACAATGGACGAGGTCAAGAGGCGCTGGAATGATGTGAAGCGCAAGACCAAGCAGAAACTCGCCAATAACCAGAAGGCAGCAATGCAGACTGGAGGTGGGAGTCCAGCGACACAGGAGGAGCTGGATGAGATGGAGGAAATGGTGTCCACAGTCATCAGTGGGGAGACGGTGGCAGGAGTCGGGGGACCGGACACTGCTCAACATGACCTGACACAACAGCAACAGGGTGAGTAACGACCAGGGACTGGGGGGAGATGGGCACAATGGCACACATGCACAATGGAGTATAGCACACTGCACACCAAAATGACTCTGGTTCATCTCCCTGAACCCCTTGGCACACTGCAGCACACATAGCAACATCACGTCGACTATGTGCCCAGAGGAGTCCCGCCCACACATCACTCATCCCACAACCAACCCATGCACATGTGCTGAACCCAAAGCTGCGGGTCTGTGAGCCACACTGACAATGCAAGTGACACTGCATGACGATTAGCATGGCCGATCATCATGACATGGTGCACGCCACCACACTGTGGTGGTAGAGTGTGGACCACATCCGTAAAGGAGCAGGTCACACTCTGACACATCCACCTACACAAACAACCCCTGACGTCAACTACACATCTGTGGACAAACCATGCCCCAGAGTCCCAACTGCCACCAAGACCCAAATCCACCCTAGTCTGCAACATCTCAGCACTGTATGGGCACAGAAGTCAAAGGCACACTGCCTGAAAGGGACAAGGGGCAGCAAAATCAGAGCTGCAGGGGCGAGCCTCCCAAAATGCAGCACACACACATGACATACAGAGCACATCAGCATTGGCAACAATGTGGTACAAACTGCAACACGTTAACAACAGGACAGAGGACACCACAGGTGCTGCTTCTGGGTAGAAACTGGCCAATCACATTTGGCATAGCAGGGAAATGTGAGATGTCAATGTACAAGTACAAACACATATCCGTGATGTTGTCGAAATGTCCACTGTCATCAAATAGGCAGCTCCTCCTGAACAGTCACAATGTACATTGCCATGCAGTCTGTATGTGAACTTGTACAATGCGTCAACATACATGTGAACACAATGTAATAGTGCATCTCCCCTTCACATTGCAGAGGGAGCATCAACACCTCCTGCAGAGCAGCCCCAACAACTCTTCACTGATGACGAGGAGGACACCTCCGACATCGACACCGAAGCCCTCCAAGTCCTCATTGACAGCTTCGGCACCCCACCTCCAGGAGCAGGGCAGCCCAGCTGCATCGAGGAGACCCCACCCCCTGCACAGACCACACAGCAGGACGCACCTACCACCCCGGCCGTCTCCCAGGACCCCCACGAACAACACATGGCCTTCCAACGCCGTGTGTTTGAGGCCCAGGAGAAGATGGCTGATCAGCTGCGGGTGGGGTTCGACCTCATGGCAGCCAAACTTGATGCCATACATGGGTGTCTGATTCCCATCAGGGACCACATACAGTCCCTATCGGACACCCACAGTCCGCTCCATGCTCTCCAATGATCCATGGCTGACATCGCTGGAGTCATGATACTGAGACCAGAACAACTGTCCAGTCAGAGTGGCTCCAGTGATGTCAGCCGGGAGTTGGGACAGATGCAGGGGCTCATGGAGAACATGGAGCGGATGCCGGCGGAAAGAATGGCTGCCACGGCTGCACACCAGCGAGTTGTGGCTGGGACCTTCCATGCCCTGCAGCACATCGTCATGGCATTGCTGCCTCAAAGCCTTGCGCAGATGAATGCTGCTGCTGCTTCTACCTCCACATCTCCGCCCCCTGATGTGTCAGTGCCTCACAGTGCGGCCGACATACCACCACCTCCCACGTGTGAGGCACATGTGACATCTGAGGACGAAGATGCGGGTGAATCAACCTTACTGGTAAGGAGGAGGCAGTAGCATTCATCTCCGCCATATGGCCTGTTTCTGCTTGGTCCTGCCCTTTGCATCATCACCTTCCACTGTCCCCCAATGCACTCTGCGACACTCACCTTGGACCTCGACATGGACTGCCATATTCTGTTTGGTTGCCAATGACACAGCGATCAGACTGCGGACTGAACTCTTCCTCTTCCGATGTACTTGTCATTCCCTGAAGGACTCTGGCTGGCCCTCCACGGGCCAATTATGTGAAGTGGGGTTTGCATGGCCCTGTACTGCTCCAGCTGCACCACTCCATTGGATGTGAATAAAACATTCAGAATCGCACAGATGTTTCATGTCTTTGATCATTCAAGTATGAAAGTATGGATGAATGTAGGGTCAGTGATTTCCCCTTACGTCCATGTTGCTCATGTCGTGGGACTTGAGTCACAGGGTGCAACATTGCCGATTGCGGTCCGTGTGGCGTAGACACTACAACAGAGACACAAGCATCAGTTACTTCCTTGTCCAGCCCAGAACTGAAGCACGCCCAGAACCCCGGGGTCATTGTTCCCACCCCTACGCTGGCCTGGCATACGCCAGGCCAGACCACTCCGCTTACACTCAGAGGGAGGGACGTCAAAGCTACATGTCCCAGGTCTTCCCTGTAGTGATCTGCTGATCACTGGTCTAGTTGTCAGCATGCCACAGCCATTCCCTGAGGGCTGGTTAACACCCACACCACACCCATCCAGCACAGGCGTCACAGGATATGTGACCCTGCCAATGAAAGCAGCCTAGCACATCACATTCCCCACTGCCGGAGATGGCATGATGGCATCCGCACCACGTGGCTCAATCATGAAGGGTCCATGACTTGTGGCACACGGAGTTAGTGGCACCCGCTGCACTGCGGCCCTGCACGGGCCTACCACCATGGGACGACGACTTGAGTTGCACAGGGTTAGTGGCACATGAAGTGCCGAGCGTGTGTACAGCCTGCGATGATGCGTAGGCCTCGATGAGCCGTCTTGCTAATCGTGCTTCAATTTGAATTGTGAGCCCTGCTGGACCGTGGTGCATGCCGAAGGCAGCAGTCGGCACACACATGACTCCGCGGTGCATGGCCACTGGGGGCCTGTGGCGCGGAATCCAGCGTCCGGCTGAGGAGGTTGCACCAGCATGTGGAGGGCCCTCATGGAGACACGCCGGTGGCGGCAGGTGAGCAATGAAGCCTAGGTGCGCAGGGGCGGGCAGTCATCGCTGGGCGGCGGGGCGGCCTCGGGACCAGGGCTGGGGTGCAGCATGCGCACAGGGGCGCGCAGGCACCACCAGTCACGGCAGCGGCCTCGTGGCTGGGGGGGGCGCCGCCCTGGCTGACACGACCCTGCATGCGTTGACGTGATGTGCGCGGGTTGTTTTGGGACGTAGCCACCTCTTCTCCAGTGTGAATCTGCCCGTTGGACAGTGGTCGGCCCCGTGTGTGTAGGCCTATGGACAGGTTGTGGCGGAGACTGATACACACGCAGTAGTCACTTTGGTGGTGGATTTGTGACGTGTGCATTCCCACAGTTGTGAGTTGGGGGATTGTGGAGTTGAGGTGTGTGGTGTGTTCAGTTGGTACTTGCCGATGGGCAGTGCACTTCCATGGGGGCCATCCTCAAAGCGCTGGTTGGTGGCGGACTTGCGGACATGTGGGAATCATGCAGCCTGCCTGGGGAGTATGCGACAACATTGGTGGACAGGCCACGGTGGTCCACTTTTGTCTGCACATTGATGGCATGCATGTGGTTGCTGTTGCTGTGATTGTGTGCAGTGTCGGCAGGGGGCACGAGTCGTACACGTGTGCTGTGAATTGCCCCCAACATGTGCGTGACGCCAGCTATGGCGTAGTTCCCTTGCGTGGTCTCAAGTTGTTCCTGCGCAGTGTGGGTGGAGTGAGGGGCAGGGGTATCGAGCTGACACACACCGTGATGCTTTCAGGTATGATGAGTCCTGCATGATGTGACCGTAACAGCAGTTCGTGTGGTCGTTACCTTCCTTTTCATTCCTACGACGGTTACGGCCACACGAACTTCTGTTACGGTCTTCTCATGCATGATTTGTCATGCCTGTGAGCATTCCGGTTTGTCCAAGTGCAGTACACTGTTCCAGATTAGGCATGTGACTATACGGGAGTTTGACCATTGTCACCATTTCTCCCACAGGTTTCTGGAGACACGTTGCCCTGTTGGAGTTCCCCGTTGGGACTGGAACGCGTTGGCTGAGCTTTTCGTTTTGTTTGTTTGTGTATTTGTAATAAAGTTCTGTTTTTGCACTACTGTTGACTACTGGACTTCATGACCTGGCGCACCCACATTACGGGTACTACGTTCCTGGGTCTGGGGCACGGAAGCGTCTAGCACGGCTGGCGTTGGGGTTGGTTGTGCAGGTACTGTTGTGTAGTTCCTATTTCCCTAATAGGCTCTGCGCATTGGAATAATATACCCTATAGATTCGACATAGGACTGAGGTCAGTATGTCCCTATCGAGTATATTAAACTTAATTACTTTGTGCCAGCTAACTCAGAGGCCACTAGAAACTCCTTGTAAACAAGAAGGGAGTAGTTTCTGGCAACCGCATAAACATGACAACTTTGTTTCCCTTTAGAATCGGAACACTCTCAGAATCGTGAAAACAATAGATAAGTTTCACTCAGCTAATCGTGCATGCTTAGTTTCTTCTGAGTTACACAGAAAGAATAGATGGGCGTTTCAATAAAAGGATTTATTGAACAGTCTTGTTTCTCGTGTAAGAGATATGAGCTGTTATGATCACAAGACAGTATGCAAGATATATAACGTACAGCGTAAGCAGTAGAAAGAAATAATACTGCGCTGGCATTATCTTTTAGCTATGACACTTATATTCATATACATAAATAACATAAGCTAAAAATGTGAGTACTCATAAGATGCTTCTCTAACTAGTTCTACCCCAGTGTACCTAACCTAAGTGTAGTGCAAGGTAAGAAGTAGGTGAAGTATTCTATAGTATGGTATGCTATAGTCTAGTATGCCAAGTCTAGTATGCCAAGAGTCCCTCTAGGTTCTAGTCAGCTCCATACCTTGAGAATGAGAGAGGTGGGAATCTCCTTCCGGGTTTCGAACTCTAACACCCCGCGAAGGGAGTCAGAACACTGGAAGCTGGATTCTCTGCGAGCAGGGATGACAGTGTCTCTTGTCAGTGCGTCAGGCCGGGACACGGGCTCCTCTAAAGTCGAGGTCTCCTCCTACTTGCTTGGGCAGGGGAAGGTATATTTATACCCGGTAGGTGCCTTGGAATGTTAGCATTGACGTAAAGTCGGGCAGAGGAAGACGTCAGGAATGAACCCTTAAGGTATAGCGGTTCATGCATAATAAATGAGTTCTTGGAGAAATCAATAATCCTGTGCTAGGGGAACTCCCAAGAGCTTACGGTCTGGTTTCTAAGAACTCGTTGTGACGTTAGGGTGGACGGATGTAAGTGACCATGCCTGTATTTGGATAGCATGGCTAATGCCTAAATAAGGACTGGGATCTTATGCCTATATATGGGCAATGCGAATTGTGCCTATATAAGGACATGTTTCAGGAAAACCTATATACGGACACCTAAAGCGGAATACAACAGTACACTGCGAATTGGTACTGTCGTGTGGTGCGGATACAGGGGCCCGCCGTTGCTTTTGTGGACATGCATCCATGACATGTGTGAGGGAGTTTGATGGGGCTGGCTGTGAGACTCCTCCGACTCTGGCAGTTGTTGGTTGGAAGGTACCAGGGGCCAACAGGTGCAGCACAGCCAGCAGCTTTGTCTGCGGGGGGATGTTGGTTGTCCGCTGTGTTGGTACCGTCAGCCTGTGGGCAATGTTGGTCAGGATGCGGTGTATGGTTGTCCTTTTGAGCCTGTGTTGGCTAATGGCTTCCTCTGGTGTTGAGTCTCTGGGGCTGGTGCGTTTCAGGGTCGTCCGCTGTCCTGCGCTGCCTAGTTGGTAATCCGGGGGTGGTGGTCTTGGGGGTGGCCTGGGAGTGGTGGCGGTGGGTGTTGTGGCCCTCTTGGTTCTCCGAGCTGCATGATCATTGTCTCCATGGCATCTGTTGGTCTTCAGATGTGGCTCTGGGCTGGGCTCCCTTTCATACTGCAGGTAGTCATCCTGCTTAACACCAGCAAAAGGCAGGTGCTAAATCCCTGCTTCTATCGCGCCTCATCGCCTGTTCTTGCTTCGCATCGCAGATCTGACTGGTCGTTGGGAATCTCGCGAAGTGGTGTTTTCGTGTGTTTTTGCACGGGAACGCCTACTCTGCATCTTATTAGCGTTAGTTGCCGGTGTCATCCGTGGCGATGTTTTTTGCGGCTGCTATCGCGGGAAAACTGGCGATATCGGCTGTTACCACCAGCTTGTGAATAGGGCGATAAATCTATCGCCACTTTGGCTGCGATAAAGTGCCCCTAAATCAGCAATAAGTCCTTGAGAATATGCCCCAGAATCTGAGAACCAAGGGGGCAAATGTCGATGATTTGACCCCAAGTGATTAAAGGGTCTCTTCAGAACTCAGTCATCTGGCTCAGAACCTGCATAAGATTGGAGAAAGAAACCCAGGATAATTCGTCAGTCACTCTGCACCCTAACCATGGGAGTCACAAAAGTTCAATGCACAATTGCAAGACCGCTTGTGAGAAGTTGGCCTGGTGTATGCTGTTCACTAATTAAAGTGGACACCTTGCACCAATACAATTCGACTCTTATGGTAGATAGGTTTAAGACAACCTTTATAGAAAGCTATCCTAGTGGTAGCTGTGGAGAGCAGCCTTCAGGCTAAGTCTTGAAGGAATGTAAAGCAGCTTGTTTTACCACACAATCGCTTGAATCACCAAGTGAAAAGACACCACACAGGTATATATATCAAATATATATGTATTTATTAATAAACAACTCTCTACTAATCTCCTTATGAGATTAGAAGTCAGGAACATATGTACAAGTCAATTGTTATCAAAATAAGTTAGCACAGTAAATATCACAATCTTATCTTGGCTAGACCGGGGTCTAGAGCACATAGAATCGAGGGACCCCCAGAGAACCACCCAGGTAGTTGTAGGAGACCCACTGGGGACAGACGCGGTGTTCAGACACTGGTGCGAGTCCTGTACGAGTCTATGTAAGCGGACGCGATTGAGTTATCAATGTTACAGGCCCCTGGTGTGTTCGAGGCGAATACACCGATCGGTCAGTACGAGTCGAAGGACGCGGATACTGATAGAGTTACAAGGGAGTTGGACGCGATGTGTCTAACACAGACGCGAACCCTGTACGAGTCAGTGCGAGAATCGCACGGGGAAAATAAGAGTTTTAGGATACTTCTGGTGAACCTACAAGCAAGTCACTTACAGGGTAAGTAGTTCTAGGGCCCACACCCACAGGAGCACCGTAGTGCTGGAGTTACCTCACCCAGGGAAGCCGGGTGCACAGGTGTCCTTTGGTGTCGGGTCGCGGCGTCGTTTTCAATGGCGAACAAAGAAGACTTGCTGCTTGTAATGACTGAAGAAGTGTCCGGTGGAATCCAAGCCTGGATTCGGTAGAAGGATGACCTGAAAGCAGAGGGGACAGTGTTCAAAGTCACTTGGCAGTGACTCGGGGCAAGGAGGATGAATGCCCACCGTCGTCGCAGGATTCAGGTCGTTCACGGTTGCCTTGACTCTTCAGCCACGAGGTCCAGGAGGTGTCGACGATGACCAGGAGCTGGATTCGGTGTGTCCCACGATGTCTGCAGCTTACTGTGGTGTCGGCAACTCGATTGGAGCCACCAAGCCTTGGCAACAGCAAGTCTCGTGAAAGGTGTGAAAAGGCAATGGCGCAGACCAGCAAGGTCTGAGGGATTCACCCAGCAAGGGTAAGTCAGGGCAGGCCTGGAGCAACCAGGGGAGCCCTTTGGCTTCTTGAAAAAGTCTTCAGGGGACCCACGAGCTGGCTGGCAAGGGATCGCGAAGACGCCTCGGGAGGATTCGCTCAACAGGGGCCCACGTTCACTCGGGACGGTGTAGGCCTCTGATCTTCGGAGGGATTCCTGCTGGAGGCTGGGACCATACGTGGTCTAAAGCACAGTTTCTTAGAACGTTGTGGAGGGGTTGCACTCGACAATAGTGCACGGCACCCAGGGGTCGCAGTTCCTCGTCACTCGTGGGGTCCACTTGCCTCAGCTTCGCTGGGGACTCACGATGGCCTTGGAGAAGTCAGGAAATCCACTTCTTGGGCTGCAGGGACTTCGGACTCCGGCGGGAGCGGCGTAGTTTGCGACCGTCGTTTGTAGTTTTTGGTGCCTGCCAAGCAGGGAGTCACTCCTTGACTCCAAGGGAGATTCTTCTGTCTTCCAAAGGTAGTGGAACGTCGAAGGGCCAGGATTCTTCTTCAGAGCGTCGTCCAGGGATATCTAACTTACAAGTTCAAGGATTCCCTATCTTATACTGTAAAGAAGGGAGGGACTAGCTCTATGACCCCACCTATGGGAGGGTCAGGGGAGGGGGTGGTTACACCTACTTCCCTTTGTCCAGTTTCGCACCAGAGCAGGGGCAGGTAGCCCCTGAGCCGGTTTGAACTGGCATATGCACAGAGGAGCCTTCTGCTCCCCCAGTGCAGGACTTCAAAGCACTCTAAGAGTGCACCCACCCAGCCCCAATACACTAAACCCTGTCTGGGAGGTGGTTACACCTCCCTGTGACAGGATACCTTTTCTTGGGCTTCCTCCACTGCGAGTTTCGGTCATCAGCAGGAGGGCAGCCCCGTGTCTGTGGCTGGTGCTAAGCACCCTGCCCTCAGGATTGATAGGGCCTGCCTTAGGGGTGACTGATAGGTTTAAATGTGTGTGCAGGAGAGATATAGGGAACCTATATCTCAGTGAGGAGTGCTAGCACCACCTCACCCAGGCTGCAGTAGCAGGCCTGTGGTGTCAGATTTAGTCTGCTTCCCAGGGGTGGCATAATACATGCTTCAGCCCCTGGTAGGCCTGTGAAGTACCTATGCCCTTGGCACCTAAGATACCATATACTAGGGACTCATAAGGCACCACAGTATCCAATCACTAGTGCACCTAGAGTGCACTCCAAATCGTTTAGAGAGAACAGAGAGGCTGGGGCCCTGATTGGCAGGGATCCAGCCTGACTATAGCCAGAAACCAGTGTAACATCAGAAAAAAAGTGGGGGCAACATAAGAGGCAGATCCTACTCTCCTACACAACCCCCCCAAACGCAGGGACACTAAACTAACCTTGACCAGTTGAGTCTTCGTGTTCAAAGTGGAAATACCTTGAGAGTCCATCTGCATTGGCATGTTGGGTCCCAGGCCTATGTTCCACTGTATAGTCCATCGTCTGTAGGGAAATGGACCACCTCAAAAGTTTTGGGTTTTCACCTTTCATCTGCTTAAGCCATAGGAGGGGCTTGTGGTCAGTCTGAACTATGAAGTGAGTGCCAAACAAGTATGGCCTCAGCTTCTTCAGGGCCCACACCACAGCAAAGGCATCCCTCTCTATAGCTGACCAACGTTTCTCTCTAGGGGTCAGCCTTCTGCTAATGAAAGCTACTGGCTGGTCTTGACCTTCATCATTCAGTTGAGACAGTACAGCTCCCACACCCAGCTCAGAAGCATCTGTTTGGACAATGAACTTTTGGTGTAGTCTGGACTCTGTAAGATGGGGGCAGTGCACATGGCCTGCTTTAGGTCTTCAAATGCCTTTTGACAGCTAGCTGTCCACTGAACCTTTTTTGGCATTTTCTTTGAGGTCAGATCATTCAAGGGGGTCACTATAGATCCATATCCCTTGACAAACCTCCTATAGTACCCAGTCAGGCCTAAGAAGGCTCTCACCTGTGTCTGGGTGGTTGGAGCAACCCATTCCATTATGGTTTGGATTTTGCTCTGTAAAGGTTGAACCTGGCCTCCACCCACAAGGTGGCCCAGGTACACAACCTGACTCTGCCCTATCTGGCACTTGGTGGCCTTGATAGTGAGGCCTGCTTTCTGCAGAGCCTCCAAAACATTTCTGAGGTGGACCAGGTGATCCTGCCAGGAGGAACTAAAGACAGCAATATCATCTAGATAAGCTGAGCAATAAGTCTCCATTCCTGCCAGAACTTTATTCACCAACCTCTGAAAAGTGGCAGGTGCATTTTTCAATCCAAAGGGCATCACCACAAAGTGGTAGTGCCCACCAGGGGTCGAAAATGCTGTTTTGGCTTTTGCATCATCAGCTAATCTGATCTGCCAGTAGCCAGCTGTTAGGTCAAATGTACTTAAATATTTGGCTGAGGCCAAAGTATCAATCAGCTCATCTGCCCTTGGTATGGGGTAGGCATCAGTCCTAGTGACTGCATTGAGGCCTCTGTAGTCTACACAAAACCTCATTTCTTTCTTACCACCCTGGGTATGAGGCTTGGGTACCAGGACTATTGGGCTAGCCCAAGGGCTATCTGAAGGCTCAATTACACCTAGCTCCAACATTTTCTGGACTTCAGTCCTGATACAGTCCCTGACATGGTCAGGTTGCCTGTAGATTTTATTCTTGACAGGCAGACTGTCTCCAGTGTCCACCTCATGGGTGCACCAGGTAGTCTGACTAGGGGTCAGGCTAAACATATGTCTAAACTGTTGCAGAACTTGTCTGCACTCAGTTTGCTGATGGTCAGTGAGGCTGCTTGCCAAAGCAACACCATCTACTGACCCATCATCAGGGTTCTGAGAGAGCAGGTCAGGGAGAGGGTCACTCTCCTCCTCCTGGTCCTCATCAGTTCCCATGAGCAAGCCCATGTCAGCCCTGTCAACATATGGTTTTAATCTGTTGACATGGAGCACCCTCAGGGGGCTCCTGGGAGTTCCAAGATTCACCAGATAGGTGACTTCTCCCTTCTGTTCAACTATTGTATGGGGGCCACTCCACTTGTCCTGGAGGGCTGCTGGGGCCACAGGCTCCAACACCCACACTTTCTGTCCTGGCTGGTATACAGTCAGTACAGCCTTTTGGTCATGCCAAGCTTTTTGTAATTCTTGGCTGGCCTCCAGGTTTTTGGTTGCCTTTTTCATGTACTCAGCCATCCGGGAGCGGAGACCAAGTACATAGTCCATCACATCTTGTTTGGGGGCTTGAGAGGTAACTCCCAGCCCTCTTTAACCAAACACAATGGACCTCTTACAGGGTGCCCAAACAGAAGCTCAAATGGGCTGTAGCCAACCCCCTTCTGTGGAACTTCTCTGTATGCAAATAGCAGGCAAGGAAGAAGAAGGTCCCATTTCCGCCTAAGCTTCTCTGGGAGTCCCTTAATCATTCCCTTCAGGGTTTTGTTGAAACGTTCAACCAACCCATTGCATTGTGGGTGATAGGGAGTGGTGAACTTATAAGTTACACCACACTCCTTCCACATTGCTTTTAGATATCCTGACATGAAGTTAGTACCTCTGTCAGAGATGACCTCCTTTGGGAAACCCACTCTGGAGAAAACTCCAATGAGGGCTCTTGCCACCACAGGGGCTGTGGTGGTCCTCAGGGGAATTGCCTCTGGGTACCTGGTGGCATGATCCACTACCACCAGGATAAATCTGTGCCCAGATGCAGTTTGAGGGTCAAGGGGACCAACAATGTCAATCCCTACCCTTTCAAAGGGTACCCCCACCACAGGTAGTGGTATCAGGGGGCCTTTGTTGTGCCACCTGCCTTACCACTGGCTTGGCATGTGACACAGGAGCGACAAAACTCCTTTGTGTCCTCTGACATATGTGGCCAATGAAAATGTGGAACAAGCCTGTCCCAGGTCTTGTTTTGGCCCAAGTGACCTGCTAAAGGGATATCATGTGCTAAGGTCAAGAGGAACCCCTAAACTTCTGAGGTATTACCAACCTCCTGGTGGCTCCAGGTGCTGGGTCTCTACTCTCAGAATATAGGAGTCCCTCATCCCAATAAACTTTATGGGACCCACTAGCACTCCCAGCAGCCTCAGCAGCAGCCTGCTGTCTGAGGGGTTCAAGAGAGGGGCAGCACTGTTGCTCCTTACTCAGATCTTCCCTAGAAGGGCCCCCTGCCCCCAAGAACTCAACCTGATCAGGCTCAAGTCCCTCTGGGGCAGTTCCTTCTTCAGGATCTGCTTCACCTCCCTCTGGAGGGGAATCTGTGATCTGAGACAGAGGGAAGGCACTGCCTTTACCCTACTGCTCCTCCTCTTGGGAAGCATCTGGTCCATTGTTCCAGGATCCAGAGCTGGTTCAGTGTTATGCTTTCTTGCTTGTGACCTGGTCACAGCAAATACCTCTGCAGGGATGCCCAACATCTCAGCATGAGTCCATAACTCTACTTCAGACCAGGCTGAAGTCTCTAGATCATTGCCCAACAGACATTCTACAGGGAGGTCTGCACTGACTACAACCTTCTTGAGGCCAGTTACCCCTCCCCAGGAGAAATTCACAACTGCCAGACTATGGTTGGTCCTGACATTGCTTGCATTGGTCACCTGGTACATTTCGCCCAGGATGATCTGGTTAGGGTCCACAAGATCCTCTGCCACCATGGTGACACTAGCACCTGTGTCCCTAAATGCCAAAGCCTGTTTGCCATTTATTACAGGCTGCTGTTTGTATTTGCCCAGATTACTGGGGCTTACTAGGAAGGACATGTCAATGTCTCCATCACAAATCAGCATTGCCTGAGTGGGTACTCTGACTAGGTCAGAGTCCACTTCAGAACCCAGGGTCAACCCTATTAAACCCTTAGTCTGAGTACCACCTCCACCAGTAGCTGGACTAGGGGGAGCAGTTGCCTTAGGGGCAGGAGTGGTGGTGGTTTGGTCTTTGGACTTGGTACAATCAGAAGTCCAGTGCCTTTCTGTTTACAGAATTTGCACCAGGACTTCTTTTGGCCTTTTCCCTTGTTGGACTGTGACTCCCCACCAGATGCAGATTTTGGGGCCCTTGTGAAGACTTCTGGTCTTTTGCCTTATCCCCACCTTTCTCAGAGCCCTTAGAATCCTGCTTCTTTGTGTCACCCCCTTGGTTCTGGGTTTTCTGCCTCACCCTGGTTCTGACCCATTTGTCTGCCTTCTTTCCCAATTCTTGGGGAGAGGTCAGATCAGAGTCCACCAGGTACTGATGCAACAACTGGTTCTGGCAATTATTAAGGATCTGTTCTCTCATTATCAGATTATACAATCCCTTGAAATCAGTAACCCTACTGCCAACCAGCCAACCCTCCAGAGCCTTGGTTGCACAATCAACAAAGTCAGTCCAGTCCTGAGTCTGTGCCTTCTGGGTGTCTCTGAACTTCAACCTGTACTGCTCAGTGGTTAAGCCAAACCCATCTATCAGTGCACTCTTCAGGACTTCATAATCATCAGCATCCTCTTCTTTAACAGTGAGGAGCTTGTCTCTACCTTTATCTGAAAAGGAGAGCCACAAGATTGCTGCCCACTGCTTTTGGGGGACCTGCTGTACTCTACAGGCCCTTTCCATAGCAGTTATCCACTTGTGGATATCATCCCCACTCTGGTAGGGAGGAACAACCTTGCTCAGGTTCCTATGGTCTGGAATATATTCTCTGCCTCTAGGGACACTGTTGCTGCCACCAGGGGGTTCTAACCCCTCTCTTCTAGAAGCTCTCTGGATCTCCAGGGCTTCCCTATCCAGTGCCAACTGCTTGGTTCTGAGGGCAATTCTTGGCTTCCTCATACTGGAGTAGTTTGCACCTTCTTTCAGAGGAGGTCTCTCTTATGGGAAAGTATAAGTTCCTCTGCTGGACAAATTCTCTGCCAGAGTGATAAGAGTGGTCAGATTCCCTGGAAGGGGACCTGTGCCTCTCTTCCTCTCTGTCAGTTCTCTTAGGGAGAATTCCTCTGTCCTTTTCAGGCCCCTTTGAGCCTGGCCCTTCAATCACAGAGTCCTGGTCATTTGTATTTTCATCATCTGACCCAGATACTATGATTGACCCACCCACTGATTCAGACCCCTTAGCTCCTAGAGCTAATCTAAGATCATCTGTTGTTAGCAGATCTATCAGATGCAGGGTGGAGGGACTCTGTCCTAGCTTCAGGTGTCTTTCAACACACATGGCTCTCAAGTCAGAGAAAGCCATGTCCTTATACTGAGGCTGGGTGGACCCACTGGCTCCACCTTTTAAGGACATTCTAGTGTTGTGCAGTGTTGTACTACCTACACTAGTTTGTGGCCTACTGATCCTAGCTTGAGCTGTAGAAAGGGTGTGCTATCCCTTGGCACACAGCTCTAAGTTCAGTAGAACTTATTGATACTAAGCTTGACTTTATATGTACCTTAAGTACCTATAGTGGTTTTCAGTTAGTAATTCAAATAGAGATTTTCTGGTAAAACAATAGCAAGCTGGAATCCCACACGCTGCCCACCAATGTGAGAAGTTGGCCTGGTATATGCTGTTCACTAATTAAAGTGGACACCTTGCACCAGTACAATTCGACTCTTATGGTAGATAGGTTTAAGACAACCTTTATAGAAAGCTATCCTAGTGGTAGCTGTGGAGAGCAGCCTTCAGGCTAAGTCTTGAAGGAATGTAAAGCAGCTTGTTTTACCACACAATCTCTTGAATCACCAAGTGAAAAGACACCACACAGGTATATATATCAAATATATATTTATTTATTAATAAACAACTCTCTACTAATCTCTTTATGAGATTAGAAGTCAGGAACATATGTACAAGTCAATTGTTATCAAAATAAGTTAGCACAGTAAATATCACAATCTTATCTTGGCTAGACTGGGGTCTAGAGCACATAGAATCGAGGGACCCCCAGAGAACCACCCAGGTAGTTGTAGGAGACCCACAGGGGACGGACGCGGTGTTCAGACACTTGTGCGAGTCCTGTACGAGTCTATGTAAGCGGACGCGATTGAGTTATCAATGTTACAGGCCCCTGGCGTGTTCGAGGCGAATACACCGATCGGTCAGTACGAGTCGAAGGACGCGGATACTGATAGAGTTACAAGGGAGTTGGACGCGATGTGTCTAACACAGACGCGAACCCTGTACGAGTCAGTGCGAGAATCGCACGGGGAAAATAAGAGTTTTAGGATACTTCTGGTGTACCTACAAGCAAGTCACTTACAGGGTAAGTAGTTCTAGGGCCCACACCCATAGGAGCACCGTAGAGCTGGAGTTACCTCACCCAGGGAAGCCGGGTGCACAGGTGTCCTTTGGTGTCGGGTCGCGGCGTCGTTTTCAATGGCGAACAAAGAAGACTTGCTGCTTGTGATGACTGAAGAAGTGTCCGGTGGAATCCAAGCCTGGATTCGGTAGAAGGATGACCTGAAAGCAGAGGGGACAGTGTTCAAAGTCACTTGGCAGTGACTCGGGGCAAGGAAGATGGATGCCCACCGTTGTCGCAGGATTCAGGTCGATCACGGTTGCCTTGACTCTTCAGCCACGAGGTTCAGGAGGTGTCGACGACAACCAGGAGCTGGATTCGGCGTGTCCCACGATGTCTGCAGCTTACTGTGGTGTCGGCAACTCGATTGGAGCCACCAAGCCTTGGCAACAGCAAGTCTCGTGAAAGGTGTGAAAAGGCAATGGCGCAGACCAGCAAGGTCTGAGGGACTCACCCAGCAAGGGTAAGTCAGGGCAGGCCTGGAGCAACCAGGGGAGCCCTTTGGCTTCTTGAAAAAGTCTTCAGGGGACCCACGAGCCGGCTGGCAAGGGATCGCAAAGATGCCTCGGGAGGATTCGCTCAACAGGGGCCCACGGTCACTCGGGACGGTGTAGGCCTCTGATCTTCGGAGGGATTCCTGCTGGAGGCTGGGACCACACGTGGTCCAAAGCACAGGTTCTTAGAACGTTGTGGAGGGGTTGCACTCGACAATAGTGCACGGTACCCAGGGGTCGCGGTTCCTCGTCACTCGTGGGGTCCACTTGCCTCAGCTTCGCTGGGGACTCACGATGGCCTTGGAGAAGTCAGGAAATCCACTTCTTGGGCTGCAGGGACTTCGGACTCCGGCGGGAGCGGCGTAGTTTGCGACCGTCGTTTGTAGTTTTTGGTGCCTGCCAAGCAGGGGAGTCACTCCTTGACTCCAAGGGAGATTCTTCTGTCTTCCAAAGGTAGTGGAACGTCGAAGGGCCAGGATTCTTCTTCAGAGCGTCGTCCAGGGATATCTAACTTACAAGTTCAAAGGTTCCCTATCTTATACTGTAAAGACGGGAGGGACTAGCTCTATGACCCCACCTATGGGAGGGTCAGGGGAGGGGGTGGTTACACCTACTTCCCTTTGTCCAGTTTCACGCCAGAGCAGGGGCAGGTAGCCCCTGAGCCGGTTTGAACTGGCATATGCACAGAGACGCCTTCTGCTCCCCCAGTGCAGGACTTCAAAGCACTCTAAGAGTGCACCCACCCAGCCCCAATACACTAAACCCTGTCTGGGAGGTGGTTACACCTCCCTGTGACAGGATACCTTTTGTTGGGCTTCCTCCACTGTGAGTTTCGGTCATCAGCAGGAGGGCAGCCCGGTGTCTGTGGCTGGTGGCATCCATTTTGTGATGCCAGGGCTCTTCAGGATTCTACCGTGTTTCCACAGTGGGTACATGTCTACCCCTCTAGAAGGGTGGAATGCTACCTCCGCCGCCAGGACTGGTGGGGGGGTAGTATTCCAAGGTGTTTGACACCAAACACGACATGTTTTGATGCAGCCATTCCAAAGTTAGCATTTTACCGCGAGGATATAATGCACTTAAGAGTATATGGTTTAACCGCATCCACAAACAGCACCAGAGAATGGACTCTGAGAGGTGCAGCGGGGCCCTGCTCAGGCAGAGGCACCCCTCACATTAGAAACCAAGCACCCTGCCCTCAGGATTGATAGGGCCTGCCTTAGGGGTGACTGATAGGTTTAAATGTGTGTGCAGGAGAGATATAGGGAACCTATATCTCAGTGAGGAGTGCTAGCACCACCTCACCCAGGCTGCAGTAGCAGGCCTGTGGTGTCAGATTTAGTCTGCTTCCCAGGGTGGCATAATACATGCTTCAGCCCCTGGTAGGCCTGTGAAGTACCTATGCCCTTGGCACCTAGGGTACCATATACTAGGGACTCATAAGGCACCACAGTATCCAATTACTAGTGCACCTAGAGTGCACTCCAAATCGTTTAGAGAGAACAGAGAGGCTGGGGCCCTGATTGGCAGGGATACAGCCTGACTATAGCCAGAAACCAGTGTAACATCAGAAAAAAAGTGGGGGCAACATAAGAGGCAGATCCTACTCTCCTACACCACTGAAACACTCACCTACTGAGAGTATTTCACGGATATACCGTCCATTTCATGTAAACGTCACCATAAATAAGAGTCCTGTGTGAATCCTAGCAACCGATTATTAAATTAATCAAAGCTTACTTGACATCTTCACCGGACTTTCAGTGTGTGCAATCACCCTTATTCCATTACCAGTGAGTACAAACCGGTACTAAGAGCAGCATAGAAGGCCCATCACTCGGCCCCACATTTGTGTTAAAACGTCCTTGTGCCTGGATATGCTCAGGGGATGTTTACAGGCCAGAGTTACACCATAACAGTTAAACCCCAAGCAGTGACTCACTCACAATCAACCTGGACCCCACCCTGGTTCAATAATCCGTGGTGTCTCACAACTCATGGTGCCACACTTCACCGTACATCAAGTAATCTGTTTAACTTACACACTTATACAAGAAACGTGGAAGAACCAGGAAGTATTCAATGGGTAAAAGCCTGCATCTTCATCAACAAGGTCACCCTAACCACTCAGGTGTGGCGCTACAATACATTACACAAGTCCGCATGTATTACTACTGCTTGCTCAGTAGCTGCCATGAATAACTATAAAATTGCCCCTTTAAGTAATACAGCAGTACTGCACAATGAGCCTGGGTTAGTCCTAGAGCACTCGTAGTAATCACCAGTGTATGTTGCAGCCATGCTGCTCACGACTAGCTGAACCCACTTGTAAGTACACCCTAATTGTATCAAGGTGTGTGTTCTAAGTACAGAACTGTTAAGTCTTTTCCATAAGCATCAACCTAACGCTGTTACTGCGTTTTAGCCATCATGCTTATACACCCTGGCCCTTATTTATGAGGGCTTGCGCCGCTGTTACGTCACTTTTTTGTGATGCTGTGTTGGCGTAAACAATGCGCCTTATTTACAAAGTGATGCGTGTAGGCAGATGAGTCACTTTGTAAAGGCCTGCGCTACATTATACCTGCATCAGGGTTGATGTATGCAGGGTGGGCGTTACCCCGTAAAAAAGCCTCGTAGAAGTGGCGCACTAAAATCTATGAGATTTTACTGCACCACTCCTACGACTTGGCTGCGTCACAATCCGCAGGGCTGACACAGGACTTTTCACATGGGACTCGCCCCATGTGTTATGACACATTGCTGGAGTTGCATCAGTTATACGACACAGAGAGAAATACAGCCATTTGTTGTCGTTTTAAGGGTCTCCAAAGGTCTGTGCATAACACTAAATGGGACTTTAAACAAAATGGAATATATTCATTTGTAACGACTTTCCTGCCTTTGTTTACTTTAATTATTAGTCAGGGGTCATTAACGCAGCCCTACAAAACGTTTCAAAGTGCTTGCGATTTATATTTGCTGTTAAAGTATGTGCAGATAAAAGCTAAAAATACCACCTTTAATGAATTTTCCTTATTTTTGCACCGGCCGGGACATTAAAATACCGGTGTGGCAGGAGAAAACCAGCCAGGTTGCGACCCTTGCTGCTCAGTGGCTATGGGGTGACAGGTTGGATACTATAGTGTAGTGTAGCTCCTATTTCCCTAATAGGCTCTGCGCATTGGAATAATATATCCTATAGGTTTGACATAGGACTAAGGTCAGTATGTCCCTATAGAGTATATTAAACTTAATTACTTGTGCCAGCTAGCTCAGAGGCCACTAGAAACTCCTTGACAACAAGAAGGGAGTAGTTTCTGGCAGCCGCAAAGACATGACCACTTTGTTTCCCTTTAGAATCAGAACGTGTCCCAGAGTCGTGGAAACAATAGATAACTATTTCACTCAGCTCAATCGTGCATGCTTAGTTTTCTCCAAGTTACACAGAAAGAAATAGACGGGCGTTTCAATAAAAGATTTATTGAACAGTCTTGTTTCTGGTGTAAGTAAAATGTGCTGTTACGATCACAAGACAGTATGCGAGATAAATAATGTACAGAGTGAGCAGTAGAAATAAATAATACTGCGAGAGCATTATCTTTTAGTACATATGCCTTTACATAAATAACACAGACTAAAAATGAGTACTCATACGATGCGTTTCTAATCTAGTTCTACCCCAATGTACCTAACCTAACCTAGGTGTAGGGAGAGGTAGGAAGTAGGTGAAGTATTCCTTACTATGGTATACTAAGAGTATGTTAAGCCTAGTATGCCAAGTATGCCAAGAGTCCCTCTAGGTTCTTATCAGCTCCATACCTGAAGAATGAGAGAGGTAGGAATCTCTTTGCCAGACTCGAACTCCAACACCCCGCAAGGGAAGTCAGATCACTTGAAGCTGGACTCTCTGTGTGCAGGGATGACAGCGTCTTCTCAGTGCGTCAGGCCGGGAAACGGGCTCCTCTGAAGTCGAGGTCTCCTCTGATTTACAGGGGCTAGGGAAGGTATATTTATACCTGAGAGTACCTAAGAATGTTAGTATTGACGTGAGTCGGACAGCGAAAGACGTCATGAATGAACCCCTAAGGAATAATGGTTCATGCATAATATATGAGTCCTTGAAGAAATCAATAGTCCTGGACTAGGGAAACTCCCGCAGCCTAAGGGTCTGTTCTTCATGAACTCGTTGTGACGTTAGGGTGGACGGATGTCGGAGACCATGCCTGTATTTGGAGTGCACGGTTTAATGCCTAAATAAGGGCTGGGATTTTATGCCTATATAAGGGCAGGGCGAATTGTGCCTATATAAGGACATGATACTGGAAAGCCCGTTTAAGGACACCCTAAGAGGAATACAACACCCACTCCACTTTCGTGTGTACGATAATACTAAAATGCTAAACATTTAAAATGCTAAACATTAAATGGAGTACCGCATATTTAAAAATATTTCTTAAAAGCATTAAAAAACATAGTAAAAAAAAAGGTACTGTACATTTGAAGCAAATGCTTTTCATTTCAGGCATAAAGTTCGAAAATAAATGCAATTGGAATGAAAGAAGCAGTAATATTTACATGCGACAGAAAATGATCGATAAGTTGTTCAAAAATCAAAGTCATTTCATGTCATGAAAATTAATGATCTGTTTTAGACACATAAGATGACGAAGTGTCCGTGGAAGTACCTTGAAGTCTGTATTATAAGGCTAGTTCTACTTTAAGCAGATTGAAGTGCCATTTTCGTTCGAAAAAATGGGAAAAAGTTCAATTTTGGTAGAGTTCCAAGTTTTTGTAGAATGAAGGCCAAATTGTTACTGCATCTCTGGAACACTGTATGCTGAATCAGAGTCAGTTTACGGTCTGGTGTAAACATGAGATCATCTATTTCTATAGACAAAACATCATCCACTGTAGTTGGTGTCAGTTGGAACACCTCGTGTAGTAGATTAATTGCACAGAGATGGGAAGCATCGCTTTCAGCATTGGTCGCAGCAGCAATGTTCGCGTCCGTTGTTACCTGTGTGCCTGTAGTTCTTTCTCGTACCTCAGCAGCAGCCGGAAGCGTCTGTGAGATCTCAATGAATGCTGACATCAGGATTGGTAGCCTCTGGGGACAACACAGAGCATGGGCCGTTATCGGGACCAGCAGAGTATCGACATCCATTGGCGTAGCTGATGTAAATGTGAGACAAGTGTCTAACACGCATTCTTCACCGCATAGCAGGCATCGCAGAACAGGTAAGATGCAATCTTGCCAGATTGGTCTGAATGACAGGAACCACGTGGTATTCAAGTCCCGTAGACGAGTCATGCCCAATAGCTGTACTATTCGCTCACGGCACTTTCGTTCAAGGAGAGTTTTTCCATTTCGCTCGGAGTGATGTCTGCGAATAGGCTGGCCATAGCGCAATAGCAGGAAGAGAAATAGAATTCCGGCAACAAGTGCTAGAATTAATGGTATGCCACCAAACACCGAATGTGCAAAGTTCGGGATGATTCCGAGTATTGCCTGGAAAGGTGCTAACAGACTGGAGCAGATGCTCTTAAATACATGTACAATTCCGGTTGTATCAGACATATTGAAGATACGTCCTATCATTTCTATGAAATGTATAGGGCAGTTTGTACGTATTAAAGTCAGTATCTCAGCCGAAGTCCTTGCTACTTGTAGATCATAGGTTTCTTTGGCCGAGGTCAAAGGCACTGTTTGCTGTAAAAGCATGGCTTTCATTCTGCTCAAAGTATCAAATCTTATAAAAGAGACGTTCAGCGAAGGCCATAGAGGCGACTCCCTGACTGTGTCTATTGGGGCAAACAATACTTGCATACAGCAAGTGACCCTGGAGTTGACCGTTACTAGATATGGGATGCCTGGCAACATGCTGCAGCAACTTTGATCATTCAACATGAGGTAACTCCCATTAGAAAGTTGTCCAAACGTTGGATTAATCACAGCAGCTGGTGTACCCTGCTGATGGCAAGACAAATTTGCCACAGAACCATTACAAGCCCCGTGTAAAGAAATGTCCTGACATATAAGCGAACCGCTCAATGCACGTTTACAATGTGTACCGCTCAAAAACACTTCACGATCCCCACTCCAACATCTATATGTATACGGTAAATCCCAAGATGTCTTAATGTATTCCTTACCCAACCTTTCATATTTGCCTGCTTGCATTTGTTTGAGGCAATACTGAAACTGAAAAGTAGTCACAGGTACTGTGATTTTGCCATGAATAAGCCATTCTGTAGCTGGTTTTTCTGCCACTGTGAATGGTAACTGTTCCAGTTTTTCAATGCTCAGCACTGTATACCTTGCTCCTCTTTGTGCCAGTTCGATCTGTTTATCAGTTAGATTGTATTCTGCAAACAGAGCCGTTGTGTTGATAAAACGCCAAGGCACATGGCCCGCTCGCAAAGATTGCAGCGTCCAACTTAACAACACAATAGAACGTAATTGAGACTGGCCTTGTTGTAACATCGCCAAATCTTGTTCCAGTATGTCGATAGCAGAGGATACAATGCCATCCAATGAATATATTCTGGAGGACAAAGTTGTTAACCCATTGTCGACCACAGAGAGTGTTTTCTCTAAATTAATACGATCAAGTTCACGTAATCGTTCTGCAGCCTCCATCTGTGATACTTTCCATGCTTCATTATAGGCGGCATAAATGACGGCATATATGAAACGTTTTTGACGCGGTTTTCTTGGTCCAAGCAAGAATTCCCTAAGGTCTGCGTCCTTTTTAAGTAAGGTTAAGTGTTGTTTCACATCCTGTAGTGTAGACTTATGCAGCCAATCGAGGCATAATTTTCCTACACTGTATGTTGTTACTACCCCCGGATGTTGTCTTTGGACGTATCTTGGGTCTGGCCTATGAATAGTAAAGCCCTGAGTTTTATTCAGGAATCTGTCCTGACAGTTATTCGTGTCTGTGGGCCAGATCAACCATTTTTTCCAATCAGGATTAGATCTGTTGAGTTGTAGTATATTGTCGACTGTCACCACTGCCTGTGTATCGGTATCACTTGCAGGTGCTGGTACAGAAGGTGTGTTCATCTCTTTGATCTTGGCTAATCCAAGACAAGATGTTTGTTGGATGGTTTCATTCAAAAACATTATTTGTTCAGGGATGATACAGGCTCTAAATAAAGCTTCTATCCCCTGCACTTGCCAATCTTTAGTACCCCACACAGTTTTTGTGTCTATTGTGTCTTTCCAAAAGTCGAAACCCTGTCTAGACAGTTGGGCATTAAATAATGCAGAGTAAATCTGTTTTGTATTTGTTAACATAATTTTCAGTCCTGTCTTGTTTACATTTTTATAGTAAAACATGTCTGGATCAGATGTATTGTAACCTGAAAAATATGGAAATTTACTAGCAAATGTTTTTGAACTACCTTTAGGTGGTGTAGGACAATGTTCCCATTGGTTAAACATAAACACATTTCTTGGATATGCAGATTTATGCAAATAATGATGACCATAGTGGTTATAACAATACAGTTGTTCATAGTCTGATGAACCCTCTAAATATTCATTTTTAGAAAATGCAGCCGATTTTTCTAGGTCATACATTATGTCGTTAACAGTCTCAAAGTCCCAATCATCTGAATAGGTATTGGACGGAATTAGATCACTTAGTGAAATTTTAAACAAATGTGGAATGTTCAATTGTTCCGTCGGACCGGAGATATCAAAATCTGTTTTGTCCCACACTATACCATCCTGTATAGGAACAGCTGTGATGTTCACTGATGACAAGTCTCTTGCTTCACGATGGGAAGATTTATGAGGTTTCAAAAGTACGTTCACGTCTTTGTTTTCAGTGTTCGCATGGATGTATCTGCCACTAATAAGCACGCTCCCAGTTGTAACCAAAGCTAGCCAGAGCAGGAAAACAAAAAGTCCAGATATAATCCAGAGTTCAATCCATGGAGAAACCAAATAAGTCTTTTTCAGAAAGTGAAGAAAGTCTTGTACTTGCTGCTTGAATTCCAATGATGCTGGCGTCGTTTCAGGTTCACTCGGATCTTCTGAGAACGTATCAAAGTTAATGAAATAGCCAGAAGCAGTTCTATCAATTGTTGGAATTGCATCAGGATTTGTGGAAATCACTGGAACCAGTTCTTCACTTGCCACGTTGGTGTAGACAGGTGTATTTGGACAAACTGTTACTTGGTGTTCAAGAGGGATGAGTTCTATAGCGTTGTTGCTTAGTCCTCCATCTGTTACAGCTGAATTCTCGATTGTTATCAGTCTTTCAGTCTGAACCTCTTGGATAGTAGCGAGAGGAGTGCGTCTGCTACTAGGTCGGAGTCCACGAGGCCTACTATTTAGTATTGGCCACATACTATGGTTTGACCAGGTCGATGGACACAAATCTTTTCTCCTTTCTTCCAGCAAGGGGCGGCAGAAGTACTGTTCTTGTTCCTTGAACTGCTAGGACAGGTACTGGTTGTCTGTAAGAAGGTCCAAATTCATTCTTGTCTGCAATTTTTTCTCTGACTAGATCCCCAACTTTTGGAATCCAGACAGGCCTTGCTGGGACCGCCGATTTTTCCCCAGTGGTGGTTGGCTGTAGGAATACGTTGCTTTGTTTCGTTCTTAACTCATTGAGTTCCTGTAAAACAGCCAAACGATCTTTGATATCAAACGGTTTATTTTCCACCACTGTGCCTACGTGTTCAAGGTCTGGTACCCACATTCTTGTCCCAAATAGGACCTCATATGGAGTGACCACCCTAGAGAACTTCTTGGCAGATTGTTCAATGAGCGTTGGACCCCACTAAGGTGTTTGACCCACCCATCACCCGAACCTAATACCCTAGCTGTTATAGACTGCTTTATGTCCCGGTTTTTCCTTTCCACAACCGAATTTCCCTCAGGATGGAATGGAGAGGAGTACCGCAATGCAACGCCCAGACTGACCATGGCTTCTTTGTAAGCCCGAGAGCTAAACGCAGGACCCTGGTCAGAATGTAGCGTGCCTATTGCGTATGTGCCGATAAAGACTCGCAAATCTTTTATAACAGTTCGAGCGTCAGCTGAGCGCTGAGGCCATAACCATAGGAACCTAGATTCATTATTTTTGGGAATGCCTTTGTCCAGTAGGACGCAGGTGCGTAGATAGTCTAATGCTGTCTAACAATGGTGTCTGTACTGGGTTACCGCATTCGCAGCATGGTGTCTGGTGGCTCTCTCGCTGTAATTTACAGTCTAAGCAGTTGTTGATGAATATGTGAATTTCTGTATTCATTCCAGGCCACCAGTACATCTCTTTTAACGTCATAATTGTTTTAGAGATCCCTTGATGTGACAGACCCTCCCCTAAATGTGTTTCATAAATCAAGGCTGCTCTACGTTCCATGTTTGGGATTACCCTATCCCCCACTCCAGGGATTCGAGCAAAAGGAACGTTGTTCGCATCAATTACATAAGAGTACTTGAGTGGATACTTTTTAGGTAACGCTGCACTGCTGCCTTTGCTTGAAGCATTGACAGCCAACATTATCTCACCGTCTATTTTTGTTTTTGAACGAGTGATCGCAGCTACGGAAGCCGTCTGCACAGCCCCCTTCTGCGGCTTCATCAGCCAATGAATTCCCTGCAACGTGAACGCCATCACGTTGATGACTCAGTGTGTGGATCTTGTGAGCCTTTGGTAGTTCGTTTTTCAACTGAACTGCTTGTTCCCAAAGCGTTTTATGCTTTATTGTGCCATCTTTCGCATCTTTGAATCCATTTTCAAGCCAGTTTTGTTTATATTCATTATACGACTGAACACAGTAAAAGGAATCGCACACTATCAGTGTGGGGAATTCTCGATCTGAGCTTTCAAGTGCCAGTTTGAATGCTTGTAGTTCAGCTCGCTGAGCTGTACAATCTCCTAGAGACTGGGTTTTTGTGACCATAGGTCTGAAGATGCCATTTCGTATGCGACCTTTAACGATTGCACACGCTGCACTGTAAGCTTGCTTACTCCCTATTGCGGGTTGTGCGGATCCGTCAGTGTAAATTATGAATTCGTACTGATCGAGAGGCAGAATTTCAGTAGGCAGAGGAGATTCATGTTCATATTGCAGGAATGCTTGTGTTTTTAAATCTGGATCAAAAACATATTCAACATCTGTTGCAGCAAGAGAATTAACCCATTGTATCCATCTTGGATGTAATGCTTTAGCATTTGGAATGCTTGCATTTGTGACCGCTTCTAAAGCTGGTACCGGGGTTACGACAATAATGCATTTCCCTTGGGCTAAGGCTCTTTCTTTTGCTACAGCGCTTTGAACTGCTGTTAGAATTCTTTCAGTTGAACTGAAGCGCATTTCCGCTTGTGTGTACAAATGAGATTTGTATACAATTGGTATTTTCTCACCCTCATTGAAGGTTAAGTAGGTGAATCCGCATAGACCCGAAATTATTCGGATCACCAAATTGCGTTGACTTACGCGTGTTTGTAAGTGATTTGTTGCTAACATGTTAGCCTGTAGTGAACGCAAGATTTCTGTGTGTTCCTGTGTCCAGTTTCTGATCGAAAAATCAGGTTTGATTAATGCGTAGAGAGGTTTAACCCTTTCTGCGTAATTTAGAATGTATGTTCTTCCAAAGTTTAGGAAACCCAGGATGGATTGTAAGTTTTTTAGCGTTTTTGGAGGTTGGAGCAGCGCACACTTTTCTAAAAAGTTAGCTGCCAAGCTCTTGCCTTCACTTGAAAGCTCATATCCTAGAAATAGGACATTGAGATGGGCAATCTGGAATTTTTAAAGTTGAACTTGGAGCCCTCAGAGGCGAAACCCAGTATAATGGTGCTCACCCTGTTCAAGTGTTTTTCCAGGTCATCGTCTGTCAGATATATGTCATCAACATAGGACAATGCCTCATTGTCATAAATTTGTAGTAACTCCGTTACCCTCGCTGAGAATAAACCTGGGCTGTTCTTGAACCCTTGTGGGAGTCGACAAAAGTGACGCTGGGTACCCATTATGGAGAATGCTGTTAAGTACCTGCTTTCAGGTGCTATGTTTTGACAAAAGAAACCATTTGAGATGTCTAATGTTGTTTTATATTTTTTACGCACAATGTTATTCATTAATGCTGTGCTATGTGCATTTTGCACTGCAAAAGTTTTAGAACAAGTGTTTAGGTGTCTGTAGTCCAAAACTAGACGATATGTATTGTCTGGTTTGGAGACAGGAAACAAAGGATTGTTCATTGAGGAGGTGCATGTTTCAATCACCCCTTGGTATTCAAGTTGATCTAAGATCTCCCTGACCTGTTTTTTAGCTTCTTGCTTTATTGGGTACTGCCATTGTGCAGTTGGTTCATGTTTCAGATGTATTTTATGGTGAGGTGAGTCCTCATCCCATCCTACATGATTTTTATATAATGCTGGGGCCTGGGCCACTGCCCATTTCCTGGCATATGTATATTTTAGGTGAATTGGAATATGGTTGGAGAAGGCAGGCATAATAATGTCCTCGCCATGTGGGCACTCCCTGACAAATTGTGGTGGCCAGTCCTTTTCTGCTAGAAGTATGTCATAGCCCTTTGATAGTCTTTCCCAAAAAAGTGCTTTCACCTGTCTAGGTTTGTCTCCCTCCATCCGGAGTGTTATTTCATATAACTTTTGTGGAGTACTAACCCTGGTGTCTACAGTCTCAACTGTAATGTACTCATTCAAGTCCACTATCTCCAGAAGTTCCTTCAGGTTCTGGCGAACTATTGTGACTTCTGCTGCACTGTCCAGCATTGTCTGAGCCCATTCTCCGTTCTTGAGTTGTGTTCTCAGTATTCTCGGCATGTCTGATCTTTAGACCTGCTACTTTCTTTTTGGAGAATTGAGGTTTTGCTTTAGTTTTGGGAGCGTGTTTGTCGTCTTTCGATTTCACGCGTTCTTCTCTATGTTCCGATCATCCTCTCCTTTCCGAAGTCTGTGATGAGATCTGAAAGGGACGAGAGGAACGTGTATCAGTATCTTGATACCTGTCAGGCTTTCTCAAATTATCCCTATTCCTGAGGTTATACCTCCTTTCAGAGGGCTCCTTTTGAGGAGACCTACCTCGGGATTGAGAACGTTTCTCGTTTGATTTTTGTTTAGTAGACTCCCACTTCTTTTTAGAAGATGTAGGAGTTTGTTTAATTGAGTCCTTCTCAGGACTTTCAGATAGCTTCGGCTTCAATGGTCTTCCACCCAAACTATCTCTGCCTAATTCTGCATAAGATTGTTCAATTATTCTGGGTAGCTCAGTTTGATGTTCTGTAACATCAAATTCCCTTAATTTTTGGCGGATCGCAACTGCTGCTGCCTCTCCTTTAATATTAGATAATATTATTGTTGAGACCTGGTTGAAATTTTTCAGTAATTTCATACCTAAATTTAGAGCAGGCTCTGCCCCTTATTCGTTTTGAATTTGTTTCAGGACATCAGGTATTACCGCAATTGACGGAATGCCATGTGTTTTGGTATAGATGGCAGCAAAGACTGAGCCCCAAGTGGTGCAGTCTTCCAGTTGTGGTGTGATCCCCATTGGTAAACTGATTGTTAGTATTCTGTTTTTCTCATATGGGCTAGTATTTGGAAATACTGCTTCGACTTGAGAAATTTTTTGAGCTATTCAGAATGGAATTTGCTCACGTTTTGTGGGCATTTTACCCATGACTGTGTATAGAGTCTGTGGTGTAATTTTTAGTGTATTCCCCTGTTGATGAGTTTGATTTGGAAGTGTCAATTGTTGTTGGACTGTAAAAGTCCGCATGACATATTGGACCAATTGTCTGTAGATTTTTATTACCTCTGTGAGTTGAGTAAGTAGTTCCTCGTCTGACATTTCTTCAATGTCAGGATGAGGTGTGTAGCCGGCTAGAATCGGCCATGTTGCTCCTGGTCTACCTAGTGGACCGAGCCTGGTAATGTTTTTGTGATGTTTTAGGGCGCCTTTAAACCAGAGCTGATGCTCCTGGTATGTTAATGGAATTTCAATATCCTCGAAAGGAATGTATTCCTCTGGTGGATCATCTTCTTTGTAGAAGTGAAACATGTGTGTTACTGAATTGGATTCAGGAAATATTACCCATGAATAGAATACCTCTGTCTGAAATGATTCATGTGCCTCTATCACGAAAACTGCTCTACCTCCTCTTGGTGGTAGGCCATGTTTTATAAGTTTTAGAGTTATGGCTCTTCTTAAGTTTGGAGCGATGTTTATGACACTCTCCTCGGTTTCATTTAAACCTGTAATGTTAAAAACTGCTGCTAATGCGTTTAGGTGGTGAGCTATTTTCCCCTGAGATTATTTCCTAATGTGATTTATACTTAGGATGTTATTGTCTGATGCGTTTAGACTGGAGAGATAACTGCATAATGGGTTTATGGTGGTGAGGTTGGCGCATAAGGTTTTGCGCCTAATGTGATGCTGTGCATAATGTGGTTTATGTTACAGGCTGATGCTGAGTACAGTGGTTACCAGTAATTACTGGTTGTACGTTTCTGATATGTCCTACATTTATTATGTGTTCTACATCTATTACCTTTACTAAGTGATGGTCCTGACAGTGGTCCCCGTGGCCCTGTCATGTGTACATAATCCCCTGTAAATATTGTCCCGTGCCAGTTGGCACAGTGTATTGTATGTGCGTACTATTCTAATGTGTTATGATAATACAAAGGCTATTTTTATATATAACCTTGTGTGGAGTTCCTTTTGTAGTGTGCCTTGGGTTTTGTGCTGTGTGTGTGTTGCGCAAACGCTTTACACATTGCCTCCGGGATAGGCCTGACTGCTCGTGCCAAGCTACCAAGGGGGTGAGCAGGGGTTATCTTGGGTGTGTAACTCTCTTGCCCTGACTAGAGTGGTGGTTTCTGCTTGGCTTTGGCGCAAGCCTTAGCCAACCAGAAATCCCATTTCTAACATAGAGTCAATACCCATGGGAGCACCGGAGTACTCGAGTTACCTCACCCAGGGGAGCTGGGTGCATAGGTGTCTTTCGGGGTCGGGTTTCGTTGTCGTTTTCAATGGCGATCTGCTGCAAAGTGCTGCTGGCGACCAAGTCGAAAGTGTTCGGGTGGATCCAAGGGTGGATCGAAATCTGAAGAACCTGAAAGCAGAGGGGACAGAGTCTGGGTCACTAGCCAGTGACCAGGAAGGCGATGAGCAGATGCCCACCGATGTCGGGTGCTTCAGGTAGGTTGACGGTCATCTTGACTCTTCAGCCACGAGGTCCAGGAGGCGTCGACGACAACCAGGAGCTGGATTCGAGCTGTCCCACAACGTCTGTCGATTGCTGCGGTGTCGGTGACCAGATTGGACCCAACAAGCCTTGACAACGGCAAGTCTCGTAGAAACAAAGAAAGGACAATGTTGCAGACCAGCAAGGTCTGGGGGACTCACCCAGCGAGGGTAAGTCAGGGCACCTCTGGAGCAACCAGGAAAGCCCAAGCAGAAGAAGAGTTGCCTTCGGGAGGGCCCACTAGCCAACGGACTAGTGACCGCGAAGGAGCCTCAAGTGGACGCACTTGGAGCTGGCTCACAGGACACTCGTGGAGTGGAGGCCAGTGATCTTCGGTGCAGTCGGTGCTGGAGGTGGGGGCTACTTGGAGCCTAAAGCACAACTTCGTGGGAGACCAGGAAGATGATGCACTTGCAAAAGTACTTGGTGTCCAGGGGTCACGGTCCCACGTTACCCACGACAGCTACGGGCCTCAGCTTTGCTGGGGACTCAGGGCAGCCTCGGGGAAGTCTGGAAATCTACCTCTGGTGATGCAAAGACTTCGGCGTCAGGTGGGAGCTTCAGCGATGCAGACCGGACAATTGCTTCTTAGGTGCCTGCCAAGCAGGGGAGTCACTCCTTGACCCCAAGGGAGATTCTTCAGTCCTCTAATCTTAAAGTAGAGCGTCGAAGGTCCAGGATTTGTCTTCAGAGTTTCGTCCAGGGTAATCTAAAGTCCTAAGGACTGGGGTCCCATACTTATACAAAGTTAGGGGGTTGGACATACTCTGGGGACCCACCTATGGGAGGGTCAGGGAAGAGGGGTGGTTACACCCATTCCCTTTGTCCAGTTTCGCGCCAGAGCAGGGGCAGGTAGCCCCTGCAACCGGTTTGAACTGGCATATGCACAGGGACGCCAAATGTGCCCCCAGTGCAGGACTTCAAAGCACCAGAGGGTGCTCCCGCCCAGCCCCAATACACACTATCCTGTCTGGGGACAGGAAACCTATTGTCCAGGCCTCCCCTGCCAGAGTTTCAGTCAGCAGCAGGAGGCCAGACCCGTGTGTGTGGCAGTGGCATCCATTTTGTGATGCCAGGGCTCTGGAAAGAAGTTACCGGGTAGCCCGGTGTGTACATGTCTCTCCCTCTAGAAGGGTGGAATGCTACCTTCCCCGCCAGGATTGGCGGGGGAGGTAGTATTCCAAGATGTTTTACACCAAACACGACATGTTTTGGTGCAGCCAGTCCAAAGTTAGCATTGTACCGCGAGGATATAATGCACTTAAGAGTATATGGTCAGGCTGTACCACAAACAGCATCATAGGAGGGACTCCGAACGCTGCAGAGGGGCTCTGCTCATGCAGGGGCACCCTCTCACATAAAAACGAAGCACTCTGCCTTCAGGATTGTTAAGGCCTGCCATAGGAGTGACTTATAGGTTTATATGTGTGTGCAATGGTAGTGATATAGGTAGCCTATACCACTGTAAGGGGTGCATGCACCACCTTACCCAGGCTGCAGTAGCAGACCTGTGGTGTCATTTTGGATGGCCTTCCAGGGGTGGCACAATACATGCTGCAGCCCCTGGTAGGCCTCTGAGGTACCTATGCCCTGGGTACATAGTATACCATATACTAGGGAATTATAAGGGCACTCCAGATTCCAATCAAAGATGTACCTAAGGTACATGGAAACCATTTTAGAGAGGAAGCAGCTAGGCTGGGGTTCTGATTAGCAGGGCCCCAGCCAGACTAAAGTCGAAAAACAGTCAAGCATCAGCAAAAAGTGGGGGTACCCATGTGAAGCAGATCCTACTCTCCTACACTCTGTTGCTTCTTTCAGCAATTCTCTTGCCTCTTTGTGCACTTCTCTTCCCTCTTTCTGCACATCTGTTGCCTCTTTCTGCACCTCATTTGTTTCTTTCTACACCTCTGTTGCTTCTTTCAGCAATTGTCTTGCCTCTTTGTGCACTTCTCTTGCCTCTTTGTGCACTTCTCTTGCCTGTTTCTGCACTTCTCTTGCCTCTTTCTGCACCCCTGTTGCTTCATTCTGCACTTTCCATGCTTCTTTCTGCACCTGTCTTGCTTCTTCCTGCACCCCTGTTGTCTCTTTATGTACCTCTTTTGCCTCTTTCTGCACTTTTCTTGTCTTTTTCTGCACCTCTCTTCCCTCTTTCTGCACGTCTGTTGCCTCTTTCTGCACCTCATTTGCTTCTTTCTGCACCCCTGTTGTCTCTTTCTGTACTCGTCTTCCCTCTTTCTGTACCTTTCCTGCCTGTTTTTGCATCTCACTTGCCTCTTTCTGCACTTTTCTTGCTTCTTTCTACACCTCTGTTGCTTCTTTCAGCAATTCTCTTGCCTCTTTGTGCACTTCTCTTGCCTGTTTCTGCACCACTCTTGCCTCTTTCTGCACCTCTGTTGGCCCTTTCTGCAACTCACTTGCTCCTTTCTACACTTCTCTTGCCTCTTTCTGCACCCCTGTTGCTTCATTCTGCACTTTCCATGCTTCTTTCTGCACCTGTCTTGCTTCTTTCTCACCCCTGTTGTCTCTTTATGTACCTCTTTTGCCTCTTTCTGTACTTTTCTTGCCTTTTTCTGCAGTTCTCTTCCCTCTTTCTGCACGTCTGTTGCCTCTTTCTGCACCTCATTTGCTTCTTTCTGCACCCCTGTTGTCTCTTTCTGCACTCGTCTTCCCTCTTTCTGTAACTTTCCTGCCTGTTTTTGCATCTCACTTGCCCCTTTCTGCACTTTTCTTGCTTCTTTCTACACCTCTGTTGCTTCTTTCAGCAATTCTCTTGCCTCTTTGTGCAGTTCTCTTGCCTGTTTCTGCACCTCTCTTGCCTCTTTTTGCACCTCTGTTGGCTCTTTCTGCACCTCACTTGCTCCTTTCTACACTTCTCTTGCCTCTTTCTGCACCCCTGTTGCTTCATTCTGCACTTTCCATGCTTCTTTCTGCACCTGCCTTGCTTCTTTCTGCATCCCTGTTGTCTCTTTATGTACCTCTTTTGCCTCTTTCTGTACTTTTCTTGCCTTTTTCTGCAGTTCTCTTCCCTCTTTCTGCACATCTGTTGCCTCTTTCTGCACCTCATTTACTTCTTTCTGCACCCAAGTTGTCTCTTTATGTACCTCTTTTGCCCCTTTCTGCACTTTTCTTGCCTTTTTCTGCACCTCTCTTCCCGCTTTCTGCGTGTCTGTTGCCTCTTTCTGCACCTCATTTGCTTCTTTCTGCACCCCCGTTGTCTCTTTCTGCACTCGCCTTCCCTCTTTCTGTACCTTTACTGCCTGTTTTTGCATCTCAAATGCCTCTTTCTGCACTTTTTTTGCTTCTTTCTACACCTCTGTTGCTTCTTTCAGCAAATCTCTTGCCTCTTTGTGCACTTCTCTTGCCTGTTTCTGCACTTCTCTTGCCTATTTCTGCACCCCTGTTGCTTCATTCTGCACTTTCCATGCTTCTTTCTGCACCTGTCTTGCTTCTTTCTGCACCCCTGTTGCCTCTTTATGTACCTCTTTTTTCTCTTTCTGCACTTTTCTTGGCTTTTTCTGCACCTCTGTTCGCTCTTTCTGCACGTCTGTTGCCTCTTTCTGCACCTCATTTTCTTCTTTCTGCACCCCTGTTGTCTCTTTCTGTACTCGTCTTCCCTCTTTCTGTACCTTTCCTGCCTGTTTTTGCATCTCACTTGCCTCTTTCTGCACTTTTCTTGCTTCTTTCTACACCTCTGTTGCTTCTTTCAGCAATTCTCTTGCCTCTTTGTGCACTTCTCTTGCCTGTTTCTGCACCTCTATTGCCTCTTTTTGCACCTCTGTTGGCTCTTTCTGCACTTCACTTGCTCCTTTCCACACTTCTCTTGCCTCTTTCTGCATCCCTGTTGCTTCATTCTGCATTTTCCATGCTTCTTTCTGCACCTGTCTTGCTTCTTTCTGCACCCCTGTTGTCTCTTTATGTACCTCTTTTGCCTCTTTCTGCACTTTTCTTGCCTTTTTCTGCAGTTCTCTTCCCTCTTTCTGCACGTCTGTTGCCTCTTTCTGCACCTCATTTGCTTCTTTCTGCACCCCTGTTGTCTCTTTCTGCACTCGTCTTCCCTCTTTCTGTACCTTTCCTGCCTGTTTTTGCATCTCACTTGCCTCTTTCTGCACTCTTCTTGCTTCTTTCTACCCCTCTGTTGCTTCTTTCAGCAATTCTCTTGCCTCTTTGTGCACTTCTCTTGCCTGTTTCTGCACCTCTATTGCCTCTTTTTGCACCTCTGTTGGCACTTTCTGCACCTCACTTGCTCCTTTCTACACTTCTCTTGCCTCTTTCTGCACCCCTGTTGCTTCATTCCACACTTTCCATGCTTCTTTCGGCACCTGTCTTGCTTCTTTCTGCACCCCTGTTGTCTCTTTATGTACCTCTTTTGCCCCTTTCTGCACTTTTCTTGCCTTTTTATGCACCTCTCTTCCCTCTTTCTGTGTGTCTGTTGCCTCTTTCTGTACCTCATTTGCTTCTTTCTGCACCCCTGTTGTCTCTTTCTGCACTCGTCTTCCCTCTTTCTGTACCTTTCCTGCCTGTTTTTGCATCTCAAATGCCTCTTTCTGCACTTTTCTTGCTTCTTTCTACACCTCTGTTGCTTCTTTCAGCAATTTTCTTGCCTCTTTGTGCACCTCACTTGCTCCTTTCTACACTTCTCTTGCCTCTTTCTGCACCCCTGTTGCTTCATTCCACACTTTCCATGCTTCTTTCGGCACCTGTCTTGCTTCTTTCTGCACCCCTGTTGTCTCTTTATGTACCTCTTTTGCCCCTTTCTGCACTTTTCTTGCCTTTTTCTGCACCTCTCTTCGCTCTTTCTACACGTCTGTTTCCTATTTCTGCACCTCATTTGCTTCTTTCTGCACCCCTGTTGTCTCTTTCTGCACTAGTCTTCCCTCTTTCTGTTCCTTTCCTGCCTGTTTTTGCATCTCACTTGCCTCTTTCTGCACTTTTTTTGCTTCTTTCTACACCTCTGTTGCTTCTTTCAGCAATTCTCTTGCCCCTTTGTGCACTTATTTTGCCTGTTTCTGCACCTCTCTTGCCTCTTTTTGCTCCTCTGTTGGCTCTTTCTGCACTTCTCTTGCCTCCTTCTGCACCTCTTAGTTAGAGGTAGTTTTAATCCCCCTGCCCTATTATGTCCTAGGGCCTTACAGGGGAGGTCATGCCAATCACAGGGGTAGCCCAAACCATAGTGTACCCTAGTGTATGTAGGTGTTTTCACTGTATTCTCAATCAATCAATCATGTCACTTATAAAGCGCACTACATACCCGCGAGGGTCTCAAAGCGCTGGGGGAAGAGGGGGGTGGTGCTGCTACTGATCGAAGAGCCAGGTCTTGAGGAGTCTTCTGAAGGCCAGTAGGTCTTGGGTCTGTCGGAGGTTGGTGGGGAGGGTGTTCCAGGTCTTGGCGGCGAGGTGGGAGAAGGATCTGCCGCCGGCGGTCGTTTTCCGGATGCGGGGGACTGTGGCGAGGGCGAGGCTGGTCGAGCGGAGCTGGCGGGTGGGGGTGTAGAAGCTGAGTCGTCTGTTGAGGTAGGCTGGTCCAGAGTTGTGGAGTGCTTTGTGTGCGTGGGTGAGGAGCTTGAAGGTTATCCTCTTGTTGACAGGGAGCCAGTGCAGGTCTCTCAGGTGGGGTGTGATGTGGCTGCGTCGGGGGATGTCGAGGATAAGACGTGCAGAGGCGTTCTGGATGCGTGCAGCCGTCTCAGGAGCTTAGCCGTCGTTCCTGCGTAGAGGGTGTTTCCGTAGTCCAGCCTGCTGGTGACGAGGGCCTGGGTGACTGTTTTTCTTGTTTCGGTGGGGATCCACTTGAAGATCCTGCGGAGCATTCGGAGGATGTTGAAGCAGGATGAGGAAACGGCGTTGACCTGCTTAGTCATGGAGAGGGTGGGGTCGAGGATGACCCCTAGGTTGCGTACGTGGTCGGTGGGTGGCGGGGCTGTTCCCAGTGATGTTGGCCACCAGGAGTCGTCCCAGGCTGAAGGGTTGGAACCAAGGATGAGGACCTCCGTCTTGTCCGAGTTCAGCTTCAGGCGGCTGGTCCTCATCCATTCGGCGACGGCCTTCATTCCTTCGTGGAGGTGGGCTTTGGCGGTGTGAGGGTCTTTGGTGAGGGAGAGGATCAGCTGGGTGTCGTCGGCGTAGGAGATGATGTTGAGGTTGTGCTGTCGGGCGACGTGGGCGAGGGGTGCCATGTAGATGTTGAACAGCGTTGGGCTGAGGGAGGAGCCTTTGGGTACGCCGCAGATGATCTTGGTGGCCTTGGATCGGAAGGGGGCGAGGCGGACGCTTTGTGTTCTGCCGGAAAGGAAGGATGTGGTCCAGTCCAGGGCCTTCTCTTGGATCCCGGCGTCGTGAAGGCGTGTTCGTAGTGTGTGGTGGCAGACCGTGTCGAAGGCGGCTGATAGGTCCAGGAGGATGAGGGTTGCTGTTTCTCCGTTGTCTAGCAGGGTCCTGATGTCATCGGTGGCGGCGATGAGGGCGGTTTCGGTGCTGTGGTTGCTGCGGAAGCCGGACTGGGAAGGGTCCAGGATGTTGTTCTCCTCGAGGTAGCGGGTCAGTTGTTTGTTGACGATTTTCTCGGTGACCTTCGCGGGGAACGGGAGCAGAGAGATGGGTCGGAAGTTCTTGAGGTCCTTGGGGTCTGCCTTGGGTTTCTTGAGTAAGGCGGTGATCTCGGCGTGCTTCCAGCTTTCCGGGAAGGTTGCTGTCTCGAAGGAGATGTTGATTATTTTCCGGAGATGGGGCGCGATGGCTGTACTGGCTTTGTTGAAGATGTGGTGAGGGCACGGGTCTAGCGGTGAACCGGAGTGGATGGTGTTCATGATCTCGCTGGTGTCCTCGTCGTTGATGTTGGTCCAGGAGAGCAGGCGGTTGGTGGTTGTGGGGGCAGTGGTCTCGGTGGTTGCCGGGGCGGTCGTGGTGTTGAAGCTGTCGTGGATGTCGGCGATTTTGCAGTGGAAGAAGGTGGCCAGTGAGTCACACAGGTCTCGCGACGGCTGGATGTCGTTGGTGTTGGAGCTGGGGTTGGAGAGTTCCTTCACGATGTTGAAGAGCTCTTTGCTGTTGTGTGCGTTGTTGTCTAGGCGGTCTTTGAGTGAGGCCCTTTTGGCGGATCTGATGAGGTGATGGTGACTGCGGGTGGCGCTCTTGTGGGCGGCGTAGCTGTCCGCTGTCCGTTCGTGGAGCCAGATCTTCTCCAGTTTTCAGCATGTTCGTTTGGAGGCCTGGAGGTCTTCGGTGAACCAGGTGGCTTTCTTGCTGGTGTGGCTGTTGGGCGGATTCTTGAGCGGGGCGAGGGTGTTGGCGCAGTCGTCGATCCACTGTCTGAGGTTGCGGGCGGCGGTGTCGGGGTCGGAGGGTTCGGCGGGTGGGCTCAGGGCGAGGGTTGTGGTTAGCTGGTCTTCCGTGACTCTGCTCCAGCAGCGGCGAGGCATTTGTTCGGTGCGGTGGTGCGTGGTGGGCTTCCTGTAGGTGAAGTGGATGCAGTGGTGGTCAGTCCAGTGGGGTTCGGAGGTGTGGTTGAAGGAGACGTGTGGGCTTGCGGAAAAGATGGAGTCGAGCGTGTGGCCGGTGGCGTGGGTGGGTGTAGTCACGAGCTGTCTGAGTCCGAGGGTGGCGAGGTTGTCGATCAGGGTGGTGGAGTTGGTGTCCTTGTTGTTCTCGAGGTGGAAGTTCAGGTCCCCGAGGAGGATGTAGTCCGTGGAGGCGATGGCGTGTGTGCTGACGAAGTCAGAGATGGAATCGCTGAACTGTGGTCGGGGTCCAGGGGGTCTGTAGATGAGGGTTCCTCTGAGGGTGGTGTTGGGATCAGTGTGGATCTGGAAGTGCATGTGTTCGGCGGTGCTGAGGGTGTCGTCGGTGTTGGTTGAGACTCTGAGGGTGTTCCTGTGGACGATGGCGATGCCTCCTCCGACTCCGTTGGTGCGGTCCCTGCGGGTGATCTTGTATCCGTCCGGGATGGCAATGGCGATGTCGGGGGCTGAAGCGGGATTCAGCCAGGTCTCCGTCAGGAATGCGACATCTGGGGAGGTTGAGTGTTGAGTGTAACTGTATTCTAAGTGTCTTTCAGCATAGCACTGGCTCCGGGCCTGACTAGTCAGAGTCAGTTACTACCAGTACCCGTCAGCAAAAAGTTGGGGGCACAGGATGACTTTGCATTAAGGCCTCTTTCTGCTCCTCTGTTGGTTCTTTGTGCACATTTCTTGCTTCTTTCTGCACCTTTCTTCGTTTTTCTGGACTTCTGTTGCCTCTTTCTGCATTTCTCTTGCTTCTTTCTGCGCCTTTCTTCCTCTTTCTGCACATGTCCTACCTCTGTAGGCATAGTTAGTTAGAAATTAGCATTTACAAAACCTTTGAAATTCACTGAAAAAACCACAGGTTTCAGGCACGTTATAGTTAGAAATTAGCATTTAAAAAACCTTTGAAATTCACTGAAAAAACCATAGGTTTCAGGGACGTTATAGTTTGAAATTCGCATTTAAAAAACCTTAGAAATTCACTGAAAAAAACACAGGTTTCAGGGACGTTATAGTTAGTTGGACATTTCACTCGTACAAAACCAGAGAAATTCGGCCGTTCTAGTTAGTTCAGCTAACTATAACTCACGTCCCCGCAATGCACTGCTGATGATGTCACATATTACATCATTCATGACATGGACAGTGACATCACTGATGACATCACTGATGACATCTCAAATGACATCACTGATGACATCATCCACGTGATAATCTGATGCACCTCCTCACACCCTAATATAACCTTTGATACACCCACTCTAAAATGCAGACTACCATTTTCGAAACCATAGATACACCAATACCAGTTACTACATACCCACTCACTGATTCCTAGGTCTACATACATGTCCACTCATTCATCCATACAGTTACTCATACATGCAGTCACTCATCAATACAGCACTATCATGTGCACTCATATACCTATATAGACACTCACACACCACCACTCACCCTTAGAGTTACTCACACACCTAGTCAGTCATGCAAAGAATCAATCATACTCCCATTTACTCACCTATACAGTTATACACACACCACTTCACTTATTCATACAGCTACTAACACATACTTACTTTCTTCTACAATCACTGACACAAGCACACACTCATCCATACAGCCACTCTCACAATCACTCACTCTCACATATAGTCATTTATATACTCCAACACTCACATGTACTGCCTTTCACATATGTAGTTACTGACACATGTACCACTGAGACATCAATTCACTCACCAACACAACCATACACACACTCACCCACCCATACAGCCCTTCACAGATGCACTCTTGAACCCATTCACCCAGTGAATCACCTACTCACACATCTATGCACAGAGTCACCCACCCCCCACCCACCCACAGAGACACTCAGGCACCCATACAGATTCTCAGACAACCAATCAATAACCCATATAGACACTCATGTAGCTACTCACCAACCCATGCAGCCGCTTACACACCAACTGACAGACTAATACAGACATTCACACAGATTAGTCACTAACCCATGCATTCAGTAAGACACGATTAATCACTCACTTATACAGTCAGTCACGCACCTACTAAATCATCCATTCAGACACTTATACACCCACTCATTCTTCAGTACAGCTTGGCATATATATATATTAATCTGTTTTCCTGCTTTTAGTATTTTACTTATTTTAAAAGCAATGGATACATAAATAAGTTTGCTGCTATTTTTTAATTTTTTAAATAGCTGCAATAGTATGAAGTTTGAACATTAAGTGTGGCAAATTGTGATGTAAATTAAGTACATAAAACAGTATGTTTTCAATGTCTATGACCATGTGATGTCCCATTGGTATGTACATTTCACTTTAAATATTGCACCAACCCTCGCGTCCATGTCATGTGATCAAGGCTCTACGGAGTCGAAACGCGTAATGGAGACGGTTGAATAAACACCTGAGCACCGAATTGGGTCTGTGTCCGTGATTTGGGAGAGAAGTCGCTTCCAGTGCGGAGTTCATGTTATGTAATTGATCTGCAGTTCCCAGCCGATCATTCACGGACCCCCTCTTCAAGCGAGGTCGACGCACAGTGTGGGAACACTGCTTCCGGGGCAACCTGGAAGCCCATTGCAGCCGAAAAGGAAGTGCGCGTCTGACCCCCTGCAGCCCGAAGCAAGCCAAGACCTGACGAATCCCGGTGAGCGCTGAGTCGGAGGACCCGGTGGCAGCGGTTGAGTCCCAGGTAGGCGAAAAGAGGGCAGTGCGGGGAGAAGAGGTGTGCGGTAACGAGTAAGGGGCGGAAAGGCATATATACACAGCCTCGCAAAAACACTCGGTTAAAATCGTTGAACAACAACATGTCGGCTGACATGGTATCCGCTCGTGAGGAAGCAGCAATGGAAATGTTTTCCGACGTATTACCGGCAGCTACAGAAGCCGTGACAAGAGGAGCCGGCAACCCAAGTGTGAATAATTCTGTGAAAGACAAATTCAGACTTCTTGAGAAAAAAATGAAGGCTGAGCAGAATAAATGGTGGGAGTCACGGTCCCTCCAAAGGTATATTGACGTGGGGAGGATACCTAGGGGACTGAGAATCCTCACAGCCCCCAGTTATGAAGACCCTAATCCTGAGCTTATGAAAGAATGGGAGGATTGTAACCTTGACTCATCCAGAAGATTAACCCTAATATTGATCAAATACGCAGACATAGACAGAGGAAAGCTATTGAAGGAAATAGACGATATCAATGATGATTTAGACAAAATGGAACAGAAGGAAGAGCAAGTTAAATTACGGAAGGAGATGATGACAAGAATCAAGAAAGATGAGGATAAAATCAAAGAAAGAAAGGCCTTCAAGTTTTTAAGGGACAAACACGGTTACGAGCTGGGGCAGATATTCACGTTTGCCAAACGCTATGATGCAATTAGGACATCCAAATTTAAGAATGTTGTTGGACAAAGCAGACAACACAAAGGGTCGAGAGAACAAACGGACACGTCACAATCGGAGGCGAGTTCATTGGGAGGAAGTGAATCTGAGTCTGAAATGCGAATAGTGAGTGAAGAAAGCCAAACCCCTAAACCTTCACCGGGGGAAGAATTAAATTTTATTTGCCAAGAAAAGAAGACAATCCCTACGCCCGAGGCCTCAACAAAGGAACAACACAGGAGACATGCCAACTACAAACGCCGGCAGAGGCGCAGAGCAAAAAAGAGGCGAACGGAAACCAAACAAAAGAAGTGGCAGGAAAAACTGGTAACACCAGCAGATCAGACTGCAAAACCTAACAATACCATTATCAATTTGACCAATGTAACATTAACAAATCAAGAGACCGACATGTTAAATTTGGGATTATCATATGCTCCGAATGTCAACTTTGACTGCGCAACTACCAGATTAGACATCTATAAAGGAGTTAGAAAATTAAAGTTAAAAAAATACCACATACAAATGAATACAAACCAAGCACAAAGAGGATCCAATAGAGACCCAAATAATGATGAGATGTCTGGCACAAAAGTAACATCGCAAACGGATCAAATGCTTCTCCAAACCATGGAAGAATTGTGGAATGAAAACACATGTGGCACAACAACGGATATCAGATCAGTTCCAGATAGAGGTGAAAATACAAGTGACACAGGTTTAACTCCTTTCAAACCTAGATCCACATTTAACCCTATCATGATTAGAGACTCTATCGATTTATTTCATGAATCTACAACACCACAACTTAAAAAACTTAATACAATAGTGGCAAGAAAAGAGGGTAATTTGAAAAACAAAGACCTACAGTATAGAAACTTGATCAAAAAGTTAAAAGAAAACCATGATGTGGTAGTGCGCAGCAGTGACAAAGGGGGCAACATTGTGCTCTGGCCACAAAATCTATATGAAAAGGAAGCCTATAGCCAGCTTAATGACAGGCTGTGTTACAACCGGAGCAATCAAGCCAATTTGAATGCCTCATACAAAGAGTACTATGGTAAGCTATCCACATGGAGAGAAGCAAACTTGATAACAGGGGAAGAATATAAATATCTGAAAAAAGAAAATCCAACTACCCCTTCGTTATATTTCATTCCTAAAATCCACAAGGATCAAAATAATCCACCCGGCAGGCCCATCATCTCGGCCAGGGATGGCTTATTGGAAAATACCACTAGATACATTGACTTTTTCTTCAAGAATATGTCAAAAATTACCAAGCTATGTACGTGATACAGGGGACTTTCTAAGACAAATCTCTGAATTTGAATGGCAAGATGACTATCTACTATTAGCGTTGGATGTAACGTCGCTATACACAAGCATAGAGCATACGGACGGAATCGAGGCAATTAGTCACTATTTATCACGCAGATCTAAACAATTTGAACGTCATAGTAACATGCTCATTGAAATGATTAAGTTCTGTCTGTACAATAATATTTTTATGTTTAACAGTCAATTATATCAACAGACTAGAGGAGTTGCCATGGGGGCCAGCTTCTCACCGAGTTATGCCTGCCTACATATGGGCAGGTGGGAGGAGCTGGTCCTCATGAGCAGATATGAACAAAACATGATGAAAAATGTAAGAATGTGGCGACGTTACATAGATGATCTTTTTGTTGTGTGGCAGGGAACAGAATGTGAAGCCATGGAATTTGTTCAGTCCCTTAACACCAATGACATCAATCTTAGGTTTACTGCTACCATTAGCTCCAGTTCCATTGAATTCCTTGATACCCAAGTATACATAAAAAATCACAAGGTTGAGACTAGGCTCTTCAGGAAGAAAACAGCGGGTAACTCAACTCTGCATGCGAGTAGTATGCACCCTAAACACCTTATAAATAGCATACCATATGGAGAGATGCTTCAATTGAGACGAATTTGCAGTAACAACAGTGAATTAGCGGCAGCACAGAATGTTAACAAAATGAGATTCCTAGAGAGAGGGTATCAAGAAAAAACCATCGATAGAGCAATTATGAAATCAATGGAGCATAGCAGAAGTGAGGTTTTGAAAGAGAAACAGGGTGAGACCGTAGAACAAAAAATCAATTCTTTCCGTATGATTATGAGGTATAGTAACCAACACAGAGAAATACAAAAAATCATACAGAAGAATTGGGCCATGGTACTATGCGATCCAATCATAGGGTCCCTGCTCCCTCAGAGAGTATCAATCACTTATAGTCGGGCACCATCGACAAGAGATAAGATAGTCAAAACCAGCCCAGAAGTAATCGAAAGTGGAAACTGGTTGCAGATGAGGAAAGGTTTTTATAGATGTAAAACTTGCAAGGCGTGCACACATGGCATAAATAAGAGTACCTACAAGACCCCTTTTAGTGATAGAGAGTTTAAAATCGACAAACTCCTAACTTGCAGAACTGAATTTGCTGTATATGTGTTGCAGTGCCCATGTGGCTTGCAATACATAGGCAGCACGGTTCTGCAAGTGCATAAACGTGTTCTCCAACATCTGCGCGCCATAACAAATCAGGACAACACCTATCCAGTGGCGCGCCATTTTAAAGAAAAGCACAATTCCAACAATGCAGACCTCAAATATTACGTAATAGATACAGTGCCTCCCAGTAGACGGGGAGGTGACAGAGTCAGCAAACTGAGGAAATTAGAGACTAGGTATATTTTACAATTAGACTCTAAAGTCCCGTCAGGGCTTAACGCAACGGAGGATCTGCATACGTGCTTAAATTGAGATATCAGTAAGCTAACATCAGGGAACAAATATAATTTTGGTTGGAAGGATAAGGGACTATCAGAATAGCAGAGCACAAGCATAGAGGAAATACACAAGTTAGCGATGGAACCTTAGGAATGTTTAGTATTTTACTCATTTTATCTGATATTAGTCGCTATTTTTCTAATTGTTCTAATTGTCTATTTTTTCAATTTTTCAAATTTTCAATCTATATATTTATATATTTATATATTTATGAATGTATGTGTTTATATTGATATATTTATTCATGTATTAAGCTTGCTGCTACATATAGGTATATACATACAAATGTTTACAGAATTGATAAACGTATGAATATGCCTTGAGTCCACATTGTGATCCAATGATCAACAATCAATGTAGATATGGGGAAATGTTATTGCCAATTTGCACAAAAGGTTATTTACAAATATTTACAAACATCTATATGTACATGCTAATTCGATAAACTCAGTAATGGATGTATAAATCAGAAAGAAAAATTCATTAATAAGTCGGATAACAGAAGATGGATAAAAGTAAAATTAGATCAAAAATTATGTTTACAGCACATTGCACTTTACACTTAGGCACTTTATAGATTTTTGTACGGACCAAGTTAAGGACATGAGAGGGGATTGAATTAATATGGAAATATACTTGAATTAGGATTTAACCTTATATTAATCTGTTTTCCTGCTTTTAGTATTTTACTTATATTTTAAAAGCAATGGATACATAAATAAGTTTGCTGCTATTTTTTAATTTTTTAAATAGCTGCAATAGTATGAAGTTTGAACATTAAGTGTGGCAAATTGTGATGTAAATTAAGTACATAAAACAGTATGTTTTCAATGTCTATGACCATGTGAGTCCCATTGGTATGTACATTTCACTTTAAATATTGCACCAACCCTCGCGTCCATGTCATGTGATCAAGGCTCTACAGAGTCGAAACGCGTAATGGAGACGGTTGAATAAACACCTGAGCACCGAATTGGGTCTGTGTCCGTGATTTGGGAGAGAAGTCGCTTCCAGTGCGGAGTTCATGTTATATATATATATATATATATATTATCTACTGGCGGTCGCCAGTAGATAGTTATAGTTAGGACCTATTTTCCATAGGAAATCCGCGACATTCTATTTGAAATAACTCTTGCGTCGGTTGACGAATCTTCGCGAAATTTTCAAACTTTATGGCCCGCTCCGGTCCGCTCCTACCCTGAAAGTCTCAGGGTGATTCGTCAAGCGGGGGCCGAGAAAAAAGCGGGGTCCCAAAACGTGTTTTCCCCATTCATTTTCCCATAGGAAACTTTAGACACGGCTACAGCCCGAACTGCTGAACGGAATTACACCAAATTTGGCAAAGAGGTAGTTCTTGGTTCAAAAAGAACCCTTTTTGTTAAATGGTGTAAATCCGTTCAGTAGTTGCTGAGAAAATCAAAAGTAAAAACACATATATATCTGGGCGGAGCCTAACCACACATGTCATTGTGAGATCTGATTGGCTGTCAGCACTTCATCCTGGAATTGCTGGCAGCCATCTTGGGACCAATATAAATGATAGTACCCCTTTGAAATGCATTGTAGTGAATCGAAGATTTTGAAGGTTACCAAAAGGAGAACTATAAAGGGTGATAACAGACTTTAGTTACATTAGAATTCATTTGTTGATGGTACCATACTAATTTCAGGAATTGTGGTGTGTTCTAAGGTGATTTTACCCTGTGAAAAACCTTCTGCTGGGATATCATGAATCATGTTTGAGAGAAAACTATTTTCACATGCTTGTCCCATACAGTTTTGGAAGGTGCCCCAGAAGCTAAAATGAGAGCATATTTTCTGTAAATTCACATTATCTTTCTCAGTCATGTGAGAATGAAGTCTGACATTCTCAGTAAAACATGTACATCCAACAAGGGCAGAGACTGTCAGTTGATTCCTTTGTGTTCTACTGCAGCTTCCCAGAGTGTTCTAAAGAACAACTAGAGCGCTAACAGTCTTACTTATGACAAAAGTATGGCACACCTGAAGCCATCTTGATTGGAATAAACTGGTAACACTTAAAACATTTAATTTAAAAAGGAACAAAATGAGGGGGTTCATTTTGCCATAGAAATTATGGTTAGTGCTGTAGAAAGAAAAATTAGGACATGTTTTAAGTGAGATCTCAAATATCTTCCTGTTATATTTCAACAGGAGCAGCCTGTCAGTTGATGCCTTTGTGTTCTACTGCAGCTTCCCAGAGTGTTCTAAAGAACAACTAGAGTGCTAACAGCCTTACTTATGACAAAAGTATGTCACACCTGAAGCCATCTTGATTGGAATAAACTGGTAACACTTAAAACATTTAATTTAAAAAGGAACAAAATGAGGGGGTTCATTTTGCCATAGAAATTATGGTTAGTGCTGCAAAAAGAAAATTTAGTGCATGTTTTAAGTGAGATCTCAAATCCTCTTCTATTTCATTAGAAAATTCTGACATGCAGACTGAAACACTCACTTTCAATACCAGCAGCAGACTACCAGTTAACTCCCTGGTGAGCAGTAGCTTTACTACAGTGATCTAATGAACAACTAGAGTAATAACATTCTGAATTTATGGCAAATGTGTGACACATCTGAATGCCTTCTTGATGGAATCAAAGTAAAAAACTGAAAGCATTTCCTACTGAGGAGACTGCAGTAAATGAGGAAATTAGGAAACTTCATAACAAAGAAGTCTTCCAAGATGGTCACCAGTGAAAAAAGAGCCCAAATGTAGCACAAATATTACCGAGATGTAGCCCACATATAGCCCAATGACAAAAGTGTGCAAAACACTTTTTATTTTTTGTTTTTTTGCAGTTTTATGTAGTGCAGACTGGTCAGGTATTGGAGCGTTGCATCTTAAAACATGACCCCCTACACTACAAAAACACCACTGCACTACCCTAAACCCTAAAACACTACCCCAGCACGACCCCCTACACTACACAAGCACCACTGCACTATCCTAAACCCTAAAACACTACCCCCAGCATGACCCCCTACACTACACAAACACCACTGCACTACCCTAAACCCTAAAACACTACCCCAACACCACTGCACAAACCTAAATCCTAAAACACTACCCCAGCATGACCCCCTACACTACCCAAACACCACTGCACTACCCTAAAACATGACCCCCTACACTACACAAACACCACTGCACTACGATAACCCTAAAACACTACCCCCAGCACGACCCCCTACACTACACAAGCACCACTGCACTACCCTAAACCCTAAAACACTACCCCCAGCACGACCCCTACACTACACAAACACCACTGCACTACCTTAAACCCTAAAACACTACCCCAGCACGACCCCCTACACTACACAAACACCACTGCACTAACCTAAATCCTAAAACACTACCCCCAGCATGACCCCCTACACTACCCAAACACCACTGCACTACCCTAAAACATGACCCCCTACACTACACAAACACCACTGCACTACGATAAAAACCCTAAAACACTACCCCCAGCACGACCCCCTACACTACACAAACACCACTGCACTAACCTAAATCCTAAAACACTACCCCCAGCACGACCCCCTACACTACCCAAACACCACTGCACTACCCTAAAACCCCCCTACACTACACAAACACCACTGCACTACCCTAAACTCTAAAACACTACCCCCAGCACGACCCCCTACACTACACAAGCACCACTGCACTACCCTAAACCCTAAAACACTACCCCCAGCACGAACCCCTACACTGCCCGAACACCACTGCACTGCCCTAAACCCTGAAACACCAGCCCCTGCACGACCCCCTCACTGCCTGAACACCACTGCACTGCCCTAAACCCTGAAACACATACCCTAGCACGACCCCCTACACTGCCCGAACACCACTGCACTGCCCTAAACCCTGAAACATCACCCCCTTCACGACCCCCTACACTGCCCGAACACCACTGCACTGCCCTAAACCCTGAAACACTACCCCCAGCAAGACCTCCTACACTGCCCGAACACCACTGCAATGCCCTAAACCCTGAAACATCACCCCCAGCAAGACCCCCTACACTGCCCGAACACCACTGCCCTAAACCCTGAAACACCACCCCCAGCACAACCCCTACACTGCCCGAACACCACTGCACTAAACCCTGAAACACCACCCCCAGCACGACCCCCTACACTGCCCAAACACCACTGCACTGCCCTAAACCCTGAAACACCACCCCCTGCACGACCCCCTACACTGCCCGAACACTACTGCACTGCCCTAAACCCTGAAACACCATCCCCAGCACGACCCCCTACACTGCACGAACACCACTGCACTGCCCTAAACCCTGAAACACTACCCCCAGCAAGACCCCTACACTGCCCGAACACCACTGCACTGCCCTAAACCCTGAAACACCACCCCCAGCAAGACCCCCTACAATGCACAAACACCACTGCCCTAAACCCTGAAACACCACCCCCAGCAAGACCCCCTACACTGCCCGAACACCACTGCACTGCCCTAAACCCTGAAACACCAGCCCCAGCACGACCCCTACACTGCCCGAACACCACTGCACTGCCCTAAACCCTGAAACACCACCCCCTGCACGACCCCCTACACTGCCCGAACACCACTGCACTGCCCTAAACCCTGAAACACCACCCCAGCACGACCCCCTACACTGCCCGAACACCACTGCACTGCCCTAAACCCTGAAACACCACCCCCTGCACGATCCCCTATACTGCCCGAACACTACTGCACTGCCCTAAACCCTGAAACACCACCCCCAGCACGACCCCCTACACTGCACGAACACCACTGCACTGCCCTAAACCCCAAAACACGACCCCCAGCAAGACCCCCTACACTGCCCGAACACCACTGCCCTAAACCCTGAAACACCACCCCCAGCAAGACCCCCTACACTGCCCAAACACCACTGCACTGCCCTAAACCCTGAAACACCAGCCCCAGCACGACCCCGTACACTGCCCGAACACCACTGCACTGCCCTAAACCCTGAAACACCACCCCCAGCACGACCCCCTACACTGCCCGAACACCACTGCATTGCCCTAAACCCTGAAACACCAGCCCCAGCACGACCCCCTACACTGCCCGAACACCACTGCACTGCCCTAAACCCTGAAACACCAGCCCCAGCATGACCCCCTACACTGCCCGAACACCACTGCACTAAACCCTGAAACACCAGCCCCAGCACGACCCCCTACACTGCCCGAACACCACTATACTGCCCTAAACCCTGAAACACCAGCCCCAGCAAGACCCCCTACACTGCCCGAACACCACTGCACTAAAGCCTGAAACACCACCCCCAGCAAGACCACCTACACTGGGCGAACACCATTGCACTGCCCTAAACCCTGAAACACCACCCCCTGCACGACCCCCTACACTGCCCAAACACCACTGCACTGCCCTAAACCCTGAAACACCACCCCTGCACGACCCCCTACACTGCCTGAACACCACTGCACTGCCCTAAACCCTGAAACACCACCCCCTGCATGACCCCCTACACTGCCCGAACACCACTGCACTGCCCTAAACCCTGAAACACCTCCCCCTGCAGCACCCCCTACACTGCCCGAACACCACTGCACTGCCCTAAACCCTGAAACACCACCCCCAGCACGACCCCTTTACTGCTCGAACACCACTGCACTGCCCCAAACCCTGAAACACCACCCCCAGCACGACCCCCTACACTGCCCGAACACCACTGCCCTAAACCCTGAAACACCACCCCCTGCACGACCCCCTACACTGCCCGAACACCACTGCACTGCCCTAAACCCAGAAACACCACCCCCAGCACGACCCCCTACACTGCCCGAACACCACTGCACTGCCCTAAACCCTATAACACCACCCCCAGCATTACCCCCTACACTGCCCAAACACCACTGCACTGCCCTAAACCCTAAAATACTACCCCCAGCACAACCCCATACACTACACGAACATGACTGCACTGCCCTAAACCCTCAAACACTACCCCCAGCACGACCCCTACACTACCCGAACACCACTGCACTGCCCTAAACCCTAAAACACTCCCCCCAGCACGATCCCCTACACTACCCGAAAACCACTGCACTGCCCTAAACCCTAAAACACTCCCCCCAGCACGACCCCCTACACTACCCAAACACCACTGCACTGCCCTAAACCCTAAAACGCTACCCCCTGCATGACCCCCTACACTACCCAAACACCAATGCACTACCCTAATCCCTAAAACACTACCCCCCGCATGACCCCCTACACTACCCTAAGCCCTAAAACACTACCCCCGCACGACTCCCTACACTACCCAAAGACCACTGCACTACCCTAAACCCTAAAACATGACCTCCTACACTACACAAACACCACTGCACTACCCTAAACCCTAAAACACTACCCCCTACACTACACACACCACTGCACTACCCTAAACCCTAAAACACTACCCCCAGCAGTACCCCTACACTACCCAAACACCACTGCACTAACCTAAACCCTAAAACACTACCCCCAGCAGTACCCCCTACACTACCCAAACACCACTGCACTACCCTAAATCACTACCCCCAGCACGACCCCCTACACTACCCAAACACCACTGCACTACCCTAAACCCTAAAACACTACCCCCAGCACAACCCCCTACACTACCCAAACACCACTGCACTACCCTAAACCCTAAAACACTCCCCCAGCACGACTCCCTACACTACCCAAACACCACTGCACTACCCTAAACCCTAAATCTACCCCCAGCATGACCCCCTACACTACACAAACACCACTGCACTACCCTAAACCCTAAAACACTACCCCCAGCACGACCCTCTTCACTACCTAAACACAACTGCACAATTTGTTACAGGCGTTGCAACGCAGGCCTGTGGTGCTTACTGGAAGTACCTAGTGGGCTAGTTGGGCCCCAGGGACCCTCAGGATTCAAGGTGACCTAATCCCCCAACTTAAAACGCACAATGGGGCGCGTTTGCACAGTGGTGAAGGGAGGGGGCGGGGCGGGGCCTCAGGTGACATGTGCGCAAACACGCCCTGTGGTGCGTTTTAAGTTGGGGAATTAATTCCCTTTGAATCCTGAGGGACCCTGGGGGCCAACTAGCCCACCAGGTACCTTCAGTAAGCACAACAGAGTTGCGTTGCAGAGAGGTGAAAAAAGGTGCGTGGCCTCGGAACGCCTCTCTGCAACTCAGCTCTGTGGTCCTAACTGTAGGTACCTGGGGGGCTAGTTGGGCCCCAGGGACCCTCAGAATTCAAGGGGACTTAATCCGCAACTTAAAACGCGCCACGGGGTGCGTTTGCACACATGTCACCTCAGGCCCCCCCTCCCTTCACCACTGTGCAAACACGCCCTGTAGCGCGTTTTAAGAGGTAGTTTTAATCCCCCTGCCCTATTATATACTAGGGACTTGCAGAGGAGGTCATGCTAATCACAGGGGTACCCCAACGCATAGTGTTCCCTAGTGTATGTAGGTGTTTTCACTGTATTCTAAGTGTCTTTTATCATAGCACTGGCTCTGGTTAGTCAGAGTCAGTTACCACCAGTACCCGTCTGAAAAAGTTGTGGGCACCGGATGATTTTGCAACAAGGCCTCTTTCTGCTCCTCTGTTGGTTCTTTCTGCACATCATTTGCTTCTTTCTGTGCGTTTTTCTTCTTTCTTCACATGTCCTACCTCTGTAGGCATAGTTAGAAACTAGCATTTAAAAAAACCTTTGAAATTCACTTAAAAATCATAGGTTTCAGGCACGTTATAGTTAGAAATTAGCATTTAAAAAACCTTTGAAATTCACTGAAAAAACCATAGGTTTCAGACACGTTATAGTTAGAAATTAGCATTTAAAAAACCTTTGAAATTCACTGAAAAAACCATAGGTTTTAGCGACAGTTATAGTTAGTTGGACATTTCACTCGTACAAAACCATAGAAATTCCCCCGTTATAGTTAGTTCAGCTAACTATAACTCGCGCCCCGCAATGCACTGCTGATGACGTCACATATTACATCACTCATGACATGGTCAGTGACATCACTGATGACATCACTGATGACATCTCAAATGACATCACTGATGACATCATCCATGTGATAATTTCATGCATCTTCTCACACCCTAATATAACTTTTGATACACCCACTCTAAATTACAGACTGCCATTCTCAAAACCATAGACACTCCAACACCAAAAACTACATACCCACTCACTGATTCTTAGGTCTACACACACATCCACTCACTCACCCGTACAGTCACTCATACTTAGTCACTCAGTACAGGACTATCATATGCACTCATACAACTATATAAACACTCACACACCGCCACTCATCCATAGAGGTACTCACACACCTAGTCAGTCATGCAAAAACTTAATCACACACCCATTTACTCACCTATACAGTTATACACACACCAGCTCACTTACTCATACAAATACTAGCACATTCTTACGCTCTTATACAATCACTGATACAAGTACACACTCATCCATACAGCCACTCTCACAATCACACACTCTCACTTATAGCCATTTATATACTCCAACACACATATATACTGCCTTTCACATATGTAGTTACTCACACATGTACCACTGAGATATACATTCAATCACTAACACACCCATACACACACTCACCCACCCATACAGTTCATCACAGATGCACTCTTGAAACCATGCACCCAGTGAATCACCAACTCACACATCTATGCACAGAGTCACACACACCCCACCCACACAAACACTCAGGCACCCATACAGATACTCAGACAATCAATCAATAACCCATGTAGACACTCATGTAGCTATTCAGAAAGCCATGCAGCCGCTTACAAACCAATAGACAGACGGATACAGACATTCACACAGTTTAGTCTCTAACCCATGCATTCAGTAAGATACATTTAATCACTCACTTGTAGAGTCAGTCACTCACGTACTAAATCATCCATTCAGACACTTATACACCCACTCATGCTTCAATACACCTTTCCCTATATATATTAAACATATTTAAACTTTACAGAAACACACAGTCACTGGATGATGTCATCAGTGATGTCATCAGTGATGTCATTTGAGATGTCATCAGTGATGTCATCAGTGATGTCACTGACCATGTCATGAGTGATGTAATATGTGACGTCATCAGCAGTGCATTGCGGGCGCGAGTTATAGTTAGCTGAACTAACTATAACGGGGGAATTTCTATGGTTTTGTACGAGTGAAATGTCCAACTAACTATAACTGTCCCTAAAACCTATGGTTTTTTCAGTGAATATATATATATATATATAAAACTTTACAGAAACACACAGTCACTGGATGATGTCATCAGTGATGTCATTTGAGATGTCATCAGTGATGTCATCAGTGATGTCACTGACCATGTCATGAATGATGTAATATGAGACGTCATCAGCAGTGCATTGCGGGGCGCGAGTTATAGTTAGCTGAACTAACTATAACGGCCGAATTTCTCTGGTTTTGTACAAGTGAAATATCCAACTAACTATAACGTCCCTGAAACCTGTGTTTTTTTCAGTGAATTTCTAAGGTTTTTTAAATGCTAATTTCTAACTATAACGTCCCTGAAACCTATGGTTTTTTCAGTGAATATATATATATATATATATCTCCTTCTGGCGGTCGCCAGTAGGTAGTTATAGTTAGGTCCTTGTTTCTATTAAAAAAACATTTTTTCTTTTGCTAATATCAGTGGCGCCGTTTGACGTATCTTCACGAAATTTTCAAAACTAATGGTTCACTCAGGTCAGCTCCTGTCTTGAAAGTTTGGGGGTGATTCATCAAGCGGGGGCCGAGAAAAAAGGGGGGTCCCGAAACGCGTTTTCCCAATGTTCATTTCCATAGGAATTTTGGAAGAGGCTGCAGCCCGAACTGCTGATCGGAATTACACCAAATTTGGCAAAAAGGTAGCTCTTGGTTTGGAAAGCACTCTTCTGTTTAAATGGTGTAAATCTGTTCAGTAGTTCCTGAGAAATTAAAAAAATAAAAATATCAATATGTGAGCACCGAGGAGGATTCGCGAATCCTCCCAAGCACGAGCTTCATTTTAATTGGCTGCCAACACTCCAAACCAGGATGTGTTGGCAGCCATCTTGTGACTCGGTAACAGTCGAAAAAAGATGAAAAACAAGAAAAGGGGGCAGGGTAGAAACACCCTGACCCCCTAGGCCTCCTCAGGGGGTCCCACAAGGACCCCCAGGCCCCAAAAAAGCATTTAAGAAAAAAAAAGAAAAATCGGCAGAATTCACGCTGGGTGCACGAATCCTGCCAGAAAAAAAAAACGAAGCACGGACTCCCGTGCTTCCTTTTGTATCAGCCCCCGGGTGGGCCAGGTCCCGGGGGCAATGTTTATAATATATGCGGGGGCCCGTGGGGGCCCCCACAGCCCCAGGGACCACCACCTCCCCGGGGCTTAGTTTATTATGTGCGGGGGCACGTGGCCTCCCCGCAGCCCCGGGTAGCGCCACCTCCCCGGGGCATTGGTAATTAAAAGCGGGGGGCCTTGCGTGCCCCCCCACAGCCCCAGGGACCGCCACCTCCCCGGGGCTTAGTTTATTATGTGCGGGGGCACGTGGCCTCCCCGCAGCCCCGGGTAGCGCCACCTCCCCGGGGCATTGGTAATTAAAAGCGGGGGGCCTTGCGTGCCCCCCCAAGCCCTGGGGACCGCCACCTCCCCGGAGCTTTATTGAAATAATGGTGGTGGGGCAATGCGGACCCCCTCAACCCCGGGAACCGCCACCTTTCTGGTGCTTTATTAAAATAGGGTGGGGGGCCTTGCGGGCCCCCCCAAGCCTCAGGGACTGCCACCTCCCCGGGGCGTTGTCAAATTAAGTGGGGGGGCTTGAGCCCCCCCACACTGCCCCGGGGACCACCACCTCCCCGGGGCACTATTTATTGAAATACGGGGCTCCATTGTGGGGTCCCGGCCCCGGGGACCACCACCTCCCCGGGGCTATTTGCATGTTGGGAGGGGGGCCTCCTGGAGCCCTCGATGGCTCTGGGGACCGCCAACCCCCAGGGCCGGCTCCTGCAATGTCCCGGGCTGCCCACCCCGGGACATTGCTTTTTGCTATGGCAGGGCGGGAGCACGGCTCCCGCCCTTCCATAGCAAACTCTGCTTTGCTTCGTTGAAGCGAGAGCAGGAAACCTGCTCTCGCTTCCAAGAAGCAAAGCAGAATTGCTTTTGGGCAAGGGGAGCTGCATGTTAGCAGCTCCCTTTGCACAAAAGCAATGCCGACTCCCGCAGGAGGCGCGGAGCCGGCTGAGACCGTGGGGGCATTGGGGCTCCCCCCACGGTCCCCATCAAGGAGGCCAAGCCCCAGGGGATGGGGTCCCTGGGGCCAGAAGTGGCCCAGGGGAGGGGGGCCATGCAGCCCCCCACCAGCGAATAAAAAAAAAAAGAGGCCAGGCCCCGGGGGATGGGGTCCCCGGGGCCAGAAGTGGCCCAGGGAAGGGGGGGCCACGCGGCCACTTTCCCGTTCTTTTATTTATTTATTTTTAAAATGAGGCCGGGCCCTGGGGGATGGGGTCCCCGGGCCATAATTGGCCTCAGGAGGGGGGCCACGTGGCCCCCCTCCCCCAAAAAGCTCCAGGCTGGCCAGGCCCCGGGGGATGGGGTCCCCGTTGCCAGAAGTGGCCCAGGGAAGGGGGGCCACGCGGCCCCTTTTCCGGTTTCTTTTTTTTTTAAAGATAATATGCTGAGGCCCTGGGGGATGGGGTCCCCAGGGCCCAAAAATAATTAAGGGAAGGGGGCCACACAGCCCCCCTTCCAAAAAGACAAAGAAAAGCCTGCATTGCGGAAGGCCCCGCCCCCTCCCTGCACCACTGTGCAAACGCGCCTCCTGGTGCATTCGGGGTTGGGGGATTAAGTCCCCTTCATTCCTGAGGGTTCCTGGGGGCCAACTAGCCCACCAGGTACCTCCAGTAAGCCCCACACAGTGGGATTGCTGAGAGGTGGTCCGAGGCCATGCCCCTTTTTACATCACTCTGCAAACGTGTCTCTAGGCGCACTGCTGGTGGGGCGATGAGGTCCTCTTGTGTCCTGAGGACCTCAGGACACAAGTGGACTTTATCCCCCGAGTAGCAGTGCGCCAGGAGCCGTGTTTGCAGAGTGGTGTAAAAAGGGTGCATGGCCTTTGAGCACTCTCAGCAATCCAGCTATATGGAGCTTACTGGAGGTAACAGGAGAGCTAGTTGGCCCCCAGGGACCCTCAGGAGGAAAGGGGACTTCATCCCCCAACCAAGAGAGTGCCAGGAGGCACGTTTGCAGAGTGGTAGAGAAAGGGGGCATGGCCTGTGTCCACCTCTCAGCAATCCCACTATGTGGGCTTACTGAATGTAAGAGGTAGGCTAGCTGGCCCCAAAGGACCCCCAGCAGCGAAGGGGACTTCAATCCCCATCCAAGAGCGCGCCAGGGAGCGTGTTTGCAGAGTGGTGGGCAAATGGGGCATGGCCTGCTATGAGAACTTAGCAATCCTGCTGTGTGGGACTTACTGGAGGTAATAGGAGGGGTAGTTGGCCCCCAAGAATGTCCTTGGGGGCCAACTACCCCTCTTGTTACCTCCAGTAAGTCCCATACAGTGGGATTGCTAAGAAGTCTTCAGAAGCCACGCCCCCTTTCTCCACCACTCTGCAAACGCACCTCCTGGTAGACTACAGGATGGGGATGAAGTCCACTTTACTCCTGAGGGACTTTGGGGGCTAAGAAGTTCTCCTGGTACCTCCTGTAAGTCCTACGCAGCGGAATTCCTGAGCGCTGGTCGGAGGCCCAGCCCCCTTTCTCCATCACTCTGCAAACGCAACTACTAGTTAAAGAAGTGTTTGCAATGTAATAGGTTTCGCATTTGCGAGAGTTAGAGCTATTGGCATTGTAAATGTAAAAGTTTTTTACTAGTGTTTTTTGGTATAGAGTGGATGTACGTTGTGTGTAGTGGAATTATGTGGTATGTTGTGCAGTGAAATTATGTGAATAGAAAGTATGTGGTATTTAGTATATAGGAATTATGTGGAGTGGGATTATGTGTTATGGAGAGTAATTATGTGGTATTGTAGTCTGTGTTGTGAAGTGGTAACCTCAGGTTTAGTCTTCCTCGTTTCCATAGAAGCTAAACTATAAACTCAATGAGACACAATAAAAGAAGGAACCACTGAGGAGCACTTGTGGACCTAGTCGGAGGTATAAGCAGGGCCACTGGAATTATGTGACTGTCCGGCTGCACCAATTTTCACATAATTAAACATTTTCTGCATTTGCCAAATATTCCATCATCTGCTGCCTAATCTGCAGATTTGAACAAAAAAGCCTTGTTTCTAGCTCAAACGGCTGAAATGTTCCCAAAAATGCAGCGTCATGTGTTACAGCGTGGTGGAAGGCCCTTTGCAAAGCTGGAATGGTCACGTGTTACTTATTGCAAAAATGTGCGTGTTAAACTGGTACTAATGGTGCACAAACCTCTCTTCTTTCCAATGGGAAATTGCTCTCCCACCCTCGCAGCTCCACCATCAAGTGAGGCCCTCCTGAGCCCCTGCACTCTCGAGTGTTGATGTTCGAGGCCCTCCTCCACCCGCAGGCTATACCTGCGCCTCATCCCTGGTGGTCCAGTGGACCTCTCACTCTTTCTCTCGCTCCGTTTTTCTGCTTGCTTTTTCCTTTTCCTTTCACCTTTGCTTTTCACCCTTTTACTGTCACTCTCTTGCTATCACTTTCCATCCACCTTTCACTTTTCACTTCTCTATTCTGTGCTCCTCTCTCCCGTTTTTTCCTGCCGCTGCTGCCCCCGCGGCCCCTCCCCCCCCAGCGCGACCAGCCCAAGCTAGTTCCCCTTCCCGCTCCTACCTCCCAGCTGTCCAGCCCTCCCCGACCCCTACTTAATGGCGGCCGCTGCGGGGACAGACGAGCAAGACCACTGACTCATTGTCAGTGAAATTGCTCTCCCACCCTTTCAGCTCCACCATCAAATGAGGCCCTCCTGAGCCCCTGCACTCTCGAGTGTTGGTGTTCGAGGCCCTCCTCCACCCTCAGGCTATACCTGCGCCTCATCCCTGGTGGTCCAGTGGACCTCTCACTCTTTCTCTCGCTCCGTTTTTCTGCTTGCTTTTTCCTTTTCCTTTCACCTTTTCCTTTCACCTTTGTTTTTCACCCTTTTACTGTCACTCTCTTTCTATCACTTTCCATCCTCCTTTCACTTTTCACTTCTTTATCCTGTGCTCCTCTCTCCTGTTTTTTTACCGCCGCTGCTGCCCCTGCGGCCCCTCCCCCCAGCGCGACCAGCCCAAGCCAGTTCCCCTCCCCGCCTCCCAGCTGTCCAGCCCTTCCCAGACCCCTCCTTAATGGCGACCGCGCGAAGCTGGCGCACCACTGGCGCACAGAAGGCACGCCAAAGGCAAGCATGTCTGCGCCCGTCCGCAACCAGCGCCAGGAACCCTGGACCTCCAAACCACCAACGCTACAACCCAGCGGCACTCTACGCACTCAATACAGGTCACAACAACAACTGCAAGCTAGCATCACCAGCCAACACCCACGGACCCTTTAGCTGTCACCGCTGCCGCCACTCCTGCAGCACCGCCAAGACCACAAATCCAGCACAACCCACCTGCAACAACGCAACCGCACTAAAGACCCTGCAATGCATCCTCCTCAACGTCCGATCCCTCCACAAACACACCACCGAAATCTGGGACCTCCTCGACAGCACCACCCGGACGTCGCATTCTTCACTGAAACCTGGACCAACACCACCTCGGGACCTGACATCGCCATCCCCCAAGGATACAAGATCTCCCGGAAGGACCGCCCCACCGCCATCGTCCACAAATCCACCCTCCGGCTGAGCACACTCCCCGATGAGCCCACAGACCTGATGGAACACCTACACTTCAAAATACAGGCCAGCCCTACCACCACCCTCCGGGGAATCCTCATCTACTGACCCCCCGGACCCTGCGGACCCTTCACCAACTCCATCACGGACATCATCACCCCACAGGCCATCGCGTCCACCAACTACACCTTGCTGGGAGACCTCAACTTCCACCTCGACAACCAACTAGACCCCAAAACCACATCCCTCCTGGACAACCTCCACAACATAGGACTCCGCCAGATCGTGACTGAACCCACGCACTCAGCAGGACACACCCTCGACCCCATTTTCACAACAGGAAACTCCATCACCTTCAGCCACACCACCGAACTCCCGTGGACAGACCATTGCTGCATCCACTTCACCTTCAAAACACACACCATCCACAGAACCCAGCACCTGCTCCCATGAAGCAATTGGACCAAAATCACTGACTACCAGTTCACCTTCTCACTCGGCAACTCCACCCCAACCATCACGGACAACGACGACCGCAACACCGCAGCCCGAACCCTGCACAGATGGATCTCCGACAGCGCCAACACCATAGCCCCCTCAAGAAGAACAACAACACACACGCCAGGAAAGCCAGATGGTTTACCACCGAGCTCTGAGAGTCCAGACGCACATGCCGCCGCCTTGAAAAGGCCTGGAAGAACTCCAAATCTACAGAAGCCCACAACAACCTCAAAGCCGCCACCAACGCCAACGCCTACCACCAACTCATCAGAAATATGAGAAAGACAATGATCAAAGACAGAATCTCCACGCACGCGCACAACAGCAAAGAACTCTTCAGCATCATCAAGGAGTTCGCCCAACCCTTCAGCGAGTCTACAGACATCCCTCCCTCACAGGACCTCTGCGACAAACTCAGCACCTTCTTCCACCACAAAATCAAGAACATTTACGACAATTTTGACGAAGACAGCCAACACACAGAACTCTCACCAACCACCCCGACACCCTGAAGCCAACGATTGCCAGCTGGACAGCCCTCACCACCGAAAATACACTGAAGACGATGAAGTCCATCCACTCCGGGGCCCCCACGGACCCCTCACCCCACCACATCTTCAACAGAGCTGCCAACACCATCGCACCCATGCTTCACCACACCATCAAGCGCTCCCTCGCAAACGCCTCCTTCCCCTACAACTGGAAGCACGCTGAAATCAACCCCCTCCTGAAGAAACCCTCAGCGGACCCCACCGACCTCAAAAACTACATAACCATCTCCCTGCTCCCGTTCCCAGCGAAAGTCATCGAGAAAGCCATCAACAGCCAACTCGCCACCTTCATCGAAGAGCACAACATCCTCGACTCCTCCCAATCAGGCATCAGAAAAAACCACAGCACAGAAACCACCCTCCTTGCCGCAACAGACGACATCCGCTCCCGCCTGGACAGAGGAGAGACAAAAGCCCATCATGTTCCGGTGAGCTATTGTTACTTCTGCTGCACTGTCTAGCATCCATTCCCCATTCAGAAGTTGTGTCCTCAGTATTCTGGGTATGTCTAACTTTGAGACCTGCTACTTTCTTCTTTTTGAATTGGGGTTTTGATTTTGGCTTTTCTTCTTTTTTAGAAGTGTAGCTTGGAGTGCGTTCTCTGTCTCTGGACTTTGTACACTCTTCTGTCTGCGTTCTGACCATCCTTCTCTCTTGGAATTTCTCGTTGAGTCCTTAAAGGAACGAGAGGAACGTGTATCAGTATCCTGATACCTGTCAGGTTTTCTAATGTTATCTGTATTCCTAAGGTTGTACTTTCTTTCGGAGGGCTCCTGTTGAGGAGTCCCACTCCTGGACTGAGATCTATTCTGTCTTTTCTTTTTGTTTTTATTATTATTGTTATTCTTCCATTTCTTTTTGGAAGAGTCTGTTGTTCTTTTCTGGACTACTCATGAGTTGAGGTTTTAATGCTCTAGCTCCCAAACTATCTCTCCCTAATTCAGCATAGGTGTCTTCAATAATTTTAGGTAATTCACGTTCCTGTTGTAAAGGAGTGAAATCCCTCAGACGTTGGCGGATTGCCACTGCTGCTGCCTCCCCTTTTATATTTGATAATATTATAGCTGATACCTGGGAAAAATTGCCTAGCAATTTCATACCTAAGTTCAGAGCAGGTTCTGCTCCATACTCAGTCTGTATTTGTCTTAAGACGTCTGGTATTACTGCTAATGACGGGATACCATGAGTTCTGGTATATATGGCAGCGAAAACTGTACCCCATGTGGTACAATCCTCTATCTGGGGAGCTATCCCCATTGGCAAGCAGATTGTAAGCATTCTGTGTTTTTCTTGAGGGTTTGTATTTGGAAATACTGCCTCTAGCTGTGTTATTTTTTGAGCTATCCAGAATGGCATTTGCTCACGCTTATTGGGCATTTTACCCATAACTGCGTTTAGCGATTGTGGTGTAATTTTTGTTGCATTTCCCTGTATGGGTCCTGCTGGTGTAGCTCTTGCTGGCTGAAGTGTGAGTGTTCTCATAACGAATTGTGTTAAGTTTCTGAAGAGTTTAATGATTTCTTTATGAAGTGGAGGTAAGTCTGCTACTGGCATTGTGTCAATGTCTGGATGCTGTGTGTAAGCCGCTAGGACTGGCCAAGTGTCATCGTCTCTTCCGAGCGGACCTAGTCTTACTTTTTCTTTTATATGGGGAAGGGCGCCTTTAAACCAGCTTATATGCTCCTGGTAGGTGAGCGGAATCTCAATGTTCTCATACGGACAATATTCATCTGGTGGTTCTTCTTCAAAGTGAGAATGAAATGTTTGTGTTTGTGCATTTGCTTATGGGAACATAACCCATGAATAGAATATCTCTGTTCTAAATGATTCGTGTGCCTCAATCACGAATGTGACTGTCCGACCTCTAACTGGGAAATGATAGTCTACTAGTTTTAAGGTAAGGGCTTGTCTTACATTTTCGCAAATGTTTATTCCCCTTCATCCTCCTGCTCATCGACTGACTGACATTGTGCTAACACAGTGGTGTCGTCTTCAGTCATTTTTGAAAAACGTTTCAAGGAAGAGTTTCAAGGAAACTGAGATAAGGTTTTATGCACAATAGGAACTGTTTGTCCTTCAAGCTTGATTTAACCTACAGCCAATAAATAGCAATTATTTGCCTACTCAGCTGTGGCAGGATAGTTCCCTTCTCACCTCAGACGTCTCTGAAGAAATGTGAATGAGGCTCTCTAAGAAAAGCACGACTGAACTACTCAGATTTGATTGTTAAATAAGTACCAAACCAACGTTGGCGGCGCCATGTTGTGTAGTTCCTATAAACCTATATAGGATCTGCACGTTTAGACAACATACACTGCGGGCTTGGTGTCCAAACTGATTCCGAACACCCCCACCGAGTATTTTAGCTAGCTCACAGTGCCACTAGAAAATCCTCTTACCAAGGAGAGAATAGTTCTTGGCAACTATTCGAACATGACAACTCTGTCCCGTCAGGGATCGTGGAAACAATACTACTTTTCGCTCAGTCACTCGTGCTCACTTTGTCTCGGAGAGAGATACACAGAATAAATGGTGGGGACATTTTTCAATAACCATTTATTGAACCAGCGACATTCTAGTGTAAAATAGGTGTGCTGAAGCAATCATTAGACAGTAACAAAAATAGATGATTATAAGCACTAACAGAGTAAAAGGATGGTATATTTCTACCATAGTGCTAAAACGATAAATACAGGCAAGTATTAAAATACATGACAGTAATTAAAAAGCGTACTCCTACGATGCAACGCTAACTAGATGTACCTAAGTGTACCTAGCATGTATGTAGGTGTGGAAGGAAAGAATCCCTCTAGGATAAAGTCAACCCCATTAGCTGAAGTGAGAGACTGTGGGACCCCGTCTTGGTCTCGATAAGGACACCCTGCGAAGGATGTCGGACCACTGCGAGCTGGAGTGTCTGCATGCAGGAGCCTCAGCGTCACACGTCAGTGTGTCGGCATGGAAGTCCTTTTCTCCTCTGACTACCTTAGCAAGAGATGGTGCATATATACCCAAAGTGATACCCCCTTGGGATATACCTTGCTGTGTCATGTCGAAGTAGGATGACGGAAGGAATGACCCTTGTACATAGTTATTATGCAGGAGATGGTCGGCCTGCTGTCCAGCTGTGATTCCAAGAGTCCTCATGCATAATGAATGAGGCTTAAGCTTTTCAGAGAAAACCCCAGGTCCTCAAGCCATTGTCATAACCAGGTAAAAGGTTAGTCCTAAGAACCGTTATGTAGTGCAATATTTGGGCAATGTAGGTGAAAGGTGCGATCAGTACCCGAGCCAATATTGGAGTACCTATATGGATCATAACAAGGCACTACCCATGCACTCATGCAATGACCCAGGCATTACCCTTACACTCATACTTTCACTCAGGTACTTCTCATACACTCATCCAATCACTCAGCCACTACCCCTGCACTCATAGAATCACCAAGGCAGTATCCATGCACTCATGGAATCACACAGAAAACTACTCTTGCCCTCAACCATTTACTCAGGCACTACTCATGCACTCATCCATTCTCTCAGACAGTACCCATACACTCATTCAATGACCCAGGTACTAGATGTGGACTAATCCATTCACTCAGACACTACCCATGGACTCATCCATTCACTCAAGCACTATCCATACACTCATGCAATGACCCAGGCATTAGCCTTGCACTCATACCTTCTCTCAGGTATTTCCCATATACTCATACAATCACCCAGGCACTACCCCTGCATTCATGTAATCACCCAGACACTACTGTTGCACAGAACTATTCACTCAGGCACTGCCCATGTACTCAGGTACTTCTCATACACTCATCTAATCACTCAGGCACTACCCCTGCAGTCATAGAATCACCCAGGCAGTACCCATGCACTCATGGAATCACACAGAAAACTAGTCTTGTACTCATCCATTCACTCAGGCACTACTCATGCACTCATCCATTCTCTCAGGCACTACCCATGCACTCATCCAATGACCCACCATTACTCTTACAGTCATCCTTTTACTCAGGCACTACCCTTGTACTCATACAGTTAAGGAGGAACTACTTATACACACATCCAATCAATCAGGCATTACCTACACAATTGTGCAATCACCCAGGCACTACTTTTGCACTCAATGATTCACTCAGGCAATACCCATGTACTCATCCATTCCCTCAGGTACTACCGATGCACTTATACAATGACCCACAGATTACTCTTGCAGTCATCCTTGTACTCAAGCACTAGCCATGCACTGATCTAAGGAGGCAAATATTACTCTTGCACTCATGAATTCACTCAGACATTACCAATGCACTTACCCAATCAGCCAGGCAGTACCCCTGCACTCATGCAATCACCCAGGCACTACCCCTATGCTCATGCAATCACCGACATACTACCCATATACTCATACAATCACTCAAGCACTACTCTTGCACTAAACCATTCTCTTAGGCAGTACCCATGCACTCATCCAATGACCCAGGCATTAATCTTACAGTCATCCTTTTACTCAGGCACTACCCATGCACTGATGTAATCACCCAGACATTACCCTTGGAGTCATAAACTCACTCAGGCAGTACTCAGGTATACATCTATTTGTATGTTTCTTTCATATATGATGCCACTAGCAAAAAGGTACAGACACATGCATGCTTGCTTTCAGGAATATAGTGAGAGTTACAACAGACACATGCAAAGGGTTGCTGGTTTATATTTGGCTTGGCCAAACACTCTCAGTAGTCGCTGAATAGTGATGCTGTAGCACAAAAGTGAGGTTTTAGATATGTTGGAAGAGTGATTAGGCTACCTCGTATGAGTCTGTGAAAAGGTACACTTGAAGTAGACCGCATAAATTTAGGTGTGTCTTTGAAATGGGAAGTAAAAAATGTAAGTCCGTTTTTATATAGTGCAGCTACTCACCCTTACGGGTCTCAAGGCGCTGGGGACCGTAGTGGAAATTAAGTGAGCTATTGCCCAGAGTCACATGGTGCTGAGCTGAGCTGCCGCCGGAGCCGGGGATCGAACCGTGAACCCTGTGCTCCGAAGTCAGCTGCCCTGGCCGCTGCACCACACCTCTCCACTAAGTAGTTTGACAAGTTTAAAGGACTTCATGGTCTTGTGAGGGAGGTATGTCTCTACTTGCACATGTATTCTCATCAGTGTTATGCATCTGAAGATGGTACATGTGTGTAACACATATATATGTATTTGTATGTTTCTATTATGTGTGATGACACCAGCAAAAGTTAGAGACACATGTATGCATGTTTTCTATAACATGGTGAGACTTATAACAGTAACATTGCAAAGATTACTGTTTTGTATTTCTGGAGTTATCTTGGTTCTTTCTGGACTTCTCTTCACTGTTTCCGCACCTGTTTGCTTCTTTCTGCATTTATATTGCCTTTTTCTGCACCTCTCTTATCTCTTTGTGTACTTCTGTTGATTTGTTCTGCACTTCTCTTCTTTCTTTCAGCACCTCTTTTGCTTCTTTGTGCAAAAGGCTAACGTCTATCTGCACCGGTCTTTCCTCTTTCTGCACCTCTCTTATCTGTTTGTGCACCTCTCTTATCTGTTTGTGCACCTCTCTTACCTCTTTTTGCACGTCTCTTGAGTCTTTCTGCATCTTCTTTTACCTTTTTCGGTACTTCTCTTGTCAATTTGAGCAGCTCTCTTGCTTCTTTTTTTCTGTACTTATTTGCCTCTATGTCCACCTGTCTTGCCTTTTTCTGCATCTCTGTTGCTTCTGTTAGCATTTCTCTTGTCTCTTTCACCATTGTTAGTTCCTCTTTGTGCACCTCTGATGCTTGTTTGTGCACTTCTCTTGCCTCTTTGTGCATTCCTTTCGCCCCTTTTTTGCACCTGTTTACTCTTTTTCTCTACCTCTCCTGCCTTTTTCAACTCTTCTTTTCTGTCTTTCTGCACTTATGTTGCGTGTTTTTGTAATTTACTTGCTTCTTTCAGTACTTTTCTTGCTTGTTTCTCTACTTCTTTTGACTATTTCTGTATCCTCTTTTAGTTCTTTGTACACCTGAGTTGCATGATTCTGCAACTCACTTGCTTCTTTCTGCAAATTTATTCCTCTTTGTACAGTTGTCTTGTTTGTTTCTGCACTTTTGTTGCTTTTATGAACATAACTTGTTTCTTTGTACACTTTTTTTGCTTTTTTCTGTTCCTCTCAAAGTTTTTTCTGCACCTCTTTGGCTTTTTTTGCACCAGTCTTTCCTGTATTGCACTTGTCTTGCCTCTTTGCACATGTCTCTAGCCTGTTTGTGCATCTGTCTTGCATGTTTGTGCACCTCTGTTGTATCTTTGTGGACCACTATTGTCTCTTTCTGTACCTCTGTGACTTCATTGTGCATTTCTGATATTTTTCAGTCGCTGTGCTGTTGTTTGTGTATTTCTTTTCGCTGTTTCTAAACCTTTCTTTTTTTTCTGTCTCTTTCTTTCTCTGTCAGCACCTTTTCTTCTCTTTCTGTAGTTGTCCTGCTTGTTTTTACACTTTTCTTTTTTTATTTGTTATAAATACAATAGCAATGTAATTTTAATTATTTGATTAGTAGTTATTTTCAATACTGAGATGTTACTAATTTAAAATTGTTAATTGATGTAACAAACTATTCAAACTATTCTTTGTGTTTTAGAAAATTATTTTGTTTGGATTATAAATTGAAGATGGCAAGAAAACATGAAAACAGAAGAGAACAAAGAAAACAGAAGTACTTAAACAAAACTAAAAAGAGTGCTCTAGAAATTTTACAACAAAGCACAAGCAAATAAAGATATGTAATGGAAAAAAACATTCATTTTTTGAAAAAGAATACATGTTAGAAAAAGACATAAAGAATTTAAAGAGATACGTGTACAAATGTTTCGAAGTAGAGTAATTCAAAATTTATTAAAAAATTGTAAAAAGTATAAAAGAAGATCAGCAGCGTATAAGAAGAAGCAACACATTGAAAGTGTAGTAGATACTGCTTTTGAACTGAAACAAAAATTATTTATATTAGTATTAAAGCGAACGAAAACATTAAATAAAGCAATGCTGTTTATGAAGGAGAAAAGCAAAAGAAAAAGACTGGTTAATAGAAGTAACTTTTGTAAAACTTTTACTGGTGAATGGAAGCACACTTCTAGTACTGAGCCTTTCTTTAATGAAGAAACTTATTTTCAACAGAACACATTAGTTCATACAGTTGATACTAGTGGTCGATGCTATGAGATGAAAGATGGTTCTCCCATTCCAAAAGAAAAGATGGTTCTTAGGAATGTGGAAGAAGTAATAGCTGAAGAAGTTCAAGGGAGGCATACACCAGCTCCGGTATATAAGTGGGATTGTAGTAGTATTTGCAGTATTCGACAGGAATCTATTGACATTACGAATTGTTTTACGAGAATATGCCAAAAAAAGTCTTAAACAGAAGATTAAGATGGTACAAGGACTAGATCCATGTAAAGTAAGAAAATATACTAACTTGCAGGGTCATTCTCTGGCTTGTCTTTCAAGAAAAGTGTGTCAAAGTACTTTTCATCATTTAAGAATGTTAGCAGTACACCACTCAGAAATGCAGAAGTTAGTAAGGAGACTCTACTATGTAAAAAGTCCTGCATTATGTTTAGGTGAAATTAACATAGCTCTCATATCAGACATAAAAAAAGTTTGTGATGATATACAGTTTCGTTTTTTTGGTTCACAAGAGGAGTGTAGAGAAAGTGAGAGCTTGATAAGTGTAGGTATTGAAGAAGAGGTGGAAGATATTAGTATTGACGAGTTTGCAGAAGAAATTACAAAGTTTAAGACAGTTTCATCTGAAAAATGGGGCCGATTGCGATTGCAATCGGACCGCGATTTCCCCCCCGCCACATTACGTTGGGGGGGGAAATCGCGTTTGGACCACGGCAGACGCAAAGACCGTCCGCCACGAAACCGCCACAGGCAATCGTTGTGATTGCCTGGTGGAGCGGTCTGCATCCATGAAATGGTGGCGGTGCCTAGCAGGCACCGTCCGCCAAATCACATTGCTGTCTCCAGCCAGCCTTTCCGTGGCGGGTAAACCGCCATTGAAAGGCTGGTGGAGATTGGTTTCAGGGGCCTGTTGCGGGCCCCCCTTGTTTTGGGGGTGGTGTGGGTACACTGTACCCCCCTACATTTCACTGCACCAAGTGGCAGGCACCGTGTGGTGCCTGCCACGTAGTGCAGTGAAATGCACAACATGCTATTTTAACATTGCGGCGGGTGCTGCTCTCAGCAGCACCCGCCGCAAAGTTAAAATGCAAAATGCAACCGCAATGGTGGCGGTCGCATCCTGATTTGGTGTGCGGAACCGCCGCATGTATTGCGGATGGTCCCGGTCACCACCACCATGGCGGACGGACTCTAGTCCGTCTGCCATTGTAATCGGCCCCTATGTTTGTATTTGTTGTCGCCGCACTCACTATAGAAATCAAACTAGGAATGTTGATTTATATTTAAAAAGTGAAAAGGAAAACAATGATAAGTGGCAGCAATTTGGTGCTTATTTGTTGGTTGAAGCTCGGTTTGAGTTGGCTACTGATCAATGTATTTGTAAATATTGTTACAACAAAATGCCAGCTAGAGCAGTACATAACAACTTAGAGTTGGTAGCTATTCCTCCAGAACTGGCAGATTTGAATGCTTATGAGTCCATTCATATTCAATCTGTGCACCCATTTCAGGCTATAGTTCATATGGAGCATAAAACAGGTAAGCTGCCTCCAACAGATTTACAAAGAGGTCTGATAGGAAGAGTTGTGTACTTACCTTTCGATTTTAAGAAAAATATTGAAACAGTTGGTATATAGAGGGAGGAAAATGAGCCAGTTGTTATTCTAGTTAATGGTGTACCAAGAGTCGAAAAATTTGGCAAGGGTTTGTAGATGTTAATAAACTTCAAAAGGCTACATTATATCTGGTACAGAATAATATTTATTATAAGAATGTAAATGTTGATGAACAGGTAATATGCTTAGAAGATGAAACTGAAATTTCAAGTGGCCAAATAGAAAAAGTGGACAAGTCTAGGACTGAAGAGATTTATGAACATTACAGTATACATCCTCTACATTCAAAAGAAGTGATAGGAAACAATATTGAATTATTTCAAATGAAGGAAGTAAAGTGAACTCCCATTAGTGTATGGGAAAAAAGTTTAGAAGCTCGTTGTTCTCCACAGCTGTTCCCCACTGGAAAAGGTGGACGATTTGATGAGCGAGCTGCACAGATTCCAGCTTCACAATATCGCTCAACAAGATTGTACTCTGAAGATCCAAGATTTCGACAGTGCATTCCATATATATTTCGTCTTCTGTTTGAAAGTGATTTGTCTGCACTTTCATATGCAGTGAACCACTGATTAAAAACAGGAGTTCATCTTCAACATGTTTCTGCAAAAGAATTCATAGACAAAGTTCAACAAAGAGATGAAAAGTTAGAATCACAGTTAATTAATTTGATGGCATGTCAACGTGGTACCAATGAATATTGGGTTTGTCGTCATGGTGAACTTAAATGTATGTTAAGAAACTTAGGTACACCTACATGGTTTGTAACACTTAGCTGTGCTGAATATGCATGGGAAGATTTACTTGAATTTCTACGAGAAGCAAATTCAAATGTAAAAAATATTGAATTGAAGATACCTGGAAAACTCTGTTCCTTGGATCCTGTAAATGTCTGCAGGTATTTTAACCATAGGTTTCAAAGTATGATGTCATTTATCTGCAATAAAAATATTCCTCCTCTTGGAGACGTTACTGATTTCTTTTGGCGAAAAGAGTACCAAGCTAGAGGTGCTCCTCATATACATATGCTATTATGGATCAAGAATGCTCCAAAATTTGGAACTGATACTGATGAAAGTGTTCTGTCTTTCATCGAACAGTATGTTACCTGTGCCATTTCAAAAGAAGGAGGAGAAAAGCGCTTGATTCAACAAGTTTTATGGTTTCAAAGTCATCGATGTGGAAAATACTGTTGACTAAAATACAAGTCTAAAGGGGAATTTTATACAAAATGTTGTTTTGGATTCCCACGTCCAATAATTTCTAAAGGATGAGTAAATAGTTTTATGTCAGCAGTAAGGCTTACAATAACTCGGAAATCTCCGAAGAATACATACAATTTAAAAAGAACCAAAGATTCAAAGTATATTAATGACTACAATCCAGTGATTTTGAAAATGTGGAATGCAAACATGGATATTCAATATGTTGCAGACAATTAAATTGCTGTTGCTCGCTATGTTACATCATATATAACCAAATCTGAAAAGACAGAGATGAAAGAAATGTGGGAAGAAATTTCACAAGAAAAGAGTCTTAGCAAGAAATTGTACAGCTTTAGCTTGAAAATGCTTTCCCATCGAGAGATTGGATCCTATGAATGTTCGGATCGGTTGAGCTCTGCCAGTTTATATTCAAAGTCAAGAGGAATCATTTGGGTAAGTTTAGGTCTTGCCGCCACACGAAATAGAGTATTGAAATCTCTACAAGAAATCGAATACTTAGCACTGAATCAACCAGAAAGTACAGATATTGTTAAAACTAATATGTTGGATACATACTATCCCAAAAGGAATTCACTCAAGCACTACCCATGCACTCATCCATTCACTCAGGCACTACCTACGCACTCATCCAATGACCCAGGCATTACCTTTGCACCCATGCTTCCACTCAAGTACTTCCCATGCACTCATCCAAGCACCCACGCACTATTCCTGCACTCATGCAATAACCCAGACACTACCCATGCAGTCATGCAATCACTCAGGCACTACTCTTGCACTCAACCATTCACTCAGGCACCACCCGTGCACTCAGCCATTCCCTCAAGGACTACCCATGCACTCATGCAATGACTCATGCACCAATATATGACGTTACAACACAAACAATTGCAAAGCATTCCTTTACAACGCGGGTTTTACATTGCAGCTACCTTTACAACGCATGATTTTACAACGCATGCCATTACAACGAATTTTTAGAAAACTACCTTTACAACGCATTCCATTACAACGCATACCATTACAACGCATAATACTTTTAGGGTAACAGTGGGGTAAGTGTTGGATAGTGTAGGGGTAAAAATTACTATTCCCATGTACCCCCAAACCCATACCCACCCTAAAACTAAAAAAACTCCATTACTTACCTTATAATACGTTGTAATGGCATGTGTTGTAATGGTATGTGTTGTAACGGCATGCATTGTAATGGTATGCATTGTAATGGCATGCGTTGTAGTGACATGCATTGTAATGGCATGCGTTATAATGGCATGCGATGTAAATGCAGTCATGTTGTAACAGCCGCGTTGTAAAGGTAGTGCATTGTAATGACTGCGTTGTAATGGTTGTTTCCCCTCATGCACTACCCATGCACTCATCCAATGACCCAGGCATTACTCTTGCAGTCATCCTTTTACTCAGGCAGTAGCCGTGCACTGATCTAAGCACCCAGTCATTACCCTTGCACTCACAAAGTCACTCAGGCACTACCCATGCACTCATCCATTCACTCAGGCACTACCCATGCACCCATCCAATGACACAGGCATTACCCTTGCACCCACCCTTCTACTCAGGCACTACCCATGCACTCATCAAATCACCCAGGCACTACTCCTTCCCTTATGCAATCACCCAGGCACTACCCATGCACTCATGCAATCACTTAGGCACTACCCATGCAGTCATTCAATCACTCATGCACTACTCTTGTATTCAACCATTCACTCAGACACTACCCATGCACTCATGCAATGACTCATGTACTACCCATTCACTCATCCAATGACCCAGACATTACTCTTGTAGTCATCCTTTAACTCAGGCAGTACAGATACGCTGATCTAAGCACACAGTCATTACCATTGCACTCCAAGTTACTCAGGCACTACACATGCACTCATGCAATCACCCAGGCATTAGTCCTTCACTTATGCAATCACCCAGGCACTGCCCATGCACTTATGCAATCACGCAGGTAGTACTCTTGCACTCAACCATTCACTCAGGCACTACCCATGCACTCATCCATTTCCTCAGGCACTACCCATGCACTCATCCAATGACTCAAGCATTAGCCTTGCACTAATACTTTCACTCAGGTACTTCCCATGCACTCATCCAATCATCCAGGCACTACCCCTGTACTCATGCAATTACCCTGATACTACTCATGTACTCATGCAATCACTCAGGCAGTACTCTTGCACTCTTCCATTCACTCAGGCACTACCCCTATACTCATGCAATCATCCAGGCACTATCCATGCACTCATGCAATCACTCAGGCACTACTGTTTCACTCAACCATTCACTCAGGCACTACCCATGCACTCATCCATTCAGTCAGTCATCCAATGGCCCAGAAATCAGCCTTGTACTCATACTTTCACTCAGGTAGTTCCCATGCACTCATAGACTCACCCAAACACTACCCCTACAGTTATTTAATCAGCAAGGCATAACCCATGTACTTATGCAATCATTCTGGTACTACTGTTGCACTCAACGATTCACTCAGGCACTACTCATCCACTCATCTATTCACTCAGGTACTACCCAAGCAGTCATCCAATTACCCAGGGATTACTCTTGCAGTCATTCTTTTACTCAGGCACCACCCACACACTGATCTAAGTACCCAGTTATTATCTTTGCACTCAGGTACTACCCATGCGCTCTTCCAATCACCCAGGCAGTACCCCTGAACTTATGTAATCACTCAGGCACTGCCCATGCACTCATGCAATCACTCAGGCACTACTGTTGCACTCAACCATTTACTCAGGCACTACCCATGCACTCATCCATTCACTCAGGTACTACCTATGCTCTCATCCAATGACCCAGACATTACCCTTGCACCCATCCTTCCACTCAGGCACTACCCATACACTCATTGAATCACCCAGGCACTACTTCTCTAGTTATACAATCACCCAGGCACTACCCATGCACTTATCCATTCTCTGAAGCACAAGTCTTGCACTAATAGGAAAACACAGTCATTACCCTTCAATTCTTTCTTTCACACAGGCACTACCCATGCAGTCATCAAATCACCCAGGCAGTACTCCTACACTTATACAATCACTCAGGCACTACCCATGCAGCCATCCAAATAGTCAGGCACTACTCTTGCATTCAACCATTCACTCAGGCAGTACCCATGCACTCATCCATTCACTCAGGTACTACTGTTGCACTCATGAAATCACCCAGGCACTACCCATGCAGTTATGCAATCACTCAGCCACTTCTCTTGCACTCAAACATTCACTCAGGCACTACCCATGCACCCATCCAATGACACAGGCATTACCCTTGTACCCATCCTTCCACTCAGGCACTACCCATACACTCATCGAATCACCCAGGCACTACTCCTCCACTTATGCAATCATCCAGGCACGACCCATGCACTCATGCAATCACTTAGGCACTACCCATGCATTCATGCAATCACCCATGCACTACTCTTGCAATCAAACATTCACTCAGGCACTACCCATACACTCATCGAATCACCCAGGCAGTACTCCTCCACTTATGCAATCACCCAGGCACTACCCATGCACTCATGCAATCACTCAGGCACTACCCATGCATTCATGCAATCACCCATGCACTACTCTTGCACTCAAACATTCACTCAGGCACTACCCATGCACCCATCCAATTACCCAGGCATTACCCTTGCACCCATCCTTCTACTCAGGCACTACCCATACACTCATTGAATCACCCAGGCACTACTCCTCCACTTATGCAATCACCCAGGCTCTACCCATGCACTCATGCAATCACTTAGGCACTACCCATGCAGTCATGCAATCACTCATACACTACTCTTGCACTCAGCCATTCCCTCAAGGACTATCCATGCACTCATGCAATGACTCATGCACTACCCATTCACTCATCCAATGACTCAGACATTACTCTTGTAGTCATCCTTTTACTCAGGCAGTACAGATGCACTGATCTAAGTACACAGTCATTACCCTTGCACTCATAAAGTCACTCAGGCACTACACATGCACTCATGCAATCACCCAGGCAGTATTCCTTCACTTATGCAATCACCCAGGCACTTCCCATGCACGTATGCAATCACTCAGCCATTACTCTTGCACTCAACCATTCACTCAGGCACTACCCATGCACTCATCCATTTCCTCAGGCACTACCCATGCACTCATCCAATGACCCAAGCATTAGCCTTGCACTAATACTTTCACTCAGGTACTTCCCATGCACTCATCCAATCATCCAGGCACTACCCCTGCACTCATGCAATTACCCTGACACTACTCATGTACTCATGCAGTCACTCAGGCAGTACTCTTGCACTCATCCATTCACTCAGGCACTACCCCTATATTCATGCAATCATCCAGGCACTATCCATGCACTCATGCAATCACTCAGGCACTACTGTTTCACTCAACCATTCACTCGGGTACTACCCATGCACTCATCCATTCAGTCAAGTACTACCCGTGCACTCATCTAATGGCCCAGACATTAGCCTTGTACTCATACTTTCACTCAGGTAGTTCCCATGCACTCATAGAATCACCCAAGCACTACCCCTACAGTTATTCAATCAGCAAGGCATAACCCATGTACTTATGCAATCATTCTGGTACTACTGTTGCACTCAACGATTCACTCAGGCACTACTCATCCACTCATCTCTTCACTCAGGTACTACCCAAGCAGTCATCCAATTACCCAGGGATTACTCTTGCAGTCATTCTTTTACTCAGGCACCACCCACACACTGATCTAAGTACCCAGTTATTATCTTTGCACTCAGGCACTACCCATGCACTCTTCCAATCATCCAAGCAGTACCCCATAACATATGTAATCACTCAGGCACTGCCCATGCACTCATGCAATCACCCAGGCACTACTGTGCACTCAACCATTCATTCAGGCACTACCCATGCACTCATCCATTCACTCAGGCACTACCTATGAACTCATCCAATGACCCAGACATTACCCTTGCACCCATCCTTCCACTCAGGCACTACCCATACACTCATCGAATCACCCAGGCACTACTTCTCCGATTATACAATCACCCAAGCAATACCCATGCACTTATCCATTCTCTGAAGCACAAGTCTTGCACTAATAGGAAAACACAGTCATTACCCTTCAATTCTTTCTGCCACACGGGCACTACCCATGCACTCATCCAATCACCCAGTCAGTACCCCTGCCCTTATGCAATCACTCAGGCACTACCGATGCAGTCATCCAATCAGCCAGGTAATACTCTTGCATTCAACCATTCACTCAGGCAGTACCCATACGCTCATCGAATCACTGAGGCACTACTCCTCCACTTATGCAATCACCCAGGCACTACCCATGCACTCATGCAATCACTTAGGCACCACCCATGCAGTCATGCAATCACTCATGCACTACTCTTGCACTCAACAATTCACTCAGGCACTACCCATGCACTCAGCCATTCCCTCAAGGACTATCCATGCACTCATGCAATGACTCATGCACTACCCATTAACTCATCCAATGACCTAGACATTACTCTTGTAGTCATCCTTTTACTCAGGCAGTACAGATGCACTGATCTAAGCACACAGTCATTACCCTTGCACTCATAAAGTCACTCAGGCACTACCCATGCACTCATGCAATCACCCAAGCAGTAGTCCTTCACTTATGCAATCACCCAGGCACTGCCCATGCACTTATGCAATCACTCAGGCAGTACTCTTGCACTCAACCATTAACTCAGGCACTACCCATGCACTCATCCATTTCCTCAGGCACTACCCATGCAGTCATCCAATGACACAAGCATTAGCCTTGCACTAATACTTTCACTCAGGTACTTCCCATGCACTCATCCAATCATCCAGGCACTACCCCTGCACTCATGAATTACCCTGACACTACTCATGTACTCATGCAATCACTCAGGCAGTACTCTTGCACTCATCCATTCACTCAGGCACTACTCCTATACTCATACCCTATACACAAACGAGCTATTAGGCATAACAATGAATCATATCCGGTAGCTCGGCACTTTAATGGCCAGAATGACAAATTATTAACCTATGTAATCTTGGATGCGGTAAAACCACAGGAGAGAGGTGGCGACAGAGAACGCCAACTTAGAATTATGGAGTCAAGATACATCATTGACTTCGAGACATTAACACCTGTAGGTCTGAATTCAAGTGAGGAGCTAGCTATCCATTTGGGTTAAATGTATTTGGATAAAGAACGAGAACACAATACTGTTTGGGTAGGATGTAAAGTGAGAGGGATTATTCCTCAGCCAACATTATGAGAACAATGAATGAAGAAAGTATATTGGGTTCCAAATCTCGTCTTGGTATATTGGATTTGTATGAAATTGAATTTTAACATGTAAATACACTTTTCTCTCTTCTCACATTTTAACTTTATTATAAAATTTGGTTTTTCTTTTCTTCTTCTTTATTATGTTTGTAAATAGGATCTAGCGCAAACTGGAGGCAACCATAGAGCTGTATAGGGTGCTGGTGTAGACTTTTGTTATGTGTTGAATGGACGCCTAGAATTGGAAATAATACCGCAATATGGATAAGTGCCCACTGGGGCGGGACCAATCGCGGCTCAAGAGCATAGGCCCACCAGGGCGGGATGTGAGATTATGAATTGGTTTTGAGCCAATTTCTGATAGTGTGAATATAATATCACAGGGGCGGTACCAAGCGCAGCTCTAAAGCACAAGCCCACTAGGGCGGGATGTGAAATTATGAATTGGAATTGAGCCAATTTCGGACAGTGTGAATATTATCACAGGTGTACATAATAAACTTTCTCGTTATTAGTCGAGTATGATAACTGTCCAAGAACAAAAGTGCATATATTTTATTTTGTGCATATAAGGATTTAATCAATTACACTGAATAATAATGAAGATATATATATATTGAAAGAAAATCAATTGTAATATCAGAAATCTGTATTTGCACTTTATTTCTGAATCTTGTGCAGCCTTGCCAATACGCATATTACTATTACAAAATGGCGCTCATGAAATTGAATTGTAAAGGCCCTGCAATGCGCTTGTCCTCTCTCACTGTTTAGTAATTATTATATGTAAAACAGGAAGTGAAGAAACGCTTGCCATACCGTGAACAAGCTGAAAGGTGAAACGTGTTGGTAGAGGGCTGTTTTCTGCAATAAATTAAATCCAGCATCCTGGAGTGTCCTGGATTTTTCTTAATGAAAGAAAAGTTGGTGTTATATTGTGGATTGCCGGAATCCATCCAGGACCGCCGCGTAGCTAAGCCCCGCACTACCGGACTGTGTGAGTAACATATATATATATATATATATATATATATATATATATTCTATCTATCTAAGTGGGAAAGTCGGATGGCTGGTTTGCGACCGAGTGCGCTCCTAGAATGCGTTTGGGCAGTTTGTTGGACTATCAATTGCAGGGCAGTCCTGTCCTGGGGAGGTGCACCATCTCGCGCAATGGGAAGAGAGGCTGCGGCTGGGAACTGATCGGTGGCCATGCAGCGCCGCAAACCGAAGGGCAAAGACTCTCATGGCATGCCCAGAGTCCTACAAAGGAAAAAAAATATATTTATATATATATATATATATTCTCTGAAAAAACCATAGGTTTCAGACACTTTATAGTTAGAAATTAGCATTTAAAAAACCTTTGAAATTCACTGAAAAAACCATAGGTTTTAGGGACAGTTATAGTTAGTTGGACATTTCACTCGCACAAAACCATAGAAATTCCCCCGTTATAGTTAGTTCAGCTAACTATAACTCGCGCCCCCGCAATGCACTGCTGATGACGTCACATATTACATCACTCATGACATGGTCAGTGACATCACTGATGACATCACTGATGACATCTCAAATGACATCACTGATGACATCAGTGATGACATCATCCAGTGACTGTGTTTCTGTAAAGTTTAAATATGTTTAATATATATAGGGAAAGGCGTATTGAAGAATGAGTGGGTGTATAAGTGTCAATGTGTTATGCCGGGTCTGGTGGCTCAGTGGACTAAAGCAGCCACTGCAGGGGCCTGTGTTCGACCTCATGGTCACAGGTTCAAATCCCGGCGGGTCCACTTAGCCTTTCATCCATCTGAGGTTGATAAAATGAGTACCATTGAGTTGGGTAACAATAAACATCTGTTATTCAGCGCCAGGACACCTACGGGTAATCGTGCGCTTTACAAATACACCTGTTATGTTATGTTAATGGATGATTTAGTACGTGCGTGACTGACTCTGTGAGTGATTAAACATATCTTACTGAATGCATGGGTTAGTGACTAAACTGTGTGAATGTCTGTATCTGTTTGTTGGTGTGTAAGTGGATGCATGGATTTGCGAATAGCTACATGAGTGTCTATATGGTGTAGTGACCTAAGGCGGGGCACTAGGACCCTGCAGTGGACCCTGGTCATCATGAGTGAACCGGACACCACATCCGGTCAAGGGGGTGGGAACACACACACACTAGGTCAAGGGGATCGTGGGCGGACGGACGAGGGCATAGCTCCACGAGATGTATCCTGCCAAGAATCAATAAAGGCATTGAGAATCCCTACCTGTGTCCTGCGTGGTGATCTTCCGGTGCACGACAACTGGCGACGAGAAGTGGGATAGTGGACACCGCGACGACAGAAGAAGCCACCAGGAGTCCACCCCGGTCCGCTGACCAGCGCAACGACCATCGCAGCAGCGGGAGAAGCGAAACGGAGCCAGGAGCCCACCCTGGTCCGAGTGAAAAGAAAACAAGCAGCCAGCAGCAGGGAGCAGCGACGACACGGGAGCCCACCCCGGCCGCCAAACGAGCGGTAAGGAGCGCGAGCCAGAAGGAAACCAAAGTGAAAGAGAGACGCGCGTGAAATCAAACGCGAACTCTCACGAGAGCGGCCATTGGAAGGCCAGGCAAAACGGGCCAATCGGTGGCCGAATAGAAGCGGCGGCCATTTTGAAATCAGGCGGCCATTGGGCATCATAGGAAAGGAAGTATCGCGAGAGCGGCGGCCATCACAAGGTCAGGCAAAACGGGCCAATCAGTGGCCAAACAGAAGCGACGGCCATTTTGAAGTCAGGCAATATAAAAATAAAAGAAAATTAAAGCAAAATAAAGAGAATAAAGAGGAAAAGAAGCAACAAGACAGAAAATAAAGTGGAAAGGAAGCAAATAAAGGACAAAACAAAAGAAATAAAGGAGGGAGAGTGACTTTTTAGCAATACAAAAGCAAAGTCCGTGGTGAGAAGCGCCAGAAAGAAAATGAGTGACAGCACGCAAGCAATCTTCCGCAGGCCTCTACCATTCAGCCTGTCGGAACCACAAGCAGGCATTCGGTGGGAAAGATGGATCAGAAAATTTGAGCGCTACATGAGCGCCACAGACGTCCCCGAGAGCAAGCAACTGCACCTGCTTTTGAATTTAGCAGGGGATGAGATAGAAGACCTATTGCTAACGTTTCCCGCTGGACAAACAGAGAACTACAAGGGAGTGATAAAGTGTCTCACACAAAAGTTCGACCCCCAACGCAATGTTGATTTTGAAAGATACACGTTCAACACGGCGTGCCAGCAAGGCGAGTAAAGCCTAGATGACTTTGCAACGAGACTGAGAAAACTGGTCACGTACTGCGAATTCGACAAATTTGACAATGAGCAGGCAATAAGACTGCGAATCATTGAGGGCTGTAAATCAGTGGAGTTCCGAGCACGAGTACTGAAGGAACCAACAACGCTAGAAAAGATATTAACAATGGCTCGCACAGAAGCACGAGCAACGGAACAGGCAAAACAGATGGAAGTTGGGAAGGAGAAGAGAGTGGCGCTAGCACATCGCATCACGGGGAACGCAAACAAGAAGGAATTCCAGGCGCCGATCGCGCCACGAAGGGGCGAACAAACATGTTACAGATGTGGCCTCGAGTTTCCCCACGCTGGCGCCTGCCCAGCAATGGGCCAGAAGTGCAGAAAATGCAACAGGGACAACCACTTCTCAAGCGTGTGCATGACCAGGCAATTCAGAGGTGAGAGAGGCCGAGCGACAAGACCGCGGATAACAAGCAACAGGTACGCCCGACACATGGAGACGGCAAATCGCAGCTCGTCTGACGAGTCAGATGAAACGGCAGCACCCGCGAGTGCGGCGCGACTCTACCTAATGTCGGACGTGCCCAGAGAAAGCGATGGGGCAGAGCATGTTCATCTGGTAGACAAGAGAGAAATAAAGAAGACAGCCACGGTGGACATCAATGTAGGAGACCACCAGACAAGCTTCGTACTTGACAGCGGAGCAACATGTAACATCATGTGCATGTCCGAATACAAAAAGATGAGAGTAAAGCCACAACTACTGCCATCGACCGTGGATGTATTCACCTGGGGCTCCAAGAGCCCGGTAGAAAACATGGGAAAATTCACAGAGACACTAATGTACAAAGGTAGATCGTATCATGAAGAAATACATGTACTCAAGGGTGACATCCCAGCGCCATGCCTACTAAGCAATGTGACGGCACAATTGATGGGACTACTGGCAATGACCTATCACATGTCGGAAACGGGGAACATTCTGCAAGAATACCCAGCCATACTGAAAGGGCTTGGCAAGCTAAAGGGAAACAAATAACACTGCACATAAATGAAGCAATCAAGCCAGTAGCACAACACCACAGACGGGTGCCAATTCACCTACAACCGCAGGTGGCAGAAGAGATCAATAGCTTACTGGCACAGGATATAATAGAAGCAGCAGACGGCCCAACACCGTGGGTGTCTCCGATCGTGGCGGTGCCGAAGAAGAACACCTCCAAAATCCGCATATGCGTGGACATGAGGATCCCAAACACCGCAATAACAAGGGAACGCCACCCGGGACCGCACCTGAACGACATGATCAGTTGCCTCACTGGAGCGTGCCGATTCTCAAAGCTCGACTTATGCAAAGGGTATCACCAGTTAGAGTTGGACCATCAATCTAGGTACATCACGACATTCTCCACTCATCTGGGCCTGTTCCGATATAAGCGACTGAGTTTCGGAATATCATCGGCCGCGGAAATATTTCAGGAGACCATACGACAAGTGATCAGGCCGGTCCCGAACAGCTTAAACTACAGTGATGACATTTTAGTATTTGGAAAAACAGACAAGGAGCATGACACGGCGTTACGTCAAGTGTGCACACAACTGGAGAAAGCAGGCCTCACATTAAATGGAGACAAATGCGAGCTGGGAAGAAAGGAACTAGTGTTTTTGGACACATCTTCTCGAAACAAGGGATGAGGCCAGACCCCAGCAAAGTTGAAACTCTACAAAATGCAAAGCCACCGACGGATGTTGCGGAAGTACGATCATTTCTAGGACTCGCCAGCTACTGTGCGAGATACATACAGGATTTCGCTACAGTAAGCACACCACTGAGGGAACTGACCAAACAGGGTCAGAAATTCATCTGGTCTCATGAATGCAACAAGGCATTTGAGGACATAAGAGAAGCAGTGGTGAAGGCGGGACATCTGGCCTACTTCGACCCTCTGCTCTGCACTGAATTGACTGTGGATGCCAGCCCAGTGGGACTGGGTGCAATACTAGCACAGCATCTGCCAGGAAGAGAGTCACAAAGGAAGATTGTCGCATACGCAAGCAAAAGCTTGACAGACATTGAAAAGGCATACTCGCAACCAGAAAAGGAGAGCCTGGCCCCGGTGTGGGCGTGCGAGCATTTCCACATGTTTATCTATGGGAAGCCGTTCACCATCATAACAGACCACCAAGCGCTGGTGACAATCTACGGCAGCCCATCGGCCAAAATGCCACCCAGGATTGAACGCTGGGGCATCAGACTGATGGACTATGACTTCACAATTGTGCACAAACCAGGGAAAGAACATAATCCTGCAGACTACATGTCAAGACACCCGTTACCACAGGCTCACGCGACGACATCGATAGCAGAGGAATACCTGAACTTTGTGCTCAAGCAAAGCACACCAGCACCAATAACACTAGCAGAATTAGAAAGGGAGACCAGAGAAGATGGCACGCTACAACTGGCAATGGAAATAACAAGGAAACAAAAATGGAGGCACATCAACAACAACTGCACCTGGGAAGCAGGAATATGCAAAGAAGAAGTGCTAGCTCTGCAAAAGATAAATGAAGAACTGTCAGAGACAGAAAGCGGAATACTAATGAGAGGGACAAGAATTGTGATACCAAGATCACTCAGAAGACAAGTAATAGACTTAGCTCACGAGTCACACCGAGGCGTTGTATCAACAAAGAAGCTACTAAGAGAGAAAGTGTGGTTTCCTAGACTGGATCGCATGGTCGAAGACACAGTATCGACGTGCCACCTATGCCAAGTGACTGGAGCACCAGCCAGACAGACACCACTACAAATGTCAGAGCTTCCAAGAGCAGTATGGACAACACTCGCAGCTGATTTCTTTGGCCCACTGGACACCGGAAACTATTTGCTGGTGGTCATTGATGAGTACTCAAGATTTCCAATAGTGCGACACGTCCCGTCGACATCAGCATCAGCAACACTACCGATTTTAGATGACATCTTCGCTGCATGGGGCTCACCAGAAACTCTAAAGACGGACAATGGTCCCCCATTTTCAGGGGAAGAATTCCGGAGATTCATGACTTATCTAGGTATAAATCACAGGAAGATAACTCCACTGTGGCCTCAAGCTAATGGAATGGTGGAGAGATTCATGGGGAACATCAAAAAAGCAGTTCAAAGGGCGAGGCTGGCGCAGATATCATTAGGCCAAGCTCTATGCCAGGTATTGCGGGACTACAGAAATACACCGCACAACTCCACAGGAAGATGCCCAGCGGAGCTCGTGCTGGGGAGGACAAGCAGAACAAGGCTGCCGCAAATAGAGGCAATGACAGCGTCAGATCGCAGCAGTGTCGCAGAAAAAGACAGAGAGGAGAAAGAAAAAATGAAACGATATGCAGACGCAAGACGACATGCCAGCCCGTCAGATCTGAAGGAAGGAGACATGGTAATAGTGCGTCAACGACAGCAAAGAAAGTCGGACAGCACGTTCTCCAAAGACCCGTTAGTAGTAACAAAAGTGAAGGGCTCAATGGTCACGGCCGAGTCAGATCATCAGAGGATAACAAGAAACAGCTCACACTTCAGAGAGCTGAAAGGAATGAAAGAAGAAGATCAAGGCACGGAAACAGCAGGACAAGAAGAGCAGGAGCACGGCAGCAACGAAAGAGAAAATGGAGAGGGAGCAGCAGAAGAACAACAAACGGAGGCCCGCCACAGAAGAACATGCCGACGGCCAAAGAGACTGATAGAAGAAATGTAACTAAGTCATTCATTCAATTCATTCGTGACAAAGGGGGAGATGTAGTGACCTAAGGCGGGGCACTAGGACCCTGCAGTGGACCCTGGTCATCATGAGTGAACCGGACACCACATCCGGTCAAGGGGGTGGGAACACACACACACTAGGTCAAGGGGATCGTGGGCGGACGGACGAGGGCATAGCTCCACGAGATGTATCCTGCCAAGAATCAATAAAGGCATTGAGAATCCCTACCTGTGTCCTGCGTGGTGATCTTCCGGTGCACGACACGACATATGGGTTATTGATTGGCTCTCTGAGTATCTGTATGGCTGCCTGAGTGTTTGTGTGGGTGGGGTGTGTGTAACTCTGTACATAGATGTGTGAGTGGGTGATTCACTGGGTGCATGATTTCAAGAGTGCATCTGTGATGGACTGCTTGGGTGAGTGTGTGTATGGGTGTGTTAGTGAGTGAATGTATATCTCAGTGGTACATGTGCGAGTAACTACATATGTAAAAGGCAGTATATATGTGTGTTAGAGTATTTAAATGGCTATAAGTGAGAGTGTGTGATTGTGAGAGTGGCTGTATGGATGCGTGTGTGCTTGTATCAGTTATTGTATAAGAGCGTAAGAATGTGCTAGTATTTGTATGAGTAAGTGAGCTGGTGTGTGTAGAACTGTATAGGTGAGTAAATGGGTGTGTGATGAATTTTTTGCATGACTGACTAGGTGTGTGAGTACCTCTATGGATGAGTGGCGGTGTGTGAGTGTTTATATAGGTGTATGAGTGCATATGATAGTCCTGTACTGAGTGACTGTAAGTATGAGTGACTGTACGAGTGAGTGAGTAGATGTGTGTGTGTAGACCTAAGAATCAGTGAGTGGGTATGTAGTTATTGGTATTGGAGTGTGTATGGTTTTGAGAATGGCAGTCTGTAATTTAGAGTGGGTGTATCAAAAGTTATATTAGGGTGTGAGAAGATGCATGAAATTATCACATGGATGATGTCATCAGTGATGTCATTTGAGATGTCATCAGTGATGTCATCAGTGATGTCATCAGTGATGTCACTGACCATGTCATGAGTGATGTAATATGTGACATCATCAGCAGTGCATTGCGGGCGCGAGTTATAGTTAGCTGAACTAACTATAACGGGGGAATTTCTATGGTTTTGTACGAGTGAAATGTCCAACTAACTATAACTGTCCCTAAAACCTATGGTTTTTTCAGTGAATTTCAAAGGTTTTTTAAATGCTAATTTCTAACTATAACGTGTCTGAAACCTATGGTTTTTTTCAGTGAATTTCAAAGGTTTTTTAAATGCTAATTTCTAACTGTAACATGCCTGAAACCTATGATTTTTTAAGTGAATTTCAAAGTTTTTTAAACGCTAGTTTCTAACTATGCCTACAGAGGTAGGACATGAGAAGAAAGAAGAAAAAACGCACAGAAAGAAGCAAAAGATGTGCAGAAAGAACCAACAGAGGAGCAGAAAGAGGCCTTGTTGCAAAATCATCCTGTGCCCACAAATTTTTCAGACGGGTACTGGTGGTAACTGACTCTGACTAACCTGAGCCAGTGCTATGCTAAAAGACACTTAGAATACAGTGAAAACACCTACATACACTAGGGAACACTATGCGTTGGGGTACCCCTGTGATTAGCATGGCCTCCTCTGTAAGACCCTAGTACATAATAGGGCAGGGGGATTAAAACTACCTCTTAAAATGCGCTACAGGGCGCGTTTGCACAGTGGTGAAGGGAGGGGGGGCCTGAGGTGACATGTGTGCAAACGCGCCCCGTGGCGCGTTTTAAGTTGCAGGATTAAATCCCCTTGAATCCTGAGGGTCCCTGGGGCCCAACTAGCCCCCCAGGTACCTACAGTTAGGACCACAGAGCTGAGTTGCAGAGAGGCGTTCCGAGGCCACGCACCTTTTTTCACCTCTCTGCAACGCAACTCTGTTGTGCTTACTGAAGGTACCTGGTGGGCTAGTTGGCCCCCAGGGTCCCTCAGGATTCAAGGGGAATTAATTTCCCAACTTAAAACACACCACAGGGCGTGTTTGCGCACAGGTCACCTGAGGCCCCGCACCCTCCCTTCACCACTGTGCAAACGCGCCCCGTGGCACGTTTTAAGTTGGGGGATTAGGTCACCTTGAATCCTGAGGGTCCCTGGGGCCCAACTAGCCCACCATGTACTTCAAGTAAGCACCACAGGCCTGCGTTGCAACGCCTGTAACAAATTGTGCAGTTGTGTTTAGGTAGTGAAGAGGGTCATGCTGGGGGTAGTGTTATAGGGTTTAGGGTAGTGCAGTGGTGTTTGTGTAGTGTAGGGGGTCATGCTGGGGGTAGCTTTAGGGTTTAGGGTAGTGCAGTGGTGTTTGGGTAGTGTAGGGGGTCGTGCTGGGGTAGTGTTTTAGGGTTTAGGGTAGTGCAGTGGTGTTTGGGTAGTGTAGGGGGTCGTGCTGGCGGTAGTGGTTTAGGGTAGTGCAGTGGTGTTTGGGTAGTGTAGGGAGTACTGCTGGGGGTAGTGTTTTAGGGTTTAGGGTAGTGCAATGGTGTTTGGGTAGTGTAGGGGGTACTGCTGGGGGTAGTGTTTTAGGGTTTAGGGTAGTGCAGTGGTGTTTGGGTAGTGTAGGGGGTACTGCTGGGGGTAGTGTTTCAGGGTTTAGGGTAGTGCAGTGGTGTTTGGGTAGTGTAGGGGATCGTGCTGGGGGTAGTTTTTTAGAGTTTAGGGTAGTGCAGTGGTGTTTGTGTAGTGTAGGGGGTAGTGTTTTAGGGTTTAGGGTAGTGCAGTTGTGTTTGTGTAGTGTAGGGGGTCGTGCTGGGGGTAGTGTTTTAGGGTTTAGGGTAGTGCGGTGGTGTTTGTGTAGTGTAGGAGGTCATGTTTTAGGGTTTAGGGTAGTGCAGTGGTCTTTGGGTAGTGTAGGGAGTCATGCGGGCGGTAGTGTTTTAGGGTTTAGGGTAGTGCAATGGTCTTTGGGTAGTGTAGGGGGTCGTGCGGGGGGTAGTGTTTTAGGGTTTAGGGTAGTGCATTGGTGTTTGGGTAGTGTAGGGGGTCATGCGGGGGGTAGTGTTTTAGGGTTTAGGGCAGTGCAGTGGTGTTTGGGTAGTGTAGGGGGTCATGCTGGGGGGAGTGTTATAGGGTTTAGGGCAGTGCAGTGGTGTTCGGGTAGTGTAGGGGGTCGTGCTGGGGGAGTGTTTTAGGGTTTAGGGCAGTGCAGTGGTGTTCGGGTAGTGTAGGGGGTCGTGCTGGGGGGAGTGTTTTAGGGTTTAGGGTAGTGCAGTGGTGTTCGGGTAGTGTAGGGGGTCGTGCTGGGGGTAGTGTTTTAGGGTTTAGGGCAGTGCAGTGGTGTTCGGGCAGTGTAGGGGGTCGTGCAGTGGGTGGTGTTTCAGGGTTTAGGGCAGTGGTGTTCGGGCAGTGTAGGGGGTCGTGCTGGGGGTGGTGTTTCAGGGTTTGGGGCAGTGCAGTGGTGTTCGGGCAGTAAAGGGGGTCGTGCTGGGGGTGGTGTTTCAGGGTTTTGGGCAGTGCAGTGGTGTTCGTGTAGTGTAGGGGGTCGTGCTGGGGGTAGTGTTTCAGGGTTTAGGGCAGTGCATAGGTGTTCGGGCAGTGTAGGGGGTCGTGCGGGGTGGTGTTTCAGGGTTTACGGCAGTGCAGTGGTGTTCGGGCAGTGTAGGGGGTCGTGCAGAGTTGTGGTGTTTCAGGGTTTAGGGCAGTGCAGTGGTGTTCGTGTAGTGTAGGGGGTCGTGCTGGGGGTGGTGTTTCAGGGTTTAGGGCAGTGCAGTGGTGTTCAGGCAGTGTAGGGGTGGTGCGGGGGTGGTGTTTCAGGGTTTAGGGCAGTGCAGTGGTGTTCGGGCAGTGTAGGGGGTGGTGCAGGGGTGGTGTTTCAGGGTTTAGGGCAGTGCAGTGGTGTTCGGGCAGTATAGGGGGTCGTGCAGGGGGTGGTGTTTCAGGGTTTAGGGCAGTGCAGTGGTGTTCGGGCAGTGTAGGGGGTCATGCTGGGGCTGGTGTTTCAGGGTTTAGGGCAGTGCAGTGGTGTTCGGGCAGTGTAGGGGTCGTGCTGGGGCTGGTGTTTCAGGGTTTAGGGCAATGCAGTGGTGTTCGGGCAGTGTAGGGGGTCGCGCTGGGGCTGATGTTTCAGGGTTTAGGGCAGTGCAGTGGTGTTCGGGCAGTGTAGGGGGTCATGCTGGGGGTGGTGTTTCAGGGTTTAGCGCAGTGCAGTGGTGTTCGGGCAGTGTAGGGGGTCTTGCTGAGGGTGATGTTTCTGGGTTTAGGGCAGTGCAGTGGTGTTCGGGCAGTGTAGGGGGTCTTGCTGGGGGTAGTGTTTCAGGGTTTAGGGCAGTGCAGTGGTGTTCATGCAGTGTAGGGGTCGTGCTGGGGATGGTGTTTCAGGGTTTAGGGCAGTGCAGTAGTGTTCGGGTAGTGTAGGGGGTCATGCAGGGGGTGGTGTTTCAGGGTTTAGGGCAGTGCACTGGTGTTCGGGCAGTGTAGGGGGTCGTGCTGGGGCTGGTGTTTCAGGGCTTAGGGCAGTGCAGTGGTGTTCGGGCAGTGTAGGCCGTCGTGCTGGGGCTGGTGTTTCAAGGTTTAAGGCAGTGAAGTGGTGTTCGGGCAGTGTAGGGGGTCGTGCTGGGGCTGGTGTTTCAGGGTTTAGGGCAGTGCAGTGGTGCTCGGGCAGTGTAGGGGGTCGTGCTGGGGGTGGTGTTTCAGGGTTTAGGGTAGTGCAGTGGTGTTCGGGCAGTGTAGGGGGTCGTGCTGGGGCTGGTGTTTCAAGGTTTAGGGCAGTGCAGTGGTGTTCGGGCAGTGTAGGGGGTCGTACTGGGGCTGGTGTTTCAGGGTTTTGGGCAGAGCAGTGGTGTTCGGGCAGTGTAGGGGGTCATGCTGGGGATGGTGTTTCAGGGTTTAGGGCAGTGCAGTGGTGTTCGGGCAGTGTAGGGGGTCGTGCTGGGGGTGGTATTTCAGGGTTTAAGGCAGTGGTGTTCAGGCAGTGTAGGGGGTCTTGCTGGGGGTGATGTTTTAGGGTTTAGGGCAGTGCAGTGGTGTTCGGGCAGTGTAGTGGGTCTTGCTGGGGGTAGTGTTTCAGGGTTTAGGGCAGTGCAGTGGTGTTCGGGCAGTGTAGGTGGTCGTGCTGGGGGTGGTGTTTCAGGGTTTAGGGCAGTGCAGTGGTGTTCGGGCAGTGTAGGGGGTCGTGCAGGGGCTGGCGTTTCAGGGTTTAGGGCAGTGCAGTGGTGTTCGGGCAGTGTAGGGGGTCGTGCTGGGGGTAGTGTTTTAGGGTTTAGGGTAGTGCAGTGGTGCTTGTGTAGTGTAGGGGGTCGTGCTGGGGGTAGTGTTTTAGGGTAGTGCAGTGGTGTTTGTGTAGTGTAGGGGGTCATGTTTTAGGGTAGTGCAGTGGTGTTTGGGTAGTGTAGGGGGTCGTGCTGGGGGTAGTGGTTTAGGATTTAGGTTAGTGCAGTGGTGTTTGGGTAGTGTAGGGGTCATGCTGGGGGTAGTGTTTTAGGGTTTAGGGTTGTGCAGTGGTGTTTGTGTAGTGTAGGGGTCGTGCTGGGGGTAGTGTTTTAGGGTTTAGGGTAGTGCAGTGGTGCTTGTGTAGTGTAGGGGTCGTGCTGGGGGTAGTGTTTTAGGGTTTAGGGTAGTGTAGTGGTGTTTGTGTAGTGTAGGGGGTCATGTTTTAGGGTAGTGCAGTGGTATTTGGGTAGTGTAGGGGGTCGTGCTGGGGGTAGTGTTTTAGGATTTAGGTTAGTGCAGTGGTGTTTGGGTAGTGTAGGGGGTCGTGCTGGGGGTAGTGTTTTAAGGTTTAGGGTAGTGCAGTGGTGTTTGTGTAGTGTAGGGGGTCTTGCTGGGGGTAGTGTTTTAGTGTTTAGGATAGTGCAGTGGTGCTTGTGTAGTGTAGGGGGTAGTGCTGGTGGTAGTGTTTTAGTGTTTAGGGTAGTGTAGTGGTGTTTTTGTAGTGTAGGTGGTCATGTTTTAAGATGCAACGCTCCAATACCTGACCAGTCTGCACTACATAAAACTGCAAAAAAACTAAAAATGAAAAGTGTTTTGCACACTTTTGTCATTGGGCTATATGTGGGCTACATCTGGGTAATATTTGTGCTACATTTGGGCTCTTTTTAGGTCTCGGATAGGCAGCGCATGCGTTGCCTCTCCGAGGCATCAAGTAATTAGTATTAGTGGTGAAACTCCACCCATTGTGTTTCTATTTGTTTTGTCGCTTGCCATTGGTTACATCTGGCATTGCTCTTCTTATCTCCCTCATTTATTGGCTGGTGGTCTGATACATCACTTCCGCTTTGCTTCCGTTTTGCAGGAAGCAGCACCGACCAACTACAGGTTTGTTCCGCTGCTGGGCTGTTATCTTTTTATTTAGGGACTACTTCCTTGTTTTCTATCCCCATCAGCTGTGCGCTGCACTCACTGCTGGTTTATATGGCACCCCGACTTTATCATTAGCATGCGCGCCAGCTTCACTCTCAGCCACGCACATGTTTTATGCTGATTCACTTCCTACCATTGCACACACATATGTTTTATATAGGGGGTGCCGCGCTTTGTTTCAGCGCAGCACCCACTTTCATTCAATCTCTTGCGGTTCACCTTCAAAAACAAAAGAGCCGCGCTGCCGATCCTCCTTCCTGCCACTGCACGCACATATGTTTTATGTACGTGGGTGCCGCGTTCACCGTTATTTATTTGAATCGCTATGGCACACGCTTCACAGGTTGCCACGTGCATAAGTTTAATATGCAGAGGCGCCATGCGCCCGCTTTCATTATTATTACTATGTCGGCCACTTCAGGGGCCGCCATGCTTCTAATGTTTATGAGAACGGGCGCCGTGCTTTCTTTCACTTTTAGCCCTTCTCCTTCTCTGCGTCGGGTAGGACCTGGCTGCCATTTACTGTTGCTGTGGTAGTTGAGTTCGATGCTGCCATGCAAGTCCCAGCCCTCTGGTCGCTTTGTACTCTCACTTCCTGCTAGAGATTTTACGTCCGTTCCCTTTGCCTGAAGTGCCTTTCACTGTCACGCGCCCATACATTTTTTGCTTTTTATGCTTGACTTTGGTTGCCTTGTAATGTCCCCTGATTCCGAGTATTTTCGGCTTTCCCTCTGGGCTTTGGGTGTTTTGTAGATCCGCCACCTCCTTTACTTAATTAAAATAGCCCTCCGTGCCCCCGATGCTTGATTGAAACATTGCCTATCGCTGCCCTTGCCTAATGCCATGTGAGCTGGCCGTCCCCCTCCTGCTCTGCTCCCTGAGCTGGGAAGCTGCCTCCCTCCTCCCCCAGGCACAGGAACAGGACCCCTCCGGTGCCACACTCTCGAACCGTTTGGTGTGTGTTTCCAGCATTTATCATTTCACCCAGGATAGCCCCCATGGCTCGGCACGTATGGGACTGGTTCGAGCGGAAGGAGCTGATTGGACAGATAAGCGATATCCGAGTCTGGAATCTACAAGGTAAGGAAAAACATGTTTTCTCCAGGACCTGTTTCTCATTCCTCATCTTCTGTGCTGTTATGTGGGCTATGCTACCCCCAGTAACAGCTTGCTGTGGCTGCATTCACCGAGTACGGACAAGATCGCAGCAACAATGCTGAAAATGTTTTCATTTTTTTCGCATTGCTATGATAACGCCGATCTCCCACAAAGCACACCAGTTGCAGCTGCGCATATGTGGATTGTATTACATTAATTTTATTTGATTTGTTTGTATGTATGTGTGTTGCTTTTATTACGTCCCTGCATCCATCAAACTATGAATTTTGTAGCAATGGGGACGTGTTGAGGGGGCTTGGTGTTGGACTTCGCACAAGACTCAGATGTTTTCTGCTTATCTTTTCTGAGTGTTTGTTACTTTTGACTAGTTTGACGTTTTGTGTGGGCTGATTCAGGCAGTATGTGATTGATGTTCTTCTGTGCCACTCACAGAGGCTGTGGGGCATTGAACGGCGAACGCCCATCAGAGGCAGCAAAACAGCGTGTGTTGGTCTTAACACCCCTTTGGCACACTCTGGCAGTCCTGGTGTGTGAGAGAGAGTGTAGCCAATCAGGAGGGCTCTCTGAAGTTCAGCAAGAGTTTTAGCACACGCAGTCTCAGCTGGGTTGTCTCTCACTCATATTAGTATCATTGATTCGGAAGAGAAGTGTCGCAGCTTGAACTGCCTCTCAATCCAAACGCACTCATTCCAGAACATGGCTGGCATGATGTGACAGATAACTTCAAATGCAACGGCCTGTGTGCTGCTTAACTTGGTTTCAAACAAACACATCATTTAACTGCTAAATGTTGACCAGATTGCTCCGTGACACAGGAACGCCGTTTTTCCATTCTTGGACTTTGATTTTACATCAGAGCATTCTCGGAGTTGTAGTCTTAGTACATTTTATTTGAGTCCATTGGACCAGTCAGTACATGTGACAACAATGATATGTAAAAGCAAAGTTGTGTTTCGGGGATGTGGAGCCACCTGGCATAACATACAGATTTTGGCCCTTTCCACATCAGAATACCATATCCTGTTATTTACAACATTTTTCTCCAGGTAAATCGTGGCAGTTTTTACTTAACAAAATATACCTGGGAGAAGTGCTGTGGGTGTAGTGCTTGTCTCACAACTTGTCATTGCCATCTGTGCTGTAATTAAGTAAACACTAGCACACGTGATTTGACTCAGCCGTCTTCAGAGTTTGAGCTATTGGCATTGTAAATGATGATGCCTTTTATTTATGTGTTAGTTATCAAGACAGGTAAATAAAAGGCCTTGTCATTTACAATGCCAATAGCTTAAACTCTTGATAATGCGAGACCTATTGCATTGCAAATGCTTGTTTCTCTGGTGGCCATCTTGGAAGACTTCTTTGTTATGAAGTTTCCTAATTTCCTCATTTACTGCAGTCTCCTCAGTAGGAAATGCTTTCAGTTTTTTACTTTGATTCCATCAAGAAGGCATTCAGATGTGTCTCACATTTGCCATAAATTCAGAATGTTAGCACTCTAGTTGCTCATTAGATCACTGTAGTAAAGCTACTGCTCACCAGGGAGTTAACTGGAAGTCTGCTGCTGGTATTGAAAGTGATTGTTTCAGTCTGCATGTCAGAATTTTCTAATGAAATAGAAGAGGATTTGAGATCTCACTTAAAACATGCCCTAATTTTTCTTTCTGCAGCACTAACCATAATTTCTATTTCAAAAAGAACCCCCTCATTTTGTTCCTTTTTAAATTAAATGTTTTAAGTGTTACCGGTTTATTCCAATCAAGATGGCTTCAGGTGTGCCATACTTTTGTCATAAATAAGGCTGTTAGCGCTCTAGTTGTTCTTTAGAACACTCTGGGAAGCTGCAGTAGAACACACAGGCATCAACTGGCAGGCTGCTCCTGTTGAAATATAACAGGAAGATATTTGAGATCACACTTGAAACATGTCCTAATTTTTCTTTCTACAGCACTAACCATAATTTCTATGACAAAATGAACCCCATCATTTTGTTCCTTTTTAAATTAAATGTTTTATGTGTTACCAGTTTATTCCAATCAAGATGGCTTCAGGTGTGCCATACTTTTGTCATAAGTAAGGCTGTTAGCACTCTAGTTGTTCTTTAGAACACTCTGGGAAGCTGCAGTAGAACACAAAGGAATCAACCGACAGTCTCTGCCCTTGTTGGATGTACATGTTTTACTGAGAATGTCAGACTTCATTCTCACATGACTGAGAAAGATAATGTGAATTTACAGAAAATATGCTCTCATTTTAGCTTCTGGAGCACCTTCCAAAACTCTATGGGACAAGCATGTGAAAATAGTTCTCTCTCAAACATGATTCATGATATCCCAGCAGAAGGTTTTTCACAGGGTAAAATCACCTTAGAACACACCACAATTCCTGAAATTAGTATGGTACCATCAACAAATGAATTCTAATGTAACTAAAGTCTGTTATCACCCTTAATAGTTCTCCTTTTGGTAACCCTCAAAATCTTTGATTCACTACAATGCATTTCAATGGGGTACTATCATGTATATTGGTCTCAAGATGGCTGCCAGCAATTCCTGGATGAAGTGCTGACAGCCAATCAGATCTCACAATGACATGTGTGGTTAGGCTCCGCCCAGATATATATGTGATTTTATGTTTGATTTTCTCAGGAACTACTGAACGGATTTACACCATTTAAGCAAAAGGCACGAGTCTGAACCAAGGGCTACCTCTTTGCCAAATTTGGTGTAATTCCGTTCAGCAGTTCGGGCTGTAGCCGTGTCTAAAGTTTCCTATGGGAAAATGAATGGGGAAAACACGTTTTGGGACACCCCTTTTTTCTCGGCCCCCGCTTGACGAATCACCCCGAGACTTTCAGGATAGGAGCGGACCGGAGCGCCCCAACAAGTTGGAACATTTCGCGAAGATTCGTCAACCAGCGCCAACGTTATTTCAAATAGAATGTTGCGGATTTCCTATGGAAAATAGGTCCTAACTATAACTATCTACTGGCGACCGCTGAAAAAAACAGAGGTTTCAGGGACGTTATAGTTAGTTGGACATTTCACTCAAACAAAACCAGAGAAATTCGCCCGTTATAGTTATAACTATAACTCGCGCCCCCGCAATGCACTGCTGATGATGTCACATATTACATCACTCATGACATGGTCAGTGACATCACTGATGACATCACTGATGACATCTCAAAAGACATCACTGATGACATCATCCTGTGAGTGTGAGTGTTTCTAAAAGTTTCAGAATGTTATATATATTTACGCCAAGGTGTATTCGAAGAATGAGTGGGTATATGAGTATCTGTATGGATGATTTTTTGGGTGCATGACTGACTGTATGAGTGAGTGATTAAAGGTGTCTTAGTGAATGTATGGTTGAGTCACTAATCTGTATACATGTGTGTATCAGTCTGTCAGTTGTTGTGTAAGTGGCTGCATGGGTTGCTGAGTAGGTACATGAGTGCCTATATGGGTTATTGATTAGTTGTCTGAGTACCTGTATGGGTACATGAGTGTCTGTGTGGATGGGTGAGGGGCTGTGTGACTCCCTGCATGAGTGGGTGAATCCCTGCGTGTATGGGTTCATGAGGGCATCTGTGAAGGACGGTATGGTTGAGTGAGTGTGCATACAGCTGTGTCGGTGAGTATATGGATGTCTAAGTGGTATATGGGTGAGTAACTGCATATGTGAAAGGCAGTTTATGTGAGTGTTGGAGTATATAAGTGACTGTATGTGTGAGTGAGTGTGACAGTGGCTATATGGGTGAGTGTGCTTGTGTCAGTGATTGTAGAAGAGATTAAGTATGTGTTACTATCTGTATGAATAAGTGAGGTGGTGTGTGTATAACTGTATAGGTGAGTAAATGGCAGTGTGATTGATTCTTTGGGTGACTGAGTAGGTGTGTGAGTAACTATGGGTGAGTGGCGGTGGGTGAGTGTCTGTATGGGTGTATGAGTGCATATATCAGTGGCTGTATTGATGTGTAACTGCGTGTATGAGTAACTGTATGGTTGAGTGAGTGGATGTGTGTGTAGACCTATGAATCAGTGAGTGGTTATATACTAGATGGTATTGGTGTGTCTATGGTTTCAGAAATGGAATCTGTATTTTACAGTGGGTGTATGAAAGGTTATATTAGGGTGTGAGGAGGTACCTCAGATATTAAGTGGATGATGTCATCAGTGATGTCATCAGTGATGTCATTTGAGATGTCATCAGTGATGTCACGGACCATGTCATGAGTGATGTAACATGTGACGTCATCAGCATTGCATTGCGGGGCCGCGAGTTATAGTTAGCTCAGCTAACTATAACGGCTGAATTTCTCTAGTTTTGAGCGATTGAAATGTCCCCTTGAATCCTGAGGGTCCCTGGGGGCCAACTAGCCCACCAGGTACGTCCAGTAAGCGCCACAGAGTTGCGTTGCAAAGAGGTGTAAAAAGGGGCGTGGCCTCGGACCACCTCTCTGCAAGGCAGCCCTGTGGCACTTACTGGAGGTACCTGGTGGGGTAGTTGGCCCCCAGGGACCCTCAGGATCCAAACGGACTTAATCCCCCAACTTACAACGTGCCAGAGGGCCCGTTTGCACAGTGGTGAAGGGAGGGGGTGGGCCTAATGTGACAAGTGTGCAAACGCGCTGATTCACTCCTCCATTTACCCAGGTAGTACCCATGCAGTCCAGCCATCTCCTTGTCACTACCCATGCACTCCTCCAATCAGCCAGCCAGCACCATGTACTTATCCAATAACTGCGCCAAAACCCAAGCACTTATACATTTACCATGCACTCTCCTCGCAGTACTCTAATCATCCAGTCAGTACCCATGTACTCATGCAATGACCCATGCACTAACAAATGACCTGCTACAATCCCCTGAGCACAACCCATGCAGTCCAGCCATCTCCCTGTCACTGCTTATGCACTCCTCCAATCACCCAGCCAGTACCATGTACTTATCCAATACCTCTGCCAAAATCCAAGCACTTATAAATTCACCATGCTCTCTCCTTGCAGTACTCTAATCATCCAGTCACTACCCATGTACTCATGCAATGACCCAGGCACTAACACATGCAGTGGTACAATCACCTGTGCACTGCCCATGCAGTCTTCCAATCACCAAGCCAGCACCATGTACTTATCCAATCACTCCGCCAAAACCCAAGCACTTATAAGTTCACCATGCACTCTCCTTGCAGTACTCTCATCATCCAGTCAGTACCCATGTACTTATGCAATGACCCAGGCACTAACACATGCACTTCTACAATCCCCTGTGCACTACCCATGCAGACCTCTAACCACCTACACAGTACTTATTCACTCATGCAATTACCCAGGTAGTACCCATGCACTCCAGCAATTCCCCTGTCACTACCCATGCACTCCTCCAATCACCCATCCAGCATCATGTACTTATCCAATCACTCCGCCAAAACCCAAGCACTTATAAAATCACCATGCACTCTCCTTGTAGCACTCTAATCATCCAGTCACTACTCATGTACTCATGCAATGACCCAGGCACTAACTCATGCACTGCTACAACCCCCTGTGCACTACCCATGCAGTCCAGCCATCGCCCTGTCAGTACCCATGCACTCCTTCAATCACCTAGCCAGCACCATGTACTTATCCAATCACTCCGCCAAAACCCAAGCACTTATAAATTCACCATGCACTCTCCTTGCAGAACTCTCATCCTCCAGTCAGTACCCATGTACTTATCCAATCACTCGGCCAAAACCTTGTGAGAAGTTGGCCTGGTATATGCTGTCCACTAGTTCTAGTGGGCATCTTGCACCAGTCTAAACAACCCCTTATTGATGATAGGTTAAAGACAACCTTTATTGAAAGCTATCCTAGTGGTAGCTATGGAGAGCAGCCTTCAGGCTAAGTCTTGAAGGAATGTAAAGCAGCTTGTTTTACCAGTCTATAATCTCTTGAGTGACCAAATGAAAGAGGACCACACCAGGTATATATATAAAATATATGTATTTAGTCGTAAACACACCCCTCTAGTCTCTTTATGAGGCTAGAGTTTGAAGTACATAAGTCAAATATCAACAGTAATAGCACAAATACACGTTTGAGCCCTAGGGGCGTACCAAACCATATACCAATAAAGTGGTATAAGAACCACGACTGAGCTAGACACAAAGCCTAGAGCCTGTAGAAGTGCTTGGACCACAAGGACCCACCCAAGGTAGTGACACAGGAGACCCACGGGGGACGCGTGCAGTGTGGGAACACAGCCGCGAATCACCGTTAACTTCTATGGGGAAAGTCGCGGTTGGAATTTTAAAAGAAATGGACACTTAGAAGAGGACTTGGAGCAAACCCTTTTAGAACTAGGCCGTTCTAGTGTCTATACCCACGGGAGCACCGGAGTACTCGAGTTACCTCACCCAGGGAAGCCGGGTGCATAGGTGTCTTTCGGGGTCGGGTTTCGTCGTCGTTTTCAATGGCGATCTGCTGCAAAGTGCTGCTGGCGACCAAGTCGAAAGTGTCCGGTTGGATCCAAGGATGGATCGGAGATCTGAAGAACCTGAAAGCAGAGGGGACAGAGTCTGGGTCACTAGCCAGTGACCAGGAAGGCGATGAGCGGATGCCCACCGATGTCGGGTGCTTCAGGTTGGTTTACAGGTGTCTTGACTCTTCAGCCACGAGGTCCAGGAGGCGTCGATGATGACCAGGAGCTGGATTCAAGCTGTCCCACAACGTCTGTCGAGTGCTGCGGTGTCGGTGACCGGATTGGACCCAACAAGCCTTGGCAACGGCAAGTCACGTGGAAACAAAGAAAGGACGTTGGTGCAGACCAGCAAGGTCTGAGGGACTCACCAAGTGAGGGTAAGTCAGGGCACGTCTGGAGCAACCAGGGAAGCCCAAGGAGAAGAAGAGTTGCCTTTGGAGGGGCCAACTAGCCAACGGACTAGCGACCGCGAAGGAGCCTCAAGTGGACGGACTTGGAGCTGGCTCACAGGACACTCGTGGAGTGGGGGCCAGTGATCTTCTGTGCAGTCGGTGCTGGAGGCGGCGGCTACTCGGAGCCCAAAGCACAACTTCGTGGGAGACCAGGAAGAGGATGCACTTGCAAAAGTTCTCTGTGTCCAGGGGTCACGGTCCCACGTTACCGACGACAGCTACGTGCCTCAGCTTTGCTGGGGTCTCAGGGCAGCCTCGGGCAAGTCTGGAAATCTACCTCTGGTGATGCAAAGACTTTGGCGTCCGGCGGGAGCTTCAGCGATGCAGACCGGACAATTGCTTCTTTGGTGCCTGCCAAGCAGGGGAGTCACTCCTTGACCCCAAGGGAGATTCTTCAGTCCTCTAATCTTGAAGTAGAGCATCGAAGGTCCAGGATTCGTCTTCAGAGTTTCGTCCAGGGTAATCTAAAGTCCTAACGACTGGGGTCCCATACTTATACTAAGTTAGGGGGTTGGACATACTCTGGGGACCCACCTATGGGAGGGTCAGGGAAGAGGGGTGGTTACACCCATTCCCTTTGTCCAGTTTCACACCAGAGCAGGGGCAGGTAGCCCCTGCAACCGGTTTGAACTGGACTATGCCCCAAACTGTGCACCAAACGTGCCCCCAGTGCAGGACTTCAAAGCACCAGGGAGTGCTCCCGCCCAGCCCCAATACACACTATCCTGTCTGGGGAGGTGGTTACACCTCCTTGCAACAGGAAACCTATTGTCCAGGCCTCCCCTGCCGGAGTTTCGGTCAGCAGCAGGAGGCCAGACTTGTGTCTGTGGCAGCGGCATCCATTTTGTGATGCCAGGGCTCTGGAAAGTCAATATCGGGTATACCGGTGTGTACATGTCTCTCCTTCTAGAAGGGTGGAATGCTACCCCCGCCGCCAGAACTGGCGGGGGGGTAGTATTCCAAGATGTTTGACACCAAACACGACATGTTTCCGTGCAGCCATCCCAAAGTTAGCATTTACCACGAGGATATAATGCACTTAAGAATTTATGGTCAGGCTGTACCACAAACAGCACCAGAGGATTGACTCCGAACGCTGCAGAGGGGCTCTGCTCATGCAGAGGCACCCTCCCACATAGAAACCAAGCACTCTGCCTTCAGGATTGTTAAGGCCTGCCTTAGGAGTGACTTATAGGTTTATATGTGTGTGCAATGGCAGTGATATAGGTAGCCTATATCACAGTAAGGGGTGAATGCACCACCTTACCCAGGCTGCAGTAGCAGACCTGTGGTGTCATTTTGGAGGGCCTTCCAGGGGTGGCACAATACATGCTTCAGCCCCTGGTAGGCCTCTGGGGTACCTATGCCCTGGGTACATAGTATACCATATACTAGGGACTTATAAGGGCACCCCAGGATCCAATTAGAGATGCACCTAAAGTGCATGGAATCCATTTTAGAGAGGAAGCAGCTAGGCTGGGGTTCTGATTAGCAGGGCCCCAGCCAGACTAAAGTCAAAATACAGTGAAGCATCAGCAAAAAGTGGGGGTAACCATAAGAGGCAGATCCTACTCTCCTGCACACACCCCCCTCCCCCCCAAAGGCAGGGACATTAAACTAACCTTGACCAGTTGAGTCTTCATGTTCTAAGTGGAAATATCTGGAGAGTCCATCTGCATTGGCATGGTTACTCCCAGGTCTATGCTCCACTGTATAGTCCATCCCCTGTAGGGAAATGGACCACCTCAAAAGTGTGGGGTTTTCACCCTTTATCTGTTTTAGCCATAAGAGGGGCTTATGGTCTGTTTGAACAAGGAAGTGAGTGCCAAACAAGTATGGCCTCAACTTCTTCAGAGCCCAAACCACAGCAAAGGCCTCCCTCTCAATGGCTGACCAACGTTTCTCTCTAGGGGTCAGCCTTCTGCTAATGAAGGCTACTAGCTGATCCTGACCTTCGTCATTCAATTGTGACAGTACAGCCCCAACCCCCAATTCAGATGCATCTGTTTGGACAATGAACTTCTTGGAGTAATCAGGGCTCTGCAGAATGGGAGCAATGCACATGGCCTGCTTCAGGTCATCAAATGCCTTTTGACAGCTAACTGTCCACTGAACCTTTTTGGGCATTTTCTTAGAGGTTAAGTCATTCAGGGGTGTCACTATTCATCCATACCCCTTGACAAATCTTCTATAGTACCCAGTCAGGCCTAAGAAGGCTCTCACCTGAGTCTGGGTAGTTGGAGCAGCCCAGTCCAAGATGGTCTGGATCTTGCTCTGCAATGGTTGAACCTGGCCTCCACCCACAAGGTGGCCCAGGTACACAACCTGACTCTGCCCTATCTGGCACTTGGTGGCCTTGATAGTGAGGCCTGCCTTCTGCAGGGCCTCCAAAACATTTCTGAGGTGGACCAGGTGATCCTCCCAGGTGGAGCTAAAGACAGCAATATCATCTAGATATGCTGCACTATAGGCTTCCAGACCTGTAAGGACTGTGTTCACCAACCTCTGAAAAGTGGCAGGTGCATTTTTCAAACCAAAGGGCATCACCACAAATTGGTAAAGCACACCAGGGGTAGAAAATGCTGTTTTTGGCTTTGCATCCTCAGCTACTCTGATCTGCCAGTAGCCAGCTGTTAGGTCAAATGTGCTTAGATACTTGGCTGAGGCCAAAGTGTCTATTAGCTCATCTGCCCTGGGTATTGGATGGGCATCAGTCCTAGTGACTGCATTGAGGCCCCTGTAGTCCACACAAAACCTCATCTCTCTCTTTCCATCTTTGGTGTGAGGTTTAGGCACCAGGACCACAGGACTAGCCCAAGGGCTATCTGAAGGCTCAATGACATCCAGTTCCAACATTTTCTGGACTTCAGTCCTGAAACAGTCCCTGACCTGGTCAGGTTGCCTATAAATCTTACTTTTAATAGGCAGACTGTCCCCAGTGTCCACTTCATGAGTGCACCAGGTGGTCTGACTTGGATTCAGAGAGAACATGTGTCTGAACTGATTGAGCACCTGTCTGCAATCAGTTTGCTGCTGGGCAGTGAGGCTGCCTGCCAAGGCTACACCATCTACTGACCCATCATCAGGGTTCTGTGAGAGCAGGTCAGGGAGTGGGTCACTCTCTTCCTCCTGTCCCTCATCAGTTGCCATGAGCAAGCCCATGTCAGCCCTGTCCACATATGGCTTCAGCCTGTTGACATGAAGCACCCTATGGGGCTCCTGGGAGTTCCTAGGTCTACCAGATAGGTAACCTCTCCCTTCTGCTCAACAATTGTATGGGGGCCACTCCACTTGTCTTGCAGGGCTGCTGGGGCCACTGGCTCCAACACCCACACCTTCTGCCCTGGCTGGTAAACAGTCAGCACAGCCTTTTGGTCATTCCAGGATTTCTGTAATTCCTGGCTGGCCTCAAGGTTTTTGGTTGCCTTTTTCATGTACTCAGCCATCCGGGAGCGGAGACCAAGTACATAGTCCACTATGTCCTGTTTAGGGGGTTTGAGAGGTAACTCCCAACCTTCCTTCACCAGACACAATGGACCTCTGACAGGATGGCCAAACAAAAGTTCAAAAGGGCTGTAGCCAACCCCCTTTTGAGGCACTTCCCTGTATGCAAATAAAAGGCAGGGCAAGAGTATGTCCCATCTCCACCTAAGCTTCTCTGGGAGCCCTTTAATCATGCCCTTTAAAGTTTTGTTGAATCTCTCAACTAAACCATTGCATTGTGGGTGATAGGGTGTGGTGAACTTATAAGTCACTCCACACTCCTTCCACATTGCAGTCAAGTAACTGGACATAAAGTTTTCATCTCTGTCAGATACTACCTCCTTAGGAAAGCCCACTCTTGAGAAAATTCCCAGGAGGGCCCTTGCCACCACAGGAGCTGTAGTGGTCCTAAGGGGAATGGCCTCTGGGTACCTGGTGGCATGGTCCACCACCACCAGGATAAATCTGTGCCCAGATGCTGTTTGGGGATCCATAGGTCCAACTATGTCAATCCCCGCCCTCTCAAAGGGCACCCCCACCACAGGTAGTGGTATCAGGGGGGCCTTTGTGGTGCCACCTGCCTTCCCACTGGCTTGACAGGTTACAGAGGAGCGTCAAAACTCCTTGGTGTCTTCAGACATGTGGGGCCAGTGAAAGTGAGGGACAATTCTGTCCCAAGTCTTGTTCTGGCCCAGGTGACCTGCTAAGGGAATGTCATGGGCTAGTGTCAATAGGAAGCCCCTGAACTTCAAAGGTATAACCAACCTCCTGGCTGCACCAGGCTTGGGGTCTCTACTCTCTGAGTACAGGAGTCCATCATCCCAATAGATCCTATGGGTTCCACTAGCATTCCCAGCAGCCTCAGCAGCAGCTGGCTGTCTGAGGGGTTCAAGAGAGGGGCAGCTCAGCTGCTCCTGGCTCAGATCTGCCCTGGAAGGGCCCCCTGTCCCCAAGAACTCAACCTGATCAGGTTCAAGCTCCTCTGGGACAGTTCCTTCTTCAGGCCTGAGATCATCTCCCTCAAGAGACTGATCTGCTTCCTGAGCCAAGGGGGAAGGCACTGCCTTAACCCTACTACTCCTTCTCTTGGGAGGCACCTGGTCCATTATTCCAGAATCCAGGGCCGGTTCAGCTTTTGACATTTTTGCCTGTGACCTAGTCACAGCAAACACATGTGCAGGGATCCCTAGCATTTCTGCATGTTTCCTGAGCTCCACCTCTGCCCAAGCTGAGGTTTCAAGATCATTGCCAAGCAAGCATTCGACTGGTAGGTCTGCACTCACCACAACCTTCTTAAGGCCAGTTACCCCTCCCCAGGAGAAGTTAACAACTGCCAGAGAATGGTCTGTTCTGACATTGCTAGCATTGGTCACTTGGTACATTTCACCAAGTATAATCTGCCCAGGTTCCACAAGATCTTTTGTCACCATAGTGACACTTGCTCCTGTGTCCCTGAATGCCAAAGCCTCTCTTCCATTAATCAAAGGCTGCTGTCTGTATTTGCCCAAATTACTGGGACTTACAAAGGGGGACATATCCATGCCCCCATCACAGACTAGGACAGCCTGAGTTGGCATTCTGACTAGGTCAGAGCCCATCTCAGCACCCAGGGTTAACCCTACTAAACCCTTGTTCTGAGTGTTTCCACCACCATTTGTAGCTGGACTAGGGGGAACAGTTGCCTTAGGACCAAAGGTGAATGGAGTGGCGTCTTTGGACTTGGTGCAATCACTGGTCCAGTGTGTCTTTTGCTTACAGACTTTGCACCATGGTTTCTTTTGGCCTTTTCCCTTGTTAGACTGTGAATCCCCACCTGAAGAAGATTTTTGGGGGCCTTGTGAAGACTTCTGGTCTTTACCCCTCTCCCCACCCTTATCAGAGTTTTTAGAATCTTACTTCTTAGGGTCACCACCTTGGTTCTGTACCTTCTGCCTCACCCTGGTTCTGACCCATTTGTCTGCCTTCTTTCCCAAGTCTTGGGGAGAGGTCAGATCCGAGTCCACCAGGTACTGATGCAACAGCTGATTTTGACAGTTATTAAGAATCTGCTCCCTCATGATAAGATTGTACAATCCTGTGAAGTCACATACCTTACTGCCCATCAACCAACCTTCCAGAGCCTTAGCAGAACAATCAAAAAAGTCCACCCAGTCCTGTGTCTGTGCCTTTTGGGTATCTCTGAACTTTAACCTGTATTGTTCAGTTGTTAGGCCAAACCCATCAATCAGAGCACTCTTCAAGACTTTGTAATTGTCAGCATCCTCTTCTCTAACAGTGAGGAGCTTATCTCTACCTTTGTCTGCAAAGGAGAGCCACAAGATTGCTGCCCACTGCTCCTGGGGGACTCTCTGTACTTTACAGGCCCTCTCCAGTGCAGTTATCCATTTGTGGATGTCATCCCCACTCTGGTAGGGAGGGACAACCTTGCTCAGGTTTCTATGGTCATAAGACCTTTCCCTATCTCTGGGGAAATTGCTACCACCATGGGACTCTAGTCCCATCTTTTTTCTCTGTCTATAGAGATCTAGGGACTCCCTGTCTATAGCCAACTGCTGTTTTCTGAGCTCAAGCTGGGCTTGTTCATACTGAAGCAGTCTCTTTCTCCTCTCATGAGAGGCTTCCCTCCTATGAGAAGAGACAGAGGTCCCTACTGAGGTGTCAGAGTGGTTAGACTCCTGAGAAGGAGATCTAGACCTTCTGGGCACACTCACAACTCTTCCTGGGGGACAAAGGGAGGTCATTCTGGGCCTCCTCCTCATCCTCAGGAGTACCTGCATTTTCCAGGTCAGGATCATTGTCATCCACCTGGCCAGGTTCAGAGGTCAGGTCCTGGGCATTTTCATCCCTGGCCCCTCCCTCATCTTCTGCCCCACCCTCTCTGCCTACCCTTTCAGACCTTAGGGGTCTTCTAAGATCATCTAGCAGAAGCATCTCCAGGAGACGTTGGGTGATGGCACTTTTGCCTGTCCTCAACTTCCTAACTTTGCACAACTCTCTTAATTCCAAGAATGAGAGGTTGTCATATCTGGATGGCAGGAGCTCACCGGTTCCTGGCAGTGAAGACATTATTAGTGTGGTGTGGTGTATGCACTACCTACTCTAGTGTGGCCTACTAAACTCTCTTGAGTTGTAGAAAGGGTGTGCTATCCCTTAACACACAACTCTAAGTTCAGTAGAACTTACTGTATCCTAAGCTTGAATTATATGTACCTAAGGTACCCTTAGTGGTTTTCAGTTGATCAATTCAATTGAGATTATCTGGTAAAACAATAGCAAGCTGGAATCCCACCGCTGCCACCAATGTGAGATGTTGGCCTGGTATATGCTGTCCACTAATTATAGTGGGCACCTTGCACCTGTCCAAACAACCCCTTATTGGAGATAGGTTAAAGACAACCTTTATTGAAAGCTATCCTAGTGGTAGCTATGGAGAGCAGCCTTCAGGCTAAGTCTTGAAGGAATGTAAAGCAGCTTGTTTTACCAGTCTATAATCTCTTGAGTGACCAAATGAAAGAGGACCACACCAGGTATATTTTTAAAATATATGTATTTAGTCTTAAACACACCCCTCTAGTCTCTTTATGAGGCTAGTGTTCGAAGTACATAAGTTACAAGTCGAATATCAACAGTAATAGCACAAATACATGTTTGAGCCCTAAGGGCTTACCAAACCATATACCAATAAAGTGGTATAAGAACCACGACTGAGCTAGACACAAGGCCTAGAGCCTGTAGAAATGCTTGGACCACAAGGAACCACCCAAGCTAGTGACACAGGGGACCCACGGGGGACGTGTGCAGTGTGAGAACACAGCCGCGAGCCGCCGTTGACTTCTAAGGGGAATGTCGCGGTTGGAGTTTTAAAGAAAAAGGACACTTGGAGGAGGACTTGGAGCAAACCCCTTTAGAACTAGGCTGTTCTAGAGTCAATACCCACGGGAGCACCGGAGTACTCTAGTTACCTCACCCAGGGGAGCTGGGTGCATAGGTGTCTTTCGGGGTCGGGTTTCGTCGTCGTTTTCAATGGCGATCTGCTGCAAAGTGCTGCTGGCAACCAAGTCGAAAGTGTCCGGGTAGATCCAAGGATGGATCGAAGATCTGAAGAACCTGAAAGCAGAGGGGACAGAGTCTGGGTCACTAGCCAGTGACCAGGAAGGCGATGAGCAGATGCCCACCGATGTCGGGTGCTTCAGGTAGGTTGACGGTCGTCTTGACTCTTCAGCCACGAGGTCCAGGAGGCGTCGACAACAACCAGGAGCTGGATTCTAGCTGTCCCGTGATGTCTGTCGATTGCTGCGGTGACGGCGACCGGATTGGACCCAACAAGCCTTGGCAACGGCAAGTCTTGCAGAAAGAAAGAAAGGACGATGTTGCAGACCAGCAAGGTCTGGGGGACTCACCCAGTGAATGTAAGTCAGGGCACCTCTGGAGCAACCAGGAAAACCCAAGCAGAAGAAGAGTTGCCTTCGGGAGGGCCCACTAGCCAATGGACTAGCGACCGCGAAGGAGCCTCAAGTGGACGCACTTGGAGCTGGCTCACAGAACACTCGTGGTGTGGAGACCAGTGATCTTCGGTGCAATCGGTTCTGGAGGCGGAGGCTACTTGGAGCCCAAAGCACAGCTTCGTGGGAGACCAGGAAGAGGATGCACTTGCAAAAGTACTCGGTGTACAGGGGTCACGGTCCCACATTACCCACGACAGCTACGGGCCTCAGCTTTGCTGGGGACTCAGGGCAGCCTCGGGGAAGTGTGGAAATCCATGTCTGGTGATGCAAAGACTTCGGTGTCCGGCGGGAGCTTCAGCGATGCAGACCGGACAATTGCTTCTTAGGTGCCTGCCAAGCAGGGGAGTCACTCTTTGACCCCAAGGGAGATTCTTCAGTCCTCTAATCTTAAAGTAGAGCGTCGAAGGTCCAGGATTCGGCATCAGAGTTTTGTCCAGGGTAATCTAAAGTCCTAAGGACTGGGGTCCCATACTTATACTAAGTTAGTGGGTTGGACATACTCTGGGGACCCACCTATGGGAGGGTCAGGGAGGAGGGGTGGTTACACCCATTCCCTTTGTCCAGTTTCGTGCCAGAGCAGTGGCAGGTAGCCCCTGCAACCAGTTTGAACTGGCATATGCACAGGGACACCAAATGTGCCCCCAGTGCAGGACTTCAAAGCACCAGAGGGTGCTCCCTCCCAGCCCCAATACACACTATCCTGTCTGGGGAGGTGGTTACACCTCCCTTCGACAGGAAACCTATTGTCCAGGCCTCCCCTGCCGGAGTTTCAGTCAGCAGCAGGAGGCCAGACCCGTGTCTGTGGCAGCGGCATCCATTTTGTGATGCCAGGGCACTGGAAAGAAGTTACCGGGTAGCCCGGTGTGTACATGTCTCTCCCTCTAGAAGGGTGGAATGCTACCCCCGCCACCAGTACTGGCGGGGGGGTAGTATTCCAAGATGTTTGACACCAAACAGGACATGTTTTGGTGCAGCCAGTCCAAAGTTAGCATTGTACCGCGAGGATATAATGCACTTAAGAGTATATGGTCAGGCTGTACCACAAACAGCATCATAGGAGGGACTCCGAACACTGCAGAGGGGCTCTGCTCATGCATGGGCACCCTCTCACATTAAAACCAAGCACTCTGCCTTCAGGATTGGTAAGGCCTGCCATAGGAGTGACTTATAGGTTTATATGTGTGTGCAATGGTAGTGATATAGGTAGCCCATACCACTGTAAGGGGTGCATGTACCACCTTACCCAGGCTGCAGTAGCAGACCTGTGGTGTCATTTTGGATGGCCTTCCAGGGGTGGCACAATACATGCTGCAGCCCCTGGTAGGCCTCTGAGGTACCTATGCCCTGGCTACATCCTTAGTGGTTTTCAGTTGATCAATTCAATTGAGATCATCTGGTAAAGCAATAGCAAGCTGGAATTCCACACGCTGCACACCAATGTGAGAAGTTGGCCTGGTATATGCTGTCCACTAGTTCTAGTGGGCACCTTCCACCAGTCCAAACAACCCCTTATTGGAGATAGGTTAAAGACAACCTTTATTGAAAGCTATCCTAGTGGTAGCTATGGAGAGCAGCCTTCAGGCTAAGTCTTGAAGGAATGTAAAGCAGTTTGTTTTAACAGTCTATAATCTCTTGAGTGACCAAATGAAAGAGGACCACACCAGGTATATATATAAAATATATGTATTTAGTCGTAAACACACCCCTCTAGTCTCTTTATGAGGCTAGAGTTCGAAGTACATAAGTTACAAGTCGAATATCAACAGTAATAGCACAAATACACGTTTAAGCCCTAGGGGCGTACCAAACCATATACCAATAAACTGGTATAAGAACCACGACTGAGCTAGACACAAGGCCTAGAGCCTGTAGAAGTGCTTGGACCACAAGGAACGGTCATAAGGTTTCTGCACATACACAGAGCTATGCACAGGAAAATGGGACCCCGGAATACAGTGGTTTGCCACCATATACCGTAGCACCCAAAAACCCCAACCCAACTAGCTTAGCATCCCATTAGCACCCAAGTACCAATGATTGGACAACCCAGAACACGGTATCTTTATCTCAGGACTCGCAGAAGCAAGAACACTCTTTCGTCACTCACTCGTACTTGTCCACAAGGTGCGTAGGAAGAGACACTGGGTAGGTTAAAATGTTTATTCCAACTTACGTGCTCTAATATACAGTACACGTGTCAGTACTAATAGCATAATGCATATGAATAATATAAGCAGCATGGTTACAACTCCATTGAATACAAACGGGGAAAGCATCTCAGAGCTCAGTGGATAAACGTATAAATAACATTACCACCCTCCCCTTGCAGTAAGATAGTTTATTATAATAATAGAAGACCTCTGGGCTTTGACTAGCGAACCCTCATACCTCGGTCTCTAGATGCAGAATTACATCAGCAGACAATCACAGCTCTTCTCCCTGGAAAGGGTTCCTCCAAGTGTCTTAAGCGCTAGTAAACCGCAGTATTAAAAGCACACAAAATTCTTCATGGCAATTGCACCTAATGTTATGTCTGGGTGCGCGAGACTGGCCATATCAGGAAGAACCAAAATACATTGTTATGTGACCTTGTACATGTTTGTGCAGACCGAGCCCAAAAAGGTGAACAACAGAAAATGCAGACAGTGCAAAAGAACTTGGCACGAGCAAAGGGCGAGGGAGTCCCGGCTCAGTGTAACGTGCGCAAAGAAAAGCAGCATGGCAGCCAGGCCTAGGCCAACATAACAAGGCAGGCAACAATCCACAAGACACCCTCCCCTGGTCAGTCCGGCGTTCAAGACAGAGGCAAAAAAGAAAAATCCAGTGCTGCAGAGGGAGCGCCCAAACGGCGAGGAACAAGTCAATCCATGATAGTGTAGGTGCAGAAAAAAGCCATACCCTCCAAAAGGACATCATTGGAATCGTCAAAAAACATAGATGCCATCCAATCCAAGAGATCAAAGAGCAGGGATGCTCCTCAGCAAAGGGAGCATCCAGAAGCAATGCGGGACAGCTTGCGTGATAATTGAAACAGCTTCGTTGTAGGAGATCCTGGGCAGCCGCCCAGATATCCCATTGCGCCAAAATCCCCAGTGCAGCCGCACGCGCCATACAGCCAGCAACGGAACAGTCCTGTTCATGGGCCTCTAAGGGACCCATCAACTGAACAAAATCCGGAACAGACAATGACGAATTGGAGAGGCAATAATCCAGAGTCCAGGTGAAAGGACAGCGGATACAAGTCATCACAGGTTGCACGCAAGTGAAATACGCAAAGCGGAATGAAAGAGTATATGACACACTCAGTGTCGCCAATGGCAAGACACCAAAACCAGCCAAAAGGCGCTCACGGAGCAGCTGGAGGCGTTCTGGATCGAGCAGGTCCCATCGGGGAGCAGCCATTGCGCAGAAAGCAAATTAAGAGCAAGACACCAGCCGCTAAAGCGAGGATCAACGGGAAACCGCCAAAGACACTGGAAAAAATAGAATGTATGAAAGCCGGGATGACACCAAAAATAGTTTGGAAGGAGGACACCAAGCCCGACCCTACGACCTTAAAAAAGTGTACTAGGCCTTCAGTGTTAGATGCGTTAAAAATACGATGTATTAACTCCCCAAAATGTTGGGGGAGATTAGTGTTCAAAAGGGCCTGTATTTCACTGTGGGTACTCGCCACCTGGAGAATGAATGTCTCCCGGGCGGACGTGAGCATAACTTCCTCGTTCAATAATAGTGCCTTTATTCTGCTCAGTCTATTGAAATCTGCCTCCATGGTAGGGATGGAAGGCCAAATAGAGATATCAACCTTGCCATGAGGGGGAGGAAAAAGCACATTCTTGCAGCAGACAACCCTGTGCGAAACTGTTACAATGTAAGGAATGCCAGCCTGTAGGCCGCAACAGTTTTCGTTATTTAAAAGTAAATAACTGCCATTGGAAAGGAGAGTGAAAGTAGGGGAAATAACAGGAGCAGGAATACCTTTTAGCACACAAGCAAGATTAGGAGCGGAAACGCTACATGAGCCATGCAATTTAATGTGTTTACAAATAAGCGAATGACCCATAGTCGAGTCACAAGACTCCCCGTGAGAAAGACTTCCTTGCCATCTCGAAGGCATTTATACATGAAAGGCAAGGACCAGAGTTCATGCAGGAAAGCACTGCCCAAGGGCTGGTAACGGCCCACAGGATAATGTTTCATGCATGAGTCAAATTCAAATAAGGAAAAAGGTAAAGCGATAACCCCATGAACTAGCCACACAGCAGAATCAAGTTCCGCTACAGAGAACGGTAAAGGATCCACCCTTTCGACATGTAATAAAGTGTAAGTTGCATCCTTCATAGACATAAACTGCTGTTTCTCAGTTAAATTAAAAGGTAGAAATAATGCAGAGGTGTTCAAAAAATGCCAAGGCACTTTACCTAACTTAAGCGTTTGTAAAGTCCATGCAAACTGCATAACTGAGCGCAATTGATTCTGACCATGATATAACACAGAAACATCATCTTGTACAATATCGACAACAGAGGACACAATATTCTCTAAAGTGTAAATGCGAGAAGACAGGGTATTAATACTATTGTCAACAACAGCAAGCACCTTTTCCATATTTGCTTGATCTATTTCCCGAAGACGGGAAGCAGCTTCAATTTGTGATAGCTTCCAGAGTTCATTATACGTTTCATAAATGAATCTCTTAGGTCGGGGACCACGAGGTCCCAAAACAAAATCGGACAGATCAATATTGCCTGAAAGGAGGGACAAATGTTGTTTAACAGAATCAAGGGACGAATGTTGCAGCCATTGTTTGCATAATTTACCAACAGAATATGTAGTGACAGTACGGGCATCAGTAAACCTCGGATCAGGCCTATTCTGTGTGTAGCTAGCACCAGAATCGTGAAAACGCATTTGACATGCATTAGATGATATAGGCCATACTAACCAGGGTGACTGAACCAGCTCAGAAACATTAAACGAATTATTTTGTAACATTGCCTGCAGGGACACGAGGGACAGATTGAATCGTGAGCTTTCATTGGGAAAACTCGACAGGGATGGTATTGATGGCGTATTCAATTGTTTAGTGGTTGCTAAGCCCCAACATGTAGTCTGATAGATGGAGACATTGAGGAACATAATTTGGGCAGGGATGAGGCAAGCACGATGTAATGCCTCGGTCCCCTGTACCTGCCATGGCTTGGAGCCCCAAATAGATTTCAAATCGACTGTATTATCCCAGTACTCATAACCACCCACAGCTAGGGCACTTAGAAAGGAACCTGAATAAAGCAATTTGGTGTGTGTTAACATAATTTTCTGAGTTGACGTGTTATTTAATCTAAAATAATAGGATGCAGGGTTCGACCGATTAAAATCAGTAAAATAATTAAACTTATTTCGAAGAGTTTGTGAGCTACCTGGCAAGGGGTTTGGACAATGTTCCCATTGGGTGTAATTGACAGGACTACGCAGAGCACTTGGCTTATGGAGAAAATGATTACCCCAATGTTGATAACAATACAAATCGGCATAGTTCGCAGAGTTCATATATAAATCTTCAGCATTAAAAGATGCATAATATTTTAAATCGGCAAACAATGCTTCAACGGCATGCACATCCCAATCATCAGAATGAATATTATTTTTTACTACATCACCCATAGAAACACGAAGGACGTTAGGTACATTAATAATTTCTGTCGGACCATGGATTTGAAAGTTCACGGCATCCCATACGATGCCATCAGCAACTGGAAAAGCCGAAATGTTCACAAATATGTGGTCACGCTTCATGATGTGAGAAGAGGAATGAGGAGCCAAAGTTCCAGAAACATAGTCTCCAGCAGAGCGTTCAGGTAAATAGTGACCATTAATTAGTAGAAAAAACACTGTGACAAAGCCAATGGACATGAACAAAAAAATCAAGAAAAGTACCAACCAGATGTATGTCCAGGGTGGAATCAAAAAATTGTCTCTAAACCAGGATATAAAAATACTGAACTTGGATGGAACTTTTGAAGATGTGGAATCCGAATCAAAGGAATAACGAGTCGGGCTTAGTGGCGATATTGGTTGATGTGCCACCGATTCAGATGCAGGATAAGTATACTCGTCCTCGTCGATGTTGGTGGAGAGTTGGGGATCAATTATAGTTTCAGGCAAAGTAGAGGATTCAGGCAAATCAACCATCTCAATTACAGCATCAGCGATCGTTCGTGCAGATGGACTATGAACATATGTCCGATAAATGGCAGGACAAGAGACCGCTGGTGTGACACTATTCAGGATCGGCCAGGCGCTGTAGCTTGACATTTTCCACTGAGATGTATCTGTTCTCTTTGCGACCAGGAAGCGGTGGTAAAATGACTGTACGTGTTCCCTTCAGGCCAAGAACTGGAACCGGTGCACGAAAAGAGGGGCCAAATTCTTTTTTGTTTTCAACCTTCTCTCGAACCAGTTCTCCAACTTTCGGAAGCCAGCCGGCTACCGGAATCTGCAACGCAGGATCTGTGGCTGAAGGCAAATGTGTAGTTGCAAGTTTGTCTCGGGCTTCTTGTAAGTCCTGTAACATAGCAGAATGGTTATCTACATCAAACTTGGCGGATTGCGCCGCGATGTCTGGACCCTCAAGGTCAGGCACAAACATTCTTATGCCAAAGAGCATTTCGTATGGGGTCCGCCCACCCAGAGGTCTTCTAGGGAGATTATTAAGTGCACGCTGAACGGTATACAAATGGGCCAGCCAGTTCCTGCCAGTACCTATAACCCTAGCTGTTAAGGATTGCTTTAAGTCACGGTTCATTCGTTCAACGATAGAGTTGCCCTCAGGCCTATACGGAGACGAAAATTTCACCCGCACCCCAAGCGAAGCCATTGCATCCTTGTAAGCCCTAGAGGCAAACGCTGGACCTTGGTCCGAATGGAAGGTGCCGCATGCGAAAATTCCCACAAAGACACGCAAATCCCTGATTACATTTCGGGCGTCAGCACTCCGTTGTGGCCAGACCCAGAGAAACCGTGTGCACGAGTCCACTGCCACTAAGATGTATTTATAGGCAGTGTCTGATGAGAATGGACCGCAGTGATCCAAGTAAACACACCCAAAGGGTCTGTTAGCAATGCAGAGCGGGGTTTGTGGTGGACGTGTTACCGTGGAAGGCTTAATCTGTTGACAAACGTCGCAAGAAAGCACAAAAGCACGGGTGTCTTTATATAACCCACGCCACCAATAACGCTGCTGCAAGATGGAAACCGTAGCTGACACACCTGCATGAGCAGAAGCCATGCCTTCGTGTGCAGCTGATATCAAGGCACTCCTGCGGTCCGCGTTGGGGATCAGCCGATCTCCAACGTCAGGTATAGTTACATAAGGAACCTGATCGGGACTTAATGTGTAAGAATACTTGGAAGGGAAACCTGTAGGGTAATTATTACCTTCCTTGGTTGCAGCAATAGCTGCTAATATAACAGGGTCTATTTTAGACATGGACCTGGTAACCGCTGCTACTGAACACGTGACTACTGCTGAACGGGCAGCCTCATCTGCCAGATCGTTACCAATAGCGTGTGCGCCCACCCGCTGATGGCCTAAGGTGTGAACCACCTGTGTGAGGGGCAGACGTTGTTGCAATTCTGCCACTCGAACCCAAAGCATTTTATGCTTAATTGTGCTCCCTTTTGCGTCCTTGTAGTCGTTTTTCGACCAGAAAAACAGATTGTCATTGTATGATTGTACACAGTAGAAGGAATCACATACAATAAGAGTGGTCTCATCCTGAGAAGCGAACTCAAGTGCAAGTAGCAATGCATGTAGCTCGGCCAATTGTGCGGTACTATCTCCGAGTGTGCGAGTATGCACTACAGAGGATTTGAACGTTCCATCTACAAAGGAACCCGCAACAATAGCACATGCAGCTGAATAAGCGTGCTTGGACCCAGTGGCCGGTTGCGCCGAACCATCGGTGTAGATCACACATTTGTAATCCTCAAGCGGCAATAAAAACAGAGGAGGAGGATGAACAAATTCATACTGTAAGAACTCCTGAGTCTGAAGAGAAGAATCGAAAATAAAGGTGACGTCTGATGACGTCAAAGATGTAGCCCATTGTATCCAACGGGGATGCATTGCTTTTGAGTTCGGTACACTTGCCTTTGTTACTGCCTCTAGGGCAGGACAGGGTGTTACCACCAGAATTCGCTTACCCTGTGCCAGTGCGCGTTCTTTTAGAATCGCCATTTGCACTGCAGTCAGAACTTTTTCAACAGATGTAAAGCGCAATTCAGCGGAAGTGTATAGATGTGACTTGTATGCGATAGGTACTGTATCACCTTCATTAAAGGTTAAGTATGTGAATCCCACCGCCCCCGGAATTATTCTAATCACCAGGTTTGTGTGGTTGTCACGAGTCAAAAGATATTTAGACTCCAATAGGTCTGTCTGCAAAGACTGCAGAATTGAGGTATGCTCAGGCAGCCAGCAAGACCTTGAATAAGTAGGCTGTATCAGAGCATACAAAGGCTTGATACGCTGGGCATATTCGGGAATGTAGGTACGCCCGAAATTCAAGAAACCCAGCAAAGACTGAAGTTTCTTCAGAGTGTTTGGGGGCACAGATGTGCACATTTTTCCAAGAAATGGGGGCTAAGCCCTTACCTTCGTTGTTGAGCTCATAGCCCAAGAACAGAACGGTAAATTCAGCAATGTGTGACTTAGCAAAGTTAAATTTATAACCCTGCTCCGCAAATTCAAGAATAATGCGGTCCACACGGGACAGATGCAGGAATAATTCGTCGTCTGTCAAATAAATGTCATCTACGTACGAACATGCATCTTGATCAAGGTCATTTAACAAAGAAACAACACGGGCGGCGAATATACCCGGACTATTCTTGTAGCCCATGGGTAAACGCCGGAACTGGAATAATTTACCACCGGAAGTGAATGCGGTCCATTGACCACTTTCCGGGGCAAGGTTGTGCGTGTAGAAACCGTTTGAAAGGTCAAGAGTCGTTTTATATTTTTTACGAACAAGACTGTCTACAAGCGCAGAACTATGTGTATTCTGCACCGCAAAGTTCCGGCAATGAGAATTTAAATGCCGGTAATCCAAAACTAAGCGGTACGATCCGTCGGGTTTAGAAACCACGAAAAGGGGATTGTTCATTGGTGATACGCATGTTTCAATTACTCCCTGATATTCCAACTGTGTCAGAATTTCGGAGACGGGGCCTTTTGCCTGTCGTTTGATGGGATATTGGGGTTGTGGCTGCGGTAGTGACCGCAAAGGTATTGCATGGGGAGGTGATTCTTCATCCCATCCCACATGGTTGCGGTATAACGCTGGTGCCAGGTACACAGCCCACTCAGCTGCAAGTGCTTCAGCTTTGTCTTTTGGGACATGCCGTGAAAAGCTTGGAAGGATTACCTCCTCTCCTTTATGTGCAGCTAAAACGAATGGGGGTGGCCAATCCACCTCTGCTAACAAAATGTCATATGAAGAGGTTAGATTTTCCCAAAAAATCCCTTTTATTTCACGCGGTATGTCACCTTCAATTTGGATGACTATGTTGTATAGTCTGTCAGGGGTGCCACTCTCGTGTCAGCTGTCTCTACAGTAACGAATGTTTCAGTTGCTGTCGCCTCCATATGAGGACGTAGCGCCTCCCGCACTATGGTAACTTCCGCGGCGCTGTCTAGGAGGGTCACTGCCCACGTCCAATTCTGGAGTCTCGTTCTCACGGTCTGAGGCATATTTCGCTGTGACAGCGGCAACTTTTTTCTTCTGAAATTGCGGTCGAGGAAGGTGAAAGTCTTCTGCTTTCCCTCTGACTTGTTGTCGAGGTTGGTCTCGCTCCTGGGGAGCCTCTCGGCCCCTTCCTCTATCCTGCCGTCCTCCTCCACCAGCCTGTGACGACGTCTGGGCCTGTGAAGAACGAGGAGAACGCGTATCAGAGCTCTGAAACCTTTCTGGTGATTTAATCCTTGACCTATCACGTAAATCATAAGTACGTTCAGAAGAAACCGAAACTGGGGAAGCGCCTCTCGACCCCGGCTTCTTTTGTTGCTTACCCTGTTTTTTCTGTCTCCAACTCTTTTTAGTGAAGACTGGTTTATCATCTTTCTCAGATGTACTTTTTGTTTGTGTAACTTGTGTTTGCGATTGAGTTTGCATTTTTACAAAAGGCTTGTTGCCCAGGCTATTTCTTCCAATTGTTTTATAAGCCCGGGCAATAATTTTCGGTAATTCGCGGGGCCTGTCCAACTCTGGGACCAAAGCCAAAGCATTCGCTACTTGAAAGTTCATAGCATCGCCCTTGACATTTCCAAGGATCAGCTCAGCTACTACATCAAACACTCCCACTAGTCTCATCCCTAATTCCACAGCCGCTTCAGGGCCATGTTCATCCTGTACTTTTTTAATTACAGAGGGTAGAACCGTCATGGAAGGAGTTCCAAAACATTTTGAATAAACTGCTGCGAATACCTTACCCCAGTTTTCACATGATGTCAAATCGGGGATTATGTCTTTTGGCAAACTTATCGTGAGGATGCGGTGTTTATCTACTGGGGATGTATGTGGAAACACTGCTTCTATCTGATCGAACTTTTCTGCAAGCCAGTAAGGATAGTCGTCCTTATTTTGTGGACGTTTGCCCATCACAGAATTTACCATGACAGGACTTATGGTCACTCCAGCGGCTATAGCTGGTTGGCCTGCGACTACAGGAGCAGCTCCATGTAGGCTACCTGTAACGTATGTCACTAGGGCTCGATGCACTCGCACCAATTCGGTATGCATAGTGCGCAGTTCCGCAAGCGGTAATGCCAGATAATTTGGATGCGGGGTATACCCGGCCAATATAGGCCAAGTGGCCCCCTCAATAGATAAGGGGCCTAAACGAACTGCGGTAGTTGGTTGTGGTAGGGCGCCATTAAACCAAACACGGTGCTGCCAAGCCGTGAGAGGTACTTCAAGTTTAGTATAGGGTCGATAGGCAGCAGGAATAGCGGTGGGTTTATATTCATGAAACAGCTTATCACCTGCATCCACCGCCTCAAAAGTGATCCAAGTGTAAAACACTTCAAAGTGATAAGCCGCATCGGCTTGAACCACAAAGACCAACTCGTCCCCAGTATCGGGCACTCCATACACAGCTAAGTGTTCTCGGAGTGCTCCTCGACTATGTGCAGCAATCGCCACACCAGCCATGACTAAACAGTTATATTTGACAACCTAACAGGGAGCACAAAAATGGGTCAGTTAACTAACCTTTTTTAATAACATCAAGCTTGAAAGAACCTATAAAACATTCAATATAGGAGGTATCACCGTCACATACGCCTCCGGAAGCGTACGCGAGGGGTTTGTGGACAAGCACAAGTACTACTCAAGCGTCTCGCAGATAAGCTGCCCCACGGTGGTCGCGCCAGGTCATAAGGTTTCTGCACATACACAGAGCTATGCACAGGAAAATGGGACCCCGGAATACAGTGGTTTGCCACCATATACCGTAGCACCCAAAAACCCCAACCCAACTAGCTTAGCATCCCATTAGCACCCAAGTACCAATGATTGGACAACCCAGAACACGGTATCTTTATCTCAGGACTCGCAGAAGCAAGAACACTCTTTCGTCACTCACTCGTACTTGTCCACAAGGTGCGTAGGAAGAGACACTGGGTAGGTTAAAATGTTTATTCCAACTTACGTGCTCTAATATACAGTACACGTGTCAGTACTAATAGCATAATGCATATGAATAATATAAGCAGCATGGTTACAACTCCATAGAATACAAACGGGGAAAGCATCTCAGAGCTCAGTGGATAAACGTATAAATAACATTACCACCCTCCCCTTGCAGTAAGATAGTTTATTATAATAATTGAAGACCTCTGGGCTTTGACTAGCGAACCCTCATACCTCGGTCTCTAGATGCAGAATTACATCAGCAGACAATCACAGCTCTTCTCCCTGGAAAGGGTTCCTCCAAGTGTCTTAAGCGCTAGTAAACCGCAGTATTAAAAGCACACAAAATTCTTCATGGCAATTGCACCTAATGTTATGTCTGGGTGCGCGAGACTGGCCATATCAGGAAGAACCAAAATACATTGTTATGTGACCTTGTACATGTTTGTGCAGACCGAGCCCAAAAAGGTGAACAACAGAAAATGCAGACAGTGCAAAAGAACTTGGCACGAGCAAAGGGCGAGGGAGTCCCGGCTCAGTGTAACGTGCGCAAAGAAAAGCAGCATGGCAGCCAGGCCTAGGCCAACATAACAAGGCAGGCAACAATCCACAAGACAGAACCACCCAATGTAGTGACACAGGGGACCCACGGGGGACGCGTGCAGTGTGGGAACACAGCCGCGAATCACCGTTAACTTCTATGGGGAAAGTCGCGGTTGGAATTTTAAAAGAAAAGGACACTTAGAAGAGGACTTGGAGCAAACCCCTTTAGAACTAGGCCGTTCTAGAGTCTATACCCACGGGAGCACTGGAGTACTCGAGTTACCTCACCCAGGGAAGCCGGGTGCATAGGTGTCTTTCGGGGTCGGGTTTCGTCGTCGTTTTCAATGGCGATCTGCTGCAAAGTGCTGCTGGCGACCATGTCAAAAGTGTCCGGGTGGATCCAAGGATGGATCGGAGATCTGAAGAACCTGAAAGCAGAGGGGACAGAGTCTGGGTCACTAGCCAGTGACCAGGAAGGCGATGAGCGGATGCCCACCGATGTCGGGTGCTTCAGGTTGGTTTACAGGTGTCTTGACTCTTCAGCCACGAGGTCCAGGAGGTGTCGACGATGACCAGGAGCTGGATTTGAGCTGTCCCATGACGTCTGTTGAGTGCTGGGGTGTCGGCGACTGGATTGACCCAACAAGCCTTGGCAACGGCAAGTCACGTGGAAACAAAGAAAGGACGTTGGTGCAGACCAGCAAGGTCTGAGGGACTCACCCAGCAAAGGTAAGTCAGGGCACGTCTGGAGCAACCAGGCAAGCCCAAGGAGAAGAAGAGTTGCCTTTGGAGGGGCCCACTAGCTGACGGACTAGCGACTGCGAAGAAGCCTCAAGTGGACGCACTTGGAACTGGCTCACAGGACACTCGTGGAGTGGGGGCCAATGATCTTTGGTGCAGTTGGTGCTGGAGGCGGGGGCTACTCGAAGCCCAAAGCACAACTTTGTGGGAGACCAAGAAGAGGACGCACTTCAAAAGTTCCCACGACAGCTACGTGCCTCAGCTTTGCTGGGGTCTCAGGACTGCCTCGGGGAAGTCTGGAAATCCACCTCTGGTGATGCAAAGACTTTGGCATCCGGCGAGAGCCTCAGCGATGCAGACCAGACAATTGCTTCTTTGGTGCCTGCCAATCAGGGGAGTCACTCCTTGACCCCAAGGGAGATTCTTCAGTCCTCTAATCTTGAAGTAGAGCGTCGAAGGTCCAGGATTCGGCTTCAGAGTTTCGTCCAGGGTAATCTAAAGTCCTCAGGACTGGGGTCCCATACTTATACTAAGTTAGGGGGTTGGACATACTCTGGGGACCCACCTATGGGAGGGTCAGGGAAGAGGGGTGGTTACACCCATTCCCTTTGTCCAGTTTCGTGCCAGAGTAGGGGCAGGTAGCCCCTGCAATCGGTTTGAACTGGACTATGCACAGGGACACCAAACGTGCCCCCAGTGCAGGACTTCAAAGCACCAGGGAGTGCTCCCGCCCAGCCCCAGTACACACTATCCTGTCTGGGGAGGTGGTTACACCTCCTTGCAACAGGAAACCTATTGTCCAGGCCTCCCCTGCTGGAGTTTCGGTCAGCAGCAGGAGGCCAGACTTGTGTCTGTGGCAGCGGCATCCATTTTGTGATGCCAGGGCTCTGGAAAGTCAATACTGGGTATACCGGTGTGTACATGTCTCTCCCTCTGGAAGGGTGGAATGCTACCCCCGCCGCCAGAACTGGTGGGGGGGTAGTATTCCAAGATGTTTGACACCAAACACGACATGTTTCCGTGCAGCCATTGTAGGAGAGTAGGATCTGCTTCACAGGGGTACCCCCACTTTTTGCTGATACTTCACTGGTTTTCGACATTAGTCTGGCTGGGGCCCTGCTATTCAGAACCCCAGCCTAGCTGTTTCCTCTTTAAAAGGGTCTCCATGTGCCTTAGGCACATCACTGATTGGGATCTGGAGTGCCCTTGTAAGTCCCTAGTATATGGTATACTATGTACCAAGGGCATAGGTACCTCAGAGGCCTGCCAGGGGCTGCAGCATGTATTATGCCACCCCTGGTAGGCTATCCAAACTGACACCACAGGTCTGCTACTGCAGCCTGGGTAAGGTGGTGCATGCACCCCTTGCTGTGGTATAGGTTACCTATATCACTAAATGCCTACACACATATAAACCTATAAGTCACTCCTAAGGCAGGCCTTATCAATCCTAAAGGCAGAGTGCATGGTTCCTATGTGAGAGAGTGCCCCTGCATGAGCAGGGCCCCTCTGCAGCGTTCGGAGACCATCTCTGATGCTGTTTGTAGTGCAGCCTGACCATATACTCTTAAACGCATTATATCCTCGCGGTAAAATGCTAACTATGGAATGGCTGCACCTAAACATGTCGTGTTTGGTGTCAAACATCTTGGAATACTACCCCCCGCCAATCCTGGCAGCGGGGGTAGCATTCCACCCTTCTAGAGGGAAAGGCATGTTAACTCTGACGAGTCCGGTAACTTCTTTCCAGAGCCCTGGCATCACAAAATGGATGCTGCTGCCACAGACACGAGTCTGGCCTCCTGCTGCTGGACGAAACTCCGGCAGGGGAGGCCTGGACAATAGGTTTCCTGTCCCAGGGAGGTGTGACCACCTCCCCAGACAGGACAATGTGTATTGGGGCTGGGCGGGAGCACTTTCGGGTGCTTTGAAGTCCTGCACTGGGGGCACATTTGGTGTCCCTGTGCATACCCCAGTTCAAACCGGATCAGGGGCTTGCAGCCCCTGCTTTGGCGCGAACTGGACAAAGGAAAGGGGTGTAGCCACCCCTCTGCCCTGACCCACCCATAGGTGGGGCCACAGAGTAGTCCATCCCCTATTTTTAGAATAAAGGTAGGAACCCAGTCCTTAGGACTTTAGATTATACCTGGACGAAACTCTGAAACAGAATCCTGGACCTTCGACGCTCTACTCACGATTAGAGGACTGAAGAATCTCCCTTGGGGTCAAGGAGTGACTCCCTGCTTGGCAGGCACCAAAGAAGCATCTGTCCGGTTCGCATCACTGAAGCTCCCGTTGGACGCCGAAGTCATCGCATCACCAGAGGTGGATTCTCAGACTTCCCCGAGGCTACCCTGAGTCCCCAGCAAAGCTGAGGCCCGTGGCTATCGTGGGTGACTTGAGACCGTGACCCTGGACACCGAGCACACTTGCAAGTGCACCATCTTCTGGGTCTCCCAAGAAGTCGTGCTTTGGGCTCCGAGTAGCCCTAGCCTCCAGCACCACCTGCACCGAAGATCACTGGCCCCCACTCCACGAGTGTCCTGTAAGCCAGCTCCACGTGCGGCATCACGAGGCTCCTTCGCGGTCGCTAGCCCGTTGGCTAGTAGCCCTTAACGAAGGCCAATCTTTTCTTTACTTGGCAGTCTGGTTGCTCCAGGCCTGTCCTCACTTACCCTCGCTGGGTGAGTTCCCCAGACCTTGCTGGTCTGCATCATCGACGATCTACATCTTACTCGAGACTTGCCGTTGCCAAGGCTTGTTGGGTCCAATCTGGTCGCCGACACCTCTGCACTCGACAGACATTGAGCAGCAGCCCGAATCCTGCTCCTGGTCGCCGACAACGCCTCCCGGACCTCGTGGCTGAAGAGTCAAGACGACCGTCATCGAACCTGAAGCACTCGACATCGGTGGGCATCTGTCCATCGCCTCCTGGTCACTGGCTAGTGACCCAGACTCTGTCCCCTCTGCTTTCAGGTTCTTCAGAACTCCGATCCACTCTTGGATCCACCCGGACACTTTTCTCCTGGTCGCCAGCAGCACTTTGCAGCAGATCGCCATAAGAAACGACGACGAAACCCGACCCCGAAAGGCACCTATGCACCCGGCTTCCCTGGGTGAGGTAACACGAGTACTCCGGTGCTCCCGTGGGTAGAGACTCTTCAAAGTCCTAGATCTCAAAGGGTTTTGTCCTAGTCCTCTTTAAAGTGTCCCTTTCCTCTATATTTTCCCGATCCCGACTTTCTCCATAGAAGTTAACGGCGTATCGCGGTTGTGTATTTACACTGCACGCGTCTCCCGTGGGTCCCCTGTGTCACTACCTTGGGTGGTTCCTTGTGGTCCAAGCACTTCTAGAGGCTCTAGGCCTAGTGTCTAGTTCAGTCGTGGTTCGCATACCACTTTATTGGTATATGGTTTGGTACGCCCCTAGGGCCCAAACGTGTATTTGTGCTATTACTGTGATTTAAGATCTTATAACCTATGTACTTCGAACTCTAGCCTCATAAAGAGACTAGAGGGTGTGTTTAGTAATAAATACATATATTTTGAATATATACCTGGTGTGGTGCTCTTTCATTTGGTCACTCAAGAGATTATAGACTGGTAAAACAAGCTGCTTTACATTCCTTCAAGACTTAGCCTGAAGGCTGCTCTCCACAGCTACCACTAGGATAGCTTTCAATAAGGTTGTCTTTAACCTACCTACCATAAGAGTCGATTTGGACTGGTGCAAGGTGCCCACTATAATTAGTGGACAGCATATGCCAGGCCAACTTCTCACATTGGTGTGCAGCGTGTGGGATTCCAGCTTGCTATTGTTTTACCAGATAATCTCAATTGAATTGATCAACTGAAAACCACTAGAGGTACCTAAGGTACATATAATTTAAGCTTAGAATATCAGTAAGTTCTACTGAACTTAGAGTTGTGTGTTAAGGGATAGCACAACCCTTTCTACAACTCAAGAGAGTTTAGTAGGCCACACTAGAGTAGGTAGTGCATACACCACACCACACTAGTAATGTCTTTAAAAGCAGGATCCAGAGATGCCCTGCAGGAAGCCATTGAGCTTCCCCCTCCAAGTATGACACACTCCCATTCTTGGAACTTAGAGCTTTGTGTAACGTGAGGAAATTAAGGACAGGCCAAAGTCCCACCACCCAACACCTCCAGGAGTTGTTGGTGGCTTATGATCTTAGTAAGTCCTCAGAGACTGAAGGGGTAGGAGCAGAGGGTGGGCCAGCAGATGAGGAAGGGGCCAGGGGTACTACTACCCCCAGCCCCCTCTGAAACTGACCAGGAGGGTGACAATGACCCTGACCTGGAAAACCCAATCCCTTCTGGGGAAGATGAAGATGAGGATCTAGAGAACCACACCTTTGTACCCCCAGGAAGGATTATGAGTGTGCTCAGAAAGTCTAGGTCTCCTTCTCAGGAGTCTAACCACTCTGGCACCTCAATAGGGAGCTCTGTTTCTTCTCACAGGAGGGAATCCTCTCATGAGAGAAGAAAGAGACTGGTCCAGTATGAGGAAACTCAACTAGAGATCAGGAAGAAGCAATTGGCTTTAGATAGAGAATCCCTAGATCTCCTTAAAGAGAGAAGAAAGTTGGGACTAGAGTCCCATGGTGGCAGCCATGTCCCTAGAGATAGGGAAAGGTCCTATGACCATAGGAACCTGAGCAAGATTGTCCCTCCCTACCAGAGTGGGGATGATATCCACAAATGGATAACTGCTTTAGAGAGGGCCTGTAAAGTACAGAAGGTCCCTCAGGAGCAGTGGGCAGCAATCTTGTGGCTCTCCTTTGCTGACAAAGGTAGAGACAAGCTCCTCACTGTTAGAGAGGAGGATGCTGACAATTACAAGGTCTTGAAGAGTGCTCTTATTGATGGGTTTGGCCTAACCACTGAACAGTACAGGTTGAAGTTCAGAGACACCCAAAAAGCACAGACTCAAGACTGGGTAGACTATGTGGATTGTTCTGCCAAGGCTCTGGAAGGCTGGTTGATGGGCAGTAAGGTGTGTGACTTCTCAGGATTGTATAATCTGATAATGAGGGAGCAGATTCTTAATAACTGTCAAAACCAGCTGTTGCATCAGTACCTGGTTGACTCTGATCTGACCTCTCCCCAAGAATTGGGAAAGAAGGCAGACAAATGGGTCAGAACCAGGGTGAAGCAGAAGGTACAGAACCAAGGTGGGGAAACCAAGAAGCAAGATGCTAAGAACTCTGACAAGGGTGGGGAGAAGGGTAAAGATCAAAAGTCTTCATCAGGCCCCCAAAATCTTCTTCTGGTGGGGATTCCCAGTCTACCAAGGGTAAAGGCCAAAGAAAACCATGGTGCAAGGTCTGTAAGCAAAAGACCCACTGGACCAGTGATTGCACCAAGTCCAAAGACTCCAGTCCAGCACCCACCAATGCCCCTAAGGCACCTGTTCCCCCTAGTACAGTTGGTGGAAGTGCTCCAGCAAAGGGTTTAGTAGGGTTCACCCTGGGAACTGAGTTGGGCTCTGACTTAGTCAGGGAACTGACTCAGGCTGTGTTAGTCTGTGATGGAGGCATGGATGTGACCTCCACTGTGAGTCCCAGTAATCTGGGCAAGTACAGACAACAGCCTTTAATCAATGGACGAGAGGCTTTGGCATTTAGGGACACAGGGGCAAGTGTCACCATGGTGACACAAGACCTTGTGCTACCTGGGCAAGTTATGCTTGGTGAGATGTACCAAGTGACCAATGCTAGCAATGTCAGAACAGACCATACTCTGGCAGTTGTTAACTTCTCCTGGGGAGGGGTAACTGGCCTTAAGAAGGTTGTGGTAAGTGCAAACCTACCAGTCGAATGCTTGCTTGGCAATGACTTAGAGACTTCTGCTTGGGCTGAAGTGGAGCTCAGGACCCATGCAGAAATGCTGGGGATCCCTGCAGATGTGTTTGCTGTGACCAGGTCACAGGCTAAACTGTCTAAAACTGAACAGGCCTTGGATTCTGGAAGAATGGACCAAGTGCCTTCCAAGAGGAGGAGTAGTAGGGTTAAGGCAGTGCCTTCCCCTTGGCTCAGGAGGAAGATCAGTCCCTTGAGGGGGATGATCTCAGCCCTGAAGAAGGAACTGTCCCAGAGGAACTTGAACCTGACCAGGTTGAGTTCTTGGGGACAGGGGGACCTTCTAGGGCAGATCTGAGCCAGGAGCAGCAGAGCTGCCCCTCCCTTGAACCCCTCAGACAGCAAGCTGCTGCTGAGGCTGCTGGGAAAGCTAGTGGTCCCCATACAGTGTATTGGGATGATGGACTCCTGTACTCAGAGAGTAGAGACCCCAAGCCTGGTGCTACCAGGAGGTTGGTAATACCTTTGAAGTTCAGGGGCTTCCTATTGACCCTAGCCCATGATATTCCCTTAGCAGGACACCTGGGCCAGAACAAGACTTGGGACAGAATTGTCCCTCACTTTCACTGGCCCCACATGTCTGAAGACAGTAAGGAGTTTTGTCGCTCCTGTGTAACCTGCCAAGCCAGTGGCAAAGCAGGTGGCACCACAAAGGCCCCCTGATACCACTACCTGTGGTGGGGGTGCCCTTTGAGAGGGTAGGGATTGACATTGTTGGTCCCATGGATCCCCAAACAGCATCTGGGCACAGATTTATACTGGTGGTAGTGGATCATGCCACCAGGTATCCAGAGGCTATACCCCTTAGGACCACTACAGCACCTGTGGTGGCAAGGGCCCTCCTGGGAATTTTCTCAAGAGTGGGCTTTCCTAAGGAGGTAGTATCAGACAGGGGTGCAAACTTCATGTCTGGGTACTTAAAAGCAATGTGGAAGGAGTGTGGAGTTACTTATAAGTTCACCACCCCTATCACCCACAATGCAATGGTTTAGTTGAGAGATTCAACAAAACCTTGAAGGGCATGATTAAAGGGCTCCCAGAAAAGCTTAGGCGTAGATGGGACATACTCTTGCCCTGCCTTTTATTCGCATATAGGGAGGTGCCTCAGAAGGGGTTGGTTACAGCCCTTTTGAACTTCTGTTTGGCCACCCTGTGAGGGGTCCACTGTGCTTGGTGAAGGAAGGATGGGAGTTACCTCTCAAGCCCCCAAAGCAAGATATAGTGGACTATGTACTTGGTCTCCGCTCCAGGATGGCTGAGTACATGAAAAAGGCAACCAAAAACCTTGAGGCTAGCCAGGAACTTCAAAAGGCCTGGCATGACCAAAGGCTGTTCTGACTGTTTACCAGCCAGGACAGAAGGTGTGGGTGTTGGAGCCAGTGGCCCCAGCAGCTCTCCAAGACAAATGGAGTGGACCCCACACTATTGTTGAGCAGAAGGGTGAGGTCACTTACTTAGTGGACCTAGGAACACCCAGGAGTCCCCACAGGGTTCTCCATGTCAACAGACTTAAGCCATATGTGGACAGGGCAGACATGGGCTTGCTCATGGCTACTGATGAAGGGCAGGAGGAAGAGAGTGACCCACTCCCTGACCTGCTCTCACAGAACCCTGACGATGGGTCAGTTGATGGTGTAGCCTTGGCAGGCAGCCTCACTACCCAGCAACAAACTGATTGCAGGCAAGTCCTCAATCAGTTTAGACATATGTTTTCACTGACACCCAGTCAGACCACCTGGTGCACTCATGAAGTGGACACTGGGGACAGTCTGCCTATTAAAAACAAGATTTATAGGCAACCTGACCATGTCAGGGACTGTATCAGGACTGAAGTCCAGAAGATGTTGGAATTGGGAGTGATTGAGCCCTCAGATAGCCCTTGGGCTAGTCCAGTAGTCCTAGTACCTAAACCTCACACCAGTGGTGGGAAAAGAGAGATGAGGTTTTGTGTAGACTACAGAGGCCTCAATGCAGTCACTAGGACTGATGCCCATCCAATACCCAGGGCAGATGAGCTCATAGATACTTTGGCCTCTGCCAAATATCTCAGCACATTTGACCTAACAGCTGGCTACTGGCAGATCAGACTAGCTGATACTGCAAAGCCCAAAACAGCATTTTCAACCCCTAGTGGGCATTATCAATTTGTGGTGATGCCCTTTGGTCTGAAAAATGCACCTGCCACTTTCCAGAGGTTGGTGAACACAGTTCTCACAGGACTGGAGGCCTATAGTGCAGCTTATCTAGATGATATTGCTGTCTTTAGCTCCACCTGGGAGGATCACCTGGTCCACCTCAGGAATGTTTTACAGGCCCTGCAAAAGGCAGGCCTGACTATCAAGGCCACTAAGTGCCAGATAGGGCAGAGTCAGGTTGTGTACCTGGGCCACCTTGTGGGTGGAGGCCAGGTTCAACCTTTGCAGAGCAAGATCCAGACCATCATGGACTGGACTGCTCCCACTACCCAGACTCAGGTGAGAGCCTTCTTAGGCCTGACTGGGTACTATAGGAGATTTGTCAAGGGGTATGGATCAATAGTGACACCCTTGAATGACTTAACTTCTAAGAAAATGCCCAAAAAGGTTCAGTGGACAGTTAGCTGTCAAAAGGCATTTGATGACCTCAAGCAGGCCATGTGCACTGCTCCAATTCTGCAGAGTCCTGATTACTCCAAGAAGTTCATTGTTCAAACTGATGCTTCTGAATTGGGGGTAGGGGCTGTACTGTCACAATTGAATGAAGAAGGTCAGGATCAGCCAGTAGCTTTTATTAGCAGAAGGCTGACCCCTAGAGAGAAACGTTGGTCAGCCATAGAGAGGGAGGCCTTTGCTGTGGTCTGGGCTCTGAAGAAGTTGAGGCCATACTTGTTTGGTACACACTTCCTGGTTCAGACAGACCATAAGCCCCTCTTATGGCTAAAACAAATGAAGGGTGAAAACCCCAAACTGCTTAGGTGGTCCATTTCCCTACAGGGGATGGACTTTACAGTGGAACATAGGCCTGGGAGTAACCATGCAAATGCAGATGGACTCTCTAGGTATTTCCACTTAGAACATGAAGACTTAACTGGGCAAGGTTAGTTTAATGTCCCTACGTTTGGGGGGGTTGTGTAGGAGAGTAGGATCTGCTTCACAGGGGTACCCCCACTTTTTGCTGATACTTCACTGGTTTTCGACATTAGTCTGGCTGGGGCCCTGCTATTCAGAACCCCAGCCTAGCTGTTTCCTCTTTAAAAGGGTCTCCATGTGCCTTAGGCACATCACTGATTGGGATCTGGAGTGCCCTTGTAAGTCCCTAGTATATGGTATACTATGTACCAAGGGCATAGGTACCTCAGAGGCCTGCCAGGGGCTGCAGCATGTATTATGCCACCCCTGGTAGGCCATCCAAACTGACACCACAGGTCTGCTACTGCAGCCTGGGTAAGGTGGTGCATGCACCCCTTGCTGTGGTATAGGTTACCTATATCACTAAATGCCTACACACATATAAACCTATAAGTCACTCCTAAGGCAGGCCTTATCAATCCTAAAGGCAGAGTGCATGGTTCCTATGTGAGAGAGTGCCCCTGCATGAGCAGGGCCCCTCTGCAGCGTTCGGAGACCATCTCTGATGCTGTTTGTAGTGCAGCCTGACCATATACTCTTAAACGCATTATATCCTCGCGGTAAAATGCTAACTATGGAATGGCTGCACCTAAACATGTCGTGTTTGGTGTCAAACATCTTGGAATACTACCCCCCGCCAATCCTGGCGGCGGGGGTAGCATTCCACCCTTCTAGAGGAAAGGCATGTTAACTCTGACGAGTCCGGTAACTTCTTTCCAGAGCCCTGGCATCACAAAATGGATGCTGCTGCCACAGACACGAGTCTGGCCTCCTGCTGCTGGACGAAACTCCGGCAGGGGAGGCCTGGACAATAGGTTTCCTGTCCCAGGGAGGTGTGACCACCTCCCCAGACAGGACAATGTGTATTGGGGCTGGGCGGGAGCACTTCGGGTGCTTTGAAGTCCTGCACTGGGGGCACATTTGGTGTCCCTGTGCATACCCCAGTTCAAACCGGATCAGGGGCTTGCAGCCCCTGCTTTGGCGCGAACTGGACAAAGGGAAAGGGGTGTAGCCACCCCTCTGCCCTGACCCACCCATAGGTGGGGCCACAGAGTAGTCCATCCCCTATTTTTAGAATAAAGGTAGGAACCCAGTCCTTAGGACTTTAGATTATACCTGGACGAAACTCTGAAACAGAATCCTGGACCTTCGACGCTCTACTCACGATTAGAGGACTGAAGAATCTCCCTTGGGGTCAAGGAGTGACTCCCCTGCTTGGCAGGCACCAAAGAAGCATCTGTCCGGTTCGCATCACTGAAGCTCCCGTCGGACGCCGAAGTCATCGCATCACCAGAGGTGGATTCTCAGACTTCCCCGAGGCTACCCTGAGTCCCCAGCAAAGCTGAGGCCCGTGGCTATCGTGGGTGACTTGAGACCGTGACCCCTGGACACCGAGCACACTTGCAAGTGCACCATCTTCTGGGTCTCCCAAGAAGTCGTGCTTTGGGCTCCGAGTAGCCCTAGCCTCCAGCACCACCTGCACCGAAGATCACTGGCCCCCACTCCACGAGTGTCCTGTAAGCCAGCTCCACGTGCGGCATCACGAGGCTCCTTCGCGGTCGCTAGCCCGTTGGCTAGTAGCCCTTACCGAAGGCCAATCTTTTCTTTACTTGGCAGTCTGGTTGCTCCAGGCCTGCCCTCACTTACCCTTGCTGGGTGAGTTCCCCAGACCTTGCTGGTCTGCATCATCGACGATCTACATCTTACTCGAGACTTGCCGTTGCCAAGGCTTGTTGGGTCCAATCTGGTCGCCGACACCTCTGCACTCGACAGACATCGAGCAACAGCCCGAATCCTGCTCCTGGTCGCCGACAACGCCTCCCGGACCTCGTGGCTGAAGAGTCAAGACGACCGTCATCGAACCTGAAGCACTCGACATCGGTGGGCATCTGTCCATCGCCCTCCTGGTCACTGGCTAGTGACCCAGACTCTGTCCCCTCTGCTTTCAGGTTCTTCAGAACTCCGATCCACTCTTGGATCCACCCGGACACTTTTCTCCTGGTCGCCAGCAGCACTTTGCAGCAGATCGCCATAAGAAACGACGACGAAACCCGACCCCGAAAGGCACCTATGCACCCGGCTTCCCTGGGTGAGGTAACACGAGTACTCCGGTGCTCCCGTGGGTAGAGACTCTTCAAAGTCCTAGATCTCAAAGGGTTTTGTCCTAGTCCTCTTTAAAGTGTCCCTTTCCTCTATTTTCCCGATCCCGACTTTCTCCATAGAAGTTAACGGCGTATCGCGGTTGTGTATTTACACTGCACGCGTCTCCCGTGGGTCCCCTGTGTCACTACCTTGGGTGGTTCCTTGTGGTCCAAGCACTTCTAGAGGCTCTAGGCCTAGTGTCTAGTTCAGTCGTGGTTCGCATACCACTTTATTGGTATATGGTTTGGTACGCCCCTAGGGCCCAAACGTGTATTTGTGCTATTACTGTGATTTAAGATCTTATAACCTATGTACTTCGAACTCTAGCCTCATAAAGAGACTAGAGGGGTGTGTTTAGTAATAAATACATATATTTTGAATATATACCTGGTGTGGTGCTCTTTCATTTGGTCACTCAAGAGATTATAGACTGGTAAAACAAGCTGCTTTACATTCCTTCAAGACTTAGCCTGAAGGCTGCTCTCCATAGCTACCACTAGGATAGCTTTCAATAAGGTTGTCTTTAACCTACCTACCATAAGAGTCGATTTGGACTGGTGCACGGTGCCCACTATAATTAGTGGACAGCATATGCCAGGCCAACTTCTCACACTCTCCCCCTATATATCCACAGTAACCCTGACCATCAGGCTTTCAGACGTCTTGTGAAGACTTGGCTCTTCTCCCAGGTCTGACTCCCTTTCTGTCCTGTCCCTGTTCTTTCCCAGATATATTTCCCTTTGTTTTGACTCCTGCTTGGACTGGCTTTAGCGCTGGGACGCCTCTTTGCCGAGGCAGCCATGCGCTTTATAAATATTTTAATCTAATCTAATGGGTGCATGGGCGTTCCCATGCAACCACCCAAGGTTCCTGACGTAAAACCCGATTTAGTAAACAAGCATTGGTAAATACTTAGGTTTCGCCTATGTGATAAATAATATATATATTTTTTGTAATTTGTAGCTTTGTGAGCAGTTGTGCAATATAAATTACTGAAACTCTGTTAAAGTGTCATGACTTGTTTATTGAGAAAGGCAATATATTGTGCTGTTCTCAAGGCTAGCCTCAAACTCTCCACTGGAATCTGCATACACAAGATCACACATTGTGTCAACTTCATTATGAGATTTTTCTTTATATTGGTGGCCATGCACATTAAACTTCTTTTGGTGCTTATCCTTTAACTTAAGACACCCATAAGGCCTTGACCTAGAGATGACAGCAAGTGCAGACATTGGCAATCTGAAAATTACCCATGGTTTAAGATTATCACATACAACACAAAGGCCATGGTTCATGATGTGTGCAGGTGAGCCATGTATGGCAGCTGCATCATGCCTTTAAAACTGAACAACTGCACTGCTCAGTGCACTGCCCACTAGCGAATGAGCACACGTCCTGCACTTTTGCAAATAGAATTTACTCCATTTGTCCTTTTGTGCACCAGTGTTCTGTAGTGAGGCCACAAAGGTTTTATAAAATCTTGCACTGTGAATTCTTGAGAAACCTCATTTGGGGTGGCGCATGGCTTGGCTCTCCTGCAGTGCATTACAAATCTTACTCCAATTGATGCTTGTGCCATGTGCAAAATAAGAGTGCAGAGTGGAAAATGATCTATGACAAAACTTACGATGGATTTGTGGCCAAATAAGCCAAAAATAATGCTTTATGCAACATGCAACATGTAAAACCACAAACGCATGTGCTCCCCAATGTAATGCTAAACCGCCCCGAGTGTGGTAAGATTCTAAAAATCTTGGAAATGGAAATGGAAAAAGCAATAGACTGCTGATCCCAAAGATTGCAAACAATAAAAGTGATGAAACGAGAACTCTAAGTGTTCCATTTACCTTGAAAATTACAAGACAATCTCTCCTACAGATAACACAGTAAACAAGCTTCATGTGATGAAGCGTTGTGCAGAGTACTTTTTAAATGCACTGCAAAGCTGGCTGATTGCGCGTGACCCGGAAGTGACCGGGACTGGTGGTGAAAATGGAAACAATACTCACAAACTTCTGTGTGTGTGGGCAATGAATGATCCAATAGTTTTGAGACCATCCAGTTACCAAGAGTAATCTCAAAGTATGCTTGAAATGCATGCAGCGGGTAGATTAGGTAAAGGGCAGACATGCAAAACATAAAAAAACAAGTGCTTTCATTGCATGCAGCCAGGGGAACTACATGACTTGCAGCGTGAAGACGTGCAAAACATAAAATAAAAAGTTTTCTCCAAAAGCGTATGAAAACTGTACTTGGGCCTCCGGAAGACTGATAGGAGCAGACACATGAAGAACAACGCTACAGACAACGCTACAGCCAATAGAAATGGAGGAAAAGTAAATAGCAAGCACAGGAACCAATATAAAGCAAGAGGGTGGGATGTAAGCCCCTTTTAAGATTTATATTGAATACAATAGATTTCGCAAGCGCTGTGCAGGTGAAATCTAAAAAAGTAAACTGGGTTTTGTGGCAAAATATAGTGTCCACGTCAACCAGATGCTATCACAGAGAAATGCAACTTTGCATGTGTGTTGCACTGTACAGCTCACATACAAGGTGGAAAACATCTAAAGTTAGTGTAAGCTTAGTATTTTGTACTGGAAGGGTATCCTTCCAGTACAAAACCTATGCTAGACTCACACACACACACACACACACACACACACCCTTGCACTATGGTGCAAAGGTATATGCATGTTGCACGTCAGCACGTTTCTGCACTGGCGCTAGGGGAGGAGAGTGCCTTATTTCTGTGCAAATGGCACTGTCCTGCTCTCCTCTTCTCACTGCTGCACTGCATAGCATGATAATTTAGCAAATCTGGGTCTACCTCCTTTTCCCTGGTAATAGATCTCTGCAGTGCTCAAGATTTGCCCCGGGCCTGTATCAGACATGGAGGCTTGTCAATTTAATCTGATCCTGACTCAGGTTATCCTGGAGTAGGATTAGGTTGAGTTGAATTCCCATGCCCTTCAACGCATTGATTGTTACTTGGACCATACCAAAAACTGCCCGGCTGACAAGTAATACATGTGTGCTTTTCCTATTAATATAAAACATTTATTTCATTTTTATTTTTGGAATTTGTAGAGTATGCAAATAACCATTAGGACCTCTTGGCCCTTAGGATAAAGCTGGAAACCAGATAAAGAACATCATTCTTGAAGAAGAGCCAAAGCTTTAAAAAAAATTCTAAAGGTGGTGGCTGGCAGTACTGCTGATGGCAAGTGGCAAAGAATTCCATATTTTAGTGGTCAAGAAGAATGATTAGTCACTGCAGTGATGCGAAGGTACTTCTATGCAGTACTCTTCCTTTGAGCAGCTAGCTTTGAAACCTGCTTGGAACGTAGACTAGTCATTCTTCTGTGCAAATTACTTCATACTTTGAAAAAGAATGTAGAAGCACCTTTGAAAAAGAATGTATACCACTTCATGCCTTTCTTGAACAATAAAAAATTAGTACTACCCATTCCAAGTTTGGGGATCGAATGGTTGATGCAGATGCACACCTAGGTCTACAATTACTAATGTTATTGTAAGCACTGGTCTGGTGCTCAGTAATTCAGTCAATCAATCAATCCGTACTTGTAGAGTACGGCTTATCAACCGTCAGGGTATCCAGGTGCTGTGTTGCTCGGCTTAGTCGAAGAGCCAGGTCTTGAGTCTCTTCCAGTGGCGTAACGAAAATTGAAGGGGCCCCTTGCAAGGTACACAGAGGGGCCCCCGCTCCAGATTTAATCCAGAGCTCTCAGGCCTGAGTACAGTGCTGAGGGGGCCCCCTGCAGCTCGGGGGCCCCCCCGCACCGCGGGGGTTGCGGGGGCCTGTGTTACGCCCCATGTCTCCTCCTGAGTCTGTCAGCGAGGGTGATGTTTGGAGTTAGAAGGGGAGGGCATTCCAGGATTTGGCGGCAAGGTGGGAGAAGCAGCATCCTCCGCTGTGGCTATGGAGGATGTGCGGTGTCTGTGCCAGGGCAAGGGATGTGTAGCGAAGGTCTCTGGCTGGTTGGTGAAAGTTCAGGCGGTGGTTCATGTATGCTGGCACTCGGTCGTGGAGGGCTTACTAGGCGTGTGTCAGTAACTTGAATTGGTATCTCTTCTGGATGGGGAGCCAGTGGAGCTTTCTGTGGTACTGAAAGATGTGGGTCCTTTTGGGCAGGTTGAGGATCAGTCTGGCCACTGAGTTCTGTATCACCTGGAGCCTTCTCATGAGTTCTATGGTGGTACCAGCATACAGTGCTTTACCGTAGTCCAGCCGGATGGTGATTAGGGCTTGTGTGACTGTTTTTCTTGTGCTTACGGGGAGCCATTTGAAGATTCTTGCAGAGAGTGTGGATGCAGGCAGAGGAGACAGCGTTGATCTGTCGTTTCATGGTGAGGTTGCTAACCAGGATGATGCCGAGGTTGCGGGTGTGTTCTTTCGGTGTGGGGGTTTGTCCAAGTTCCATGGGCCACTAGGTGTCGTTCCAGAGGGAGGCACGGTTGCCGAAGATCAGCACTTCGGTCTTGTCTGTGTTGAGCTTCGGGCAATTGTCCTTCATCCAGGCTGTGATGTTCTTCATGCAGTTGTGGAAGTTGGTCTTCCTTGTTGAGGGGTCTGCTGAGAGCGAGAGGACACTCTAGGTGTCGTCCACGTAGGATATGATGTTGATGTTGTGGGTTCTGATGATGTCGGCTAGCAGCGTCATGTAGATGTTGAAGAGGGTGGGGTTGAGGGATGAGCCTTGGGGGATGCTGCAGATGGTGCTCTTGGGTTGCGAGGTAAAGGGGATATGAATTCTCTGCGTGCATCCCACGAGGAATGATGCCATCCACCAGTGCGTCTTCTTTGATTTCGATCTGGTGCAGTCGCTTGATAAGCGTGTGTTGGGAAACAGTGTTGAAGCCTGCAGAAAGGTCGAGAGGGATCAGGGCGGCTGATTATCCTCTGTCAAGTAGGGTGCAGATGTCATCTGTGGCTGCGATCAGGGCAGTTTTGGTGCTGTGGTTGGCTCTGAAGCCTAATTGGGAGGGGCTTAGCAGATTGTTTCTCTTCAGATGTTCCATGAGCTGAAGGTTGATGGCCCTGTGTTCCAATCTACTTATTTCTTTTTTATTTCTTGCTTTAGGCAGTCCTGAAGTTTTAGTAACGGACAATGGTGTTCAATTGCAGTCAGGTGAGATGAAGGAGTTCTTGAAGGGTTGTGGTGTTAAACATGTTACCACTGAATTGTATGAACCACAAGGTAATGGCCAGGTTGAGAGAACTGTGTGCTTAAGAATGGAGTGGAATGGTCAAGAAAATCTGGAGAGTGTAAGAGCGTGTTGAGGGAGAGACTGTGGATGTATCGCATTACCCCTCATTCTGTTACTGGAATGAGTCCTTTCCGTTTGTTGAAAGAAAGAGAGCCTATATCGAAGTTGTGTCCATGGTGGATTAAGAGGAAATTACCTGAAATGAAGGGTTATGATTTGAGAGATATCTCAATGAGGGTGAGACAGAGACAGGAGAAGATGAAAGAAGCGTACGATGCTAAATGGAGAGTGAAGGTACCTACTTTTGTGGTGGGCGACTGGGTGAGAATATTTAAATCAGGTTTGAAGGTTAAAGGATCTTCTAAATAAGGTCGCCCTATTAAAGTTGTGAAAGTTTAAATTAACAGTGTGGTGACCCAAGACGGAAGGGTCTGGAATGTGAGGAGAGTTGTCAAATGTCCTGATCGTATTAGTGGGGACATTGAAGTCGGAGACCAGTATATGGTCGGAAAGTTTGGACCTGTTGGTGGGTGTCCAAATTTTGATCTCAGCAATGAGAAATCAGATAATTATGTTGATGATTCTGTTACTTCAGAATCTGTAGCTTCGAGAGTATAGATGGGAGATAGAGCTGTAAACCCTCCCGTGAAAATGAGGGATTAGGTCTAGCTAATTTTTCCCTATTGTGTTAAGCAGTGGGGTGTGTACCAATCTACTTATATCTTTTTTTCTTTCTTGCTTTAGTTAAGTTCGTGCTGTATTGCTTTAAATGCTGTGTATTCTATCTCTATGGAGCTGTCTTTTCTAAGATCCATTTGGGGTCAGTTTCTCCAGAGGATCTGCCTGTTGTGGTTCACTGGTACTGTGCCGCTCTCAATAAACCTTTTATATGAATCTATACGGCTCCTGGATTACCACACCCTCTCCAGGAATTTGGCAGGAAACGAGAGCAGCAAGATGGGGTGGTAGTTCTGGAGATCACTGGAGTCAGTGGAGGGTTTATTGAGAAGAGATCTGACCTCAGATTGTTTCCAAGTTTCGGGAAAGGTGACTGTAATGATGGATGCATTGAGGATGGTGGATGAGTTGGAGGATGATCTCACTGCTTCCAGGGTTAAAGATGTGGTGGAGGCGAGGGTCAGTGGATGCTCCTGAATGGATGGAGTTCATTATGGCTGTGGTGTCCGGTGGGTTGAGCTGTTCCCATGGGGTAAAATGGTGGTCCTGGGTGGTTTCCGTAGGAGTGGGGAGACTGAGGAGGTCGGTGGTTTGGGGGTCGAAATTCTTGTAGATGGTGGATATCTTGTTGTGGAAGTGATTTCCTAGAGCGTCAAAGAGTTCCTGTGAGGGAGGGATCAAGTTCTTGGTAGCTACTGGATACGAGAACTCTCTGACGATGGTGAAGAGCTCCTTAGTGTGGTTGGTGCTAGCCTCGATGCGGTCTACAAGGGGCTCCGTTTTTTTTTAGTTGATGGTGGTATTTGTTGAGGGCTGACTTGAAGGTGGCTCGGTCTGTGTTGTCTCTGCTGCTGCGCCATCTTCTTTCTAGATGTTTTCAGCTGTGTTTAATAGAGCTGAGTTCCGGAATGTACCAGCTGGCTTGTTTGGTGGATCTGCAAATTTTGGCTAGTTTGCTAGGGGGGACTCGGTCGGGGGCGTTTGTGATCCAGGAGTTGAAGTTCTCGACTGCCTGTTTCAGGTTGGTTGCATCATTGGGCTGGGTGGTGTTGAGGGCATTCATCCATTGGCTCTGTGTCACTTTGCTCAGCTGCGGAAGGAAGTGCAGGGTGGGTGGTGCGAGGTGGCCCTGCGATGGTGAAGTGGACGATGGAGTGATTGGTCCAGGTGAGTTCTGTGGTATGGCTGTATTTGACTCCATTGCTGGACGTGACAATAGGGTCTAATGTGTGTCCTGCTTTGTGTGTGGAGTTTGTGACCAGCTGGGTGAGTCTGATGTTCTCCAATCATTCCAGGAGGTTGGCAGAGTGCAATACCCACAAAAAGAAGAAAAGGAGGAAGAGGTTGGTGTATGAAAAAACACCCCTCTCTGGAAAAACGTAAGGTTTTTAAAAATGTCCTTAACCACTAGATAGTGGCATGCTTTATCATAGGGCTTCTACAACATCCCACAAAATAACAGCGGGAAGCTAACGCCGCATTTTAATGTTTTTAAATATTTGAAGCTTTACTGATCTAATTTGCACTTGCACTTTAGCACCCATCGATACCCGGACATGCTCCTCAGGATTTTTTAAAAAATACGGCACTTGTTAATAATCTCTCCTTTTTAAGTCACTTTAACTGATGTAAGTGTGAATTCACTTACCGACTTTAACAGGACCTAAGCCCCGTTCCACCGCAGCTTGTGCTGTTTGTTGTGGAGGGCTGGTCGAACCGGAAAGACTTCTGCTGACTTCCGGGCCAAAGGGGGGAGTCGCTCGCCTGCGCGCCAATTCACTGCCGCATCTACATAAAACAGGATGCAGCAGTGGCCACGCAGCGGACGTGCGCAGCGAGCGCTCCACTGGCGTGCCGAAGGCAAGCCCGTCTGCGCCTGTCCGCGCCTGAACCGGGCCCAGGGCCATAACCCCTATTCGTCACCCACCAGATTCAGGGCAAAAACGTACTTATTCTACGGCCAGTCTTCTGAACCTCAATAGAATTACCTCAAGACCTCTCTGCCATCAGCTCGACCTATCTAAAGAACCCAGAACATGTCCTCACTGCAACCTAAAGTTTCTTTTCATGAAGACGGAGACATGCACTAATGAGATACATGATTCAGGTGAGCAAACACTCCCCCCCAAGCCGTTCATGGGTATGCTCATTAATACGCGCTCCCTGATCAAACACAATGTAGAATTTGCAGAGCTGCTGACAGCTCACAAAGTAGACATGGCCTTTGTCACAGAAACCTGGACAAATAGTACCTCTGATCTTGACCTGTCCCTAGCTGTACCTCATGGATTTACAATCATCAAAAATGACAGACTTGACAAACGGGGAGGAGGCATAGCGATTATAGTCAATAATTCTTTAGCTATAAAAGGGTCCCCGGCAGGTAGCAGCGCTGATTGTGAACTACTTTCCTTCAGAATCACCTTAAGTCCTAATTACACTTTTAATGGCACACTGCTGTATAGACCCCCCAGGCGCAAAAAGCAATTTTGAGGAAACTATCAGTCTAATAATAGAATCAAGTATGGGCTCAGAAGACTAGTGCATATTAGGTGACTTTAACTACCACCTGGAAAATTCGGAAGATCATAACACAGCCTCACTAATAGAGTTGATGGCCAACGCCTCGTTGGAACAGAAGGTCATGCACCCTACACACGAAGCTGGTCACACTCTGGATGGAATATTTACATCCAATCCCCACCTAAAATTACAAGAGGTTCTGCCAATTCCTTGGTCAGACCACAGGGCTATCCTGTTCACAGTAACCACCACACATCAGCTTCCGAGCTGGCATATTCCACATAAGATAACTAAAGGACGCAACTGGGGGAGCATAGGCCCCCAGCAGATGCAATCTACTCTAGCAGCCTCTAAACCTGATCTAAATTCTGGGGCAAACCCGGCAACAGATAGTTTCACTAATTGGATTCAATGCACAGTAAACTCACTAGAACCGGAAAAAAAACGCACTAGCAAGCGCACAAAGAAATCAGAGCCCTGGTTCTGTGACGCCTTGCGCAAACAGAAACAACTCTGTAGAAGAGCTGAGAGACGCTGGAGAAGCAACTACTCAACAATTGACAAAACCTCATACTCCCAAGAACTGAGTTCGTATAAAAAGTTGATATTGGATAAAAAAAGCAGTTATTTTTCAGAAAAAATACGTCAGGCAGGTAATTCTAGCAAAGCTCTTTTTGCAACATTAAAGGAATTAGTCGAATTACCTGAACCACAACAAAATGATCACAGTGTGGCATTCTGTAATCAACTCACAGGGTATTTTAGGGACAAGGTGCAAACTATTTTTGAATCCCTCACAGACCGGGATAACAGCACGGCAGCCACCTCCGTTATTACCCCCAAATGCTCCATTACTGTCTTGAATTCTTTCATGTCACCAAATATAGAACAGATCTCGCAGGTGATTAAATCAATAAAATCTGGAGCACCCTTAGACCCCTGTCCGCCGAAAATATGTCATATGGCACAGGATAATATCAGTGAACAACTCAGTATACTTTTTAAACTAATCATCACTTCAGGTACTTTTCCAGATGCGTGGAAGACAGTTTCAATTCTTCCCCTGTTGAAAAAACCTAACCTAGATCCCAGCGACAATAGTAGTTATAGACCAATTGCGAGAATTCCCTTCCCAGCTAAAGTCCTGGAAAAAATTCTCAACTCCCAACTTACGACCTTCATTTCCTCGGCAGACTTGTTGGATTCCTCCCAATATGGGTTCCGACAAGGGCATGGCACAGAAACTGCCCTGATCATGGCAGCAGAGGAGATACGGGCAATACTAGACACCGGTGCCAAGGCCGCCTTGATACTGTTGGATCTATCGGCGGCATTTGACACAGTAAACCACGATATTCTAATCAAAAGACTCCAAGAGGTAGGAGTCAGGAACTCTGCCCTAAAGCTGATCAAATCTTATCTGAACAACAGGTATTAATATGTTCAGATCGGTAACTCCTGCTCAGAGCAGTTCACTCTGCCGTGTGGGGTGCCGCAGGGCTCCTCATTAAGCCCCACTTTGTTCAACTTATATGTGACACCTCTAGGCAATATCATCAGGCAGTTCGGCTTCACACTTATCTCCTACGCAGATGACACCCAAATTGTGGTGTCCATATCTAGCAGCCCCGAGGAAACAGCTGACCGCTTCAGCCAATGTATGTCCCACATAAATCAATGGATGGGTACAAATTGCCTAAAACTTAACGGGACTAAAACAGAGGTTCTCCTATTAGGATCTGATACCTCCTATTGGTCACGGAACTGGTGGCCTCCCAGTATGGGAGATCACCCCACCCCAGTCCATAAAGGGAGGAATCTGGGCATCATTTTTGATGACAAACTGACCTTCCAACACCAGATCTACAAGGTCATCTCCCAGGTCTTTCTAACATTAAAATCCATCCGTAAAATACGCGCTTTCATCCCCCTGAAGCAGTAAAAACACTAGTGATGGTTCTGGCCATGGCTAGACTGGATTATGGAAACGCCTTACAACTAGGCCTTCAAAAACAACATCTGCTTAAACTGCAGCGAGTGCAGAACGCAGCCGCTAGAATGCTGCTGAACATCCCCAAATTCCAGTCCATCTCAGAAGGTCTAAAAAAACTCCACTGGCTTCCCTTGAAGAAAAGGATTGAGTTTAAATCCCTATGTCTGGCGTACAAAGCAATGTTTGGAAATGGACCAGCGTTCTTGAAAAAACACCTTTAATGGTACCATCCATCCAGACACCTACGTTCAGCACATAATAAACTCCTCCAGACACCAAAATTTAATAAAGCCCGCTGGGGAGGAAGAAGCTTTGTCCTGGGTACAGTGAAACTTTGGCACTCGCTCCCGCTAGATATTAAAAGCTGCCCAACGTAGCTCGGATTCAGAAAGTTGCTAAAGACATGGCTATTCTCAAACTAAGCTACAACATCTCCATCTGAATCCCTGGCACAGCCCTCCCCACAGCGCCTAGACGCCCTTGGGCATTCGTGCGCTATATAAATCCCATAATCAAATCCCTGCGCAGACCAATGCCTGGGATGGAGTAAAGGGAGGGGGGGAGACAATACAAACCTTATATGTGTTGGGATCCACGCAGTAAACTACATATAAACAGACAATGATAGTGTAAGTGTAAAACTACCTCAGGAATACCCCTCACAATCTTTAATCATGGGTTCCCTGGGTAGGATTAAAAAATAAGAAATGGAGATGGTCTAGGGGATAATTAGGACCCCTTTGTCTCTCCTTACTGTTTCTATGTCGACATCTTTTGTCCACTTTTACTGCCCAGTAAGGGTTGTCTGGCCTTCCTCAGGACAAGCGATCCTGTTCTCACCCTTTTCAGGTAAATATCCTGGTATTCAAAGAGACATATGTGTTAGAAAACGTTTTTTGGCATACACAGACCTTACTTGTCACTTACTGTGTAGACACTCTCGGATGTTTCTGAAATGACAAACACTTCACATAAATACAACACCAAACGTTTTCCACTACACATATATATTGCTCCCCACGGAGCTATGCTTTTTATATATATATATCGATCGCTGTGAACTGCAAACCAAAATTGACAAAATAAACGAGGAACTTGACAGCTCAGACCAAAAAGATGTAGTCAACAAGGGCCGTGAGGAAATAATGACCAAATTAAAAAAACACGAGGAAACAATAAAAACACGTAAAGCCTTCAAATTTGCCCAAGATAAGGCCGACTACGAGTGCGGACAAATTCTCACTTTTGCCAGGAAATTTGACTCAGTGAAAAGGCAGAAACTCAACAAATCCACAACACTGCAAGAAGTAGCAACCACGACGCCAACGCCACATGAGGAATCCAACTCCGCCTCAACATCAGATCTGAGCACAGCCGGCGACACTGGCACAGATTCAGAAAGTGGCAGCATCAGGAGCTCTAATGACCCCAGACCAAGGAACAACTTCAATCTTACGGAGGAACTGGGTTTTTTAGTCGAGGACAGGCACCAAAAATTGCGCCCACGAGCACCGAGGAAACTAAACACAGGCGCAACTGCAAAAGGCGCGAGCGCAGAAAACGCAGGAAATCAAAGAGGAAACAACAACAAGCAAATAGGTAACTGGAGGCGAAAATAAAAACTAATACCAACACAGTCATCAATCTGTCTAACCTCACACTATCTGAAGCAGAAACACAACTCCTTTCTTTAGGTTTAACCTACTGCCCAGAAAGTAGCTTTGACTACACCACCACCCGGATTGATATCTATAACTTCATCAGAAAACTCAAACTCATCAAATTCTTCAATCAAAAACAAGGCAGCAAACCGCCCACCAGTGGCAGCAACGAAGAGGCACTTACCAATGGCACCCTGGCAGTCTCAGACATTGGCATAATTAGAACCATGACAGAGCTTGAATTGCCAACGAACATTGCCCCAACACAACAACTCCTGCAGAATGCTGGCATAGACATCTCTACCAAAATCAAGAGTCCATTTAAGCCTCCGTCCACGTTCAAGCCAACCATGCCCAGAGACGCCATTGACATTTACAACGATGTTATTGTGGAAGAAGTTAAAAAGCTACACAAAAGAAAATCCCGGGCCAAACACAAAAAATCATTCAAACACAAAGAATACATGGACCTCATGACCAAATTAAAAGGAAGGACTGATATCATTATCAACAAATCGGTCAAAGGATGCAATATCGTCATATGGCCTAGAGACTTGTACATGGAAGAAGCACACCGACATCTGGATGATGCCACTTGCTACAAACCTACCACAATGAAGGAAATAGCAACCTGTGGGAAAGAACTCAAAATAAGCCTCAACTATCATAGGACGCAAGGCACCATCAGCAAAGAGGAGTTTAGTTTTCTCAACAATGAATTTCCTGTACTTCCGATCTTGTACTTTCTTCCAAAGGTACACAAAGGCACATCTCCAATTCCAGGAAGACCGATCATCTCAGCACGCAAAAGCCTCTGCGAAAACATATCCAAATATGTTGATTTCTTTCTACAAGAGCATGTCATCAACCTCCCGACCTACTTAAGAGACACTAGCGACTTCCTCTAAAAAATCAGCAACATCTCATGGTCCCCGGACTGTGTCCTGATGTCTCTTGACATCACTTCACTATACACCAGCATACGGCACTCTGATGGACTCAATGCATGCCATGAATTCTTGGCCAAGAGACCTATTCACTGTTACAAACATAACGAACTCATTATGCATCTCATAGAATGGTGCCTGGAACATAACTTCTTTATGTTTAACAACAAGACATACCAGCAACTGAGGGGCATGGCAATGGGGGCTTGCTTCTCCCCCAGCTATGCCTGCCTTCATGTTGGCTGGTGGGAGGAGCGGATCCTCAGGGTCACTCACTCGGAAGCTTGGTCTAACCATATCCTTTGTTGGCTGCGATATATTGATGACATTTTTGTGGTCTGGGAAGGCTCCATTGACAGTGCAAAAATGTTTATTGATGAGATCAATTGTAATGATTTGAATTTAGAGTTTAATGCCACCATAAGCACAGAATCAGTGGAATTCCTTGATGTCAAAGTATATGTCACCAACAGCACACTTCACACCACTCTTCACAGAAAAACCACTGCAGGAAACTCCACCCTACACGCCAGCAGTTTTCACCCAAAACACCTGATAGCAAGCATTCCTTACGGGGAAATGCTGCACCTGCGCAGAATATGCAGCAACAGCACAGACCTGGCCAAATGCCAATTGGAGTCTCACATGAGATTCAGGGCCAGAGGCTACATAGATAAGATGATCACAGCAGCGACCACCAAAGCCAACTCATTTCCCAGAGAACATCTCCTACTAGGCAACAACACTGACACCAGCAACAGTATTGACACTGCCCCAGAGCTGACCACGGACAGCAAGGTAACCACGCGCCTTATCATCACCCACAACACTGAGGCACGGGTATTAAAATCCATTTTTAATAAACACTGGGGCATTATCAAAACTGACTCCACACTAGGACCAATGGTGGCCCCCAGGCCGGAGATCACCTACAGGAGAGCTGTCTCCATGCATGATGCTGTAGTCAGAAATAGCCCCAAAATAACCATCACCAAGAACTGGCTATCAGGGGTCAAAGGGTTTTTTAAATGCAGTAGCTGTAGGGCATGCAAGTTTGGAGTTAACACCACCCAAATCACGGCAGAGTTCAGGAACAAACTGATAGTAATCCAACAAAAACTCACATGTAGAACAGAATACGCAGTCTACATTCTCACCTGTAGTTGTGGGCTCAGATACGTGGGGAGCACTAAGCTCCAAGTGCATCTTCGCATTCTGCAACATATCAGGGCTATTGTTAACAGTGACCCGGCATACCCAGTTGCCAGACACTTCAAAGCAACACATCACAACAACCTTGATCACTTGAAATATTGTGTAGTTGACTGCATCCCACCACTCAAACATGGGGGTAATGGAGATAAATTGTTAAGACAACTGGAGTCCAAATATATTATTGAACTCAACACCAAGGCACCGACAGGACTAAATCTTAGTGAGGATCTTTACCACTTCCTTTAAAGGAGTCACTCCAGTTGCTTTCAGAAATTTTCGCACATTTGACTTCCGAAAGTCGGCTGACTTTCAGTTGGTTGTCCAGTATTTTAACCCACTGCACCACATGATCTTACACCTCTAGACATGGTCTGTATCCACTGCTCTAGTTTCGGCTGAACACAGAGCGAGCCCAGGGTTCTCTGGAGCACACAACACAACACTATCACAGCTTTCCCTTCCCCACTTCACTTTTTTCTAATTTTTTCACGTCAGTGACTTGTTCAGACTGAGAAACACCGTTTTTATTCCGCATTTTGAGGCCTCACAGTGAAGCACAGACACCATTGGCAGACCACGACATGGAACATAGGTCCAACATGACACCTTGGCCCATTCTCGAGTACCGCACTTACGCGTACATCATTACCGGACTCCACAAGCGCGCTCGCTCTTACAGGTGATTGGTTCAGGCATCAACACAGTTAGACTTCAAGCACTGCCACGTTTGAGTCTATTTCACATGCAATAGAGTTATCACATTCTATATTTGAAACTGCTTTTTGCATACAGATGTTAGGATTTCTAGGTTGCTTACAGATTGTTAGTATGAGCCATGACACATTGGCTTAGTACTCCTCCCAGCCATAACACACCTTACCTCATAAGCACACCGCGCAGGAATGGAGTTACAGACTGCAATGTCATGAACCATGTTTTATAGCAGAAGAGTCTGTTGTCTATGTTTGCCACCACATTATGTTGGTCATTACCCCTAGTCATCAGCTGATGACTAGTAGATTTTACTGCTTGCTGTAAAAGGGCCTTGTTTTTGCCATGTCACAATGAACATAGTAAGGTCACTTACAGTCACTATAAATACTCTGCACATTTCCTTAGCGCACCATGTGATCAAGACCCCAGGCTTGGGGTCGAAACGCGTCATCCTGACTTGTTAAGCAATAAACGGATTTATTTAATCTCCAACTGGTGTCTGTGCCCTTGTTTGGCCCACGGCGGTCGTGCATTGGGATCCTGGTTTCATATATATACATATATATATATATATATATATATATATATATATATATATATATATATATATATATATATATATATATATATATATATATATATATATTATCTACTGGCGGTCGCCAGTAGATAGTTATAGTTAGGACCTATTTTCCATAGGAAATCCGCGACATTCTATTTGAAATAACTCTTGCGTAGGTGACGAATCTTCACGAAATTTTCAAACTTTATGGCCCGCTCCGGTCCGCTCCTACCCTGAAAGTCTCAGGGTGATTCGTCAAGCAGGGGCCGAGAAAAAGGGGGTCCCAAAACGTGTTTTCCCCATTCATTTTCCCATAGGAAACTTTAGACACGGCTACAGCCCGAACTGCTGAACGGAATTACACCAAATTTGGCAAAGAGGTAGTTCTTGGTTCAGAAAGAACCCTTTTGTTAAATGGTGTAAATCCGTTCAGTAGTTGCGGAGAAATTAAAAAATAAGAGTCAAAAATCAATTTCCCATAGGAAACTTTATGCAAGGCTACAGCCCGAACTGCTGAACGGAATTACACCAAATTTGGCAAAGAGGTAGTTCTTGGTTCAAAAGAACCCTTTTGTTAAATGGTGTAAATCCGTTCAGTAGTTGCTGAGAAAATCAAAAGTAAAAACACATATATATCTGGGCGGAGCCTAACCACACATGTCATCGTGAGATCTGATTGGCTGTCAGCACTTCATCCTGGAATTGCTGGCAGCCATCTTGGGACCAATATAAATGATAGTACCCCATTGAAATGCATTGTAGTGAATCGAAGATTTTGAGGGTTACCAAAAGGAGAACTATAAAGGGTGATAACAGACTTTAGTTACATTAGAATTCATTTGTTGATGGTACCATACTAATTTCAGGAATTGTGGTGTGTTCTAAGGTGATTTTACCCTGTGAAAAACCTTCTGCTGGGATATCATGAATCATGTTTGAGAGAAAACTATTTTCACATGCTTGTCCCATACAGTTTTGGAAGGTGCCCCAGAAGCTAAAATGAGAGCATATTTTCTGTAAATTCACATTATCTTTCTCAGTCATGTGAGAATGAAGTCTGACATTCTCAGTAAAACATGTACATCCAACAATGGCAGAGACTGTCAGTTGATTCCTTTGTGTTCTACTGCAGCTTCCCAGAGTGTTCTAAAGAACAACTAGAGTGCTAACAGCCTTACTTATGACAAAAGTATGGCACACCTGAAGCCATCTTGATTGGAATAAACTGGTAACACTTAAAACATTTAATTTAAAAAGGAACAAAATGATGGGGTTCATCTTGTCATAGAAATTATGGTTAGTGCTCTGGAAAGAAAAATTAGGACATGTTTCAAGTGTGATCTCAAATATCTTCCTGTTATATTTCAACAGGAGCAGCCTGTCAGTTGATGCCTTTGTGTTCTACTGCAGCTTCCCAGAGTGTTCTAAAGAACAACTAGAGCGCTAACTGTCTTACTTATGACAAAAGTATGGCACACCTGAAGCCATCTTGATTGGAATAAACTGGTAACACTTAAAACATTTAATTTAAAAAGGAACAAAATGATGGGGTTCATTTTGTCATAGAAATTATGGTTAGTGCTGTAGAAAGAAAAATTAGGACATGTTTCAAGTGTGATCTCAAATATCTTCCTGTTATATTTCAACAGGAGCAGCCTGTCAGTTGATGCCTTTGTGTTCTACTGCAGCTTCCCAGAGTGTTCTAAAGAACAACTAGAGCGCTAACAGTCTTACTTATGACAAAAGTATGGCACACCTGAAGCCATCTTGATTGGAATAAACTGGTAACACTTAAAACATTTAATTTAAAAAGGAACAAAATGAGGGGGTTCATTTTGCCATAGAAATTATGGTTAGTGCTGTAGAAAGAAAAATTAGTGCATGTTTTAAGTGAGATCTCAAATCCTCTTCTATTTCATTAGAAAATTCTGACATGCAGACTGAAACAATCACTTTCAATACCAGCAGTAGACTTCCAGTTAACTCCTTGGTGAGCAGTAGCTTTACTACAGTGATCTAATGAACAACTAGAGTAATAACATTCTGAATTTATGGCAAATGTGTGACACATCTGAATGCCTTCTTGATGGAATCAAAGTAAAAAACTGAAAGTATTTCCTACTGAGGAGACTGCAGTAAATGAGGAAATTAGGAAACTTCATAACAAAGAAGTCTTCCAAGATGGCCACCAGTGTAAAAAGAGCCCAAATGTAGCACAAATATTACCCAGATGTAGCCCACATATAGCCCAATGACAAAAGTGTGCAAAACACTTTTTATTTTTAGTTTTTTGCAGTTTTATGTAGTGCAGACTGGTCAGGTATTGGAGCGTTGCATCTTAAAACATGACCCCCTACACTACAAAAACACCACTGCACTACCCTAAACCCTAAAACACTACCCCAGCACGACCCCTACACTACACAAGCACCACTGCACTATCCTAAACCCTAAAACACTACCCCCAGCATGACCCCCTACACTACACAAACACCACTGCACTACCCTAAACCATAAAACACTACCCCAACACCACTGCACTAACCTAAATCCTAAAACACTACCCCCAGCATGACCCCCTACACTACCCAAACACAACTGCACTACCCTAAAACATGACCCCCTACACTACACAAACACCACTGCACTACCCTAAACCCTAAAACACTACCCCCAGCACGACCCCTACACTACACAAGCACCACTGCACTACCCTAAACCCTAAAACACTGCCCCCAGCACGACCCCCTACACTACACAAACACCACTGCACTACCTTAAACCCTAAAACACTACCCCCAGCACGACCCCCTACACTGCCCGAACACCACTGCACTGCCCTAAACCCTGAAACACATACCCTAGCACGACCCCTACACTGCCCGAACACCACTGCACTGCCCTAAACCCTGAACCACCACCCCTTCACGACCCCCTACACTGCCCGAACACCACTGCACTGCCCTAAACCCTGAAACACCACCCCCAGCATGACCCCTACACTTCCCGAACACCACTGCACTGCCCTAAACCCTGAAACACTACCCCCAGCAAGACCTCCTACACTGCCCGAACACCACTGCACTGCCCTAAACCCTGAAACATCACCCCCAGCAAGACCCCCTACACTGCCCGAACACCACTGCCCAAAACCCTGAAACACCACCCCCAGCACGACCCCCTACACTGCCCGAACACCACTGCACTGCCCTAAACCCTGAAACACCACCCCCAGCACGACCCCCTACACTGCCCGAACACCACTGCACTGCCCTAAACCCTGAAACACCACCCCTGCACGACCCCCTACACTGCCCGAACACTACTGCACTGCCCTAAACCCTGAAACACCATCCGGAGCACGACCCCCTACACTGCACGAACACCACTGCACTGCCCTAAACCCTGAAACACTACCCCCAGCAAGACCCACTACACTGCCCGAACACCACTGCACTGCCCTAAACCCTGAAACACCACCCCCAGCAAGACCCCCTACACTGCCCGAACACCACTGCCCTAAACCCTGAAACACCACCCCCAGCAAGACCCCTACACTGCCCGAACACCACTGCACTGCCCTAAACCCTGAAACACCAGCCCCAGCACGACCCCTACACTGCCCGAACACCACTGCACTGCCCTAAACCCTGAAACACCACCCCTGCACGACCCCCTACACTGCCCGAAAACCACTGCACTGCCCTAAACCCTGAAACACCACCCCCAGCACGACCCCTACACTGCCCGAACACCACTGCACTGCCCTAAACCCTGAAACACCACCCCCAGCACGACCCCCTACACTGCCCGAACACCACTGCACTGCCCTAAACCCTGAAACACCACCCCTGCACGATCCCCTACACTGCCCGAACACTACTGCACTGCCCTAAACCCTGAAACACCACCCCCAGCACGACCCCCTACACTGCACGAACACCACTGCACTGCCCTAAACCCCGAAACACTACCCCCAGCAAGACCCCCTACACTGCCCGAACGCCACTGCCCTAAACCCTGAAACACCACCCCCAGCAAGACCCCCTACACTGCCCGTACACCACTGCACTGCCCTAAACCCTGAAACACCACCCCCAGCATGACACCCTACACTGCCCGAACACCACTGCACTGCCCTAAACCCTGAAACACCACCCCCAGCACGACCCCCTACACTGCCCGAACACCACTGCACTGCCCTAAACCATGAAACACCAGCCCCAGCACGACCCCCTACACTGCCCAAACACCACTGCACTGCCCTAAACCCTGAAACACCACCCCCAGCAAGACCCCCTACACTGCCCGAACACCACTGCACTGCCCTAAACCCTGAAACACCAGCCCCAGCACGACCCCTACACTGCCCGAACACCACTGTACTGCCCTAAACCCTGAAACACCACCCCTGCACGACCCCCTACACTGCCCGAACACCACTGCACTGCCCTAAACCCTGAAACACCACCCCCAGCACGACCCCCTACACTGCCCGAATACCACTGCACTGCCCTAAACCCTGAAACACCACCCCCTGCACGATCCTCTACACTGCCCGAACACTACTGCACTGCCCTAACCCTGAAACACCACCCCCAGCACGACCCCCTACACTGCACGAAAACCACTGCACTGCCCTAAACCCCGAAACACTACCCCCAGCAAGACCCCTACACTGCCCGAACACCACTGCCCTAAACCCTGAAACACCACCCCCAGCAAGACCCCCTACACTGCCTGTACACCACTGCACTGCCCTAAACCCTGAAACACCACCCCCAGCAAGACCCCCTACACTGCCCGTACACCACTGCACTGCCCTAAACCCTGAAACACCACCCCCAGCATGACCCCCTACACTGCTCGAACACCACTGCACTGCCCTAAACCCTGAAACACCACCCCCAGCAAGACCCCTACACTGCCCGAACACCACTGCACTGCCCTAAACCCTGAAACACCAGCCCCAGCACGACCCCTACACTGCCCGAACACCACTGCACTGCCCTAAACCATGAAACACCACCCCCTGCACGACCCCCTACACTGCCCGAACACCACTGCACTGCCCTAAACCCTGAAACACCACCCCCAGCACGACCCCCTACACTGCCCGAACACCACTGCACTGCCCTAAACCCTGAAACACCACCCCCTGCACGATCCCCTACACTGCCCGAACACTACTGCACTGCCCTAAACCCTGAAACACCACCCCAGCACGACCCCCTACACTGCACGAACACCACCTCACTGCCCTAAACCCCGAAACACTACCCCCAGCATGACCCCCTACACTGCCCGAACACCACTGCCCTAAACCCTGAAACACCACCCCCAGCAAGACCCCCTACACTGCCCGTACACCACTGCACTGCCCTAAACCCTGAAACACCACCCCCAGCATGACCCCCTACACTGCCCGAACACCACTGCACTGCCCTAATCCCTGAAACACCACCCCCAGCACGACCCCTACACTGCCCGAACACCACTGCACTGCCCTAAACCATGAAACACCAGCCCCAGCACGACCCCCTACACTGCCCGAACACCACTGCACTGCCCTAAACCCTGAAACACCACCCCCAGCACGACCCCCTACACTGCCCGAACACCACTGCACTGCCCTAAACCCTGAAACACCAGCCCCAGCACAACCCCGTACACTGCCCGAACACGACTGCACTGCCCTAAACCCTGAAACACCAGCCCCAGCACGACCGCCTACACTGCCCAAAAACCACTGCACTGCCCTAAACCCTGAAACACCAGCCCCAGCAAGACCCCTACACTGCCCGAACACCACTGCACTGCCCTAAACCCTGAAACACCACCCCTAGCAAGACCCCTACACTGCCCGAACACCACTGCACTAAAGCCTGAAACACCACCCCCAGCAAGACCCCTACACTGCCCGAACACCACTGCCCTAAACCCTGAAACACCACCCCCAGCAAGACCCCCTACACTGCCCGAACACCACTGCACTGCCCTAAACCCTGAAACACCAGCCCCAGCACGACCCCTACACTGCCCGAACACCACTGCACTGCCCTAAACCCTGAAACACCACCCCCTGCACGACCCCCTACACTGCCCGAACACCACTGCACTGCCCTAAACCCTGAAACACCACCCCCAGCACGACCCCTACACTGCCCGAACACCACTGCACTGCCCTAAACCCTGAAACACCAGCCCCAGCACGACCCCTACACTGCCCGAACACCACTGTACTGCCCTAAACCCTGAAACACCACCCCTGCACGACCCCCTACACTGCCCGAACACCACTGCACTGCCCTAAACCCTGAAACACCACCCCCAGCACGACCCCCTACACTGCCCGAATACCACTGCACTGCCCTAAACCCTGAAACACCACCCCCTGCACGATCCTCTACACTGCCCGAACACTACTGCACTGCCCTAACCCTGAAACACCACCCCCAGCACGACCCCCTACACTGCACGAAAACCACTGCACTGCCCTAAACCCCGAAACACTACCCCCAGCAAGACCCCCTACACTGCCCGAACACCACTGCCCTAAACCCTGAAACACCACCCCCAGCAAGACCCCCTACACTGCCTGTACACCACTGCACTGCCCTAAACCCTGAAACACCACCCCCAGCAAGACCCCCTACACTGCCCGTACACCACTGCACTGCCCTAAACCCTGAAACACCACCCCCAGCATGACCCCCTACACTGCTCGAACACCACTGCACTGCCCTAAACCCTGAAACACCACCCCCAGCAAGACCCCCTACACTGCCCGAACACCACTGCACTGCCCTAAACCCTGAAACACCAGCCCCAGCACGACCCCTACACTGCCCGAACACCACTGCACTGCCCTAAACCATGAAACACCACCCCCTGCACGACCCCTACACTGCCCGAACACCACTGCACTGCCCTAAACCCTGAAACACCACCCCCAGCACGACCCCCTACACTGCCCGAACACCACTGCACTGCCCTAAACCCTGAAACACCACCCCCTGCACGATCCCCTACACTGCCCGAACACTACTGCACTGCCCTAAACCCTGAAACACCACCCCAGCACGACCCCCTACACTGCACGAACACCACCTCACTGCCCTAAACCCCGAAACACTACCCCCAGCATGACCCCCTACACTGCCCGAACACCACTGCCCCTAAACCCTGAAACACCACCCCCAGCAAGACCCCCTACACTGCCCGTACACCACTGCACTGCCCTAAACCCTGAAACACCACCCCCAGCATGACCCCCTACACTGCCCGAACACCACTGCACTGCCCTAATCCCTGAAACACCACCCCCAGCACGACCCCCTACACTGCCCGAACACCACTGCACTGCCCTAAACCATGAAACACCAGCCCCAGCACGACCCCCTACACTGCCCGAACACCACTGCACTGCCCTAAACCCTGAAACACCACCCCCAGCACGACCCCCTACACTGCCCGAACACCACTGCACTGCCCTAAACCCTGAAACACCAGCCCCAGCACAACCCCGTACACTGCCCGAACACGACTGCACTGCCCTAAACCCTGAAACACCAGCCCCAGCACGACCGCCTACACTGCCCAAAACCACTGCACTGCCCTAAACCCTGAAACACCAGCCCCAGCAAGACCCCCTACACTGCCCGAACACCACTGCACTGCCCTAAACCCTGAAACACCACCCCTAGCAAGACCCCTACACTGCCCGAACACCACTGCACTAAAGCCTGAAACACCACCCCCAGCAAGACCCCTACACTGCCCGAACACCACTGCCCTAAACCCTGAAACACCACCCCCAGCAAGACCCCCTACACTGCCCGAACACCACTGCACTGCCCTAAACCCTGAAACACCAGCCCCAGCACGACCCCTACACTGCCCGAACACCACTGCACTGCCCTAAACCCTGAAACACCACCCCTGCACGACCCCCTACACTGCCCGAACACCACTGCACTGCCCTAAACCCTGAAACACCACCCCCAGCACGACCCCTACACTGCCCGAACACCACTGCACTGCCCTAAACCCTGAAACACCACCCCCAGCACGACCCCCTACACTGCCCGAACACCACTGCACTGCCCTAAACCCTGAAACACCACCCCCTGCACGATCCCCTACACTGCCCGAACACTACTGCACTGCCCTAAACCCTGAAACACCACCCCCAGCACGACCCCCTACACTGCACGAACACCACTGCACTGCCCTAAACCCCGAAACACTACCCCCAGCAAGACCCCCTACACTGCCCGAACACCACTGCCCTAAACCCTGAAACACCACCCCCAGCAAGACCCCCTACACTGCCCGTACACCACTGCACTGCCCTAAACCCTGAAACACCACCCCCAGCATCACCCCCTACACTGCCCGAACACCACTGCACTGCCCTAATCCCTGAAACACCACCCCCAGCACGACCCCCTACACTGCCCGAACACCACTGCACTGCCCTAAACCATGAAACACCAGCCCCAGCACGACCCCCTACACTGCCCAAACACCACTGCAATGCCCTAAACCCTGAAACACCACCCCCAGCAAGACCCCCTACACTGCCCGAACACCACTGCACTGCCCTAAACCCTGAAACACCAGCCCCAGCACGACCCCTACACTGCCCGAACACCACTGCACTGCCCTAAACCCTGAAACACCACCCCTGCACGACCCCTACACTGCCCGAACACCACTGCACTGCCCTAAACCCTGAAACACCACCCCCAGCACGACCCCCTACACTGCCCGAATACCACTGCACTGCCCTAAACCCTGAAACACCACCCCTGCACGATCCCCTACACTGCCCGAACACTACTGCACTGCCCTAAACCCTGAAACACCACCCCCAGCACGACCCCCTACACTGCACGAAAACCACTGCACTGCCCTAAACCCCGAAACACTACCCCAGCAAGACCCCCTACACTGCCCGGACACCACTGCCCTAAACCCTGAAACACCACCCCCAGCAAGACCCCTACACTGCCCGTACACCACTGCACTGCCCTAAACCCTGAAACACCACCCCAGCAAGACCCCTACACTGCCCGTACACCACTGCACTGCCCTAAACCCTGAAACACCACCCCCAGCATGACCCCCTACACTGCTCGAACACCACTGCACTGCCCTAAACCCTGAAACACCACCCCCAGCAAGACCCCCTACACTGCCCGAACACCACTGCACTGCCCTAAACCCTGAAACACCAGCCCCAGCACGACCCCTACACTGCCCGAACACCACTGCACTGCCCTAAACCATGAAACACCACCCCCTGCACGACCCCTACACTGCCCGAACACCACTGCACTGCCCTAAACCCTGAAACACCACCCCCAGCACGACCCCTACACTGCCCGAACACCACTGCACTGCCCTAAACCCTGAAACACCACCCCTGCACGATCCCCTACACTGCCCGAACACTACTGCACAGCCCTAAACCCTGAAACACCACCCCCAGCACGACCCCCTACACTGCACGAACACCACTGCACTGCCCTAAACCCCGAAACACTACCCCCAGCATGACCCCCTACACTGCCCGAACACCACTGCCCTAAACCCTGAAACACCACCCCCAGCAAGACCCCCTACACTGCCCGTACACCACTGCACTGCCCTAAACCCTGAAACACCACCCCCAGCATGACCCCCTACACTGCCCGAACACCATTGCACTGCCCTGATCCCTGAAACACCACCCCCAGCACGACCCCCTACACTGCCCGAACACCACTGCACTGCCCTAAACCATGAAACACCAGCCCCAGCATGACCCCCTACACTGCCCGAACACCACTGCACTGCCCTAAACCCTGAAACACCACCCCCAGCACGACCCCCTACACTGCCCGAACACCACTGCACTGCCCTAAACCCTGAAACACCAGCCCCAGCACAACCCCGTACACTGCCCGAACACCACTGCACTGCCCTAAACCCTGAAACACCAGCCCCAGCACGACCGCCTACACTGCCCAAAAACCACTGCACTGCCCTAAACCCTGAAACACCAGCCCCAGCAAGACCCCTACACTGCCCGAACACCACTGCACTGCCCTAAACCCTGAAACACCACCCCCAGCAAGACCCCCTACACTGCCCGAACACCACTGCACTAAAGCCTGAAACACCACCCCCAGCAAGACCACCTACACTGGCCGAACACCACTGCCCTAAACCCTGAAACACCACCCCTGCACGACCCCCTACACTGCCCAAACACCACTGCACTGCCCTAAACCCTGAAACACCACCCCCTGCACGACCCCCTACACTGCCCGAACACCACTGCACTGCCCTAAACCCTGAAACACCACCCCTTAGCAAGACACCCTAAACTGCCCGAACACCACTGCACTGCCCTAAAACCTGAAACACCAGCCCCAGCATGACCCCTACACTGCCCGAATACCACTGCACTGCCCTAAACCCTGAAACACCACCCCCTGCACAACCTCCTACACTGCCGGAACACCACTGCACTGCCCTAAACCCTGAAACACCACCCCCAGCACGACCCCCTACACTGCCCGAACACCACTGCACTGCCCTAAATCCTGAAACATCAACCCCAGCAAGACCCCCTACACTGCCTGAACACCACTGCCCTAAACCCTGAAACACCACCCCCTACACTGCACGAACACCACTGCACTGCCCTAAACCCTGAAACACCACCTCCAGCAAAACCCTCTACACTGCCTGAACACCATTGCTCTGCCCTAAATCCTGAAACACTAGCCCCAGCATGACCCCCTACACTGCCCAAACACCACTGCACTGCCCTAAACCCTGAAACACCACCCCCAGCACGACCCCCTACACTGCCCGAACACCACTGCACTGCCCTAAACCCTGAAACACCAGCCCCAGCAAGACCCCCTACACTGCCCGAACACCACTGCACTGCCCTAGACTCTGAAACACCAGCCCCAGGAAGACCCCCTACACTGCCCGAACACCACTGCACTGCCCTAAACCCTGAAACACCAGCCACAGCACGACCCCCTACAATGCCCGAACACCACTGCACTGCCCTAAACCCTGAAACACCAGCCCCAGCATGACCCCTACACTGCCCGAACACCACTGTACTGCCCTAAACCCTGAAACACCAGCCCCAGCACGACCACCTACACTGCCCGAACACCACTGCACTGCCCTAAACCCTGAAACACCACCCCCTGCATGACCCCCTACACTGCCCAAACACCACTGCACTGCCCTAAACCCTGAAACACCACCCCTGCAGCACCCCTACACTGCCCGAACACCACTGCACTGCCCTAAACCCCCCTGCACCGCCCCCTACACTGCCCGAACACCACTGCACTGCCCTAAACCCTGAAACACCACCCCCAGCACGACCCCCTTTACTGCTCGAACACCACTGCACTGCCCCAAACCCTGAAACACCACCCCCAGCACGACCCCCTACACTGACCGAACACCACTGCCCTAAACCCTGAAACACCACCCCCTGCACGACCCCCTACACTGCCCGAACACCACTGCACTGCCCTAAACCCTGAAACACCACCCCCAGCACGACCCCCTACACTGCCCGAACACCACTGCACTGCCCTAAACCCTAAAACACCACCCCCAGCATTACCCCCTACACTGCCCAAACACCACTGTACTGCCCTAAACCCTAGAACACTACCCCCAGCACGACCCCCTACACTATCCGAACACCACTGCACTACCCTAAACCCTAAAATACTACCCCCAGCACAACCCCCTACACTACCCGAACACGACTGCACTGCCCTAAACCCTCAAACACTCCCCCAGCACGACCCCCTACACTACCCGAACACCACTGCACTGCCCTAAACCCTAAAACACTCCCCGAGCATGACCCATTACACTACCCGAACACCACTGCACTGCCCTAAACCCTAAAACACTCCCCCAGCATGACCCCCTACACTACCCAAACACCACTGCACTGCCCTAAACCCTAAAACACTACCCCCGCATGACCCCCTACACTACCCAAACACCAATGCACTACCCTAATCCCTAAAACACTACCCCCGCATGACCCCTACACTACCCTAAACCCTAAAACACTACCCCCGCATGACTCCCTACACTACCCAAAGACCACTGCACTACCCTAAACCCTAAAACACGACCTCCTACACTACACAAACACCACTGCACTACCCTAAACCCTAAAACACTACCCCCTACACTACACAAACACCACTGCACTACCCTAAACCCTAAAACACTACCCCCAGCAGTACCCCTACACTACCCAAACACCACTGCACTAACCTAAACCCTAAAACACGACCCCCAGCAGTACCCCCTACACTACCCAAACACCACTGCACTACCCTAAATCACTACCCCCAGCACGACCCCCTACACTACCCAAACACCACTGCACTGCCCTAAACCCTGAAACACCACCCCCAGCACGACCCCCTACACTGCCCGAACACCACTGCACTGCCCTAAACCCTGAAACACCACCCCCAGCATGACCCCTACACTGCCCGAACACCACTGCACTGCCCTAAACCCTGAAACACCAGCCCCAGCACAACCCCGTACACTGCCCGAACACCACTGCACTGCTCTAAACCCTGAAACACCAGCCCCAGCACGACCGCCTACACTGCCCAAAAACCACTGCACTGCCCTAAACCCTGAAACACCAGCCCCAGCAAGACCCCCTACACTGCCCGAACACCACTGCACTGCCCTAAACCCTGAAACACCACCCCCAGCAAGACCCCCTACACTGCCCGAACACCACTGCACTAAAGCCTGAAACACCACCCCCAGCAAGACCACCTACACTGGCCGAACACCACTGCACTGCCCTAAACCCTGAAACACCACCCCTGCACGACCCCCTACACTGCCCAAACACCACTGCACTGCCCTAAACCCTGAAACACCACCCCTGCACAACCCCTACACTGCCCGAATACCACTGCACTGCCCTAAACCCTGAAACACCACCCCTCAGCACGACACCCTACACTGCCCGAACACCACTGCACTCCCCTAAACCCTGAAACACCACCCCCAGCATGACCCCCTACACTGCCCGAACACCACTGCACTGCCCTAAACCCTGAAACACCACCCCTGCACGACCTCCTACACTGCCGGAACACCACTGCACTGCCCTAAACCCTGAAACACCACCCCCAGCACGACCCCCTACACTGCCCGAACACCACTGCACTGCCCTAAATCCTGAAACATCAACCCCAGCAAGACCCCCTACACTGCCTGAACACCACTGCCCTAAACCCTGAAACACCACCCCCTACACTGCACGAACACCACTGCACTGCCCTAAACCCTGAAACACCACCTCCAGCAAAACCCTCTACACTGCCTGAACACCATTGCTCTGCCCTAAATCCTGAAACACTAGCCCCAGCATGACCCCCTACACTGCCCAAACACCACTGCACTGCCCTAAACCCTGAAACACCACCCCCAGCACGACCCCTACACTGCCCGAACACCACTGCACTGCCCTAAACCCTGAAACACCAGCCCCAGCAAGACCCCTACACTGCCCGAACACCACTGCACTGCCCTAGACTCTGAAACACCAGCCCCAGGAAGACCCCCTACACTGCCCGAACACCACTGCACTGCCCTAAACCCTGAAACACCAGCCACAGCACGACCCCTACAATGCCCGAACACCACTGCACTGCCCTAAACCCTGAAACACCAGCCCCAGCACGACCCCCTACACTGCCCGAACACCACTGTACTGCCCTAAACCCTGAAACACCAGCCCCAGCACGACCACCTACACTGCCCGAACACCACTGCACTGCCCTAAACCCTGAAACACCACCCCCTGCATGACCCCCTACACTGCCCAAACACCACTGCACTGCCCTAAACCCTGAAACACCACCCCCTGCAGCACCCCCTACACTGCCCGAACACCACTGCACTGCCCTAAACCCTGAAACACCACCCCCTGCACCGCCCCCTACACTGCCCGAACACCACTGCACTGCCCTAAACCCTGAAACACCACCCCCAGCACGACCCCCTTTACTGCTCGAACACCACTGCACTGCCCCAAACCCTGAAACACCACCCCCAGCACGACCCCCTACACTGACCGAACACCACTGCCCTAAACCCTGAAACACCACCCCCTGCACGACCCCCTAGACTGCCCGAACACCACTGCACTGCCCTAAACCCTGAAACACCACCCCCTACACTGCCCGAACACCACTGCACTGCCCTAAACCCTGAAACACCACCCCCAGCATGACCCCCTACACTGCCCGAACACCACTGCACTGCCCTAAACCCTAAAACACCACCCCCAGCATTACCCCCTACACTGCCCAAACACCACTGTACTGCCCTAAACCCTAGAACACTACCCCCAGCACGACCGCCTACACTACCCGAACACCACTGCACTACCCTAAACCCTAAAATACTACCCCCAGCACAACCCCCTACACTACCCGAACACGACTGCACTGCCCTAAACCCTCAAACACTCCCCCAGCACGACCCCCTAGACTACCCGAACACCACTGCACTGCCCTAAACCCTAAAACACTCCCCCAGCATGACCCCTTACACTACCCGAACACTACTGCACTGCCCTAAACCCTAAAACACTCCCCCAGCACGACCCCCTACACTACCCAAACACCACTGCACTGCCCTAAACCCTAAAACACTACCCCCCGCATGACCCCCTACACTACCCAAACACCAATGCACTACCCTAATCCCTAAAACACTACCCCCGCATGACCCCTACACTACCCTAAACCCTAAAACACTACCCCCGCATGACTCCCTACACTACCCAAAGACCACTGCACTACCCTAAACCCTAAAACACGACCTCCTACACTACACAAACACCACTGCACTACCCTAAACCCTAAAACACTACCCCCTACACTACACAAACACCACTGCACTACCCTAAACCCTAAAACACTTCCCCAGCAGTACCCCTACACTACCCAAACACCACTGCACTAACCTAAACCCTAAAACACTACCCCCAGCAGTACCCCCTACACTACCCAAACACCACTGCACTACCCTAAATCACTACCCCCAGCACGACCCCCTACACTACCCAAACACCACTGCACTACCCTAAACCCTAAAACACTACCCCCAGCACGACCCCTACACTACCCAAACACCACTGCACTACCCTAAACCCTAAAACACTCCCCCAGCATGACTCCCTACACTACCCAAACACCACTGCACTACCCTAAACCCTAAATCTACCCCCAGCATGACCCCCTACACTGCCCGAACACCACTGCACTGCCCTAAACCCTGAAACACCACCCCCCGCACGACCCCCTACACTGCCCGAACACCACTGCACTGCCCTAAACCATGAAACACCAGCCCCAGCATGACCCCCTACACTGCCCGAACACCACTGCACTGCCCTAAACCCTGAAACACCACCCCCAGCACGACCCCCTACACTGCCCGAACACCACTGCACTGCCCTAAACCCTGAAACACCAGCCCCAGCACAACCCCATACACTGCCCGAACACCACTGCAGAAGCAGAGAGGGAGAAGATGGCGGCCGGCTAAAGTTACCGGTCGGGAGCTCCCTGCTCTCCAAGCGGTATCAACGTAGGAAGCGCTCACTGAGAAAGGACAAAATGCCACGAATCCCATGAAAACAGGGATGTGCTCTCCAAATATAATACTTATCCCCGACGAATCAAGAAAATAAATTAGACTTACTGAGCTGCAAGGGAACGGAGCGGAGGAATCAGCTGGCTGCGATACACGGCGCACCCTCTCTGGCGTGTGGGCAGGAGTGTGGGAAGCACAGCGGAGCTTTCGCAGGGCAGCCGCTAGAATTTCCTTCCGGGGCATCCGAGGCAGAGTGATTGCGGTCCCCAGTAATTCACTGAAAGCGAATGATGCACGGGGGGAAAAGCGGAAAGTGAAGGAAAATGCTGTGAAGCCCATAAACGCTACGTATGGAGCAGTAGGAGAAAAGGAAGGGGAAATAAAAGAAAAACATATGAGCAAGGTAAGCAAGTCTCCAGGGGATGAGAACCTGTGTAAAAATTTACAGGCTGGGGGAAAAGATCCACAAATACCCGAAGAGGAGGGGAGGGAAGGCATTGAATATACTAGTTCCTCTAAGATAGCTACAACGGCAACCAGCGAGAAAAATAGAGGCACAAGTTATTGCCTAAGGAACAGGCAATTTCTGGGAAATACCTCGACTGTTTTATCTAACCCCAGTATTGTCCCTCTAGCAACAAGAAAAAAGGGAAGAAAGCAGGATACGGATGTAATAACATCCCAGAATACTAGAGGGAGAAAAAATAAAGGGAGTGGACCAAGTACGGGCAAAGCTTCTAACGTTAAAGTTACTCCCTCACTAAGATCCTTTTTTAAAGTGCAAGTCCAAAAGCAACTTCAAGTAGATCGTAAGGGACACGACTTACCTGAAGAACAGCCAGTAAATAACCTACTTAAAAACAAAAGTGAGGGTAGGGCAGTGGAAATGGAGGAAGATACTCTGCAACCCTTACATGCACAAATAATAAAGAGTAATATAATAGAGGAAAGTCAGACGTTATCAACAAAAGCAAAAGGTGACAATCCAGGCTGTAGTAAGCAACCCCTTAATCTCCCAGAATCACAGCAAACCTCGACAGAAAAAATGCTGGAAAGAATGCTAGAAGAAATGAGAGCTAAGTTTGCGATTTCTGAGGATAATCAAACTAAAATACAAGAGGCTTGTGAGATGCTAGACACCAAATTGAATGCACTAGGGGAGAGAGTAACTGCAGTGGAGGCAGTGGCAAAATCATTAAGTAAGGAGGTGGAATTGCACCAAAGGGAGATCAAAACGCTCAAGTCTAACGAGGGGAGCCTTAGGGATAAGCTTGAATCTATGGAAAATTAAGCAAGGCGAAACAATCTAAGAATTCTGAATGTGCCGGAAGGATTGGAAAAAGAGGACATAAAAACCTTTGTAATTTCGCTATTGGAGGAAAATTTCCCCTGGGCAAAAATTGCAGCGCTAGCTGAAGATATACAAAGGGTGCACCGAGATCCTTTCAGAAAAAACAAGGAAAGAAAGACCCCGAGGAAAATTTTGATAAATTTTAAAACCTATACCCTCAAAGAAAAACTTTTGAGTGATGCTCTCAAGAAAGGTTCTTTCAACAAAGATGAGTGGTCGTTCAGAATTCGATCGGACATATCAAAGGCAACACAAGACAGGCAGTGGGAGCTTGGTCAGCAGATGCAACATCTAAGATCCTTAGGTGCAACGGTTCAAATGCGCTTCCCTGCAGCTCTGAGAATTATGTGGAAGAACAAAATGCATAATATAAGAGAACCGAAAGAAGTTGAGCGTTTCATAGAACAAATGCGAGAGCAACAGGAAACATAACTCAGCCGCAAGGAGAGCAGGGGTGCTCAAAAGGGCCTTAATACTGCCCAGTGAAGAGGAAAGGGAGGCTTCTCCAGGGTGGGAGAAATCAATAATGAAAAAAGTAAAAAATGTATACACATGGGTGGGGAGCATAATAGGGGAAAATAAAAAAAATAAAAAGTCCTCAGTAGACAAAAATATGGAGGTAGGGACCAGTAAGGTGATGGGAAGGATCCGATTTGATACAAGCAATAAATCATGAAAAAAGATTTAGCAGTAGTCAATATATTATCTTGGAATGTAAATGGCCTTAGAACTAGGAATCGTAGAAGGAAAATATTGGAATATCTGAGAACAATTGATAGCGAAATTATCATACTGCAAGAAACACACCTCCTTAAAAAAGAATGGGAGGAAATAATAAAGAGTCAGAGGTGGGTGGACTCATATGCTTGCACCAACCAAGAATGCTGCATCAAGGGGGTTGCTATATTATTGAAAAAATCACTCAAGGCGAGGATTGAATCGTTTGAGGCTGATAGGAAAGGGAGATGGGTGGTAACTAAAGTAAGAATATCTGATAAACAATACACGATTGCGGGTTACTATGGGCCAAATACAGATGACCCAGAACCTCTTCAAGATCTATATACTCAGTTATTAATGGCCTCATCCCCAATAATTATGGGGGGAGATTTTAATATAATTCTAGACCCAAAGGTGGATCGTCTTCCAGTTAGAAAAGAAGTGAATCTTCCAAAAATGAGAGAGTGGCTAGGCATATGTCTTAGAGATTTGGGTTTAGTGGATATTTGGAAGGTGAAAGGTGATAAAGGGCAACGCTTTACTTTCCAAAATAAAAAATTAGGGCACTCCTCTAGGATAGATTACTTTTTACTGGACAGAAACCTAATCAAAGGTACACAAGGTGTAGAACACCTTTCAGCTCACTTATCCGACCACTCTGCAGTCTTGTTAAAACTCCAGATGAGGCATGCTATTGTATCTCCAAGGTGGACAGTAGATCGCACAATTCTCACAGATCCTTTAAATATAGAAGCTCTTCAAATAGAGACAGAGCAATTCTTTCTACTAAATAAAACGGGAACATCTATGCAAGTTAGATGGGATGCCTATAAGGCAGTAATTAGAGGAAAGATATTAAGTATTGCTGCATACAATTCCAAAAAAAAGAAACTTAAAATAAGTCAAATGGAGGAAGCGATAAAACTCCTCGACATCCAATTAGAAAAAGAAATCTCAGTATTAGAGAGGAAAAGATTGGAGACAGAAAGGAAAGGAAAGAAAGAAGCCCTTATAGAAACTCTGGAGAGCATAGTGAGAGAGAAATGGGAGACAAGTAAATTGGCTCACTATGAATATGGCGAGGGTTGCGGTAAGATGCTGGCCTGGAAGATAAAAACAGACCAAACAAGAAATAAGATAGTAGGCATCCGGGTCGGTAGCCCCGCAGAAATAAGCTCTGAAGATTCTAGGATTATGCAAGAATTTGTGAAATTCTTTGAAGAATTATATGCAGAAGAGATTACTCCAACAAAAGAGCAACTTCATAACTACCTAGGAAAACTAGATTCTCCCCCCCTTAACACAACAGGAAAGGGAAGATCTGAATGAAAGGATCACCAAAGAAGAAGTAGAGGAAGTTGTCAGAGGCTTAAAGAAAGGAAAGGCTGCGGGCCCGGATGCCCTTCCAAACGAACTGTATACTAAATTAAGAGAAGTTCTGGTTCCCCCCCTGACAGAGTTGACCAATGATATTTTTTTGGACAAGGGAGACCTTCCTGAATCTTGGAATGATGCAGTAATTAGTATCCTTCTAAAGCCCGGTAAGAACCCCGAAATATGCGAATCATACAGGCCTATATCCCTCTTGAACTGCGATTATAAAATATTCACGCAGATAATGGCAAAGAGGCTAGGCAAAATTGCGAGATCTCATATAAATATAAATCAAAAGGGTTTTGTGAAAGGAAGACAGATCCAGGAACTGACTCATGAGGTGGTAGGAGCAATAGATATAGCTACACAAGAGAAGATACCCCTATCTATCATTACTTTCGATGCAGCCAAAGCATTCGATAGGGTGAACTGGTTGTTTTTGAATAGTGTCCTGGAAAACTACAAACTTTGAGATAATTTTCAAGAAATGGTTAAGAGACTATATAAAGACCCAAAGGCCAAAATCCTAATCAATGGTAATCTAACAGAAAAAATTAAAATCAAGAGAGGTACGAGACAGGGATGTCCATTGTCTCCCCTGCTTTTTAACTTTTACATCGAACCCCTAGCACAAAATCTTAGAAACAATACAGAAATTCCCCTTTTTCTTATCTAGGGTGGGAGAAAAAAGTCGCTCTTTATGCGGACGACCTAATGATTTTTACGAATGATTTGGCAGGAGCTTTTGAACCTATAGAAAATACTCTGAGGCAATATGGGAGAGTGTCCGGCTATATGATTAACCAATCAAAAACGGAAATTATGGAGTGGAATACTCATAGTGAAAATCAACTCGTCAAAGAGAAGATAAGATATCTAGGAATAGAATTGGTAAAAGACATAGACAAAATAGCCCAGATAAATTTTAATAGGATTTTAACAGAAGTCAGAAGACTACTTAAAGTATGGGGAGGTCTTCCTTTGACATTTATGGGAAGATCGAATATCATAAAAATGTCAATCCTACCCAAATTCACTTATATTTTCAGTGCAATCCCACTTGAGTTCAAGAGGGAACAAATCAAGAAATTACAAGGGGAACTAAATAGCTTCATTTGGTCATCCAAAGGAATAAGAATAGCATGGAAAAAGTTAAGGAGGAAAAAAGAACAAGGCGGGATAGCAAGTCCAGACATTTTTGAATATTATAGAGCTTTTCAGTTTAAATATATGAGGGTTCTTTTAAACAACTATGAATTGTACCCCACTTATTTACAAGCTATGACAGGCTCCGAAGGGAACTATCTATATAAATTTGGTCATCCTAAGTATTTTAAAAAGGTCAAACTGAAGGTGCTCAGGTCTGCAGCAAAATTATGGTACAACATAAGAAACACTCTAAAGATACCTTATTATAGTGAAAACGCTCCCATATGGGACTCACCAGGGACCCCTGAGTGCCTAATGGACAGGCTAACAGTCCCTTTGAGGCAAGCCGGATTCCTGAAATGGGGCCAACTGATCATAGAAAATAACATTATTAGCTGGGATCAACTAACAATTTCGACGAACGGATTAGTATCAAAATTTAAATACTACCAACTTTTAAGCTGGATAAAGACCCAAACTGAATGTAAACAGGGAAATAGCAATCTGGAAATCACTATGCAAGAGAGCGGAACCCTAAAAAAGAAGTTTCACGATGGTATTGGGCCCTGATACTAGCTGGTGAGGAGGACTATGTAATTCCAGAAGAGATCTGGGGGAAAGACCTGCCGACGTTGGACGTACAGAAAACATGGCAAGTATCTATGGAAAAATGTTGGTCTGTTGTAAAATCTGCTGCTTTAAGAAGAAACCATTTATTTACCGCACATAGAGCCTACTGGTCCCCGAAGAGGTTATCTAAGTTCAGCGGACAAAGAACAAAAAAATGCCCTAAATGTGGAAAAGAAAAGGCGGACGACTTGCATATGTTCCGGCAGTGCCCCCAGCTCGAAGAGTTCTGGTACGAAGTGGGTAAGGTATTAGAGAAATTGCTAGAACGACCAATTGATGTAAGTATTGACCTTGTTATATTTGGGGTGGCCAAAATAGAAGTAGGCCTTTATAAGTTAAATAAGAAACAAGAAAACCTTCTCTTTCTGTTGATTTTATTGGCTAGAAGGGAAATATGTATCAAATGGATAAGACCCACACCGCCTACACACTGGGAATGGCTAGCATCTATAAAAAGATAAACAGGTTGGATAGAAGTGGGAGATCGAGTAAAAAATACAACTTTTGGGAAATTTGGGAACAGTTTATCCAGCTATAGTAGTTAATGAAATGAAATTATATTGACCTATATGCATAAATATACAAAGTCCTATGATTATGCGATAGCAATAAATAACAAGCATAATGCTTGTTTGAGTAGCCAGGATGGCTAGCTCCCCTCCTTGGAAAATATTTTATTGGTAATGGAAATAAAGGGACCCTTGCCGGAAATTCCCAAAACCAACTCCCCAAACAGTGAAGGGTCGGACTCGCTGCCGCAAGGGTCCCTGATAACTCCTTACACAATCTATTGCGGAATGAGGACAAAAAAAAACCACAAAAAAAAACCACTGCACTGCCCTAAACCCTGAAACACCAGCCCCAGCACGACCGCCTACACTGACCAAAAACCACTGCACTGCCCTAAACCCTGAAACACCAGCCCCAGCAAGACCCCTACACTGCCCGAACACCACTGCACTGCCCTAAACCCTGAAACACCACCCCCAGCAAGACCCCTACACTGCCCGAACACCACTGCACTAAAGCCTGAAACACCACCCCCAGCAAGACCACCTACACTGGCCGAACACCACTGCACTGCCCTAAACCCTGAAACACCACCCATCAGCACGACACCCTACACTGCCCGAACACCACTGCACTGCCCTAAACCCTGAAACACCACCCCCAGCACGACCCCCTACACTGCCCGAACACCACTGCACTGCCCTAAACCCTGAAACACCACCCCCTGCACGACCTCCTACACTGCCGGAACACCACTGCACTGCCCTAAACCCTGAAACACCACCCCCAGCACGACCCCTACACTGCCCGAACACCACTGCACTGCCCTAAACCCTGAAACATCAACCCCAGCAAGACCCCCTACACTGCCTGAACACCACTGCCCTAAACCCTGAAACACCACCCCTACACTGCACGAACACCACTGCACTGCCCTAAACCCTGAAACACCACCTCCAGCAAAACCCCCTACACTGCCTGAACACCATTGCTCTGCCCTAAATCCTGAAACACTAGCCCCAGCATGACCCCCTACACTGCCCAAACACCACTGCACTGCCCTAAACCCTGAAACACCACCCCCAGCACGACCCCCTACACTGCCCGAACACCACTGCACTGCCCTAAACCCTGAAACACCAGCCCCAGCAAGACCCCCTACACTGCCCGAACACCACTGCACTGCCCTAGACTCTGAAACACCAGCCCCAGCAAGACCCCCTACACTGCCCGAACACCACTGCACTGCCCTAAACCCTGAAACACCAGCCCCAGCATGACCCCTACACTGCCCGAACACCACTGCACTGCCCTAAACCCTGAAACACCAGCCCCAGCACGACCACCTACACTGCCCGAACACCACTGCACTGCCCTAAACCCTGAAACACCAGCCACAGCACGACCCCCTACACTGCCCAAACACCACTGTACTGCCCTAAACCCTGAAAGACCAGCCCCAGCATGACCCCCTACACTGCCCGAACACCACTGCACTGCCCTAAACCCTGAAACACCACCCCCTGCACGACCCCCTACACTGCCGCACCCCCTACACTGCCCGAACAGCACTGCACTGCCCTAAACCCTGAAACACCACCCCCAGCACGACCCCCTTTACTGCTCGAACACCACTGGACTGCCCCAAACCCTGAAACACCACCCCCAGCACGACCCCCTACACTGCCCGAACACCACTGCCCTAAACCCTGAAACACCACCCCCTGCACGACCCCCTACACTGCCCGAACACCACTGCACTGCCCTAAACCCTGAAACACCACCCCTACACTGCCCGAACACCACTGCACTGCCCTAAACCCTGAAACACCACCCCCAGCACGACCCCCTACACTGCCCGAACACCACTGCACTGCCCTAAACCCTAAAACACCCCCCCAGCATTACCCCCTACACTGCCCAAACACCACTGTACTGCCCTAAACCCTAGAACACTACCCCCAGCACGACCCCCTACACTACCCGAACACCACTGCACTACCCTAAACCCTAAAATACTACCCCCAGCACACCCCCTACACTACCCGAACATGACTGCACTGCCCTAAACCCTCAAACACTCCCCCAGCACGACCCCCTACACTACCCGAACACCACTGCACTGCCCTAAACCCTAAAACACTCCCCCAGCATGACCCCTTACACTACCCGAACACCACTGCACTGCCCTAAACCCTAAAACACTCCACCCAGCACGACCCCCTACACTACCCAAACACCACTGCACTGCCCTAAACCCTAAAACACTACCCCCGCATGACCCCCTACACTACCCAAACACCAATGCACTACCCTAATCCCTAAAACACTACCCCCGCATGACCCCCTACACTACCCTAAACCCTAAAACACTACCCCCGCATGACTCCCTACACTACCCAAAGACCACTGCACTACCCTAAACACTAAAACACGACCTCCTACACTACACAAACACCACTGCACTACCCTAAACCCTAAAACACTACCCCCTACACTACACAAACACCACTGCACTACCCTAAACCCTAAAACACTACCCCCAGCAGTACCCCTACACTACCCAAACACCACTGCACTAACCTAAACCCTAAAACACTACCCCCAGCAGTACCCCCTACACTACCCAAACACCACTGCACTACCCTAAATCACTACCCCCAGCACGACCCCTACACTACCCAAACACCACTGCACTACCCTAAACCCTAAAACACTACCCCCAGCACGACCCCCTACACTACCCAAACACCACTGCACTACCCTAAACCCTAAAACACTCCCCCAGCACGACTCCCTACACTACCCAAACACCACTGCACTACCCTAAACCCTAAATCTACCCCCAGCATGACCCCCTACACTACACAAACACCACTGCACTACCCTAAACCCTAAAACACTACCCCCAGCACGACCCTCTTCACTACCTAAACACAACTGCACAATTTGTTTCAGGCGTTGCAACGCAGGCCTGTGGTGCTTACTGGAAGTACCAAGTGGGCTAGTTGGGCCCCAGGGACCCTCAGGATTCAAGGTGACCTAATCCCCCAACTTAAAACGCACCACGGGGCGCGTTTGCACAGTGGTGAAGGGAGGGGCGGGGCCTCAGGTGACATGTGCGCAAACACGCCCTGTGGTGCGTTTTAAGTTGGGGAATTAATTCCCTTTGAATCCTGAGGGACCCTGGGGCCAACTAGCCCACCAGGTACCTTCAGTAAGCACAACAGAGTTGCGTTGCAGAGAGGTGAAAAAGGTGCGTGGCCTCGGAACGCCTCTCTGCAACTCAGCTCTGTGGTCCTAACTGTAGGTACCTGGGGGGCTAGTTGGGCCCCAGGGACCCTCAGAATTCAAGGGGACTTAATCCCGCAACTTAAAACGCGCCACGGGGTGCGTTTGCACACATGTCACCTCAGGCCCCCCTCCCTTCACCACTGTGCAAACGCGCCCTGTAGCGCATTTTAAGAGGTAGTTTTAATCCCCTGCCCTATTATGTACTAGGGACTTGCAGAGGAGGTCATGCTAATCACAGGGGTACCCTAACGCATAGTGTTCCCTAGTGTATGTAGGTGTTTTCACTGTATTCTAAGTGTCTTTTAGCATAGCACTGGCTCTGGTTAGTCAGAGTCAGTTACCACCAGTACCCGTCTGAAAAAGTTGTGGGCACAGGATGATTTTGCAACAAGGCCTCTTTCTGCTCCTCTGTTGGTTCTTTCTGCACATCTTTTGCTTCTTTCTGTGCGTTTTTTCTTCTTTCTTCACATGTCCTACCTCTGTAGGCATAGTTAGAAACTAGCATTTAAAAAAACCTTTGAAATTCACTTAAAAATCATAGGTTTCAGGCACGTTATAGTTAGAAATTAGCATTTAAAAAACCTTTGAAATTCACTGAAAAAACCATAGGTTTCAAACACGTTATAGTTAGGAATTAGCATTTAAAAAACCTTTGAAATTCACTGAAAAAACCATAGGTTTTAGGGACAGTTATAGTTAGTTGGACATTTCACTCATACAAAACCATAGAAATTCCCCCGTTATAGTTAGTTCAGCTAACTATAACTCGCGCCCCGCAATGCACTGCTGATGACGTCACATATTACATCACTCATGACATGGTCAGTGACATCACTGATGACATCACTGATGACATCTCAAATGACATCACTGATGACATCATCCATGTGATAATTTCATGCATCTTCTCACACCCTAATATAACTTTTGATACACCCACTCTAAATTACAGACTGCCATTCTCAAAACCATAGACACTCCAACACCAAAAACTACATACCCACTCACTGATTCTTAAGTCTACACACACATCCACTCACTCACCCATACAGTCACTCATACTTAGTCACTCAGTACAGGACTATCATATGCACTCATACACCTATATAAACACTCACACACCGCCACTCATCCATAGAGGTACTCACACACCTTGTCAGTCATGCAAAAACTTAATCACACACCCATTTACTCACCTATACAGTTATACACACACCAGCTCACTTACTCATACAAATACTAGCACATTCTTACACTCTTATACAATCACTGATACAAGTACACACTCATCCATACAGCCACTCTCACAATCACACACTCTCACTTATAGCCATTTATATACTCCAACACACATATATACTGCCTTTCACATATGTAGTTACTCACACATGTACCACTGGGACATACATTCACTCACTAACACACTCTTACACACACTTACCCACCCATACAGTCTATCACAGATGCACTCTTGAAACCATCCACCCAGTGAATCACCCACTCACACATCTATGCACAGAGTCGCACAAACCCCACCCACACAAACACTCAGGCACCCATACAGATACTCAGACAACCAATCAATAACTCATATAGACACTCATGTAGCTATTCACAAACCCATGCAGCCACTTACACAGCAACAGACAGACGGGTACAGACATTCACCCAGTTTAGTCACTAACCCATGCATTCAGTAAGATATGTTTAATCACTCACTTATAGATTTAGTCACGCACCTACTAAATCATCCATTCAGACACTTATACACCCACTCATTCTTCAATACGCGTTTCCCTATATATATTAAACATATTTAAACTTTACAGAAACACACAGTCACTGGATGATGTCATCAGTGATGTCATTTGAGATGTCATCAGTGATGTCATCAGTGATGTCACTGACCATGTCATGAGTGATGTAATATGTGACGTCATCAGCAGTGCATTGCGGGCGTGAGTTATAGTTACCTGAACTAACTATAACGGGGGAATTTCTATGGTTTTGTACGAGTGAAATGTCCAACTAACTATAACTGTCCCTAAAACCTATAGTTTTTCAGTGAATTTCAAAGGTTTTTAAATGCTAATTTCTAACTATAACGTGTCTGAAACCTATGGTTTTTCAGTGAATATATATATATATATATATATATATATATATATATATATATATATATATATATATATATTGAATATATATATATATATATATATATATATATATATATATATATATATATATATTCACTGAAAAACCCAAAGGTTTCAGGGATGCTATAGTTAGGAATTAGCATTTAAAAACATTAGATATTCACTGAAAAACCACATGTTTCAGGGACGTTATGATTAGGCTTACATTTCACTCATGCAAAACCAGAGAAATTCAGCCATTATAGTTAGCTGAGCTAATTATAACTCGCGCCCCCGCAATGCACTGCTGATGACATCACATATTACATCACTCATGACTTGATCAGTGACATCACTGATGACATCACTGATGACATCTCGAATGACATCACTCATGACATCACTGATGACATCATCCAGTGAGTGAGTGTTTCTAAAAAGTTTAGGAATGATATATATATATATATATATATATATCGAGAGTCCTCATAAGCTTTCCAATCCCCTCCTAGGGGATAAATACGAGCGTAGACCCAATCTTGTGCAAAATACGTTTATTTTATCTCACATGTAGTCCGCCATGACGCGTTTCAGCCGATGACCGGCCTTGATCACATGACATCGCTAAGACTGTGTCAACCCAATTTAAAGTGCCAGTGCTTGCAACCATATTAATAGACATAGACAAAATACTATCCATGGTTCCACATCATTGCATAAATGCATTGCAAATATATCCCAATCATGAAAATACATAAAAGGGAATTATAATAAGTATATACCATGGCATACCCATTGTTTTGTAAAATGCCGGATAAAATACATAAGAACATTACGGCTTCAATGCCTCCATGTACCATTGCATTGCTTTTGATCTCCTATGTCTATGGTTCACTAGATGTTAAAATGCTTAAATCCCCTAAAAAATGTGTGTAAAAATGTATTCACTTTTAACCTTGGTGCTCAACCTCTATATAATTAAATGGAGCTAATTGCCATATTTTACGGTTCTGTCAGTCAATGGTGTTGAAGTATAAATACTGTTATCATACATCATATTATCTGAACCATCTACAATATGGAAACTATACATATCCATATACCAATTTGGCAAAAATACCAATTTAGTGACGAAGTGCTAAAAAATATATAATAAATAATAAAAAATGAAAAATATGCAAATTATCCTAAATTATAATGTGCTCACCTATCCTTACTCTGACAGCATTATATGTTGAAAATCACCCAATGCTCTGTCAGTGATAAGACTATATTGTTCAAAAATAGCCAATACCGAAAATTTCCTCAACACACCTATGGCGGCAGCTATATTAACGTAATGTTTTGGAGCTGCTCCCGTTGGGATGATTACAGTGCAAGATAAAGTGGGTCATGGGAGGATCCATTCATAGACATGTCTTAAATATTACATTTCTCAGTTGATTCCCCAGTGTATTCATAAATACCTGACTATATAAATATATATGTCGACATCTTTTGGCCACTTTTACTGCCCAGTAAGGGTTGTCTGGCCTTCCTCAGGACAAGCGATCCTGTTCTCACCCTTTTCAGGTAAATATCCTGGTATTCAAAGAGACATATGTGTTAGAAAAAGTTTTTGGGCATACACAGACCTTACTTGTCACTTACTGTGTAGACACTCTCGGGTGTTTCTGAAATGACAAACACTTCACATAAATACAACACCAAACATTTTCCACTACACATATATATTGCTCCCCACGGAGCTATGCTTTATATATATATATATATATATATATATATATATATATATATATATATACTATATATATATATATATATATATATATATTCACTGATAAAACCAAAGGTTTCAGGGACGCTATAGTTAGGAATTAGCATTTAAAAAACCTTAGATATTCACTGAAAAAACCACATGTTTCAGGGGCGTTATGATTAGGCTTACATTTCACTCATACAAAACCAGAGAAATTCTGCCGTTATAGTTAGCTGAGCTAACTATAACTCACGCCCCGCAATGCACTGCTGATGACATCACATATTACATCACCATGTAATGTCATGAGTGATGTAATATGTGACGTCATCAGCAGTGCATTGCGGGGCGTGAGTTATAGTTAGCTCAGCTAACTATAACGGCTGAATTTCTCTGGTTTTGTGCAAGTGAAATGTAAGCCTAACTATAACGTCCCTGAAATCTGTGGTTTTTTCAATGAATATCTAAGGTTTAATAAATGCTAATTCCTAACTATGACATCCCTGAAACCTGTGTTTTTTCAGTGAATTTCTAAGGTTTTTTAAATGCTAATCCCTAACTAGAACGTCCCTAAAACCTGTGGTTTTTTCAGTGAATTTGTAATATTTTTTAAATTCTAATTTCTAACTATGCCTACATAGGTAGGACTTGTACAGAAAGAGGAAGAAAGGTGCAGAAAGAAGCAAGAGAAGTGCAGAAAGAGGCAAAAGAGGTGCAGAAAGAAGAAGAAAGTTGCAGAAAGAAGCAAGAAAAATGCAGAAAGAGGCAACAGAAGTCCAGAAAGAGGAAGAAAGGTGGAGAAAGAAGCTAGAGAAGTGCAGAAAGAAGCCACAGAGGTGCTGCAGAAAGAGGCCTACTTTGACTGTACAATTGCACAGACTCATACAAAGTAGCCTAATCACTAATCCTTCTCCCAAGATGTCTTAAACCTCACTTTTCTCTTGAAGGTTCACTATTCATTGACTGCTCAGAATGTTTGGCGTACCAAATGTAAAACAGCAATCCTAACCATGTCAATGTTGTAAGTCTGACCACGTTTGTGAAGGTATGCATGTGTGTGTGTCTGCTTTTACCTGGTGACATTTTACATAAAAATAAACATGCAAATACTTGAATACCTGTGTTTCAAACAGTATACTCTGTAAATTTGTGTACAAAACGGTGTATGTATTTCTTTCTGCTCATAATACAGGGCACATGGGTATTCAATAGTATATTTGAGGGGCTCTATAATACCTATATACATAAGGCATGTCTGCCTGTGCAATTGAATGACAGAGCAGAACTGAGAAGATTTGACCACCTATAGGGGAAGCTACCCGCTTATTAAGCTACCATCTTCAGATGCATAACACATGTACAAGTAGACATATACCTCAGTCACAAGAGCACGCAGACCTTTAAACTTGACAGCTTGCACTTCCCATTTGAATACAGAAAGAGGCAAGAGAAGTACAGAAAGAAGCAAGAGAATTGCAGAAAAAAACAAGAGAGGTGCAGAAAGAGTGAGAAATGTGCAGAAAGAGGCAGGAGAAGTGCAGAAAGAGGCAAGAGAAGTACAGAAAGAGGCAAGAGAAGTACAGAAAGAGTCAAGAGAGGAGCAGAAAGAGGCAAGGGAGGTGCAGAAAGAGGGAAGAGGGGTGCAGAAAGAGGGGTGCAGAAAGAAGCAAGAGAAGTGCAGAAAGAAGCACCAGAGATGCAGAAAGAAGCAAGAGAAGTGCAGAAAGAGGCAAGGAAGGTACATAAAGAGGCAAGAGAGGTGCAGAAAAAGGGAAGAGGGGTACAGAAATAGGCAAGAGGGGTACAGAAAGAAGAAAGAGGTACAGAAAGAAGCAGGAGAAGCGCAGAAAGAAGCAACAGGGGTACAGAAAGAGGCAACAGGGGTGAAGAAAGAGGGAAGAGGGATGGAGAAAGAGGCAAGGGGGTGCAGAAAGAGGCAAGAGAGTTGCTGCAGAAACAGGCAAAAGAGGAGCAGAAAGATGGAACAGGGGTGCAGACAGAGGCAAGAGAGGTGCAGAAAGAGGGAAGAGGGGTGCAGAAAGAGGCAAGAGGGGTACAGAAATTTGCAAGAGAGGTGCAGAAAGAAGGAAGAGCAGTGTAGAAAGAACCAACAGAGGTGCAGAAAGAGGCAAGATGGGTTCAGAAAGAGGCAAGAGAAGTGCAGAAAGAAGCAAAAGAATTGCAGAAAGGCAAGAGAACTGCAGAAAGAGGCAAGAGAGGTGCAGAAAGAGGCAAGAGAGGTGCACAAAGAGGGAAGAAGGGTGCAGAAAGAGGCAAGAGGGGTGCAGAAAGAAGCAAGAGGGGTACAGAAAGAGGCAAGAGAAGTGCAGAAAGAAGCAACAGAGGTGCAGAAAGAGGCAAAAGAGGTGCAGAAACAGGCAGGAGATGTACAGAAAGAAGGAACAGGGGTGCAGAAAGAGGCAAGAGAGGTGCGGAAAGAGGGAAGAGGGGTGCAGAAAGAGGCAAGAGGGGTGCAGAAAGAAGCAAGTAAGGTGCAGAAAGAGGCAACAGAGGTACAGAAAGAGGCAAGAGAGATGGAGAAACAGGCAAGAGAAGTACAGAAAGAGACAAGGGGAGTGCTGAAAGAAGCAACAGAGGTGTAGAAAGAAGCAAGAGGTGATGAAAGAGACAAGAGAGTTGCAGAAAGAGGGAAGAGGGTGCAGAAAGAGACAAGAGAAGTGCAGAAGGAAGCAACAGAGGTGCAGAAAGAGGCAAGAGAGGTGCAGAATGAAGCAAGAGAGATGCAGAAAGAAGGGAGGTGCAAAAAGCTGAAGAGATGTGCAGAAAGAGGCAAGAGAAGTGCAGAAAAAGTAAGAAAGGTGCAGAAATAAGCAAGAGAAATGCAGAAAGAGGCAAGAGAGGCGCAGAAAGAAGCAAGAGTGGATTGCGCACCATTAGTACCAATTTAACACCCACATTTAGCAATAAGTAACAGGTGACTATTCCAGGTTTGCAAAGGGCCTTCCACCACGCTGTACCACTTGTCGCTCCATTTTTGGTAACGTTTGAGCCGTTTGAACTAGAAACAAGGTTTTTTTGCTCAAATCTGCAGATTATGCAGCAGATGATGGATTGTGTGGGAAATGCGGAAAATGTATAATTGTGCGAAAATCGTTGCAGCCGAACAGTCGCATAATTCAAGTGGTCCTGTTCATACCTCTGACTAGGTTCCTCAGTGGTTCCTTCTTTTTTGTCTCATTGAGTTTATAGTTTAGCTCCTATGGAAACGACAAAGACTAAATCTGAGGTTACCACTCCACAGCACAGACTACCATATCACATAATTACGCTCCATAACACATAATCCCAATCTACATAATTCATATACACTAAATACCACATACTTTCTTCCACATATTTTCACTGCACAACATACCACAAAATTTCACTACACACAACGTGCATCCACTGCACTCCAAAAAACATTAGTAAAAAACATTTACATTTACAATGCCAATAGCTCTAACTCTCGCCAATGAGAGACCTATTACAATGCAAATGCTTCTTTAACTAGTAGTAGCGTTTGCAGAGTGGTGGAGAAAGGGGGCTGGGCCTCCTACCAGCGCTCAGGAATTCTGCTGCGTAGGGCTTACAGGAGGTACCAGGAGGGCTTCTTGGCCCCCAAAGTCCCTCAGGAGTAAAGTGGACTTCATCCCCCAACCAGTAGTGTGCCAGGAGGCACGTTTGCAGAGTGGTGGAGAAAGGAGGGCATGGCCTCCGAAGACCTCTTAGCAATCCCACTGTGTGGGACTTACTGGAGGTAACAGGAGGGGTAGTTGGCCCCCAAGGAGATCCTTGGGGCCAACAACCCCTCCTATTACCTCCTGTAAATCCCACACACCAGGATTACTAAGTTCTCATAGCGGCCATGCCCCCTTTGGCCACCACTATGCAAATGTCTCGCTGGCGTGCTCTTGGATGAGGATTGAAGTCCCCTTCGCTGCTGGGGTCATTAGGGGCCAACTAGCCTACCTGTTACCTCCAGTAAGCCCCACACAGTAGGATTGCTGAGAGGTGGACACAAATTATTGAAAAGGGAGGGGGTGCACAGCCCCCCTCCCAAGGCCGATTACGGCCCCGGGGACCCCATCACCCGGGGCTAGGCCTTTGTTTAGTTTTTTTTTAAAGGGGAAGGGGCTCCCCAGGCCGATTTCGGCCCCCGGGGCCCGGCAAAAACTTTTTTTATGGAAGGGGGGCTGCATGGCCCCCCATGCCCCGGGCCTGCACTGCCTTTTTAAAAAAATAATTTTGAGGGGGCCGCGTGGCCCCCTCCTGAGGCCAATTTTGGCCCCAGAGACACCATGCCCCGGGGCTTGGCCATAATGTTGGGGACCGCGGGGGAGCCCCAATGCCCCCGCGGTCCCTGCCGGCTCCCCGACTCCTGCGGGAGCCGGCGTTGCTTTTGGGCAAAGGGAGCTGCAAACATGCAGCTCCCTTTGCCCAAAAGCAATGCTGCTTCGCTTCATGGAAGCGAGAGCAGTTTTCCTGCTCTCGCTTCTATGAAGTGAAGCAGAAGTTTGCCATAGCAAACTGGTATGTCCCGGGTGGGCACTCCAGGACATTGCTGGAGCCGGCCCTGGGGGATGGTGGTCCCCAGGGCCATGGAGGGCTCCATGAGGAGGGCCGCGTGGCTCCCCTCCATCAAATTTAAAGCCCCAGGGAGGTGGTGGTCCCCGGGGCCGGGGGTCCACAATGGTCCCCCGCATTTTAATTAATGAATGCCCAGGGGAGTTGGTGGTCCCCAGGGCAGTGTGGGGGGGCAGGAGCCCCCCACACTACATTAAAGAAATTAAAGCCCCTGGGAAGTGGCAGTTCCTGGGACTTGGGGGGCCCGCGAGGCCCCTACACCATTAATTAATGAATGCCCTGGGGAAGTGGTGGTCCCTGGGGCAGTGTGGGGGGCAGGAGGCCCCCCATACTTTCTTTTAATGAAAATCCTAAGGGAGGTGGTGGTCCCCGGGGCTGCAGGGGCCCTGCAGGGCCCCCGCATCATATTTTGGCAGTGCCCCCGGGACCTTACTCTTTCTGCACCTCTCTTTTTTTCTGCACTTCTCTTGCTTCTTTCTGTACTTCATCACCTGTTTCTGTATTCAAATGGGAAGTGCAAGCTGTCGAAGTGCAAGCTGTCGGGACCGCACTTCATTTTTCTAAAAACATTTAGTCAGGATTCACGGACCCTATGCGAATCCCGCTGAAAATATTTTAAAAATGCTTTTTTTGGCCCTCAGGGTCCCTGTGGAACCCCCTGAGCAGGCCTTGGGAATCAGGGTGTTTCTACCCTGCCCCCTTTTCTTGTTTTTTAACCTTTTTTCTTGTGACTCGGTTCAACCGAGTCACAAGATGGCTGCCAACACTTCCTGGTTGGAACTGTTGGCAGCCAGAGTCAAACTTGAGATCGGGAGCGTTAGCGGATCCACCGCGGTCACCAGATATTAATATTTCTAAATGTATGAATTTCTCAGGAACTACTGAACGTATTTGCACCATTTAACAAAAAGAGTGCACTCTGGACCAAGAGCTACCTTTCTGCCAAATTTGGTGTAATTCCGTTTAGCAGTTCGGGCTGTAGCTGCGACAAAAGTTTCCTATGGAAATGAACATGGAGAAAACGCCTTTTGGGACCCACTTTCTTTCTCAGCTCCGCTTGACGAATAACCCCGAAACTTTCAAGACAGGTGCTGACCTGAGCGAGCCATTAGTTTTGAAAATTTTGCGAAGATTCGTCAGGAAAACTGCTCTCACTTCCATGAAGCGAAGCAGTATTGCTTTTGGGCAAAGTGAGCTGCATGTTTGCAGCTCCCTTTGCCCAAAAGCAATGCTGGATCCCGCAGGAGGCAGGGAGCCGGTCAGGGACTGTGGGGGCATTGGGGCTCCCCGCGGTCCCCAACAATATGGCCATGTCCCGGTGGATGGCGTCCCCGAGGCCAACATTGGCCTCAGGAGGGGGGCCAGGCGGCCTCCTTCCATAAAAAATGTTTTTTGCTGGGCCCAAGAGGATGTGGTCCCCGGGGCCGTAATCGGCCTCGGGAGGGGGGCCGCACACCCCCCTCCCTTTTCAATAATGTTTTTTTTTTTAAATGGCTCAGGCCCCAGGGGATGGAGTCCTTGGGGCCCAAAAGGGCCAAGGGAAGGGGGGCCACACAGCCCCCCTTCCTAAAAAAAGAAACAAGCAACTCGCTGGAGGCCCCACCCCCTCCTTGCACTACTCTGCAAACGTGCCTCTTGGCACGCTCTGGGTTGGGGGATGAAATCCCCTTCACTGTTGAGGGTCCTTAGGGGCCAACTAGCCCACCAGGTATCTCTAGTAAGCCCCACACAGTAGGATTGCTGAGAGGTGGTCCGAGGCCATGCCCCTTTTTACAACACTCTGCAAACGCATCTCTTAGCGCACTGCTGGTGGGGCAATGAGGTCCCATTGTGTCCTGAGGACTTCAGGACTAAAGTGGACTTCATCCCCCAAGCAGTAGTGCGCCAGGAGGTGTGTTTGCAGATCAGTGTAAAAAGGGGGTGTGGCCTCTGATCACTCTCAGCAATCCAGCTGTGTGGGGCTTACTAGAGGTAACAGGAGGACTAGTTAGCCCCCAGGGACCATCAGGAGGTAAGGGGACTTCATCCCCCAACCAAGAGCACACCAGGAGATGTGTTTACAGAGTGATGGAGAAAGGGGGCGTGGCCTGTGTCCACCTCTCAGCAATCCCACTGTGTGGGGCTTACTGGAGGTAACAGGTAGGCTAGTTGGCCCCTAAGGACCCCCAGCAGCGAAGGGGACTTCAATCCCCATCCAAGAGCGTGCCAGGGAGCGCGTTTGCAGAATGGTGGACAAATGGGGTGTGGTCTGCTATGAGACCTTAGCAATCCTGCTGTGTGGGACTTACTGGAGGTAATACAAGGGCGAGTTGGCCCCCAAGGATGTGCTTGGGGGCCAACACGCCCTCCTGTTACCTCTTGTGAGTCCCACACAGTGAGATTGCTAAGAGGTCTTCGGAGGCCATGCCCTTTTTCTCCACCACTCTGCAAACATGCCTCCTGGCACACTACTGGTTGGGGGATGAAGTCCACTTTACTCCTGAGAGACTTTAGGGGCAAAGAAGCCATCCTGGTACCTCCTGTAAGTCCTACGCAGCGGAATTCCTGAGCGCTGGTCAGAGGCCCAGCCCCCTTTCTCCACCACTCTGCATACGCGACTACTAGTTAAAGGAGCATTTGCAATGTAATAGGTCTCGTATTTGTGAGAGTTAGAGATATTGGCGTTGTAAATGTAAAAGTTTTTTACTAATGTTTTTTGGAGTGGAGTGGATGTATGTGATGTGTAGTGAAATTATGTGGTATGTTGCGCTGTGAAATTATGTGGAAAGAAAGTATGTGGTATTTAGTGTATAGGAATTATGTAGAGTAGGATTATGTGTTATAGAGAGTAATTGTGTGGTATGGTAGTCTGTGTTGTGAAGTGGTAACCTCAGGTTTAGTCTTCCTCATTTCCATAGAAGCTAAACTATAAACTCAATGAGACAAAAAAAGAAGGAGCCACTGAGGAGCACTTCTGCACCTAGTCAGAGGTATGAGCAGGGCCACTAGAATCATGCGACTGTTCGGCTGCACCGATTTTCGCACAATATACATTTTCTGCATTAGCCACATCATCCATCATCTGCTGCATAATCTGCAGATTTGAACAAAAAAAACCTTGTTTCTAGCTCAAACGGCTCAAACGTTACCAAATAAGCAGCAAAAAGTGTTACAGCGTGGTGGAAGGCCCTTTGCAAACCTAGAATGGTCACCTGTTCCTTATTGCTAAATGTGGGTGTTAAATTGGTAATAATGGTGCGCAATCCACTCTTGCTTCTTTCTGTGCCTCTCTTTCGTCTTTCTTCATTTCTCTTGCTTCTTTCTGCACCTTTCTTCCTTTTTCTGCACTTCTCGTGCCTCTTTCTGCACATCTCTTCAGCTTTCTGCACCTCCCTTCTTTCTGCACCTCTCTTGCCTCTTTCTGAACCTCTGTTGCTTCTTTCGGCACCCCTCTTGCCTCTTTCTGCACCGCTCTTTCTGCACCGCTCTTACCTGTTTCTGCAACTCTCTATCCTCTTTCTGCAGTTCTCTTGCCTCCTTCTGCACCTCTGTTGCCTCTTTCTGCACCTCTGTTGCTTCTTTAGGCACCCCTCTTGCCTCTTTCTGCACCGCTCTTTCTGCACCGCTCTTACCTGTTTCTGCAACTCTCTATCCTCTTTCTGCAGTTCTCTTGCCTCCTTCTGCACCTCTGTTGCTTCTTTCTGCACTTCTCTTGCTTCTTTCTGCACCCCTCTTGCCTGTTTCTGCACCTCACTTGTCTCTTTCTGCACCTCTCTTGCTTCTTTCTGCACCCCTCTTGCCTCTTTCTGCACCCCTTTTCTCTCTTTCTGTACCTCTCTTGCCTCTTTCTGCACCCCTGTTGCCTCTTTCTGCACCTCTCCTGCCTGTTTCTGCACCTCTCTTGGCTCTTTCTGCACCTCTGTTGCTTCTTTCTGCACCTCTGTTGCTTCTTTCTGTACTTCTCTTGCCTCTTTCTGCACCTCTGTTGCTTCTTTCTGCACTTCTCTTGCTTCTTTCTCCACCCCTCTTGCCTGTTTCTGTACCTCACTTGTCTCTTTCTGCACCTCTCTTGCCTGTATCTGCACCTCTCTTGCCTCTTTCTGCACCTCTGTTGGCTCTTTCCACACCTCACTTGCTTCTTTCTGCACCCCTCTTGCCTCTTTCTACACCCCTTTGCTCTCTCTCTGCACCTCTCCTGCCTGTTTCTGCACCTCTCTTGGCTCTTTCTGCACCTCTGTTGCTTCTTTCTGCACTTCTCTTGCCTCTTTCTGTACCCCTCTTGCCTCTTTCTACACCTCTGTTGCTTCTTTCTGTACTTCTCTTGCCTCTTTCTGCACCTCTCTTGCTTCTTTCTGCAACCCTCTTGCCTCTTTCTGTACCAATATTCCCTCTTTGTGCCCCTCTCTTGCCTCTTTCTGCACCTCTCTTGCCTCTTTCTGCAGTTCACTTGCCTCTTTCTGCACCACTGTTGCTTCTTTCTGCACTTCTATTGCCTCTTTCTGCACCCCTGTTGCCTCTTTCTGCACCTCTGTTGGTTCTTTCTGCACTGCTCTAGCTTCTTTCTGCACCTCTCTTGCAAATTTCTGCACACCTCTTGCCTCTTTCTGTACCCCTCTTCCCTCTTTCTGCACCTCTCTTGCCTCTGTCTGCTCCCCTGTGCCCTCTTTCTGCTCCTCTTTTGCCTGTTGCTGCAACTCTCTTGCCTCTTTCTGCAGTTCTCTTGCCTTCTTCTACACCTCTGTTGCTTCTTTCTGCACTTCTCTTGCTTCTTTCTGTACCTCTCTTGCTTCTTTCTGCACCCCTCTTGCCTCTTTCTGCACCCCTCTTCCCTCTTTCTGCACCTCTCTTCCCTCTTTCTGCACCTCTCTTGCTTCTTTCTGCACTTCTCTTGCCTCTTTCTGCACCTCTGTTGCTTCTTTCTGCACTTCTATTGCTTCTTTCTGCACCTCTCTTGCTTCTTTCTGCACCCCTGTTGCCTCTTTCTGCACTCGCCTTCCCTCTTTCTGTACCTCTTGCCTCTTTCTGCACCTCTGTTGCTTCGTTCTGCACCTCTGTTACTTCTTTCTGCACTTCTCTTGCTTCTTCCTGCACCTCTCTTGCTTCTTTATGCACCCTTATTCCCTTTTTCTGCACCTCTCTTGCCTCTTTCTGCACCTCTCTTGCCTCTTTCTGCACCTCTGTTGCTTCTTTCTGCACTTCTCTTGCTTCTTTCTGCACCTCTCTTGCTTCTGTCTGCACCCCTCTTACCTCTTACTGCACCTCTCTTCCCTCTTTCTGCACCTCTCTTGCTTCTTTCTGCACCTCTGTTCCTTCATTCTGCACTTCTCTTGCTTCTATCTGCACCTTTCTTGCTTCTTTTTCCACCCCTCATTTGCCTCTTTTTGCAGCCCTCTTCCCTCTTTTTGCACCTCTCCTGCCTGTTTCTGCACCTCTCTTGGCTCTTTCTGCACCTCTGTTGCTTCTTTCTGCACTTCACTTGTTTTTTTCCGCACCTCTCTTGCTTCTTTCTGCAACCCTCTTGCCTCTTTCTGCTCCTCTTTTGCTTCTTTCTGCACTTCTCTTGCTTCTTTTTGTACCCCTCTTGCCTCTTTCTGCACCCCTCTTTGCTCTTTCTGCACCTCTCTTGCCTCTTTCTGCTCCTCTCTTGCCTCTTTCTGCACTTCTCCTGCCTCTTTCCGCACTTCTCCTGCCTCTTTCTGCACATTTCTTACTCTTTCTGCACCTCTCTTGTTTTTTTCTGCACTTGTCTTGCTTCTTTCTGTACTTCCCTTGCCTCTTTCTGTATTCAAATGGGAAGTGCAAGCTGTCAAGTTTAAAGGTCTGCGTGCTCTCGTGACTGAGGTATATGTCTACTTGTACATGTATTCTCACATGTGTTATGCATCTGAAGATGGTAGCTTAAAAAGCCGGTAACTTCTCCTATAGGTGGTCAAATCTTCTCAGTTCTGCTCTGTCATTCAGTCGCACAGGCAGACACGTCTTATGTATATAGGTGTTATAGAGCCCCTCAAATATTCTATTGAATACCCTTGTGTCCTGTATTATGAGCAGAAAGAAATACATACACCTTTTTGTACACAAATTTACAGAGTATGCTGTTTGAAACACAGGTATTCAAGTATTTGTATGTTTATTTTCATGCAACATGTCACTAGGTAAAAGCAGAGACATACACATGCATACCTCCACAAACTTGGTCACTCTTACAACAGTGATATGGTTAGGATTGCTGTTTTACATTTGGTACGTCTAACATTCTGAGCAGTCGGTGAATAGTGAACCTTCAAGAGAAAAGTGAGGTTTAAGACATCTTGGGAGAAGGATTAGTGATTGGGCTACTTTGTATGAGTCTGTGGAATTGTACAGTCAAAGTAGGCCTCTTTCTGCACCTCTGTTGCTTCTTTTGCACTTCTTTTGCTTCTTTCTCCACCTTTCTTCCTCTTTCTGGACTTCTGTTGCCTCTTTCTTCATTTTTCTTGCTTCTTTCTGCATCTTTCTTCCTCTTTCTGCACCTCTCTTGCCTCTTTCTGCACTTCTCTTGCTTCTTTCTGCACCATTCTTCCTCTTTCTGTACATGTCCTACCTATGTAGGCATAGTTAGAAATTAGCATTGATAAAAACATAGAAATTCACTGAAAAACCACAGGTTTCAGGGACATTATAGTTAGTGTTTAGCATTTAAAAAACCTTAGAAATTCAATGAAAAAAACACAGGTTTTAGGGACGTTATAGTTAGGAATTAGCATTTAAAAAACCTTAGATATTCACTGAAAAAACCACAGGTTTCAGGGATGTTATAGTTAGGCTTACATTTCATTCGTACAAAACCAGAGAAATTCAGCTGTTATAGTTAGCTGAGCTAACTGTAACTCGCGCCCCCGCAATGCACTGCTGATGATGTCACATATTACACCACTCATGACATAGTCAGTGACATCACTGATGACATCACTGATGACATCTCAAATGACATCACTGATGATATCATCTACTTAATATCTAATGCACCTCCTCACACCCTAATATAACCTTTCATACACCCAAAATACTCAAAATACTCAAAAATATAGACTACTTTTCTCGAAACCATAGACACACCAATACCAATTAGTACATACCCACTCACTGATTCATAGGTCTACGCACACATCCACTCACTCGCCCATACATTTACTCATACATGCAGTCGCTCATCAATACAGCCACTGATATATGCACTCATACACCCATACAGACACTCACACACCTCCACTCATCCATAGAGTTACTCACACAACTATTCAGTTACCCAAAGAATCAATCACACTGCCATTTACTCACCTATACAGTTATACACACACCACCTCACTTATTCATACAGATACTAACACTTACTCTCTTTTACAACCAATGACACAAGCACACACTTATCCATACAGCCACTCTCAAAATCACTCACTCCCACATATAGTCAATTATATACTCCAACACTCACATATACTGCCTTTCACATATGTAGTTACTCAAACATATACCACTGAGACATCCATTCACTCACCAACAACGCCATACGCACACTCACTTACCCATACAGCCCCTCAAGATACACTCATGAACCCATATACCCAGTGAATCACCCACTCACACATCCATACAGGGAGTCACACACCCCTCACGCACCCACACAGACACTCAGGCACCCATACAGATACTCAGACAAGTAATCAATAACCCATATAGACACTCATGTAGCTACTCCCGAACCCATGCAGCCACTTACACACCAACTGACAGACTGATACAGACATTCACACAGATTAGTCATTCACCCATGCATTCACTAAGACCAGTTTAATCACTCACTTATACAGTCAGTCACACACCCAACAAATCATCATCCATACAGACACTCATACACCCACTCATTCTTCAATACACCTATATATATATAACATTCTTAAACTTTTTAGAAACACTCACTCACTGGATGATGTCATCAGTGATGTCATTTGAGATGTCATCAGTTATGTCATCAGTGATGTCACTGACCATGTCATGAGTGATGTAATATGTGACGTCATCAGCAGTGCTTTGCGGGGTGCGAGTTATAGTTAGCTCTGCTAACTATAACGGCTGAATTTCTCTGGTTTTGTACGAGTTTAATATAAGCCTAACTATAAAGTCCCTGGAACCTGTGTTTTTTTCAGTGAATATATATATATATATATATATATATATATATATATATATATATATATATATATGTTTGTGGCAATCAAACAGCCAATAAAAGTGATTGTCTGTTATCAGTCACTATACTCAGGATATGCTAGGCGGTAATGGCTGTGGAGGAACATATTCAAGTGTGTGCTCATAACTGTGCCCACATGTGGAAAGTCTATTCTCTTGTTGGATGCAGGTAGACGTTGTATTATAGGAACAAGTGGGAAAGTGTGAACACAATATTTCTCTCTATCCAAGAGCTAATAAATAGAGGAGGACTGTTCCCTGTACAACCTATTAGTTTTGCATCTTCGTCTCCATTAGAGGTTGCTTAGCTGGTGCCAAGGGATCTCCTTGTTACGGCCGTTTATATTGCTCGGCATCCTACAGATCCATTTCTGTTCCCTTTTGAGGAGAAAAGTCTTGATTTCTTTCGCATTTGGGGAATAGGTTTGTCTAGAATGGTCCAATGGATGTCTTCTACTTTGTGGTTTGCCTCTGTGAAGTGAGTCGTGAGTTTGGTCATGGTTTTTTCGCATTTTATGTTGCTCTTATGTTCTGTTATTCGTACCTTCACCTTGCTGGTCATCATCCCTTTATATAAGAGGTTGCACGGGCAGTGGATTAGATAGATGACATTTTCAGAATTGCAATTTGTATGTTTAGTTTGAACCCAGGGATATTTCAGCCCTACTTCCACAGTTTTTGAACTACTAGTTAAGGAGCACACTCCACAACTCCTGCAAGGAGTGTTGCCTACAACAGGCAGGAGGTCCCACAATCTGGGTTTTTGGGTCTGGACACTGGGTTGTGGTCTCATATGCACCAACATGTCCCTAATACTTGTGCTCTTTCTGAAGGAAAACATAGGTGTTGTGATTTGTAAGTCACTTGAATTCAGGATCTGCCAATTTTTTGTTATTTTTTTTTCACTTTATTTGAGGCTGTGCTGAATGTTGTCACACAGATTGTCCTGTCCATCTTTTTCCTCTCCTTGTTCTCTTGTTCTTGTTATTCTAGTTCCTTGCACGCCATTGTGCTTGGTATATGACCTGCTCAGGGTAATTCTTCTCATGCAGTTTATACCATAGTTTCTCCGATTCCAATTTCTAACCTGCTACAATGGAACAGTTTCTACGAAGACGTAGGAACTATACAAAGGGTCAATTTGGGGTGGAAGCTGTTGAAGGACAGTAAATTGTTCCTGTCAGTCAGTTTATGTAAACCTGTGTGATCAATCTTCCCTCTCTCGCTTTTATCTCAAGATCCAAAAAGGGCAGTGCGGTGTTTGTAATAGTGAAGGTGAAGTGCAGAAGAGGATTTCTCTCATTTAGCCACACTTGAAAATCTGTCAACAAGCTCAGGTCCCCTCTCCATATCACCAGGATATCATTGATAAAATGTCGCCATAATCTGATGCATGCTGTCCCAGGAGAATCTTCTGGGTATATATGCAGTTTTTCAAATTCTGCCATGTTGAATTCAAAAAAGTTTTTTGTCAATGCTATCCTTGCCAGGTCCAGTATAAATGCTCTTGGTGTCTGGTATTCCCACTCCTCCTGGTATAGAGTGTCCTCGATAACCCTCAGTGCCTCGTTCTAGGGTATATCTGTGTAGAGGGATTCAATATCCAGGCCAATCAGAAATTCAGATGTGGGATCAAATCCCAAGTCCCTTAGTAGATTGAGGACGTCCCGAGTGTCTTTTAAATATGATGCCATCTTCTGGACTAACGGTTTAAGAAAAAAGTCACGAAATTGCAAAAGTGGTTCAAGTATTGAGCCAATACCTGACACTATGAGCCGTCCTGGTGGGGGTCTGGATGGTTTATGCACCTTCGGGAGAGTGTACAAATATGGTATTACTGGGTTCTCTTTGCATAAGAAGGATGCTTCATGGTGGGAAATCCATTTATTACTCATCGCCTCGTTTACCAGTCCTCCGATTTATTTTCTCAGATCTGGTGTAGGATCCATCGGCAGTATCTTGTAATGCCGCCTTTCAGACAACCTTTCCAAAAAAGGGGAGTGATTCTGTTAAGGACCTAAGAGGCTGGAATCCGTTTAAACAATACAATTAACAATTGCCTCTTGGACCATCGATATTCTGCTTAGATTTAATGTCTTTTTAGTTCTAAAAAGACATTAAATCTAAGCTGAATTCAGACGGCTTAGAAACGGACTTTCATAGGTTTTTCCCTGACCTCAACACCTTGGACCCAAGAATAATTTTTGTATCAAGGAGGCATAAATCAACAGGGCCCGATACATTATAAAAATAGAGTAGGACTATTCTAATTGATACCATGAAGATTTGTGTAATGTATGTTAAGGTTTGATGTTTCACTGTACATAGAGTCTGAAGTACAATATCTGTTGAAGTAAGCCTTTTGTGTGTGTAACTAACTGTTTTTGTCATAAGAGAAAAAGAAAAAACAAACAAAAGAAATAATATACTTTTTGATAAGACGAACAATGTGTTGAAATGTATTAATTCCTGAGTAAATGTTTGTTGTACGGCTCTCATCTTTCTGCACAAAAAGAAAATGAAGTAAAACATAGTTTATTAAGATAAACACACTCGCAGGTACTAATTAAAAGACTCGCAAAGTTAAAAGATCAGAATATCGATGGTCCAAGAGGCAACTGTTAATTGTATTGCCTTTCAGACAACAGGCGTAAACATTCCTGCTTGTTGGCATCTTTGGTTTGTATGATGATTGCTCCCCCTTTATCCGCCGGTTTTATGACAATGTCATGATTATGTTTGAGTTCCTGGATAGCTTCCCTCTCAAGTTTAGTCAGATTCCTGAAAGGGTGACTGTAGTAATCTCCTTCACCTCCCCAGTAGCATCTAAGAATGTTCCTGTTTGAATGTGAATTACCTGTTAGTATCCTGGGAGCTGTGGAGGCTAACGGTCAATAAACATGAAGTCTCTACTCTCACCTGTGTTTGTCTGATTACTTCAATTTGGCGACGAGTTGGTTGACCGTTAAGTGCCTTCATCCACGCGTGAAGTCTCCCGCTGTGTTTGCCTGCCTTGCCAGTCCGGTGTTCCAGTGCCTTGCCAGTTCGGCGTTCCAGTTGAAAAACCTGATGCTGCTTTTCCTGTGAAGAGCCCACCAACCCTTCAGCACATCCAGTATTACCCTTAACCTTCACACCGATGGGATCGTGGATCTCGGTGTTGTTTCTGGGTAATTAGCAGAGCATGGGCGCACCACAATCGTCACTCCCAGCTGTTCTCTGGCCATTGCGGGAAGTTCCTGTCTACAGAACAGTGAGTTACGGACGCCATTTGTGACTCTCTAGTCTTTATGGTCTCCGGAGGCGTGTTTGGTTTGCGGTTGTGCGTGTACTGTGTTTCTGCCACTCGGTCTCTTCTGTCGCCGTTTCGGAGCACAGAGATCCTCTCACTCTCACGGCCGCCACTTTCTGATGACGTGGTGGAACGTGTAGAGCATCATGGGTACTCACAAACTTTCTCTCGGGGGCCAAATTTACAGTGTGGTTTGTGGCCGAGGGCCGCACCGGTGGGGGTGGGGTCAGTGGGGGAGGGGGCGGGGCTAGAGCAAAAAAAAATAACTATGACCATGAGGTTGAACACAGGCCCCTGCAGCGGACGCTTTCGTCCACTGAGCCTCCAGACCCGGCATACACACATCTCTCTCTCTCTATCTATCTCTCTCTCTCTCGCTCTGTCTCCTTCCCTCTCTCTATCTCTCCCTCCCTCTCTCTCTGTCTCCCTCCCTCTCTCTCCGTCTCCCTCCCTCTCTCTCCCTCTCCCTCCCTCTCTCTCTCTATCTCTCTCTCTCTCCCTCCCTCTCTCTCTCTCCCTCTCTCTCTCTCTCTCTCTCTCTCTCCCTCTCTCTCTCCCTCTCTCTCTCCCTCCCTCCCTCTCTCCCTCCCTCTCTGTCTCACTCACTCTGTTTGTCTCCCTCTCTCTCTTTCTGTCTCCCTCTCTCTGTCTCCCTCCCTCTCTCTGTCTCCCTCCCTCTCTGTCTCCCTCTCTCTCTCTGTCTCCCTCCCTCTCTCTCCCCCTCCCTCTCTCTCTCTCCCTCCCTCTGTATCCCTCTGTCTGTCTCCCTCCCTCTGTCTCCATCTGTCTCCCTCCCTCTGTCTGTCGCCCTCCTCCCTGTCTGTCTCCCTCTGTCTGTCGCCCTCTTTCTGTCTCCCTCCCTCTGTCTCCCTCTCCCTCTCTCTGTCTCCCTCTCTCTCTCCCTCTCCCTCCCTCTGTCTGTCTCCCTCCCTCTGTCTGTCTCCCTCCCTCTGTCTGTCTCCCTCCCTCTCTCTCTGTCTCCCTCCCTCTCTCTCTGTCTCCCTCCCTCTAGCTCTGTCTCCCTCCCTCCCTCTCTCTCTGTCTGTCTCCCTCCCTTTCCCTCTGTCTGTCTCCCTCTGTCTGTCTCCCTCTGTCTGTCTCCCTCTGTCTCCCTCCCTCTGTCTCCCTCCCTCTGTCTCCCTCCCTCTATCTCCCTCTGTCTGTCTCCCTCTGTCTGTCTCCCTCCGTCTGTCTCCCTCCGTCTGTCTCCCTCCCTCCGTCTGTCTCCCTCCCTCTGTCTCCCTCCCTCTGTCTCCCTCCCTCTGTCTCCCTCCCTCTGTCTCCCTCTGTCTGTCTCCCTCTGTCTCCCTCTGTATCCCTCTGTTTCCCTCTCTGTCTCCCTCCCTCTGTCTCCCTCTCTCTCTCTCTCTCTCCCTCTCTCTCTCCCTCTCTGTCTCCCTCTCTGTCTCCCTCCCTCTGTCTCCCCCTCTCTGTCTCCCTCTCTCTGTCTCCCTCTGTCTATCTCCCTCTGTCTGTCTCCCTCTGTCTCCCTCCCTCTGTCTCCCTCCCTCTATCTCCCTCCGTCTGTCTCCCTCTCTCTGTCTCCCTCTCTCTGTCTCCCTCTCTCTGTCTCCTTTCCTCTGTCTCCCTCTGTCTGTCTCCCTCTCTCTGTCTCCCTCTCTCTGTCTCCCTCCCTCTGTCTCCTTCTGTTTCCCTCTGTGTCTCCCTCCCTCTGTCTCCCTCTCTCTCTCTCCCTCTCTCTCCCTCTCTGTCTCCCTCCGTCTCCCCTCTCTGTCTCCCTCTCTCTGTCTCCCTCCCTCTGTCTCCCTCCCTCTCTCTCTGTCTCCCTCCCTCTAGCTCTGTCTCCCTCCCTCTCTCTCTGTCTGTCTCCCTCCCTCCCTCTCTCTCTGTCTCCCTCCCTCTATCTCCCTCCCTCTATCTCCCTCTGTCTATCTCCCTCCGTCTGTCTCCCTCTGTCTGTCTCCCTCTGTCTGTCTCCCTCTGTCTGTCTCCCTCTCCCTCCCCCTGACTCCCTCCCTCTGTCTCCCTCTGTCTCCCTCTCTCTCTGTCTCCCTCTGTCTGTCTCCCTCCCTCTGTCTGTCTCCCTCTGTCTGTCTCCCTCTGTCTCCCTCTGTTTCCCTCTCTGTCTCCCCCTCTCTGTCTCCCTCTCTCTGTCTCCCTCTCTCTGTCTCCCTCTCTCTGTCTCCCTCTCTGTCTCCCTCTCTCTCTGTCTCCCTCTCTCTGTCTCCCTCTCTCTGTCTCCTTCCCTCTGTCTCCTTCCCTCTGTCTCCTTCCCTCTGTCTCCCTCTGTCTGTCTCCCTCTGTCTGTCTCCCTCTCCCTCCCTCTGTCTCCCCCTGACTCCCTCCCTCTGTCTCCCTCTGCCTCCCTCTGTCTCCCTCTCTCTCTGTCTCCCTTCCTCTGTCTGTCTCCCTCTCTCTGTCTCCCTTCCTCTGTCTGTCTGTCTCCCTCGCTCTGTCACGTCACCCCGCGTGTGTGTCAGCCCGGGCTGAGACAGCTTCCCAGGCGCACACACAGCCGCACCCGAGTACTTCACAGCCTCAGGTCTTTAAAAGACCATTCACTTGTTAATGAGGCTTTGTTGTATTTCACCTCTTCTTAGCGCCCCTGCATGGAGATGCAGGGGCGCTAAAAAGAGGTGAAATACAACAAAGCCTCATTAACAAGTGAATGGTTCTTTAAACAATCGCCCGGCCCCCATAGAGCGCTGCTGCAACCGGCGGTGTTTGCTGGCACTTAAAAAAAAAAAAGAAGAAAAAACACAGGTAGGTATCTGCAAGGTCCGCGGGCCGCCAAGGAAGGTTTGCCGGGCCGCCGGCGGCCCGCGGACCGTACTATGAGTACCCGTGGTGTAGAGTGAAGCAGCGAAGGGTTTTCTTGTTACGCAGTGGTGCTAGGCAACTGACTTTCTGGTCGTTACAGGTCGCCTCAAGTCACGCATGCGCAAGAGTGTGCTGATTGAAGTAGCGCACTGCGATGTTCGTGCTTGCAGCGTGCGTTCCACGATTTTATGCGCAAATCAGAGCGTTGCGTTTCAGAGTCACGCATGCGCTCTGCACAGTGTCTTCGGCATTCAAGTAGTGGCATCCCAGCAAACGGTGTAGGGGAGCGCGAGTTAAAGGACCGTTTCAAGTGGAGCGGTTGTTCAAGAAACGGAAAAGTGTTCACCCACAAGTAAGGAAAGCATCTTCTTGGGTCGTGTCGATAGTGAAAATAGTGAAGCAAAAGTTTATGACAATCATCACGCTCTGGGAAGCAAGCGTAAATAAAAAAAAAAGGAACTCACCAACCCAGCACATTTATTAAAGTGTACTTCTTTATTCCCTTCAACTTTGGAGAAACCATATTTTGCAGTGTGTGACATTTTAATATTCGAGTGCTTTTCTTGTCACTTTTGTTTTTCAGCTAGACCGGTATCTATAAGAGGTCGTTATCCGGATTGTTTTTTTGTTTTTTTTTTGCTCTGTTGTTACAAATTACCTTTGTTTTGCAGGTGGAGTTCATGTACTGATTGCTTTACAGGTGGACTTTCAATACTGTCTTTTGACGCTCACTCTGCGTGTGGACGTTAACCATACAATTTTTTTTTTTTTTTTTTAAAGTGTAAATTTTGTATTTTACTGCAGGGTGTGTATCACTGGTTAATTTGAAAAATGCAAAATGTACAAGCTCCTTCCCCCTTCTTACAGCTTCCAGGTGACCCACCAGTTAGGTGGAAGGTCTGGTACAGGGCCTTTGAAAAATATTTAGGCGCTATGGGAGGTAGCAGATTTAGCGCACAGAGGAAACGTTTCATCTTGGAGCACAATTTAGGGTTTGAAGGACAAGCTGTGTTAGAGCATCTTCCTCCTCTGGACGTAGTTCAGGGTGAGGATGAATTAGACGAATTTGAACAAGCTGTTAGAATGCTACAGAAACAGTTTGACGTAGAGAGCAGCCTGGTTGTAGCCAGACATAAATTTTTCACAAGGGAGCAAGACATGGATGAGAGCATTGTATCTTACGTGACAGCTCTTCGCATACTTGCGTCAGAATGTGAGTTTGAACATTTTACATCACAGCTTAATCGTGATCAAATTGTTGTTCATTCTAATGATAAAAAGGTGCAAGAGAAACTACTCACTCTAAAGAATCCCTCGTTACAAGAAACGATTTCCATAGTTAAGAGCATTGAGCTTTCGCAAAGGCGTCGCGAGAGTTGAAAACAGATAAAAATGTTGTAGGTGCTGTCAAAGATAGTAGAGACAAAAGTGACAAAGCGCAGGTTTCAAGTGATAAACCACAAACTGAGTCCAAAGGTATTAGGTATGTTCCTAACAGAAATGAGAAGAGGGGTGGTTTCTCAAAGAATGTGTGTAATAAATGTGGTTATCCAACTCATTTCCCCAATTCTAGGATTTGTCCAGCCAGGAACGCATCCTGTCGCAAATGTGGCAAACAGGGCCATTTTGCTAAAGTGTGTAGTTTTAGGGTAAGTGTGAGTGTGGTGTATGATGAAGAAAACAAATCTAATGCTGTGTGTGAGGTTGTTAGCTCCCTAACCGACCTAGTAGTAGTCGTCAAGGATGATTCTGAAGACTGTATCGACCCTGTCATTGAGATTATGGTGGATGGTAAGCTTCTTCACCTATTAGTCGATTCAGGGGCACGCATGACAATGATCACGGAGGAGCTTTTTGAGAGGACATGGGTTGACAAACCCCTTAATCCACCAGATAGGAGTCCTGTTTCTTACGAGGGCAGAAAAATTTAGTTATCTGGGTTTTTTTAAACGCTTCTCGTTTTTAAGGACAGACACATTCGAGGAAAGGTGTATGTAGCTAAGAAAGGGCTCAACATTCTTGGGTGGTACCACCAGGGATTGTTTGGGATGACACTCAGACCCGGTACTTTGGAGCAAGTTTCGGTGGTGGATGAACACGCTCTAGGTGATACATCGATTCCTTGGTTCGGAAAGTTTCACAAAGTCTTTGGAGACAGTTTAGGATGCATAAGTGGTTTTAAGCATTTAATCAAAGTTAAAGAGGGTGCAGTGCCTATTAAGCACAGATTACGCAATGTACCTTTTAGTGTCAGGGATGACCTTTCAGCAGAACTTAGGAGAATGTGTGAATCAGGGGTCATTGAACCCATTGAATCCTCCCTTTGGTTGTCCCCCTGGTCGTAGCGCGGAAAAAAATGGGAGCCTTAGGGTTTGCATTGATTTACGCAGCTTAAACAGAGAGATCTGGGTTGATTCATACCCTCTCCCTCGTATTGACGATATTTTGTCCAAGTTTGCTGGTGCGAAATTGTTCTCCAAGATCGATTTAGCATCAGCGTATCATCAAGTTGAACTAGACCCCACAACCAAACACTTAACTGCTTTTGTGTCACCCATAGGAACATTCCAATTCAGGAGGATGCCGTTCGGACTGGCTTCGGCGGCATCCGTTTTTCAACGCATTATGGAAAAAGTGTTGGAAGGTGTCACTGACACGGTCGTTTTCCAGGACGACATATTGGTTGCAGGGAAGAGCAAGGAATCACATGATAAAAATCTCACTCAGATTTTGGAGAAGTTAGAGGGTAAAGGCATAGTGGCAAATAAACTGAAATGTGTTTTTGCTGTCGAATCTATTGAGTATTTGGGGCACCGCATCTCTGGAGAAGGGATCGTCCCTAGGGAAGGCCTCATCGAGGCCATTGTGAATGCTCCTTGTCCTTCTTCAAAAGAACTGGTGTCTTCGTTTTTGGGAATGTGTGAATTCTACACTAAGTTTATTCCAAATTTTGCGGCAAAGACTGCACACATGAGAGAGTTATTGAAGAACAGAGCCATTTTTGTTTGGGATGATGTTTGTCAAAATGAATTCTCTCAAATAAAGAAAGAATTAGGGTGCTGCAAGATACTCACACCCTTTGATCCTCACTTTCAGTGTACACTGTCAGTGGACGCTAGCTTATATGGTCTGGGGGGCATGATTTCTCAGGTTAAACAGGGAAAAGAATACACAGTGGGGTTTGCTTCACGGGCCTTACGGCCAAGTGAAAAGAACTACTCTGTTATCGAGCGCGAGCTTTTGGCGTGTTGTTGGGCAGTGGAGAGGTTTAAGTGTTTTCTGTGGGGGAAGTCTTTTCATCTTTTCACTGACCATAAACCACTTGTTCCCATTTTTGAAGGTAAAATTGTAAAAGACCATACCCCAAGAATTGCCAGGCTAAGTTCAAAATTGCTGCAATACAATTTTGATGTTGCGCATATATCTGGGGGAAAGAATACCAGGGCTGATTTTCTATCAAGGTTTCCTCTTCCCCTTCCCAAACATGCCCTTGATGATGATGTTGATGAGGAGTGTTTGATAGCTGCGGTCGATGCCTGCTCTTTGGGTTGTTTTACAGAACAGGAATGGTTTCAGGGAATGGAGTCCGATTCCATCCTCAAGAGTGTTAAAGAGTACATTGTCTCAGGATGGCCCAAAGAAAAACATCTTGAGAGTCATTTTCATCCTTTTGCTAAAATTGCAGATGAGCTCACCTTGGAGGGGGTGAAATGATCATGCGAGGAGAAAAATTTGTTCCTCCTGAGTCATTGAGAAGCCGTATTATTGATTTTGGACATGAGGGACATCTTGGGCAAACTAATACAAAAAAAAGAATTCGTGCCTTTTATTGGTGGCCCTCCATGGACCGACAAATCAATGATGTTGTGGAAGGTTGTCTGACATGTTGCTCCAGCGACAAGGTCGTAAAAATTGTTTCTCCTCCTGTGCAAGATGTCATTGCTCCGGATGGTCCATGGTTGAAATTGGCTGTTGATTTTGTGGGGCCTTTCAACATTCTTCCTAAAAAGTATAAATTTGCTTTAGTTGTGGCCGACTATTTCAGTAAATGGGGGGAAGTACATTTCATGACTGATCCCAATTCACAGGAAGTCATCAAATTCTTTCAGAGTCTGTTTGCAAGAGAGGGTTTCCCAAAAGAAATTGTATCCGACAACGGGGTCCAATTTACCTCAAAAGAAATGTCAGATTTTTTTGTGCCAGTCTGGTATTGCTCACAAGCGTGTGGCTCTCTATCACCCACAAGCTAATGGTTTTATTGAGCATACCAACCGTATTCTTGTTGAACGTATACAATGGGCTGTTTCTTCGAGAATCGAGATTAAGGAAGCTGTTCATAGCATGCTCTGGGCACATCGCACGACTCCCAGTTCCATTACAGGTTCCAGCCCTTTCAAACTCGTCAGGGGCAGAGAAGCTTCCTTTCACATGTGCCCTGCTTGGATGAAAAAATGGGGTTCCCGTACCAAGAGTGGGATGTCACATGATGGGGCTGGTTCAGTTGATCAATCTGTTTTGCCCAGCGTTTTGCCAAGGTTAAAAGGTTTCAAGTCAAATGTCTCTGTGGGTGATTGGGTCAAAATCAAGTCCCCTCACAATGTCCCTAAAGGCCTATCAAAGTTTGGTCCTCCTGTCAGAGATGGTGCTGTGTCTCGTTGTGCTGTACGGGTCAATGGAAAGAATTGGTGGAATCTTTCTAGGGTTTATAAGCTTCCTAAGAGGGTGGTTTTGCAACTTGATTTTGGTTCTGGAAACGTTGCAGACAGTCTCACAGTGCAACCCACACTGTCTCAGAAAGTGAGTCTGGATTCTGCTGAGTCGTCTTTGAAATATGTTCCGCCACGCAGAAGTGGTAGGATTTCTTTTCCGCCTAATCGCATAGATTTGTAATTCTATCTCGCAAAGCATTGTGAATTTTAATGTAATCTCATGCATATCCTTTACCTTATTTTCTTTCCTATGTTGTTCTTCTTCTCCAGTTATTCATTTATTTATTTATTTTTTCTCCATCCTTCCACGTTTGTTCCCTTTTATTCTCTTTTCCTTGTTTTTCTCTTCTTGTTCACTCCTTTCATTGTGTTTTTAGGGAAGAAGAGAGATGTTGTAGTAATCTCCTTCACCTCCCCAGTAGCATCTATGATGTCATTGCTATGACAACAGAATGTTCCTGTTTGAATGTGAATTACCTGTTAGTATCCTGGGAGCTGTGGAGGCTAACGGTCAATAAACATGAAGTCTCTACTCTCACCTGTGTTTGTCTGATTACTTCAGTGACTCTGTAACTTTCTCATGTTTTCCACATCATGTATGACTGCTTGCTCAAATGTCACGACTTCAGGTGGTAGTTGCGACAATTGGAGTGTTAATGTTGACTTATGTCGGAAAGCGGTGTCACCCCTCTGTGTGGAGATTCCTTCTGTTCATCAAAATGGATTCTGAGAAGCATTTTTCTGAAGAATTCCGCCAGTTCTTGCCTAAGTGGGAAGGTGTTCAAAGTATTTGTAGGGACAAATCCCAAACCCTTGTTTAGGACTCTCTCCTGACTTTCCGTCAATGCTGTGTCTGTCAGGTTCATGAATAAATTTACTCTTTGCTTGTCCCTGGCATGAATTCTCTTGCCATGCTCCTGGTGATCCTCTGATTCGAGACCCTCCCATTGACTCCCTGTCCTCTCTTCTGACTTCCTCTCCCATGACCTCTGCCTCCTCCTAAAAAATGAGGAGGGTTATGATGATATTGGAAAGGTTGCATAGGTTGCAGGGGCTGGAATTGTGGATATACTGGGGGTCATCCATAATCTTGGCCTTGTGTTGGTGGGAATGGGAAGTTGAATGGTCATGGCTGATTTAGATAAAAGCTCCTCCCACATACTCTTCTTCTTGGTCTGTACTCATAGTCACTGCTCTCACCCCCTGAGCTTGATGTCTTCTCTTCCGTTCGTGCTCTCAATATCTTTTTGTTTCACGTATTCGTCTGTGTCGTAGGGGTATACTTTTTCTTTGGCAAACCATTTGAGATCTTTTTGTAGTTTACTTATTTTTGACTGCATCCAATATTCTTTATATTCTGCTACCTCACTGTTAGTCTCCTCTAGTTTCTCTTTATACACTAGTTTTCAGTAACTGTTCGCTGGTCTGAATCTGGATCAGTATTGCATCAGATATCTTTTGGCTGTATTTATGATCAACACTAGCCAGTCCCTTGTGCACTTCCAGGCTATTAGTGCCCAATCTTTCCTAAAAGAAGCATCCTCTAGGAATAATAGTGGCTCATTAGTCACCAGTAAGCCCCTCGGGCCGCACTCGCTCTCAAGTACTCAGTGAGTATAGCCCCATGCAAGATAGTTTTCACCTGTATTTTCTTTAATTCCACTAGTGTGTCCCACCGCTCAACCTTTGTGAGTGTCTGTGTGATGATAGTTTCTCCTAGTAGGGAGGGTCCCACCAGGATGGATGCCACCACATCCTCTTCATAGGACAAACTATGCTACTCTGACATGGTGTGGTTTAAACCTCCGATTGGAGGGGGGAGCTAATCACTGAATAATCTCCCTCACTTTTCTGGTATCAGGAAAGTTTCATCACCTTGCTATTTGCTTGGGAAAAAAAACCTTTGGCTCAGCGGTTGTACTCACTATATCATCACACATTTAAGAAGGGGAGAGAGGTACTACTCCTTTTCCATCCTCCCTATCATAAGCTTCAATACCCACAAAATGAAGAAAAGGAGGAAGAGGCTGGTGTATGAAAAAACACCCCTCTCTGGAAAAACGTAAGGTTTTTTAAAATGTCCTCACCCACTAGATAGTGGCATGCTTTATCATAGGGTTGCTACAACATCCCTGCGTAGACCAATGTCTGGGATGGAGCAAAGGGAGGGGGGGACAATATAAATATATATGTGTTGGGATCCATGCAGTAAACTACATATAAACAGACAATGATAGTGTGAGTGTAAAACTACCTCAGGAATACCCCTCAAAATCTTTAATCATGGGTTCCCTGGGTAGGGTTAAAAAATAAGAGATGGAGATGGTCTAGGGGATAATTAGGACCCCTTTGTCTCTCCTTACTGCTTCTATGTCAACATGTTTTGGCTACTTTTACCACCCAATAAGGGTCGTCTGGCCTTCCTCAGGACTAGCGATCCCGTTCTCAAAATTCTCTTTTAAGATAAATATCCTTGTATTCAAAGGGATATATGTGTTAGAAAAAGGTTTTTTTGCATACAATGACCTTGCTTGTCACTTTCTGTGCAGACACTCTTGGGTGTTTCTGAAATGACAAACACTTAACATAAATACAACACCAAACGTTTTCCACTGCACATATATATTGCTCCCCATGGAGCTATACTTTCATCATATATATTCATGTGTGTTGCTCAATTTAAAGGGAAACTTACCCCTTAATTCACATCAATAGCATACGCACGTTGGCTGTATCATGGTTGTTCCATGATTGCCAAATACAGATCGTGCTGTCACTGCATCAGACTGCCCCACCACTCAAGGGTGAATCACAAATAACAATAAAAGTAAAAAATGGGAACAAAAGGGAAGGTGAACCAAAGGCAAGCCCATTTGCACCCATCTGCGCTTGGACCACGCCCAGCCCGAGGAACCTTGACCCTCTGGGCAACCACAGGTCCTCCATCGCAGATCTCCAAACCCCGGACGTCACAACAACTGCTGCCTCACATCTCAATTCCTCTGAAGCACAGTTCACCTCTTTACCTGCAAATTAGGACATCCCGCCCTCAAAGAAACTTGCGTCACTCCGCTAGCTGAGATACCCCGGAACCACTCCGATGCCTCCTGATCAAAGCCAGATCACTCGGCAAACACACCACGGAAGTCTGGGGCACCATCTCTACCCTCTCTCCCGACGTGATCTTCATCACAGAGACCTGGCTCAACCCCTCCTCTGCCCCTAGAATCACCATCGCAATGCCCAACTACTACAATATGACACACCAGGACCGCATCAACAGACACAAAGGGGGCATCGCCATCATCCACAAAGAATCAATCCACTGCACCACCACCAAAGACAACACTGCACTGATCATGGAACACCATAATGTCTAACTACACACCAACGGCAAATCAACAATCAAAGGAACCCTTGCCTACAGACCCCCAGGACCAAGCACTGGCCTGTGCAACACCATCACTGACTTCATCTCTCTACTCACCATCGAATCCAAGCACTACATCTGCCTCAGAGACCTCAAGTTCAAACTGGACGACCCCACAGACACTAGCTCCACCAATCCTGGAATCAATGGCCAACATCGACCTCACCCAGTTAGTTACAAACCCCGCAAACAGAGCAGGACACACACTGGACCTTATCTTCACATCCAGCAAAAGAGTCAAATAAAGCCATGCCACAGAACACACTTGGACCGACCACTCCATCATCCTGATTGCCACTATGGATAATAGCCGCACCCTACTAGATAGACGAGAATCTACAGCCCTGATCCTCCTCAACACCTCCGCAGCTTTTGACACCATATCGCACCACACACTCACCAAGAGACTACACCAGATCAGGATCAAGGGATACGCACTCAGATGGATTGCATCATTCCTCACGGGATGTGCACAGAGGGACTGCCTACCTCCCTCCACCTCAGAACCCACAGGCACCATCTGAGGCGTCCCTCAAGGTCCATCCCTTGGCCCACCCTCCTCCAGACCTACATGACACCTCTAGCCGACAACGTCAGAACCCATGATATCAACACCATATCCTATGCCGATGACACCCAGCTCTTCTTCTCACTCTCAGCAGACGCCACCACCATTAAGACCAACTTCCACAATTGAATGTCACAGCCTGGATGAAGGACAACTAACTGAAGCTCAACACGGACAAGACCGAAGTGCTGATCTTTGGCAACCACTCCTCCCTCTGTAACGACACCTGGTGGCCCGCCGAATGCAGACCCACCCCCACAGCAAAAGTCCACGCCCACAACCTTGGCATCATCCTGTACAGCAAACTCACCATAAAAATGACAGATCAACGCTGTCTCATCTGCCTGCTTGCACACTCTCTGCAAGAATCTTCAAATGGCTCCCCATAAGCGCGAGAAAAACAGTCACACAAGCCCTAATCACCAGCCGGCTGGACTACGGCAAAACACTGTATACAGGAACCACCACCAAACCCATGAGAAGGCTCTATAATATACAGAACACAGTGGGCAGACTGATCCTCAACCTGCCCAAATGAACCCATGTCACCCAACACCTGAGAAGCCTCCACTGGCTCCCCGTCCAGAAAAGATGCCAACTCTAGTTACTGACACACGCCTACAAAGCCCTCCATGACCAAGGACCAGCATACATGAACCACCACCTGAACTTCCACCAACCACCCAGAAACCTTCGCTCCAAACCACTCACCCAGACACCGTGCATCCACCGTAGCCACAGTGGAGGCTGCTCCTTCTGCTACCTTGCCACCAGTTCCTGGAACACCCTTCCTCTCCACCTCCAAACATCACCCTTGCTGACGGACTTCAGGAAGAGACTGGCTTTTCAACTAGGCCCAACAACGCAGCACCTGGATACCCTTACGGGTGATAAACTGCGCTCTACAAGTACTGATTGATTGATTGAGAGTTTTACCATCCATTTAGTATGTGTTGTATCTTTGCACATTCTACTTGTCCCTTCTTTGGTCCTCGACCTCTTCTACTGGAATGCCGCAGGCTATACTCTTAAATCTCTTCCTAGAAATATAGTATGCAACACATATTGTGCTGTCAGTGGGATGCCATCTGTCTGCTTGGGTTTGTTAAAAAGGATTACATTCACATGGGTTTTGTTGTCTGACTCAGAGCTTGATAAGCATATAGTCATGGTTTGTAGGTTATTTGTTTCCTGTCTTGGTTTCCATCTTCAGTTCCGTACAGATACTACAGATACAAACAAACGATAAAAGCCAGGAAACCCACTCAAAGCTCTGCCTACAGCTCCATTTGTTGATGTATTTTTCAGTGTGGCGACAATGCCTAGATACAGCACATCTGCTGCTGATGTCTCCTGGAGTAAACTGCACCAGGAACTTTGTGAATCATAAATCTTTATTTATGCTGATGTCCCTCATTATGAAGTAATAATTGTGAAAATGTGTTCTAGGGCTCTGTCCACCATTTCATTAGATTCTAAGTTTTGTAATTTCATAAAAGTGTGTAGTTTACGTTTTTCTGCAGCCCATGTCTCCTGGTGAAAAATGACAAAGTATGGTTACAGGAATTGGGTTAATTGAGCGTCTTCATTATAATTAGTTTGTTCAGTGCCACTCCACCAGGCAATGTGTAGGATTGGCAAGTTGTTTGTGCGAACAGATCGAGTTGGCACTGGCAACTACCACCAGTTAGCATTCATCTTCGTTCTGCTTCTAACTGGGTACTCGAGGACCCTCCACTACATCTCTGAGTCTCCAAAGCACTGACTTCTATGACATGGTCGTTGGCTAATGTCCCATTAGGTGATTGCCTTGAACTGCTTCTTGGGCTGTGTTTTGTGTTGAGTTTCCCCAGTGCATTGGTCCCCTTAGTTTATTGATACCAAGTGGGTTATGTAACTGGTACCTTCATCAGAGATTCTGTCAATGTGAAGCACAAGACTGTTTAATATTAATTGAGTGGACTGGGGACGGGTAGTTTTTCTATGCAAATATTAAATAGCTGAGGTGCTTTTCTTGTCTTTTGCCAAGGAAGATAGAGTGAGCAAGTTTCATTTTTTATATGAATTTGAATTACGAGTTAGGGGTCATTTGCTGGTTGTTGAGCACGATGTAGGCATTTGTGTGGGATATAACTCCAACAGGAAAGGACTCCTTTGTACCAGTGGGAACTGGGGTGTATGGAGTTCCCTTTCATCCAACAGTTCTATCACCTGACCTACTGTGAAGATTAGTAAAAAGACATATACTTTGCCAAAAGATGGTCAGTTTATGCTGCAGAAATACGCCATATTTATGCAAACACCTGACAAAACCTTTGGTTACTATCTTTCTGATGGATATTCTAACTACATGCAGATTCTTCACCTTCTGAATATGCTCATGTGCCAGACTGGGTCTGGAAAATACTGCAATAGTTCTATTGTGCCGATAGGTGACATCAGCTCCCTCTCTGCATCAGTTACTGCCTAGACATGTCATTGGAGCCATATAGTGCCACCCGGGTGCCCTGATGTCAGTTCTTTTTTCCACGCCTTTCAATGCAGTTCTGGTGCTGCTCTTTGTGAGACTTTTGATGAAAATAACTATATTTAGCAATGAGAGAAACTGTGACCTCCAAAAAGAGTAAGGATTTAAACCCTGCCACTCCTGTCATCTTAGACCCCGTGTCTGCTTGTGGTGCCTGGGGCCGATGCACTACTACAGGTCATGTGAGCAGTGCAGCCCCAGCAAAAGCCATCAAGGGGTGGGAGGCACTGTTCTTGTCGTGTCCCCAGTTAGGAAGCATGCGGAGACAGGTAGGTGGTTATATTCTTTATTCTTCTTCCTCGTTGCTGTGCCCACATGCACATCTGTCCACGTGCCCTCGCTGCCCAGTAGTGCCCTCCCCACTCCCTGACCGGAAGTGGTGTCCGGTTGCTGTCCCCTCCCAACATTCGGGTGCAGGGTCCTAGTGCCTTCTGACCCAGGTCACCACACCTCCCCCTTTGTGGAAAGAAAATGACAGACAAGTTATAGAGAGATCGAGAGAGAGAGAGAGAGAGAGAGAGAGAGAGAGAGAGAGAGAGAGAGAGAGAGATAGTTCCTGATCCCCATCATTACATTTCCTCAATCAGTCTTTTTGGCCTTGTGCTCACTCTTCTTGGACATGCTCCTTCTGTTTCCTTCTGTGATACCTCTTCTTGTCTCTCACCGTTGTGTGTCCTTCTTCCCTTGCTGTCCATAACTTCCTCTTTTCCATGTGTTTCGTTGTTCTTTGCTGCTGTGTCTCCTCCGTCTTCATCCAGTTTCTTTAGACCCTTGAAGTGAGAACTATTTCTGGTGATCCGGTAGGGGCCCGATGCAGCTGTTATCATTGGCCCCTTGACGTTTATGATTGTCAGTGGTTCATCTGAGAATGGACTGTCTGATTCTCTTGACTGCCGCTGGCGCACCAACACTGAGTCCCCTTGCTTCAGGTGCGATGGAGTGGCATGTCTCCTGGAGTCCGCATAGACTTTCATCTTGTTTTTCGCCTCCTGATCTCTTACTGCAATGCTGTGGTGCTCTGGTGGCGCCTTTGCTTCTAGTTGGGGCAATCTTGTCCTGCTTGTCCTTCCTAGCACCAGTTCTGCTGGACATCGTCCCGTGGAGCTGTGGGGGGTGTTTCGATAGTCTCTTAGTATTTGACAGAGTGCTTGTCCTATGGAGACCTGCGCTAGCTTTGACTGACTGACTGACTGACTGACTGAAATATTTATAAAGCGCTCTAATGCCGAGGAGTCTTGGCGCTGAAGTAATAGCCAACCACCAGATCTAGCGGGCCTAGGGCTTAGTGAAGAGCCATGTTTTGATCATCTTTCTAAAGAGATCCCTGCTTGGCTGCAGTCTCATGTGGATTGGGAGGGAATTCCACAGCTTAGCAGCTTGGTAGGAGAACCCCCTACCGCCCCATCTGGCTCTGCTTATAGTAGAGAGCAGGACCAATCCGGTGTTTGCTGACCTGAGGCAGCGTACCGGTAGATATCTTGGGAATAGAAGTTGGATGGCTAACGCCCCTCCTCCATAAAGGGCTTTATGGACTATACATAAAGCCTTGAAATCTATTCTTCGGCGAACTGGTAGCCAATGAAGACTTTTTAGGCTTGCGGATGTTGGGTGATATTTAGGTAACTCAAGTAGTACTCGTGCAGCAGCATTTTGTAGAGACTGTAGTTTAGAGAGTTGTCTAACGCCAGCCCCTAGGTATAGCGCATTACAATAGTCTATTCGGGACAACACCAACGCACCAACTACCGTTTTTCTTAACGACGGTGGAATGAATGGAAGAATCTTCCGTAATATTTTCAGCGTAAAAAAACAGGCCGATGTCACTTGATTAATCTGGGAGGCAAGAGTTAAGTCCTTAGCTACCAGGAACCCTAGATTTCTGGCCTTCAGAGCAGTGACAGGAAGAGTTCCGGCTTCAGGCGGCCACCAGAGTTCACTCCAGACAGAGGGTTTTTGCCCGAACTCTATGACCTCAGTTTTTTCTGTGTTTAGCTTCAAAAAATTTAAATTCATCCAGGCCATCAAAGCCCTTAGGCAGTTCCGGAACCTTTCCGCTGTCAGGTGCAGGTTTTGCGCAACTGACACCACTAATTGGGTGTCGTCCGCGTATGATACAAGAGAAAGACCATGGCTTTTTATAACTCTTGTCAAAGGGGCAACATATACATTGAACAGGGTGGGGGAAAGGGCAGAGCCTTGGGGCTCTCCACACGGGAGTGTGAACTTTCCCGACTGAAGTCCATCCCAGTGAATTGCCTGTTCCCGGTTTGCCAGGTATGAGGCTAGAAGATCCAGTGCCTTCTCCCCAATACCAGCTGCTTTCAGCCTTTGTACCAACACCGTATGATTTACGGTATCGAACGCTGCAGTTAGATCGAGTAATATCAGGATGGCCCTGCCGCCTCCGTCCATCACCTTTCTAATCTCTTCTGTCGCCATGATCAAGGCTGATTCTGTTGAGTGCTGAGCTCTGAAACCATGTTGTGTGGGGTCTAGGACATTATTATTATCCAGGTATTCCGTCAGTTCTCTGTTTAGTGCTTTCTCAAGTATCTTAGAAGGAAACGGGAGGCAAGAAATGGGTCGATAGTTCTTGACCTCCAAAGGGTCAAGTGAGGTTTTTTTTAAAATAGGTCTGATACAGACTTTTTTCCAACACATTGGGAAAACCCCTGAAGTTATAATTGTATTCAGTAAAGGGGTCAGACAGGCACTGATCAGCTCTGGGGCTAAGTGTATGATAGAAGGGGGGCAAGGGTCCAGAGGGGAGCCCGACTTGGTTTTCATCAGTAGCCCTAGCACTTGACTCTGTTCTAACAATTGGAACCGTATCAAACTAGCTCCAGGGGCCGTCTCCTCTTGTCCATCTGACCCATTCCCCGCGGGGATTGGTACTATGTTTGTAAGCTCGCTATATACTGATTGTACTTTATGCTGAAAAAAAACAGCCATATTATCCACTATTGCTTGATTTGGTGAAAACACCGTATCCCGTGGGCATTTGGATAGAATAGTGACAGTTTTAAACAATTCTTTGGAGGAGTTTGACGCCTCCTGAATTTTAGCCGTAAAATATTTTGATTTGGCTTGCTTTATGGAGGACTTGTATTCCTCTAATACTGAGTTGTAGTGGCTCCTATGTTCTGCACTGTAGTCTGATCTCCAAATTCGCTCCTGACGTCTGCATTTGATTTTCAGCTGTTTGAGCTCAATCGAGTACCAGGGCGAGGAGACTTGTCTAGTCCTTTGGTGCTTAGAACCTTCCGGTGCCAACTTATTTACTGCCTGAGTTAACCAGGTTTCATAATTGTTGGCTGCCACATCTGAGTCCAGAACATCTGGTAAATTCTTTGATAAAGCTGAAATCAGATCCTGTTCATGGATTGATTTCCAAGGGCGAGAACTCCCCCTCGAGGAGCTGGTCCTGCGGTCATCACTGGTTGCTTCCATCCGGACATTAAAATGGACTGCGGAGTGGTCAGACCATGTTAATTGTTGAACTCTCGTCACTTCTGTGGAGGAGTTGTTTGTGAAAAGTCCGTCTAGCGTATGTCCAGCTATGTGCGTAGGTTCTGATACTAGCTGGCTCAGACCATATCCGGCCATGTTGTCAATCAGGCTCGCTGTATCGGTATCATTATTTAGTTCCAAATGGAAATTGAAATCTCCAAGGACTGTAAAAGAGGTGGTGTCCATACATGATTCTAGGAAAGTCTGCAATGATCTAGTAAAAGCAGCTCTCGTTCCAGGGGGTCTATAAATAAGAGCGCCTGAGAAAAGCTCGCAATTATTTCTTTTAATACTAAATGACATTGCCTCTGCTTCTAATGTAGGTTCATGCTTTGTTTTCACAGTAAAGTGGGACCGGTAAATCAGCGCTAGACCTCCCCCTTTAGCGCCGACCCTATCAACATGGGCTACAAGATAGCCTGCAGGCACAGCAGCTCTCCAGTCAGGGTCGGAGAGATTGTGTAGTAATGATACACCAAAGACTTGAGAAGGTTGATAGTAAGGTTTATTCTCACGTCAGGTGCTGCGCAGCAGCTAGCTCAATCCGAGCCACAGTAACCGACAATACATTCAAAAGTACACCTTAAACGTTGTAAGAGAGAATGCTCGGAACCAGAACACATTGGCCCGAGCATTCTATTCATGAGGAGAGGAAGGCATAAGGGAAACCTAAGACCACTACATTATCCTCCTCCTCACGACAAAAGGGAAGAAGACAAAAAAACAAAGAAACAAAAACTTTAAAGAAAGACAACCTAAAAACAAAATAAAGAAAATAGGCAAAGCAAAGGCTAACGGAGCTTGGCCGGGACAAATCGTTGTCTGCAACTTTTACGTAAGACACCCATTGCTGAGGAGGATGATACACCCCCAGTATTACCACAACGTGAATCTTGACTTACAAGACTCTCAGCATGATCACTAAGAGAATCCTGATTAAGCAACTGACCTTTTGTTTTCACAATCCTAGACAGGTTCCACCAATTCTTCTGATTGACTCTTACTGCATTTCCACACACTTTATCCACAACAAGAGTTTCAGAAAACTTTGTGCTCCCCTTTTGCAGTGGACTGGGACCTTAACACGTACCACGTCACCCACAACAATAGACTGCGGAACAGATCTCTTCCTTTCGTCAAAGTATGTCTTTTGCTGAACCTGAGCTTTGGATACATTGTCTCTCACATACTCATCCACATTGCTCATGGAACCCATCTTCACCCACTTAGACATCCAACCTGGACACACTTTAGAACATGGTTTCCTCCCTCGCAAGAGTTCATATGGGGAAACTTTAGTAGACGAATGTGGCGTGGTGCGATAGAACCACAACATGGACCTGACAGCATTCTGTACATTACACTTTCCAGCTATCACCCACTGGACACAGTTGTTGAGTACTCTATTCATGCGTTCCACTAATCCATTCGTCTGGGGGTGATAAAGTGCACTCCTGGAATGTGATATACCTCCCTGGCTAAGAAAAGACTCGAATTCCTGACTCACAAATTGTACCCCATTGTCACTTACGATGGTGGAAGGAAACCCCTCCCGTAAAAAGATCTTTCAAAAAGTCAATAACGTTCCTAGAATTAGGCTCTCCGATGAAACGAACCTCAGGCCACTTGGAATAATAATCAATTGCCACAATAGCGAACCTGGAAACAGAAGGTAACATATTGAAGGGCCCGACCAGATCTATACCAATCTTTTCCCAAGGTTTGGCAGGCAACTCAATGGGAAGAAGGGGGAGTTCTGACTTTAAAGCTTTTTTCTGAATTAGAACAAATGACACAGTTTTCGACACACGAATCAACATCCTTATCCATCTGAGGCCACCAAAAATACTCACGCAGCCTTCTCTTGGTAAGAGTTCTACCCAAATGTCCCTCATGTGCTCCTTTTACTAACCTTCCCCTAAGCACATCTGGTGGCACCAATCTGTCTCCACGAACCAAAAGACCATCCTCTACAGAAAGTTCCAAAGACACCTTTACAAAAGTTTGAAGAGAATAGTGTGCATTCTTCTCTCTAGGCCAACCATTCTTCACGCAGTTCATAACCTCAGTAAGTAAACTGTCCTTGGAGAGTTCTTCCCTCCACTCCTTTTCATTCACCGCACACATGTCATCCAGAATCATTGATGCAACAAAACATTCATCTTCTTCCTCATCATCTTCACCTTCCTCTTTTACGGGAAACCTCGACAGGTAATCTGCCCTCACATTCTTGTTTCCGGCAATGTAAGAAACCTCAAAGTCGAATTGTAGTAGCTTCGTTGTCAACCGAGCAATTCTAGGCGTATGTTCCTTGAACCTATCTCCTGTGAGGATAGATACCAAAGGGCTATGATCAGTGCGTAGTTGGAAATGTTTCCCCCAGATGTAGGGACTGAATTTCCTTATAGCCCACCAGCACGCTAATAATTCTCTCTCTATGACGGCAAAATTCAGTTCAGTACCACGCAAAACCCTTGAGGCATATCCCAACGTGTGTTCAACTCCGTCAACACACTGGGTAAGGACAGCTCCTAAACCAAATCCACTAGCGTCCACGGTTATGGTACACAATGCGTTGGACACAAACGGTTTGAGAACTTTAGGACTAGTTAACTCCGCCTTAATCCACTGAAAAACCTCCTCGCAAGACTCATCCCAAACAAATTGAACACTTCTTTTCAGCATGTTAGTCAAAGGTTGCACCCTGGAAGCATAATCCTGAATAAACCGTGAGTAGAACTCACACAACCCAATGAAAGATTTGAGCCCAGCCTTATCTTTCGGTGCCTCACTATCGACAATGGCTTTCACGAGACCTGGCCTCGGCTCAACACCATGTTGAGAAATGACATGTCCCAGATATTCCACCTTCTGTACCCTGAACACACACTTTTCCTTCTTAAGAACAACTCCCCTTTCTTGCAAAACATCTAGTACACGAAACATGATGTCATCATGAGATTCACATGAGTCACCGTGAATCAAAACGTCGTCCTGAAAAACAACAACACCTTTAATACCCTTGAGCATGGAAGACATGATCCTTTGAAACACAGCCGCCGCAGAGGCAAGCCCAAATGGCATGCGGCAATATTGAAAGGAACCGATAGGTGAGACGAAAGCGGTAAGATGTCTAGAAGAAGGATCTAACACCACTTGGTGATATGCAGATGCCAAGTCTAACTTGCTAAACCATTTCGAACCACTGATTAGAGATAACATGTCCGCAATTTTCGGGAGAGGATGTGAATCTATCCAAATATTTCTATTTAGGCTGCGCAAGTCAATACATACGCGAAGTTCACCACTTCTCTTCTTCGCGACAACTAAGGGAGAAAGCCAAAGTGAGGATTCAATCGGCTCAATTATTCCTTTTTGCAGAGACCATTGAGTTCTTGTTCCAACTGATCCTTCACACTGAAGGGAACATTCCTTAGTCTGTGTTTTACGGGAATCGCATCACTTTTGACCTTAATGACATGTGTAAACCCCTTGATTTTGCCTAAACCTTCACTAAATACAACAGGATAGCGTTCAGACACTTCGTTCTCAAAGTCATCTGTACATGGAGCGGAAAAGCGTTCGGGCACTTTGTTCTCATAATCACCTGTACGTAGAATGGAAACCTGATCTCTCGTGCCCGGTCGGAGAACCATCTTAAACAAACCCTGATGAAACCATCCAAGAATGTCTAGACCCTTGATGGCAACATAGACTTTTCCAAAAATCTTCCTGCCTCTAAATTCCAGGGTGTCCTCAAAATATCCTGCTAGTTCAATGCTCCTCCCTTCGTACGATACTGGGGACCTATCTGGAGGCATCAATGAGCGTGAGTCCCAAACCTCTTTAAACAACTCCTGAGTCAACATCGTTATCCTAGCCCCGAGTCAACTAACAAGCAAACCCTCTTTCCACCGATCTGAACATCAACATACGGATCTACGCATTCTGAACCCACTCCCGAAAGAGTGTCCTTATCTCCCACAACCACAACCATTTCTCTTAAGTCGTCTTGAATGTTGTTTAAACTCTCACCAGAACACTCCTGATTGGACACAATCACAGCGCATGCATCATTTGTGCCTTTCCTCGCATCGATAACATTGAAAGGGACACGCTTCCCACTCTGACACAACCTCGCGAAATGTCCCATCTTCCCACATGACCTGCAAGCTACATTTCTTGCTGGACAAGGTCGACCCGATTTAAAATGCGGAGTATTTCCACATTTGAAGCATATATTAGTTTGTTTAAAAAACTTATTCTCTGGACGCAAAGATGCACCTGTTTTAACATCCTTGGACCTTACGACTCCCACAGCCTCTTCCTTATTCACAGTGACTTTCTCATCTAATTCTTTTACAGAGGACTTGGACATTTCAATACTTTTAGCAACACGTAAAGTTTCCTCAAGAGAAGGATTGCCCATGGACAGGAGTTTTTGTTGAATGTTCTTATCTCCACATTTGCAAATATACTGATCCCTTATCAGTTGCTCTCTAAAATTCTCAAACTGACACTCTGCGCTTAACATTCTTAGTACAGAAATGAAATTTTCTACATTTTCTCCATGTCTTTGTTCACGCTTGAAAAATTTGTGTCTTAGCACTACCAGACTAGGTTGTACATCAAATCTTAGTTCCAATTTTTTAACTGTTTCCACAAACTCGTCAATGTCTTCTTCTCCTGCCGCACGTACTAAAGGAGGCAAGTGTTTATATATTGACCTCCCTTCAAAACCCAGGGCATGTAGGAGTAAACATTTTTTTCTTTCTGCTCTGTAGCGAGAAGCGCCTATAGCTCCTAGATACGTGATGAAGGCATCATACCATTTCTTCCATGAAATAGGAGGATCCCCAGGTGACTCAAGAAAAGGTGGGGGTGGGGTTACTGCCTGCATCATACTATGAATATGAAAATACTCTTACTCCTACAATAACTATACCTAATCGATTCTTACGTTCCTCCAACCCCTCAACTTAAATGTTATGCATTTCTTGAAATAACAGTGAAACATACAAGGTGATGACTCTGTGTAGTAGCATATATGTTCTTTGAATTGTCTCCTTACTTTCTGCTTCTTTTCTCCTTCTGTGTATGTCCTTTTTATTTTCCAACTAGAGCATGTGCCGCTCGTTTTTTTTTTTTATACTCCTTGAAAAACAAAAGTTAACAATGAATGCTGGATAAACTCTTGTCTTTTTAATGCGCAACGCAATGCGCAACGGCAATGACCTTTATTACCAAGCTGGTGTGCGTATCACAAACGTGAGATCTGTTGTGGGTAGACTTCTTTTATTCACATCGATCGCTAGTTAAATCTGCCCTTTTTCAAGTGTGCCTGTCACCGTAAAATGTCGTGATGACAACCACTAAACAATTCCCTTCGTTTTTTCCTTTGCTGTTACTGTTTGCAGCTCAACGTCTTTTTTCCTGTTGCCAATTCACTCCCAAGGTAAAATGGCGCTTAAATATTCCGCTGCTGCTGCTGTACTATAAGACTGCAGGCGTATTTGCTTATCTCAACTCAAAATGGCGCTTGCATCTTACGCTGTGCGTTTCACGCTAAGATGGCCCCCATCGCTCTCTGGCATTCTTCTTTGACTGTGCACTATCCTTGGAACGCACAGTTATGCTGCGTTATATTCCTAAGATGGCGCTCTCTTTTTCCTCGCTACGCTGCGCACTAGTTCTCTCTGCACCTCTGGCACCTCCGGTTGACCCCGTCCCAAACCGAGTTACAGTACCTCCGATGCTGCGTGCGACTCCTTTCTTCTCAGCCAAACTTGCCAGAAGCGATTTCGTTGTCGTGCCGTTCAGCTACACGGTCCTCTCTCCGCCGGCCAGGTAGGACAAATCCTTTTTTTTCCTCGCGCGGGTTCTGCAGTCACCTGACGCTCGTCGCCATAAATTGGTGTAGTAATGATACACCAAAGACTTGAGAAGGTTGATAGTAAGGTTTATTCTCACGTCAGGTGCTGCGCAGCAGCTAGCTCAATCCGAGCCACAGTAACCGACAATACATTCAAAAGTACACCTTAAACGTTGTAAGAGAGAATGCTCGGAACCAGAACACATTGGCCCGAGCATTCTATTCATGAGGAGAGGAAGGCATAAGGGAAACCTAAGACCACTACAGATTGTTTGCCCAAGTTTCTGTAAGAAACAACAGATCTGGGTTTTCAACTTGGATCAGACATTCTAACTCATATTTATGTTTAATCATGGAGCGTGTGTTCAGTAAAATGCAGCAGATGTTTCCAAGCTCATTTCGACCGGCTCCGTGAGGAGGTACATGCCGCTGAAGAGCCCTAGTGTTTTGTGTGACTACATGATCTAGGTTGCTGCCCTGTTTGGTAGTCGTGCCTTCGCTAGTAGGGAGATTAGATTTAATTAGAAGACATCCGGGTGTTAGAGCGCATGTATTACATTGCGTCGGGCTGCTATTCAGTGCATCTAGAATTGGCATAGGTTGAGAGCACTCATCATGTCTAAAGGTGAGGAGTTCATTTCGGGTATAAGTGAGACTTCTAACTTTAACAGGACTCCTGGCGCTGGGCGCATTCCGGGCGCTGACGGGCGCAGACAAGCTTGCCTTTGGCGCGCCTTTGGCGCGCCGGCGGCGCGCCCGCTGCGCGGTTGCAGCATCCGGTTTTTAAAGGAAGTGGAGACGGAGATTTAGGCGTCTAGAGCTTTGCCCTTTGGACTGCTTTCTTTATGTTCCCCATGAACCTCTCCACCATGCCGTTTGCTTGCGGCCACAGAGGCGTTATTTTCTGGTGGTGAATCCCTAGGTAGTCCATGAACTTGCGAAACTCCTCTCCTGAGAAGGGAGGACCGTTGTCTGTCTTTACTGTTTGTGGGGAACCCCAGGCTGCAAATATGTCATCAAGTATCGGCAACGTTGCGGTCGCTGATGTTGACGAGACGTGTCGCACTATGGGAAACCTGGAGTATTCATCAATGACCACTAGCAAGTAATTGCCCATGTCCAATGGCCCACAGAAGTCTGCTGCCAACATTGTCCACACTGCCCCTGGAAGCTCCGACATCTGTAGTTGTTCTGGCTTTGCTGGTCGACCTGTTATTTGGCATAGGTGACAGTTTATGATAGTGTTTTCCACCAGCCGATCCAGGCCTGGGAACCATACTTTCTCCAGTAGCATCTTTTTTGTTGCTACCATGCCTCTGTGGGACTCATGTGCCTAGTTTACAGTCTGCCGACATAGTGCATTTGGCATGACTATCCTTGTTCCTCGTAGTATTATTCCTTTTTCTGTCTCTGAGAGTTCCTCGTGTATGTTTTTGAATGCCAGCATTTCTTCCCTGTTAACTCCTTCTCCCATGGTGCTGTTGCTGTTTACGTGTCTCCATCTTTGCTGTCGTGTTGTCATTTTAACTGCTTGCATTGTGGCATCCTTCGCTGTCTCTTGTTCTAGCTCTGCGATTGTTATTGGTGCAGGAGTGTTCTGCCTTAACACAAAATTGAGGTATTTTCCTGCCGTTGATGTGTTCTCTGGTGCCTGTGGTAGGGGATGTCGTGACATGTAGTCAGCTGGGTTGTGTTCTTTTCCCGGCTTGTGCACGATCTTGAAATCATAATCCATCAGTCTTATTCCCCATCGTTCGATGCGTGGCGGTATCTTTGCGTTCGGATTTCCATATATTGTCACCAGGGCCTGATGGTCTGTTACAATGGTAAACTGTTTCCCGTAGATGAACATGTGGTAGTGTTCACACACCCATACCACTGCTAGGCTTTCCTTCTCTGGCTGGGAGTATGCCCTTTGGATGTCAGACAAACTTTTGCTCGCATTTGCGACAATTTTCCTGGGCGAATCTCTTCCAGGCATGTGTTGTGCTAGGATTGCTCCTAAACCTACCGGGCTGGCATCTACAGTCAGCTCAGTGCATAGCGATGGGTCGAAATAGGCAAGATGATCTACAGCCATTACTGCTTGTCTAATGGCCTCAAATGCCCTATTGCATTCTTGTGTCCAGAGAAATTTCTGACCCTGCTTTGGTAGGTCCCGAAGAGGTGTGCTCACTGTGGCAAAGTCTTTTATGTAGCGAGCACAGTAGCTTGCTAGACCACGAAATGACCTCACTTCCGCTACTTCTGTTGGAGGTCTTGCCTTTTCCAGTGTCTCTACTTTGCTGGGGTCCGGCCTCATTCCTTTTTTTGAAAAGACGTGACCAAAGAACACTAGTTCATTTCTCCCCAGTTCGCACTTGTCTTCATTTAGAGTTAGGCCTGCTTGTTCCAACTGGTTGCAGACCTCACGTAGGGCCTTGTCGTGTTCTTCATCTGAACAGCCGAACACCAGTATGTCATCACTGTAGTTCAAACTGTTTTTCACCGGCCTTATTACCTGCCTTATGATCTCTTGAAATATCTCTGCTGCTGATGATATTCCAAAACTGAGTCGTTTGTAGCGAAAAAGACCCATGTGAGTGGAGAAGGTAGTGATGTACCGTGATTGCGGGTCAAGCTCCAGTTGATGGTATCTTTTGCACAGGTCTAGCTTTGAAAATCGGCATGCACCATTGAGACAGCTGATCATGTAATTTAGATGAGGTCCAAGGTGCCTTTCCCTCTCAATTGCTGTGTTTGGTACTCTCATGTCAACGCATATGCGAATCTTTGAGGTGTTCTTCTTTGGCACTGCTACTATTGGAGACACCCAGGGGGTCGGTCCGTTGGCTGGCTCTATGATATCCTGTGCCAGCAGGCTTTGGATTTCTTCTTCTACCTGTGGTTGCAGATGTATGGGCACTCTTCGGTGATGTTGAGCCACAGGTTTTATCGCTTCATTGATATGCAGTGTTATTTGTTTTTCTTTTAGTTTGCCCAGCCCATGTAGTATGGCCGGATTTTCTCTCAGAATGTTCTGTCTTTCTGACATGTTGTAGGTGATTGCTAGGAGACCCATCACCTGTGCGGTGACGTTGCTTAGCAGACAGGGTGCTGGAATGTCTCCTTGTAGTACATGTATTTCCTCTTTGCTTGACCTTTCTTTGTAAGTTAATGTCTCTGTGAACTTTCCCATGTTCACTACTGATTTTCTCGAACCCCAGGTGAATACATCAACAGTGGACGGTGATAATGGCAGTTTCACCCTGATCTTCTCGTATTCTGCCATGCACATGATGTTGCATGTAGCTCCACTATCTAATACGAAGCTTGCTAATGTTAATATTAATGTTAATGAAATTTATACAGCGCAGCTGCTACCCGAAGGTGTCCTGGCGCTAGTTATATCTCCTGTGGCCAAAGAAAGAAGTTCATTGGGCAAAGAGCCAGGTCTTTAGGCTTTTCCTAAAAGCCAAGAGGTTCGTGATGCATCTTAACTGGAACGGCAGATCGTTCCAGGCCTTGGCCGCATTGTAAGTGAAACTTCTGCCTCCCCATCAAACTTATTTTATGCGTGGCACTGAGACCAACCTAGCCCCTAATGAGCGAAGTGGCCTTTTCGGTGTGTACCAGTGGAGATACTGTTTTAGGTAGTCAGGACCTGAACCATGCAATGCCTTGAAGACCAGGCACAGGGCTTTAAAGCGTACTCGGTTTCTTACCGGTAACCAGTGCAATTTGTTTATTTCCTTGATAATGGGCGCAAACCGAGGTGTGCCCAAAAACAGTCAGGCTGCTGCATTCTGCAGTGATTGAAGTTTATTCAGGAGCCTTTGTTGAGCATTAAGGTACAAACTATTACAGTAGTCCAATCTCTACATAACGATAGTTGCGACCACTGTTTGTTGGCTGCTCGGGGGCAGGAACGGCAATATTTTCCTGATTGTTATGATTACATAGAAGGTTTTAGATGCCACTGAATTAACCTGTTGCCTAAAGGTAAAACCCTCATCCATTATCACACCCAAGTTTTTCACCGTATTAGTGGGTGAGGGGAGAGAGCCCATCGAGTCTGGCCACCAGTTTGGAGTCCAGAAGTTAATATTGTTTCCAAACAACATGACTTCTGTTTTACCAGTGTTGAGTTTTAGGCAATTCTCTGCCATCCAGCTCCCCACTGATAACATACACTCTTGGAATTGATTGTCTAAACCAGCCTCCTCTCCGGGTAGCAGTGACACTACAATTTGGGTGTCATCCGCATATGATGTTAAGCCAAATCCAAACGCCCTAACTATAGGCGCCAGAGAGGAGACATAAACATTAAAAAGTGTGGGGCTAAGGGAAGAGCCCTGTGGAACACCGCAAGGCAGTGCAAACGGTTTTGACTGATGATCTCCAAGTGCAACAATTTGTCTCCTGCCAGATAGAAAGGATCTTAAAAGGTCCCAAGCTTTCCCACGGACCCTGCATGCCTTTAGACGGTCCCTCAAAATAGCATGATGGACCGTATCAAAGGCAGCGGACAGATCCAACAACACCAGAACTGCCTTGCCCCCCGATCTACAGCTCCCCTGATCTCATCTGTGGCCTTAATGAGGGCAGTCTCAGTGCTATGGCCTTCCCTAAAGCCATATTGAGAAGAGTCCAAAGCTTGTGTCTGTACTAGAAAGGCACTGAGTTGTGTATTCATATTTTTTTCTATCAGTTTTGCTGGGAGTGGAAGCCTAGAAATGGACCGGACGTTGTTGGGATCGTTAGGATCCAGATTGGTTTTTTTTAATAGGGGCAGGATGGAGGCTAATTTCCTTTGAAGGTGTGGTGGTGGGATACATAAAAATTTAAAGGTAGCGCTTCACATGCCTCCATAACGATGGGCTGGAAGACTGCCTTCATTGCCCCATGATAGATCACCATCAATCCCCCCCCTTTCTTGTGCGGCCTGTCTAGAGTGAAGCACAAAAATCCCAGAGGGGTAGCTTTCACTATATCTGGGCCTGAAGAATTATCCGTCCAGGATTCTGTGATGAAAGCAATTTTTATCTCCTCTTCCTCTATAAGCCTTGCGCACTCCAGGCTATGCTTGACCAAGGATCTAGCATTAAGCATTGTGCCTTTGATTATTTGGTCAGCGCCTCCCACTGGCCCTACCCTCTTATCCCCCCTTGGAGAGATGGGATGCATAAACATTTTTGGAAGTGACCTTCTACATTGGGGGCATGCTTCAGGGAGGAGAACTGGCTGCGCATCCAAGGAAAGACAGATACAGTCCCTGCCCCTGCCCGCGCCATTTAACTCCAGCAGTGTTGATCTGTCGTAATAGCGTTTGGGGGACTTACCTGGCCCAAAACTCCCAAGGGTCCTGGCGCTGAGCGCGGGCCGAGCGCGGACGGGCGCAGACAGGCTTGCCTTGGCGGCGCGCCCGCGCCAGCCTCGTTTTTAAACTGTAGGTGAAGGGAAGCCTAGTCTGCCAACCAAGCCCTCCCCAAGATGGCGGCCCTCCGTGATTCAGAGCCGACTCAGCCCTCCAAAACTGCTCCCTGTACCAGCAAGAGACTTCAATTACAAAGTAAGTGCAGGTATTTTAAAAGCAGAAATCCGTATAATATAAAAACAGTAGTTTAAAAAAGAACTCAGTGCAAGTTTAAAAGCGGACTCAGCGCAACTTGATTTTACGATCTAAAATGTGCAAATAGCAAAGTGCCTAAGCGAGGGAAATGCCTCTGTGTTCTCCCGGCTCAAGCCTCAGGAGATCTAACGCTGCGCGCTCGCGCCAGCCTCGTTTTTAAACTGTAGGTGAGGGGAAGCCTAGTCTGCCAACCAAGCCCTCCCCAAGATGGCGGCCCTCCGTGATTCAGAGCCGACTTAGCCCTCCAAAACTGCTCCCTGTACCAGCAAGAGACTTCAATAACAAAGTAAGTGCAGGTATTTTAAAAGCAGAAATCCGTATAATATAAAAACAGTAGTTTAAAAAAGAACTCAGTGCAAGTTTAAAAGCGGACTCAGTGCAACTTGATTTTACGATCTAAAATGTGCAAATAGCAAAGTGCCTAAGCGAGGGAAATGCCTTTGTGTTCTCCCGGCTCAAGCCTTAGGAGATCTAACCTTCTGCTGTGTCTTCCTACTTCAATGTTCACTGTTGCTGTTTTCTTTATCTGATGTTTTTCTACAAGATGAATGTGTTCTGGCGAGCGGTCTTCCGCTGGGGCATCTGACATCAGATACAGTCGTTTCGCAGCCTCTGGTGCGGTTGCTCCATCCGATTCCGCTGAGGGACTGGGATTTTCTGTTTCCATGTGCCTTGCGTATATACTCGTCACCGTCCGTGGTCTTGCTGGTCTTCCTCGCTCACTTTTAAATTGTCCACTCATGCAGGCGCTTGCGAAGTGGTTTTCTGTGTTGCATTTTCTGCATCTGTGGCCCATTGCCGGGCACGCACCGGTATGTGGAAATTCGAGTCTGCATCGATAGCACGTTCTTCTTGCTTCTTTCTTGGTGGCGGTGTATTGTCTCTCTTCTTGACATTTCTAGTTACACGGTTCGCTTGTTCCACTCTTTTTGCCTTTCCCAGTTCCATCTGTCTTGCATGTGTTGTTGCTCTGGCCTCCGCTCGGGCCATAGTCAATATTTTCTCGAGCGAGGACGGTTCCTTCAGAATTCGTGCGCGGAACTCCACTGACTGACAGCCTTCAATGATGCGCAGTCGTATCGCTTGTTCGTTGTCAAACTTGTCAAATTCGCAATACGTTACTAGTTTCCGCAATCTGGTTGCGAAATCGTCGAGGGACTCCTCTGCTAGTTGACACGTGGTGTTGAACGTGTACCTCTCGAAATCTACATTTCTTTGCGGGTCAAATTTGTCTGTGAGACACTTTATCAGTCCCTTGTATGTTGCTGTTTGATCTCGGGGAAATGTTATTAGCAGGTCCTCAACCTCATCACCTAAGAAGTTTAGGAACAAGTCTATGTTCTGGTCATCTGTGTATGCCTTGCATGTGGCGCGCATGTTTCGTTCGAATTGCCTTATCCATCTCTTCCACCTAATGCCTGTTTGTGGTTCCTTAGTTTCACCTTTGTTTGTTGTAATTTCCTTTTGTTTCCACCATTTTCCTTCTTTCCTATGGATTTCAGTCTTTGCCTGACTTAAAAATGGCCGCCTGGACTTCTCTAGCCTCTCATTAGTTCTCCCGCCTGACTTCAAGATGGCCGCCGGGATTTCTGTAGAGCGAGATTTGCTATTTGTTCTATGGCCTGACTCCAAAATGGCCGCTGAGTCTTTTCCAGCCTTTCATTGGCTCTCCCGCCTGACTTCAAGATAGCCGCCGCCGCGCTCTCGCGAGATTTCAGCTTGAAATCTACACGCAGGAGGCTCGGGGCTATCCTTGCAGTCGGCGGTCGGCTTTTGTCACGGTCAGATGCCCTTCTTCTTTCTCCTCACCTCATGTTTATTGATGCGGCCGGGGTGGGCTCCCGATGTCGCTGCAGGCTCCTGCATGCGGACCAGGGTGGGCTCCTGGCTCTGCTTTCCTGGCAACCTGGGTGGGCTCCCGATTTTGCGTTTTCTTTCTTTGGGGGCCGACGGACCAGGGTAGGCTTCTGGTTTTGTTTTCTCGCGATCGGGGTGGACTCCCGACGTCGCGTTTTCGCTTCTTGGTGGTTGGCAGACCAGGGTGGGCTCCTGGCTCCGTTTGGATGTTGTAGGTGCACGCGCTTCTGGTGGTGACTTCTGATCCCACCTTCGTCGCCAGTTGTCGTGTCGCCAGTTAGGAAGCACGCGGAGACAGGTAGGTGGTTATATTCTTTATTCTTCTTCCTCGTTGCTGTGCCCACATGCACGTCTGTCCCCGTGCCCTCGCTGCCCAGAAGTGCCCTCCCCATTCCCTGACCGGAAGTGGTGTCCGGTTGCTGTCCCCTCCCAACATTCGGGTGCAGGGTCCTAGTGCCCTCTGACCCAGGTGACTACAGTTCTGTATGGTGAGTAGTGAGCATCGAGAGTGGCGCTGGTCACGCTCCAGATCTAGGTCAAAGTCACTTTCGTTGCCCTCTTCCAAGTCCTCCACGGGCAAGAAAAATAATTACAAGAAGAGATGCAGACTCCACACCTAGATATCATTCTTGCGCCAGAGGGCTCTAAAGGAGGCCCATCGATGCTCCTGGGCGCTCCCCTCTAAAAGGCTCCTCCCCACCACAGCAGAGTTGTCCACCCCAGTAACAGTAAAGCAGGAGTTGGACATCACCCCAGCTGAATAACCAGTGCTGGGACCAACCGTGGTTCTGATTTCGAATCCTGCCCGGACACCAGCCTTCTCCCTGCATATCCACAGTTCCCAGAGCTCTGTGCAGTTTCTCACTTTTACTCAAGGGATGATGACTGTTCCACAGTGCTTTGGTTCCTTCTGGCACTTCCGGGCCCCATGGATCCGAACAGACCTGTGCGACTGGGGCACTGCAAACCAGTCGATCCCAAATGCCCACCTCAAGGTATGTCCCTAGCCAGGGCATCATCAGCACCCAAAGCTCTGCCAGTAGCCACACCAGCACTGACAGCGGCTCCTGCTCCACCTTCTGACTCTAGACCTCAGACTAAAGCATCCTGAGGTGCTCAAGGCATCTAGCGAAAAGGCTAATCGAGGAGAGCAGGGACATAGATGACACTCACCCCTGACCCTTACTCAGGGAAGAATACACACAGAATTTAGACATCATCTTTGGGTTGGATTCTCACTTAATTCAGATGTCATAGGTAATTCCACATGCCGATGATGACAGCAGCAAGGCAGCCAGTTTGTCCACCCTGCAGATACAGATGCAGCAGGCGAGGAAACTGCAGGTAGAATGATCTATCAGAACTCTAATTTTAGTAGAGTTGTGGCCTATTTTATTGTGGTAAGTACAGCTGTGGGGACTGTTACAAGATCCTTCATAAGAAGTTATAGATTCAATAATAGCGTGAAGTGGAATGTTCACATAGGATATTCTTGTCATTAATTCACCTATTTGAATGCCATTCATTGTGTCTGTTTTTCCAGAGCCTACTATCCATGCAATAAATTGAAGTGTCTGTTTATTCTCTTCTAAAATGGCCATATGGATGGGTCTCTGAATTGGCATTAGGTAGTGATATGTGACAGATTTATGATCATGATAGGTGTTCCAGGCAAGGTCATGAACACATGCTGTACAGTAGAGCAATTACGTTCTTGTGGCTTACTGGAATGCCATTGGGCAGGCTATGAAGGACTTGTATTAGTGACTACTTTTGAGAAGATAATCTAGAAACAGCATAGTGTGCACACATGTTGATAACTATGAAGCCTGCAGTATGTGGCCTGTCTGTCCGTTTTAAAACATTTCTGACAAGTGTATTGCCCTGGGTAGGCATTGTATATCTTTCATGATTTCCGTGCCGTTTAGCTCCTACAAAGAGATTGCCATTTCTTACGTGACTCATTATTGTCACATTAATTACAATGGATATTCTTCTCAGACAAGTGGTCTGACTACAAGTGTTTGCTTTGTTTAATTTCATAACAGCAAGAAAACTCTGAGGGCCAGATTTTTCATACAGCTCAACGCAGCTTCCAAATGTGTTGTGTTGCATTGCACGAAAGGGAAAACGCAGGACAGAGCCATCTTTCTCAAGATTAGCCTGCTAGTGTCTTACTTTGCGCTGGTGCACAGACAGGCTGCTTTGCGTGATGCACAGCCCTGCTCCAATGCACAAAGCTGAGTGTGTGCTGTCCAGCATAGGATCTGTGGTGAAGGCATAGCTTTGCATTACTAACTGACAACTGCAGAAGGGTCAGAAGCATTGGATGTGTGCTGTCATAAATATTTATTGTTCTTTCATTTTTCAACATACACGTTCTTCACCTTGTTCAGTTTTGCAGAAAAATGAGAAAATTTTCAGCGAAATTGAAAGAAAGATTCCTACTTCTTAAAGGTCATAGTAAACTGTGGATAAATAACCCAGGTACTCTGCTCCGTGCGTCCTCGGTGCTTGAAGACTAGCATAACAGCTTCTACAAGCTCCCAAATCATACGTCGCAGGCACAACTGCGCATAGGGGTGGCTTAATCAAATAGTCACTGGCCACAAAATGCTCTTTCCTCAAGATGAGCAATAGATGCAGTTGGCAGATGAAAACTCGTAAGATGCACGTATCTCTAAATAAATAACAGAACTCAAAATCAACATTCATATGTTTCATGGAAGACGGCCTGCAGTCGCTACAAATCACTGACCTACGGATCACCCAGGCATCAACCGGTGAAGTAAAAAAAAACTTAACAGAACTTTCAGATTCCTTTTCATGCAAGAAGACAAAGCAACTTTGGAGAAGCAGGTTTGGAAAGTCATCAACACCTGCACGATTTTAAAACCTCAGCCCTATTTCGATCTTGGGTTTGCATTTAACATCAAGTTCATGCGCCATCGTTTAGGAATTCAACCAACTGTGGACCAACAACCTCTGCCAAGTCCGCAAAATGCAAAAAGAGAAAGGAGACTGTTAGACCTGGCATCTTTAGGCGTCGTTTCCCTTGTCTTTTTGCCTCTGACCTCCTGGTTTTTAGGTTGAGCAAAGCGGCAGCGCGCATGCGCTGCTCACTCTACGAGACTTCTGTAGTAGAGTATGGGAGAGAAGCCACGCCCACTCTCCTCCCATATTTTTCATTGGCTTGTGTCATTTTCTTTCGTAAATGCTGCCTTCAGATTCGCTAATAGACTTGTTAGTCCCTCCTTAGTACGGCCTTGTCTTCATTTGTACCCTCCCATGGCGACTGGCCCTTTTACTTCGGTTGTTTCACGGGACCTGTTATTTAGTCTGTAAGCACTATTTACTTTATTGAGTTTCTCTTACTGCAGGCGGGACAAGCACTGCTTCAGCTGAAACCGGTTGTGTTTTTTTAAGCAGCATGGCCGCCCCCGTAACACGGGTGCCTGCTTTCAATCACTTTAACCCGGCATTATCATGTGTCTGTTTCAACCCCTCCCCCCCCCCAAGTAAAATGGTTTTAGAAATGTTTAGCGAATTAAGTCATGTGAATTCCAGGTAGCAAATAATCCTGTGCTAATGGGCTGAAGCTGACAACAGCACATCTGTGTTACATGTCATCTGTACTAAAGCCACCTGACGGGTTGTTTTCAAAAGCCTGTTTTATTAACAACACCACCACCAATACCACCAACACCAATACCGCCACCATCAATACCACCACCTCCACGAATACCACCACCAATACCACCACCACCACCACCAATACCACCACCGCAAATAACACCACCACCAATACCACCACCACCAATGCCACCACCACCACCAATGCCACCACCACCACCAATACCACCACCACCATCAATACCACCACCAATACCACCACCAATACCATCAACACCACCAATACCAATACCACCACCAATACCACCACCACCAATACCACCACCACCAATAGCACCACCACCAATACCACCGCCAACGCCAATACCACCACCAATACCATCTATACTACCAGTACCACCACCACCATCACCAATACCACTGCCCACACCACCAATACCACTACCACCAATACCACAACCACCACTACAAATACCACACCACCAATACCACAACCACCACCAATACCACCACCAATACCACCACCACCATCAATACCACCACCACCAATACCACCAATGCCACCACCAATACCACCACCAATACCACCACCACCAATACCACCACCACCAATACCACCACCAATACCACCACCACCAATACCACCACCACCAATACCACTACCACAACCAATACCACCACCACCAATACCAATACCACTGCCACCAATACCACCATCACCACCAATACTACCACCACCACCAACACCACCACCATTACCACCACTAATACCACCACCACCACCAATACCACCACCAATACCAATAACACCACCACCAATACCACTACTACCAATACCACCACCAATACCACCATCACCAATACCACCACCACCACCATCAATACCACCACCTATACCACCACCACCAATACCACCACCATTACCACCACCACCACCAATACCACCAATAACACCACCACCACCAATACCCCCACCAAAACCTCCACCACCAGTGCCAATACCACCACCAATACCAATACCACCATAAATACCACCACCACCACCAGTACCACCAATACCACCACCAATACCCCACCACCACCAATACCACCACCAATATCACCACCACCAATACCACCACCACCAATACCGCCACCACCAATACCAGTACCACCACCAATACCACTACCACCACCAATACCAGTATCACTAATACCAATACCGCCACCACCAATACCACCACCACCAATACCACCAATGCCACCACCACCAATACCACCAATGCCACCACCACCAATACCAGCACCACCACCAATACCAGCACCACCAATACCAACACCACCAATACCTCCACCATAAATACCACCAATACCAATACCACCGCTTCAGTGCCTCTCGCTCACTTGCAATAGCAGGGGCACTGTACGAGGCCAGAGCTGCAGCCGAGACCATCCCTCCCCCCTCCATGCCTGCCATAAAGCACAGCCCGCCCTGCACCAGGAGGTGAAGCCAGGGCCCTACTACCGCTGGAGTGTTTTTTATTAGGCCAAAGATAGCAATGACATTACGCAATGCCACACTGCACACTCAAATCACGGAGAGGGCAGGACATAGCCCCCCTCCTGCTCATCCTCCTGAGCCGCAACAGTGTAATCACAGAGCGAAAGGTGTTGGAGCGCTTTGCTAGTGTTTATAGCTCGGATCATATGTAACTCTCACTTCACACTTTGTGTCTGTGTAATTTACAACACTTACACATCTTCTTCACTGCACTATTCATCACTACTTTGAAGACGTCACAGGCCGGTCTCTTCCTCTGATATTTACAATCCAACAAGCGGTCGAGAAGGCCCTTTATTGCAATGCAATAGGTCTCGCATTTGCAAGAGTTTAAGCCATTAGTATTGTAAAGGACAATGCCTTTTATTTATGTTTTAAAACCCAAAACATAAATAAAAGGCATTGTCATTTACAATGCTAATTGCTCAAACTTGCGTGAATGCAAGACCTATTGCACTGCAAATGCTTGTTTAATGTGTGCTTCATTTCGTTTTTGCTGGGGTTAGGGCACTGGGCACTTTATTACTGCTGACCAGTGCAAGTGTTTCCTATCTAAAATGTCCTGGTATTTGGTTTCTCCATGATTGGCCTATTTGATTTACAAATAATAATAATTTTATTGCATGATTAATAAAACCGTTGCAACATGAGTAAAAATTTGTTTTTGTTTTTATTTACTAGTAAGTCCCTAGCACAGTGCACCATGTGTGCCCTGGGCCTGTAAATCAAATGCTACTAGTGGGTCTGCACCACCCACATGAGTAGCCCTGCCAACATGCCTCAAACCTGCCACTGCAGTGTGTGTGTGTGCAGTTTTAAACTGCCATGTCTACCGTAAGGCACCCCTAAGTTAGGCCCAAGGTAGCCCTATGGTCAGGCTGCAGTTTATTTAAAAGGTAGGACACGTACTGTTGTGTTTTCCATGTCCTGGTAGCGAAATACTGCTAATTTCATGTTTCACTACATCAATGCCTATCTCTTCCAATGGTTAGCATTGGAGCTGCCTTGTAACATCTCATATGGTGAAAATTGTAGTTTGGTGTCTCTGGACACATCTTTTGGTGAAGTTGGTTTTTAAATTGCAGGTCTGAAAATGCAGCTTTTTGAAAGTTGGCATTTTCTTACGTTAACCATTTTGTGCCTCTGCCTGTCTCTGAATATACGTCTGAGGGAGGGTGACAGTTGGGCTGTTTGTGCATTCACTCTAGATAGTCACACAAAGGGAGCTAAGGTGTGCCCTGCATATCCTGATGGCCCATCACCAGTCTGATGGGTCTTCCTGAGCTAGTGTGGTGGGGGGAGTTGACACTGACATCTGAATAGGGCTGTGCCTGTCCTCATACAAAGAAGTCTCCACCCCGCTGTAGTGTGTCTGGGGCCAGGGCAAGGAAGAAGGGCAGGGTCTTGTGCACTACAAAGACTTTCCTTTAAAGTTTGTGTACTTCAAAGTCTGAAATAGGCATAAGTACTGGGCCTGTGACACCATATACTCAGAACACTTCTGGGTTGAGGACATTCTGCCAGGAAGAAGAGCTGGATTGCTTTCAGGATAGACTGCTACCTTGCTGTTTGCTTTGCTGTACTGGCCTGCTGCTGTTGCTTCTGTCTTAGGAGTGAAAGGAGTGGACCTTGTTTCCTACATCCTGCTTCCAAGGTTCTCCAAGGGCTTAGGTTGAGCTTGCCTCCTGTTAAGGAATCTCAGGGCAATCAAAGACTTCACCTACTATCACCTGGGCTCTTCTGCTGAGAGTCCTGTCTTGCCAGGTGGTGCCAAATGGAGTTCCTCGGCCCTTGGACGTGAGTTCTGGTGATTCCAAGAAAAAAATCCACACATCAACTCCAAGCGTCCTTCGGAATTGGCGGAGCACCATCAAAACTAGATGCATTGCTGCTGCTTGCACCGGAACTTGGTTCCTGCTTAATGCAACAACCGCGGCTTACATTGCAGGCACCAGCTTTTTGCTGCAGAGCCTCCAAAGAACGGTCGCTGCATGAGTCTCAAGCACCACATCAATGAAGACCATGACGCATCACCCCGACTCAGATGCAGCACCTGCTTTAATGCTGTGGAATTGACGCAGCACGACTTGGCTTTCGACGAGTCATCCTTGGGCGCCTATTTTTTCTTCGACCCCGTATCCCAGTAAGGAACCGAGGCCCCTTGTCCAAAAATGATGCATCATCTCCCCTGCGACAGTAAGGAACCAACGCCTCACCTCCCCTGCCTAGCAGTTGGGAACCTACGCCTCACCTCCCATGTAGCAATAAGGAACAGAGGCAGCACCTACTTTTTCGACACCTTATCTCCCCTGTGCCTCGCATTGTCCTTGATTTTTGACATATCAGAGGTACTTTGTCCTGATCAAGCGCAACCATTGATTTTTAAGGCTGTAACTTTATTTAATCTTTGAAAAAAAATAATATCTTGACTTGTGCATGTTGGATTTTTGTCATTTTGGTCTTGTTTCATTCAGATTAATATTGTCTATTTTTCTAAACAGGTGTGGAGTGTGTGTGTGTGTGTGTGTGTGTGTGTACGTGTGTGTGTGTGTGTGTGTGTGTATATGCGTGTGTGTGTGTGTATGTGTGTGCGCGTGTGTGTGTGTGTATATATATATATATATATATATATATATACTTTACACATTTCCTCTGGGATAAACCTGACTGGTCTGTGCCAAGCTACTAAGGGGGTGAGCAGGGGTTATGTTAAGTGTGTAACTTCAAATCAAATCAAAACAAAGCTTTATTTCGATTGTGATATGACAATCATAAAAATCACAGATAAAATACATGATTAATACAAGGATTTCCATTAAAAATTTAAAAGCAATATCCGGATTAAAAAAAATATATATATTTCATCTTAAAATACATTTCATATATATTTATGTAACTTAAAACTGGTAAGAATTAATGAAGAATACATCTAAAATGGGTCACCTCCTCAATCCTAGATAACAATGCTCTTTCTGTGATAGAGAGTTTTTTTTAAAACATAGATGTCCTCCAGGCTATATGCTCGTTTTCTAAGAGCTGGAGCTTAATAAAAGCAGGGCGGCATTGTCTCAGTCCCCATTTCTGTAAAATCGGAACTATCCAGATCTTTCTTAGCTCCTTATAAAATTTACAGAATAAAACTAAGTGTAATGAGGATTGAGTTGACGAATTATCACATGGGCATGATTGTAGTGCACTTGCCCAGTCATTCGTGTTGGGGAAAGAGACAAGTCTATGTATTGTCCCCAATCTAAATCTTAATAATAAGAACCTATCAAAGCCACCAGGTACGAATACTAAATATGGCTGCATGCTAAAAGTAGTAAGAACCATCTGGTGCTGCAAGACGCTAGACTTAGTGATTTCCCCCGATAATCTTAGGCTATCCAGGAAAGAGAGGGCCTCTTTTCTAAGATTTTTCCTGGAAACCAGAGTGATGGTGCTAGGGTTAGTAAAGTATTCTGGGTTACCCATGTCTTTTGTGAAATCTTGGATGAACTTAACCCATGGTATTTTTGGTGCACCATCCAGCCTGAGACTGTCCTGTAATAGGTCCCTATTAAATTTGGTCTCTTCCTTTGACCAGATCCTATGCCAAAGGAGAATTGGCTCCAGTTTTATGAGGTCGGATATATATGGGAGACCCAACTCCGCGTGACAGACATAAGTGGAGGTACTGGAGGATGCTGACAAGATATATTTTAGAAAAGAGTTCTCAACTAGTTGAATTGAATTTGTGTCGGCAAAACCGCAAATCCCAGCCCCATAAATAACAGTTGAAACACATTTAGCTTTGTAGATTTTCAGAAGTTCCAGTGGTGGTTTACGTCCCAATTTTCTTGCAAAGCTGACAAGAGCAGTCGTTGTTCTAATTAGTGCTAGTTTTTTAGCTGCGACTGCTTGAGCCCAGGTGTCATTATGGCTAAACAATATACCTAAATGTGAGAAGCTGTTAGTCGGGGCTATCGGATTTCCCTCCACAAAAATATCCCTGCGTTTCTGGATCCCACAACCACATCTCATTATAAATGTTTTAGAAATATTAATTCTGATATCCAAATCCTTCATAAAGTTAAAAAAATTGTTTAGGGTCTTTTGTAGGCTGATCTGGGTACGAGACATAATCACAGCATCGTCCGCGTATAGCAATGCTGGAATGGGACGATTGCCTATTTGCGGGAAATCTAGGGTGTCTTTGAGAAGTGCCTGTCCTAACCCATTAATATAAAGGTTAAAAAGGAAGGGGGCTAGGACACAACCTTGCCTAACCCCCCTTCTAATAGGGAAAGAGGCAGTGCGTTCTCCTCCCAAGCCAAATCGCACACGTGATTTTGCTCCATTATAGAGGCGGCGGATGAAATGAATGATGTTTTTATCAACCCCCAGCGATTCTAAAATCTCCCAAAGCTTTGAATGCCTCACACAATCAAAAAGGCAGCCGTGAGATCAACAAAAGCTAGATACAGATTTCCCTTTTTGGCCCTAATATACTTCCCCATGAAAATCGCTAGATTTAGACTCTGCTCCACAGTCCCTAGTCCTTCACGGAAACCATATTGGATGTCAGATAAGATTTGGTTTTCCTCTGCCCAAAGCTGTAGGCGTTCCAGAATAATACGTCCCACAACCTTGGCCATGGAATCCAATAAAGAAATGGGCATGTAGCAGATGGGGTCCTGACGGTCCCCTTTTTAAAGATGGGGACAATAGTGGATTCCACCCAGGTTAGTGGGAAATCAACCTCACAGCTTGCATTGATTATTTGTGTAATTATGGGTACCCACAGGGTGACATTGGACTTATACAAGTCCACAGGAATCCCGTCGGGACCCGAGGCTTTCCCGCCTGCACTTAGAGAGAGTGCCCTACTTACTTCGTCAATGCTAAATTTTAAGTCTAATGGCTGATTAATAATTCCGGGGTTATCACTATCAAGACAATTAATGGTGCATTGAGCATTATATATCCTTGAAAAGTGTTCAATCCATTGACCCTCTGTAATAGCTACTTCAATAGTTGGGCCCCCACCCGGAGACAGAAATGGTGTTTTAACCGCTTTCCAAAAGGCGGCACTGTCTTTCGTTTGTGCGGCCGTGGTAAGCAGTTCCCATGCTTCTTTTCTGAGGGCATTCTTCCTTTCTAAAAGGGCCAATTTGTAGTTCTTTCTAGCCTGTCTGATTTTAGTGATATTCCTTGGGATGGTATGCAACTCGTGTTTCAGGGAGGAATGTGCACAAGTGCAGTTTAAATCAAACCACCGCTGGGGGACTAACTTTTGTCCACCTTGTTTAAACATTACCTCCCGTACCGCGACTACTACATCTTGGAATGAAGATAAAATACTCTCGGGGATGCTAATTCATTCAGGCAGGTATCAAAAGCCGATCTACACCTTATAATTAATTGTTTATTTACTGCGTCAGGGTCCATCATGTTCCAACGAAGGGTATACCCATTGACTTTAGCAAGTTTTAAGTTGGCTAAAGCCTCGTCTACAGCCTGTTCGTCTATTCCCGGTCGACTCATAGGGAGTGTGACCATGATACATAAGGGAAAATGATCACTCACTGAATTCATATCGACTGAAAAGGTGAGCAGTCTAGGAGCAAACATATTTGATAACAGAATATAATCTATTGTGGAACAAAGGCCTCTGCCATTAAAAGTCTGTGGCATCAAGACAGGTCTAGTGCATAAATCATTGGCAAAACCTAGATCTAAATTAAACACAAGTTCGTTAAAAAGTTCCCCTGTGCTTGAGTGGCAGAAATGGGTATTGCTTATACCTTCTTCCACGCTAAAACCACATATCCTGCCATCCTCATGGGTACAAAGAGCACAGTTAAAATCCCCACACATAATAAGCATTTTCTCGGAGCAATTTACATCACACATAATTCTTAATTCATTATACAATGTTTTGACCACCTTAGAGACGCTATCAGGTGGAATATTATTATAGAAATTGACCAATATCACAGAGTGAGAAGCAGTTAAAAACAGAGTTAACAATTGATAATAAGGAGACTCAAGGCGAAACACAATCTTTACAAAGTTCAACTTATTGGATACATATATACAAAGTCCACCTTTAGCTCTGCCATGAGAACCTCCTATCGCTTGGGTGTTAAATGTTCTATAGCCATTCATATGAATTGAATCTTTCAGCCATGTTTCCTGTAAACAGATAATTTCAAATGTTGATATATATTCAAACCAATGGGGATTACTAATTTTGGTTCGTAATCCTGATATATTCCAAGATACGAGGCTACATCCAGTGTTTGCATTAATAGAAGAGGAACTGGCTACCCCCAGATCAGGGGAATTGCTGGCTTCATAACTTCTCTGCTGCCATGCTTTAGACCGTAAATCAGGTAATGCTTGTGGTAGTGTCTGAACCCGGGGGGTGGAATCAATGGGTTTGGCCTCATCCCCAACGGTATGCGAAATTAGAAAATCCAAGGATGGAGTTTGAGCCCAGGGAGAAAGCCCATTACCCTGGGCTCCACCCACTTTGCATTCCCTGGATAATATAGCACTTGACTCTAATGCTAGTGTTTGAGAACTATTTACTTGCGTTAACACCCTGTCTCCCAGGTATCCATCTTGCCCATCAGAAGATCTACAATGATTTCTGTCATGGGGTAGTCAGTCAATATCGTCCAACCTGTTAAAGATATCAAAATGGTTACTTACTGGGACTGTATACCTGAACTGGCTACCATGGATATGCCCCTTCTCCCTAGGGACGTGCCGTGAATTAATAGACGGAGGGTAAAAATACCCCAGGGGTAATATAGCTAGCTCATCAGATCTAACTGGCCCTTTACCTGCCCTGTCCAATATTAAATGGACAAAGTCCGGGGACCTAAATGATAAAACAATGCAGTCCCCTTTGAGTGACTTCCTAGATTGGCCCACCCAACCAATTCTACGTGCCATCTTATATTCTAAGAATAAAGAATTGATATTGATCCCAGTCTATTGATCCCAGTCCTAGCACTAAGAAAATGGAGAGATTTAATCCGCAAAGTTGACCAATGCTCATTATTACTAGCGGGCAACATAGGGACATTTCCCAGCACCACGATATACGGGGTTACTTCTGGGGGTAGATGTAAGTTTGTAGCTAAATTATGGGCAACCATACAAACGGGGGACCTGCTCCTCGTCGGGTTTAAGAGCAGGCCTCTCCCAGGTTGACTACAGTTATCCCTGCTTGCATTATCACTAGATGGATTCTGTAGGGATAAAACATATCCCTGTGGTGCACCACCCATGGGCGAAGGGGACACTACGTTTTCATTCTCTATGTTGCCAGTTTCTGTAACGGGAATATTGAGCCTAGAGGGCCTAAGAGGGTGGCCTAAATTAGAAATTCGTTGACCCTTATTGAGCCCACTACACCCTGGTTGGTTGCTAAATGAAGTGTCCTCCCTCCTCCTCCCAGGGTTCTCCAGTGTTAGTTGCGAGGGAGTCGATATAATTTTTCTAGGCTAGCCAGCCTGGCTTCAATGTGGGTGAGTTTTTGAACTACGGGGTCTAAAAGAACGGATAACACTAGTTCCAGCTTACATAATAGGTCCTCTTTTATTGGATTATGTGAGTTATGTGGGGACTCCCCACTGGCCCCCTCGTTCAGAGCCAATGTTTTCCCTTGGGACTGCTCATTATTGGATTGGCAGGGTTTCCGGCCTGTATGTTTCAGCGTGGACTGGGCTGGTTTATAACTACTCTGACCTTTCCTTTTCTTTGAAGGGGGTGCAAGGGTATGACCTTGCGCGGTCTTGGCCTTCTGACCCCTAGTTGTGACTGGAGACCTGTGCATTATCTCACTAATTACCGGTACCTTCCTAGCCACTGACCCCGAACCCATAGCATCTAGTCCATTTGAGGGGAGTGGGATCTCCTCAATCTCCTCCACACTGGATGATGGCAGAGTGGTAGGAAGGGCATTTTGCACAAGTGAGCACTGGGGATCCAGAGATAATCTCCTTTCAGTGAGTTCGATCTCATGATTTAGGACAGATTCAGCCCTTAGGAGAAAAGCATCCATGGTCCCTGCGACCCCCTGCCCCTGCCCTATTGTTACCTTTTTACTCATATTACAGTCCCGCAATACAAAGACCCCTAAAGTCAGGGCAACTCTTAAAACAGTACCTTGTCAGTAGGACCCAGGGATAAATCTCCAATCGCCTTGGTCGATGGTGTAGCTCTGCCCTGTGAACTTTTAACGGTGCCTCCTGGCGCTCCAGTGATGCTGGTGGACGCGGCGACGGCGCAAAGGACCCTGGGGAGTGTGGTTCAGACTCGCGCTCCAGACCAGGTCCGCTCCTTCGTCTCCTGAGCCACAGAGGTAGGTCAAACTGGCGGCAATTGGGCGTCCCGCGCTGCGGGAGCTCCTGTGAACTTTTAACAGCGCCTCCTGGCGTTCCGGTGATGCTGGTGGATGCGCTCCTGAGCCACAGAGGTAGAACAAACTGGCGGCAATTGGGCGTCCCAAACACCTGCACCAGTGTTCTCTGGTATTCAACAGGCGCTGCAGCGTAGATTGTAGCCCAGCGCCATTTCCCAAACAAGAGGGTGGAGTTCCTCCTGGACGCAGATAGGAGACTCTGCCCCACTCACCGGGGCTTGGGAGGCGCTGTATTCGTCTCGTTGGGCTGGCGGCGCGTAAACTCAAAATGCTTCGCTCTTCACAAAGTATATCTCTGATTCAAATGTACCATATAGTTGCTATTTAAAGCTGTGATGAACGTCTCACTATCAAATGTAAATTCTAGGAGTTATCGGTTTCAAATAAAATCTGGTTAGCGCCTCTCGAGTGTGGGCTGGTGTCTCCGATATACTTTACACATTTCCTCTGGGATAAACCTGACTAGTCTGTGCCAAGTGACTAAGGGGGAGAGCAGGGGTTATGTTAAGTGTGTAACTTACTTAACCTGACTAGAGTGAAGGTCCCTACTTGGACAGGGTGCAAACCACTGCCAACTAGTGACCCCATTTCTAACAGAGACCCAAACATGTCCTCTGGATCCCATGAGGCACAGGGTCAAGACTGATTTGCATATAGCTGGGTCTGAACTGAGGTGACGAAATGAGCTAAAGAATGATGATGGATTCAACCCAGATCTGTGACTGAGGGTGAGTGTCTGAAAAGTTTCAGCGCTCCATCCATCATCTCCTTGTGTTTAAGTGGTTTTTAATGCCAAGTCAACGTGTCAGTAAACTGCACACACATGCCTTGCAATGGCAGGCCTGAGACAGGGTTGAATGGCATCTTGTGTGGGTGGCACAATCAGTGCTGCAGGCCCACTAGTAGCATTTAGATTACAGGCCCTGGGTATATGGTATTCCACTTTACAAGGGACTTATAAGTAAACTAAATATGCCAATCAGATATACACCAATGTCACCATGTTTAGGGGAGAAGCACATGCAGCTTAGCATTGGTTAGCAGTGGTAAAGTGCTCAGAGTCCTAAGGCAAACAAACAAATACACCAAAAGAGGAGGTAAGCATGCAAAACGTTTGGGGGAAGACCACCCTAAGGATCACAGTTCTAACATCCGCCACAAGAGGTTGTGTAATTTCCTGGCTGAAGTTCCTAATCAAAATCTGTAGCATAGGAGTCAATAACTTGGTAGTAGCTGAAGGCAGAGCAAGAGTGTGGTCATTCCAATACAGCTAGGAATCAACTGATACTGTCTGGAGTGCTCACACACAACATACATTGCAATAATAACAAACATCATGAACATATTCAATACAACACACAGCCAAGTCAGGAGTAAGCCACGCTTGTGCACAGAATAATAATTTTTTTAATAAGACCCTAATTCATACCTTTTACTAAAAATTTGAATTTGAACTTACACACATCCCTGAATGGCAAGTATATAAACTGAGGTCCCATGAGGACACATGATACAGACATAAGGCAAATATGTAACTACTGCAAGGCAACTAGGGTCTAAAAGTCATTTATTTATATGCATGTGTTTCTTACAGACCACCTGTAATATTTCCCCCCAAAGCATGTGAAAATTGTATATAATCTTGGTGGCATCTATTTGTGTTAGGCAGGTGCCCAACTGTTCAGAATAGGTTTACCATGCTGAATCACACTCTGACTCTTTGTCTTAATTGCCATCAACACATAAGTTAAAAATAGAAAAACATATTTATCAAAAATTCATACAACGCAGCAAGCCACCTTGCTGCACTCCACTGTGTGAAAGTGAAAGGAGAGGAATGCGCTGTATTTTCCATTATACCCCGCATTCTTTTTTTTAAAAAAATATATCTTTATTGGTTGTTTTCTTTTATTACAATCTAATAAAACATCTTGTACATTCAGTCTTGCACCATCTGCAGGGCAGTTGGAGTTTGTAATACAGACAACACAGTTCACATGTATTTACACTTTACCTCCGTGGATAACAATCTGTTCTGTAAATAATGCTAATCTAGAGTGATTTAAATGTACCCTTGATCTATGTGTTCTCAAGGGAGTTATCCCAAACCTCAAGTAAGGATACATTCAAACTCAGCCAATGCAAATTTTAACTAAACGATACCGCACATTCTTGTCCATTCCTAGCACTGGTGAACTTTTGGCTGCTTACCGCCAATGCAGGCACACTTGCGTCATGTTGCAAGGGTGCCTGCGTTGCTGGCAGGATTGTTTTCCTTCCTGCAAAAAATCAATCCTGAGAGGCATATTCCTCTTTTTAGGTGTGCTGCAGAAAGCAGCACACTTAGAAAGAGGTAACAACGAGAAAAAAATATATTTCTCCTTGCTGTGCCTCTGGTGGGGAGGCATTCAATTCTGACGAAATCCCAGGCCTACCAATGTTGGTAAATCTGGGAATGTGTCAGAATCCATCGGTTGATGCGTGGTAACACCAATGCTCCACCCTTGGTACGTCTCCCTGCCGCAGAGTCAATCCATCAATCAATCAGGATTTATAAAGTGCAGCTAATCACCCAATAGGGTATCCAGGTGCCTGCGGTCACTGAGGTTTATTCGAATATCCAGGTATTGAGGGCCATTTGGAATTACGGAAGTGAGGTGATGGTCCAGAGGTGTGTGGAGAGGCTGTTCCAGGTCTTTGCTGTGATGTGGGAGAAGGAGCGTCCTCCAATTCTGCTTCGGTAGATGCGAGGAGTATGGACAAGAGAAAGGGAGGTGGAGCGTAATCTTCTCGACGATTGGTAGAAGTTCAGCTGGTGGTTAATGTATGCGGGTCCTTGGCTGTGTAGAGCCTTGTGTGCATGGTTCAGCAGCTAGAATTGGCATCTCTTCTGTGCAGGGAGCCAGTAGGGTTGCCTGAGGTGGGGTGTGATGTGGGTTTGTCAGGGAAGGCCAAGGATGAGTATGGCTGCAGCGCTTTGTATGGTCTCTAGTCTCTGTAGGAGGCATGCGGTGATTCCTATGTAGAAGGCATTGCCGTGGTGCAGTTGGTTGGTGATGAGGGCCTGTGTCATAGTGCATCTCATGTGTAGGGGTAGCCACTTGAATATCTTACGTAGCATGCGCAGAGTGAGGATGCAGTTGGAGGAGACAGCATTGATCTGTGATTTGATGGTGAGCTTGTTGTTTGTGATGATTCTGAAGTTTCTGGCATGGTCGAATGGAGTGGGTGCTGACCCTAGGTCTGATGGCCACCAGGAGTCGTTCCATGTGTTGCTGCTGTTGCCAAAGATCAGTACTTCCATCTTGTCTGTGTTCAGCTGCAGGCAGTTGTTCTTCATCCAGTCTGTGACATTTGTCAATGCTCTGTGGAAACTGGTTCTGGTGGTGGTGGGGTCGTTGGTGAGTGACAGGATGAGTTGGGTGTCATCTGCATAGGAAATTATGTTGAGACCGTGGGATCTGACGATGCTGGCCAGCGGGGTCATATATGTGTTGAAGAGCATGGAGCTGAGGGATGAGCCCTGGGGGACACCGCAGCTGATCTCCTTGGGTTCAGAGGTGAAAGTGGGAGGTGGATCCACTGGGTTCTTCTAGTGAGGAAGGAAGTGATCCATCTGAGCTTGTCCCTTTGGATGTCGATGTGGTGGAATCTTTGGATCAGCGTGTGGTGGGATATGGTGTCAAAGGCTGCCGAGAGGTCAAGGAGGATCAAAGCTGCTGTTTCTCCTCGGTCGAGGAGGCTTTGGGTGTCCTTGGTGGATGCGATCAGGGTGGCTTCGTTGCTGCGATTGCTTACAGAGGCGTCAAGTAGCTGGTTCTGCTCCAGGTGTATCATAAGTTGATTGTTGATGATCTTTTCTAGTACCATCACTGGGAATGGGAGCAGGGAGATTGGGCGGTAGTTTTTGAGTTTCCTGGGTTCGGCGCAGGTTTTTTTGAGTAGGGTCTGACTTCGGCATGTTTCCAGGCATCGGGAAATGTTGCAGTGGTGATAGAGGTGTTGAGTAGGGTGGTGAGTTCCTGGCCAATCCTTTAGTTTCTGAGGTTGAAGATGTGGTACGGGCATGGGTCTGTGGTAGCTTTTGAGTGGATGGATTTCATGGTGGAGGTGGTGTCCTGGATGGAGAGGATCTCAGGTGGTCAGTGTGTGGTTCATGTCGATTACGGTGGTGGCGTATCTGCGAAGAAAGTCCATAGGTGTGGGTTGGGGATCGAAGTTTCTGTATATGATTGCAATCTTGTTGAGGAAGAAGTGGGCCAGGTTGTCGCACAGCTCCTGTGAGGGTATGATGTTGTTTTCTCTAGGAGCCGGGTCGGAGAATTCCTCATACAATGCTGAAAAGTTCCTTGGTGTTTGTTGACATTTGTTTCAAAGCGTGCAGCAAGGGCTGTCTTCTTTTTTGCCCTCAGAAGGTGGTGGTAGAGGTTGAGGGAGGTCTTGAAGGCTGCCCTGTTGCAGGTGTCCTTGCTGGTGCTCCATCTCCTCTCCAACTGTTTGCTGTCCTGTTTTGCTGTTCTGAGTTCTTGGGTGTACCAGCTGGCCTTTTTGGATGTTGCTCTTGATGGGAACGATGCTGTCTGCACAATTGGAGATCCAGATGTTGAAGTTTTTCACTTCCTATTCGAGGTTGGTAGCAGTGTTGGAGGTGTTGAGGGCGGTCGCCCAGCTGGTCTCTGAGATTTTGTTCCGCCTCTGGTGGGGGGTGTTGATCATGTTGGGTGTGGCAGTATGGGGGCTGGAGATGTTGAAGTGGACGATGTGAGTTCTGTGACATGGCTGTATTTGATGCGGTTGCTGGAGGTGAAAATTGGGTACAGCATGTGTCCTGCGGTGTGTGTAGGTTGTGGATGAACTGGGTCAAGCCAAGGCTGCTCATACTGTTGAGGAGGTGTGTGGTGTTTGTGTCATTGGGGCCATCGATGTGGAAATTTAGGTCTTCGAGGAAGATGTAGTCCTTGGTGTCTAAGGCTAGGGGCACAATGAAGTCTGCGTTGGTGTTGCAGAAGCGGGAGCAAGGGCCTGGTAGTCGGTATGCAAGAGTGCCTCTGATGGTTGTCTTGTCGTCCATGTGGAGCTTGAAGTTGAGATTTTCCATGGGGGTGGTAGTGGTACAGTGTATGGTCTCTTTGTGGATGATGGCTGTTCCTCCTTCCGGCTTTTTGGTGGGTCCTGATGCGTGATTTTATATCTTTCGGGGATCGCTGTGGCAATGTCTGGGGCGGATGTGGGGTTGAGCCAGGTCTCAGTAAGGATGGCTATGTCGGGTGTGAGGGTGGCGATGAGGTCCCATAATTCAGTGGAATGCTTGCGTAATGAGAAGGGTGCATGCAAGCTGGTGTTTCTGTTCAGCTGGTGATTTGCTCTGCCTTGCTTTGCTCCAGATTTATCAAGTCACTTGGGCCATGCAAGGTGTCCTTTAGCGGCTTGATAAATCTCATTTTTGTTTTGCGTTGCCCTTGCGTGGCGCAAGGGTGATGAAAAACCTTGATAAATATGCCCCACAATAACTACTCTCAGTACCACCTACACAATCACTGGTGTGGACAGTGAAATATCAACATGTTAGCTAAAATTAGATAAATACAAATTAAAGTGAAAAATTTAGAACAGGAGAGGTGGGCATAAAATTTAAATTAATTACCTATATATGTTAAGTATGTCAATAAAATGGAAACTCTGTGGTGGCCATCTTGGGATGAGTTTTTTATATTATAAAATGCATTAAAAGATGACAGTGCAGAGTGGGACACTGCTGTATTGAAGCCCCTACAAGCAATATTCTGATAACATCAGGACCATCTATCTACAAAATTGCAACAGCAGGGGCTGCCTAGGATTCCAAGCACTGAGACTCAGGAATTCTCTCACGACATCACAGGCAAATACCTTTCTCTTAAAAAAAACTCAGAATATTGAGCTTTTCAAATAATCCTTTAACTAAGAAATGGGATTGTGAATGGCAGAGGGAATGGGATTGTGAAACAAAGGGACTGAGTGTCAGAACCCCTTTCAGAGGGCCATGAGACAAGCATGGGTCACTGGGGCCAACCAAGGGGGTTGAGGCCTTTTATTCCCGATGCCCCAGTGTCCAACCTACTATGGATTCTAAGCAACTGGGCCAGGTATCTCTTCAGCACTTGACTCTCAGGAATAGCGTGGTCCAAGCAGTCCAAGGCTCTCTCGGGGGGAGGGAGGTAGATAAAGGTGGTGAATATAGGCTCACAACTCAAAATACGCACAGCAACAGCAATAAATAATTGTTCAGGCAAATATTTTATTTTTACCGCTATCAAAAGAAAGGTAAATACGACATTCACACACAACTATACAGTCCCCCTGAGATAAGGGATCTAGTGCTTCATAGGCAAATCCCTTTGTCTCACTCCTTCCTTTCTCCTTGCGATAGTGGTTATTCCCCATTCACTATTGGCAACATCCAGGGTAAGCACCACTAGTAATCAGAGTCTCAAGAGTCCACACTGACTCTATATTACAGTTAACAGTGTTTCAGCGATGCAGCGCTATCTAGCGAACAAGTTCCCTCGGCCCGGATTGTAGCAACCGGAGTTCTTGAGCATGCCCCTTCCGTGGGTGCTGGAGTGGCAGCAGCTGATTTAGGTGGTTTCTTTGCGGCTCCTCCATGCAAGGTAAATCTCTGGTCCATTTCACAGTGGGGGTGTAGGGCAAAGATCCTGGTGTGAATCCTTTGTCCCATTGCAGGTAGCTATTGCTCCCCAGGGCGTCCTTACTTTGATGAGAACTCTAACCAGGTCACATGCCTTGCTGGTCCCGGCGACCCCCTCTGGCATACAGGATCACTGCAGCCTCACTGTACACGGGCTCCGGCCCGATCGGCACAGCAAAGTCCTTGGTGGTGCCCCATCCTGGCATACAGGGTCACAGCTCACTTCCGCACAAGGGCTATGGCCCTCACAGCACAGCGGGGTTGCTAAACTCCTCACTACGTATGGGCTCAAGCCTGATCACCGTAGTGATGCACACGGCTCACTTCACATTGGTCCGTCTCTGGCATACGAGGGTCGCCAACTTCGTCCCATAGGCAACGACCCAATCTGTGCAGCCTCCTCGCAAAAATAGTCCACTCAACAGGGCTCCCCACTGGACCCTGCTCCCTCTAATGCTCTCCACTCCCTTACAGGGCTCACTGGTCTTGGCAAGCAGGCAGGCGATGGTGTGCCAGGCTCCATGGCAGGTGGTCTTGGATTCTCTGTGTTATGTTGCCTCTCCTAGTAGGAAGACTAGCAGGCCTCAGAACCCAGTCCTGGTCACAGGCAGTAGTCTTGCAGAGTTTCTCCTCCTCACACAGCCTGTCTGGCTGCTTGGCAGTTGATTATTTTTGGGGTCTCAAAATCCCCTTCTTATAGTCCATTTCCAGATACTAAATGTGTGATTTTAAGTCTGAGTCTTTGAAGTTTATGTTGGGGGTCTGCTTTCTTTTGAAGTGCTCACTCCTCTGGCCTCTCTTCCTCTTGAGAGCAGTCTGTCACAGCAGGAGCGACAACAAACCTGATAGCCCCACAACACAGGCCATGGGAGTGACAAGAGTTCACATCTGGATGTCAGCCACAGAACTATGTGTATCAAAAGGTCAGCCCAGGGCCTCAGCCCTGCACTTTGATTCTATTATCAGCTCAATCTTCTTCCTGAGATGTGTCCAGGCCCCTTCCTTGTGACCTCTGTCTGAACCAAAGAGCACCCGTAGAAGTGTACAAGGGAAGCCTGACTCTCCCCTATCCAGTATGTACCACCCAGCTTACAGGAATGGAGCAATACACAAAAGGTTTCCTCTACCTTCTCTCCATGTTTCACCATGCAGGCCTGGGTCTCTCAAAAAGGAACACAGAGTCTGCTATGTATTGTACCATTCACAGATCACAGTCACACATACACCCAGTGCATGCATTTAACATGCATGCACTGCACAGTGCTATACCCTTCATGTATTGTACCACTCACAGGCACACATACATCCAGTACATGCCCTTTATGTATTGTACTACTCCCAGGCACACATATATCCAGGAAATGCTTTCAGTGTGCACGCAGTACACAGAACTACATCTTACATGTACCATACCATTCCAATGCACACAGACATCCAGTACCTGCATTCAACATGCACTGCACAGTACTGCATAATCCCTGCATTGCACCCTTCCCAGATAAACCACCCCAGCGCTGCGTAGCACTCCACATCAACCCAGTGTAGGCCAAGGGGTAAGTTAAGTACGCAGCAGCAGAACTATGAATTAGTGAGCCTGCAGGTCTCACTCCAATGACACAGGTAACAAGCATTGGCAAAGCCAATCGGTCTCGCCAATGAGAAATATTGGCTTTGGCAATGTTGAGTTGCCGTGTTGTACACCAGTGTGGCTGCTGTTCCGCATGGTTAAAAGTTAGTGGCATGGTGTATCCTTGAGTGGAGTGGTAGGAGTAGAGTGTCAGACTGGATTTGTTGGAGTAGTCATCGTAGAGTGGAATAGGGGGTGTAGAGTGTCATACAGTTGAGTAGAGTTCAGTGGTTCAGTGGCAGAGAGTGTCGTAGAGTGCAGTGTTATCAAGTGCAGAGTCGTAGAGTGGAGTGCCATAGATTGTGGTGGGTGGAATCGGGTGGAGTGGGTTAGGTGGACTGAGGTAGTGGGTGGATTGGAGTAGATTGGGGTGGATTGGGTTGAATTGGGATAGAGAGAGTTAAGTGAGTGGAGTGAGGTGGAGTGGGTGGGTGGGGTGGGTGGATTGGATTGGAGTGGGATGGATTGATATGGGGTGAGCTGGATTGGAGTAAGGTGTATTAGATTGGTTTGGATGGGGTGGATTGGAGTGTGGTGGGCTGGAGGGATTGGACTGAGTGGGGTGGTCTGAACTGGGGCGGATTATATTGGGGTAGAGTTGGTTGGATTGGAGTAAAGTGGGGTGGATTGAACTGCAGTGGAGTGTGGTGGATTGGAGTGGAGTGGACTGAATGTGGTGGATTATGCCAGTCTGAGCTGGATGCTCCCTCCTCCCCTCATCAATCTCTCCTTACCTGTTAATGTCCGGCTCATCGTGGAAACAAAAGAGCCGTCTGTCACCTGGAAACGGAATATACAAAGGGCAGACAAGTTCTTCGCCACAGGTTTTTAACAGAGGTGCTGTCCCGCCCTTGTCCCTGGGAGCCGACATAATTGCTGACTTTGCTGCTCTCACGTCCTCTACCCCTTCTTTACCCTCCCCCATCTTTCACACCCAGGAACGCCACCATGCCCTGACCAGGGAGGTCAAGCACCTCGCTAATCAATACATTAGCAATGTGATCGGGTTGGGGAGGGGGGCCTGGGGGAGTAGGTGGGCTGACTGTGAAAGCGGGGCCCCATGTTATTGAGCTGAGCATGGAGCCCTGGGCAGCTGCCCACACTGCCCATGCCTAGCGCCGGCCCTGGGTACCAGGCGGACTGCACTTCATGCTGTTGATCTCAGCAAAATGCAACATTAATTGATTAATTTGCGGCATTTCTCGTGGGTGAAATCTGACCGGCCTCGCCCCGCTGACACAATCTGTCTTCATTATTACTCGAGTGTGGGGACCGCGGACCCAATGGCATCTCAACACTTCGCTCTTTAATACAGTACAAACGGGCAGGTGCTCGGGAACATAATAAATGCCCTTTAACAAAACCTGCACAGACCAAGTGTGCTCTGCTAGAACAGATGCGTCCGCGAATGGGCAGATTCGTGCTCCTTTGTGTCATGTTATGATCACTCGTGTAGCGCCTTTCTGCTGTTTGCACGGGCTTGCAGCGCTGCAGCATTCCGATTGCAGACCTGGCGGTGGGGTATCACGGAGTATATACGTGTGTGGAGCGATGTGTTCAGTGAAGTGCGGCGTGGCGACTCATTGTTTTAAATGAACACCTATGTCTAAGCGGAGTTTGAGGCATGTGTTGGTGCCAGGGCGAGTGAGCCATCGGACAATAAAGGGCATCTCGATTCGCGCCAGGTGGGAGGTTGGCCCAATGCCCACCCGGCCCGGTTGGTTTGGGTTGTGTACCTGAAAAAAATGTATCGACATCGGAAGGCGCAAAGGCTCTGCTGTGAGGCAAACGTGTCACACCTACAGCACACACATTCCAGATAACTCTAGCAGCAAGCGCGTTAACCCACTGCGCTATATCAGCAACAAGTGCAAAGTGAGCCACTGATCTCACGACTGTGCCGATGGGGGCCGGTTTCAGTTGTAACCTTGAACCCCAACCTTGTGCGAACTCGGACGACCCATGATCTCCCACCTCTCCAGTTCCCTAATCTTCCCCAAATTAACTGGATGTGCTTAGAAGCGGGCTCAACGCAACATTGCGCTTTATATTTGAAAAACTGGAATATACATAGACGCTCACCCACAAGACTCTGCCTCGTCCTCGCTATGAGCACAAGTAGTGAATCATTTTACAAGCAGCTATTGTCAGGAACTATATTAACGGGTCGATACAAGCACTGCTGCGAGCCTGTATGGGATGACATTAAGTGCTCCAGACAAGAGCCACAAACCGAGAAAGAGAGGCTAAAAATCCCTGAATCTAGTACACACACCTCTGCAACTGTAAACGCACTGCACAACTCACTTCCACAGTTTAAGCGCCAGCCAAAGCAGTGACAATCAGAGGCTGCAAAACTGCCCACAGGGAACGCGGTCGAGCGCTGAAAAGGTGGAATCTGGAGCCCGACTATGGTTCAGATCTTAGCTCCCTCTCATTGTGCGATCTTGGGCAAACCGTTCATCTCCCCGCGCCCATGGCTCCTTAGGTGGCAGCACTGGAACAGTTCAGTAATGTATTTAACGACCTACTGATCACCTCATTAAAACGAAAACTGAGGTTGACCTAACATTTGTACACAGAATAATATGCGGAGGGCACTGCTAAACGGTAAAAGTGACGTATTGAAACAAGCACAAAAAAAGCGCGGCCGCGAAAGCGACCGCGCTATGTTAAATTAGTAACCTGATCCACGACCAGCTGCCAGCCTGCGCGCCGCTGCTCGCTCCCGAGACCCAAAGGCCATGGGAGTGAACGTTTAGAGGAAAGGCGGGACATGCACCCGTCTTTGGTCATTTGCGTGCTTTCATTATTGAAAGTCACACGCAAAGGCCAATGGAATGTGTGGGAGGAGTCCGACCCACACGGAAAAGTCTCTGGGAAGTTTGGAGTGCTTACAAGAAGCCCCCCCCATAGAGCAGCGCATGCGCGCTGCGCTAGGCTCGACCTAAAAAGGGACCTGTTCATTCCTTCTGATCACTACACAGTATCCTGCCACCAGTGCACTTGTGCTGCTTAACTCCTGGTGAAGGTAGTAGCTTTCATGGCACATACACATGATCCATGCTTGCTTTTGACAACAAAAATCAGCATTAGGGATCCAGCCATCAGTACAGTTGGGGCACTCAGGAGAGGGGTGCACGTCCACTACCATGCAGAGGACTTTTCTGTCCCAACACTGAGTTAAGTAGAACACATGATCTTCCTCACCAGGAGTACAGTCTGTGGCCTGAAAGACAGTGAATAGATAAAACCAGACAGATTTGCCCTCGACTGGTAGGAACCCCTATTGTTTGAGACCTAGACTACATAAATATAATTGTTCATTTTACTACTGGTACTCTCACTAAAACCCACCCTTCACTCAATGACAATATTACATCTCACTTCTGACCCAGAATATTAATACAATATATGTTTGGATCAACCGATACGCCCTAAGCTGCCTAGATGTTTATACCTCTTGTCCAAGATAGCCATAACAAAATACATTTATTTGTGTTAGATATTTACCAGCGAATAAAATACATAGAGATTTTATAAGGTCGTTTTCATCCATCCTTTTCTCTTCTTTCAAGGTGATAATGTATTCCTATGCAAATATTACTTACAAGCCCACGCAAGAAAAACCGGAATACATTGGTCGAAGGCATACTTTTCTAGAATACAAATGCAGATATGTATTTCAATTCATTGCTGCTAGTTATTTCAATAATGAGGCCTTGAGTGAGTTAAACCCCAAGCGGTTGCCATGGCACCTCGTTTCTCCTCTTAAAGGCAAAGAGCATGAATTAGACAAATGGGCGAAAGTGTATAGAGCAAACCATCTGTAAATTATTCAGTGGACAGCGCACCAGCGTGTTTTTGTCAATGCAGTGCAAATGAATCGCCTCCCTCGTGTCAGGTTATCTCTGCTTTGTCTTTTTAACTAATTGAATTATTTAACCATGCAGTTCATATGCTTATCAAACAGTCATATGTGTGCCGTGTTCTATGAGGTTAAGCTTCTTTCTTAGTAATAAATACAGCAAATTAAATTTGACATCTTGGCTCTGTGTAGAAACTCCTTGCTGAGTCCATTACCTCATACAACTTTAAAATACGGGTTAATTAATTTACGAGCTACAACTAGTAACATAAAAAAGATGTGTATTTATTTAACACATTTCCGTATGTAGCACCACGCGTTTTTCAGTTTAGATTTTTTTCTCCCTTCAACAGGGATCAGTACAATTATTGTACTCCCAGCCCTCTTTTAATTTGCCAGAGTAGAGCAAAGTGTTCCTTGAAAGACGAGACTCTGAATGTCCACAACAAGTGAGGGATCATGGGTTTCCCATAGCTAAAGATCTGAAAATTACAAAACAACGTGCATCATCATTACTACCCAAGGGTTGAGTTATACCTGATTTCAGTAATTACGAGCTGGGGATGCTGTATCTCCAGAAGGATAAAGTCACACTATGCAGAAAAACAAAATGGTACGTTTTGAAACATGAGCCGTGAGGGAAAAAATGTAAACATAAAACCAGTTGTGCACTATGAGGTGAATGTGCATGAATGCACCCTGTCCCATCAACTCACGGCCACTGATCCACAAGCGATCTGCATGATGAACCAGCTTGGGACAGAATAGTCCCTTTAATAGTGGCACTGAAACTGATGATGTGACTTTCCTGCCCTTCTAGGAGCACCAGGTGTCACCCTCCTAATGTGTACATAAGAGTTAGTCCCAGACCCATCCTACCTGTCTGACATTCCATGAGCCACTCCTGCATCCTATCAGCCTGGCCTCATATGCGCTGATACATACTTCACAACTATTGACTAGTTGAAAGAAGCCCTGCAGTGTGCTGCTGCACGGCCAAAGGAATCCTTGTGCAAACACCAGCCTTGCTGTGGACCCAGGCCTGTTCCCCCATTGAGCTGCCATAACGAAGGAGCTAGGGACCATGGGGGCCACGGTCACATGAAGGCCCTCCACGATTGCACTCCTACACCATCGATGAACATTCCACAGTGATAAGCAATGGATGGGGAAACTGAAGGTGATGGAATGCGCTACAACGAGTACTATTCTTTTGTAGAGGATAAGGTGTATAAGGTATGCTTAACATACCCAAACACAGGGTTCAACACCTTCATGATGATGCTGGAGGTATTAAATCCTTATTTTGCTTCCTTAAATATATACTGATTTTGATTGGTTTTTATTGACTCGCGTCATGCAGATCAGGCCGAATTCCTGGATGGTTTTACTATGCGTGTGGCTGGTGACCCTGGGGAATAAGTGAGGGGTCAAATAATAGAGGCCTGTCAGTCCACCAAACTCTGACAACCTATACTGAGATAAAAACGCATGTATAGGATCAGCACTTTCCAACTTGGAAGATCATTGGAACTCTCGAGAGCCACATAATGACACAATCACTCACCCCCTGATTTGATCTACTAGTGTATGTCAGTCACCAAGGCATCATCAAGATGAAAGATTGCATTAATAAACGATGTCATGCCTCGACATTGATGAGAAGTTAATATGTGCAGTAGATCATTGCCTTATGTGCCGGACATCAAGGTAGCAATCCATCTCCCACAATCTCAGAGGAACATGGCATAAACCTATAGAGAAAACCTGAAGGGTCGGGCTCCAGTAAAGGGTTGGGAACATCGTGCGCCACAGGGTTCTGCGTTATGCCAATTCCATGGACACTCAGAAACATTGAGTACCTTTTCGCTGGGCCTCTGTCTGCAATTTGCAATAATTTTGTGAGTTTTGTGGCTTGCTTTCTACAAACATTCCCAGCTTTGTAGTACTGCACAAGAGACAGCTATTTGTCAAGAGTGTTTTTTGTTGCGCTTACGATAGTAGTCCCTGATGCTGGACCTTTCACTTATGTTGGGCTGCTGCAACACAAAACTATGGGCCTTATTTGACGGTGCAGAACCGCCCAGCTCCCGCAGCGCTGAACCCATGTTTGAACCGCCCGACAGATTAGGAGTTTTGTCCTGTCTGGCTGGCTGTTCTTTGGTGTTCCCGGTGCGGTGCCTATTAAATAGGCACCGCAATGGGAATGTCAAAGGCAATATCTGTACAGCATGGACTGCAGGTCCATGCTGTGCAGGTACTGCTGTGCAGGCACACAGGAGGGCACATAGTGTGCCCCCCCCTTCTGTGCATCCACATGGCATGAGGCACGTTTCCTCACAAACACACTTTTCATGGCGGTGAGGAAACTCGCAATATGCTTGGTGGGGTAAAAGACCAAGCAGCACAGACACTAAGGGCCTGATTATGAGTTAGGCAGTCCCAAGACCCCCGTCGCTGAGGAATCGGATTAACTGCCGCCGACTATGCGGTCCGACCACCGTATTACGAGTTTTGTGGTTTGATGAACGAAAGACTGCCGGTGTAACAGCAACATCGCCAGCCATTCGCCTACCGTCTCGACGGCGGTCGGGGTAAAGCAGCTGTCAGAGGGTGGTACAGAGACATTAACTGCCGTCCGAATTACGAGTTGGCTTTCCGACAAGCTGACCGTGGTGGTGGGACTGCCTTCTACGAGTCATCAGAATCAAAGGATTTGGGTGCATACTCACACATTTCCGTTTACTTCCTTCAGTCACCGACGTGGATACCTTCCTTCAGGGCTCCCCTTCACAGCAGCATCTTGGCCTCGAAGAAAACGACCCTGTTGGCGCCTAAATCCAGGTAAGTCAGTTATGTACTATTTGCCCATTGACTGGACTGGGCCCATATGGTCCAGACTCAAGCAATGGGGAAGTACTGGTAGTAGGTATTTTTCCACATGTGTCATGCATATGTGTACATTGAAGTAAAAAATACACACCTACATCAACACATATCAATAAATAGACACTGCAGTCAGAAACACTGCTACTGGCCCATCGGGAACCTCGTAATACGGCGGGCGTCTTCTTGGGACCGCCACGATGGTCAGGCAGTCAGACCGCAAAACTCATAATCAGACCCTAAATACCATTAAGTGAATGTATTAAAATGAAGTAATAAAATATACATTGGCAAATAGTGCTCTGAGAATTGGGTGTAACAACGAAGGGAAAGATTTTGGGAGGGAAAATTTGTCTAAATAGTATTATTTAATGGCAAAAAAATAAGTACTAGTTTGCCTCCAGAGGGTTTTCTTCAGGTGGTCGTTTAATCACCATTAGAAATGTGCAAACAAACAGATGCATTTCGGTTCCAAGCCTTGATCACTGTGTTTGTATCGTGCATACCTCCCCTCTTTTCAAGTGCAAACTTTTGTGGTATAGACACAAAGAAAGGTTTAAGAAGTATATAAAATGAATACAAATCTTTTGTCCATCTTGGCCTGTTCAAAGTGCTCTGAGTATAACATTGATTTGTAATTAATTTTAATAAACTATTAAATTCAGGACACACCCACTCGGAACGGGATGCATGGAATATAAAGGTAATGGGTGGGGTAGTACATTAATACTCAGGTATTAATTTTAATACTGGATTAATATTTCGTGAAGGTTTTAATTTAAATTTGTTTCTTAAAATGTATTACATATTAAGGGGTCGATTACGATGTCGTTCAGGACGGCTCCGAACGGCATTTGATTCGGTCGAATCCGATTTGGAAGCCTTGTTTCAGACTGATTCGGAAACATTTCCAAACAACCGATCATGATGTTCGGAAAACGTTCGGACCGTCCGGCTCGGTTCCCAATGGCATTCGGAGTAACCGAGTCGTTCAGAGCCGACTCGTACAGGTCTACGGACCGCGTTTCCGAAAGAGCGATTAGGATGTCAGATTCGGACTACCTTTTTGAATCGGTTGTTCTGACACGGATCGACTGTCGGAAGCTGACTTTGGGAGCCCGTAGCAGGCCCCCCTTTACCCGGGGGCGTACGAATCGGGCCCGTGGGGCTACCCAGGGGTCCCCCCTTTTCAATAATGCACAGTTTGTCAGGCATCTTGGGGTGCCTGCCACAGGGTGCATGATTTTCCCCAACCAGCCCTTTCTTCAATGGGAGCCTGTGCATTCGGTCGGAACAAGGCTCCCATTGAAGTCAATGGGTGTTCGGTACCATCGTAATCGGTCGGACAGACTACCAGAATCCGATTCGGTCGGAAGCCATTCCAAAACCAATTCAATGGAATGGTTTCCGAACGACATCGTAATCGACCCCTAAATGTTAAAATTTAAAAAATTAGAATTATAAATTTATACAAAGAATTTAAACAAAAAGAATATTTTGAGAACATTAGGATCTGTGGGTGAAGAATAGTTTTATTATTATGTGTAAAAATAAGTACTTGGGCATTAATTATTAATTTATTATTTTGAAAAAAATAATTACAATTACAATTAATTATGTATTGAGCTAGTTTCACAAAAAGACGGAATAAATGGGCTACAGGGGCAATGGCTGGGGAAGTGTATTAATTCCGAGTTATTTAATGTAATGCCTGGGTATGTATTTTTATTCAATGTTTGTATTTAAATTAATTATATAATTATAATTAATTATATATCAATTATTATATTATTATATAATTATTATAATTATATCAATTATTATATAATTATATATCAAAATGACAATTAAAATTACCTACGTATTTAGGGCCAGATTTATCAAGGTTTTGTGTCATCCTTGCACCACAGAAGGGGGCGCAAGGTTGACGCAAAACCTAAATGAGATTTATTAAGCTACACAAGGCCACCTTGCTTGGCCCTGTATGGCTTGATAAATCTAGTGTATCGCAGGGCAGCACAATTGCTGACTTGCGTTACTGTGCCGGAGGGAGGCATTCCATGGGTGGAGCGTGGGTTTTGCAATGGATCCACCCATGGTTTTTGGTGCATTCCCAGATTTATCATTAGTGGTAGACCTGGGAATGCATTAACATGCTACGACTCCCCAGGTGAGGCCTAACGAGGAGAAATATCTTTATTCCTCCTAATTTTTCCACTTTCTACATGGGCTGCATTCTTCAGCACACGTAGAAGGTGTCCCTTCCTGTACAAAAACAATCCTGCGTAAAACGCAGGCACCCTTGCACCAGGACGCAAGGATGGGTTATAGGGACAATGGGTGGGTAAGTGTAGTAAGACTCAGGGATTAATTTTAATACTTGGGTTTTAATTAATTGAGGTTTTTCTTTACATTTTATATTAAATATCAAATATTAAACATGTACAATTATTATTAGGCGGTTAATTAAATTTCACACAAAAAACAATTTAAGACAATTATTTTTTTCAATAAAAGTGTTGTTGAAGTGTAATGCATTATCGATAAAAAAACAAAGACATATTTAAAAAAATATATATATATATATAAATATATAAATATTTTAAACTATATATTCATTTTTTTAAATTTGCATTAGAATTATTTAGACCTATAAACATTTTAGGAAGATATAAACATCGTAATAAAATAGTTTTCCATTGATTTCAAAGATTAAAATGTTCTTTTTCTGTTTCAATGGAATTCTTTCACGTACATGGTTGTGCATCTGTTTCTACAGTCGGTGGAGCCCACCAGTGGAGAACAGTCGGAAGAGAGAGCTGAGGTCAGGTAAATGTTTAACCTTTAAAATATATACATATAAGGCTATTTAATGCAAAGAGTGAGGGAAGGAGGTAGAGAAAAGGAATTTAAGTTTAAAATTTGTCTGTCATGCTTTTATTTACAAACTATTCCATTACAGGTTGTAGTTATATCTGGTGTGGGTTATTTATTTAAAGTAAATAAAAAGAAACAAACCAATTGTCTGTGCACTGTGCAAAAAAATAAATAAAACTTTTTGTTTCCTTTTATTTATTTTAAAGCGAAACCTTTCAATTTTGACATTGGCTTTTTTACACAGAAGAGATGAAAAATGTTGTTTGAAAAAGTAAAGAAGAAAGGAAGAATAAATCAAGACAACAACAAAAGGAAGAGAATAATTTATTTTTAAAGTTGGAGAATTATGTTTGGGGTAAAACACTCTTTTCATTTTAGAAAATAAAGCTATGTGGTTAAAAAAAAAGGGTTGTTTTTTATTTAAATATTTAGGGGCCATTAGGATGGCGGGCGGACTTTAGTCCGCCCGCCACCCTAGCGGTGCTGGGACCGGCCACCAGCGGTGCAGCGGTCCTGCACCGCCAATTAGGATGCGACCGCCACCCTGGCGGTCGCATTCCGCATCTTTGACATTGCGGCGGGTGCTGCGCACCCGCCGCAATGCCAAAGAGGCATGTTGTGCATTGCCATGCACAACGTGGCAGGCACCGCGAGGTGCATGCCACCTTGTGCATGGCAATGAAGGGGGGTACCATAGGTACCCCCCAAGTGCAGCCCCCCACCCCCTTCCCCCGGGGGCCCGCTACGGGCCCCCAAAGCAATTCCCCGCCAGCCTTTCCATGGCGGCTTTAAAGGCCTGTGAAACCCAGCATCATAATATGGATGGCGGTGCCTTCTAGGCACCGCCACCATATTATGCCCCTGCTCCGCCCGGCCGGCAATCGAAATGATTGCCGACCGGCGGAAAAGCAGCGGACGCACTTTGCGTCCGCCGCGATACCCCCGCCATAATAATATGGCGGGGGTAAATCTAGTTGGGATGGCGGGCAGATCGCCACCGCCGAGCCGGCGGTGGCAATCGCACGCCATCCTAATGACCCCCATAGTTTTGATCAAGATGATTCTTGGTGATTCTTTATTGGAAAAATATCACCAAGAACTGAAAAAATGAAGACACCTGTGGGTAAGTAAAAATATTTTTATTTCCATGTTTAATTTTAAAAATATGCCAATTTAAAAATAATTATATACATGTTTAAAACAGGAACATAAGCCAAATGAGTATATTGTTAGTAATTAGTAGTACAAAATATATGCTAGATTTTCAAGGTAGCCTGCAGCCCCAAGTATTGTGAATTTTGTAAAGGTAATCTTTGTGAAATTTCTTTGCTCTTCCTAGAACTGTGACAAAACACAAACAGCATTTTACTGCTCTATATATAGTCTTCCATTAAGGCTGTTTTTTTTATTTTAAGCCAATACTCCTGAGAAAAGTAGCAAAAAACAGCCTTGTATTTGGATATAATGTAGAAATATATTTTTTTATTTGAATTTCAAAGTCAATGATAATTGTCTTAGGACTTGTTTTAGTTTTGACAATTGTTAAACACTCAGTATTAGTAAAAGTCTGTTTACCAGGCAGTAAAGCATAAATGAGTGGTACTGTGGTATTAGAAATAGTAGCATATATTATGTATATTTGAGCAAATGGATGTAGAGCAGATTTAAAAGTTATATCCAGTGCCAAAATATCACAGTTTTGAGGGTAACTATGTTATGAGGAGTTGAGAACATTAGCATTCATTTTTCTGGTTTCTGGTTAACATATGAAAGAAATTATTCAAGAGAAAAGGATTGTGTTTGTGGAGAATATTTATTTCAGAGAAAGTATGAGGAGGTCTAAGATGTATGTACCTGTTTTTGTCTTTGAATCATCCTTCTTAAATTTGTGATGCGGGCCTGCTACTAGCAATATGTGATGGAATATTTTGTGCTGCCTCTCTCAAAACTGAGCCACGGGGTTCACTGGAGGAAGCACTTAGATCTTAATGTGTTGATTTCTTTCCCTAACTTTAATTTCTGTTGCAGAGGCAGAGTGGTTATGCTCTGTTGTCCTTAAAACATGATCACTTAGAGTAACCCCTTTGCAACTGGTTGCAAAGTAATTGACACACAACTAGTGTCTCCTGGGCTCCGTTCCTCTCTCTTTGTAGTAAATGTAACCTCTATATTTTAGTAGCCTGTTTCCTCTCTTTGAATGAATGTATATTGTCTTTCGTGAATTTTCCATTTTAAGTGAAACTACAAAGAAAAATAGTAAAATATATATATATTTTTTGAAAATCAACTGATTATTCATTTTCCCTCAAATTCCATGTTTTACCCTTGTCAGATGTTATAGTAAATTAGAATCGTACCCACTGTCCATTTCCTTTATGGAGTCTGTCCTGACCGAAGGTAGGTTACTAAGATTACCCTCTGACTACCATCCAGCACCTTTCCTGAGGTCCCCTTCAATGGACTTAGAAAAGTATATGTGCCCCCTACTCACTCTTTAGCACTATGCCTAGGTTTATTCCTATTAGAATCGTAAATCTTCCTTCTGCCCACTGTCCAGCAACTTCCCTGAGTTTATTACTGACTGGAGTTAGAATAGTAAATCTTCTATCCAGCACCTTCCCTGAGGTTAGCCTTGACTGGAGTTAGAATAGTAAATCTGTTCCCTGCACACTATCCAGCACCTTCCCGGAGGTTAGCACACACTAGAGTTAGAATGGTAAATCTGCCCACACTCCAGCACCTTCCTTGAGGTTATTTCTGACTTGAGTTAGAATAGTAAATCTACCCCCGCCCACTGTCCAGCAACTTCCCTGAGTTTACCCCTGACTGGAGTTAGAACAGTAAATCTACCCACTATCCAGCACCTTCCCTGAGGTTAGCCATGACTGTAATTTGAATAGTAAATGTGTTCCCTGCACACTATTCAGCGCCTTCCCTGAGGTTAGGCCACACTGAAGCTTGAATAGTAAATCAACCCTCATTCCAGCACCTTCTCTGAGGTTAGCCTTGACTTGAGTTAGAATAGTAAATCTGCCCCCTGCCCACTGTCCAGCAACTTCCCTGAGTTTATCCCTGACTGGAGTTAGAATAGTAAATTTGCACTCTGCCCTCTACCTTCCCTGAAGTTAGCTCTGACTGGAGTTGGAATAGTAAATCTGCACTCTGCCTATTCTCCAGAACCTTTTCTATGGTCAGCCCTGATTGGACGGTAGATTAGTTAGATTGCCTCTGGTCACTGTCCAGCACCCTCCCTGGGGTCAGCACAGACTGGAGTTATAATAGTAAGTTTGCCGTCTGCCCACTGGCCTGCACATTTCCTGGGGTCAGCCCAAGTAATTTGCTTCCTATTTTTTTTCATCTCCCACCTTCCCTGCTGTAATAATAATTATTATTATTGAAGCATTAAACATGTATTTTATTAAAGAAAACTTTCAATGTCATTTAAATCCTGCTATAACATTTTAATCTGTGCAAAAATTGTTTTGTTCAAAAGTCAAGCTTCTAAGGTGGTTACATTTGAATGGGAACTTTTCCTTGTTTTTGTTTTCTTGGATAGTTTGATGTTCTGACTTGGCTTCATCTGGCGCCTGGTGCATTGTTTAGATTTCTATTGGAAAGTAAGGTACAAGATTTACTGCAAAGAATTTCACAAACTTAAACACTTTTAATCTGTCATAGTCAGATTTTAGGTCATAGTGATTAAGTATCATTTTGGTTAATTCTATTGTTTCTGGGGTTTTTTTTTTTAAGTATACAGTTAATTTCTTTTTTTTTTTTACAGCATCTTCCATCAGGGTCATCTCTAACTGTAGATAGACTAGTAAATTTGCCCTCTACCCACTCTCCAGCACCTTCCATGGGGGTCCCTCTTGACTGGAGTTAGAGTAGAAAGTCCGCCCCATGCCCACTGTCCAGCGGTTTGCTGGGTCTAACCCTGACTGTAGTTAGAATAGTACATTTGCCCCCTGCTCACTCTGCACTACCTTCCCTGGGGTCATCTCTGACTGGATTTACAACAGTAAATCTGCCTCTAGTTCATTCATCAGCATTTTTTCATGGACTCGGCCCTGAGTTGTGCATATTACTTGATTCTTTGATAGTTTACATTATTATAGATAGAAAGGTGTGGGGCTGATTACGAGTGCGGCGGTCTTTGACCGCAGCACTCGCAGTGGCGCAGCAGTGGACTGATTAGGACTTTGAAAGTCGTACCGGCGGTGGACCTCCGGCAGAAGACCGCAATTCCCTTGCACTGGCGCAGCGGAGGTCTAATGTAACATGCTGAGTGGGACTGGCACAGTCCCGCTGAGCATATTACAAGTTTCTCCACTGCCAGCCATTTCATGCTGGGCTCCCTGCCATGGAAAGGCTGGCGATGGAGGAACAATGCCTCCACCGCCATGGGGATGCATTCAGGGGGGCACAACGCGTGCCCCCCTGTCTGCTTGCACCCACGGTTCCAGCACTGTATGGACATCATCGTCCATGCAGTGCTGGAACATTTTTGCCATTCCCATTGCGGTGTCTGTTTGTCTGGCATCGCCATGGGAAAGGCAAAAGGACTATCTGCTTGCAAGAGTTGAACTTGTAATCAGATCGGCAGTCCTTGAGCAGCTGTGACGCAGCCGTGCCAGCGGAGAGCCGGCACAACTGCACCAAAGTCGTAATCAGGCACTTAGTTTTTGAACATTCTAGTAATTGTACAACATTTTCATTAATGTTTATTTATTTTAGAAGTACTTACTGTATTGGGCATTGACTAAAATATTTTAAAATGTTCATTGGTGATACTTTAATTTTTTACAATTATGGTTTCAAATAAAATCAATCTGTGAATGACAAATAATACTGTTAACAAAATATATTGTTCAGCAAACATTATTTGGTTATACTGCTAAATTATTGTGGTGTTGGTATCAGTTCTGACAGAAACTACTGCACTGGTGTGCACGTCAGATCATTTCAGAAAGCTCACCAAATGCAATGCTCACAAAATGGTGGACGGACATGCTGGTGAGGTACAATTACATTTTTAAATAAAATATTCCACAAAAATCGTGTTTTTTGTAGATTCAAAATTTGATTGGACCATTAATTTAAGTTGCTATTGTTTTTTCACTAAATTAATGTAACCTTCTGTGTATCTGCCATCCGCCATCTTGGTGGAGGCATTTGTTAAGATAGTTGAAACATATATCCTTTTAACAATAGTATGTGCTTTTACATATTGCGCTACAGTAAGTGGGTGGTTTATTATGCTTTTTTAATGTGTCTTGCATATCTGCTTACTTATTTCAAAATTGCATAGTAACTGCATGCATGCTACAAGCATGTGTGGTAATGGTTTGAGTGATAAAACAATTTTTTATTATAATCGATATAAATGTGTGGTAAAGGTGTGCGTGCTGAATACTGCATTGTAAAAGTGTGCATTGTAAAGGCACGTGTGGTAATGTCATTCAACCATTTAGGTAGCCCATGTGATAGAGACTGCTGCTGCCGGAGAAGAGAACTCTAAATGGAAGGGAATAGAGAAACTCTATACAAATGTCCTAAATCTTACACAAAGTACAAATATTAAACCTGCAATCACATAAATACACCCCACATCCTAGGATCTGCCTACATCCCCTTGTACTGCTTGACTACCAGGATGCCACGCAGGTACAGAATTCATGATGCAGCGAGTCCCACTCTAGAGGAAGAGGGACTTCACTGGGGAGGAGACAGAACTTGTAGTTACCATTGAAGTTGATCATTATATGATACTACATAATCTGATTATATGCACGCTTAGTGAAGCGGAAAGGGGCTTCTTGTGACAGAAACTAACAATGTCAATGCTTTGATGTTGCTCAAGAAAAAGTGTCAGGAAAAGAGGAAGAAGATGAAGGAACAGTTTTCCACAATACTGGTGGAAAATGCTCTTCATGAAGGTGGACCTAGATCTCTCCTCATCCTCCTTGAGTAGCAAGTCTTCACGAACATGCACCCAGGCCTGCCAGTTCCAAGGAACCTTAATATAAGGCCAGGTCAGAACTCAATAGCCCTCTCTTGAACCTAGTTCTTGTATCACCACTCATGCCACTGTCCTTTCTCCACAGCTGCACAGATGGAAACACTCCATACTCAGATATACAGCCTTCTAATGCTCCCCTTTTGAGAGAACATTTTTTTTTAAATTGCTCTCAAGACTCTTTACCTTTCTGAGTGCTTTGTTACAACACCTGGAACAAGATTACTGCCAGCTGTGGCAGGGTGATAAAATAGAGCATTTGGTTGGTGATGTAAAGAACAAGTTACATGCCTTCAGTAATGCCCTCACTGGTAGGGACTCTATCTAGCCGTATATTCCTTACCTTAGAATATTCCCCAGGTGTCAGACTGGATCTAGAAGTTTTCAAGCAGTACCCCTGCGCGCCGGTAGGGGGTGGGGTTCAGCTCCGCGTCAGCATTGTCCTTGCCAGAAATGCTGTTCAGGGTGCCTACAGAAGCGCCACCTCCGCGCTCTGATGTCAGTTCCTTTCACAACTTTCCACACCAGGAGTGCAGCACCACGATGAAAACTGACAACTGGGGTGAAATTCTGATATAGTTTTTTAAAACATCTTTTTATTGATTTTGCATCATACAGTTTGCATGGATCATGCATTCATTATTAAGTTACCTATACAGGAAAATAAGAGCCGATAGGTATCAGTTCAGTGTCCATCACATCTAGACATGTTGTAGCCGGCACTGCTCAGATTCAGGGCCTCAATTCAGACTATTCACCACATTGGTCAACTTGAATGCCCTTCGAAAATAGTTATCACCCTACATCCTTCTAAAGTCCCTCAAGGGCCTCATTCCTTTTCCCACTTTCTTTGACACCCTCTCCCTTTGTACACCATTTGTTATGCATTTTGACACTAGTCCATGTCCGACATCCATTACCGTAATGATGGAGGTTCTGACTTGCCCAATGCCCTGGCAACGTTTCTCTTTGCCACCCCCAGGGCTAAGGAGACCCATATTCGGTGCTGGGGAGAAATTCTAAGGCACTTAGAAGAGTGACCCTTATATTGTAATCCGTTCGCAGGCGGGAAGGATGGGAGGTTCGGTAAGGAATCTGTGGCTAGATAGTCTCTCTACCAGATAAGGTATTACTGAAGATGGGTAACTTGTTCATCTGATAGAGACTTCTAGCTGCAGATGGGTGGTCTACGAAACCAATTTAAACAAGGAAGTCCTGCAGGACAGAATTGGAAAAGTGCCTGTGATGACGGACCTAAGTGTCCAGGAAGTACTGCTTGGTAGAGATGCCCACATTGTTGTCAGACAGATGTCCAGACCAGAGACTAATGCAGTGGTTGCAGCCTTGGCAATGGTGGAATTAGCATGCAAGCCCTCAGGAGGTTGCTTCTTGGCCAATGCGTAGCAGATCTTTATGCAGAGTACTATCCGTTGTGAGATGGTCTGTTTCTGCACAGCCTTTCCTTACTTGGCCACAACATACCCCACGAAGGCTTGATTTGTCCACCCAGAACTCTTTTGTACGATCAAGGTAGAACAACAATGCTCTTTTTGGGTCAAGACAGAGTCTCACCTCCTCTTTTGAAGGATGAGGTGGAGCAAATGAGGTAGGCAGCGTGATGTTCTGGCCTACATGGAAAGGACTCACAACCTTCGGAAGGAAGGAGGCATGTGTCTGGAGTACCAGCTTGACCAGATAGAAGGTGGTGTAGGGAGGGTACACGTAAAGTGCCTGCAATTCGCCGACCCTCCTGGCCGAGGTAATGGGCACTAGAAAACCAGTCTTGATGGTCAATAACTGTGGCTCAAAGGGCGTACACAAAGAGAAGGTCAGGACAAGTTTTAAGTACCACTGGGGCTTGAGGAATGGCCTGGGGGAACATGTTGTAAACCATTGGGTAACCTAGCCGCAACAGGTGACTTGAGCCAAGACTGTTGGTCCAGCAACCACAAAAAATGCTGAAATGGCCAATAAGTAGCCTTTAACCACGCCCAAAGCAGAACCCTGTTGGGCCAAGGATAGAACAAACAGAAAAACCTGAGAAAAGGGGACAGAAAGGGGATTGATGTTCCTACATGCATACCATGCCACAGATTGATCCCAGTGGCAGGAATATACTGACTTGATGCAGGGACGCGTGGCTGCCAGTATAACATCACAGACTTTGGAAGGAAGGGACGAAACCTGTCAACTCTCGCTGTTCAATTTCCACGCATGAAGGTAAAGGGTGCTCAGGTTTGGGTGCAGGACCCTCCCCTGCGGTTGCGACAGAAGATTCTTTTGAAGAGGCAGACTGATCATGGGACCGATGCTCATGCTCAAGAGCTCGGTATACAAGAATCTCTTTGCCCAATCCAGAGCCACAACAATGACTTGGGCCCGGTCAGTCCTAATCTTCTTGAGAGCTCTGAGCAGGAGTGGTATTTGCGGAAAGGCGTACAGGAGGCCGGAGATCCACTCAAGACGAAAAGCGTCTCCGAGCAAAAGCTGCCTTGGAAACTCCAGCGTGCAAAATTGTGGATATTTCACATTCTCTGCAGTGTCAAACAGAACTAACCAAGGCTCTCCCCACTCTTGAAAGAGACCTTACACTACCTATGTATGGAGATGCCATTTGTGATCTGCTAAGCTTCATCAGCTGAGTTTGTCCGTCCTGGCATTCAGAGAGCCCACCATGTCCAGAGAAGCAGAGCCTCTTGACAAAGGGTCCACGACTTTACCTCCCCCCCTGTTTGTTGCAGTACCACATGGCAGTGGTATTGTCCGTGAACACCTGCACCAGCCTTCCCTTGGTCAAAGGAAGAAAGGCTTTTAATGCCAAGCGAATCGCCCGGAACTCCAACAGGCTGATATGAAGCCCGATCTCTGCCTGAGGCCAGAGTGCTCTTATATCCACATTTCCCAGATGGCCACCCTACCCCAGGATTGACGCATTTGTCACTACAGCCCCCCCTGTTAGTTGCAGTACCACATGGAGGGGTATTGTCTGTGAACATCTGCACCCGCCTTCCCTTGATCAAAGGATGAAAGAGTGTCCGAGAGGGAGTCAGGTGTGGCTTTAGCATGTTGATAGTGAACTCCAATGAGTGTAGGAGGTTTGCCGTAGTCTGGAGGTGGGAGACTATTATGCTATGGTGAGCCTGCCTTCAACAGCCAATCGTCAAGTTAGGGGAAGACTGGAACCCCTGACCTCCGCAGATGAGCTGCAACCACCTCCATCACCTTGGTGAACACCCGAGGAGCGCTGGCAAGGCCAAATGGGAATATGGCAAACTGAAAGTGCTCTTGGCCCACCATGAACCACAGGTAACGTCTTTGGGCAGGCAGAATGGGCATGTAGTAATATGCATCCTGCAAGTCCAACGTTACCATACAGTCTCCTGAGAGAGCGTGACCATTTTGAATTTCTCCTTTTTCAGGAAGAGGTTGAGAAGGCACAGGACTTGGATAGGATGACCTACTTCTAATGCCGGCACCCTCTCAATGGCTTCCTAGGCCATGAGAGCCAGTACTTCCTAAAGGAGCAAGGCATGGTGGTCCCCTATCTGCCAGTCATATGTGGGTGGCATTGGGTTCTCACAAAGGGGATGGAGTAGCCCCTTTGGACAGTCTGTAAAACCCAACGATGTTACTGACCTCCATTGATGCAGATGATAGCGTATCCTGCCCCAACACTGGATGCCATTATGATAGGAGGGCAAACTAAAGGGGTTTGGAAGCTGTGGCTGCCGGGGGAAGGGGGTGGGCGGTGGACTGGCCCAAATCTCTGGCTAATTGTCCTATGTGGTCTATGGGACCCATGTCCTCGGCCACAAAAATGCTGGGGAGCCTATTGGCCATGGTGGTTGGGAGGGTAGGGACATGGTTGGAAACCCATTCCGTGGCCATGAAAGGGGCGGAAGGTCGACTGAGGTTGAGAAGGGGACATGGAGAAGCCCAAGGACCTGGCCGTAGCTCTGCAATCCCTAAATCGCTCCAGCACTGAGTATGTATTCTCTCCAAAAAGACGAGAGCCATCGAAGGCCATTTTCATAAGTGAGGCTTGGACATGCCCTGAAAAGTCAGTGGTTCTCAGGCTAGACATGGTGCTGAAGTGCCGCAGACGGAGACATTGCTTTACCCAATGAGTTTGTTGTGTCCATTCCACATTGTATGGTGAACTTTGCTTCGTCTCTCCTGTCAGCAATAGCCTGAGAGAGTTTAGCTCAGGCCTCCTCTGAGACCATATGATACAGAACACAATTGGTCCAACAGAATTGCTTCAAATTAAACAGTCAATTGTACCCAAGAAAAACGCCAATAACACATGCTTAAATGAAACAAATTCAAAATTTGATATTGAATTTCAATAGTATGTAAATTTGTACAATACACTATTATAGTGGAGTTGCTCTACAGTGAATATAAATATGGTGCTTGGGAGAGACCATAGGCAGCACTTGCACAACTGAATCCCAGATCATATGTGAGTATTGGCCCAAAAGGCATGGCCGCAGTGCAAGGGTGGCAGAAGGTCCTAAAGGTATCCAGCATCTTGGATTCCCTGTCCTCTGGAGTGGTAGGGAACGTGCCAGGGTTGACCCTAGAAGTGGCGGCTTGGACCACCAAGCTCTCCGGGGTGGGGTGCTTGGTAAGGAAACTGGAGTCCCCAGGAGTGGGGCTATGGCAGCGGGGAATTTTCCTATGCACAGGAGCCCCTGCTCAGGGCATGAACCAGGACCAAAGTAGAATATCGGTAAGGCCTTCATTGAAGAGGAGTAAGGGTTTGTATGGGGGAGTCCTGGCTGAAGCACCTCTGTCAAGACATTTGTCTTGACTGCCACTGAATGCAACTGAAGGTCCAAGACCTTAGCAGCTCTACGCACCACCATATCAAATAAGGCACCCTCCTTCATAGACACAGTAGGGGAGAGACCAAGTAAGTGTCAAGGGAGGTATCTAACCCACTAGCCTCCGCAATTTGCTCATACTAGTTGTCCCCAGTATCATCCAGTGGATGCTAATATCCATAAGGGTTCTCAGACCACTCCTATTATTGTCCCCCTCCAGGCCTGTTGAATGAAAAAGGCACCGACTCTGACCTGGGGGGCATGGTCCCGGGTGGTGCCAGAACCAGCATCGGACGATGCCAGTCTGGCTTTTGTCTGAGACGGGAATGACGATGGGGATGGCTCTGCTATGGGGTATCGGTGACGCTGTGGACATCAGCATTGGGGTGGGTGCAGAGGAAGGTCTAAGTCTCGCAACCTGCTCTTCTCTGGATCAAATACCGGATTTATGGAGTCCGAATGGTGCCGAGGGCGAACTTGTCAGTGAGGATCCTGTGGGGCCCCTCCTTAGCTTGTGGTGGCTCAAGGTACTCCAGGGGGCCCAGGATGCTTAAATATGAGGTGCATGGCCTCATAAATTCTTTTATCTGAGCAGGAGTCACTCCGGCTCTGGGAAAGTCAGGGAAGCACAAAGCGGGCCCTGAATCAGGCTCTGCCAAAGTGTGTGGCCTGGAGTCTGAAGACTTAGATCGGTGTTGCGAAGTCGAAGATCTCTTTGACATTTTGGATTTCTTTTTGCGGATGAACTTAACCAACGTCTTCGAACAAGATGGAGACCACTGGGTGTGGCTCTATGATCGGTCCCTGGAGCTTCTTAGCGATTGGGATCTTGAGCATCGTGGAGTCGTCAAGCACATGAGGAGCTTGAGGGATCACTCCCTCAGTGCCTTTGGGTGCATGGCACAGCATTCCTCGCAGGTCTTGAAGTTGTGGTCACTCTCCAAGCACCACAAGCAACCCAAATGTGGGTCTGTCACAGATATCTGCCTGTGACAGCCACCATATGGTTTGAAACCAGTGGGTTTCTTTAAGGACATCCTGTCACACTAGGAGAGAAAAGCTCTCAAAGAGGTTTGACAAAAAGTAGAGAAAAAAACCAGTCAATAAGCTACTGAGGGTAGCTCTTTACAGATCGGCGCTATCGGCTGCAAAAAGGAAAGAATTGATGTCAGAGCGCCGTGGTGGTGGTTATTTAGGCTCTGTGCATGCCATCTCCAGTGCCGAAGACTTGGAGCCAAACAACGCCACCTACCGGCACGCAGGGGTACTGATCGAAAACTTCCAGGTCCAGTCTGACTTCTGGGGGTTATTCTAAGCTCATGAATCTGAGGCTAGATGTATTTATAAGATTCTCATACCACGGTGGTTAGCCTACCTGTGACATGCCCAGTGTTCCCACAGACATTCTGGAAAGATCCAGTAGCCAAGAAATGGAGTGCAGCCAATATTTTGGCATGTGCAGGGATGGCCTGACGGTGTGCTCTTCGTGAACTGAGCTCCTGCTCACAGTTTGCAACCATGTGAAGAATGCACATAATGTGAGAAACAATATTTGGCAATGACTGCTTCCTTGCCAAAGATGTAGATCCTCTCGCTCTTCAAATAATTGTTCTTGAAAATAAGTTGCAAAGTAAAAATCTATTCACCAACAAGGTGAGACAATTTTTGGATCTGTGTCTTGCTTTCTTATGTCAGCAGGCTGTGTGTGATTGGTTGATGTTGTAGTGAGTTTCATCTGTAGATAGGTGGGGTGATAATAGATGTTCCCCATTTTCCAACCACTACCACCTTATCCCTCCAGCATTTACAATAAAAACTCATATCTCCATTTGCGGAGATCTCCACATTTGTGGGGAAGAACTGTGCACATAAGAGGTAGGAGAGACATGGGCAGAAAGCTCTGGCCAGAGATTTGTAAATATTATTTTATACATAAAGCAGTACTTCTCGAATACTACTTCCCATATCCAAAAAACGTTTTACAAAAAGCCAGAGTCTGTACTTCTGCACCAGTCCCCCAAAGGACGCCAGACACTGACATAAAAGGACGAATGCATATGAACCACTAAAGTGGAGCTGGCAGCCACAATTTGTGCAGAAATTGCATGTCCCTCAAATAAATAGATTTTAGTTCCCTACAGAATATGTATGGAAATCAAAATAGAAAATTACTCCCAGCACTTAACATTCAGTCATCAGAAACAATAACATGAAATTCCAAACCAGTGCTGGTCTTTTAAGGAAAAGAAAGTACTTTGAATCACACAGCAATATTAGATACCACGCTGTACAATTGCGTATACAAGATAGTGTCCCTGGGTGTAATACTCTTTGTGATGGTAGACCACTGACTACCCTTTGCTTGTCCCTCCTTGGTGGCACTTTTCTGGTACTCCAGCAAGGCATAAATCAAGACCAGGTGCAGTTTTTCGATTTACCACATTCAAAGGCTCAATCATTTCAAAATCTACTTTGCGTTTTGGTCCCATTGGTATATTCGATAAGTAATTGTCAGCTCCTCATTCTTCTTGAGCAGTATGGATGATCCCCTCCATGTGCCTGATGCATGGCAGAGGGGAGAAGGATTTCCCAAGGTGCCAGGAAATCCAGACACGGCCGCATTGGTCTACATATTGGTTTAAACGCCCATGGCTCTGTTGCAGGTGCAGACCGGGCTGCAGAGGTCTCGTTGGACCATACTGGTGCCACACCACCAAGATCAGTGACAGTTGTTGATGCCCCGATCAAGTCAACAGTGATCACAATAGTTGCAGCCCCAACTTGGCCAAGGCAGGCTCGTTCCCTCTTTTGGCATGCAGGCTTCTAGGTGCTTCGGGCAGATCCACAACCCCTTCAGCACCAGGTGCAGACTAGAGGCAAAGTCCCTTTACCTCATCAAAACTGGCTGTCATGTAGACCCCAGCAGTCCTTCAACCACTCTGAAGAGCACTCCCTTCCATGGCCATTAAGTACTTGTAACTGGAACAAAGTGGGTGGTTTTGATCCCAGTTTCATACACACCTTCTATAGAGGGGTTTATGAGATCCATGGTCTCAAACTGTAGGACCAGTTTTGGGTTGTTCTTATTTCAAGTGTCCTCCTCAGGATGCTCTCCAGACTCAGCCTACATTAGTGATGCTTCTCACAACAGGCAGCAGTGGGGTTGTCACCGACTCGGAGCACCCAACGACACAGGCCCAATGAGGTGTGAAGTTTCAGCATCTGTCTGTCATCAGCCCAACTGAAGGAGTAATCAAGGCTAGACACAAGGGCAGGCTGATCTAGAAACTTCCTCACCTCACGCAAGAAAAACTGCAGTCCCACTCCTCTCAACCACCAAATGGCAGTGCTCAAGAAGATAAAAATTCTCTTGATGTGTTTCTTGATACATATTCATTATGGAATGCTAAGAAATTGGTTACCCGACAGAACCATTTGTAGTACATTTTGTAAACGCCGAGGTTCTGAGGGACACGGGGTTACCCCATTAGAGTTCATGCAAGAAGACTAAGCAGCAGTCCTTGCCAACAAAAAAGCCTCATGGGATTTATAAATTACCCTTATACACTTCCACAGTCTGGAAGAATAGTTCTTTCTCTCGGTCTTGTGCTATGCTAGGTCAGAGACATCCAAAATGAATCCCACTGGCCCCATTACTCAGGCTCACTAGCACACATAGTCTATCCCTACATGTGTTACATGCACTACACATGTGTACATGGTACTGATCACATTATTAATCTTTCTAAAACATGATATGCTGCCACCACTGCTCTAAGCGGTATACCCAGGAACAGGGTCTTCTTCCCCTAGCAAATGCATGCAGGGTTCACCTCTCCAGGTAACAGGATGGATCCAGGACATCACATAGTCAGGCTCAGACTTAGGCCCCTGCACTCACACCTAGATTAGCATGACACTAGAGCAAAAATGATAGTCAGGAATGCAGATATGCAGCAATTGGTCAATCTGGGCAAGGGGCATGCCTGCATACCATGCAGGAGACATTCCTATACCAAATAATTCCCATTATGGGAAACCATTTTTGCTCTCTCACTGTGGAGTTGCCCTACTCTCACAGATTCATGCCAACTGGAGAAGAGCCATGAACGAACAAAAGCAGGTGGAGTACAAATACTACTGCTATTCGAGGGGGTACCCTTGCCCTAGTCAACAGAAGCCAATTCAGAATGTCAATTGAGACTTACCCACTAGCTGTTACTGAAGTAAGGGACCCAATGATGATGGTAGCACTTAGTGATGTGCTGTTACATGGAAAATATCAGTCCTCAAGAAATTCCGAGGAGCAGAAACTCCAGGTGAAGGACCAAGTGCTATATTCCAAAGGTTGTAAGATTTTGAAGAAGGAGATAGGAAAGAAGACAAGACTGATGCTGAGGACTCAGTAACCATGAACAGTGAGGCACACCTGCTCATGAGGTGTAAGACAGCTGTAACGTCTCCCAGCCTGTAAAGTGGCACACTACTACACTGGTACAAGTGGACACGGGTCAGAAGATTACCTGATAACATGCAACCACTTTCTCCTTCATGCTGGGAGTAAATGTGTTGGGGACCACAAACTGAAATGATATCACTTCTGTCTGTTGCTATATATGGTTGATTTTCCATTCTGGAGAGAAAAGAGAGCCGTTAGCAGATGGGGGTCGACTGCTGCAACACTTCACTTTCCCCTGAAAAAGGGACATGCTCATCCAGAAGTGAGCTGAATGGAACTATGTTGACAGGTATGGCCCTGTAGTTCAATAAAAGACACCACCATCAATCTGCAAGTTAGTCCTGTGTCTACCTTTTTGCATATTTGATCTTCCGTGCTCTTCTCCAGAGGTCTATCAGCCTGTCTCAGCACCTATGCCAAATAACAATGTGCGGGGAAAGCCAGATTATTGACTGGAGGCTCTTAATATGCCTTCCTTTCTTGCCTTAATTTCAAAAGCAGCCAAGAAATAAAAACTACATTCCCCCTGAACCCCTAGCTAACAACTACAGTAAAACATCACAATGGTATAAACCAATCACAATACAGAATACTCTATAACCCTCTTGACTTGCTATTAAGAGCCTTTTCTTCCCTCCCACTTACAGCGAGGAAATCTTTGGTCTAGGCTCTTGTCATCTGCAGTTTGCCTCTGCCAAAGAGACGTTCTTATCAAAATTGCAAGTTGTCTAGAACACTGCAGCTCGTCTCATCTGCAATCTGCCATTTGGGGCTGCTTCTTCCCCCCTTTTGCGAGCATTACACTGGCTACCGGTATGCTGTTTAGCCCATAAGGCCCTGAAAGGGAAAGGTCCTATTTACCATATCCCCCCAAGACTTCTTAGATCTAGTGTCAAAGCTCTGCTCACTGTTCAAAGGATTAAAAATTACCAGTCAGAGTGCAGTTCTTTTTCGTACCTGGCCCCTCTTTAGTGGAATAAGCTGCCTTTTCGGATTCGAACTTGCATCGATCATCTTCAATTTAAGAAACAACTGAAGAATTCTCTGTTCTAATTCTAACGCCTCTTGTGCCTGTGTTTGGTTCCACGCTGAGATACCCCTCTTGGGGTAATTCGTGTGCATTATAATTAAAAAAAACAACAAATAACATAGCATAACTGAGAAGACCAAGCCCTCTTTTCTTGCTGATCGCAGTCAATATAGGTATCATTTTGCATTTCATTATTTATGGTTAAATAAGTTTTATATAATATTATGGTTGTTGCTGTTCGATTTTATGCATATTGGCGAAAAATACCTTTGTTTGTTCTCACTGTTTCTGCACTATAATAGCGCGGTCCAACTGACTAGCGCACACTAGTCTTATGGAGTGCTCAGTTTCATCCGGCACTTTCTTCTCCCACTTGCGTATCCTCACAACAGCCATTTTTCTTAGGCCGCGTCTCTTGACATTTGGCTCCTTCCGTCCATGGCTCCTAAGGGAGGTCGGCCACACCTTTTTCACAGCTTGTATCCGCCCTGTCATACAAGGCCCTTACCTCTGGCTGAGTTAGAGGAATTTCTTACAGATTATTTGCAGGGGTGGGCATAGTTCGCGGAGTTTCACTCCGTGGAATACCGCAGAGTTCCTGAAAAACTCCATCGAATTCCGGGGAGTTCCGTGAGCGGCGGAGTATTGTTCGGCCGTCATGCACTCAATGAACTGGAGCCGTTTTAGCTGAACAAGTAGAAGTGAAGCACTTCTGCAAACTCTTGACCCATCATATTGATTAAATAAAGCAACAGATTTGTGTCATACACTGCCCAATTCCGAACCTAGCAATTTACGTCACTTTAAATTTAATTCCAACTAGTAATTAGTAAAAAAAATTATCAAAAGCACAAAATCTATTGAGGCATGTGTCCTGTTCCTGTATGCCCTGAGCCTCCAAACTTGAACGGTGGGGCACCTAGTCCTGTGGCGCTGCAGTGGCAGGCACCCTTGCAAATCACCCCCTCATAGTAGTTTTCGGCAGATCTAAAGTTAACTACCGAACGTGGGAGCCCTGGAGGTGGGAGCTGCGTAGCCGGCAAAAACCTGTGCCCGCCTAACTGCTGCAGCACAGGTTGGGAGTTGGGACGTGGGCCCACTGCGTGAAGGGATGGAAGGGATGGAGGGGTTTAAGGGGTTGACTTGAGAGGGCTCGCAAGAGGTAACGCACTGACACTGGTAGAGGTCGGAGTGGCTCTTGGTGCACATGGCGTCAAAGCGCTGCTTAGGGGCGGGCCACATCATTGTTTCTAACCCCGCAGTATACCAGGTTGGTGCAGAGAGTGCTCACGTTCGGTAAGCGTCAGTAAGCCATCAAACGGCAGGGAGCCCAATTCCGCAATCATGCTTATGATCCGAGGCTGGCTTTGCTGATAAGACGTGCACTGCCGCACATTTTTATTTATTACTTATAAATGTGTGTAGCACTGCACTTGGCCGGAAGGATCAAAGTGCATGAGGAAAAAAACGTTTACTCTTCAGGAACCTGCATCACAGCCCCATCTGGTGAACCGAATTGGAGTTTGGCAATTATTCTACAGGGTTATGCAGGGTTAAATGATTTGAAAGGCACGTATTTCTCTCCTTTCATCAAACATCTTGATCGGAAGCAATAAAAGAGCTGACGGATATATATGATTCCCGTATCTGGGAAACAGAACGGTATTGGAGTGGTGCCTCTTTTATCACCACTGAATGGATATCTAATTTTAAAATGTCAAGTCTTCAAGCAGAAAATCTCAGTGCCCCTATAAATCAATACGTGCTGGCAGTTTTGTTCTGTTTAAAGGATAAAACTGTCACAACAGAACCCGGGCAGAAAACTATGGTGAGAAACGCGCCGGCAGTTGGTGAGTTTTTGCCGAACTTTGCAATCAAAGCGGAGAACAGAGTGTCAAAAACTTTGCAAACTCTGCCGGCGGAACGGAGTTTTCCGCCCACTCTTAATTATTTGCTTTGTGGTGCAGGGTATGATACTCCTGTCGGCAGAATAATCTCGAAATACAAGTTTTGAGTACCATATTGTAATTGTATTTAGAATATTAATTTAGGTAAATTTAACTTTGGTTTATTATCAAGTGACAGCATTTAATATATTAATGTGACTTCCTATAGTGAAGAAGAAGAGGCTCTTTTTTTCAGAACCAATTTCAATATTTTTATTAAGGACTCGGTCCAACAGGCAGTCTCTGATTCCACATTATACAAGTCTAAGATGTTGGAATCTTCTATGAGAAAGATGCTTGCACAAGACACCAATTCACAATTGATGTCATCCACAAAAAATGGAAAGAAGCAGTCTTTTTTAGAATGATTCCCTGGTAAAGAATGTTTCCTTTGGTAGTGAAAGTTTAATTTCACCTATTAGTATAATTCAGTTACATGATACTGATGATTTGGGGGACACGGATGACAATACTAATAATAATAACGATGATCCAGACACAATGATCTAGTTAGGGCCTTCAGAGAAAAGTTATAAATCTTCTCCACCTGAGTTGCGGGAGTCCTCTAAGTCAAGTTCTGATTCATAAAACTCTGAATTACTAGAGTTTGCGGGTGACCCTATGTTTGATCCAACTTCTATTCGACATCCGAACTCTACGGAGTGGTCTCCTTATTTACATGTGTCTCTATGTTTCTGATAAATTAAGACAACCATTGGATAAAATTACTCACAGTAGACTTCAAGCTGAGTGTCCTCGCCCCTCTTTACCAAACCATATACCAGCTACCCTTTCTAATGACCCAAATATGTTATTCTTTTTCAATAAATTTGGTAAAGACCCTAAAAAAAGGGGTTGATAGGGCCTGGACTAATTGCCAAGATAGGGTTTAGATCTGACTGGTCCTTGAACTAGAATATTGGATTTAGTAGAGGCAGCAAAAATTGAAGGCACAGAGGTGGATCCGGTTACCTTATCAAATTGAGTCCAGAAGGCGATATGTTTTTTGGGAAATGTTAATGCTCCTATTGCTCAATAACATCGTAATAGTCTCCTCTTGAAAACTCATACAAAGTTGGGAAGTTTACCTGTCAAGAAGCTGGCCTGCAAGCCAATGATTTGTTATTCGGAGAGGACTTAATCAAAGACCTAAGTAAATATGTAGCCACTTTTGCCTCAATCGACAAGGCTCAGTTATCACTGAGGAAGATTTTTGGCTCTACGGTTTTATGCCAGGGCCTGGACATGGGGGAGCCGCTTTGCCGGCCATTATAGCCAAAGAGGTAGATACAATAGGTATAAAGGTTCCTATGCACTATAACAAGACTTCAGACCAAAGTTCTTCCCTCAAAGAAGCAGAGGATTCAGACAAAATGGCTATAGAAACAGAAGATACCAACACCCAGGTAAGTCATTAGATTTTTGCCAACCACCTGTGGGAGGACAGTTAATTCTATTCCTTCATATGTGACAAACAGTAATAGTGGTTCCTTAGGTTTTACAAACAGTTCAATGTTATTGTTTAGACCTTTATGCTCTGATCCAGCGGGTTACTAGCAACAAGCATTCAGACACCGAATACTCACCTGGGCCCATTCATTCATACTATGCTAGCATTTTCCGCTGGTGGGTCAGTTGTACTCTTTATCAATATCCCTGCTACCAATTACCTTTCTGATTGAAGAGTAATGACTTACCAATGGACCCTTTGATAATTGGGAAGTTTAAAATGAGAAAATACAATACAATTCATAAATCTGAAATAATCACAGACTCAGGAAGTTTTAAAATGTTTATCTAAAATCTTTAGCAGAGTAAATTACAAACCACATAATACTTAATCGCATATCAAAGAGGAAGCATACTAAATAATCACCTATTTAATCAATGACGGTCCCTCAGAAAGAAGAAGATAGAGACAGCAGTACAGCTAAGGTTTACGCTTATAGTTACCTAAGAGTGTGAAAACCAAACCCCTTGGCCAAGGAGTTGGAAAGATAGGCCCCAAGAAGGATGAAGACCAAAGACCTCCGGACCAGGTTCAGAACAGGATAGGTGACCTCTCTACCACGACGCCTGCGTCGTTCCCCTCTCTGTCGCTTCGTTCCTCCTCGATTCTTCTGTGTCTTCTTTCTAATGGAATCCGCTGCCCCCAACTCAGGACCTCTCTGGACAGCGGTTCAGTCTGCAATCGATCAGCTCGTTGAGCACCAAAGCCTGATCTAACTAATTAGCTAATTCTAGATCTAAATACCCTTCTACACCCAGGTACCTCCCATTAATGTTTCAAAATTATGGGCCCGCTACTTCTGATTGGACAGGGACAGGGGGTTGATCCTCACACCATGACAATTTAGTTCAATTTCTTTAAGCCCATAGTTTTAAAATACCGCCCCTCACAATTAATACATTTGCTTTATTTCCCACCCGTCTCACGACAAATTTTAATACAAAATGTATATACATTGTTGCATTTGAGAGAACATCGCAGATGTACAGTGGAGTTGACCAACAGGTCGTGGCCTTGGATGTCTTCCAAGTTGACTTCATCGCTTTGTCTTGTTATTTTCAGAGCGCATGCGCACATTCCATAGGTCTCGAGCTGCTGTTCAGTTAACTCCAGGCCCAAATTTACGAACTAATAGAAATCAAAGAAGAAACATATTAAAATCAAAAATAAATGTTTTCACTGTATACCCCCTACTTCTACTCTATTCCCATTTAATTATAAAATCTATCCCGCATTAGTAGCGTTAGAATACCACATTGTTAATTGCAGCAAATGCGTGAGCTTTAGCACGTGAGAACATTAAGCAGCCATTTTAGCACACACTGCGCAGAAGCAAAGATTCCCTCCAAGCAAAGAAAGACGTCATACCACGTGACATGGTTGACACATGCGCAATGGAGTTCCCGCGCTCTAGCGGCTATTTTGGATTAGACAAGGATTACTTATTAGTTTTAAACACATAGGCAAGCGTCTCTCAGATACGGTGTTGTGTATGCACTTATTAATAAAAACATTACAAAGTTTAATTAATTAATACTGCGAGAGGATTGCTTACGAGCAAGTCTCATTGTGAGTTCTTGCTCCATCAGCTCCTCCAGTTTAAGAGTCATTTTCCCTTACTCTTTCGTTTGCCAAAGATCATGGAATTATTGATTACTCAGCAAGTGGTATCTATTAAAAAAACAGGCTATAGGGTTAGCCCATTACTACCCTTCAAGTTTTGTAAGTACTATATTTCTGGTTCACAAGAAGTACAAGAAATATCGTCCAGTGATCAGCCTAAGAGCTTTCAACAATTTTGTGGTGTATAACCATTTCAAAATGGAGACTAAAATTCATCTCAGGGATTCCTTGCAGAAAAAGATTGGATGGTATGCTTGGAATTGCAGGACAAATAGTGGGTGCATCCTGCTTACAGGAAATGCCTTCAATTTCAATGGAGGGGCAATCTTTACCAATTTACAAGTCTTCCATGTGTACTGTCTTCAACTACTTGGTGTTTCACCAAGGTGATGAAGCCAGTCATTACAAATATGAGAGCACAAGGGGTAAGATTAATTGCTTATTTAGACGATTTCCTCTTTCTGGCTAAAGAGAACAGTTAGCTGTTAACACAACTGACACAGTTCATGGTTTTATTGCAAAATCTGGGTTTCCTCATAAACAAGGACAAATCTACTTTACTCCAATCAAGACAGATAGAATTATCATATATATATATGTCTGCCTTGGGCGTTCTCCTCCCGAACACCTAATCCGACGGCACACGGTTGACACACAGCAACTCAACTTCTTTTCAGGTCAGCTCATCAATTTCTGTTTATTTGTTACTTTCGCTTCATGGCAAGTACACACAGTCATCATTCCATCTGTGAGACCAGACCGACGCGTTTTGGCGAGTTGCCTTCTACTGGGACCAAGACCACCACATATGAAGTGGCAATAATGAAGCGTTTTTCCAAATGGCAGTAATTGATTTTAGAGCAGTAGATAGTAGAAAGTCAAAGAGCTTGTTATTAGAATCTGACAGTTTTGTTGACAGCAAAATCGATTTACAAATCACCATATTATATGAAAGTTTTTCTGATATATGAAATTTTTTTATAATACCATCCCAATCCTCATTCCAAAATTTAAAGACAGTATTACATTTGAAAAGCAAAAGTTTTAACGAACCTGGAACCAATTTATAGTGCTAACAATTAGGCGAATTGAGTAGTCTTGAATTAAACCTTTTTAATGGAGTCCACAAACAATTAAATAGTATGAAAGAATTTGTTTGATATAAGGACAAGGGTAACCATCCAGAGACACTATTTAACCATATTTTCCTCCATACGTCTTGAGAAAAAGATAGATTGAATTCATTATTCCAAAAAGAAGAGATAAAATCAATGTTATTTTTGTCAAAATTATTCAATTTTTTTTATAATACAATGACACAGCGGGAGAGGAAGTAACTATTGTTTGAATATACGTCTCTAAATCTGATAAGTGTTCCATTGGAAAATTTCTGAGAAATGAATCAAGAATAGAATTACATAAAAATTCGTATTTAGAAATATCTGATGGAAGTAGGATACATTTTTGTTGCTGTTCTTCAAAAGATAAAAAAGTATTATTACAATATCTATCTTTTAAGTAAAAAATACCTGCTTTTATACAAGATTTCCAAAATTGTATGTTTCAATTAAGTTTAATAACAGGACTATACCATAAGGATATGCTTAAGGTATGAGAAATAGGTGTTTGAAAAAGAGGATCTAAATCCTGCAATATTAATTTTGTAGGTTTTAGTATTGCAGATCTTCGTACTAAAGAGTTAGAAGAAGACATGGTAAGTAACGAAGGCAACGGCGAAATCAAACTTTTTTCAATAAGAAGCCATGAAGGTGTATTGTTAAACTCTGTATTGGTAAACCAAAAGGCGCTTTGTTTTAAAATAAACGCTTTATGATAATTAAAAAAATCTGGTAAACCAAAACCACCATTCTATTTTGCAATTTGCAATTTTTTATAGCTTATATGGGGCGTTTTATTATTCCAAAAGAATTTCGATATTAGAGTGTCTAAAGATTTATAGAACTTAAGTGGATATTGAGTAGGTATCATAGATAACAGATAAAATATTTTTGAAGCAATAACCATTTTAACCATTTTCCCCTACCAAGATAAGCGTAAAGCAGACCACTTATGAATTTAGTCATTAATATGGTTAAGAATATATTCACAACTCAATGTAATCAATTGTTTAATGGTATGAGATAGTAGGATAGCAAGATATTTAAGTTTGTCCTTTTACCATATTATATCGTTAATAGGGAGCATATCAGGGGTACAAAGCACATTTAAGGGGAAAAAAATCTGTCTTGTTAGTATTTAGAGTATAACCTGAAATCTGGGAATATGTTTGAATTAGATTTAATAGGGGAGGAATGGAAGAATCAGGATTACTAATGTATAATAATACATCATCAGCATAAGCTGATGTTTTTACAGTAACATCATTGATAGTAATACCTTTTATTTCTATGCAGTGTCTGATGGCGACGAGTAAAGGTTCAATAGCAAGGAGAAAGAGTAAAGGTGACAAGGGGCAACCTGGATGAGTGCCTCTGAAAAGGAAACATTTATTAGAGAGTTGACCATTAATGAAAAGTCTAGCAGATGGACCAGAATAGAGTGCTGAAATCATATGAATAAAGGAATGGCCAAAATTAAATGCAGATAAAGTACGAAAAAGATACTGCCAATGTACTTTGTCAAATGCTTTTTCAGCATCTAAGGCAAGGACACCAGCAGGAAGATGCAAAGATGAGACAGCTTCAATAACATGAAACAATAATCTAGTGTTATTTATAGACTGTCTGTGTTTCATTTTTGCACAAAGTTTACAATCTTAGTTAATTAAAGAAATAAGGCAGTAATTTGAAACAATAGTGGGGTCTTTACTAGGTTTTGGAAGAACTATAATCAAAGCTTCAGTAACGGATCCTGAATTACTAAAGTGTATAAATACTTTATGTAAATGAGGTAGGAAATCGATGGGGGAACTGTATGCAGTGGGAGGAGGGGGCGGTTTGTGACCAACAATTGCATGATTACTGCACAGTGCTGTTGGAGGGGCGTGGTCGAGAGAGGAAATTGTGTTACAAGTGCTCTTCAGTCATATTATGTGTTAGATGACCTAATGCCTTGCTTTGACAATATTTTCACTCGCTGAGCTCTTGACTTGTATGTTCTGTGCTGTTTAATTAAAAATAAATAAAAAATAAATTAAAAAAAGTAAATGAGGTAGGAGGTAAGGAGAAAATTCTTTATAAAATTCGGCAGGAATACCATCTGGTCCAGGTAATTTACCCGGTTTAAGAGATTTAATAGCTAAATGAATTTCTTCTAATAAAATCGGTACATCCAATTTTTCTCTCATGGACTGAGTAATTTTAGACAAGCCACAGAATTACAAACATTATCAATACTGAACATATCTGAAGCTGGGGGATTACTGTATAAATTTGAATAGTAAAATTGCATTAACAATTTAATTATGGGATAATGCCAATTTACCATTGGAGCCATGGATTGCATTAATTTGGAGTTGATCTTTTTTTTTAAAAGTAAATAATTTGCCAAAAGTCATCCAGATCTATTAGTTTTGAAATGAAATTTAGCCTTATTATTTGAAATTTGTATACCAGCTCTTTTACTTAACAATGAGTTTAACACATATCTAAATTTCTATAACTGCATTTTGTATTTATTGTCATTCGACGAAATAAAAAGCTGTTCATATTTTGCTATGTGTTTATCTAATTCCTTAAGTATAGCGTTAAAAGCTTTGTTGTCATGTGCCATAATTGATATTGTTGCCCCTCTGACATATGTTTTAAATGCATCCCAACGATTTACAAATGAAGTAGATCCTTCCGGATTGAAAGAAAAATAATCATGTACTGCTGACAAAAGTTTGGATTTATTATTTTCATTAAGAACAATATTCGTATTCATACACCAGCGAGAGTGGGATTGTTGAATGGAACTAATTTGTAAAACACCTGAAATAAGTGCATAGTCTGAAATACCAATATTATGAATTGTAGGATCAGAAAATGATTGAATTAATGAATGAGAAATTAACAAATAGTCAATTCGAGAGTAAGAATTATGGGGGTTAGAGAAAAAAGTAAACTGTTTCTCTTTTGGGTGATGCAGATGCCAAATATCTTCCAATTTGGCAGATTTAAAAAGGATTTTAAAATGAAATAAGCTTTATGGGGATGATATTTTGAGAATGTCTATCCAATAGGGGGGGGGTCACATATTAAGTTAAACTCACCACCAATAATAAGGGGAACAGTCCCTATTTTAATCACTTCAGAAGTAAAGCTAGACCAAAATTTAGAATCTTCATTTGTTGTACCATAAACATTAATTATATGAAAAATGGTCGTATCAATTTTTATTTTTGCTGCGATAAAACGACCTTCTTTATTGGTAAATTTGGATAGTATTTGAACATTTAAATTTTTTGTAAAAAGGATAACAACATCATTCGTTTTATTGACTGCAGGAGAAGACATAATATTATCAACCTATCATTTATTCATGTAGGATAAAACTGCATCATCAACAGAGTTTCTTGAAGTAGTCAAATGTCTGCCTTATGTCTGTCTAAATAATCTAAAACTTTAGTTCTTTTAACAGGGTGTCTTAAACCCTTAACATTAAATGGAACAACTTTAATTCTTTTAATATTATCAACAAAGAAAGAATATAGAAAAGGGAAAGAAAAATATAGCTTAAGAGATTAAAGAGTAGATCTCGAAAAAGATGATAGGGGAAAAAGGAAAGACAAGGACGAACATATAAAAGACAACATGGAAAGATAAATAACGATTCAGAACCTCAAACTCGCATATACAAGATTAACCTGCCTAAACAATGCCCTCATAGAAAACAAATCGACAAATAGGCTTAGAATGATAATATTCAAATGCATGAATTTAAGTAGAAGTGTCACTCATTTCCATGGAGAGCAGAGAATGCTAATCTAAAAAAGCACAAAGATCATTAGGGCGTTGAAAAGATTTTGAGAAACCATCCTTTCAGATTCTCATAATCGATGAATAAAACAAGGCCATATTTAAAACCTTAGTCGAGGTCTAAGTTCAGTGAATTCTCTGCAAATTTTAACAGTTTCCTTGGCAAGGTCCGGATGTATAAAAAAAGGTCCATTAACCAATAGAGTTTGGATCTCTCTTGCTGCTTCCGGATCAAAACCAGATGATAGTGACGCAAGACTTTAAAAATAACCTGACGCGGTTTGACATTGCTTGGATTACAATGAGAAGGAATTTTATGTCAATTTCTATTTTTCTGGAAATTTTAAATGTAAAATACCAGGTAGCAAGGTTTCCAAATATTGCCTACAGTCATTACCTTCAACAACCTCTGGTAATTATCAAATGCGCAAATTATACTGCCTATTACGGTTTTCTAATTCAAATAATAGAGTATTCATAGGCTCAATTTTTGCAGTTAGTGGCAACATACTGTCAATTTTTGCCTTATTATCCTGAATTTTTATTGTATTGTCGAGGACTTTCATTGACAGGCTAGCCATGTCTTTGCGAATATTTTTAATTTCTAAAACAATGTCTGTATTAGAACGCATTGCTTGTAACTCTTTCAATAAAGTAACTAACGAAGGCTGATTGGAATCCACAATTTCTGACTTTACTGGTGGAGGAGAAATTGTTTGTTTACGTTTGTTGGTTGTAATATGCACATTTTTTCCTTACATATTAATAACTTCCTTGCCAAATATATATAATGAATTCAAGATCACTTCAATTGCAAAGAAAACAACATTAAGGGGCCGATTCCGATTCGGGTCGGACAGCTCAAAAAGAGCCGTCCGGACGCTTACCTCCCAACCGACTCGTCCCGGGAGCCGGTCAGTCCTGGCGATCAAGTACGATGAGTGCATGTGCCGAAAACTCGACCGACACGAACTCGCCAAATAAATACTCAATTCTCCCTACGACCCGGTCCCGTAAACGCAGAATCGACTCGCACGGGGGCTATGTCAGAGCTGTTTCCGGCCGGACAAGTACGATGCGCACTTCCTATGCGCCGAGCGAGTCGACACGTACGGCACGTCACAGCATCCGGAGAAGCTGCATGAAAGGAACGATTCGCGCCACAACACGATCCCCGGACACGAGACGTACAAGCCTGCAACTGGGACGAAACGAACCAACGACCAGTGCAGACGAGACGGTGTCAACATGAATCCCATCGCACAGGTCATACCGATCCTCTACATCCATGGACTGATCCGGAACAGACGCCAACGACGGAGACGGTAAGAGACACCCCCCAAACAAACAGCCGACACGTACCAGTAAACCTGTGACAAACACCCAGGCCCCCCTTGCCCATCACCCCCACCCATAGGGGGCCTCTTGCCTGTCACCACTCACACCCCCACCCATAGGGGGCCTCTTGGCTGGGACTACTCTCACCCCCACCCATAGGGGGCCTCTTGCCTGTCACCACTCACACCCCCACCCATAGTGGACCTCTTGGCTGGGACTACTCACACCCCCACCCATAGGGGCCTCTTGCCTGTCACCACTCACACCCCCACCCATAGGGGCCTCTTGGCTGGGACTACTCTCACCCCCACCCATAGGGGGCCTCTTGCCTGTCACCACTCACACCCCCACCCATAGTGGGCCTCTTGGCTGGGACTACTCACACCCCCACCCATAGGGGGCCTCTTGCCTGTCACCACTCACACCCCCACCCATAGGGGGCCTCTTGGCTGGGACTACTCTCACCCCCACCCATAGGGGGCCTCTTGCCTGTCACCACTCACACCCCCACCCATAGTGGGCCTCTTGGCTGGGACTACTCACACCCCCACCCATAGGGGGCCTCTTGCCTGTCACCACTCACACCCCCACCCATAGGGGGCCTCTTGGCTGGGACTACTCTCACCCCCACCCATAGGGGGCCTCTTGCCTGTCACCACTCACACCCCCACCCATAGTGGGCCTCTTGGCTGGGACTACTCACCCCCCACCCATAGGGGCCTCTTGCCTGTCACCACTCACACCCCCACCCATAGGGGGCCTCTTGGCTGGGACTACTCTCACCCCCACCCATAGGGGGCCTCTTGCCTGTCACCACTCACACCCCCACCCATAGTGGGCCTCTTGGCTGGGACTACTCACACCCCCACCCATAGGGGGCCTCTTGCCTGTCACCACTCACACCCCCACCCATAGGGGGCCTCTTGGCTGGGACTACTCTCACCCCCACCCATAGGGGGCCTCTTGCCTGTCACCACTCACACCCCCACCCATAGTGGGCCTCTTGGCTGGGACTACTCTCACCCCCACCCATAGGGGGCCTCTTGCCTGTCACCACTCACACCCCCACCCATAGTGGGCCTCTTGGCTGGGACTACTCACACCCCCACCCATAGGGGGCCTCTTGCCTGTCACCACTTCCACCCCCACCCATAGGGGGCCTCTTGCCTGGGACTACTCACACCCCCACCCATAGGGGCCTCTTGGCTGGGACTACTCACACCCCCACCCATATGGGGCCTCTTGCCTGTCACCACCACCAATAGTGAACTGTGTGAGTACCACTACCAATGCCCACACACATAGGATGGGTGATGTGTAACACATACCCCATACCCCAACATAAGGACTACAAACCAAAGGATATCCACAACAACCTCATGACCACAACATGTAGTCTGTGTACAATACCCACCACAGTGAACATGACCATGTACACACAATGTAACTCACAACACGTGTCTGCAATACCATAGTGTGGCTAACACAAGCCAAGCCTCACATGAGCACTGCAGTAATGGCTTCAACACCCATCACTTGAGTGTACAAAAGGTAACTGTGTGGTACTAAACAGCACCATATGTAGAGCACTGTGCCAATGGGGTCTCAACCCCCATCAGCACAGTGACATGAAGGTAAGTGTGGGGATCACACATGCAGCATATGTAGAGCACTGTGCCAATGGGGTCTCAACCCCCATCAGCACAGTGACATGAAGGTAAGTGTGGGGATCACACATGCAGCATATGTAGAGCACTGTGCCAATGGGGTCTCAACCCCCATCAGCACAGTGACATGAAGGTAAGTGTGGGGATCACACATGCAGCATATGTAGAGCACTGTGCTAATGGGGTCTCAACCCCCATCAGCACAGTGACATGAAGGTAAGTGTGGGGATCACACATGCAGCATATGTAGAGCACTGTGCAAATGGGGTCTCAACCCCCATCAGCACAGTGACATGAGGGGACTCCACTCCTGTGGAAGAAAAGCTGTGCCATATGTTGTCCATGCAGGCCACCAGCATGTCAGCAGTATACTTTGTCACACAGCTAACATATACCACACATTGGTGGCCCTGGTAACAGCAGCCTGGGCACGGGAGGGTCCCCTGAGTCAACTGCACAGAGTCAACACACATGTAGATGAAGTAGCACTGAGGACACAGATGAGTCCATCCACATAGATGCATACACTTGCATGTCCATTGGAGATGGCCACAGAGTCAGTGAAATGGCCCAATTGAACCATGCCAAGGCCAACAGGTGTGCATGAGTGTAAGACACTGATGAGACATTGCTAACAAAAGATAGATAACACATTTCCAAAGACCATAATCATGACCCCGTCAGATTGCTGCAAAGGATGACATGGATACACACCCCAACAGGACATACCTCCCATGGCCCACATGGTCTCCAGCACAGTGACACTACATTTCCCAGCCATGGAATACACCATCACTGGAGCAAGGGCATGTCAATTATCAACAACATCATGTACATCTGAAGCAAAACCACTAGTGAACAAAAAGGAGCTTTTATTCAGCCGAGTTATTTGTGAAATGGAAAATCAAGAAGAAAAACATGAAGGCCTATGGCCAGTCCATAAACAGACCCAACAGGGTCAAGTGTCCAAATGCCACATTTGGCTTGCCTGCACTGCCAACGGAAGGGGACATACCCCTGGGAGGGGCATACATAGAGGCCAGCCAGGCACCGCAGGTACAGGATCATGGGTCTACAGAAACAGGCAGGGAAGGGCTGGTGGGTGCAGGAGCGGCAGCTGCAGCGGAGGAGTCTGACAGGGTGGGTGCCGGCATGACTGGGGGGCACAAGTCAGGAGCAGTGGGTGCCGGCACAACTGGGGGGCACAAGTCAGGATCAGTGGGTGCCGGCACAACTGGGGGGCACAAGTCAGGAGCAGTGGGTGCCGGCACAACTGCAGTGGGCAGGTCAGAGGGAGTGGACACGGAACCCACTGCAGTGCCCAAGTCAGACCGGGAGGGCAGAGACTCCACTGCAGTGCCCATCCCCAGGGGAGCAGGAAGTGGATCCGGTGATGTGGGCAGGACGGAGGGGGAGGGCACGCCCTCCACAGCAGTGCCACACACAGGCTGAGTGGGGTGTGGGGTGCTGGAAGAGCAAGAGGCAGGGGGGGAAGGCCTGACCATCTTGGGGATGCGGTAGCGGTGGGTGGGTGAACCTGGGGCAGGGTGTGGTGGTGGGACCTGTGGAGTGGGAGCCTGGGGGATGGCGGGTGGAGACTGTCTGGTGGAGTGTTGGGCCGGTGGTGGGGTCTTGCTCTTCCGGGTGCGGGGAACCTGCGGCGTGGGGTCTCAGCCTGCCTGCGCCTGGGGGAGGGTGTCTGGGGGCGAGGGACACCCCCCTCTGTGTGGCCGGACCCCTCTTCCCCTTGTGTGCTGGTGTGGATGGATCAGTGGGGAAGAGTCCGAGGTCGACCAGGAAGAGCCTCTTTGCAGCTGGGGATGCAGTTGAGGCAGTGGAAGGGGCCGTGGAAGGGGCTGTGGAGGGTGAGGCATCGGAGGACTGCGGAGTGCCTGTGGATGCATGTGTGTGTGTGTCTGACCCATCCCCGGTGAGTGTATGTTCAGTCCCCTGAGTATGCGTGCGTGCATGTTTAGACTTTGGCTTGGGTGTGTGTGTAGTGCCTGGGTCTGTTGTGTGCAATGATGGTGCAGGTGTGTGTGTGAGTTGGACAGGTAGGGTGCTGGGAGTAGGGGATGGGGCAGGGGCAGGAGGGGGGAGGGACTGCTGGAGGAGGGACACTGCTGCCGTCAGTGAGGAGGCCATGCCCTGACTGGTCCTCTGTAGGGCAGACATGGATGATGACATGCCCTCCATGTACGACACCAGCTGGTTCAACAGACCCGTGTGCACATGGAAGACACGCAGCATGGATGACTGCCCCACATGGATCTGCCGCAGCAGGTCGACAGACTCCTCAGTCAGGGCAGCAGGGGACACAGGGGTAGGGGGTGCGGTGCCTGACTGGAAGGAGACATGCCCATGAACACGGGCGCCTCCACGGACCTTAGATGTGGGAGCCATGGGGAGGGCAGTGATGGTGGGGGCGGGGACAACCTCAACAGGTGTTGGATGGTGGCTGCTGCCACCCGCCTCCACAAGGAAGTCCTCGTCACTGCTGCTGTGGTCCTCAGCTGCGGTGGTGTTTGCCGAGGAGCCCACAGACTCACTCCCCTCGCCCCCGTGCCACTGGGTCCCTCCGACTCCTCAAATTCCGACCCAGTCTGGCTCTCTGGCTCCCCCTGGTCCGTGGAGCGGTCTCCCTCTGTGTCCGTGTCTGTATCTGCACAGGGAAAATAGAATGAAAACACATTAGTCATCTGCACTGACCACACACACCACAGAAAGTACAGCACATCAGTGGCCAAGTGCGGGCATCAATCAGTTGAACTTTGCTAGGAGTGCTCACACAGATTTGCATAGGCCAATGGTTAGTCTGAGAGTCGAGCATGGCATTCACATCCCTCCTGCCCTTGCACCCATCTGTCTTGCGCATGTAGGATCCCTACACCCCACTGCAGACACATGCACCACCTACCCATTACTTAACAAGACCTGAAAATACGTAGTGGTCTGTCAACATGCACACATCACATCTGCTGACAATGGACCTGTACATTTGCCTGGACGTAGGGATGGCCAGTGTTGCATCTGAGAGGCTGGGGCTGAGTACATGCACCAGACATCCTGATCCCCGCAAGTCCTGCATACCTTGGCACAATGGAGTGCATGTTGCACATGACACACTCCTGCTGGATCACCCCTAGGTAGTGTAGTCCCATGGCTCAGCCATGCCTGTGAGATCATACATCACAGTCTCCAGTCACAGGGGGCAGGGCAGCCCTACAACAACTGTCACCACTGTGTCACATTCCCAGGACATGGGGCCTGCAAACTCTGTAGCTGACAACTACACATGACCATCCACAGTAACAACATCGTCTGGATTCTGATGTGCCCACCCCAGACCCATTGGACGCATGAGAGACATGGGACAGGGCACTCTGAAGCTGAGCAACTCGCACTCTGCTGTGAATGACACCCAGCTGCTGGACCTACCCAGTTGCAGGCACCATTGTGCACGGTCAAGTCATCACATCCATACATGTCACAGAGGTATTGTCTCACATGGGTACATCTCAGATTGCATGCTGACCCCAAACCCATGTACACACCAGTGGGCCTGACAACGGTGCCACAGCACAATGACACAGGGGCAGACACCTGAGGGAACTGTTCACCTGGCACAAAGTGCCAACCGAGACACGGGAGTGGGAGTACAGACTGTAGCATGCCCTGGACTAGCCATGACTGTCCTGCTCCACGTGGAACAGGTGATAGCCATGGACAGTAGGCAGGTGGCTGTGCATGTGTGACACACTTGAGGTACATGCTCCAGAGGCCCCAACAGTTTACCCAACCAGCAGCATGGGTGTGTGCCGAATGCCCCAGGCACATGTGGTGAGCCCGAGCTGTCAATTGGCCACATGACAGGAGTACATGCAGATGAATACCAGGACCCTGGCATGTACTGTACAATGGTCCCACCCTTGAAGCACAACACTGAGTCCCCTGAAGCAATGCTGGCCCACATCCCATGCACCTTCACATGTAAGGGCACAGTTTCCACGTGACACTATGCCCAGACAGAAAAAGCAACACCTGGCAAACAGATGAGAAGGGGGCAAGTCACCAGAGAGGGACATGGGTCCTGGATCAACTGAACAATGTACTGTTGAGGTGTTACCAGGCCAGAGGGGGCACATAGCATGTCAGACACAGCACACAGTGCAGTCATGTACTCACCCCCTCCTTGCTGCTGTCTGGCCTTCAGCTGCCCATCCAGGTCCGGGAAGACCACCGCCAGGATCCGGAGCATGTGGGGGTCAGGGTCCGGTGTCCGCCCCTCCTGCGTGGAGGCGACAGCTTCAGCTGGACCCGTGCGATCCTCCGGGTCCAGCCCCGAAGGTCCTGCCACCTCTTCTGGCAGTTGCGGATCCTGCGCCTGTAGACCCCCACGGATCTCACCACCCGGACGATGCTCATCCAGATCTCATGCTTCTTCTGGGCAGCAACCTGTGAGGATGACAAAGTGCAGAGGACATTACTACACTGGCAACATATTAGTGCAACACACAGGCAGTCACACATGTGGGCATCAGCAAGGCTAATGAGGTACACAGGTGGTGCAACTATGGTTGAGGGACCGGTGTCCAGCACTCACAACTTTGAGACATGGCCTGGGAAGGGAACCTAGTGACAATCCACCTTGCACTGCACTGCAACTGTGCAGTACATGTGGGTGCCCCATTTGTGGCAAGAGCAGTAGTCAGTGGGCAACCAAGCCACTGGTGTACACACTAATGCTGCTGCTGGTCAGACCAGTAGCACAATTAGCAAAGCAGTGGACAGCACACTCACCTGCTCCCCTGGTTTCCCATAGAGCTTGGTGTACTGCGGCAGGAGCCCGTCCAGCAGGGCCTGGTTCTCCTCCTCACTGAAGGCTGGGGCCCTCTCCACAGTACGTGCCATCATTGAAGCCAGAGGAAGCAGAGACAGCAGCAGTGATGATCTTGATGTGCTCCAGTAGCATGTGGTGCAGGCAAGTGGGTTCTCTGGGGGCCAGGCAGCCTTATATCTGTGCTGTGGAGGCATGTCTGCCCTGGGGTACAAAGGGATAGGTCCAAAAAGCTTGCATCCTATGAATTTGGCCAATCCATGGGATAGCACGACTCGTACACGCCTTCAGCATCATTTAAAACATCACCTCCATGACACACTGGCAATTGCAACAATGTTGTACGACTCCAACTGAATTTCCTGCACACGCCTCGTTCAATTTTCAAATCCGCGTCCATCACCATGACAGCTCATGGCCAATGAGGGTGCAGGGACCGGCAAATGACTGTACTACGTGGATTTTGAATGGCAACACACACCCGTCTCCATCAGATTCAATGGGCAAGACGTGCGCGCGGCTCGGTCCATACACGACCGACGCGTCACACGCGTCCGTCGCCATTGTATTGTATGGCCCAGACGTGCGCACGGCTCGGTCCAAACAAGTTATTTGGGTTTTGGGGACATTGAACGTGTTGGTCAGCCTTGCTGTCAATTCCTGACAGATGCCATCCTCTGTCACTAGCTAGGGACTATGGGGCACACCAATGGCACCACTGCCTGTGCCACAGTGTGTCCCCAGTCATGTATGGCTGCCTCTTATGTGTGTGTCTGGGGGCACAGGATGTGTTTGGTCGTGTGCCACTTGTTGACAAGCACTCCCAGGCTGGACCCGGATGTGGGTGGACACATACATGTGTGGTGTGCCCATTGCCACAGGGGGTGCAGCAATGCAGTACAGGACATTGGCAATGGACACAGTCCCAGCCAGGATGTGCGTGTGTGTCGTGTCACATGTACCCTGTCTCATCAGTGTTAGTAGCTTCAAAGCAGGGTGAACCAGTGTCGACATTGTGATGTCCATACACTATCTGTGTGCATGTGGTGTGATCTGTCAGTGATCCAATGTGAGCTGATCCACACATCACATTGGTTTGTACATGCACAGTGTTGTTGTGTGGGGGTGGCACAGACACCTACATATGTCCTCTTGTGGCGACAGGGCACATGGACTGTGGCTAACATGCTTGTTGTGTGTAATGTCAACGATACGTCACATCATGCCTGTGTAACTGTCAGTCAGGGAGCTGTGATGTGGAGAAAATATCTGTCCTCACTAGTCACTGTGGGCTTTGTGTGGTAGGTGGCAACAGGGCAGATGTACTGTGCTAGGGCCCATGGCTTTGTCATGGCACAACAGGGGCCCTGTCATGTGCACATCTTGGGCTTCAATGTGCGTTGATGCCATGTATGGGACATTAGTGTCTGCAACCTGTGGCAACCACCTCAGCTCATTGTGTTATTTGTTTGTTTATGATGGGCTGTGTTGCTGTGGCTTTGTGACATTGCTGGAGGGTGTGCCTTCATCCTTTGTTTCTGTCTGTACTGCAGGGCCCCAAATGTACCTAGGCCATTCCCGGACCTGGCAACGATGGTGGAACGTGAGTCCATTAGAAAGTACCGTTTCACCAGGGCAGTGATTGAGGAGTTGGCAGGGCAGTTGGGCCCACACCTGCAACCTGGCCGGCCATACCCGACGGCACTGACCCCCAAGGTGAAGGTGATGGCAGCCCTTCATTTCTTTGCGACGGGTACCTTCCAGTACACTGTGTCTTCTGGTGGAGGGATGTCACAGACAATGTTCAGTCGGGTGCTTCGGGATGTGTTGGAGGCCATGTTACATTTCCTGGACCTGTACATCTATTTCCCCACACCCCAACGACTTGCAGACATAAAGGGTGACTTCTATGCCCTGGGGAGGATGCCAAATGTCATTGGCTCCATTGACGGGACTCATGTGGCTTTGGTGCCACCACAGGCACATGAGCTGCCATACAGGAACCGCAAGCATTTCCACTCCATCAATGCTCTGGTGGTTTGTTTGGCGGACATGACAATCTCCCATGTGTGTGCCCGTTTCCCTGGGTCTGCGCATGATGCCTATGTGATGAGGAGTAGTCGTGTCCCTAGACTGATGTCACGGATGCAGAATCTACGTGCCTGGCTTGTTGGTGTGTACTGACTTTTCCTCACTGTGTGTGCCTGCCAATTGTTTGCTACCTGTTTTTCTCCAACTCCTCTAATGTGCATGTGTCTGTATGTAGGTGACTCTGGATATCCCAACATGCCATGGTTGCTGACACCCCTGAGGAACCCTGTGACACCAGCCGAGATGCGCTACAACCAGGCACATGGTCGTACCAGGAGGGTGATAGAGCGGACATTTGGACTCCTGAAGAGCCGCTTCAGGTGTTTAGACAAGACAGGAGGTGCCCTCCCGTATGCCCCTGCTAAGGTGTGCCGGATCATCATCGTAGCATGCATGCTGCACAATCTGGCAGTGCGAAGGGAGTTGGCCCTCATCCAGGATGACAATGACCAACACCCGCCACCTGTGGAGGATCCTGGCCTGGGCCAGGATGCCAGTAGCGATGATGAGGCTGCGGATGATGTCCGCACACAGCTCATCAACAACTTCTTCTCCTGAATGTGAGTATACAGTGATGTGTTGTAAATGTGTTGTGTGTGCATGTTTTGTGTGTGTGGTGCACCTTGCGTGTGGCTGTGTGCTACTTGTGTGGATGCCTGCAGTGATGTTTCCATCCAGTTTACCTGTACTCCCCACCAGTTGTGTGATGATTAGTATTTTGGGGTGGTGTAGTCTGTGATTTGTGTTTGCCATGTGTGTTGCAGTTGTATGGCGTCATGCAGTGTTAACAATTGTGTTTCTGTCTGTCCTTCACAGGGTACTGTGGCTGTTGTTTGGTGTACAGAGACCCCTGATGCCCATGCTCCACTGCCAGGATGGAGTGGTTAGTGTCCCGACGAGTGATGTGCCAGGCACCCCAGGACTTCCGTAGTTATCCACTTGGTGACCGTGTGCCCACTGTCAGGTGTTGCTAGCTTGCATGTGTGTAATAAGGGACATGTGGCAATTGCCTGACAATAAACTGTGCTGCACCTTCTGATGTGTGTTGCTTGTGCCTACACATCAGACTGACATTGACGTACTGCACTTGTGGGCCTGTCACCACTGACTCAGGTTGGGTGTGTAGTTTGTGCATACCACAGGCTTGCTTGTCAACATTGATGTTGGCAATGAATTGGTTGGACGTGGTGAGCATGTGTAAAGTAGACCTGGTGGTGTGTCTCCCACATATGTGGCACATTGGCCTGACTGACATGACAGTGTACTCATCACAGTACAGGTTTGCATGCACAGTGTTCTTCAGCACATCCAGATGTACATGCCACTGGCAACCTCTCAATCACCACAGAGTCACGTCTTGTGTTTAGGTGAATTTATTAGCACATAAGTGGGGATGGTGCTCAGGATTGGGAGTGTTGTCAGTTGGCTTTAGAATCCAAAGTTCACAGATAACAAGTTAGGAGTGTTGGTAGATGAAATGTCTAGAGTACAGTCCACAGTCGTTAAGCACATTGTTCAAACTCAGACCCTCCATGTCATGTGGGGGAGTACGATGTCGTACAACAAGGTGAACGGTTTGCACACAAAGGTCACTGTCCAGAACAGGTGTTGGTTTCCTGGGGGATGTGCATGGGCATCTTCGTCTCACTTGTTCCTCCCCGGACGACCCCTCTTCTTCTTCTCAGGGGGAGCCTCACCTGCAGGCTGCTGCCGTGCACGGGGGCCTCCACCAGACCCTCCCTCACTCCCTGTGGCAGTGGCAGATGTTGTTGCCCGAGATGTAGTCGTCGCACAGGGAGGTGGGCTCAAGTTGGTGCTGATCTGGCGGAGGCAGGTCAACATTTCCCGGTGCACCACTGCTATATCTTCCATGGTATCCCACTTGGACTCCATATTTGACAGGTGTGTTTCAACACGGGACATGTGGGAGTCCAAGCGGGCATGGTGGGCAGCCTGCTGTTCTTTGATGTCCGTGAGGATCCCCACTACCTGGCTGAACCCTCCGGTGCTCTCCTGGTACGCATCCATGATGCGTTCCAGGTGGGTGTCATCCTGCAGCCCCGCACCCTCAGTGGAGCCTCTGCTCGGCCTCCCACCCCTCCCACCACCCCTCGCCACACGGCCAGCACCTGTGGTGTCCCGCACAGGTGTCACAGGGGGATCTTGGATGTTGTTGCTGTTGTCAGGTGCCCTGGTGCCCTGTGACCCTGTGCCGTCTGATGGTTCGGTAGGTCTGTCCGTGTTGGCAGGGGTGGCTTGCGGTGTATCAGCAGTTGCAGGGGTGGTTGCAAGGGGGCAGGTGAATGTTGCCGAGGGGCTGCATGAGGGCCGAGACCGGAGGGGCCAGCTTGGGTGTCGTCCGACGAGCAGTGAGACTGTGCGCCACCGGAGCCAGGTGGGTCCACCGGAGCCTGGGACTGGGACTCTTCCTCGTCTGTGGTTGAGTCCACATCTGCCCCTGTGTTTGGAAGGAAGACACAATGTTAGTGATGTATTCATGGACATCAATGGTTCATACACATGACATTGGCCACTGTGGTTGGTGTTGCATGCCTGTCCATTGCATCATCCTACTTTGTCACTGACGGAGATTTTCATTAGTGTGGTGCATTCACCTGACACCCTGAGGCACTTTGGTTGTCATGTCTACCTGTCTGCCTGCCTGGCATCTTAATTGCACGCTGGACTGTACTGTGCCATTCCTACACTGGTGCTGACACATGCCTGACACAGGTGTTTCATCCCTGTCAACATTTGTGCTTTGACGCTGGCATCCTTGCAAAGGCACCTAGTTTGGGATCTCTGTTTGGGGCATGTGTAATGCCAGTTTGTGTCAGTCAATGTGCATCACATTAGTGTGTCTGCACAACCTGGTCACAGTCCAGCATGCCCGGGTTGTCCTGATGTTCTCTTCTGTGTTGTCTGTGTCCCCAGTCCACATCCCATTTCACACAGGTGATGGTGTCACTGTTGCTAATGGAGTTGTGTCTGAGTTTTGTGGTTGCACACATGCTTTGTGATGTCAATGTCCTCCATGGTGGTATGGACTGTTCGCTGCGGCTGTCTTTCTTTACTAGAGTCGTGACCAGAGGTGTGTGTTCGGTTGCTTCAGCTGTGAGTTGCATGCCTGCTCCAGTGCAGCCCATGTTAGTCCTTGTGTCCACAGTGTCCATGTCAGTGAGTGCTGTGTGGTGTGGATGATGCCTACAATACTGGACAATGTCTGCGTATCATGTGGCTGACAACGGGGGTTTGAGTGTATGTCAGCATGCTACAGTGTGAGGGATGTTGGTGGGTCCATTGTAGTCAGTCAGGTGTCCCCTGTCACTGCTGTGTATGTGAGTTGCTGTTTGTTTGGATCTCTGTGGTATGTCTGCATTTCTGCACTTGTCAACTACAATCCGCGCCTACCCGTCCAGGCCAGAGGGGGTCCCTGGGACACTGCATCCCCGGAAGTTGAGTGCAAAGGTACATTTGCAATAGCTGGCAGTGTGACTGTGATTGGGTTGGTCGATGCGTGTGTGTGACTAGCAGCCTACTCATACATTGTATCCATGTGTCAGCCATCTTGCCCTGCTCTTTGGTTTGGCAGTGAGTGTTCCCAGGGCTGCTGTTAGTTTTTGCTGGAAAGATGTGATTTGCAGCTGCCTCAATGGTTTTCAGTGTCATTGCAGTACCTCCTCCTCCCCCAGGGGCCAGGCAATTCACACAGAGACATGCTTCAATGTCGGTGAGTGTGGGTTGATGTTGAGGTTGTGAGTCAGTGGTGTAGTGGTGGTTGTACACAAGTAGCAACAGTCCCTGTACGTCACACAGCAGTAGCCAGTATGGTGGGTCTTGGGTGTTGTTTGCATGAAGTGTGGGTAAATGACTTCTCCCAGGTGAGTTGTGTGGAGTTTGTGTTGAGGGGTGTGTGACAGCAAATGGTGGTGGGCATGGTCAGAGCTGGCAGTGCTTCTCCCTCCATGGCCAGATGGGCCACTATTGTGTATGCTTCCCTTGCAGGGAGTGGCAGTTGACTTTCAGGATATCAGGCATCAGGGTCCTGCATTTGGTATGTGCACATAGCCCAAGAGGGCCTTGTGCTCCCCACAGCAGGACCCAGTGTCAGCCATCTTGAGGGTACATTTCCACTGCCTGTGAGGTGCGCATGGTTAGAAGTGGTGTTGTTGGTCCATTTGTGAGGGGGACTATTGGCTGTGACTACAACTCCCATCATGCTTTTGGCTACACTGACTTCCCCAACATCCCCGAGCTTCCTTCCTGTGGGTCAGGTTCCCTGTGAGGTGGTGTGACAGTGGTGGCAGACTGTGTGGCAGTGTCTGTTGGGGTTTTGTGGCACTGAGTTGCTCTGATTTTTGCTAGGTTTGTACATGTGATGACATAGTTCAATGTTGGTATGAGATAGCAGGTGTTGTGTTGCTGTGCCAGGCATATGGCTGTAGGGATGACTTTGTTTGTGTTACTGTGGCTTTGTTGACGGAAGTTGTTTTGCCTGTCCCCTTGACGGTGACATGTGTACATGGCCCCACAATCTTGAGTCTCTTATTTGTGTACTCACCAGGCTCTGGGATGTCAGTCAGACCATGTATGCTCTCCGGTGGTAAGATGGCCTGCACCTTCTCCTCCCAGGACCGGAAGTAAACGGGTTTGGCAGGAGGGCCGCTGCCGGTGTGCTTGCTGAGCCGATGGTCCTTCTCCAGCAGCTTCTTGACCCTCCTGCGCACGTCATACCACCTGTTCTGGCAGTCGTCCTTTGTGCGCAAACAAGGTGCTTGTGCGTTCACCTTGTTGACGATTCTCTCCCACATCTTGGCCTTCTGGGACATGGGGGTCTTCTGTACCAATGTGCCAAACAAATGTGGCTCTACTCTGATGATTTCATCTACCAACACTGTCAACTCACTATCTGTGAACTTTGGATTCTTCTTGGGGGGCATGGTGGTGGGGGTGGTGGTGTCGAGGGTGGTGGGTTGGTGGTGGTGGTGAGGGGGTGGATGGGGGAGTTGTGGTTGTGGTGTTGGGGGTGGTGGTGGTGGTGGTAGTGGTGAGGGGGGTGGATGGGTGAGTTGTGGTTGTGGTGTTGGGGGGGTGGGGGGTGGGTTGGTGGTGGTAGTGGTGAGGGGTGGTGGATGGGGGGGTTGGGGTACTGGTGTTGGGGGTGTGTGGTAGTGGTGAGGGGTGAGTGGATGGGGGGTTTGGGGTAGTGGGGGGTGGTGTTGGTGGTGAGGGTGAGGGTGGGGTGGATGGGGGGGGTTTGGGGTCGTGGTGGGGTGGTGGTGGTGGTGGTGATTGGTGTGTGTGTGTGTGAGGGTGCAAGTGAGGTTTGTGGGTGTGGGTGTGTGAATGCTGTTGGTGAGATGGCAATGGTGTGTGTCAGCAGAGTTGTGTGTGTGGAGGTTCTCAGGAAATGGCAATGGCTCATGGGAGTGATTGGTGGCCTTTAAATATGTTGAGTTGTGGGTGTGTCTCTCTTAATTGATTATAATTTTTTTATATATTTCCGTTGTCAGTGCTTGTTTGGTCCTTTTTTTGTGTTTGGTCAGCTGTTGTTTGTGTGTGTGTACGAGATGTTCTTCTGACCGTGCCGGACGCTGCTGGTGAGTCGTACAGGCTTCTCCGAGCCTTTCACGCTGTTGTTATGCTGTGTTGTGTATGTCGTGTGCGACTCGGTCAATGGGCGTTCGACTCGGTCGTGGGCGTTCGTTTCGCTCGCGGGAGTTCGAGTCGGTCGCGGGCGGAGTCCGTTGGTTTGAGTGTTTGTATCGTGTGCGTGTCGGTCGTGCGGCTTGTGTTCCATGCGAGTCGTTCGTGTTTCCCGCGTATGGCATCGTACTTTGCAACTCGTACGTCACGGGTACGTGTCGCTCGGCTCCGTTCCGGGTACGTGTCGGACGGTACTGCTCGAGGGCTTTTTCCGGCCGGAAGCCATTTTTCCGTACGGCTCGGTCGTCCGGTTCATATTCGGGTGAGTCGGTTGGAATTCACAGGCTTTCCATCGTACTGCGCGGGTCGTACGGCGGCGAGACGTGTCGGTCGGTACTTTATCCCGGGACGTGTCGGTCGGTTCACTTTACAAACGGAATCGACCCCTATATAAGATATCACCAAAGCAGGAGACTCTGCAGAAGCTAGAACCAGCTGTGGGTGTGGATAAGGCCACAGCTTCACCCTTTCCTCAATATGTCTCCGCCCTCTTGACAGGAAACTCCAGCAGCACTCATCAGGACAGCTCTGTCGAAAGGCACGACCAAAAGCCTTTTCAAATGGACAAAATATCACCAAAACAACGTTTCCAGGAAGCGCTGGCCACAGAAACGAAGTTGTGCCAGTTTAAAAGGTAAGAAAAGCCTGGAAATGGCTTTAAAAATCATCAAAAATGCAGACTTGCCGAGGAGACTATCGGGCAGCGGCCATCTTGCTAAGCGCGCAACTCCCCTTCCCTTTGCTTTCTAACAGTGCCTGCGACATCAACTATCCAGCCAGCATCAGAATAAATACAGCAAAGGAATTTCTTGGCACAGAATGATTAATCTAACCTGTGTCTTCCTACTGCGAAGGATATATGCTAGATGTATCAAAAATATCTGCGGGAGAGAGTGTCTCGTCTCCAGTTGGATGTTATTAAGGACCTTTGTGCTTTACTTACGGCGTTTTCAATTGTTTTATTTACTATTCCAATGTTTCATGGTTCTTGAACTGCTATGCAAGAAAAGAGGGCTTGATGCACCCAGTCAAGAGGGTTATAAATTATTCTGTATTGTGATTGGTTTATACCATTGTGATGTTTTACTGTAGTTGTTCACTAGGTGTTCATGTAAAATGTAGTTGTGTTTTCTTGGCTGCTATTGAAATAAAGGCAAGAAAAGAATGCATCATACTCGCCCCTGTGTCTTTAAAAAAAAATCAAGATTTTCTTTCACTAAAGCTAAGAAAATCTCCATTATACTGCAACATATGGTTCAGATGATTACCTTATAAATCCATTACAGTAATCTCTCATTCACCACAAGTGATAAACGTCTCACACAACAAAATGATAAATCTGCCTACAACGTTGCAATATGAAGGGCACTATTGAACAACTATATGATTCTTTCAGAAGTACGTGCATCAGCTGAGCTACCATTAGTGCAACAGGTACAGTGGCACGGGGCCCCAGGGTGACAATACTTTCAAAGCCATGTCAGATATAGAACTAACAACTGGTAGTGACCACGGGTGTATATAGTGGAGTGCTAGGGTGTACACCACCGACACAACCATTTGAAAAATAATTACATCAATTACAAACCTCAACCACAGCCATAAATACAGCTACTTAATCATTCACCAGGTATCTCAGATGGTGGGTGGACAAAATATCGAAAACACCAATATCGTCGGACACAATATCGTGTCAAAAATATCGAGGACAAGAATATCGTGAAGGTCATTTCTTATGGGTAAGTAAAGTTTTACTATATATAACTCCACATATATGTACTTTGACGATATATATATCTTCAAGGTACGTAGATCTGGAGTTAAGAATAGTAAATTTATACCTATCTATTTGCACTTACCTACTCGATATTCTTGTCCTCGATATTTTGGACACGATATTCTGTCCACACGATATTTTGTGTTCGATATTCTGTCAGTGAACCATCTCAGATTACAGTGAAAAGTAATTCCCATTTTCCCCATTCAAAACAATATTTACAGATTATTACTTTTATTTCAGTTAGTAACACAGCAAATTAAAGCTGTAGGTGCCTTTCGGTCAGCCTTCTTCATCCATAAACCTATTTGGCTCAGGACCCTTAAGCATTTGGCTAGTTACTCTGCGTCATGACACATTCACTACTTATTCTGCTCTCCCCTGCACCGGGACGCTGGTCACATGCTGACGAGACATTGTTCACAAAGTGAGCCCGCCTCTTCCTCCCTGATTCGGGCGCACTGTTGACCTTAAACGCAACTGTGGCTGCACTCAAACATTGACACTGATGTCTGGTCCCAACACTTTTCCCCTCTGACAGTTCTCATGTTGCGTTCAAGCACATGGACATCCTGTTTCAGAGCAGCAGTTGCACTTTACAAATGAAATAAATAAATGTATGTGGGTGGAACAGTAAGAAGTGTTTGCTGGAGCATGTCAAAGGGGAATATCCCGAGTGAGGGGTTTTGATTTGAGAGAGATTAGGTTGCGCTTTGCTAGATTTATTGGATACTGTGTAAAGGTGAGGGGGGGTGGATGGGTGAGTTGTGGTTGTGGTGTTGGGGGGGTGGGGGGTGGGTTGGTGGTGGTAGTGGTGAGGGGTGGTGGATGGGGGGGTTGGGGTACTGGTGTTGGGGGTGTGTGGTAGTGGTGAGGGGTGAGTGGATGGGGGTTTGGGGTAGTGGGGGTGGTGTTGGTGGTGAGGGTGAGGGTGGGGTGGATGGGGGGTTTGGGGTCGTGGTGGGGTGGTGGTGGTGGTGGTGATTGGTGTGTGTGTGTGTGTGTGTGAGGGTGCAAGTGAGGTTTGTGGGTGTGGGTGTGTGAATGCTGTTGGTGAGATGGCAATGGTGTGTGTCACCGAGTGAGGGGTTTTGATTTGAGAGAGATTAGGTTGCGCTTTGCTAGATTTATTGGATACTGTGTAAAGCAGACAGTCCCAGTGGTCTGGCGAGTTTATGGGTAATCGATGTAGACACATAAGGGAGGGTAGTCCTGTTCATGGTGTTGCCTTTCAAGAGTATGGATGCTGTTATGTCTGATGCTAGCTGTAGCGAGGAAGCAATGTCTGTAAAGTTACCTTTTACAGTTCTGCGATGGAATCCACTGGGAGATTGCCATCACTGAAATTGTGTTTTTGCGATGTTAACTCATGGAAATCTGTTACATGTGGTGTGTTTTAGTCTGATAATCAGGAGAAATGTGACGGTGTAGGGGGGTTAAGAAATGGAGAGACACTCAAAGGATGTGGATGCCATTTTAGAAGGTAAAAACGAATAGGGTAGTACAGCCAATACTAGTTCCGTAAATGCACGGTTGGTGTGTGATTGGGTTTGTAAAAAGGAAGAGTTTCTCGAAGCCAGGGATGAGGTGAATGAGTGCCAGTTCTTTTCAATGAGGAGAATGGCTAGATGTCTATATTTGATTAGGTGATTCTTTGGGCTCAACCTGTCGATCTGCATGAATGAGATAGGGAAACCTGTGGTAGATTGGCAGAGTGTTCAGTTAAATGTGATGTGGGTGGGTTAGTTGGTGTGGAGGTGCACGTGTGGCTGTGTTTGGGTGTTTGAAGTTGTGTTGAAAAGGTAAGTGGGTTACTATACACATGATACCTCGCTTTAAGAGAATTAGGGATTTAGGGTACCATAGTGCGAGGGATATTGATTAATCAGTTAAGGCACTCAAATGACTAAATAGCAAGGGACATTTATAACTTAAATGTAGAACAGAGCACTCGTGGGTGATAGGAGCACGGTTCACTCAAAAGCAGGGTATGGTTCAACATGAGGTAAGGAGGACCAATCACTCAAATTCAGGAAACTGTGAGCGTTTCATTCCAGGGCACAATGGACACCTATCACTGAGATGTGACACTGGGGTGTTTTGTAAAGTTGTTACTGTCCGAGCTAGTGATGCTTTTACAAAGAAGTAGGATGGTGCAGGATTGCTGGCCCACGATGCACTTCAGGTCTGAAGAGAGTCAAACACAAGGTCATCCTTTGCTCCTTATGATCTTTATTCTGAAACACAAACTTGGCATTTGGGGTGGAGGAAAGCAAGAGCTGATGCTTACAAATCATGGGAACTGTTTTTGGCCAAAGGGGATGGCTGCCCGGCTACTGCTGTCAAAGGGATGGGGCGAAAGAAAATTAATATTTTTCACTGCTTAGACTTTCCAGCAATTATGTTAGCCATGTCATTATAAATGGATTATGTAAACGCTCCTGACTAGGGCACCTTTAAATTCAGGATTAAGTGGCTTTGCGGATTTCAAAATAAAGCTGCTTGTAGTCTCATGAAGCCAAGGCATAGTGTATATCACTTTGACCTTAAGAAGTCTACATAGCCTCGGGAGGGAATGAGAGTTGCTCATTGCTATTATGGCCTGGCATTCAAAACTCTTTGGCCCTGATTAAAAGTGCAGGGCTAAATTGCAACCCCTGTGCAAACAGATCCGAATTATGTGTGGTGTGAGGATTATCACACCCTTGGAATTGTACCTGATAAATTCCGGCAGGTCAAGCCTGTCAAAATGTATCGGGGGGGGGTGGGGGGGGGAAGGCTCGTCAAAAGGCGGAACATGCGGAATTCGGAGTATTTAATGCCGATTCTGAATGTTATGCCTCATTCTTAGGACACAACTTGTAATAGTCGACAATTATTGCAGCTTTTAAATTCTGATACACGTGGGATCATATTTTAAAAGTTGTGGTAATCTCCTTGTCAGCCGGGCACTCTTAATGAGGGCCATAATTTGGTTCTCCACCTGACTAAGGGGATGGAGACACAGATTTTAATGTCGTATTGCCTGCTCCTTGGAATACTACACTAGAGCCATGCGCTATTTCAAACCATTTTTGCTTCAAAATGGCACTCCGATTTTCTATTTGTAAGCACTGAAATCGTTAGTTAGTGACATAAGGCCATTCTTATGGGTAACATGCAGGGTCGGATTGGAATTGCAATTAGGCCAGGGTGGTCCCAAAAAAGTGGCCCACATTCGCGGGTCTTGCCCTTTCAGAAAACAACATTTGATTAGTCTCATTGGACTCCTTTCTAGAGAAATGTTTGGTAACCTAAGCATTTTAAAGCCTATAAAATTAGTAAGATTGGTGAAAACTAGAAGCACAGCATTTTGGCCAGGTGGGCGAGTTGAAATAAAATGGCCCAAGGGCCACAATACCTGATCTGGCTAGGGTTGCCACCTGGCTGTTTTTTACCGACACGACCTGTATTTTAATATCCTGGCTGCTGCGAAAATGAAGAAAAATGAGAAAGTCTCTATTTTTTTCCTCTGATCAGTATGTAAACAGTCAACGTAAGTTGAAAGCACTTTAAAATATGTTCTAAAGCTGCTTTACTCAACCGTGACTAATAGTTAAACTAAAAAAAGACAGAAAAGCCATGTTCATGTTAAAAATGAATATGGATATTTTTATATAAAGAGTGCTCTCTAATTATCATGCTCTGGCCCTTGTAGAATCTTATAACATAAATAAGTTGCCGTTTTATTTTCTAATTGCTTTTTTATAGTTTGACATAAGGTGAACTCGGCTCTAGGGCATTGGAGCGATTTACATGAGCACCAGTTGCACTACACAAGATCACATTTATTTTTACTTTAGGCATTGGGAGATTAAGTGATTTGCCCAGAATCACAGGATGTTGAGTTGACACAGGGACTGGAACCTGGTCTCCGACTTCCAAAGTAGGCAGCTTTGACCACAACGCCACATCCTCTCTAGTTTAATAAAAGCCTAATAAAGGTTACCTCACAGTGAGGCCTATGCAAATACAAACACACCCCAGGAAGGCTTCTCTTAGTTCACTCCCTCCCCAGCCCTCCATAGCCTCAGGGTGATGGCCTTGCAGGGAAGGTGGTCAAGAAAAAGGGCACAGCTACTGCTGCTCCAGTGGGGCCAGAGATGTAGATGGCCCATATCCAAAACTCCTGCCCCCCAGTGAGGCCCCTGCATGCTCCCACCCGGCTCCACCCACCATTGCCTGGCAGGAGAAGGGTCAGGGGCAAGACACTGCTTCACGGCACCACTGGGGGAGCAGAGGTAAGAATGACCCAACAAATAAAGCAACACCTGGCCACAATTAAGGCAGATTGTCACACTTAACACCTTCGCCCCTCAAACCATAGCCTGTAGTGCGATGGCCTAGGAGGGCAGGAATAAAGCAGAGGCCCTTTAAAAATTGGCCCACATGTCACCCTTAGGCACCGGGCTATCGGCCAACGCGAGACTGCCTGCCTTCCCAATCCGACCCTGGTAACATGAGCTCTATAAATGTTTGCAAAAATCACAATGGTACAATAGAAATCCTTATAATCCTGAGGAAAACCCACAGGTTACTGTAAGTTTGACAATGAAGAACTTTTGTCAGTTCTGTAAAACAACCGTGAGGGGACAAGATTTCAACTTCAGAGAACAACGTGAAAAATAGGAAGGCTGAAGAGTCAAATACGAGGTCATCCTCTGCTCCCTGTCATAGCCAGCATAGACATGTCATAACCTGCATAGACACTGTAGACTAGCATTCACATTGCAGTATCTTGGTTTAAACAATATCTGAAATACTGTAAATTATCTCACGATAAATGGTTCGACACACTTTTGTGGCACGTTCTGAAATACTACTTTTAACAAATCCACAAATAATCATTATAAAACATGTGTGACTTGTAGAAAGTAAGGGTGAATAACAACATAGACAACAAGCATTCATCTTTTACAAACAACGAAGACCTATAGGCATTGCGAATTGCCGATGTACAGCATTAGCAAAAAGAAAGCAAATGCTCATATGGCAATGCTGAACAGCACTGGCTAAAAACAAAAGGAATAAAAGAACCCCACGATGATGTGTACATAAGCATCATTATGCATGCATGAGTCTGTGTCATGACATAAAGGCAGGCCTGTGTTATGGAGTATACACTTCACCATACGTGTGCATGTGTCAGCACACATGCTCGTGCTTATGCCATGTTGCAGCCGCCATTTTGTTTTATTTCTTATTTGCCGTTCCAAGATGGTGGATGCCTACCTTGCAGTGATAAATAAAAAATAAAGAAATAAAATGTGCTTCAAAATGTATATTAGGAAAGGGGTGGTCGGTCTGGTAGCATATTGCAGTTCATGGATGTTAGACCTAACATCCTTGGTGAGGTCTTCCCCCAAACCATTTTCCGTCACCCCTCCTGTTTTCTGAATTCATTATTGTTGGCATTCGAGCTCTGTGCAACTTACCACTGCTAACTAGTGCTAAAGTGCTTATGCTCCCTCCCTTAATCATGGTAACATTGGCCTACACCTGATTGGCACATTTAATTTACTTGTATGCCCCTAGTAAAGTGGTACTACAGGTACCAAAGGCTTGCAAATTAAATGTTACTAGTGGGGCTGCAGCAATCATTGTGCCACCCACTAAAGTAGCACTTTAAAACTTGTCTCAGGCCTGCCACTGCAACCTGTAGAGCAGCTTAAAACTGCCAATCCGACCTGGCAAAATCAACCTTTTGCCAGGCCTAAATCTTGCTATTTAATACATAAGTCACTCCCAATGTAGGCCCTAAAGGCCCATAGGGGAGTGTGCACTGTATTTAACAAGCATTTGCAATGCAATAGGTCTCGCCTTACTGAAAGTTTCAGCTATTCGCGTTGCAAATGATGTTTGTTAGATTTTATTTTGTTAAAAAATATCCCAGCAGTAGCATAAGTAATAAAAGAAAATCCACGAAGCAAGAAAAGGGTGCAATACCACAGGCTGTTACTAGGTGTCTTTGTGGAGTTGTAAAGGGGCCTCTATTAGCCATATAAGGGACTGCACCCTTACTTATGCTACTGCTGGAATATTTTTGTAACAAAAAAGCAATCGGTCTAGCATTAGTTTGAGTTAGAGCTATTGGCATTGTAAATGGCAATGTCTTTTATCTATGTGTTATGGAGTGTATGTATGTGGTGTGTAGTGAAATTATGTGGGTTGTATTGGATTAGTTAGTTGTGTAATTGTGTGGCGTGGAATAGTGTGGTGTGGATAGGATTTGTGTAGTGGAATTATGTGGCATGGTTTACTGTGGAATTATGTGGATTGTAATTATGTTATTTAGTGTACTGGAATCATGTGGAGTGGGAGTCTGTATTATGAAGTGTAATTATGTGGAAAGGTATTTTGTGTTGTGGAGTGGTATGTAGTGGAGTTTAATTATGTGGTGCGCTGTTGAATTTTGTGGCATGATGTGGAATTGTGTGGCGTGGATTGGATTTGTGTGGTGTGTACTATATATATGTTGTACGTTGTGTAATTGTGTTGTTGAGTTGTAGTGGAATGGCGTTGTGGAGTGGAATAATGTGGTTTGGTGTTGCATTATGTGGTGTGCATTGGAAATGTGTGGAGTTGAATTGTGTGGTGTGGAACTGTGTGGATAGCGTTGCATTTTTGTAACAAAAAAGAACAAATAGGAGCTAAGCTCCAGATCTCTGTGTTTGGGTGTTAAAAAAATAGAAAGAGTTAGAGGTATTGGTGTTGTAAATGTAAATATCTTACTTATGTGTTATGGACTGTGGTGGATGTATGTGGTGGAATTATGTGGGTTGGATTGGAATAGTTAGCTGTGGCATTGTTCTGTGGTGTGGATTTGTAATTATGTGGCATGGTGTGCAATTGTATTATGTGAATAGTAATTTGGTGTTTTTGACTGTGTTGGAATTGTGTGGAATGGCATTTTGTGTTGTGGATTGTTATGAGGTGGAGTTTAATTATGTGGTGTGCTGTTGAATTTTGTGGTATGATGTTGAATTCTGTGTTCTAAAATGAATATATGTGGTGTGTAGTGGAATTGTGCTGTGGAGTGGTGTTGAATTATGTAGTGTGGAATGGATTTGTGTGGAGTTGAATAGTGTGGCATGGAACAGTGTGGTGTTGAGGGAAAATATGTTGAATGGAATTATGTGGCATGGTGTGGAGTGTATTTATGTGGATTATTTGTCATAGAGTGTATTTATGTGGAGTGTATTTATGTGGTATTGAGTAGCATGCCATTAGGTGGAGTTCAAATATGTGGTGTTGAGTGGTATTATGTGGATTGTAATTATGTTGTGTGGTGTGGAATTGTGTGGGTCTGAATTGTATGTTGTGAAATTGTGTGACATTGTTTTGATTTATGAGGCACTGAATGCTTGTTGTCTATCTATAGCATAGCTGACTGAGTCAATCGGGTATCAGAGCGCTTTACATAGCACCAGTTGCATTTCATTACACCAACACTACTAGCATATCATAAAAAATATTCAGGATATCTTCCAAGGCTTTTTTTCTTTAATATGGGATAGTGTGCTGCTTTTGTAAAAATGTTCCTTTTTCAATCTCTTTATTTTCTTAAGTGTCTACAATATATTTCAAAATCCAAAGGGACTCAAGACCTGTAAACAGGGCATAGTAGATGTAACCAATACATCTGGGCTATTTGTTATGAGCAAACAACCATAACCCACAGGTTTCTACAAAAGAACTCCTTTACTGGAATGGAAAAAAGAATTCTGTTCACTCAGGAACTATAAACAGGGCAGCCTTCTTTCTAGAAATTGTACGAATGATAACATTGTTTTTCTGAAGCTTTTGAATTATGTTTTCACCGTTTCTAAAGGGAAGCCTTTTTTATATGTACTGGGTCAAGTTCGCGCTATATAAAACTCTGTTAAAAAAAAAAAAATGATGGCGCAAATGTTTGTTAAAAAAGAAAAAGAAATGGATGATTTTGACAAAAGTTCCATGCTCTATCATATTATAGTAACAGAAAAGCACCACATGTTTCTTGAAAACAGACATAGCCTTTGATTGCTGATCCTTATCTTACCAGGGCTGTCTCCTTCCTGGAGCACCCATAAAAAAAGCTTGCTTAGTGTGAACACTTAGCAATAAACTCTACTTAAGAATAACAAAAGACTGGCTCTTACAGAGCAGTGCCATTTGCATTTTCTAAAGCTTTGTTTTCTAGCAACTGACATGTGTGCTAAAGAAAAACACTCCCTTTGCATTAAAGCCAGAAAACTGCATTAAGTGACAGTAAATGAAAGATGCAAGGGGCTGTTACTGCACATATAATAAGCATAACACGATTATTTATAAAGTGCCCTCCCTCCTCCTATGTCCGCAGAGACAGCCTGTTTTTGACACAATGTTTCTTTAATGCATTGCTAAACTGTCTCAGTGGACATAGGAGGAGAGAGGGCACTTCATAAATAATCTGGTTCTTTGAAAAGTGCCACACTTCACCTTTGTGGAAGTTGTTTTAACATCTGAATGGCTACAAAACTCTTGTTTTTGAGAAAGAAAAGGTGACTCTGGGGAAAACTACATTTAATGTGGGTTTGCCAAAAAAAGTGTTTTTTCCAAGTTTAATCTTTCTCTGCCCTCGCATTTCTGCAGGGCAATTTAAACAAGCAACAGGAGAGAGGGATGTTGGTGCTAATTAAAGCTGGGTGGGGGTGTCATTGTAAAACTAGCAGCAGACAGCATAGATTGAAGAAGCAGGAGGGAGGAGGAGGGAGGGAGCATCTGTCAGTAGTAAAATGTAAACAAGCAGTTGCAGATTGCAGGAAAGCATGTTGTGCGTGCGATAGGAGAAAGCCATTTAAGAAAATAGTGCCCACAAATAGTAAATAAAACATACTGCGTAACACCACAGTAAGAGGGCCAGTCCTCATGGGAGGTTACAAAGAGAGACAAGGAGGTACTAAGGAGGGACTAACAAGCCTATGGACTAATCAAAAGCCATCATTTACAAAGAACAGGAAGAGAAGCCAATTGTAAAGATGGGCAGAGCTTAATGCACATATATTGAATACTGCATGTCTCAAAGAGACAGCGCGAGCGCTGCTCTAAGCGAGACCTAAAAAGTAGGGCATGAGGGTTTAAGTTTTACATGGCCTCATAGTGAAAAACTCCTAAATTAATTTTTCACTACTATAAGGCCTATCTCTCCTTTAGGCTAACATTGGTTTACCTTGTTAAATTTAATAAGACTCAAATGAATTGTAATGTAAAATCCTCTTTAATGGTAATGCTGGATGTAAATCACAGTTCTGAAAATGCCACTTTTAGAAAGTTGGCATTTCCTTGCCCTGACCATGTAATGCCTGCTGCCAGTGTCCTGGGTCACGACTGTGAATGGCTCTGCTGCTGAGGTTTGTGTTTTCCTGCCAGGCAGTTAGACAAAGGGGACTGAGTGTAGGTAGGATGGGCCTTCCAGCCTGGATGGTTGGGGTGGAGCTGTTCCCTACTCTTCTTGCACTTCAAATGGCTTGCCTCCAGCACACACAAAGGAACATGACAATAGTCTTGTATCACCCCAGACTTCTTGGAGCTTTGGCAGGGGAAGGGAAAACCTTCCCAGAACCAGATTTTGCAGACGGCCAAAATGCCCCCCCACGTCAGATGCTGGCATCAGGTACAAATATTGGACCCTCAGAATGCCATTCAGTACACTCCTGGACCTGTGGAAGACTTCAGAAGGACTCTCTGGACCCACAGGGACATAAGCTCCAGAAACCTTGAACTGTGCACCTGGCCAGTCAATCTGTCCAAGGTGCATCGCCGGTTGGCTTGACTTTGCTGTAGCTCCCGCTGCGTCCATCTCCACAGCAGCAAATCCTGTTCAGCTTGACTTCTTGGGATAAGTATCCTGCCTCATGGAGCCCTGGTCAGCTGCAGCCTGCAAATTTGTCCCGCTGGAGATTTTCGACTTCTAAAAAAGTGACTAAGCCCGAAGGTAAAGATCTTCACCTCAACTCCATCCAGCAGCTCTGTTGTAGAAAGGATAAGTAGTCCAGTCACCTCTCACACCAACATTTCACTCCACAGTCACACTGGCTGATCAGCAGGTATAACAAGCTCCCCAAAGACAAAGCCTCCTCCTCGGACACAGTCTGCTGGCTTGTCCTGTTAAACTTTACTTTCTCAGGAACTTTTCTTCAAAAAAATTTCTAAGTCCAAGGGTAAGCTGAGATCGGGTCCAATACACCTCATGTATTCGACCCGGGCTCTTTCGCGGTCCGCTTTAACTGTTGACTTTGCCCAGTCTCGTGCAACCAGATACTCATGGTTGGCGCTTTGATATTTTAGGCACGATTTTGCACTATAAATTTTAAAAATTCATAACTTCGGTTCTAACTTCGGTTCTACTGATTGGATTTAATTTGCTTTGGTGTCATTTTATTCATTAAAATTTATTATATTTGTCTAAATTCATTTGGAGTTTTGAGAAATTCGTTTGCCGGTTGAGGGAGTGTGAGCTCTTCTGAAGCAACAGCCACAAACCTTGCCAGGGTGAACCACAAAAAGTCACTAAATTAATCTGTGCTTAACTCTCTGGTAGCTTGGCAGAAACGCAGTCAGGCAATTAGAGGTAATGTGTAAAGTATTTATGCAAAACTTAAACAGTAATAAAGTGAAAACACAAGACAAGAAAAATCCTCAACTACTTCAGAAAAATAAGAGTAAAATGTAATAAATTCTTTGACACCACAATGACTAAACAATCATTACTGTAATCAGTAGAACTAGTTATGAATTTTTAAATTGAATTTTTAAAGATTTTAGTGTAATTTAGTGCCTAAAAGATCAAAGTGCCAACAGCAGATATCTAGTTGAGCGAGACCAGGGCAAAGTCGAAAGTTATGGCCACCGAACTGCAATAGAGTGCGGTTCAGATACAGGAAGTGGATTAGGCCCGATCTCGGCTTAACTGTGAACTTAGAAGAGATTTCAAAGAAAAATGCACAAGAAGGTAAAGTTCAGTGGGGCAAGGCAGCGAGCGGTGTTCGAGGAGGAGGCGTCTCCATCAGGGAGCTGCTGGACAAGGTCACGGTGAAGATTTCTTAGTTCTGAATTTTTGGAAGCCGAAGATCTCTAGTGGGACAAAGCCAGGGTCAGATTGGTAAGGCGGGCACTCAGGCAATGGCCGAGGGGCCAGTATCCGAGTTCCAGCTGAGGGCTGCTTTTTTAGGCAGCCTGGGGGCCGATTTGGGTTGTGTCCTTGCTGTTACAGATACCACCACCAGCCCAGTGGGGGCCTGAGCTGCCTTTCTGGAGGGATGGGCCTCTATTACCTCTCTTTTACCAACGTGGTGGAGGTGTCACTCCCTTTCTCTCACTGGGCAGGCCCATTAATATATGCAAATTGAGCAGGGGTAGGGGGCCTGAACAGAAGTGGTTTCACTTGTATTCATGTGTGGTTCACCAGTGTGAACTAATCCATGTATTTTTTTTAAATCTAAGTGAAGTTAAGAAAACATTCCTCTGTCAGAGACACTCGCACCCCTTCTTTTCATAAAACTTTGCAGAAACAGTGTTTTCCGGAAAGGCAATCAGCAAATGTGGGGCACTTTTTTATAGAGTGCCCTGGCCTATTTTTTATCCCAATCCAACCCTGGACAAAGCTGGAGGCAGTAACCGATGAGGGCTCCATGAGGCCCGATACTCCTTTTGCGAGGAGCATCTGAACAGGATTTGCTGCTTTGGAGTGAACCTAGCGGGAGCTATGGCAAAGTCAGGCCGACCGTCGATGCATGCACCTTAGGCGTATCCTTGAGCAGGTAGGTCCCAATCTCCTCTCGGTTCTCAGAGCACTTTTTGGCTGAACATTTTCGAAGTCACAAGTTTTGGATTTTGGCTGGTTGGGTACCTTTAGCACCACTTCCAAGTGTCCAGGACTGGGGGGGACACCACTTGGAGGGTCAGGACTCACTTCAGACTGGTTCAAGGTGCACTTTAAAAGTTGGTGGAGCTTTTTGCGTCCCTGTAGCTTTGAATAGGAGGCCAGTCAACTAGCTTTTTAAGTCACTTTGGTGGTCCTGGGTACAAGCAGGAGAGCAGGTCTCAAGCAGCATGGCAGCCTCTGAGATCCCAGGGCAGGCTTCTGGAAGCTGAGCAGTCCTCTTGGAGCAGCGGGGTAGTCCTCTGAAGTACACAGCAGGCTTCAGGCAGCCTGGCAGTCCCCTTAGAGTGATACAAAGGTCCAGAAGTTAACAGATGAGTGGGTCTGAGGGTCCCATCTTTATACCTGGTGTCATCTTTGAAGTGGTTGAAACGTCTACAGCTTTCTCCCCATAGAAGGTCCTGGAATGTCTTGCCTCCCTGCCCAGGCTCCATTGGGTCTGGGGATACAAAGGCTAATTTGAAGTACTTTGTGTGTGTGCTAAGGCAGCTCCTTTGAAATGTAAATGGGACTGTGCACAGCTCTGCCCCTCCCATCCAGTTTTGGCAGTTTGAACTGCGCACAGGCTGCAATGGCCAGACTGAGACATGGTTTAAAGTGCTACACGAGTGGGGAGCACAATAAGTGCCACTAGGGTATATAGTATACCACATCACTAGGGACTTATAAATAAATTAAATATGACAAATGTTAGAAATGGGGTTCTCTAGGAGGCAGAGGTTTGCACTTTGTCCAAGTAGGGACCCTTATTATAGTCAGGGTAAGTGAGTTAAACAGCTAAAATAACCCCTGCTTACCCCCCTTGGCAGCTTGGCATGAGCAGTCAGGCTTATCTCAGAGGCATTTGTACCAACACACACTGTAGTACAGTGAAAAAACTGCAAAATGAGTCTACACCAGTTTAGAGAAATAACTAATATTTATATGAATGAAACAAGACCAAAACGATAAAAATCCAACATACACAAGTAAAGATATGAATTTTGCAAGAATAAACTTAAAAATACAGTTCCTTGAAGGTGATAGCACCAACCGTTCAGTGATACAGTGTCGGACAGACACGCAAAACAGAACCTTTGGGAGTGGAGAGGACTCGGGATCTTGCGATGAAATCCGAAGATGAGGCGTTGTTTCCGACAGTCGGGTAGAAGCCGTTGAAGACTTGGAATCACATACGCTGGGTATCGAGCTCTGCGATGTCGAGGTTAGGAGCACTGGTGTCGGCGGGCCAGGGCAGCAATGTCGTCATGGTCGATGTGTCGTGCTCTTCACAAGCAGGGCTCTCAGACACGGTGCAAGTAGCAGAGTGGATATTGATTTTCTTGGGATTACATTACAGCCACTCAGTTCCAACGGCCCAGGACTGGTTTTGGCACCACTTGGCCATGCAGGACTCACAGCAGAAGAGTCCATGTGCTGGTCACAAGATGTGGATTAAGTCTTTGATATCCCTGAGACTTATGCAACAGGAGGCTAGCTCAACTTAAGCCCTTGGAGAACCTTGGAAGGCAGGATGTAGAAAGCAACATCCAGTCCTTTCTCTCCCAGGGCAGAAGCAGCAAGCAGCAGGCCTGCAAAACAAAGCAACAAGCAGAGTGACAGTTCCCCTCCTACAGCATCCAGCTCTTCTTCCTGGCAGAATGTCCTTTAGTCCAGAAGTGTTCTGAAGTTCTAGTGCCAAGCTACCAGAGGGGAAAGTACAGGTTAATTTAGTGACATTTGTGGTTCACCATGACAAGGATTCTGGTTGTTACATTATTTATTTACTGATTTTATACAGCGCATAGCTGCCCCAGCAACGGGGCATCCCAGCGCTACCCAGGTATACGTAGTTAGAAGCAGAACTGAAAAAGTATAGGGGTTACCCCGGGAAAAGCCAGGTCTTTATGGCTTTGCGGAACTCTAAATGATTCTGGAGTCCTCTAATTGCAGAGGGAAGAGAGTTCCAAAGTTTAGCCGCCATGAGTAAAGTTTTCACCCCCCTCAACCAATAACCCAATTTCCCATGCTGAGCCTGCCCAATCTATAAATACATAAATAGAAATAAAAAAAAAAACAATTAAGGGAAGGGCATTGGAACAAAGGTGTGGGGGTTAAGACATTTCTGCTGAGCAGTGGGGAATAATGGAAGGAAAAATGGAGCAATGGAGGCACAGGGGTGGAGTTGCATTTAAACAAAAGCAGCATGGAAGCAATAGAATAGCTGTGGTGGATAGGTGAGTAACAAGGAGAGTGGAGAGAGGTTAAGGAGGGAAAGCAGCACAAGAAAGATCAAGAAAACAAGTACACTCGTATAGTGTAGTAGATGGGCACATCCTCCATTGTGAACATAGTAAAGAACAAATGCTCCAGAGGCTGGAAAAGAAATATGGAGGAAAGCCCCTGAATAAGAAGCAAAGACAAGAAAGCCATCAAATCAAGAGCAAAGGGCTAACCCACAGCTCAATATATGTATATATTTTAAAGTGAGGCCCAAAGAAATCTCAACCGTGGTGAAAATAAGCTTTGCAAATTTAATGCTAAAATATGTAGCAAAAACTACATAGCAACATCCTGAAAAAAATAAGACTTATTTGAAAAAGTGAGTAACAAAGAATTTTGTATTACTATTTGTAATGTGAGAAATTAGGTAATAACAATAAAAAGAAGAATATTTAAGCAGCATAACAAAAATGAAAACTGTTGGGGGGAATGTGGGGGCCGGCTAGAGGCAGGTCGCGGGAGAACTCCAAGTGTGCCAATGTGAAGATTCAAGAGAAATAAAAAACATTAACTCCTACAGGCAGAATGAAGTGACAAATATCAAGAATAAAAAAAAAAAGGATTTCATCTTACCTCACGGAGCCACGGAGTCAAGGAGGAAGCAAGACGTGGCATAATCATGTCAAACGAAGGCGATCAGCGCTGGGCGAGAGCAGCGTGGAGGGCGGCGCGTGTAGGAGAGTAGGATCTGCTTCACAGGGGTACCCCCACTTTTTGCTGATACTTCACTGGTTTTCGACATTAGTCTGGCTGGGGCCCTGCTATTCAGAACCCCAGCCTAGCTGTTTCCTCTTTAAAAGGGTCTCCATGTGCCTTAGGCACATCTCTGATTGGGATCTGGAGTGCCCTTGTAAGTCCCTAGTATATGGTATACTATGTACCAAGGGCATAGGTACCTCAGAGGCCTGCCAGGGGCTGCAGCATATATTATGCCACCCCTGGTAGGCCATCCAAACTGACACCACAGGTCTGCTACAGCAGCCTGGGTAAGGTGGTGCATGCACCCCTTGCTGTGGTATAGGTTACCTATATCACTAAATGCATACACACATATAAACCTATAAGTCACTCCTAAGGCAGGCCTTATCAATCCTAAAGGCAGAGTGCATGGTTCCTATGTGAGAGGGTGCCCCTGCATGAGCAGGGCCCCTCTGCAGCGTTCGGAGACCATCTCTGATGCTGTTTGTAGTGCAGCCTGACCATATACTCTTAAACGCATTATATCCTCGCGGTAAAATGCTAACTATGGAATGGCTGCACCGAAACATGTCGTGTTTGGTGTCAAACATCTTGGAATACTACCCCCCGCCAATTCTGGCGGCGGGGGTAGCATTCCACCCTTCTAGAGGGAAAGGCATGTTAACTCTGACGAGTCCGGTAACTTCTTTCCAGAGCCCTGGCATCACAAAATGGATGCTGCTGCCACAGACACGAGTCTGGCCTCCTGCTGCTGGACGAAACTCCGGCAGGGGAGGCCTGGACAATAGGTTTCCTGTCCCAGGGAGGTGTGACCACCTCCCCAGACAGGACAATGTGTATTGGGGCTGGGCGGGAGCACTTTCGGGTGCTTTGAAGTCCTGCACTGGGGGCACATTTGGTGTCCCTGTGCATACCCCAGTTCAAACCGGATCAGGGGCTTGCAGCCCCTGCTTTGGCGCGAACTGGACAAAGGGAAAGGGGTGTAGCCACCCCTCTGCCCTGACCCACCCATAGGTGGGGCCACAGAGTAGTCCATCCCCTATTTTTAGAATAAAGGTAGGAACCCAGTCCTTAGGACTTTAGATTATACCTGGACGAAACTCTGACACGGAATCCTGGACCTTCGACGCTCTACGACAAGATTAGAGGACTGAAGAATCTCCCTTGGGGTCAAGGAGTGACTCCCCTGCTTGGCAGGCACCAAAGAAGCATCTGTCCGGTTCGCATTACTGAAGCTCCCGTCGGACGCCGAAGTCATCGCATCACCAGAGGTGGATTCTCAGACTTCTCCGAGGCTACCCTGAGTCCCCAGCAAAGCTGAGGCCCGTGGCTATCGTGGGTGACTTGAGACCGTGACCCCTGGACACCGAGCACACTTGCAAGTGCACCATCTTCTGGGTCTCCCAAGAAGTCGTGCTTTGGGCTCCGAGTAGCCCTAGCCTCCAGCACCACCTGCACCGAAGATCACTGGCCCCCACTCCACGAGTGTCCTGTAAGCCAGCTCCACGTGCGGCGTCACGAGGCTCCTTCGCGGTCGCTAGCCCGTTGGCTAGTAGCCCTTACCGAAGGCCAATCTTTTCTTTACTTGGCAGTCTGGTTGCTCCAGGCCTGCCCTCACTTACCCTTGCTGGGTGAGTTCCCCAGACCTTGCTGGTCTGCATCATCGACGATCTACATCTTACTCGAGACTTGCCGTTGCCAAGGCCTGTTGGGTCCAATCTGGTCGCCGACACCTCTGCACTCGACAGACATCGAGCAACAGCCCGAATCCTGCTCCTGGTCGCCGACAACGCCTCCCGGACCTCGTGGCTGAAGAGTCAAGACGACCGTCAACGAACTTGAAGCACTCGACATCGGTGGGCATCTGTCCATCGCCCTCCTGGTCACTGGCTAGTGACCCAGACTCTGTCCCCTCTGCTTTCAGGTTCTTCAGAACTCCGATCCACTCTTGGATCCACCCGGACACTTTTCTCCTGGTCGCCAGCAGCACTTTGCAGCAGATCGCCATAAGAAACGACGACGAAACCCGACCCCGAAAGGCACCTATGCACCCGGCTTCCCTGGGTGAGGTAACACGAGTACTCCGGTGCTCCCGTGGGTAGAGACTCTTCAAAGTCCTAGATCTCAAAGGGTTTTGTCCTAGTCCTTTTTAAAGTGTCCCTTTCCTCTATTTTCCCGATCCCGACTTTCTCCATAGAAGTTAACGGCGTATCGCAGTTGTGTATTTACACTGCACGCGTCTCCCGTGGGTCCCCTGTGTCACTACCTTGGGTGGTTCCTTGTGGTCCAAGCACTTCTAGAGGCTCTAGGCCTAGTGTCTAGTTCAGTCGTGGTTCGCATACCACTTTATTGGTATATGGTTTGGTACGCCCCTAGGGCCCAAACGTGTATTTGTGCTATTACTGTGATTGAAGATCTTATAACCTATGTACTTCGAACTCTAGCCTCATAAAGAGACTAGAGGGGTGTGTTTAGTAATAAATACATATATTTTGAATATATACCTGGTGTGGTGCTCTTTCATTTGGTCACTCAAGAGATTATAGACTGGTAAAACAAGCTGCTTTACATTCCTTCAAGACTTAGCCTGAAGGCTGCTCTCCATAGCTACCACTAGGATAGCTTTCAATAAGGTTGTCTTTAACCTACCTACCATAAGAGTCGATTTGGACTGGTGCAAGGTGCCCACTATAATTAGTGGACAGCATATGCCAGGCCAACTTCTCACAAGGCGCGGCTGCGAGAATCCCCTTCCGGGGTAGAGGAGGCAGAGATAGCGGCAGGAGCGAGGACGAGCTGACAGCCAGCCGGCAGGAGACACAGGAGAAGGGGTGGGCAAAGGTCGAGTTGCAGCCGCGATTGACCCGAGGAACGAAAGTGCAGGCGGTGACTGAGACAGTTAATAGGGAGAGTGAAGGAAAGCTGGAGAAGACAGGATTGAAGGGGGAGAGGGTGTTTTACAGGTGCTTCTTGAGGAGCACGAGGAAGGGAAAGGAGTTGTTTGAACAGGTCACCGGGGAAGGAAAGTCTGCTGTTGGAGGGGGACAAGAAAGAAGCTGTAAATCTAGTTTTTAGCTACAGAACGGTCCTGGTTAAAAACATAAGCCACAAAAAAAAAAAAAACAAAGCCACAGTAAATTGGACCAGAGGATTAAGGTCACACCCTCTCTTAGAACATTCTTTAAAGGCCTGCCAAAAACATTAATACTAAGTGAGGGCAGTATGCCAGACAAGGAAGAGCAACAGAGACAGGTTAACAGGGGCTGCCAGACTCCTTGGGGGGATCAGATATGTCCGACTGGGCAGAAGACATAAATCCAAATCGATTCCAGGCGTTAAAGATGGACGACCTAGCAGCTTTAGATGCGGGCCGGATGGAGATCAGGTAACTGAATCAGGGCCTGGAGTGACAACAGCATCAAAATCGCTAAGTAGCCCGAGACAGCCCATGGGAGAAAGAGGCATGAAGGAACCTGAGAGAGAAGAGGGTAACATAAGCAGCGAGGGTCCTTCAGTAGGGTCCTTAATAGCGGCTCTCTCCTTAGAGATCAAGAGCAAGTTTGAGGTATGAGAAATCAATCAAAAAGGAAAATAAGGCTGGCATGCGAGAATATGGAGAAAAAAAATAGATGATCTCACAAATAGAATGGCCATTTTTGGAGAAACTGTAACGGATCTCAGAACTGTACAAACAAATAAAGCAGATATTGAAGGCTTAAAAATGAAAGAGCAGGAGCAGCAGGACAGGCTGGAGAGAATGGAAAACGTTCAGAGGTGGAATATTTTGCGGATCTTGAAGGTGCCGGAAGGGAGAGAGGGGGATGATCTGAAGACTTTTGTAGTTAAGTTGATTAAGAATGGGCTGCAAATGGAGGATTCAGAGCAGGAGATTGCCAAGGATATCCAGAGAATCCATAGAGATCCCTTCAGATTGAATCCCAATAGAACTAAGCTAAGGAAGATATTGGTGAATTTCCTCACTTACGCGTTAAAAGAGAAAATGTTGTTAAAAGCACTAGGAACAAAGTCAGTGGACGTGGATGGGGTTAAATGTGAAGGCAGGTCAGATATCTCTAATGTTACCTCTAACAGGCAATGGGAACTGGGAAAGAGGATAGATCCGTTGTAGAAACTGGGGGCCACGGTTCAGCTAAAGTTCCCAGCAGTTCTGAAAGTGATGCTGAATAACAAAATGTATAGCTTTCGGTCAGTAAGTGAGGTAGATGAATTTATAGAGAGCATACAGGTAGGAGTATAATATTTGGAATTAGGACTGATTATACTGATTATACTATAGGTAACATTTTCTCAATGTAAATAGCTAATTGTGGAAGGGCACACTTGGAGGGACACCCACAAGGCTGAGGCGATTGAGAGTCAGGGGCAGGTTTTCCTGGGGTAAGGGGGAGTTAGTGGGCACTGGGCGGGGAGCATGTGGGAGAAAATAAAAAAAAGAACCTCAGACGCTTCGGAATCACCGGTTTCTCATTCTGACACCAAGGGGGATGGGTGAGAAACAAATCACACACATTAAGATTCTGTCCTGGAATGTAAATAGGTTGAGGGAAAGCGGGAAAGACTACTGCAGTATACAAAAGATTGTCCTGCTTAGGTAATAATATTGCAAGAGACACACTTGACGGAGAAAGAATGTCTGGAGATCTTTAAGGTAAAGAGATGGGTGCAACAAGCAGTATGCACAAGGCACTCTTTAGTAACAAAGCGTGTGGCCATTCTTTTAAAACAAGATGCAAAGATCACCATTTCGGAGAGTGTTTCAGACAGTGCAGGAAGATGGGTCATAGCAAAACTGAGGGTATCTGGGTAAGGCTTTACATTGGTGGGGTATTATGGGCCAAAAAAGGATGAAACAAAGCCTCTCAAGGAGATGTTAGCAGAACTGCTGAATTTCTCTGACCCGATTATTATGGCTGGAGACTTAAATGCAGTCCTGGATAGTAACTTAGATAGATCTACTAAAAGCAGAGCAGTAGTGAACCAAAAGATGGTAGCACAGATAAAAGAATCATGGAACAAATGGGTCTATGTGATATATGGTGACAGAGGGCTGGATTTAAGAGAGGATATACATATAATATTAGGAAATATCGTCATCAATCTAGAATTATTTTTTAAAATATATTAGTTTAAAGGACCTGGTACTGGATATCAAGCATATAGGGGCTCATTTATTGGATCACTCTGCTGTGAGGTTGAATTTAATCTTATTAGATAAGAATATGCATACAAGATGGACAATGGATCGTACCCTGGTATTGGACGAAGATGTAGTAGAAATGTTAAATAAGGAAACAAAAGAGTTCTTTTAAGTTACGTTAGGCTCTACCCCTGTGGGAATAGTGTGGGATGCATGCAAGGCTTATTTAAGAGGCAGGATAGGCAGTTTATCGGTAGCAAGAAGGCGGGCTTACCGGGAAGTAGTCACAAACCTGGAAAAGCAAATTCGAGAAAAGAAGGGGAGATTGATATGTTAAATGTGAAACAGGGAGAAATACAGGCCTTGCAGTCAGAGGTATTAGGTTTTAAAACAAAATCAGCCAACATTTTGGAGGATAGGATCAGAAAAAGATGGGAGGCTAGTAATTTAGCTCATTTTGAATACGGGGAAAATTGTAGCAAATTGTTAGCATGGAAAATCAAAAATGACCGGGTGAGGAATTTGGTTAAGGAAATTAAATGTAAAAACACTGGAGCTGAGCTCAAGAGCAAGAAAGACATTGAGGGAGCCTTCTATAGTTATTTTGAAAAAGTGTATCAAGAAGAGGTAAAGATTACCAAAGAGGAGGTGAGAAATTGGCTAAAGCAGGAACATTTTGAAGTCTTAAACAAAGAAAAAAGCACTATCTTAAATGATAAGATAAACATGTTGGAAGTGGAGCAAGCACTTAAGCTCGGCAAGCAGGGAAAGGCACCTGGGCCGGATGGCTTACCACATGAAATATACAGAGCACTGGCAGGAACTCTAGCATCAATCCTAACTGAGGTATTTAATGAGATTTGCATGGAAGATACTCGCATGCCCGAGTCTTGGAAGGAGGCCATCATTACATTAATCCTGAAGCCCGGGAAGTGTGCAAACAATTGTAATTCATACAGGCCGGTGTCGTTACTAAATTGTGACTACAAAATCTTTGCAAAGATTTTGGCAGAAAGGCTCAACGGGATTATGAAAGATCTTGACACGAGGATCAGAAGGGATTTATACAAGGCAGATCATTACACAAGCTCACATATACTCTCATTGGTTCAATAGATTTGGTCACTGTTAATAAAGTTGCTATAGCAGTAATTGCTTTAGATGCTACAAAAGCATTTGACGTGTAAATTGGAAATTCCTACAAACAGGTATGAAATCTTTAAATCTGGGAACGAAGTTTGCAAGTCACTGGCTGAAATATATACATCCCAACAAGCGACGGTGCTCGTGAATGGAACTCTGACGCCCTCATTTAAAATAACCAGAGGGACGAGACAAGACTGCCCCCTGTCGCCCCTATTATTTGATTTATATATCGAACCTCTGGCTAGTAGAGTCAGAAATGATCCAGGGATCTCTCCTTTTAGATACAAAGGCTGGGAGAAGTAATTAGCCTTATATGCTGATGACCTTCTGATTTACACAAATGATTTGCAGACTACTATGAGACATGTTATGAAGTTTACAAAAGACCGAGATAATGGTCTGGAATACGGAGAAGGGGAATGAAAAGGTTAAAAGGGAGATGATGTACTTGAGGGTCAGGATAACACAGGATATTACCGAACTGTAAAAGGCAAACTTTGATAAATTTTGATAGCATTCCCCTCCACATACGCTCCGAACCTGAACACCTCAAGTTCAGAAAACTTTTCAAAACTTTTTTTTTTCATTAAACTCCTCGTAGCTTACTTTCCTTGTAGCTTACTGGACGTCTTAGCGCTGGGATGCCCCTGGGTAACCACGCGCTTTATAAATGTTCCTTCATTCATTCATTCATAAAGCTAAGAGGGAAGTTTTTAACTTGATGGCGAATTGGTCACATTTACCCCTAACCATATTTGGTAGAGTTAAATTGTTATCCTCCCGAAGTTCACATTTCTATTTAACTCAATTCCTTTACCTTTCAAGAAGGAGTGGTTTGGAAAGTTGCAAGGTCATATTAGTAGCTTTATCTGGTCTTCCAATGGACCTCGTATAGCATGGAAGAAGCTGAGAAGGAAAATAGAGAAAGATGCTTCTGGACAGACCTGTGCGCTCAGAAATAGGCAGATTGCTCGCTGTAATGTTAACAGATGTGAAAAGAGGTGAGGTTGGGTACTTATATAAGTTCGCAGATCCCAAATACTTCAAAAAGGTCAGACTGAAACTATTGCAGGGCATGGCGGAAACATGGTATCGGATTAAAAGAGATATAAAATTACCATATTTCAGCAATTTAGCCCCAATCTGGGCTTCTCCAGGCTCTCTGGTCTGGACAAAGGATAAGTTGGATAATCCCTTGAGGGAAGAGGGTGTGTTGAGATGGGAACATTTAACGGATGAAGGACAATTGATAACATGTGATATGTGCAGAGAAAGGACGGGCAATACGGTGTCGAGATTCAAATTTCTACAAATCCAGAGCTGGTTTCAATCCCCCAACACGAAGATAGGGGGTCCTAATGGATTTTTAGGAAAAACTGATGCTGGGTACACCTATGAAGAAAGAAATTTCAGTCTGGTATTGGTTTATGATTGACATGACAGATCGGACGTTTACGTTGCAGCAAGAGCTGTGGGGAGAATACTTGCCGGAGTCTTCGCTGGAGAACTTAGGGCAAGTATATATGACTATGCTTTACTAAGTAGTAAAACCTGTCTATTTAAGAAGGAACCATCTGTTTTCAATTCATAGGGCAATTTGGAAATGGAGGAGATGTGGCATGTCCTAAATGCGGGCAACTGAAAGTGGATGATGCACACATGTTTATGCAATGCCCAAGAATTCAGGCATTCTGGGAGGACATAAGTAAGGCTTTATCCAATATCCTGACGATGCAATTTCAGGTAAGCCCATCTTTGGTCTTTCTTGGATTATCGGATGTACATTCAAAAGGTAATAGAGCAGTCGAAACTGATGTTTTATGTAATACTGTTGGCACGCAGGGAGATCTGTAGGAAATGGGTAGACCCAAATCCCCCCTCCTATAAAGATTGGATACAGTATGTTAAGAAAATTGTCAGACTGGATGTGGTAGACCACGGGAAGAAAATATATGATTTTTGGCTACCTCTAACCAGGTGGTTAGACACAGAATATTAATGGGTCCTATGATTAAGCCTGCTTGCTTCAGTTGGCACATATCCTACCTAAGCCTGGGCGTAGTTCGCGAAGTAGCGCTACGCGAAGCTGCGCAAAGTGCAGTTTGCACTACGCGAGATACGCGTAGCACTACGCAAACTGCGTAGTGCGCTGTTCGCGATGATTGCACAGTGCCGGATGCTTGTCCGCACTGTGCAATCATTGAAAACGGCATCTTGCCCAGTGCGAGCTGTCTTTTACTGCCGCTCGAGTAGATTTTTACTCGAGCGGCAGCTTTCTCAACGCGGACTGGTAGTTTCTCATCGCGAGCGGTCGCGAGCATACACGACCACTCGCAATGAGAAACCTGACCTCCCTGCGTTGAGAATCTCGCCGGGAGGTTTATTTTCCACGCTCGCGATCGGCAACTTGATGTTGCTGATCGCGAACGAGGAAAAAGTCTCGCCGGGATGTCATTTTGCTTGCTCGCGGTCGCCAACTTGACGTTGAGGACCGCGAGCAAGCAAAAAATGACCGCTGCACTAAGCTACGCTACGCGTGTTTGCACTGTGCTACGTGCAATTCGCGTTGTGCGAAGTAGCGCAAACTACGCGAGCGTAGCGTAGTGCTTTGCCCAGGGTTAATCCTACCAGGGAAAGTCTGCTTAGTGGATAATGAAGTGCAGAAGTAAGGTTTACAATCGAAGGGCGGTACTGAGCTTTCTCTCTTCCAGCATAAGGGCAGTAAACCTAACAGCATGCTATGGAAGGTGTTTCTGAGGCAAATAAACAAATAAATAAATAAAAATGAAAACTGTTAGACCTGGCTCTTTTGACAGGTTTATCCCCAATCTTTTTGCCCTTTTCTTCCTATTTTTCAGACTGCGTTTTTGTTGGCTATAGGATTCTGGGCACTTTACCACTGCTGATCAGTGCTAAAGTGCATATGCTCTCTGAATGAATTGTGTTATGATAGGTTATCCATGATTGGCATATTTGATTTACTGGTAAGTCCCTAGTAAAGTGCACGGTGTGTGCCAGGGCCTGTAAATCAAATGCTACTAGTGGCCTTGCAGCACTGGTTGTGCAACCCACATGGGTAGCCATGTAAATGTGTCTCAGACCTACCACTGTAGTGTCTGGGTGTGCAGTTGCAAACTGCCAAGCTGTCCTGGCAAGTGCACTTGCCAGGCCCAAACCTTCCCTTTCCTTACATGTAAGGCACCCCAAAGGTAGGCCCAAGGTACCCCCATGGGGAGGGTGCAGTGTACGAGAAAGATAGGACATGTATGCTGTGTGTCACATGTCCTGATAGTAAAATACTGTGTATTTTGCTTTTCACTATTGAAAGGCTAACTGTCCCATAGGCTTATTATTGGTGTTGCACTGTGACATTTATACATGCTTAACTTTCAAAAGGGACAAGATCGAAATTAAGTTTAGGCTCTCTGAACTCAGAATTTATTAACGCACCTTTTGGTATAGGTAGTTTTTAAATTCTGTGTTTGAAAATGCCACTTTTAGAAATTGTAGCTTAAGGCACACATCTAGCGCCACATCTGTCGCACTGCGTAGTAGGGAATTTTTCCCTGTCTTTAAACCATGTATTCCTATTTAATCCATTTTTTTCTTTGGAAGCCCATAGTAATCCAAAATGTCCTTGCAAAACTCTGTAGTGTAGTTCCTATTTCCCTAGTAGGCTCTGTGCATTGGAATAATATAACCTATAGGGTTGACATAGGACTAAGGTCGGTATGTCCCTATCGAGTATATTAAACTTAATTACTTGTGCCAGCTAGCTCAGAGGCCACTAGAAACTCCTTGAACAACAAGAAGGGAGTAGTTTCTGGCAACCGAAAAACATGACAACTTATGTTTCCCTTTAGAATCGGAACACGTCTCAGAATCGTGGAAACAATAGATAACAGTTTCAATCAGTCAATCGTGCATGCTTAGTTTCTACAGAGTTACACAGAAAGGAAAGACGGGCGTTTTAATAAAAAGGGTTTATTGAACAGTCTTGTTTCTCGTGTAAGAGATATGTGCTGTTATGATCACAAGACGGTAAGATAAATAATGTACAGCGTAAGCAGTAGAAATAAATAATACTGCGCTAGCATTATCTTTTAGCATATATTCACGTACATAAAAAATATTAGCTAAAAATGCGAGTACTCATACGATGCGTCTCTAAGCTAGTTCTACCCCAATGTACCTAACCTAGTCTAGGTGTAGGGAAAGGTAGAAGTAGGTGGAGTATTCTCTAGTCTGGTATACTAAGAGTATGTTTAATACAGTACGCCAAGTCTAGTATGCCAAGAGTCCCTCTAGGATCTAGTCAGCTCCATACCTTGAGAATGAGAGAGGTGGGAATCTCTTGCCGGATCTGGAACTCTAACACCCGGCGAAGGGAGTCAGAACACTGGAAGCTGGATTCGTCTGCGTGCAGGAATGACAGCGTCTTCTCAGTGCGTCAGGCCGGGATACGGGCTCCTCTGAAGTCGAGGTCTCCTCTAACTTGCTTTGGCAAGGGAAGGTATATTTATACCTGGTAGGTGTCTTGGAATGTTAGCATTGACGTGAAGTCGGACAGAGGAAGACGTCAGGAATGAACCCTTAAGGTATAACGGTTCATACATAATAGATGAGTTCTTGGAGAAATCAATAGTCCTGTGCTAGGGGAACTCCCGAAGCTTAAGGGTCTGGTTTCTAAGAACTCGTTGTGACGTTAGGGTGGACGGATGTCGGTGACCATGCCTGTATTTGGAGTGCACGGTTAATGCCTAAATAAGGACAGGGATTCTATGCCTATATAAGGGCAATGCGAATTGTGCCTATATAAGCGCATGATGCAGGAAAACCTATATACGGACCCCTAAAGCGGAATACAACACCCACTCCACTTTCGATTGAACGATAATACTAAATGCTAAACATTTAAATGCTAAACATAAAATCGAGTACCACATGTTGCTAAAAACATTTCTAAAAGCACTTTAAAAGAAGCTCAAAACTGTTGAAATGCAATAGGTACTGTACATTTAAAGCACCGTGTCCATTCTAAGCATATAACGGAAGTAAAATGCAACGTGAATGAAAACAGAAATATATACATATGACACAATGGTTGATAAGCTCTCAAAATCAAAGCCATTGCATATCATAGAATTAATTGAAAAGTTAGATAAGTAAGGTGACAATGTGTCCCTGGAAGTATTCAAAGAAGTCCGTTTTATAAGACTAGTTCTACTGTAAGCAGATTGTTCATTTGCCATGTTTTTTCTATCGAAAAAAATGTGTTTTAAAAGAAAAAGTTCAATTTTTGGGAATAGTTCCAAGTTTTGAAATTATGAAGGCCAAATTTCAATGGTGCCCTGGTACACTGAGAGCCGAATCAAAGTCAGTGTATGGGTCTGGCGTAAACATTAGATCATCTATTTCCGTAGCCAAAATATCGTCCACCGAAGTTGGTGACATTTGGAACACCTCGTTCAGAAGGTTAATTGCACAGAGATGAGAAACATCGCCCTCAGCAGAAGATGCAATGTTCGCGACCGTTGTTACCTGTGTGCCCGTTGATTCATCTCATACCTCAGCAGCAGCCGGAAGCGTCTGTGAGATCTCAATGAATGCCGTCATCAGGATTGGTAGCCTCTGGGGACAACACACAGCATGGGCCGTTATCGGGTCCAGCAGAGTATCGATATCCGTTGGCATGACTGATGGGAGTGTTAGACAGGTGTCTAGCACGCATTCTTCACCGCAAAACAGGCAGCGTAGAACAGGTAAGATGCAATCTTGCCAGATTGGTCTGAATGACAGGAACCATGTTGTATTAAGTTCCCGTAGACGAGGCATGCCCAAAAGCTGTACTATTCGCTCTCAGCATTTCCGTTCAAGGAGGGCTCTCTCCACATCGCTCGGAGTGATGTTGGCGAAGAGGCTTGCCATAGCGTAGTAGGAGGAATAGAAACAGAATTCCTGCAACAAGTGCTAGAATTAACGGCACACCACCAAACACCGAATGTGCGAAGTTTGGGATGATTCCGAGGACAGCCTGTATCAGACATGTTGAAGATACTTCCTATCATTTCTACGAAATGTATAGGGCAGTTTGTACGAATTAAAGCCTGTATCTCAGCCGAAGTCCTTGCAACTTGTAGATCATAGGTTTCTTTGGCCGAGGTCAAAGGCACTGATTGTTGTATAAGCATGGCTTTCATTCTGCTTAAAGTATCAAATCGTATAAAAGAGACATTCAACGAAGGCCACAAAGGCGACTCCCTGACTGTGTCTATTGGGGCAAACAATACTTGCATACAGCAAGTGACCCTGGAGTTGACCGTTACTAGATATGGGATGCCTGGCAACATGCCACAGCAACTCCGATCATTCAACATGAGGTAACTCCCATTAGAAAGTTGGCCAAACGTTGGATTAATCACAGCAGCTGGTGTACCCTGCTGGTGGCAGGACAAGTTTGCCACAGAACCATTACAAGCCCCGTGTAAAGATATGTCCTGACAAATCAGTGAACCGCTCAGTGCACTTTCACAGTGTGTACCGCTTAGAAACACTTCACGATCCCCACTCCAACATCTATAGGTGTAAGGTAAATTCCAGGATGTCTTAATGTATTCTTTACCCAACCTTTCATATTTGCCTGCTTGCATCTGTCTAAGGCAATACTAAAACTGAAAAGTAGTCACAGGTAGATTAATTTTGCCATGAATAAGCCATTCTGTAGCTGTTTTTTCTGCCACTGTGAATGGTAATTTTTCAAGTTTTTCAATGCTCAGCACTGTATACTTTGCTCCCCTTTGTGCCAGTTCGATCTGTTTATCAGTTAGATTGTATTCTGCAAACAGAGCCATTGTGTTGATAAAACGCCAAGGCACATAGCCCGCACGCAAAGATTGCAGCGTCCAGCTTAATAACATAATAGAACGTAACTGAGATTGGCCTTGCTGTAACATGGCTAAATCTTGTTCCAGTATGTCGCTAGCAGAGGATACAATACTGTCTAATGAATAAATTCTGGAGGACAAAGTTGTTAGCCCATTGTCGACCACAGAGAGAGTTTTCTCTAAGTTAATACGATCAAGTTCACGTATTCGTTCTGCGGCCTCCATCTGTGACACCTTCCATGCTTCATTATAAGCAGCATAAATGCCGGCATATATGAAACGTTTTTGACGCGGTTTTCTTGGTCCAAGCAAGAATTCCCTAAGGTCTGCGCCTTCTTTAAGCAAAGATAAGTGTTGTTTCACATCCTTAAGTGTAGATTTTTGCAGCCAATCGAGGCATAATTTTCCTACACTGTAAGTTGTTACTACCCTTGGATGCTGTCTTTGGACGTATTGTGGGTCTGGCCTATGAATAGTAAACCCGTGTTTTATTCAGGAATCTCTCTTGACAGTTGTTTGTGTCTGTCGGCCAGATCAACCATTTTCTCCAATCAGGATTTGTTCTGTTGAGTTGTAGTATGGTGTCAACTGTAACCGCTGCCTGTGTATTATTATCACTAGCAGGTGTTGGTACAGAAGGTGTTTTCATGTCTTTAATTTTGGCTAACCCAAGGCAAGACGTTTGTTGCACAGTGTCATTCAAAAACATTATTTGTTGAGGGATGATACAGGCTCTAAATAAAGCTTCTATCCCCTGCACTTGCCAATCTTTAGTACCCCAGACAGATTTTGTGTCTATTGTCTCTTTCCACAAGTCGAAACCATGTCTAGACAGTTGGGCAATAAATGCTGCAGAGTAAATCTGTTTTGTATTAGTTAACATAATTTTCAGTCCTGTTTTGTTTACATTTCTATAGTAAAATGTTTCTGGATCAGATGTATTGTATCCTGAAAAATATGGAAACTTTTTAGCAAATGTTTTTGAACTACCTTTTGGTGGTGTAGGACAATGCTTCCATTGGTTAAACATAAACACATTTCTAGGTGCTGCATATTTATGCAAAAAATGATGACCATAGTGGTTATAGCAATACAGCTGTTCATAGTCTGATGAACCCTCTAAATATTCATTATTAGAAAATGCAGCAGATTTTTCTAGGTCAAACATCATGTTATTTACAGTTTCAAAGTCCCAATCATCAGAATAGGTACTGGATGAAACAAAATCACTTAGTGAGATCTTAAATAAATGTGGAATGTTCAAATGTTCCGTCGGGCCAAAAATATCGAAATCTGTTTTGTCCCACACTATACCATCCTGTATAGGAACGGCTGTGATGTTCACTGCAGACAAGTCTCTTGTTTCACGATGGGATGATTTGTGAGGTTTTAAAAGTAAGTTCACTTCTTTTCTTTCAGTGTCCAAATGGATGTATCTGGCATTTATAAGCACGCTCATAGTCATAACCAAAGCTAGCCAAAGCAGGAAGAAAAATATTCCAGAAATAACCCAAAGTTCAATCCATGGTGAAACCAGATAAGTCTTTTTCCAAAAATGTAAAAAGTCTTGTACTTGCTGTTTAAAAGTTTTTGATGCTGGCGACGTCTCGGGCTCACTCAGATCCTCAGAAAACGTATCAAAGTTAATGAAATAGCCAGAAGCAGTTCTGTCAATTGTTGGAATTGCATCAGGATTTGTAGAAATCGCTGGAACCAGTTGATCACTTGTTACATTGGTGTAAACAGGTGTATTTGGACGAACTGTTACTTGAGTTTCAAGAGGGATGAGTTCCATAGCATTGTTGCTCAGTCCTTCATCTGTTACTGCTGAATTCTCGATGGTTATCAGTCTTTCAGTCTGAACCTCTTGGATAGTAGCGAGAGGAGTGCGTCTGCTACTAGGTCGGAGTCCACAAGGCCTACTATTTAGTTTTGGCCACATACTGTGGTTTGATGAGGTCGATAGACACAAATCTTTTCTTCTTTTTTCCAGCAAGGGGCGGCAGAAGTACTGTTCTTGTTCCGTGTATGGCTAGGACAGGTACTGGTTGTCTGTAAGAAGGTCCAAATTCCTTCTTGTCCGCAATTTTTTCTCTGACTAGATCCCCAACTTTTAGAATCCAGACAGGCCTTGCTGGGACTGCCGGTTTTCCCCAGTGGTGGTTGGCTGCAGGAATACGTTGCTTTGTTTCGATCTTAGTTCATTTAGATCCTGTAAAACAGCCAAACGATCTTTGATATCAAAGGGTTTATTTTCCACCACTGTGCCACTACATTCTAGATCTGGCACCCACATTCTCGTCCCAAATAGGACCTCATATGGAGTGACCCCCTAGAGAACTTCTTGGCAAATTATTTAATGAGCGTTGGACCCCATAAAGATGTTTGACCCACCCATCACCCGAACCTAATACCCTAGCTGTTATAGACTGCTTTATGTCCCGGTTTTTCCTTTCCACAACAGAATTTCCCTCAGGATGAAACGGAGAGGAGTACCGCAATGCAACGCCCAGACTGGCCATGGCTTCTTTGTAAGCCCGAGAGCTAAACGCAGGGCCCTGGTTAGAATGTAGCGTGCCTATTGCTTATGTGCCGATAAAGACTCGCAAATCTTTTATAACAGTTCGAGCGTCAGCCGAGCGCTGAGGCCATATCCATAGGAACCTTGACTTAGTGTTTGTGGGATTGCATGTGTCCAGAAGGACGCCTGCGCATAGATAGTCTAATGCTGTCTAATAATGGTGTCTGTCCCTGGCAGGCTACTTCGTAGCATGGTGTCTGGTGGCGTTCTGCATCTCGCTGTACCTTACAGTATATGCAGTCATTGATGAAGATGTGAATCTGTGTATTCATTCCAGGCCACCAGTACATCTCTTTTAATGTTAATATTGTTTTAGAGATCCCTTGATGTGACAGACCCTCCCCCAGATGTGTTTCATAAATCAAAGCTGCTCTACGTTCCATGTTTGGAATTACCCTATCCCCCACTCCAGGGATTCGAGCAAAAGGAACGTTGTTCGCATCAATTACATAAGAGTACTTGAGTGGAAACTTTTTTGGTAACACTGCACTACTGCCTTTGCTTGTAGCATTGACAGCCAACATTATCTCACTGTCTATTCTCGTTTTTGAACGAGTGATCGCAGCTACGGAAGCCGTCTGAACAGCCCCCTTTGTGGCTTTGTCAGCCAATGAATTCCTTGCAACGTGAACGCCATCACGTTGATGACTCAGTGTATGGATCACGTGAGCCTTTGGTAGTTCGCATTTTAACTGAACTACTTGTTCCCACAGCGTTTTATGCTTTATTGTGCCACCTTTTGCATCTTTGAACCCGTTTTCAAGCCAAGTTTGTATATATTCATTATACGACTGTACACAGTAGAAAGAATCGCACAATATTAGTGTGGGGAATTCTCGATCTGTACTTTCAAGTGCCAGTTTGAATGCTTGTAGTTCAGCTCGCTGAGCTGTGCAATCTCCTAGAGATTGGGTTTTTGTGACCATAGGTCTGAAGTTGCCATCGCGCATGCGACCTTTAACTATTGCGCACGCTGCACTGTAAGCTTGCTTACTCCCTGTTGCGGATTGTGCGGATCCGTCAGTGTAAATTATGAATTCATACTGATCGAGAGGCAGAATCTCAGTGGGCAGAGGACATTCATGTTCATATTGCAGGAACGCTTGTGTTTTTAGATCAGGATCAAAAACATATTCAACATCTGTTGCAGCAAGAGAATTAACCCAATGTATCCATCTAGGATGTAATGCTTTAGCAGTTGGAATGCTTGCTTTTGTTACCGCCTCTAAGGCCGGAACTGGGGTTACGACAATAATGCGTTTCCCTTGGGCTAGAGCTCTTTCTTTTGCTACTGCAGTTTGAACTGCTGTCAGTATTTTTTCAGTTGAAGTGAAGCGCATTTCTGCTTGTGTATACAAATGTGATTTGTATGCAATTGGTACTTTTTCACCCTCATTAAATGTTAAGTAGGTGAATCCGCATTGACCCGAAATTATTCGGATCACTAAATTGCATTGAGTTACGCGTGTTTGTAAGTGATTTGTTGCTAACATGTTAGCTTGGAGTGAACGCAAGATTTCTGTGTCCAATTTTTGATTGAAAAATCAGGTTTGATTAATGCGTAGAGAGGTTTAACCCTTTCTGCGTAATTCAGAATGTAAGTTCTTCCAAAATGTAGGAAACCCAGGATGGATTGTAAATTTTTCAGCGTCTTTGGAGGTTGGAGCAGCGCACACCTTTCCAAAAAGTTGGCTGCCAAGCTCTTGCCTTCACTTGAAAGCTCATATCCTAGAAAGAGGACATTGAGATGGGCAATTCTGGATTTTTTAAAGTTGAACTTATAGCCCTCAGAGGCGAAGCCCAGTATAATGGTACTCACGCTGTTCAAGTGTTTGTCCAGGTCATCGTCTGTCAGATAGATGTCATCGACATATGACAATGCCTCATTATCATAAATTTGTAGTAACTCCGTTACTCTCGCTGAGAATAACCCCAGGCTGTTCTTGAACCCTTGTGGGAGTCGACAAAATTGACGCTGAGTCCCCATTATTGAGAAAGCTGTTAAGTACCTGCTTTCAGGTGCTATGTTTTGACAAAAGAAACCATTTGAGATATCCAATGTGGTTTTATATTTTTTACGCACAATGTTATTCATTAATGCTGTGCTATGTGCATTTTGCACTGCAAATGTTTTTGAACAAGTGTTTAAGTGTCTGTAATCCAAAACTAGACGATAGGTGTTGTCTGGTTTGGAGACAGGAAACAAAGGATTGTTCATCGAAGAGGTGCATGTTTCAATCACCCCTTGGTATTCAAGTTGATCTAAGATCTCCCTGACCTGTTTTTTAGCTTCTTGCTTTATTGGATACTGTCTTTGTGCAGTAGGTTCATTTTTTAGATGTATTTTATGGTGAGGTGAGTCCTCATCCCATCCTACATGATTTTTGTATAATGCTGGGGCCTGGGCAACTGCCCATTTCCTGGCATAAGTATATTTTAGGTGAATTGGAATATGGTTGGAGAAGGCAGGCATAATAATGTGCTCGCCATGTGGGCACTCCCTGACAAATTGTGGTGGCCAGTCTTTTTCTGCTAGAAGTATATCATAACGCCTTGAAAGCTTTTCCCAAAAGAGTGCTTTCACCTGTCTAGGTATGTCTCCCTCCATCCGGAGTGTTATTCCATATAACTTTTGTGGAGTACTAACCCTGGTGTCTACAGACTCAACTGTAATGTACTCATTCAAGTCCACTATCTCCAGAAGTTCCTTCAGGTTCTGGCGAGCTATTGTGACTTCTGCCGCACTGTCCAGCATTGTCTGAGCCCATTCTCCGTTCTTGAGTTGTGTTCTCAGTATCCTCGGCATGTCCGACCTTCAGACCTGCTACCGTCTTTTTTGAGAATTGAGGTTTTTATTTATTTTTCGGAACGTGTTTGTCGTCTTTTGTTTTTACGCGTTCTTCTCTATGTTCTGACCGTCCTCTTCTTTCCGATGTCTGTGACGATATCTGAAAGGTACGAGAGGAACGTGTATCAATATCTTGATACCGGTCAGGCTTTTTCAAATTATCCCTATTCCTGAGGTTACACCTCCTTTCAGAGGGCTCCTTTTGAGGAGACCTACCTCGGGATTGAGAACGTTTCTCGTTTGAATTTTGTTTATCAGTTTCCCACTTCTTTTTAGAAGATGTAGGAGTTTGTTTAATAGAGTCCTTCTCAGGACTTTCAGATAGTTTTGGCTTCAATGGTCTTCCACCCAAACTATCTCTGCCTAATTCTGCATAAGATTGTTCTATTATTCTGGGTAGTTCTGTTTGATGTTCTGTAACATCGAATTCCCTTAATCGTTGGCGGATCGCCACTGCTGCTGCCTCCCCTTTAATATCTGATATTATTGTTGAGACCTGGTCGAAATTTTTCAGTAATTTCATACCTAAATTCAGAGCAGGCGTGCGATCAGATACTGTGATCCGTCCCAGTCCACAGCTCATACTTCAAGTATAGCGTATAGGAGTGGATGGGTTTGAGGAAAACAATGGGTGTGTCATAATGTTTGGTATTAGGGAAGGTCAGCAGTGAACAGTCAGTTTAATTGTTTTTTAATTTATTGTAGTGACCCCTGAAGAAGAGTCTTAATAGACTCGAAATGCATTGGGCAAGATATGATGAGCCTACTTTGATGTACATTACACTTTTTGGATATACGTGTTGCTGTGAAAAGCCTGGATGGGCACGCAGTATTCATTTGAAGATTTGAAAATAAATACAAAAGGTGGCATGACGCTGTCTCTGCAGTGACTTATTAAGTTTGGAGGAGTTTTGCAAGGACATTTTGGATTACTATGGGCTTCCAAAGAAAAAAATGGATTAAATAGGAATACATGGTTTAAAGACGGGGAAAAGTTCCCTACTACGCAGTGCGACAGATAGGGCGCTAGATGTGTGCCTTAAGCTATACTTGAAGTATGAGCTGTGGACTGGGACGGATCACAGTATCTGATCGCACGCACAATAGGATGATATGATATTGATTAACGAATTAAAACAAGGGAAGGTGTGCATTCTCTACTTATGTACATGTACTTTTAGAAAGTGGGCATTTTCTTACTTTACCATTCTGTGTGCCTCTGGATGTTTGTGTATTCAGCGTTTGGTGTTTGAGTGATAGGAGCTGGGATGTGCATTCGCTCTAGACAGTCACTAGGGAGGTTGAGGTGTGTCCTGCCTTGCCTGGGTGTCTCATCGCAGGGCTGAATAGACCTGGTCTGCATTTAGAGTGGTGGGAGGAGTTTTGCTTGCACCTGATTAGGCTGTGTTTTCTTTTTCACAATGCTGTCTCCGCCCCCTGTGGTCATGCTGCACCAGGGAGGGCAGGACTGGTTTGGACTGGGTTCAGAGGCCCTAACAGCAAAGAAAACAATAACAAAATGGGGTATAAGTATTCCACCTAAAACCCCAGGACTTTAGATTACTTCAAGGAACAAGAGGACCCTGCCAAGAAGAAGATCGAAAGGACTGTGTGAGGAGGGCTGCCTTTTCTGTGTGAAGGGTGGGTTGGCCTGCGGTTGCTGCTTCTGTCTGTGGTGGAGGAAAAGGACTGACTCTTTTTGCCCTGATGTGGTATCCTGCTAGGGAAGGATCTCCAAGGGCTTGTCTGTGCTGGCCTCCTGTTAGAAGTCTCAGGGATACAAAAGACTTCAAGACGGATCCCTGCTGAATCTAAAGTAACCTGCCTGGAAGGAGGGCTGAGGACTTTGTGAGGAGCGCTGCCCCTGAGGTGTGTGGGGTGGGACGGCCTGCAGTTGCTGCTCTGGCCAGAGCAGGCAGAGGTTTGGGCTATTCTTCACCCCTTTTCGAAGAAAAGTAGACAGTGAGTGCTTTATGGTTGCTCCTTTGGAGCGTGTGGTTAGCGCCGTATTTTCCACCTTTCCAAAAGTGAAAGCGCATAAGGAGCGCTCTTTGTTACAAGTCCAGCGCATGGTGAGATTTTTAGCCTGTGCGCTTTCTTTATTGAGAAGCTTCCATATGCTTTAATTGTTGGCAGCTTCCGTGTGCTTTAATTGAGGAAAAAAAACCTACATCCGTGCTGGGACCAAGGCACAGCTGCTCGTCAGCAGAGCCGGCAAGAACGAGCTCCCAGCGTCGCACAGGCAACCAGGGCTCCAGTGGGAGGTGCTGCCCGATGCGCTGTGTGTGGTCAAGTCAGCTGCTACAGGGCAGGCCCTGCCTCTCCAGAGAGGGGGAGCTGGCAGCAGCCACAGAAGGCCCCTGCCTGTGAAGGGAGGAACCTGGTGAATCCAGAGGACGGCAAGCAACGCCTAACTCTGCGACCTGGAAGAGCGGTGAGTGCCGCGAGGGACCGGGGCGTCCCCACCCGAGTCGCGCTGCCTGGGCAAGGCCGCTTGAGACCGGTCAAGGTCTCTGACGTTCTCCCTGAAGGGGGTTGGGACAGAGGCAGTTACACCGCACGTCCGCAGGCAACTGCAGCCGGCCGCATGACGAGTGGGAGATCCATGAGAAAGTTGTGACCCGCGGTTTGCGGGTCAGCGTCGAGTTGCACAGCCGTATAAGCATTGATATGCAAATTAATACCCATCAACCGTAGTATGTCCAATTTCATCCATTTTATTTCATTGTTTTTTCAAAATGTATCCGTCACGTCAAAAGACAAAATTCTTTAATTTTATGCGTTTTAATTGTTTCATGATTGCCCATCCAGGCCTATACATGAACATTTCAGAATTTCAAGTCCTCCAAATAATTCCAATAGTATCACACCCAATGCATTTCGGTTCTCATTAACCTTCATCAGGGGTATCTGTGATTTATGAAAAAATATGTCAGTCACATCTATTCGACACCCAACATATTATCAAATTATTTTCAAACATATCTCCCCTCGCGTTTCATCAGTAAATCAACATAATCTTAAAAACCACCAACCATTATGTTCACATGCCTTATGTACCCCAAGTTTATAAGAAAAAGGATGCTTTGAACCTTCCTGTCGTGTACCATCTGATCAGAAAACTAAATCTGTGTTGTGTTAATCTCAAACGTGCAAGTACTTGCGACACAAAACAAATACTCAAACCCCAGACGTTAACTTCCAATAAACCTAAAACTCCCGTTTACCACATGCTTCAAAACCACCCAAATTTTTAGTGCCTCCCTCAATTATCTGTATGAACATCTCAAAGCCCCCGTGCATACCTGATATTAACCAAACGGCACACCAGTCTCCTCGTGCGCGTGTAACCTCTATTTTACGAAACCGTGCTAAACAACCTGAATTTTAAACCTACGTAACCCAGCCCACCTGTATACCCGTAATAATCCAATATCACGTGTCCTCATAACTCCTCCCAACTAAGTCCCAACCCCCAGTCTCCCTTAAAGTGCTATCGCCACAATCAACATCGAACCAAATAATGCTAACTTAATACATGTACATATGCCTATTTGATAACATAAAAGCTTCAGAAATAATTATTCCAAACATCAACACATTAAACATAATAACGAAAAAATAGTGCCTTTGCTGTCAATCCTCCGTGACTGAAATTTTGATGAACTTCTTTTGACGTGAAAACGATGCGGTCATTTACTTTTATCAGTTTTTCCTGCGGGGTGCAATTCCAGGGTTGGAACGGCATATTCAACATTAGCAGACAGTGTCCTGAAGCACACCCATGTTTAACTCTGTTATGCTTCCTGTTCCTTTTTGTCAAGTTTAGCGTGCAGCACTCGTTAGTGCCCCGTTCCTTTCGCACTATGGCATGAACACATGAGAAAGTTGTGACCCGCGGTTTGCGGGTCAGCGTCGAGTTGCACAGCCGTATAAGCATTGATATGCAAATTAATACCCATCAACCGTAGTATGTCCAATTTCATCCATTTTATTTCATTGTTTTTTCAAAATGTATCCGTCACGTCAAAAGACAAAATTCTTTAATTTTATGCGTTTTAATTGTTTCATGATTGCCCATCCAGGCCTATACATGAACATTTCAGAATTTCAAGTCCTCCAAATAATTCCAATAGTATCACACCCAATGCATTTCGGTTCTCATTAACCTTCATCAGGGGTATCTGTGATTTATGAAAAAATATGTCAGTCACATCTATTCGACACCCAACATAATATCAAATTATTTTCAAACATATCTCCCTCGCGTTTCATCAGTAAATCAACATAATCTTAAAAACCACCAACCATTATGTTCACATGCCTTATGTACCCCAAGTTTATAAGAAAAAGGATGCTTTGAACCTTCCTGTCGTGTACCATCTGATCAGAAAACTAAATCTGTGTTGTGTTAATCTCAAACGTGCAAGTACTTGTGACACAAAACAAATACTCAAACCCCAGACGTTAACTTCCAATAAACCTAAAACTCCCGTTTACCACATGCTTCAAAACCACCCAAATTTTTAGTGCCTCCCTCAATTATCTGTATGAACATCTCAAAGCCCCCGTGCATACCTGATATTAACCAAACGGCACACCAGTCTCCTCGTGCGCGTGTAACCTCTATTTTACGAAACCGTGCTAAACAACCTGAATTTTAAACCTACGTAACCCAGCCCACCTGTATACCCGTAATAATCCAATATCACGTGTCCTCATAACTCCTCCCAACTAAGTCCCAACCCCCAGTCTCCCTTAAAGTGCTATCGCCACAATCAACATCGAACCAAATAATGCTAACTTAATACATGTACATATGCCTATTTGATAACATAAAAGCTTCAGAAATAATTATTCCAAACATCAACACATTAAACATAATAACGAAAAAATAGTGCCTTTGCTGTCAATCCTCCGTGACTGAAATTTTGATGAACTTCTTTTGACGTGAAAACGATGCGGTCATTTACTTTTATCAGTTTTTCCTGCGGGGTGCAATTCCAGGGTTGGAACGGCATATTCAACATTAGCAGACAGTGTCCTGAAGCACACCCATGTTTAACTCTGTTATGCTTCCTGTTCCTTTTGTCAAGTTTAGCGTGCAGCACTCGTTAGTGCCCCGTTCCTTTCGCACTATGGCATGAACACATGAGAAAGTTGTGACCCGCGGTTTGCGGGTCAGCGTCGAGTTGCACAATAATTCCAATAGTATCACACCCAATGCATTTCGGTTCTCATTAACCTTCATCAGGGGTATTCTTATAAACGTGGGGTACATAAGGCATGTGAACATAATGGTTGGTGGTTTTTAAGATTATGTTGATTTACTGATGAAACGCGAGGGAGATATGTTTGAAAATAATTTGATATTATGTTGGGTGTCGAATAGATGTGACTGACATATTTTTTCATAAATCACAGATACCCCTGATGAAGGTTAATGAGAACCGAAATGCATTGGGTGTGATACTATTGGAATTATTTGGAGGACTTGAAATTCTGAAATGTTCATGTATAGGCCTGGATGGGCAATCATGAAACAATTAAAACGCATAAAATTAAAGAATTTTGTCTTTTGACGTGACGGATAAATTTTGAAAAAACAATGAAATAAAATGGATGAAATTGGACATACTACGGTTGATGGGTATTAATTTGCATATCAATGCTTATACGGCTGTGCAACTCGACGCTGACCCGCAAACCGCGGGTCACAACTTTCTCATGTGTTCATGCCATAGTGCGAAAGGAACGGGGCACTAACGAGTGCTGCACGCTAAACTTGACAAAAAGGAACAGGAAGCATAACAGAGTTAAACATGGGTGTGCTTCAGGACACTGTCTGCTAATGTAAGAGTGGGAGATCCAGCCAGGTCTCCCCACCACCTTCAGCAGAGTGCGGGTTCTCTGTGGGGCTCGCATCGGGGGATTGAGCCCCTGCCCTCTTGCAGTTGCACCGCATGATTGTGGGCAGCTGTGGTATTACTCACCATGGGGGCACTAGACGGGAACCTAGACGCAATGTCCCTAGGCTTCATGTGGAATATGCTTATGTGGAAGTACACTATAAAGTTCTGTGGGAGTGCAGGGAAGCTGCACCCAGTAGGGTCATAAGGATACATGGTAATTCCTGGCTCACTGGGCTGCTGTAGTTCATACCCTGAATTTAGAAGGAATTTCACTTTATGCCTTGTGACACAATAGAGAGTACCCTTTGTAGGGACAATGTATTCTACACAGTGATGATGTAAAGTGTTATTTTTATAATGCTTTTATGACATGGGCAACTTATAAAAAATTACATTATTGCGCTACACTCACAGTTTTGACAATTGCCTACTGGCAAAGTAATGTATGGTGATTTGTGGTACATGTAATTGTGGTCTTATGTGGTTTATATGCATTTTTTATGACAAGTGCCTAGTGGCACAGTGATTTATGTGATGTGGTCTAATATGTTTGGTGTATAATATAAAGGATATTTTTATATAACCTTGTGTGGAGTCTCTTTTTGTGGTGTGCCTAGTGTGTCACTGGTGTGTGTGTGTTACGCAAACACTTTACACATTACCTCTGGGATAAGCCTGACTGCTTAGCTACCAAGGGGGTGAGCAGGGGTTATCTTGTGTGTGTAAATCTCTTACCCTGACTAAAGTGGTGGGTTCTGCCTGGCGTAGGTGCATACCCTAGCCAACCAGAAACCCATTTCAAAAACACCTTAATTAGATTCCAGTAATGTTCTCTGAATGAATAAGATATGAAAGCAAAGATATGTTCTTATACAGAGAAGGAGGAAACTTTAATTTGCTTCTTTATTTTCCTTGTCTTGTGCCATTTATGCAAGACAGAATTTGTTTCATCATGTGCTTTGCTAAATGAAAAAGTCGTCCATATGCTTTTAGTTTTTTTTTATTAACAAACTAAACACTGATGTTGAGGCAATACTCGGATTTAGATTTAGCTGGATTTCGTTTTGTCTACATCCTCCGAGCTTTCCGTGGCCGGCATCCATTGTGTGGAATTGGAGTGTTGTCAGTGATGGAGATTACTTCCAATCCTCCCATAGTCAAGCCCTTGATGGCAGCCTGAAAGAGCAGCAGAAAAAAAATACACTTAAAGGTTAAGCATTCAGTCAATAGTGCAAATGATGTATCATGCAAAGAAGGCATACTTGTCCAGATGTTACCATACATGAAGGGAAATAAAATATAACTCTTACACACTATAACCCTAGGCAAGATGGAAGGGTGAAGAGGTTACAACACGTACACCCCTCCCTTGAACATGGAGGGAGGAGGTTTAAAGCAAGTCATTCCTGACTGAAGACAAGGAGGAGTGGTGGGTTAAAAAATATTAAATGATCCCGCCTCTAATTTGAGAAAGGCTGTTATTGAGCATGGAGGGTATAACAAAAACTCCATCTCCTTAAGGCAAGGAGACAGGGAAGACCTCAAGGCCCTGAGTGCCCCCAACTATATCTCTGGGTAAGATGAACACATTACTTACCTTTGGTAAAGCCATATCTGGTAGAGACTCTAATAGCAGATTCCTTACCTTTGGATATCTCCAGGCGTAAGACTGGATCCGGAAGGTTCTGTGTCAGCATCATCCGCGCTGGAAGTGACATGTGAGGTACCTATGTAGGCGGCACCTCGTCGCACTGACGTCAGTTACTTTCACGACCTTCTACCTCAGGAAGGCAGAGCCACAATGGGAACTGACCAGTGGTGTTGAAGAGACTGGGGCCCTGAAATGGGGTGTCCCTCATACATAAACTGGTTTGGGGAGGGTCGATAAGCAGTCTGCGGCTAGATAGCCTCTTTACCAGATAAGGCTTTACCAAAGGTAAGTAACTTGTTAATCTGATAGAGATTTGTAGCCGCAAATTCCTTACCTTCAATAGATAAGCAAGCAATATATCCTGGGTCTGCGAAGCGGATCAAACCAAAGAATCATGCACGAACGAACGGGCAAAGTACCCGTCACAACGGACCTGACTGTCTAGACAGTAATGTTTGTGAAAGTGTGCAGGAATGCCCACGTCACTGCTTAACAGATGTCTGGAGAGGAACACTTAGCGCTAACACAGCAGCCTAGTATTTGGTAGAGTGAGTCCACTCGCACTCAGGTGGCTGTTTCTTGGCCAATGTGTAGCAAAACTTAATGCACAGAACAATCCATCTAGAGATGATTATCTTCTGCACAGCTTTTCACTTTATTGCTCCCACAAAGACTTGATTTTCATGCGGTCAAGGTAGTGACAACATTCCTATTGGGACCAGTCCTCTTTTTTGGAGGGATGAGGAGCAAAGAAGGTAGAGAGGGTAATGTTCTTGCCTACATGAGAAGGAGTCCAAACCTTTGGCAGGAAAGAGGCACGTGTCTGGAGGACCAGTTTGTCTGGGTAAAAAGTGGTGTTAGGAGGGTGCGCTGAGAGTGCTTGGAGTTCGCTGACCCTCATGGCCAATCTTATGGCCACTAAAAAGGCCGTTTTGATGGTCAACGGCCTAAGAGGACAATTATGTAAAGGCTCAAAGAGGGTGCACATGAAAAAAGTAAGGACCTGGTTGAGGTCCCACTAAGGCATAATAAAGGGCTTAAGTGAAAACGTATGTTGTAGGACTTTAAGGAACATAACCATAACCATAACCAGTAACTTAAAGAGTGAAGTTTGTCCCACCAACTGCAAAAAAGCAGAGATGGCAGAAAGGTAACCCTTAACTGCACCCAAAGCAGAGCGTAGCTGGGCCAAAGGAAGTGCAAATGAAAGAACTCATAATAGAGGTGCAGTCAGGGGGTCGACATTGTGAGAGGCACACCATGATGCAAACCTTTCCTAAGTGCAGGCGTATACCGTCTTGGTGGGGAGATGCCTGGCTGTCAAAATAACATCACAGACTTCGGGAGGAAATTCAAACGCTGTCAACTGTCACCGCTCAATCTCCAATCATGGAGGTGAGGGTGCACAGGTGCAGAACACTGCCCTTTTGCTGCGACAGAAGATCCTCCCTAAGAGGCAGCCTGACCGGAGGACTGACGGCCATGCTCAACAGTTCAGTATACCAGACACTCCGTGCCCAATCCAGAGCCACAAGAATGACCTGGGCCCGGACATTCCTGATCTTGAGAACTCTAAGCAGGACTGGTATAGGTCTAAAGACGTACAGAAAGTCAGAGCTCTACTCAAGACAAAAAGCATCTCCGAGCTAGAGCCGCCTTGGAAACTCTAGCACACAGAACTGCTGACACTGCTCATTCATGGCAGTGGTGAACAGATCTAACAAAGGCTCTACCCACTGCTGAAAGAGACCTTTGAGACCTCAGACTACCTCCGGGTAGAGATGCCATTTGTGATTTGCTAGGCATCTTTGGCTGAGTTCGTCCAACCTGGCATTCAGAGAGCCCGCCAGGTGTTGAGCATCCAGGGAAATGTCCTGACATTCCAGGCATGTCCAGAGGTGCAGAGCTTCTTCACACAGGGTCCACAACCCAACACCACCCTGTTTGTTACAGTACCACATGGCGGTTGTGTTGTCCTTGAATACCTGAAGCAGCCTTCCCTTGATCGAAGAAGGAACGGCTTTTAATGCTAATCGAATCACCCAAAGCTTCAGTAGGTTTATGTGAATAATGCAGCCCTGGGCCACCTGGGCTGGAGTGGCCCAGGTGGCCACTCCAGCCCAGAAGTGATTTTTTTGTCAGTACATTCAAGTCTGGTTGGGGAAGGGAGAGGTGTCTGCCACTGACCCAAACATGGCTCGTCAGCCACCACTGCAGGTCCTTTGCAGTTCCTTCCGAGATCTGGACCATGCCGGAGATTCCCCTTATGGTGCGCCCACTGGGCCTTCAGGTCCCACTGCAGAGCACGCATATGCCAGCGGGAATGTGTCACCAGCAGGATGTAGGAGGCCATGAGGCCCAACAGCTTCAGAGTCAGTCTAACTGAAATCTAGGATAAAGGCTGAAACATCGGTATCAGAGCCTGAATATCCTGGACTCACCACTCTGGAGGATAGGCCCAAAACTGAAACTGTGTCTAGAACAGCTACAACAAAAGTCAGGTGTGACTCCGAGGTGTTGATAGTGAACCCCAGTTAGTGCAAGAGGTTCGCCGTAGTCTGAAGGTGGGAGACGACTGCCCGGGGTGAGCCCGCCTTCAACAACCAGTCATTGAGGTAGGGGAATACTGAATTCTCTGACCTCTGCAGATGAGCTGCGACCACCGCCATCCCCTTGCTGAACACCTGAGGGGCACTGGAAAGGGTGAAGGGGAGCACAGTGAACTGAAAATGCTTGTGGCCCACTGTGAACTGCAAATAGCATCTGTGGGCCGGCAGGACAGGGATGTGGCAATATATGTTCTGCAAGTCCAACGCTACCATGCAGTCTCACGGATCCATGGCAGACAACCCTTGGGCGAGCGTGAGCAGTTTGAATTTTCCCCCTCTTCAAGAAGAGGTTGAGAAGGCGCAGATCTAGGATAGGATGGAGTCCTCCGTCCTTCTTGGGCAACAGAAAGTAGCGGGAATAGCAACCACGACCTACTTCTGATGCCGGCACCCACTCTATGGCTCCTTGGCCAAGTGAGCCTGCACTTCTTGACGGAGCAAGGAGAGGTGGCCCTCCATCAGCCGGTCATAAGTGGGTGGAATGGGCAGAGAGGGTGCCACCAAGGGGAGGGAGTAGCCCCTTTGGACGATCTGTAGTACTCAATGGTCTGATGCTACTGAACGCTAGTGGGAGAGGTGAGGGCGTATCCTGTCTCCCACTGGGTGCCCATGACGGTCTCAGGGTGGAATAAAGGGGCTTGGAGGCAGCAGCTGCCAGGGAGTTGGTGAAGCGACCTGACCACTGGCTGCCTGTACCATGGGTCGCTGGGACCCATGCCCTCGGCATGAAAAGGCATTGGCCGTGGTGGCTGGGAGGGTATGGGTGCAGCTGGAGACCTCTTCTGTAGCCAGGAAAGGGATGAAAGGTCGACTGAGGTAGACAAGGTACCATAGAAAAGCACAAGGACATGGCCGTAGCTCTGTTGTTCTTGAAGAAAGCCTGAACATCCCTCGAAAAACCAGATGTTCTTAGCCAGGTGTGGTACCACAAGGCCACAGATGACGAAATCGCTCTGCCTAGTGAGTCGGTCATGTCAAGTCCACATTTGAGGGAGAACTTTACTGCATCTTTCTTGTCGGCAACCACCTCAGAGTATGACCTGGACCTCCCCTGGGACCATAGGCAGCAATTGCATAACTGAATCACAAAGAGGAAGAATATGAGAACAAAGGCCCAATGGGCATGTGGTGTTCACCGACCGCAGTGCTAGGCTGGTGGAAGAGAACATTCTCTTACAGAAGGTGTCCAGCCTCTTGGATTCCCTTTCTGGTAGGGTGCTAGGTAAGGAAACCGGGATCCACATGAGTGGGGCGATTGTGGCGAGAAATCATCCTATTCACAGGAATCCCTGTGCTGGCTTGGACCAGGGCTCAAGTAGGACACCCATAAGGACTTCATTAAATGAGAGTAAAGGTTCTGAGGGGGAAACTCCTGGCTGAAGCAACTTCGTCAAAATGTTACTTTTGACTGCAGCTGAGGGCAGGTTAAGGTCCAGGACCTAAGACGCTCTGTGCACTACCATAGCAAAAGAGGCTTCCTCCTCCATAGCAACAGTAGGAGGGGAAACCAGGCCAGTGCCAAGTTAGGTGTCCAACCCACTGGCCTCACCCAGTTCCTCCTACAAGTTGCCCTCCTCAACTGGTTCTTCTTCATAAGTGCCCATAGACTTCTCCCAAACGTCTCCCTTTCCAGGCCTATCCATTAAATAAGGCACTGGCTCCGCTCCATTGAGAATGTCCTTGGTTGGCCCTGGACGCAGAGTCAGACAGTGCCCATATGATGATGGGGATGGTGTCACCTAGGGGTGTCTGGAGCTCCGGGGACTTTAGCAGTGAAGCGGGTGCTGAAGAAGGTCTTGTTTCGCCGACAGCTCCGCTCCGGATCCACTGAGAGATCCTTGGGGCCCGACTGGCGTTGACGGTGAACTTGCCGGCGTGGTTCGAATAGGGGCCAACCCCGCACCCATGGGGCCTGATGGCGCTCCAGAGGGGCCGGGCCATCCAAAAACAAGACACATGGCCTCATAAAACTCCTTTAACTGGGAGGGTGACTCAGGTCTAGACTCCACTGACTCGTGTAGCCTGGAGTGCCAATGTTCCCTCATCTCGTTGGATGACTTTGATGGACAAGGGGAAGTAGAAGAGTGTTTGACTTCTTTTGCTTGTGGGACCTACTCGACTTCCCCGAAGACTTTGAATGCCATGATGAACATCGAGAGGAGCTCCACAAATGGTTCCGGCACCTACCACCTGGACTGGACCTCGAGCGTTGTGGAGTTGACTGATGTCGGGCAGCAAGTAGCTTGAAGGATCGTTCCTTCAGCGCCTTCGGGTGCATGGCGCGGCGGTCCTCACACGCCTTGGAGTCTTGTCCCAGCTCCAGGTACCACAAACACACCAAGTGGGGGTCTGTCACTGAAATTTACCTGTGACAGGCCCCACATGGTTTGAAACCAGCCGATTTCTTAGTTGACATCCTAACACCAGGAGTAAAAATGTATTTAAAAAAAAAAAAAGTTGAGAAACAAAAGGCCCAAAAGACCAGTCAAAAAGTGACTGAGGGGGGTAGCTAAATTGGGATCAGTGCTATCTAGTACAGAAAGGAAAGAACTGACGTGAGCTGGCTGATGTGGCACCTATTTAGGTGCCACGCGCATCACTTTAGGTGTCAGCCGCGGATGAAGCCGACACAGAACCGAACTACACCACCTTTGGTGACCAAATCTACACATGCTAATTTTTTTCTGTAGCCAAATTGTCGCAAGCATCCAAGCACATGCTCAAATACAAACACCTCAAAAGACTATCATTTGTCCACATACAGAATAACACTCCCTCAAACAACTGAGTACTTTAAGACAGATGTGCACATACTGAGATACTCAAAAGCATGATACAGCACACAAGTACTATTCAAATATTTCACTACACACCACAGACTCCCATTCATGTACAAAGAGACAAACAAAACAACACACACAAAACTTCAGATATTGATCCACCGTCATGGCCATTCACATCTTCATATATCTTTGCATACATTCAGCAACCCACCCAGGACCGAGTGTGGTTCCTAGCGTGAAGGTAGTACCTTAACTTGTGAATTTATAACAAAAAAATTAGATTTTGTCTTTTAGCCACTATTGACTGCCCTTCTCATTCACTTTTTAAGTAAACGAAAAAACCTTTTTAGAAAGGATTTCATGCTTGTGATTTGAATCCTTAAAACAGCTGAAATTTGTCAGTCATGGCGGGCAATTGTACAGAAACTTAGTGTTTTTAAGGCTGCTTAAATTTCTTTGGTCCCAAAATTAAAATAAATAGTACTTTATGTGATTTAATTCAGAGGCAAAGGAAGGCATGGCTACATAGTAATAGATGCACAAATATCTTCATTCCAAAACATAGAGTAGGTGTGAGATAGGAGAGCGGCTTTGTTTCACAAGACCTGCATTCCATCTAACCACTTAGTGATTCATCCTGGAGGAGTGATAAGGTGCATTCCCAGTTATTGTGCTACATTTTAAAAGCAATTCCAATTTGTGGAGTCTTCTAAACCACAACCTGGTAAAGAGTTCCTGCACTCTCTCCCCCCCAAAGCCAGTGGGAACATATTGACTTCTACACAACAGCAGTTTAAATACTGATACAGTGCCAACAATAAAACAAATGTTGGTCATTATGCATATTCTGGTGTTTGAAAGAAACTAGCATTATATGGTGCATCCCTAGTTTCATGAACTTTTCTTGAATAGTTGATACGATGGAGCAACAATTTAGGTACAATTCCATGTTTCAAATCATAAAGTGGATACATTTTCACTTTTGGCGGTTAAAAGTAACATAAGAAGCACTTAACATAGGATCAAGAAGCTTTGAAAGCTATGTAGATTTGCCTTTTAATTTTTTACTAAGGCTTCACCCCTCCGCACTCTCCAATTTGGTCGAAATCCTCTTCAAGTGGCCTCTAGTGGAATTTTATAATACCACTAAACATAATATTGGTGCGGTAAAAGCAGCGTAGGTTCACCTTCCTTACAGGCAGATAAAAATATGCATAAGGAAGCCATGTGACTGAAGCAGGTGGACTAATGGCTGTTAACAATAGGTGTTTGGTGCAAAGGGGGGAAAGTAATGGGTTTATGGAATGACTGGTAGGAGGTTCTGTTGTTTAATTGTCTGGCTGTGTGTGTATTGGAATGTGAGTATGTTAGAAATGGGGTCTCTAGTTGGCAGTGGTTTGCACCCTGTCCAAGTAGGGAGCCTCACTCTAGGCAGGGTAAGGGAGTCACAGGGTTATGATAACCCTTGCTCACTCCCTTGGTAGCTTGGCATGAGCAGTCAGGCTTATCTCAATGGAAATGTGTAAAGCATTTGTACATACACACGGTAACACAGTGAAAACACTACAAACTAAGTCCACACCAGTTTAGAAAAATAGGCCATATTTATTTGAATGAAACAAAACCAAATCGACAAATATTCAACATACACAGGTCAAGATATCACTTTTCAAAGGTTAAATAAGTTCAGTCCATAGAAATCTATGGATGTGTTTCTTTTAGCACAAAGTACCTTGGATGCATCAAAAGTCAAAGACCAAACAGGTGCAGGGGAGGTGAGGCATCAGAAAAGCAAAGCGATGCGTCTGTTTCTTACTCCAAGGGCTGGTGATGCGTCGGCTCCTTACTGCCAGGGGAGGTGATGCGTCGGTTCCTTACTGCTACCCAGGGGAGGTGATGCGTCGTTCCCTGACTGTCAAGGGAAGTGATGCATCGGTTCCTAACTGCTATGCAGGGGAAAGATGCGTCAGTTCCTTACAGTCAGGGGAGGTGATGCGTCTGTTCCCTACTAGAAGCGGAGGTGATCCCTTGATCTCCGGACACGCTGCCTTGGTTCCTTACTGCTGGGCAGCATTGATGAATAAACGGTGTCGAGGGTCGATGCATCGGAAATCCAGATGTGCTGCGTCGATTTCACAACAATGAAGCAGGCTATGCATCGATTCTTCAGTGGCGAAGCAGGGGCTATGTCTGCGTTGGAGCATCGGTCACACAGTGCTTGTGACTCAGACAGCGGTGATTTTTCAGTTGCACAGCTGGTGCTGCATCGATTATTTAGCACGTCAGTTCTGGGTCGAGAAAACGGGCACTGAGAGTCGATGCAGGGATTTTCTCACTGGGTTACCCTTTCAAGGGCCCAGAACTGGATTTGGCACCACTTGGCAAGTCAGGGTTCCCAGCAGAAGAGCCCAGGCACTGGTAGGTGAAGTCTTTGATGGCCCTAAGACTTAACAGAAGGCAAGCACGCACAAGCCCTGGACAACCTTGGAAGCAGGATACAGAAAGCAAAGTCCAGGCCTTTCACTCCCAGGACAGAAGCAGCAAGCCAGCACAACAAAGCGACAGGCAGAGTGGCAGTCCCTCCTACAGCTTCCAGCTCTTCTTCCTGGCAGAATGTCCTTAGTCCAGAAGTGTTCTGATTTTGGGGTGTCAGAAGTCCAATACTTATACCTCTTTCTGCCTTTGAAGTAGGCAAACTTCAAAGGAAAGTCTTTGTACTGCACAAGACCCTGCCTTTCCCTGACCTGTCTCCAGACACACTACAGGGGTGTAGAGGCCGCTTTGTGCAAGAACAGGCACAGCCCTATTCAGGTGTCAGTGACAACTCCTCCCACCACTCTAGCTCAGGAAGGCCCATCAGCCTGGTGATGGCCTATCAGGATATGCAAGGCAGACCTCAACTCCCTCTGTGTGACAGTCTAGAGTGAATGCACAAGAGCTCAACTGTCAGCCAGCCCAGACGTGCATTCTACAGACAGGGAGAGGCACAGAATAGTTAAGCAAGAAAATGTCCACTTTCTAAAAGGGGCATTTTCAAACACGCAATTTAAAAACTAACTTCACCAAAATATGTCTTTTTAAATTGTGAATTCAGAGACCCCCAAACTCGAAATCTCTATCAACATCTAATGGGAAATTACACTTAAAAGATATTTCAAGGCAATCCCCATGTTATCCTATGAGAGATAGTCCTTGCAATAGTGAAAAACGAAATCAGCGGTATTTCTCCATTAGGACATGTAAAACACCACAGCGCATGTCCTAACTTTTAAATACACTGCACCCTGCCCAGGGGCTACCTTGGGCCTAACGTGGGGGTGATTTACATGTAATTAAAGGAAAGGTTTGGGCCTGGCAAGTGGGTGCACCTGCCAAATCGAAATGGCAGTTTAAAACTGTACTCACAGACACTGCAGTGGCAGGCCTGAGATGTTTGCAGGGCTACTCGTGGGTGGCACATCCGGTGCTGCAGGCCCACTTGTAGCATTTGATTTATCAGACCCTGGGCACACATGGTGCACTTTACTAGAGACTTACTAGTAAATCAAATATGCCAATCATGGATAAACCAATCACAGATACAATTTAGACAGAGAGCATATGCACTTTAGCACTGGTTAGCAGTGGTAAAGTGCCCAGAGTCGTACAACCACCAAAAAGAAGGTCAGAAAAAAAGGCAAAGGAAGGCAAAAAGTTTGGGGATAACCATGTAAAAAGGGTCAGGTCCAACAGAGTGCATGGACCTTCTTTCCAGTAGGAGTTAGTTGCTTTGGCAGCTGGTCTCAAGAAAGTTTTTTGGGATGCAATCCATGAGACAGACCTGCCATTAAATGGCTGGCAGTGATGGAAGGGAGGAAACACTATACATGAAAGGAAGGCATCCAATTATTATATCCTGTAAACTGCAAAAAAGGGTAGGATCTGAGGCAATCCTTGGGTTGGAGGGCCAAGAATTAGGCCTCTTTATCTTTATTTTACTGACCGGTGGAAACCGACGCTGTCTGTGTCCCGCAGTCCATTCTTTTGAGGCACAGAGTTCAGAGGAGAGTTGCTGGACCCAGACTTTCTAATTCCTTGTGTAGGTAAAAAGAGAGAAATGCATACCAAGTAACCACTAAAGGCTACCAAAATCTTGGTGTGAATAAGGGAGTCTTTTCTGGCAAGTGGTTGTCCTACCAAGATTGTCACTGTCCTTGTATTAGCTTGGATTGGCCACATACCTGCTTGCAAGATAAATTGTCCCCTCACCATTTACTGATCTAACACCAATAGTAGGAGCCTTACCAGGGTTCCCACTCCCAGGATGCACGGATTAGACAGGATGTTCCCTCACTAAGGTGTTTGAGCCACTAGAGAGATAGAGTGAGTGCTTAAGGGTACTCTGAGGAAATGCTGTCCCCACATTTTGCTAGGGGGTTAAATGTCCATTCTCCCCTGCTATGATAGTGGCTTTTGTAATTGATCTTTGAAAGTATGCCAACCAGCCCGCTTCGTGTGTATTTCTTATTTGTGAGATGCACAATGGTGGTTTGTGAGGGTTCTGGGCTCTTTCCCAGGATTGGGACACTTGGACTGGTTACAAAATATTTGGATGTCTCTAGAGTATACAAGATATGGAAGCAAGAAGCGTGCGCTGCTGAGCCAAACAGGCAGACATATGTACAGAGCAAAATCACAAGCAGGGATCCCAGGAATACAGTAGCAAAATTTTAATTTTTGAGCCTTGATTCCGGGATTAAAAGGAATTTATTGTATCGTATTGTGCTTTGCGCATAGAAATGAATGTCTTTAAAAAAAAAAAAAAAAAAACCCAGTATAATGAATAGTTCTAGTATTCCATTAGCCCTTTACCTACATGAGCCCTTATTTTACCAAGGCTGTCCGATTTAAAAAAACAGAAAGAGACATGAACCCGTTTGCTTTGCTTGATTCCTTTTAGCTTATTTTAAGCATCTATACATGTTTCAGCCGGATTCTTAGAATTTCATAGGTCATAGGAGTCTAATTCATCAGAAAGATAACGAGGAGAGGGAAATCTAAAACAACAAAACCCTTTACTGGATTGATAGAGTATTCACATGCATTACAGTTAATGCACCATAAAGCCTCTTCAAAACATCCATGCCATAAGCACCGTATAAGAACATTTGTGTACGATTGTGCCTAGTGAGTCATATTCCAGACCAACAGTGTTCAAACATTTACTGTATTTGTCCTGATTCATAAAAAACTTGATTCATGATGCAAGTCAATTTGATTTCAAGGTGGTTTAACCTGCTTGCAAACAGATATAAAATCACAGGTCAATACCTATTCTTATGTTTATAAATGTATTTTTGTGCATAAGATACTGAATAAAAAAGCAACAACAGATACGCATGAATGTCCTTTACGCACAATGCATAATCTAATGAGGTGTGTCATTCTACAACATGGGCCCACTTAAAAGCCATATAGTCATAACTAGCTCTACTGTAAAACAAAATAATACTGTTGAGCTTTAAAGCATGCAACAGCAGCGATCGAGTACTCTTTTGACTCAGGTTACAAGAAATAGCGAGTGTTAGAAATTGGGTTTCTGGTTGGCAAAGGGATGCACCCTGTCCAAGCAAGAACCACAATCGTAGTCAAGGCAAGTCAGATACATACCATAAATTAACCTGTGCTCACCCTCTGGTAGCTTGGCAAAGAGCAGGCAGGCTTAACTTAAGAGGCAATGTGTGAAGTATTTGTGCAACACTTCAAACAGTAACACAGTGAAAACACCACAGAAAGACTCCACAACAGTTTAGAACAAGCATTTGCAATGCAATAGGTCTGACATTTGTCAGAGTTAGAGCTATTGGCATTGTAATGACAATGTTTTTTATCTATAGTGCTCACTACGTTAGCCCATTTTCACACATCCAGTCTCCATTTTTCGAATTCCAGGCACACTTGTGGATTTCAATAGGACAGAGACGTAACAAAACAGAGCAGGGGCTAAGAGGGCAAGTCAGGAAAGGCAGATGTTCAGTTTAAGGGGTGATAGCTCATATATAAGGTAAGAGTGGCGACAGCCCACTAAAGAAGGAGAATATGGATCTGACAGCCTGGAATGCTACATCAAGTGAGGCAACAGACGTAACATGAGTTCTTGAAAAGTCATTGTTGGAAAAGGGTTGGTGCCAGGCCAGTGGGTTACTGGCTGGAGGGGTAAGGGTGAAAGGACAAGACCAGGGAAGAAGTGACAAGCCTTGGACTAGAGTAATAATAAAGAATGTGGGCCGGATAGTGGCAGGGCAGTCAATGAGTCAGTTTGCTATTCAAATGACTGATGCAATGGCAGGCCTCGGGACACAGACAAAGGTTTTAGACAAGGCTTTGTAGCTACTCCCTCAGCCCCGAAGCTTTCAACATACCTCACGCACCGGTCCACTTGCACCTGCACTTTCACACCTGGGCTCCAACTGTCTAGTAGTGTGCCTCTCCGGGATCACCTTTCACTAAGAAGCAATACTTGGTGGCGGAAGCCGTGGACACGCCCACGCAGCACCGGCTGCGTGCACGGAGGAGGAGAGCCACTGGCACAGACAAGCCAGCGCCGAGCCCCACATAGTGAACCTGTGAAAACAGCAACACTGCTCAAACAACGGGGCCATCTTGGAATGATCAAATGTTATTAGTGGTGTTAGGACGTATTCAATAAACATAACGGTGGGGTATCTTATGATATGGCATTTTTTAAGGACATAAGTCAGTTTAGGGGCTGCCGCTACTGTTTAATTTGCAGTGCGGCACGCTGTGCAGCTGAAATAAAAACATTATCTGCGGCTGAAAAATAAAATAAAGCACGCCATGCTGCGGTGCTAAAATTAAAACATTATTTGTGGCTGAAAAAATAAAAAAAATAAAGCATGACTTGCCACAGGGCTTTTAAAAAACAGTGTCGTGCTGATTTTTAAAAAAAAGATATGTTGGGTGCAGTTTCTGCGAGCCGCACACAAGAAAACAAAGGCGCGGCGGCATGTCATGCTGGGTAGAAAAAAAGCGGTTGCTGGAGAGCGAGTCCTGCCAACAGTAGGCAGGAGAAAGTCATTTAAGAAAATAGTACTCACAGTCTGCAATTAAAACATACTGAGTAACAACACATGTAACAGGGGCAGTCCTCATGGGAGGTTACAGCTGGAGGAAAGGAAGTACTAAGGAGGGACTACTAAGCCTATTAACGAATCAAAAGCCACCATTTACAAAGGACATTAACAGGAGCCAATTGAAAAGTGTGGCGGAAAATGGATGGAGCTTAAAGTCCATACCTGAATACAGCATGCCTCAAAGAGACAGCGCAATCGCTGCCTACCCGAGACCTAAAAATAGCTTATATTTTTATGAACAAAACAAGACCAATTTGGCAAAAATTCAAGAAGTATAACCAGAGGTATGAATTTTTAAAGAATAAATGAAAATGTAGTGCTTAAACGCTTAAAGCACCAACCGGGGCTACCTGGTCGCGCTAGACTAGGGCACATCCAAAAGTTGAGGCCAAACGTGATGGAGTGCGGGTGGGATACAGGGACTAGCCTTGGCCCGCTGAAAAGTATCTTAGATGAGTCATCGACGGAGTCGCGATGCAGGAAGCAAGGAGGCGATGTGTCATCGTCGAACCACTGGGTTGAAGGTGATGCGTCTGCGCCAAGCTGCACCAAGTCATACACTGGAGATGATGTGCCGCACAGACGACGATGAAATGTCTGCTGTCCGTGCAGCAGCGGTAATGCGTCAAGGGAGATGCACCAGTTCAGGTTGGTGAAACGTCGTATATGTGTGGGTTCTAGCAGTTGTAGCACTTTGTACCCACTTCCAAGGACCCAGGACTGGAATGTTACCACTTGGCAGGGCAAGACTTGCAGCAAGCAAAGTCTAGGTGCGGTTGCAGGTTGATGAGAAGTCTTTGATGTCCCGGAGACTTAGAACAGGGGGCAAGCCAGGATGCCCTCGGAGTCACTCTGGGTTAAAGGGAAGAGGGTAGTTGGCAGCAGAGTAGCACAGCAGAAAAGCAGTTCTTCCAGAGCAACAGCCCAGCAGAGTGGCAGTCCTTGTAGCAGAGCAGCAGTCCTTTTTCCAGGCAGAGTTCTTCACAGATCCAGTAGTGTACTGAAGTGGGAGCGTCAGAGGTCCAGTTCTTATACCCAGTGCTGCCTCAGAAATGGGGGCGACTTTAAAGAAGGGCATTGAAGTGTACAGAAGATCTCCCTTCCAACTCTGGCTCCAGACTCACTCCGGGGGGAGGGGGTATGCAGCCGGTTCTGCGGACAGGACACCGTCTATTCAGATGTATCAGCTCCTCCCTCCCATCCTGCCTAGGATGGCCACTCGGTCACACATAAGCTCCCATTGTGTATGGCTGTCTAGGCAGAATGCACAAAGTCCAGCTGTCATCCACCCTAGACGTGTATTGGAGACAGGCTGCAGGCACAGCAGAAAAATGCCATCTTTCTAAAAGTGGTATTTTTCTAAGGGTAGTGATAAATTTGACTTTACCAGTAAAGAGGATTTAACATTACCATTCCAATGATATGAAACATGACCGCTCTACTCCTCAAGCAGAAATTACAGCTGAAAAGTGTAATAAGGAATTCTCAATGTTAAACTATGAGAGGGGTAGGTCTCACAGGAGGGAAAAACAAATTTGGGTGTTTATCAGGACATGATAAATATAAAAGTACAAGTCTTACTTTTTGATTACATAGCACCCTGCCCGCTGGGCTACCTAGGTCCAACCTTAGGGGTGACATTTGTAATAAAAGGGGTGTTTAGGTCTTGGCAAGGGATGTTAAATGCCAAGTCGACATGGCAGTGTAAACTGTACACACAGGCTCTGCAGTTGCAGGCCTGAGACATCTTTAAATTGCTACCTGTGTGGGTGGCACAATCAGTGCTGGAGGCCCACTAGTAGCATTTAATTTACAGGCCCTGGGCACTTGAAGTGCACTCTACTAGGGACTTATAAGTAAATTAAATATGGCAATTGTGGATAAGTCAATCAAACCGTGTTTATGCGAGAGAGCACATGCACTTTAGAACTGGTTGGCAGTGGTAAAGTGCTCAGAGTCCTGAGGCCAACAAATATTTTTACATATAATTGGAGGCAAGCAGGCAAAAAGTTTGGGGGAAGACCACCCTAGGGCTGACAAGTCTAACAATGAGTTTTAAAGTTTAGGGAACAGACTGGCTTTGTATGGGGAGTTTCCGAAAGTGGGACAGTTGTAAGCGAAATGCCTCTTTCCATTGGAGGTTAGATTTAATTTGTGGGACCAACCTTAATTCCTTAATGCATGCTGTTTAACTAATATGTCATTTTAGACGTTACTCAAAATGCATTAAGTCCCGGAAAGTAGAATGACTTTACTAATAAGGACGTAAGACATTCTCTCCTGTGTGGCAAACAAGTACTCAGCAGCTCAAATGATGGCCTTCAAGCAAGAAAGCTGTTTCCTATAGTGTAAATACGATGAGATTTACCACGATAATCAGCAAACGCCTTTATTTTACGGCTGCGAGTTGCAAGAATGCCATGTAAACCACAACTACTTACCATCCGACCAGGCCCCAGACCCTTCACGACGACTCGAACGTGGCACACGCCCTTACCAGTGGCTTTCTGTGGGGACATAAAATACCTAATCAACGCATTGAAAATCAGCTGGTGCTCAAATCTACATGGACATCATGAACAAGAATGTATGACAATAATTTGACTTCACTTCTGACAAAATGCTGTATTATATAACACCTGGACTCATAAAAATGTACTGAAAAGTTCATTATTGACAATAACTTTAAGGATTCTGTGCATGGCATGAATGTGGCACATGTGGTATTTGGGGCCCTAGGCCCACATGATGTACAAAATGACCACACAGACACTCAGCAGTGGGGTACTGGAACTGGCCCAGGGCACGTGTGCCCGGCCCCTTTTATTAACAGGGTCACCTGACAGGTGACGCCTGTGATGGGTGGGTGAATAGTGTGGGTTACAAGCAGGCGGAACACTAGAACGTGTCCAGCCGGACACTACTTCACTCCCAAACTTTAATGAAGAGAAACAAACAAAAGTCCTACCTGTAAGAAAACAAATAAACAGTGCACAGCACCAAATGAGTCTCTTCAGGCCGTCATCCAGGCAGCGCTGGAGCTTGGGACCGCATGGTCAGGATGCCTTAGTCCGCCTTGGCGATGTATTTCAGACCGGCCTGGTCTCGCGGTGTTGGAGTCTATTTACAAAGTTCAAGTATCGGTGCATCTGGAGCGGTGGTGGAGTCCACTCTGGAGATCTCGCAGGCGCTCAGGTTCCGGTGGACGACAAACCTACAGCTGTTGGGGATGATCTCGGTGTATGAGGCCTTTCCTTGGAGGCGACGTGCTTGATGGTCTTTCTAGCTCCTGACAGCCCAGCAACTTCAGACTTGCCTCTCTTGCCTGGACTCCTCTCTCACTGGAGCCTCCTGGAGGGCCTTCCTGCCGGGCTGCCATGGGACCGTGTGGACTGTGCGGGCTTCGTGTAAGCCGCGCGAAGGCGTCGCTGAGGAACTGCCAACAGGACCCACAGCCAAGTCGCTCATGTAGCCGCAGAGGGTGGTGTCTCAGTCTAGATGTTCTCGCCGTCAGGACTCAGGTTCTGTGCCTTCCTCTGATGGTCTTTGGGTGACCAGTCTTCGACTGTGACCTCCATGCTTCCCGTGCCTGTCGTGGAGCTGCTGCCGACGCATCTCTCCTTTCGGATTCCCCTCTCACAGGAACTCCGTTGAGGCCCTTGCCCCTAGATTGCCACGTAACCGCGTGGGCTGTGCGGGCCTTTCGTAGGCCGCGCTGTGGGATCGCTGCAGAACTCCCAACAGGGCCAAGCCTCGAGTAACCCCAAGGGTGGATATTCCAATGGTCGGGTATGCTCTACTTCGGCAGGCTTCAGGTTGACGGGGGCACACAGAAGGTTCCTGGGTGGCTAGCCTCGTTGAACTCCGGTTGTCTGGAGTGTTGGGATCCACTCTGGTGGTGCGATGCTCCATTGACATCCTTGGTGATGATGCACCTGGATGACGATGACAAACACAGCAATTTTCCTTCAGTTGGGTAACAGGCGGCGATCGCTTGCCTTGGGTGACCTTGTGGAGTGAGGAGGGCTGGAGGGACTTCATGGCCACTTGCAGTTGTCTTTCAGCAGGTGCACTTGCTAGGCGTGGTGCTATCGATACCAAGCAGCCGGTGACAGGTGAGAGGACGGTCGAACTGCAAAGCGTGGGGCCTGAACGCAGATCGCGCTTGCTAACAGCTTATGGTTGGTCCTCCCGTGAAGCTGTCTCCAGTGATGTCTTTGCACCCCGGTGGCTGGCTTTTGCTGATGAACATCTTCTCCAGTGCTGGCACGAGTCCTCTGTCCTGCCGCTCTTCTCCGTTCCATCTTGCGCGCCTGTGGTGGTTGTCTGCCCTGTGGCGTTGTGCCACTGTTCTTTCTTCCCTCGCAGAGTGGCGTCATGCCACACTCTTCTCCTTCTTCTGACCGGGTTCATCACTCGGATGTGGCGGCCTGCCACATGTCTAATGTTTGCGCCACATGGACATTTCACTGGTCGTGTCCGGTGCTTGGGACGGTCCTTCCTTTTCCTGTCGCAGGTCAGTCCTGTCGGTAGGACCTGCTTCTTTCTCTTGGGGACCTTTCAGGGGCACCATCCCCTCCTCAGGGATTTCGCGGTGCTCCTCTTCACTCGAGGGCGTCGTGCTTGCGCCTCGAGACTGCGCCGTCGTGGCACTTGATCCCGCCTCTTTCCGGGCATGCTTGGCGGAGTTGGTCACTCTGAGTGCCGTGCTCCATGCTTGCGATGCGAATGTGGCGTCCGGCCACTTGTCGCCTGTTGTAGGAGCACATGCTGCGGTGGCGCCTTGCCACGTGGAGTGTGCGACTCTCCTCTTGCCTGTCTTGGGTCACTGGCGACTCCGTTTTAAGGCAGTGTGGGGGAGGACACTCTTTGCTGCCTTTGGCCCACTGCGGGGCTTTGCTGGTGCTGGGGAGATGTAGAGGATCACCCAGTTTCTGGATGCATGCGTCACGCACCTCGGACTCCGCGCTCTTGGTCCCTCTTCCGGGCCACTGCAGGGCCCTGTTCATTACCTGGCCGACCACAGCATACGCTCCGGCAGTGCCACTACTTGGTTTGCCGCGAGGACACGTTTCAGCTTCACTTAGGAAATTAACACCATGGCATGTGATGGCCTAACATAGTGTAAGCGATCTATGTAATGATGGAACCCTCCTCTCTATAGAAGAATTATTGGCTGGTTCCAAGCTCTCACCTGGACAGTTCTTGCTACACGCATCCTTTGTTGGTGTACTGAACCAGTCCTGAGGAGAGATACAACAGGAACCCCCACAAGATCTTGCCATACAATATTTACACGTCTTGGGTGTGGGTGGCTACCAGGCCCTTGGCTGGCCTGTACCTCACGCACACATGCAGCACTTCCTCTCACCACATTGCGCAGACACTGGGATGCAGATCTTGGCCGCACCTGTACGGACGGAGAGTAGCAAGCTATTTTAACCTATCCTTCCTTAGTGTCCCGAAACACTTGTTTCAAATTGATTTAATTCTATATCCTACACCGCGCCTACTTGCCTCCCAGTAAAATAACCCGTTATTTCCACAGCACCAATGCTGCCTGCCTCCGTTGTCTAGCACAAGACAAGGAAACAAAGCACATGCTCTAGTCCTGCCCTTCACTGATCACCTATTGGAATGATGTCATTAAATACTTGACTCACTGCATGGGGACTGTTATGAACTACACCTGGTAAGTTTGCATCTTGGGGCTCTATAAATACAAAACCGCAATGTGCTTTGTGGACGGCAGATCACCTTTAAAAGGAAAACGAAGTACCCCCTTTCCCCCCCCCGTGTCCTCCACGTGGTTTCTATCATTGCTGGCATGGGCCCAGGAGGAGAGCATATTGCTGCACAGAGAGAAGGTGAAAGGTCTCCGTAAATACCACATCTCTGAGACATGGTATACACTTTTGGAGAAGCTCCGTGTGGAGGCACCAGCCACTCCACACTCTTCCTGAAAACACCTGCGGACTGCATCCTCCACCCTCCACCCCCCTTTCCACACTATACGATGTGTCTATTTTAACACCTGGGACTCTCCTACTGATTAACACTACCCTGTGTAGTCCTACTGGTGCCAACCGGCTTTGCGACCTTTGTGATGCATTACTCCGTCACTACGAACAGGTGCGCCCATTACTTTGTTTCTCAATGTTCTTTACTCATTTATTAACTACTCATTGAGTAGGGGGTTCTTTTTTTTACCTATTTACATTATTGTTCATAATTGCACTCTCTGGCATCTCTACCTTCCATTAGACCTCAACTGTATGTATTCAGAATTATTAATTACTACCTGCACTGTCACTGTTGTTGGGCTCCTCACGGATGTCAGCATTCAGGCGTCCAGCCTTTACTGATTGCATAGCTGTATACTGTTGTGCTATCTCTCCCTAATTGTCTGGGGCACTTGCCTTATATGCATACTTTATTGTAATACAACAATTACATTTTATTGGAAATATGTTCAAAAAGAAAAAAACGCCAATAAAAACTATTAAAAAAATAAATAGAATAAGCAGACGCTGGATTCAGACATTAAACTTCCGGGTTAGTGGGTCTTATCAGCAGAGTCTAAAAACTAATGCTCTCCAGCTATTACATTGGTTCAGGTGAGGGATAGGTGTAGTTGGGCACTGATTGTGAGCCTATTACTATATGAAACAAGCAAATTGTGCCCGGTAGGCCATTCACTTGATGGAACTCTTTAAATGTATGAATGCATGTAGCGTTTTCAAGCTTTTTAACTGTAATTCATGTAGTGTTTTGACAAACATGAAGGACATTAAAGTTGAGTAGTTTGAGTTTATTCCGAGGTAAGAACAGCACAGTGACGTCTTCTGGCAAAGATCCCGTAAAATGAACAACTGCTTTAGAATCTGGAATCCCAGTCGAACCACGCTGGACAACAAAACCAATAAAAACATCACATGTTAAAGAAAAATTACATACAGAATATAACACACCTCCCCCCTAACAAAACCAAAACAAAATTAAAACAAAATAAAATCATTTAAATAACATGGCATACCAAAAAGTCTCTTAGTCTGCTCACAGCCGACCGTAACACATCAGAATCTTGAACCTCCAAAGCTTCCCCACACTGGTTCACACCAGCATGCGAAAAGCCCTCAGAACCATCATCTGCTTCGGTAAAACTATTGTCCAGACCATCAAGAAGACCATCAACTAACCACCACCCAAAACCCACAACAAAATCATCAACCACAGCATTGGACGAGCGAACCCCAGACAGCTCAGGAATGAGAGAATGATCTGGCAAGGACCTTTTACACTCCCTCTTCGCCAAAACTACATTCTTTTTGCTCCACCATTTTCACCAAAATAGCATGTTTTGAGAACTGAGACTTTTTAATTCTCATCAATTCCCCCACTTGAAAGCATGCCTCTGACACTCTTTTTAAAGGATCGTACCTAGATGTATTCTTAGCTTGGCCAACTCCACTCTGTCCCGAACTACATTCAGGTCAATCGCCCCACCATCCATTGATGGTTAGGTGGTGGTTTTTATATATATTTATGTATCACAAAAAACTTTTGAAGCAATAATGTATATTGGTTAATTATCAGCCTTGGTGTTTTTTTTTTGTATATGTTTCATTAACGATGAAAGCAAATAATAAATAAGACTTTAAAAAAAAAAAAAATTGTCGCTAGGATGTTGGCTCTTCCAAATATTTTTGTATTCTTTTTGTGTATGTCTAATTCTGGCGTTACACCCAAATATATATAGAAGGGAGTGTTGAGGTTTTATTCTTCTCTCGAGTGTCTTTTCCCCTGGTTCCTCTCTCCTCAATTATTTACAGGGGCCCTCTGTTTTCGTGTTCTCAGTAATACTTATGCCAGAAGTGAGCGCAATAAGCGGTACAGCGTCAAGCGCTGAAACAAACTATTGCTGCAAAAATTCACAAGTCCAACGCACCACAAGCTTCTAAGTCCAGTGCTCTTCAGAAAAGAAGACTGCTGACGTGGTCGGTTTACAGTGCTGTTCAGGCATGAAGTTCATCAACGTCGCCAAATTCATGCAGTGTTTTGCCACACACTAAGGACAAGAATGCTTGAGCAGAAACAAGTTTATTTCGAGATAAGAACAGCACACTTGGGGGAGCGCGTGCGGTGGTGAAACAAAATGGCCACGCCTTAGAGCTCCTCCGCAGCACCGAGGAGATTCCGTTTTCGGAGGGACTTCTCTAGGCGGCTGGGCGGAGCTGCGAACATGGCAAGCGGCGTCGGAAGCACCCGGGAGCTGTGAGGCACGTTCGTGAACCCCTCAAGGGGATTATTGTCTGTCAGCTGGTTTTCTTCCTCTGCTCCCAGGGCGCTCCATGTTGCGGCCGCCATCTTGAGAATTCGTTACTCGCATTCACCTCAGCCTTCAACGCGCCTGAGACGCTCTCCTGGTTGTTGTTGGTTACTTTACAAAGGAAACATGCACATTCTAACAAGCTTCCCTGACTTTGAATGACTTTTGATCTCTGCAGTACAATATAATTATTTCTGAAGAAGTGATAGACATGTCCAATGCAGGAATATATGCCTTATTTCCATTATCTATATGATTAGCGTGTCTACAAATATTAAGGCAATGTTTTTATGACCGAGGCCCCAGGGAACAGGGATGTAAGATTTTGGTACCTTACTATAGCGAATTGACAGCTGGTCACTTCTCACTCTCCGCGCCTTTCTGTGTTTGACCGCCATTTTGTGAGTTTGGCGCCTGTCACTGCCTCAGGAAACAGCGCGCTGGGAGAAGTCTACTCAGTTTTTTGGATTATACTGGCTCATTTCGGCAGTGACTCTTCCTTACAATATTTTTCCTATGGAGAACTTATGGAATTTCCTCTGTCTGCTTTAAGCACTGAAGTAATTATTTTCCACCCGTTTGGAGAGAGGTATATTCATTTTTGGTGGAAATACACTGCTTCTCTTCAGAGATATCTCTCCCTCGCAATATTTTTCCTCTGGAAATCATCAATAAATCTCCTCAGTCCGCTTTAAACATGGATTCCACGCATTCAAGCAAACCCCAAGGTTCTGTGGGCTCTAATGCTAACGGTCGCAAAGACTGTCAGCAATACCAACAAAAGAATCAAACAAGCATTGGCATAGCCAATAGGTCTCGCCTTTGTGACCTTATAAGTGTTTAGCCAGAGCTATTGGCTTTGGCAATGTTTTTAAGCTATGATGCTTAGTGATACTGAGGTGGTGGTGCTGTATTTGTGCTTAGGTGTAGTGGAGTGTGCAGTGATGCTGAGTTATTGTTTTGCTGAAGTGATGCTGATGTGGTGCTGCACTGATGCTGAAGTGGTGCTGCGTTGGTGCTGAATTGCTTTTGAGGTAGGGTTGTGCTGGTGCTGAATTATGGCTGCGCTGGTGCTGAGGTGGGGCTGTGTTGGTGCTGAGGTGTGGCTGAGGTGGGGCTCTTTTGATGCTCAGGTGATGCACTGGTGCTGAGGTGGTACTGCGCTGATGCTGATTTGGTGGTGTAGTTGGTGCACTGGTGGTGGGGAAGAGATGAGGAGGCAGTGCTGTGCTGATGCGGAGATGCTGCTGCTTAAGTGGTGTGTGCTGATGATGAGGTGGTGCTGAGTTGGTGCTGAGGTGGTACTTAGTGATACTGAAGAGGTGCTGAGCGATGATGAGGTGGTGGTGCTGTCTTGGTGCTTTTGTAGTAGAGTGATGCTGAGTTGTGGTGAGGTAATGCTGATGTGGTGCTGCGCTGATGCTGAAGTGGTGCTACGTTGGTGCTGAAGTGTGCTGAGGTGGGGTTGTGCTGAGGTGGTGTGTTGGTGCTGAGGTGGTGCTGTGCTGGTGCTGGTGCAGGAGAAGGTGAGGGATTGTGTGTGCTTTTAACTAGTGGGAGAGAGGGCCAGGGGAGGAAGCTTGTACTCCTTTGCAGATTGCTGTATATTAAAGCTTTGGAAAATGTTAGATGGGCTGGGGAGAGGTTACCTTGCCTTAGACCTGCACATTATCAAATACACTTATGGTGTGCGCTTGTAACAATCTATAGGCAAAGGTGAGGGAAGGAAGCTTGCAGTACAATACGATTGTTGGGGATCCAGAGTTTAAATAGGTTAGCTGAGTTGGGGAGAGGTCACCCTTCAGTAGTAATCTGCAGTGGAATTAAAAGGGAGAGCTCACCCCTCGGTAGTAGTCTGGAATGGAATTAACAAAATCTGTGTGTATTTATTTGTGAAATATTTACATCCACACAGTAAAGTGGTGTTCCGGTACTAAGTATGAACACCGAAAAGCTTGCAACCTTGCACGCTCCAAACTGCAAAGTCTTCAATTGTAAAGTTTGAAAGTGCACAATGCGTTAGGGCGCTGTTTAGCTAGCCTGAATCTAACACCGAAGCGATTCCAAAAAGAAATTAAACTTGAGGTGTGCTGGGGAGGTGTGCTGGGGAGAGGTCACTATAATTAAAAAATCCTTGTTTGAAAATGTTAGCGATGCTCTGTAACATGAAAGCAATGCCTACATTAATAACCATGAATACAAAACTGCTCCAAACTGTGCAGCTCTTAGTGCACAAAGCAGTTGTGTACAGAATAATTAAACTACTTTAGGAGGCCAAAAAAGCCAGAACGCTCCGAAGTGGACAGGTTTATTATTTAGAAAAAGGGAGTAATTTAGGGTGTATTTACAAATGGTTACTTAAAAAAACAAGCATTTGCAATGCAATCGGTCTAGCATTGGTGAAAGTTAGAGCTATTGGCGCTGTAAATGAGAACGTTTTTTACTTCGGTTTTGTGGTTTGGAAGCATTTAACACTGCTGGGCAAGCTACTTAAATCGTTTTGAAGCTTATGACCTACATGGAATGCTGACAAACATTTACTTCTGCGCTTGGAGGGGTGGCAGTGGGGGCTGGCAAGTAGAATTGTGGGAGGGGTGAAGGGCTGGGCTGGATGGCATTGGGCGAGTAAGTAACTCCCAAGTTCCCTTGAGGTATGTTGTGTAAAGAAATAAAAGTCCCTAGGAAACCAGCAAGGTATCCAAATATGTATTTTTGTAATGAGTTTTGATCTGAAAGTGTTTGTCCACTGAGGAAAAACTAAAGGGGGGGGAATGCTCCCAGCTCCTTGAATGTTAATTACTTGATGCAGCTGCTGGGAAAGGAAATGTGAGATCGGAGGAGGACGAACAATGTATGGGCTCTGCACCGCAATAACGTGTGCGAGAACAGAGAGGTTGGAGAGGAGTGAGGGTACTGATGCAAAATATGCAGAGACAAATGTGGCAGGCATTGGAGCTTGCACCAAACTTTTTATATTTTTATTTTATTTTGGAGTTTTATATAGCGCTAACCAGACCCGAAGGTATCGGAGCGCTTTACAACATTTGTCAGTGACAGTCGAGTATACAAAGAGTGGCACAGTAAACACAGTGTTCAAAGGTGAGTCATTGATCTGTACAAGTCATGTAGCATTCAAATGCAGAGCAGTAGTGTTGGTGGTAAAAGTAGGGGAGTACTGTGCGGGTCAAGAGGAAGATGCTGTAAGGAGTTGTTCTTTTCGTAGTGACTGGATCCTCGGTTGGTGGCGGATCGTTATTGTAGGTCCGTTGTCACTTCGTGGGGGCTCGATTGAGGAAGAGCACTTTGAGCTGGCTTTTGAATTCTTTGAAGGAAGGGTTAGTCCTGATATGTATAGGGATGGCCTTCCAAATTCTGGGTGCATTTCCGGAGAAAGACCGAGATAAGGTCTTTTGTTTGCGGGTTTTCGGGGGGATGAGTAGCAGAGTGTTGGTGCTTCTGAGATTTCTTGTCTGTCCCGCTTTGTTGAGTTTGGCGGCTAGATAGGTGGGTTTACCAGTGTGCAGAGCTTTGTGGGTGAGACAGGCAGTTCTGAAGTTAGCCCGCATATCTATTGGGAGCCATTTAAGCTCTTTGAGAGCGGGGGAGATGTGTTCGTATTTCTTTACTCCCGTCACCATTCTGGCTGCTGCATTTAGGGTTGATCTAAGAGGAGCAAGGTGTAGTTTAGCTGTGCCTGTGAGAGTGGCGTTGCCGTAGTCTAATCTGGATAGCACGAGGGATTGCGTGACTTGCTTAAGGTCATTTGGGGGGATGAAGGGTTTGATTTTGTTTAGTAGTTTTAAGTTTAAGAAGGCACATCTTGCGGTGTTCTTGATGTGTTTGACCATGTCAAGGTTGGGGTCAAGAGTGATTCCCAATGACTTCACGGAGTCTGCCGGGATGAGAGTGCAGTCGAGAGCATCCATAACCTTTATCCATTCCATGATTCGGGGGGTCTGTTCTTTGTTGGCTATGAGGAGGATTTCCGTTTTGTCTTGGTTGAGTTTCAGATGGTTTTGAGACAGCCATTTTTGGACTTCTATTAGGGTGTCATTGAGTCTTTGCATGTCCGCTATGGTGGAGGTTTCGAGGTAGATCTGGGTGTCATCGGCATAGAGGTGGAAGGGAATATTGGCTTTTTTGAGGATGATGGTGAGTGGCTCCATGTAAATGTTGAACAGTGCGGGTGAGAGGACTGAACCTTGGGGAACGCCTCTGATTATGGGGTGTAGGTCGGACGTGAAGTTTCAGATTTTTATTCTTTGAGAGCGGTTTTGCAGGAAGGAGGTGAACCATTGTAAGACCACCCCTTCTGCTCCTACCCTTTCTCGGAGTACGTTGATGAGTAGTTTGTGGTTGACCGTGTCAAAGGCTGCCGAAAGGTCCCGGAGTATGAATAGGCAGCAGCGATCCTTGTCCAGTGATTTGTGGACGTCGTCAATGACATTCAAGATGGCAGTCTCTGTGCTGCATCCTTTTCTAAAGCCCGATTGGTGAGGGTCGAGGAGGTTGTTGTTGTCCATGTGATGGGTGAGTTGACGGAGAACACATTTTTCTAGTAGTTCTGCTAGGAATGGGAGATTGGAGACAGGCCTGAAGTTGTTGGGATCGTTAGGGTCAGCACCTGCTTTTTTTTAGTAATGGTGTTACCTGACCGATTTTGAGGCAGTCAGGCATGATTCCTGTTTCCAGGGAACTATTTATAATCTCTGACCAGAGTGGGGCTAGGGAGAGTTTGAGTTTTTTAGCCAGTTGGGCAGGGAGGGGGTCCTCAATGTGTGATGAGGGCTTGGATCCGGTAGTCAGTTCAATAATTTCAGTCACAGTGATGGGTTTGAAAGTTAACAAGTTGTTAGTGGATTGCCTGAAGTGGGTTCATGTCTTCTTTATTGAGTAGCGGGCCTTCATTTGGGGGACGGAGGTGGTCCTTAAGTGAGAGCTCAATCTTTGATATTTTTTCATTGAAGAAATCGGCAGATTTGTTACATAGGTCTTTGGAGGCCGAAATTGCAGAAGGTGATGGTTTGAATGTTTGCTGTCTGATGATATTGAAGAGTTCTTTGGGGCGGTTTTTAGCATTATTAAGTGCACCGCAGAAGAAGGTGGATTTTTCATTTATGTGCTTTTTATATTTCCTACGTTCCTTTTTGAGTTGCTCGAGGTGGGTTGTCGAAGGGTTGTTGCGCCAAAGTCTTTCTGCCGCTCTTAGTTGTCTTCTTTCCAGGTTTAGGTCAGTGTTGAACCACGATCTCGATGGGAGGGTCTTGGTTTTTTCCCGTTTCAGGGGGGCTATTTGGTCCAGCATGTCGGTCAGAGCCGCATTGTATTGTGAGGTAAGTTCTGTTGTGGACCTGTCGCCTGCGTTGGAGGGGAGGAGTGTACTTAGCCTTTCTTCTAGTTCTTCGAGGGGGATCTGTCTCAGGTTTCTCGTCCAGTGAAAGTGATCATTCGAGCGAGGCGGTCGATGTGTCTTTGGATTGATATGGAAAAGAATGAGATGGTGGTCTGACCAGTATGCACGGACACTTGCTATACTTCTTCACATGAACAACAAGAGGAGCGCCCCCTAAACAAGGCTGCTCTATTCCTCTCAGCGTTACCGCCGTTCACTACACAAAAGTCTGGGTAAACTGCCTGAGCTGTGCAGGTTGTTACTGTAAGTCTCAGAATTACAAAGAAGAAATGAAAACAAAACGCAATGCGATAGGCAGCTGTTTACTGGTATTTCGCTCCCTGGGAATGCTGTTAAAGCAGAGCAATGCAGCGAAAGATACACGCATCCGACAGCACGGAAACTAGCAGCTGCTGCCCATCAGAAGCATGCAAGAAGTAGAAGGGGTTAACGGCTTACCAAGCGGCTGCTGTGCGTTCTTGTCCATCTGCCTGTCCCGCAGCCGCCTCTCAGTGTTGCGATAGAGCTCCGGCAGAGACTGAGCATGCCTAGTGCAGGCAGCCGCCTGCACAAGGAACTGCGAGTGGTGAGCTACTCGCCTCTGCCAGCGTCTAGAAAGTTGGAGCTGCCTGGAAGCAGCGACATACCAGTACTTCACATTGAAGGGCGAGCCACGCAAAACAAAAGAAAGGCGTGCGGCCGCACGTTATTCAAGATGAATCGCTGCTCAACTGTGAAAGATAAAGCTCATTAGAAAAAAAAAAACAGATGGCCCCTGCACGCGCCGCTGCTCGAACAAGCCCGAAAGTGAAAGCTCATTAGAAAACAGATGGCCCCTGCGCGCGCCGCTGCTCGCTCCCGCAAGGTGGATGCCACCACATGCACGAGTGTGTGGAAAAGAGCAGACCAATTTCTAAAGGTCATCTCCTAGGGCAGCGCATGCGAGCTGCCTAGGTGAGACCTAAAAAGACCCTTCCTCCCCAAATAAATCCCCTCTTCCTTTGACCTTAAAGGATATTATGGATGAACTGAGAAATATTCGACCCTTCATGACGGATACCACTGCGATGCTTCAAAGAATTGAAGAGAAATGGTCTGGTCTGGATTCAAGACTTTCAGATGTAGAACAAAGGATCAGTGACGTACAAGATGTCGTTGCTAAAGTGGACATTCTATCTAAAGAGGTTGCTCAACTGAAGAAAACAACAGAAGACTTGGAAAATCGAAACAGACGCAACAACCTAATAATTTATGGAATTCGGGAAGGGTCTGAAGGTTCCGACGTGATTACTTTCTTGAAGGTGCATATTCCACAAATAGTCGGTTTGTCAAAATCTATCGATCTAAATATTTAAAGGGACCACAGAATAGGTCCTCTCAACATATCAGCCTCAAACAGACCACGTGGAATTATTGCCTACTTTCTTTTATACTCTGATTTAATGGTGATTCTTAATGCCGCTAAACAACGTAAACATGCTCTGGTCAGGTCAAAAAAGTTTCTTCAGGCAAGATGTCTCTAAGCCTACAGCCAATCGCCGAAAAGAGCTTCTAGACCTCAGACCCATGCTGCGATCCATGAATGCCCGCTACGGTCTCATCCACCCTTGCTTTTTCAAAGTAACATATAAAGACAGAACATTCACTTTTGAGGATCCTGCAGAGCTCAAGAAATGTATTCATGTGCACAAAGGAGAAGATATGGAACTTAGTAAAACCTAATTGCTCTTTCACATGTTCTTTTTCTTTTGTTCCACAGGTCCCTAACCGTATCTTGTTATTATGTCCTTGTTCGCGTTGTCCATCTGTTTTATTGTCCGTTCTCCGCTCAATTGCGTTGTCTCCCTTTATGTTCGGTAAGTTCCCTTCCACTGTGCTGATGATGTTCTCTCTCATTATTATTATCCTTCGATTATCTGTTGTTATTACACCTACTTATTCTCTGTGTTCCTCTTTGGGGCAGCTTCTGTCCTTTTCGCCCCCACTCTCATCATTAATGTTCTTTGTTTGTGACTATTATGGCTAAAGTCGTCTGGCTTTTTGTCATCTTCTCTACATATATGTTTCAGAGGAGACAATGTTCTCCTTTTGTTCCTCTTGCCCCTTTATAATTTTTTATCCCTTTTCTCCTCCTCTTTCCTTTCTCCTCTTTTCTTCAGTACAATACACCCTTTCTATCCATTTATAAACTTGTTCTCGTGGCTCTTTTCTTTTTTCCACTTGGTCTGTACGGTTTTGGAAAATATGTTGTCTGTTTTTTCTCCTTCTTTATCTTTAACTTCTTATTTTCTCAAAGTATCTGGTTTAATATTATTTCTTTATTTATTGGCATTCTTTTCTCTCTGGACTCGTATTATTATCTACCATTTTGGTTTTTTCTGATCATGTACTTTACTTTTTTAAGTTTCATGTTTGCTCTTTTATAACTTTTTATATATTCCCTTGATGAGTGGATTACGTATTATCTTATGGAATGTCCAGGGCATTTGTAACCCTGTTAAAAGACAACGTGTGTTATCTTACCTTGCTAAATTGAAATGCCATGTAGCGTTATTACAAGAAACTAATCTTAAGGAGCAAGATACACTTTCCTTACGTAGACAATGGGTTGGAAATGTTTTTTATTCTCCAGCAGTTAATAATAAGAATGGTGTAGTAATATTATTTCACAAATTGTTAAATAATCTTTTGGTAAATGAAGTTAAGGATAACAACGGTATATGGCTTTTATTGAACATTAAAGTAAACAATACTCAGTTCTCTATATGTAATGTCTATGGCCCTAATGGTATAAACTTAGTATTTTGGAATGACTTTTCCACTCTCCTTTCTTCTCACGCTTCAGAAAATCTGATAGTGGGTGGTGACTGCAACCAACTTATGGACCCTTTCTTAGATCGGAAGTCCCAAACCAAATTTATCCCAAATAAAATGCAAATGACTTTCCATAAAGCTATTACTTCTAGAGGATTGATAGATGTTTGGAGAATCTCCCACCCTGATGTCTTAGAGTTCTCTTTCTTTTCCCCTGTTCATAGGTCTCATTCCCAAATATATTACATATTTTTCACTCAATCATCTCTTCAATTCATGACACATGCGGAGATAGGCTCAATCCTTATCTCTGATCACACCCCGATCATTGTAGATCTTGACTATCCCACTTCCACACCTATCTCACGTAGATGGCGACTTAATAATGCTCTTTTGTTAGACACTCAATTTATAGATCAATTCTCATTGTTTTTACAAGAATTTTTCAAGAATAACCTTCTTTCAGACTCGCAGATAAACTTTATCTGGGACCCCTTTAAGGCAACTGCCAGGGGATTTATAATTGATTTTGTAGCCCAAAAAAAAAAAGGATTCATTTAAAAACGCAACAATAATTTTAAAACACATCAAGGCCTTAGAGCATGAATATTTTACCTCAAATCGCGCTGACACCTTGTCCAATCTTATTAAAGCTAAATTGCAATATAATAAACAATCATGGGATAATGCCTGTGTTAGTTTGCTTAAATTTAACGCTAAAATGTACGGTGGTCGCAATAAAGCTGGCAAGTCCCTAGCTAACTACCTCAAAATTAAAAAGCAGAAATCCAAAATTGTTGCTATTACGGATAGCAAAGGGGTTAGACATATCAGTGACTCTAAGATATTAGAATGCTTTACCGACTACTATACCACTCTGTATACTCGTGAGTCCTCCCCTTCTTCTGATCAGATAGATGCATATTTTCAAGCCATTCCCAAATCCTCGCAAAATTTTGTTGATCTAACATCTCTTGATAGTCCAATCCTCGGACAATAAATTACAAACGCTATTAATCAACTTCCAAAGGATAAATCCCCTGTACCAGATGGTTTTACTGTGTGTTTCCTTCTTCATTTTAAACAATTACTTGTTCCTCGTTTGCTACTTCTCATAAATCACTTTTTAGCTACTGGAAAGACGCAAGGTTCCTTCACTCAAGCTATGCTCTGCTTGATTCCCAAAAAGGACAAAGATCCCTCTTATTGTAGTAATTATAGGCCCACTTCCCTGATTAACACGGATTGTAAGATTTTTGCCAAATTATTAGCCCTTCGCATTAACCAGATCATTCCGGATTTAATCAATATATATCAAACAGGGTTTATAAAGGGACGTTCAATTACAGATAATTCCAGAACCTTCCTTAACATCATTCATTTAGCTTCCAAAGCTGATTCACCAGTTGCTGCAATAACATTGGACGCTGAAAAAGGCTTTTGACAGAGTAAATTGGGAATTCATCTTCGGTGCATTAAAATGGCATGGCTTTAGTCCTCATATCATTCGATATATTAAATTGTTATACTCTGCACCATCCACCTCCATTTGGGTTAACGGACGTCAATCCAATTATTTTTCACTTCACAGAGGAACCAGACAAGGTTGCCCTTTATCTCCACTTTTATTTATCCTTGTCCTAGAACCTTTTTTGGAAAACATTTGTCGTTCTCCACGGTTTACGGGCTTCCAATTCAAAAACGTTGACATCAAATTTACTGCCTATGCGGACGACATCTTACTGTATCTGTTAGACCTGGCATTTCTTGGCGTGATTACCCCCGACTTTTTGCCTCTACCTCCTCTATTTTTGATGCTGTGATGGATTTCGTTTTACTGGCTTAGATGCTTTGGGCACTTTGCCATTGCTGATCAGTGTCAAAGTGCAAGTGCTCCCTGTATAAAGTGTAATGGTAATTGGTTGTCCATAATTGGCATGTTTGCCTTACTAGTAAAGTCCCTAGTAAAGTGCACTTTGTGTGCCAGGACTGGTAATACAAATGCTACTAGTGGGCCTGCAGCACTAATTGCGCCACCCACACCAGTAGCCTTAAAGAGGGATCTCAGGCCTGCCACTGCAGTGCCTGCGCGCAGTTTGTTAAACTGCCTTGTTGTCCTGACAAGTGCACCCACTTGCCAGGCCTTACCCTTCCCTTTTTATGCACATCATCCACCCCTATGGTAGGCCCAAGGTACCCCCTGGGCAGGGTGCAGTGTATGTGAAAGGTAGGACATGTACTAAGGTGTGTACCATGTCCTGACAGTGAAATACTCTCCATTTCGTTTTTCACTGTTGCAAGGCCATCTTGCCCATAGGACAGAATGGGGGAGGCTGTGTAATATGTTTCCAGCCTATCTTCCCATAGGCTTAAGATGGAGAGGTGAAGGTTAGTGTGCCTGAATTCACAATTTAATAACACATCTTTTTCTGAAGGTGGTTTTTGCATTTTGTGTTTAGAAACCACACTTTTAAAAGTGGCTGGTTTTTTTGTTCTAACAATTCTGTGTGTCTCTGCCTGGTTGTGGAATGACTGTCTGGATTTGAATGTGATAGGATCTGGGAAATGTCCTGACCCAGGGGAGGAGGTGAGACAGCTACAGGCTGACCTGCATCTGTACTGTAGGGGGGAGGAGTAGCCCCTGGAGGTGAAGAGGCCTGGGCTGCCGCCATAAAACAATGGCTCCATCTACTGCTGAGTGATTGAAGATCCAGACCCCCACTATCAAAGGGAGACACCCAGAACTGGTTTGGACAGGGGTCAGTGCCCCCTGAACACAAAGACTTCAAAGACATTTAGGGGTATAACTATGAGAGCTGAAATCCCTGAACTTAGGACTGATCAAGACTGTAAAGGATTGAAACTACTTCGTGGTCAAGAGGAACCTCTGCCAAGGAAGAAACAGCTGAAGAGACTGAAGGAAAGGACTGACCCTTGCTGTGTGTTCTGGAGCTGGCCTGCAGTTTGCTGATTTAACCAAGGAGAGGCTAAGGGAATTTGCTGTGTGCTGTGTCCCCCTGCTTGAAAGGACTTTGCTGTGTGCTGTGTCCTGAAGTAACTTGTCCCCAAAGGGTCCGAGGAGAGCTGGCTCCCTGTTGTGGAAACTCAGGAACACAACAGTTTCCAGAGGAGTGTCTCAGCGACGCTGTGTGCGTGTGCTTTTTGCAGCCTGAGACCTTCGTAAGAACTGCCCCGTAATCGTGTGCACCCGGAGTCCAAGTGAGTCTCAGCGACGCTGTGTGCGTGTGCTTCGTGCAGCCTGAGACCTTCGTGAGGATTGCCCTGTGATCGTGGGCACCCGGAGTCCAAGTGAGTCTCAGCGACGCTGTGTGCGTGTGCTTTCGTGCAGCCTGAGACCTTCGTCATTGCCATCGGCTCGGACCGGCATCCCCAGAGGAGCGGTGCCACAGGCCCGAGCCTGCCTTTGCCAAGGAGAGACCTCGAACCATCACGTCGGGGGTCCGTGTTCCACTGCCCGAGATCAACCAAGTCGCCCCGGAGACCCAAGCCGCGAGGAGAGCGAGATCGCACCCCCCAGGTAACGCTCAGCGAGCGTGCTTGTGTCGCCGCCTGGAGCAGGGTGCGGTCTCTTTCCCATCCTCGCAGCGCGAGCCCCCGCTCAAGTTAGAATCGCGGCCCGTACTTGCCGAGGAGTGGCAGTACCGGGGCCGGAGTGTGGAGCTGCACTTTGTTTACACCAGACCCGTGTTGGGGGCATATTTGGCAGTAGCTGACCGCGAGTCAGTACGAGTGGCATAGAGTCCGACCAGAGCACCGTGAACGGTGCTGGAGTACATTATTGTTGGCATTACGAACTGCCTGATTGTTGCATTACGCATTGCATTATTTTTGCATTACGATCTGCCTGATTGTTGCATTACGCATTGCATTATTGTTGGCATTACGAACTGCCTGATTGTTGCATTACGCATTGCATTATTTTTGCATTACGAACTGCCTGATTGTTGCATTACGCATCGCATTATTTTGGCATAACGAACTGCATTATTTTTACATTACGAAGTGCCCGATTCTTGCATTACGAACTGCATAGCATTGCGTTAGGACTGCATTTGGATCATTGAGAATTGCTCATTAATACTGCAAGAACCTACAAGGGCTTGCTGGCCTAATAACCGGCCAGGTGAAATATTACAAATAAGCATATGTTGGATTTTTATCGTGTGGTCTCATCGTATATCTTTTTATATAAACTTATACTTGTTTTTCATGAAACTCGTGTGGAATCCATTTGTGGTGTCATCATTGGGTTACTGAGAGTGGGATTGCAAATACTTTACACATTGCCTTGGAGATAAGCCTGGCTGCTCGTGCCAAGCTACCGAGGTGGTGAGCAGAAGCTATCTGAGAAGGTGTCCTTCCTTTCCCTGACTTAGAAGAAAGGGTCCCTATGTGGACTAAGGTACCTACCTCAGCCAACTGGGGACCCCCAATTCTAACCTTGGGTAGCAACGGGTGGGGATTTGAACCCTCCCCATTCTAACAGTATTTATCTAACCCTATTACCTCTTTGCCGGCGTTTCTCTCATTATTAAAGGAGTGATCCATAGTTTCTGGATATAAACTCAACATTGACAAATCCGAGGTTTTGCTCTTAAATAAACATTGTCTCCCTGACATGTTTAAAGATTCGGAGTTCAAATGGAATTCAAAAAGTATTAAATGTTTAGGTATCTTATATACAAATAACATTAAAGAAACCATTAACATCAACCTTGCATATATAGTTACAAAACTCTTGGCGTTAATAGATAGCTGGTCCCCCTTATTTTTGTCATGGTGGGGTAGATTAGCAACAATTAAAATGATGTTGCTTCCGATTATAAATTTTTATTTGTCCATGCTCCCAATTACTCTTCCACTCTCTTTCTTTAAAACCATCTACCGCTCCTTGAACAAATTCTTATGGAATAATCGCAAGACTAGGATCTCATTAATTCGACTTCAACAACCCAAAGAATCAGGGGGAGTTAATTTTCCTAATCTCAGACGTTACCACTCTGCATTTACATTGAAACAAATCTGGACTTTCCTTTCAGACAACCCACATGCACCATTAACTGCATGGAGTCTATTAGAACAGACCCAATACACAGCATTCTCGTTAAACGCCACTATTCTTTTATCTCAGCCTCCTAGGCGCTTTTTATCTCCTATTCTCACCCATTCTACTGCTGTAGCTAATTCTTTGATCACTGTCCATATCTCTCAGGCAGATATTTTTGCACAGACTCCTATTTGGTTTAACAATCACCTAAAACTTAATAATAGAGCCCTTTTTTGGAAAGAATGGATCGACAAGGGCATTATTACTATTGAGCACTTATTGACTGATGGGTCTCTTATGGATTTTTCCGAGATCCAGAAAAAATATGATATTTCCTACCATCATGCCTCTCATTACCTTCATCTTAGAACGTCTATTCATCATCTCCTTTCTCAGAACTCCTCCTCAATTCCACATAATCAGAGCCCCTCTCTCTCTTTGGACTTCTCCACTCAGCTTAAAGCATCTGCTATTTACAAGATTTTGTCTCATCCTACTGACTCTAGAACTAAATCTAAGATAGAAATTTTATGGGAAAAAGATTTGCAGCAAGAACTGAACTCTCCTTTCAGACTCGGTGTTCCATATGGGCAACAAAAATTCACACCTCCTCACGTTCAGCTAGTACAACGCAGACATTGTATTATTTCTATAATAGGCTGTTTCTTACCCCCAAAGATCGCCATAAGTTCAAGTTGACGGATGATACAAAATGCTGGTCTTGTCCTCATGAAAATAGTGATTTACTACATATGTTCTTTTTCTGCCCTTTGGTTAATAGATTTTGGTAGCTCATTTGGAAGAAATTGAATGAAATACTGTCCACAAACATTTCTTTTGACATATTTCACATTTTCTGGGTGGTTTCTCCCCTATTTGGACTGCTCAAGGGAGTGTGGGTGAATTTATTGACTTGTTCATAGCTATTACTCTACAGATTATTACCACAAATTGGAAGGATACTACTAAAATCTCTTACACTGCCTGGTGGAACCTTTTATGCCATCATCACAGACTAGACCGTGCTCATGCCACCTCTATACCCTTAATGATTAAAAAAGATTTACTTTGGTCACCATTCTCGACATATCTATCTAAGACAGCTGATTGACCTATTTCTATGGTAACCAGACATGAACCCACTTAATAGTTATTAGGTTTAACAAGTTATTAATGCTATTTTTGCAGTGCTGTTTTGTTTACTACATGCTTTTCATTATTTTGCTCCCTCTTTCCTCCTCCTCCTCCCTTTGTTTTGACCCTTATTTTAAAATGCAAAATCGCATATGCTTATGTAAATTGTTTATATTGCTCAAATTGCTTTTGATACTGTACTTATTAATATTGTTCACATCTTTCTTTATCATTCACTGTGCTTAATTAGAAGTTGTAGAAGTGTTTGAACATTATATATTTATTTATACTTATGTTTTACTTTGAATATTACCTCAATAAGGCATTCTAAACTAAAAAAAAAAAAAAAAGAACAGCACACCGACGTCTCCTGGAAAAAATCACAGAAACCAAACTGCTTTCGAATCTGGAATGCCCGCCAAACCATGCCAGATAACAGAACCAACAAAAAACCACATGTTAAAGAAACATTACATACAGAATATAACAGTAACAAGCAAATATTTCTATTTGTTTTTGTTTTCCAGAGAATATGCTCAGATCCTTGCACTTTCTGAAGCACTTTAGCTATCAGGGAACTGCACTTAATTGCTTTTGCATGAATATACATTTATTGTATGGTTATGCTGCACTTCTTTATGAACCTGATCTGGTTCTAGGCCATTGGGCTGCAAATGCAGAGCGAACACAAATGCACACTGAAGAAGAAACAGAATGACAAAATAAATTAAATTCTCACCTCAAGGTGTACAAAAAACACAACATCACGGACAAAGACAGTATTTTGGGCAATAGACTGACAAATTAGAAAGCAACAAACCAGCACAATCTGAGTGCATATCATCCATAAACGACCATAAGAGAATGAAGGAATGAAGCTGTGAAAGACAGACTCTGCTTGCATTTCATCCAGACCTGAATATCCAGCGACTGAGGAAGACTAGTGCTGATTAAGACCCTACAAAAATATTGTCCATTGTTATAGGGTTGAAATGACTTGAAAGTATCTCACAAAATGAATACCACATGACTGTTGCAATAAATTGGAATAATTACAAGCTGCAAATGCATGAAGACGCTTTTTGTTTTCACTCTTTAAAGAATTTGGTCTAATTAATGACCAATTGGGGCAAATTCATTCTAGCTGGAAAACGTTGCAGGTGCTGTCCAAAGTATGTTCCACAATCTTTGATCAGAGTGGTAGGAGATTGAGTTAGAAGGTCTTTGAGGAGATCATTTACTTGATGCAGATAAGTAGAGCACAAAACTGTACTTGAATGTTTCCCCTGCTTCAGACATCCAATGACTTAAATACTGCTTGCATTTCATCCAGCCCTGAATATTCAGTGCCTAACTGAAGGCCAACAAACAACAACAAACAAGAGACAGTACAAACCTGGCTCAATGACATGAACCTAGATGGCTTCGAATACCAAGTTTCACTATAAGCCAAGTAACTCCACTTCATCCCTGACACCAAACTCACACTAAAAGAACGCACTACTAAAAAACACAAAAGACACATGGTACTAGCTCCCTCTTCTAAAGAAACTAAATCTGCTTCGTCCAGAAAGTAACTTTAAAACTGCTGTTCAAACTACTGTACTCTTGAATCTTGACAGTGGTAATGCTGTGCTCCATGTCCCATCAGATTCCACAGTGGCACCTCTTAAGGGCATCCTACATGTTGCACCCCTTCTCAGCCAGGGCCTGAAGAAATATGATCACATCATCCTGATCTTGATGGAACAGCATTGGCCACTCTTATGGTCCATCATTTACAAAGTCATCATGACTAGTAACCCTGCTTATCTTGCAGACAAGTTCCACCATATTGGCACACCCAAAGACAAAACACCATCAGACTGCAGACTTTGAGGTGCACAAAAGAAAAACAAGACAGCAGGTATTTTCTATCTATGAACTCAGAATCTGGAACAACATCCCTGATGCCATCAGGACCACCCCAACGTTGCTCTAATTTAATAAAATGGTGAGGAATCACCTCTTTATGGAACACTACATCTCAATGCATTACGAGTCCACAATACAGCTTCCTCTCATATTTCTCGTTGACTTTGTGCCCGTCTTTGACCTTGTTGATGCACTGCCTTTTGGCTAGGTTCACGCTATGGAAATACCATATGCATCAAACGTTAGATTTTCTAGAATGTTTCTCTTGTAAATTAAGCATTTTGTTGATAGAAAGTACTGAGCTTCTTTAAAAGCTAGGTTTTCTGTAGCATTTACAGATAAATGATTCTTTAACGCAAGATATTTAAGTGTCAACATCAAGTTACGCCTTTGTTCTACACCAATGACTTTGAGGCAAAGACTCTAGAATAGACATCTCTCGAATTGAGGCAGTGGCTACCACAGTTATGAAGTGCTAATTATATGGCTTCTGGCTGCTACACTCAGACAGCAAGACAGCATCTGCTAAGAGCTGAAGATAAAGTGGGGCTGAAGGACTGTGTCAGAAGATTAGTCAAATTAATTATGGTAGTAATCTTTAGTACAGTAGAGATTAAGGAAAGCAAATATCTCTTAAACAAGCAGGCAAGTAAGGCACGGCACAGATGAAATCCAGGTCTTTAGCTTGGCCTTGAAGAGGACTCTGCAATGCCATACCCTTCAACCAATTAAATCTCACAAAGGATTTATTTATGGCACACCAAAATTCGTGCCACATATTCTATATTTGCAAGACGATACCTGAGAGCATTTCTGCAAGAAGAGTGCTCTATCCTTTTATTTCTCCTTGTAGCTACTTTAAAGGATCTTAGACCAGAGTGGCAATGAATGATCAAAGAAAATATTTTCTGCTGATAATCATCATAATTAATGTAGCTCGAAAGTGATGCTACAAAAACCAGAGGCATTGCTACACATTTGCCACATGGGCAGTCACTTATAGCCCCCCGGGTCCAGGATGCTTGATTCTGGTCCAGGGAGGACCTAGCCTGGCAGACGGGCTGGACTGTTCCAATGGAGAGCAGGGTCAAGACTGATTTGCATATGGCTGGGTCCAAACTGTAATGGCACGGCAAGTAAAAAAATGATGGATTTAGCCCAGATCTGTGACTCTGGGTGAATGTTTGTTTGTTCATCCTTCCGTCCATCATCTGTTTTTTGCATTTGTCGCCCTAAGTGGGAAGGGTTTGACCAGACGTGAGTCCCGTGCTCGCTATGCCATCGGATTCAAGCTAGCCTGGCTGATGATACGTGATTCCGTCCATCATCTGCTCTTTTTGATTATTAGAACAAGCACTGGAAAAGCCAATAGGCCTAGAAGAGCTATTGGCTTTGCCAATGTCTTTTAGCTATGTTGTAGAGCAGCCCGGATAAAGTTAGAAAAAAAATGCAGCATCATGGCGCTTTTTTCCCCCTAACTTTCAACGATGGAGCACAGCAGCCACTTTAATGTACAACATGCCTAGAAGACATTGGCAAAGTCAATATCTCTCGTAGGCGAATTATATTGGGTTTGCAAATGCTTGTTTACAATGAAGCAGAGTTGATGTAGGAATGAACACATGCACCTCAATTACTAATTGACGGCAGTTTCCTGAGAAAAGACGATAAACCTTCCAATAGCTTTCAACAAAAGTATACAAGATTTTAATAGACAAGAAGTGGTACACAGGATGATTCAACAATGAAGCAATACAAACAAAGCAATTGTTAATCTAATTTTTCAACTCCATGCCCCACACAAACATGTAAGTAACGGTAACATTCAAAACATATGTTTAGCCCACTGGACTTGAATAAACAACTTGTAAGTGAGTTTTACAATTACAGATTCATTTTTTTAATCCTATAAGTAAATGAAAGTGGAGTAATCATTACACATGCAGTGGGAAATTTATCAACACTTTGTGCCGGATTAACCAAGTGAAATATGTTGTCAATTTACATTCCAACGCAAATCCTGATATACATAGGAAAGTTGCTTAAATTAATGAAAAGCAGTGATATGCACTACTTTGCATCAAGGGCATTTCATGGGTGTTAATGTGCGTTCCTATGCAACCATGCATACGTTTTGACACAAATCCATATCTATTAACACTGGTGCACAGAGATTTGCGCCAAAAACACATACCTCCTCAAAAAAGCTTTCTTTTCTCCACACTTTTCAAACATTCAATGTGTGCTGTACTGTGCAGCACACATACAAAGTAGGAAAGGTATTAAAGCACAGTACAAATCCTATGCTTGAAAAAATGCATACACCCTTCCCTTGCGTTATGGCGCAAGGGTGTCTGCATTTGCACATGGCAATCAAAAATGTGATAGCGCTGGGGAAAGCAAAACAGGGCCATATCTTTGTAGATATTGCACTGTTTTTGCCTTTCCAACTGACTGCGTTATTTTGCACAAACAATGTGTAAATTTGCCCCGCAAACTTAAAGTATGTAGACTAGTGAAGGGCAACATTAATGGACCTTCCTTAACTACGTTGGCTAACTTAAAGAAGTCTAGTGCTGCATCATTATGAAATAACTAACAGGCTTCCTAAATATGCAACTCAAGAATTCCGACTCCAAGAAACAGTTCAGGGTTCCTAAAACAATCATCAAATCACATTATAATAGAAGTGAAAAAGAGCCCAAAGAGAAGATTCGAAAAGCGAACAGCAGGAATTATGCCAGTAGCGCGCTCAAAGGAAAGTCATTGAATGAAGAGAAATAGACAAGGAGCTCGTCTGAAGGCAAACAGCAGCACTAGAGTCGGAAGCATTGCAAACAGGAGGTACAGGAAGCAGAGCAAACAAGGTACGGGAAGCATTGCAAACAGGAGGTACAGGAAGCATTGCAAACAGGAGGTACAGGAAGCAGAGCAAACAGGAGGTACAGGAAGCAGAGAAAACAGGAGGTACAGGAAGCAGAGCAAACAGGAGGTACGGGAAGCAGAACAAACAGGAGGTACGGGAAGCAGAACAAACAGGAGGTACAGGAAGCATTGCAAACAGGAGGTTCAGGAAGCAGAGAAAACAGGAGGTACAGGAAGCAGAGAAAACAGGAGGTACAGGAAGCAGAGCAAACAGGAGGTACAGGAAGCAGAGAAAACAGGAGGTACAGGAAGCAGAGCAAACAGGAGGTACGGGAAGCAGAACAAACAGGAGGTACAGGAAGCATTGCAAACAGGAGGTACAGGAAGCAGAGAAAACAGGAGGTACAGGAAGCAGAGAAAACAGGAGGTACAGGAAGCAGAGCAAACAGGAGGTACAGGAAGCAGAGCAAACAGGAGGTACAGGAAGCATTGCAAACAGGAGGTACAGGAAGCATTGCAAACAGGAGGTACAGGAAGCATTGCAAACAGGAGGTACAGGAAGCATTGCAAACAGGAGGTACGGGAAGCAGAACAAACAGGAGGTACGGGAAGCAGAACAAACAGGAGGTACAGGAAGCATTGCAAACAGGAGGTACAGGAAGCAGAGAAAACAGGAGGTACAGGAAGCATTGCAAACAGGAGGTACAGGAAGCAGAGAAAACAGGAGGTACAGGAAGCAGAGAAAACAGGAGGTACAGGAAGCAGAGAAAACAGGAGGTACAGGAAGCAGAGCAAACAGGAGGTACAGGAAGCAGAGAAAACAGGAGGTAAAGGAAGCATTGCAAACAGGAGGTACAGGAAGCAGAGCAAACAGGAGGTACAGGAAGTATTGCAAACAGGAGGTACAGGAAGCAGAACAAACAGGAGGTACAGGAAGCATTGCAAACAGGAGGTACAGGAAGCAGAGCAAACAGGAGGTACAGGAAGCAGAGCAAACAGGAGGTACAGGAAGCAGAGAAAACAGGAGGTACAGGAAGCAGAGAAAACAGAAGGTACAGGAAGCATTGCAAACAGGAGGTACAGGAGGCAGAACAAACAGGAGGTACAGGAAGCATTGCAAACAGGAGGTACAGGAAGCATTGCAAACAGGAGGTACAGGAAGCAAGCAGATGCTTTCTTCTACCATAGCTGTTCCGTCCAAAAAGGCCACCGACGTTCAAATACTCATTATTTTCACAAACATTGCATTTTACGTTACATTGTCACGGTTGGTGGACAGAAAATTGTGTAGAAAATGTGTGTATATTAACAGCCATAGTGCATGCATCAGTGCTTGAACACCTTAGCAAATAGGCCTTCAGTCTGTTGGGAGTAATCACTGCCCGTATTTTAAGGCGTTCCAGTATACTATTTACCTCTTTGGAAGCCGATTTTATGACCTTTAGCCCTCCTACAGCTTGAGCACTCAGGCTCACCCTCCACACGGTAAATGTCATCAAAACAGATTTTTCATCTCCTACTTGAAAACCAGTTTTTCTCTTAAAAAAAAAAGAAAAACCCTTAGGGACCCAATGGAAATGGCATGATGAGTCTGTGAAGTAGCACTACACAAATGTCGTTTTGAATTAGCCCCGAAATGTCCAACTCCCTTTAAAAATACGAGAAGAGGACAGTCCTTTCTATTTGTACGCACTGTATACGAATATTCCCTGATTATTGTCATTTTATTGCCGTTTTAGATTATTTGGTTCCATTCACAACGGCATTTAAGAGTAACATGAAGCAAAACTGGTGGTATTGACAAGTATAAAACTGCTCGACATGTCTCCTCTTGCGGTGGCAGTAAACACCGTGCACAGCGCAGAGGAGTTATTTAACACAGAAGTAGTTATTTAATCAAGCTCAGCACCTGCTGGAGGTAGGCTTATGCAACAGTGGGCAATTAAAGCAATTTGTGCAGAACTGTTCACTGAATCCGAGAAGGCCGCCCGATTCAGAACATTTAGAGAAGCCGACAAATCCTGTTACAGATCAGATTTCCCTGCAAGGAACAGAGCACAGCGTGACCTACAACTTTAGTTCACAATGCAGGTGGATTATGCAAACGTTTTAAATGTTTACTCAGGCTTCCTTCGTGCTACAAGATGTGCATTATTCATCCATGCAACATGAAAATGAACACGACAGACCAGCATGAATAGTTTCATGGGGCTTAGCTTAAGCGCAAACCCACAAATTGGGCTGTGTGTTTGCCATGGAAACTACAATCATAATTTATGCAATTATGCACAATTCTCGAATTTGCTTTAGTGAGCACATAATATTTACAGTGCGGGTTATGTGCAAAGTATTCTATGTAGTCCACACTTCCTACAAACATTCTTCGGCAGTACTGCCATTTCACAGGTTTTGTAGTAAACATTTAACCCTGGGGAAACAGATAAACCAACAAAAAAATCATTTAAAGGATCGTCCCACTCACACACTTGAGGCAGCTTGCGAAGCTGCTGAGAAAAACAACCTTGATGGAGGTAAACACGCTACATACAAAGGGCAAATTGCACGGCCTCGTGAGAAACGCTTTTCCCACCTGCAGCACGGAGGGGGCAAGCAAGCCTTTCCACAATGTGAAAATGGATCTGTAAACACATGAAAGGCTTGATGCACTTATGTCCAGCTGAGTTCACATCGCACAGACTGAGACAAGCTGGGCCCTAGTTTTATCCTTTCCAAATGTCAATCTACGTTTACAGGTGCCTGCCTCGCAGCTCAATGCAAGGATTAGGCCTGGAAGTGGTTGTCAGGTGCAGCTGGCTGGTTCAGCCAGTCGTTTTCCTCTTTTAGGCTAAGTGATTGATGGAAATGGCTAATCCTGTTTGTACTCTCTATTCGCTACACGAGCGGAGCACAACGACTAATCTTCCACGACCCGTGGGCTGTTCTTTGGGATTCATTGGAGTTAGGGATGTGCAAAACTGCATTTTTTCCTCACAAAAAAAATGGGAAAATTATGTGAAATTAGGCTCTTAGTCCGAAATGTGGTTTGCTAGTAACCACTATTTTTTGATACATGGACATAATAATTAGTAAGTAATACAAGATACCAGCCGGGCACCGGTTGAGGCACAAAATTTGTCTTAGCGAGTTATCTGTTGTCTGAACCAGTTTTCTGCTGGAATAAACTATGCAAAATTTTTATAATTTTGAGAAATTTTGTGTGGGCGGAATTCAGGATTTTAAAATTTCTTGTGTAAATAAAATTTCACTCAGGTTTAATCTGCCCTCAACATCTTCCCCAGACCTGGATTCATACTCTCAGCTCATGCTCTTGCCTCCAAGATATTTTGGCTCTTATCATTTCTGCTCTTTTATTTTTACTCTCTTCCTCTAGAACATGGGGTCAAAAAGAATTTGGTCTACGGTGTGACTGAGGGCCGCATTGATGCTAGCAATGTGGCATGAAGGGGCCGCATTGATGCTACCTTTGCACCCTGCTAGCATCAATGCGGCCCTCAGTCACACCACAGACCAAATTCTTGGGCAGTACAAAGGTGGATGTAGGGGTAATGAAGCATGTACATCTAGTGGCTGAATTGCACAATGGGAATCCAGAAAACTTGGGATCAATCCATACTTCCTAACTTGACCAAATTGTGTGATACTAGGCACTAGTTTAATTTCACTTTCCCTGCTTGTTCTTCATTATCACATAGAACCTTGAAATACATGAGTTCAGGATGCGCGACGTACAAAACCTTCTCCTGTGTTTGATTTAATAAACTATTAATGTTTATATATAATAGCAATCCTGGCCACACAGAGGGTGCACATAACAAAGGACCCTGCTGTTAGTTCACTATTGGCATTGTTGTCATGGGGGAGGAGGGGGCGTGGATGTTTCTAGATTCATTTTTGAAAACTATCACTAAAAAAAAACTTCTGACTACACGTATATAATCTAATGTACTACAGTGAATCAGATCTGAATGTCAATGAAATACACTTTTTGTTGAATTTTTAAGAGACTTTATCATAAAAAAGGAAGATGTTCCTAAAGTAGAGCAGGACACCCTAGTTACTTCCTTTCTTTAACTTCAATTATCCTTTCAATAATTGCTTACCTTTTTTTGACGTACAGCAGCCCAGTGATGCTGTTGGGGAGTGGGGGTGTTGGGGGGGGGGTTGGGAAGGTCTGAAACCTAAAACAAATCTTTTAAGTTGCACTCTCAACTTAAATGTTTGAACCAATTACACAACCTTTCACTGCTGTAACAATTACATCTACTGCACTTAGGTTATGATGCCATTCATTGGTTTCTTGTACATTTTCATTAGGATTTATTATAACGAACTGCAGCCCCCTAAAGCTACGTCTGTTAAATGTGGGTTCCTGGACTTTAAAGTAATGTATAGACAACACCCCATAGCAACTATGAATACACACACAATAATTACTATATGCATGGGCCAATAGACTGAGACTTAAAAATGTAATATGTTATATTATTGACTGATTATCTTTTTAAAACCCTAATATACAAAATATAGTAATAAGTTCACAATATAACATCAATTGAGAAGACAACAAACAAGTATTCTCACAGTCACACATTCACAGAACCATATGGCATCAATGTACAGTGATTTTGGTATCTTCGTATAACTTATTGCCCACAATGAGCTTAAATTCAGCAGTACATGTCACACAAACAATCAATATAGGACTGAGATTGAGGCTTTCGGTTATTGATGAGACTTCATGAGATCTACGTGTGTTTCGGCGCCAAGCGCCTTGATTAGGAAAGCCACGATTAGAATTGTAGAATACCAGTTGAGGAATAGTGTAACTTTGGTACCTTATCTCTAACCAGGCGTGAGACTGGAAATTGCTCTGGAGATGCCAAAAACTAGGGATTAACCAAGGACGGATACTCAAACTGACCACTTTATTCTTTGGATGCATGTAATAAAATGTCAGAAAATAAACATGGAGCCAGTCATGAAATTGCCCAGGATTGCAGTGTAACATACGATCAATGTGGAACACTCCCGTGCTGCAGAATTCACAAAACGGTGCTAAATTGCTTTGTCACATATGGAAGTGAAGACGTGCCTGCGATACCACAGATGTGTGGTGCTTAGTGAAGCAAATGGCACGATACATACGATAATCATCTAATGGTTGTATTCCATCTTGCGTGACAGAACCGGTTGGGTTATGGGATTGCCTACATCAGACGTGGAGGTTTCAGCTCTAGAACTTCGAGTAGATTTTCAAAATGATTACATTTAGGAATGATATTGCGTGGGGTGATTTATATAACTTTGGTTGATTACATTGCTAATGCTGCAATATTGTTATGCTGAATTAGTATCACATTTGCAAGATGTAATATTTATTTGAATGAATGAAATCTGCTATCTATGTATTAATTTAGTACTCAAGTTTGAATGCTGCTGTGATTTCATCCTTTGGTGAGATAAAAAATGTACCTTTTTACGTTGTGTTGGAAGTGTTGGTGGTACTGATATTTTTAATACTTTTTTTGTTCATTTGGTAACTGGTATAATTTTACTCTACTGCATGCTGGGACATATAGTTTATATTTTTTCAAAATGTAAAAATCCCAAAATGTAATGAAATAATTGCTAATTAAATTTTTTTTCATTTATTTATAGAAGTCACAGTTCACTTTGTAGGCTTGTTGCTTTGGTTGGTGGTATTTGGTGTGGCTTATAGGGTAGGTCAGTTAAAGTGAACGGAATGGATTTCAAGTAATTCTACCATTCGAAGTTGTGTCACAGATGCACCTTGTTGGATAGCATTTGGTGGACACAATATAAGAGCAATATGCTATTTTTGTTGTAAATCTTGGTAGCTGTGTTTATTTTTCAGACTCTCCATGAATTGGTACAGGGTAGGGCAGTGCCTACCAATAGTAATTTGGAAGGTGCTATGCCACCTTTCCACTGGATTGTTGGTTTTTGTCTCTTGGTAGAGTGCACTTTCTAAGACATTCCAATATGGTATGTGGAACGTTGGTTGGCGTGTGTGATCTGACTGGTGCAGGCATTCAACCTAGGTGTCTTTGTAGTAGTCCAGAAAGAGGCTTAGTTTTTCTGCATCATTTATTTTTTTAAATTGTGACTCAAGTATTAAGTCAAAATATCTAGCTATCTCGTCCTCATTAGTAGTTACAAAGCCAGAGGCTTTAGGTTTTTTAATCAGCTGTGTGGCGCAAACTCAGTGCTTATAGTGGATTTAGGTTTGCTTGTCTGCAGGTATCTTTGTAGTAGTCCAGAAAGTGGCTTATTTTTTCTGCATTCATTATTTTTTTAAATTGAGATTCAAGTATTAAGTCAAAGTATCTAGCTATCTCATCTCATTAGGCGTTACAAAGCCTGAGACTCTAGTTTTTTTTTTTAATTTCAAATGCAAATTGGCTGTGTGTTGCATACTCTATATTTAGAGAGGATTTACCTTTGCTGATGAGTAGGTGTCTCCACAGTATCTGGTTATAATTAAAGTGCAACCCTTGTACTTTTGTAGCGTTTTAGAACTGTAGGGATCTCTGCGTGTTCAAAGTCCATTATGATTTTTTAAGGGTATTCTTGTTACTTTTTTTATTTACAATAGAAATACATTTGTGGCCGGTGTTAATTTGCTTATTTGGAAGGATGACTAATACTAAAGGTATGCTAATATTTTGATAATGGCCTGTGATTGTATAATATAAATGTTCCATCCATTAGCCAAATAGTATGTTGTGTCAAGGTAAGCAGACAGTTGTGCAGAATGTAATTCTTTTATCATCAAAAGTAATTATTTTATCGTCATAATGAATAAATTCTTCCTTTGTGTTTTAGGAGCACACCTGCTCTTTGTTACCTGCTTATTACCCTTTTTAAAAATGGGACAGAAGGCATCTGTCGTATACCTTGTATTAGGAAATTTGGTGCATAGTGTTTCATTATTGTCCCAGTAGGTGCAGAGAAACTAGTGGACGCCTCCTTTAAGTCTTGCACTAGTCTCCCAATTTCAATTTCAGCCATTGAAGGTGGGTTGTTGTGAGCTTTTATATTTTCCACATTGTCATTCACTGCTGTTGCCTAGCTATAGCACCCATTAGACATACATTTTGTATGTATCCAAAGGGTGCACTTGTTTGTTGTCCTTTCCTTTAGACAGGTATATCCCAAATACTTTAATATTGCATTTGCCTTTATGAGATGCAGTGTAAGCCGATTAGTTAAACATTATGGGATTTGTGAGCGATTTCAATTTCAGAGAAATAATTTTCACTTTATGCTTTAAATAATGTGGAAACTTACATTATCTTTAATTTAATTGTTTTTTACAGACTTAACTTTATACTAGCATCTTCTTAGTCTTTTACAGACTTGTAATATTAGGGACATTTAAGATTTTTATGTATTTTGTTACTTTCCATGTGCTTCTTTTAGTTTTCTCTTTTAAAATGTATTTTGAAAAAATGTATATGTTAATGCAGTTAATTTTTAGTGAGCTGTACATAGTTTAGTCAGGCAGAGTGATGCTCTCTTCACTGCTCAGGCAGACAAGCAGCATTGACTGTTCAGTGTCTCTTCTGTTTATACCCACAAACATTTGTTGCCATATTTCTATTTGTTAACTGTTCTTCTTTGGAATTTGATTGGTGCATGTTTGAGTTTATGATTTTTTAATTAATGTTCGTAAGTTTTTATGAATTTATTTCAAAAATTATTTTTTGTTTAGAAGTGTTTAGTTGTTTTGAATATTTAACAATATTTAGGTAAATTATATGTTTGCTGTCAATATTTTGCTAATTTAAAATATTTTCATTTTTTTACACTTTTTAAAATCTGTATTTTTTGCAGTCTATGTATTTTTAAACTATATTTTGCATGACAATATTCATGTTTTCAATATTGTTATTCCATAGGTTAGTTAAAAAGTTGATATTAAATTCAATTCAAATACTTTATTGCGGTCATTTGACCATAAAAGTGCAAGTGCATAGAAAAAATAGTAATACAAACAGACATCCACCAGGACCCAGGCTCATGCCCTGGGGTCCTAAGTTACTATTGCAAGCTGTTATCCCACGCCCCAATAAATAAGCAAAATACATAACACGTACATGGGGTCAGAATAATAAAATGTACAATTGATACAAAGAGGTTGAGGCTGAAGCCTCTCAGGTTAATAAAATACAAAAAAACTCTTTAAAATCACATTAAAAATTCCATTAAAAAAGATAGATGACAGGGGCCCAATTAAAAATAGAAAAAGAAATTCTTATCAGCTTAATCCTGTACACTGGCTTTCAGTAGCGTCTTGCGCACACACCACATGGAGAGTAGAAAACGTGACACCGCAAATACAATTGGAGGGAGAGTGTTGTAATTCAACAGCCTGAAGGCCTCTGCACAACGTTTAGTCCCCAGGTTACTACATATTAGCCAGCGACGTCTAGGATGTCGGTAGCCAGGACAGAAACAAAATACATGCAACTCTGACTCCTCTGCATTGTTACAGGCCGGTCAGCCTAGAGAAAGTGCACATGTCCATTTGTAAGAAAAGGCACGCAATGGCAAGACCCCATGTCTGAACTGAATATACAATTTCCTCGCTAGCGCAGGTTGTATTTCTTCCAGAGCAGGCTTTCAGATGTACTCGTCTTTTATACTCAAAAACGCAACTGTCAGTGAACTTGTTGCTGGGCTCCCCTGTAAACGGGCAAGTTTGCCCTCCCTGAAACTCCAAACCAGTTCTTTTCTGGAGATTGTAGTACAAGCTTCCTTAGGGTTATGCCATAAACTCAACCTGCCCATCTCCGCAAATGAGTTCCTGACACGCTAGCCACAGTAGTTTCCCTGCGCCCTTCAGACCCAGGATCTCTTTTAGCTCATCCCTGTACACAGCCAGTTACGGGGTTACCCATATGCGATGCCACTACGTCAGAGGTATGAGGGCGGTTTCTTCGGCAATTGGTCTAACCCCCAAATCCAAACAAAAAGGTGCAAGGCGAGAGCTGGGGGGGTAAACCAAATAGCTGCCTGATGAAGGTGTTCTCGGTCTTGGTAATATTTCTGAGAGAACTATACCCCCAAAGTTCAGCCCCATACATTGCGGTGCCCCTTGTTTGCACTTTATAGATCTCTAAAAGTGGGCCAATAGTTTTATGGAAGGAGTTCCTATATACCTTCATCAATCCTCCTGTGTTCTGCACTAGCTTCAGGCTTGTTTTATCAATTTGGGCCCCCCAGTCCACTTTTTCCGTTAAAATGACCCCAAGGTACTCAAATACAGAGACCCTCTCCAATGGTATGCCGTGCAGGCTTGGATTAGGGCAAGTTTAACTTTTTGGATTAAAGACCATATATTTGGTCTTTTGGCAGTTCATCTCAAGGCCCCTGCTATCACAGAAAGCCTTGAAGTTATCGAAGACTCTCTGTATACGCATTGGTGACTTTGAAAGCAGGAGAGTGTTGTCGACAAACATCATGCCGGGTATTTTGCGGTTTGCTATCTTGGGTGCATTATTATCCTTCCCCACATTCAGTATATCTAATGCATTTATAAATAGACAGAAGAGGGTGGACGCTAGCACGCATCCCTGCCTTACCCCTCTATCTATAGCTATGGGAGTGGTGAGTTCACCATGTTTGCCGTACTTGATTTGGGCGTAGTTGCCTTCGTGCAAACGCTTAAGCATATAACAAAGATATGACGGCACCCCCAGATCATTTAAGACGGCCCACAGTTTGCCTCTTGGTACCAGATCAAACGCAGATTTTAGATCCACTAAGATCAAATAGAGGCTGCCACCCTCTATGATCACTGTTTTCCAGTAAAAGAGTTGAAGCCTGAATATTTGGTCTATAGTGGATGTATCTTTCCTGAAGCTAGCTTGGAATGGGCTCAATACTTTAAATTCGTCCATCCAGGTCTGGACACGATCCAACAGTACCCGGGCAAAGATTTTCTGGTTAACATCAATTAAACCTATGGGTCTGTAGTTGGAAGGGAGAAGTGGTGAACCCTTCCTGTGACCCGGCAGGATTTCAGCGCCAGCCCACGTTGCTGGAATTGCCATTTCCTGCAGTATAGCATTAAAAAATTTCCACAAATAAGGGCCCCAGATAGCAGGCTTGGTATGAAAGAGGTCCCCTGGGATCTTATCAAGTCCTAGGGCTTTGGAGGGGGCAATTTTACTAATGGCATTGGTTGCTTCTGTGAGCGTAAACTGAGGGGCTTCAAAGCAGATTACCTGCGGTGGGGATAGGTCTTCAGCTTTGCTGGTGCCCTCGTCCTCCGACATGTAATACAGGGCCTTGAAATGTTGTTTCCAGACATCAGCTGCTATGTTTGGTTCAATGGCCGGCTTCCCTTCACTGCTTCCTGTATTAACTATATACCCGAAAGCCTTCATATCACGGGTGGAAAGTGCCTGTTTCAAGGTATCCCACTTGTCCAGCTCCCATAGTTTTTTTGCTTCAATGATACTAGCTTTGTATATCGCTCTCTTTTCTCTAATTAGGAGTCTATCTCTGGTTTTAATTGCCTCTATCAATGCCAACTTGGCCATCCGACAGCTGTCCTTAAAGCAGGGATGTTTGGGCTTTTTACTACCTCTTAGATGTGATGTGGGTGAAAAGATATCAGCCAGGGTGGAAACCAACATCTCATGGGTCTCTGCAACTCGTGTAAGGGAGATGAATGTACCATCGCTGGAAATAGACTGTTCTGCTGCCACTAGGCACGGAATCACTAAGTCATATAAGGAAGCCATCCTATCACGTGATAGTTGTATGGTTGACCACCGGACTCTTGTTCCATTGTTTGTCAGGGTTATTCTGTCATCTGGGGGAATATTTCAACCAGAGACTTCCTCATTAGACGGTAATTCCAACTCCAAAGCTAGAGCATTGTGGTCGCTATCGTGTTGGGTCAGAACCTCGAAGTCCACCACCCGATGCCATGTCCTGACGTCTATCAGGATATAGTCTATAATAGAAGATTGTCCTGTTCGGTTAAAGGTGTGCTTCCCTGGTGTATCTGATTTGGTTTGACCATTACAAGCCCTTAGGGAGTGGTTTAAGGTGAAGGATTTAATCTGGAGCACCAACGGTGTCCAAGCCCTTGTTGGTGCGATGTTGGCCTCAGGGATTGACCAATCTAGGTCTTCTTCACTGGGGGTTCCTCCAGTAAAACAGTTCAGGGGCTCATACTGGCAATTAAAGTCGCCTCCAATAATTATCCAATATCCATTTGGGATATTGGAAATGGAAGCAGCCAGTTGATCAATGGTTGTCTAGGTTTCCCAATTTTGACAGGGCCAATGTCGGTGTCCTCTTCGTGCAGGATGGCTTTTGGTACTACTCTCGCCTTGGCATTATCAGTAGACTGTGGTGTATGAAAATTGGTTCCTGTGGCGAGAGTTGATTGAGGGGAGACCATACTTGACACGGAAAGGCGGAGGTCAGGGGTTAAAGACAGCCGCCTTTCTGTGAGTTCAATTTCTGTTGTCACTACACCAATAGCCCTCTGCAGCATCTTATCAATTGAGGTCAGAGGCATCGAGGAGGCAAGTTGTTGTGGCATGGATTGCTGCTTGGGATGGCAGACCCGTTTCCCCATTGTGTCAGGGTAATACATTTTGGAAAGTGATTGCTTAAATAGGGCAAAGCTGAGCTATAAACATACAGTCCACAGTATCACTACCCCCAGCACTGGGACCAGAAACAGATCTAGTTGACCCCTATACTTGATAGAGCAGATAAAAACACAGAGTAAAGTGAAGTACCTTATGTGGCCTGCTCCAGCCCAAAGTCTCTTAGGGGTAGAATCTCCTGGGGCAGAAGTCAGGGTGGTGGCCCAGCCCAGCCTCTTCCGGGCAAGGACTGGTGCTTAAGAGCGCGTAGGAAGCCCCTCCTTCTGGGCGACAATAGCGTCTGGGGCTTGGAGTCCACACCAGACCAGCAGCGTCAGAAACAGCGTTCCGCTCTGCGGGACATCCTTGGCGCTTAAGAGCGCGTAGGCAGCCCATCCTTCTAGGCGGCAATGGCGTCTGCGACTTGGAGTCCCCACCAGACCGGCAGTGCCAGAAACAGCGTCTCGAGCTGCGGGAGATCGTTGGCGCTTAAAAGCGCGTAGGCAGCCCCTCCTTCTGGGCGGCAATGGCATCTGGGGCTTGGAGTCCCCAGCAGACCAGGTGCGCCAGAAACAGCCTTGTTGATATTTTTACAGTGTTTTTCAACAATATTTTTTTCATCATAATATTTTTGCTGTTTATGTTGTGACTTACAACAGAAACGGAGTGCCATAGTTTACACACCCCAAAAACTGAGGTCATATAACTTCGGACAGAATCTGTGTCAGCTGTTGTAAAATAAAAGCCTTGCTCAGTGACAGAAATTCTCCTCTTGAGTATGCAAGTCAGCATTTCTGGTAGCTCGCTGCACACCAGCAGGTAGGACACTATCAGACTGGAACTAAGAAATGTAAAAAAGAATAAAAACATACAACATGCCTTTTTCACCAATGCACCCAGGCCTTGGAACAAAACCCGTGTATCCATCAGGACTGCCTCAACACTACTCTAATTTAGGAAAGAGTTGAAGACAATCTTCTTTGAAGTACACTACTTCTCAAAGCAGTTATATACACTTCTGCTCCCAAAGCACAGGTAGTTCTCCCATCACTTGTTGACTGTATGCTTGCCCTTGACCACATACAGAGCCCTGTTAGGTTGGTGGTATGCACATAATGCATACACACATACATAAACACCACTTGGCTTCTTGCTAAGCAGTTGTGGGATTTAAATTCTGAACAATGTCAGAGGGCTAGGACAAAAGTCAACATTTTACAGCAATTGGAAATCACAGTAACAGTTGGATAAGAGGTATACCTAAGCAAGTAAGAAGGTACAGTATAATAAATACATTTAAAAAAAGAAAGAAAAAAACTGATGAGAGGGCAGAGATAAAGATGGCTGAACGCTGCTGATCGGTCTCACCAGCTCGATCTCCAGAGGAGCTCTGACCGCCTAGCACTGCTACCCGCTATGGCTGAGAAGAAAGGGTTGTGCGTTAGTACAGCCTCACAAAATTCAATGCCGGAGTGTTTTAAAGGCAATGCTGGTCTCTTATCTTCTTGTCGCCCTGTTGCAACCCAGTGCCACAAGTATTTGTTACTTCTGGGAGCACGGGCTTCCTCCGCGTGGTTGTCCGCGGTCCTGAGAAGCCATCACCATAACATGCCGGACCAACGCACTGAAGGAGGAGGAGCATCCCAATCACGCTGTATGCCGGGCATGATTTCCACGGAACATCGTGTCGGCACACAAAAACGTGGGATCGGGCCAATGGACTCGCCGGGGCAGGACAACGTCTGCCAGGACAGCTCCAGCAGGCCAGAAGTTGTGACGATGACCAGACCCTGCATGTTTTATAGGGACAGGAAGGGGCTTGCAGATCTCAGTTGGTTCCGGAGTTAAAGGAGCCCAAAGAGCAGAGGCAGCCCAAGTAGCTATCGGAGGAGCTCAAGAATCCTAAAGAAGTTGATGAAACCATATTGGAGTAAGCAGACACAATGGCGCAGGGAGGAGTGAGCAGGCACGTAAATGCAGTGGAAATGAATCTTTTGAAGAAATCATCAGCTCAGGTATGGCCTCTTAGCTGCATTATTGCCCGACACTAGTCTATCTGTTTATTCAGTACAGTCACAACAGGATTTGGTGGTGTCCTACATCCAGGTCCTTGGGGGCGTTCCCGATCCCTGGCCTCTGGTTAGTGCAGAAAACTATGACTGACTTTTTCAGTAAATGGCGTGAGGGATCCCACAGAGGCTTAGAGGCATCTAAACCGGAAGGCCCACAGGGTAGCTCACAGGAACATTCTTGAAATCGGTCCAGCTTATCGGGCCCTGTACAAATTGATAAGAACTTCACTGGGTCTTTAAACTCTGACCCCTCTGTCCTGAAAACCCCTCCAGTTACTGGGGCTGGCATGTTTGTGGAAAAAATACTCTCAGAATCTCGCTCAATTGGGCTGGTACCTGAACAGTGTACAGCGTGTGCTGGGATGGCGCTCATTGAGTGTAAAACTATCAGTTCTGAGGCTCCTGATGATAAGCTGACAAGCACAGGGGGGTCCGGCCTGTACAGCAATCTGTCCACCAATGGCCACCAATATGTCTGGGGCTTGCAGTACTCCACTAGATTCACAAAAAATGCTGAGGCCTTCTTTTTGCTTTTAGATCTGTCAGAAGGGGAGAGCCCTGCCTCTGGTGCAGGCTCTGACTCGGAATGAGAATAAAAACAAAGCAGCTTCAGAGGATACAATTTTATGTGGGCAGATCAAAACTGTACACGCTAAGCGCACTGGTGGCAAAAGCAGGGGTAAAAAAAGCAGGTGGTTTAAGGTAAAACCCCAACAGGCTTCCTCTGAGTCAATTGGTGTATCCGCTAGTGCATCCACCATGATACCGTCTAAGGTGCTGGAAGACGGTTTGGATGAAGATGCTGCTGAGGATGACTATGATTACTTCTTATGTTATCCTGAGGGCACGGAGCTTACACTCATGAACTCTCTGGAAGACAATATGGGAAGACTGCATCCTGCAGATGGGGCTGTGGAGCCTTTGGGTGTCATTTTGTGGTCTTCAGCTCTCTTTTCCCTCCTCTGGCTCTCGCGGTTTGATCAATCAAGCGCGGTCTGGGGGCAGTGAAGATTTGCCCACAGTAAGTCCTGCTCCCTTCTTGACAGCAATATAGACTTTGCTACAAGCACACAGGGAAGAATACCAGAAGGATTCAATGTCTTTAAAGGCAGCACATTTCAAAACACAGGTAGCGCTGTGCAAAATGTCTAAAAATATGGACACCCTTCATGTAAGATTAAATGACATGGAGAATCGCTCCACACAATTGCAGGAGATAGCGCAGCGAATGCAGGTTCAAGTAGAGGATCATGAAATAGGGCTCAGAGCTATTTCCCACAAGATAGAGGACATGGAAAATTGTATGCACCCCAATAACTTGAGTGTACTTGGAATTCCGGAAGGAAAGGAGGGGGATGATGCCAGAAGATACACTGTTCATTTATTTAGTCAGTCCTTCCCATAACTCAAAGATAAAGATATTAATTGCAAGGTGCAGTGAGTGCATTGTTCTCCTTTTCATAAGCCTTCTAAGGGTAGGGCTTCAAAGTATCCACAGGCCATTCTGATCTATGAGGGCAACTATATGTTTCAACAGTTGCTGTACCAGCTTGCTCACCCTCGTAGTCCAGATAAATCTTGTGGGGTGGAGTTTTCTGTCAGATCAGATTTTAGCCACAACACAGTTGTAAGTAGATGGCAGCTGCGCAAACAGATTTCAGTCTTCGTTATACTTGGGGATACTGTCTCTCTCTCTCCTTGAGCCGGCCAACTTGAGAACCCTCTATCAGGGTCAAACATTCTTTTGTCAGGACCTGGTTAGGGCACAGGGCATTTGAACTCTTGGAAGAATGAAAAATAGATGATACAGCTTGTGGGGATAACAGTTGCGGGCATTTCTCCAGATTTCTTTGGTCTAATTTTCTACCGCAGCATTATTTTTATCCCTCCTCTGGCCTGTCATTGCAGTTTTATTCTAGATGCTTTTGCGGGGCATGTTAGGGACTTCTTTGGGTATAGGTACTGGTCAGTGACTATCCAATATCTGAAAATGGTATTGGGGTTGGTGTGGGGCAGACAAGATCCTTGTTTCCTGTGGGAAAACAGGATAGGTGTGGGTGCTGAGGTGGTGCCTGGGGAGGAGGCAGCTCTGGGGGTGGTGGTTAGGGTTATGGTCAAGGGTAAGGAGCCGCTCTCTGGCGGTCTCAATGGTTTTCTTTTTGGGGCTGTGATGTAGACAGTAGAAAAAGGGAAAGTTCCAAAGGGTGTGTTTAAATGCATGGCCATACAGAATGCTGTACTCTTGATACCCATCCATGGCCAATAGTGTTCTTAGTGGTAGCCAGGAAATATATTTACTTAGCAGGGATGGCAATGGACTGAGAACGGCTACAATGTGTTGAAATGTCAAGGAGATATTCATGATACTCAAACCTCTGCTTCTTTGTATTCGGGAGACTTATTCATCTCTATTAGGGACTAAAAAATGTGAACAGTTTGTGCTATAACATTACGGCTGCATCCGCGGGGGAGGGCTCTCAACAGGGGGTGGCTCTGTTAGCAAGGGATCGCGGGTGGAAGGTACGAAATCAAAATGGACATATCGGCTAGGTGGGTTATCGCACACATATGGAAGGATAATGTACAATTAATGGTTTGTGTGCTCTATGCATCAAACATGGATGATCCATTGCTGTTTAATGTTCTATCAGAATTGAGTCAGTGGCGTGCCCCCATTTTTATTTGCGGGGATTTTAACTTGCGCTAGTACCGTGTTCTGATACTACTTCAGGCTTGTTGATGGCTAAGTTTCATATGAAAAAAGTCTTGTGCTGCACTGAGGCAGGTCATGAATTCTCAGGCTCTTACTGATGTATGGCGTGCATGTCAGGGGTTTGTGCTGGGTCATACATTCTACTTGGCCTCACATAAGGTCCCATTCCGGATTGATATCATTTTAGAAAGCAGTATATTGTTGTACCTGCCTGAAAGAATACTTTCTCTTTATTCAAAATTCTGTCTCTTCAGTAATAGTGTGGGATGCAATGAAAGCTGTGCCACGAGGTCAGACCCTCACCTATATTATTCAGAGTGATAAAAGGGGAATATGTTTAGCCCAACAGTCCTGTGCTGACCTCCTTTTTATGGAGGTAGAATATTCTTAAAGTGTCTACACAGGCCATTTTAATAAAGTGGAAAAATTATTTCAGCATTTAACTAACGTACATATGACGTTACAGAAAAAGATTTGGGACACAGCCTGTCAGCGGTGGAGGACAAAACAGGCTCTATGTTTTGAAAATAGTGAAGAGATGGGACGGCTCCCGTCATTTCAGATAAGCGATAGGCAGTCTAAGAATATAATCACTAGCATCCAGAATTCAGCCTGACAGACCCTGTGGATATTGTACCCAAATTTCAGGAATTTTATGCTGCTCTTTACTGTGAGGAGAGTCCCCTCTCACAACTAGCTATCAATGGCTACCTGCGGACAGTCAGCCTACCCTGTTTATCAGCTACCCAACACAAAATATTGGATGCGTCAATCATACTAATAGAGATTAGGAATGCATTGTTTCAATTGGCTTCTGAGAAAGCATCCAGCCCTGACTTTATTCCAATTGAATTTTATAAAGCCTTCCTTGATATTATAGTTCCTAGGTTTGCAGAGCTGGTCAACTCTCCATCTTTTTAATTTTCTCTACCAACATCCTGGGGAGTAGCGTATATTTCGGTATTTTTAAAGAAGGATAAAGACCGTCCTAACTGTAGATTATACTGCCCGAAATAAAATGTATCGTATTCTGGAAAATCGTTTATCTTCAGTTATTTCTCCTCTTATAGATACTAAGCAGCATGGTTTTATTCTGGAGTGGGATAAAACTGCCCATATTAATATGGCTATCTCCGCTTTAGGCGTTGCAGAAATGCAGCGAGAGCCTGACCGAATGATCCCGCTGGACGCAGAGAAAGCATTTGATAGGGTCTTGTGGTGCTTCATGTGGTCGGTGCTGGTTAAAATGGAGATAGGAGAAAAATGTATTATCCCAGTCTAATCTCTCTATACCTCATTATCAGCCAGAATTGTGAGTACGGGGAGAATATCAAGTAGCGTTATGCTTCAACAGGGCACCCGACAGGGCTGTCTTTTACCTTCCCTATTATTTGCACTACACCTGGGACCATTTATCCAGAAGTTGAAGCTTTCGGATACTATCCCCCCACTGCGGTTCAATTGGTTCACTGTTAAGGTAATGGAGTATGCAGACGATATCGCCATTTTATGATCATCCCAGACTCAAGCCCTCATGGGCACCAAGGAGGCAGCCTGTTTTTTCAGGAGAAAGTCAGGGTATAAATTGAACATTGAAAAACAAAAACAAATTATCACTAGTTTATTACCTGATTCTTCAGATTCCCAATATGTCAATGAAGCCACATATCTAGGGGTTCAGATCTCCCTCTGTCAAAGGGGATATTATTGATCTTAACTATGAGGAGCTGTATTTTAAATCAATGACTGTCTTTCGTAAATGGGATAAGCTTCATTTAGGGCTGATTGGGTGGTGTAATTTGATTAAAATGGTCATCCTGCCACGGTTATTGTATCTGTTTAGGTCCATACCTTAATATCTTTCTGAGTTTTTTTTAAGAAGGTTGAGGCCAGCTGGCAAAGATTCATATGGGTCTATAAAAAACCTCGATGTGTCATCTGGTTTCTGCAGTTGGCACGTGAACTGGGTGATATGGCCCTTCCTTCGTTATGGTTGTACTTTCCCTCCTTGTTTCATTGGAGACCTTTGCCCATCATGGGTATGTTTGATTGGCAATTGTCCTGTCTTTTTTCCAGAGCATGGGATTTTTAGTTGTACCCCGTCACCGTTGCAGAGCTTGATTGATACAGTCTATTTCAAACACACCAGGTTTAAGACACGTTTTGTCTTTCATAAGATTTGGTTCTCTAATAAAATGCTTGGAATATCTCGACCTTCAATCAGAACACCTGCTTAGGTCCAAATCCAAATATGCCGTTGCAAATGCAAGAGGGCTATGTTCAGTGTTGGCATCAGACTGGTATAAAACAACTCAGTCAATTGTCTTCCGATGGGGTATTCCTTTCAATCTGGTTTCTACAGCATCTTTGTGGCACACATTGTCAGAGCTATTTTAGGTACTTACAGCTTAGAGACTTTGTTGCTTATCTTTCGGCTAACAAAATCGGTCATAGTCAAATTTTTTGTAGTATACCTAAATGCTGCTCTAACAGTATCTTGTATCACACTCTTACTAGTTGCAGTTCTAATAATAGGCATTTTCATCAATTGGTGACTAAATGGACTAAGAATTTAGGCCTGCCTGTGTCTTTGGACGTTATAAGACTCAGATCCAGATTAAGATCTCGGCAGAAGGTTTACTCCGTCACAACGGTGACCGATATCCCATTCGCCGAAATATAAATCCCATTATATCCTTTGGGATTTATATTTCGACAGACGGGATATCCAACACTGTTGTGAAGGAGTAACCGTTCGCCAAGATCTAAATCAGGCCCTTAGTGTCCAGTTGGCCCAGAGTACACTTAATGTGTCACGCTTTAAAGCTCATTCTCTTAAGATTTTATACAATATGTATTATACACCCTACAGATTGTTTAGAATGGGCTTTAGAGGAACCTCAGTGCTTTCGGTGAATGCAGCCACGCGCGGACGCTACCCATATCTTTGCACCTAGCCTTATCCTTTTACCGTTTTGGCCTACACTATTCAATAAATTAAATAATTTGTTACAGCATGATGCCAATTTTGATCCAAAGTTCGTCATGCTGGGTCCTTTTAGCTTAATACCCTGTAATCTGTTGAGGTTTACTTCTAAGCAACAACAGTTGCATTGCTATGGCATGGTTACAAAGTGAGTCACCAGATTCAAGGCATGATGGAAGGAATTCATTCTTGCCTATGGTTTGGAATTTGAGATCATTCAGTATAACCCTAACAGGCGAAAATGTATAAAGTTGTGGGCCCCAGTCAGGAAGGGGTTTGCATCCTGTATGCCTGGCTACCTTCATGAGGTTTTATGTAATTAAATTTCTGTTGTGTGGGTTTTGGTTACTTGTTTATATCTCATTATTAATAACATTATGGTGGTATGGCAAAAGCATTTTTTACTATTGCTAAATTCTGTGTATTTGCAATTGGTGACTGAAATGAAATGTGGTTTTCGTACTGATTTTTGTGCCATATTTCAATAAAAAAAAAAAAAAAGGAAACCGATTAGAGGAATGTCAAATCTACAAAGCATGGGGGCAAAACATTGATCAAATATGCTTGCAAAAGGAGCACAAGATGCTGAAAAGACGTGGACAGTATAAGAGAAGGCTAGGAAATAATACATCTTTTCACTATTCACAACAGAAAAAAATGGTAAGGGACAATGATGTACTAAAAGTTCTTATCTGCATTCAACGTTACTGATCATGGGCACTAATATAAAACAGGCATGTCAGGTTCTGAACTTCAGGTCACCTCAGATGACCAGAAGTCCTATGCTTTTCTACTTGCATCTACCCTAGAAAGGGGCTTTTGCGGGACATTGCAGTCCTGCATTTCATTTAATGTATATATGAGGCGGTTAAAGGCTATCTTTCATAGGTGTGGACTGAAGTGCCATCAATATCTGATGACATTCCATTTCAGGTTTTAGTTCATGACAGATGTGATACAACTTGAAGCTTACTGGCAATTTTGTTTGAGCGAGATGGGCAGCTAAAGGACAATTCAGAGAAGCAAAATATAACCACAATGGACATCATGATCAAACCTACCAAGAGCGCCAACGGACTAGGGCTGGGGAAGAATGAGTTACCACTAACAAATAAAATGCTCCCACATTCTATTAGTGGGATGAGCAACCTTGGCGGTTCTTTTACATAATATTCCTAACAAAGGTGCCATTATTATAGCGGCTTATGTCACAGCACAGGACAGTTGGAGGATCTACACCCAGTTTTGTCTTCCAGGTGTGGAATTATTATTTCAATGCCCCTTATGGAAAATTTATTTTGTGCATGACTAAAAGGCTTGTACTACTATAGAACGATGGAGTTCTAATAACACGCCTCTCACTTTCAGTACATTATTCCCAGAATGCTCTTTCTGCATGTTGCTAGTGAGCTTGAATGTCTGTTCAATGTTGGCTGTGATGTACTTTAAATCTCTCCAGGGTCCTGGAAAACCCACCTTGCAGCGCTGGTTGGTATTCTAGATAGTAAAACAACTGTAGGCCTTTAACGAGAGTCCACCTATTGAATTTCAGATTTCTAGATTGCAGTTTAGAGTAGGGAGCTCACTATTTTGGTACCTAAGGTACTACTGAGTCTCCCATTATTTTGTGCTCACTGCATGGCAAAATCCATCCTCTTTGCTTCTCCTGAGACATTGTACAGTGGCCTATTGGAAACTGTGTGTCCTCCAATATATTTTTGTTATTATTTCTTGCCACAGAGATGCAAAAACTCACAGTAAAGCACAAGCATCCCAGTCAGTAAATTTAAACTGCATGTGCTGTGGTAACCAACTCACATTTTTATGGTGTGGTATCATCAGTGAAGAATGCACCTTCAGCTGAATTTCAATATTTGATTTTAAGATAGGTTTAATTTATAACTTTAACATCGATGTTGCTAATCTTTCGAATGATGCATGTGAAAATAATAAATTTGAAAAACAAACATGAACATTTTAGGTCTCTCCTACTTTAAATACGTCTGGGTGCAGGGAATTAAGTGCTAATATAAAGCATATAGTTTATCTGCTCCTGGTAATACAGTCATGCATTTATCTACAGATTAGCCACCATATAGAAATCGACAGCACAAGTTCCAACAAACACTGTCCTACTAATTAGCTGTGTATCAACCCCAAACTGGAGTACCCCCCTCCAAGCCTGAAGAGGGTTGTTCAGCTGCATCCCTAGTCATTTCTTTCCATTCGGTCTAGATAACTGCTCAGGGTGCCAATTAGTGAAAACTACTAAAGGTGTGGATCCCTGAAATCTGCACAGTGGAACAAGACCAGAACCACATTTCATGCAGAGCACTTAACTACTTCTAGAAATATTTGATCAATTCTGCACAAGTGATCAACAAGTCATTTCACCATCTGAATACCAAAATGTTCAGTTTTACCATTTTGACAGTGGTTCACATTTTGTGAACTATACCAAGTACACTGGTGAATGGTGTTTCAACAGCTGCCTGTCCTTCCTTTCCGAGGGGAGAGGCAAGTTATGGCACTACAAACTCATTCCCTCTCACAGTAGGGGCAGCAGCTCCTACACCATTATTTTGAAGGCTTTATAGTTTCCAGTTATTGCTGTTCAGTGTTTCAGAAGCAATGTAGAGGCTTTTTCTGTTTCCTGTTGCACAGTAATATATCAATCCTTTGGCCACTGTGCATTTTAGTTTCTCTGAAATCTCCCTATAATACATGGAAGCCTTCAATCCCTCTATAAATGTTCTCTAATGTTTTATTAGTCTGTTTGTGACATCAGTGGTCACCTGCTATAAGGAAATGATGTAGCTACCCAACTGAAATAAGTTATAACACTTCAATTCTCATGCCACAGCGCCTTCTGCCAGCACCAGCAGACAGTTTAAAAGGCAGGTCATGGAGCAGAATTAAAACTGCTGTTTGAACGATGAAAAATACAACCAGCTTTTCTGTTCTTCTAACTTTTTCTCTGTAAAGAACAATCATTGACTGTTTGCACGTCTATAGTTCAGAATATTAAAGGGCCTTTATCGAAATTTTATTGAAAAATATGGACTATTGCTATCTTTTAAATTTACTGCCATTAAACTGCATATATTACGTTGTTGCAATAAATTACGAGGGGCCAGATGTACTACCATTGGAAATTGCGACTCACAATTTGCGCTCGATTGCGAGTCGCAAATTGCGAGTCGCAATTTCCAATATACAACAGTGTCTGAGACACTGTTTGCGATTCTCAATGGGGTCGCAAATTCCATGCCTTATGCATATTAATGAGGCGGTCTCAATTTGCGACCCCATTGAGAATGGCAGGCCCTCCCAGGTATGATGGCCTGCTGGGCTCAGCAGACCTCCATGTCTGGGACTGCTTTTAAACAAAGCAGTTTTTTTTTTTTTTTTAAATGCAGCTCGTTTTCCTTGAAGGAAAACGGGATGCATTAAAAAAAAAAAAATGAAACGTTTTCGTTTCATTTTTTTAAGGGCAGGTAGTGGTCCCTGGGACCACTGCCTGCCCCTTAAAAATATTTTCCCCTGCATTTGCAAAAGGGAAGGGGTCCCCTGGGGACTCCTTCCCATTTGCAACTGCATCACCACCCTCTTGAAGCGGGCGGTAAATTGCGAGTGTTTTGCGAACCGCAATTGCGGTTGCAAAACATTCATACATAGGGCTGCGAGTCGCAATTAGGAAGGGACGCCCTTGGAACGCCCCTTCCTAATTGCGAGTCGCTAAACACTATTTTGCGAGTCGCAATTTTTTGCGACTCGCAAAATAGTATTAGTACTTGGCCCACAGGGATTTTGCATGCGCAAACAGGTCGCAAACCTGTTTACGCATGCACAATCCCGTCGTACATCTGGCCCTAAACGTGTATTGGTGTGGTTATTTTCACACTACAGGTTTCCCATTTAGTCTACTTATTTGCAACCACACTCTTTCATATGAAAGACTCTTTCAAATGTAGGCACAACACGCCAAGGACATAATCCTTTTGATGAGAGTACTGGTTACTATGTACTATGAGGAAAGAAATAACTTCCAACGTATGTTAAAATAGCGCAACCTTACAAAGGAAGGCAGTTTTTCAGCCTTCTCTATCAGGTCTAAAACTCATCAGTGACTTGAAATAGCTTTCTCTTGTGTAGTACAAAGTATTAAATCGCATAGGTTGTATAATCATTTTATTGTTTGATATAGCTCTGCTAACACAGGTTCTTTAGTCATGCTACAAAAATGCTCATATATATGTGTATATATATATATATATCAACGCTCCGGTTCCCATAAGAAACACTGCACTCACGGGGCCCGTTTGAAAATGCTTTATTTACAAGGACGCGTTTCGGCGTTCTGCCTTCCTCTGCTTGTATTTCAAAACCGGCACATCCTGTCGTGATGGCTTTTAACAGGTGAGTTCAATCTCAATTGATATGGCACATGAACATCAAAAGAGGACTCGGACCCGGCGTCTTTTTCCGTGATGAATTCTGGGATTTAGAGTCCATGAAAGTTGGTAGGGTTTTTTATATTGTGCATCTCATGCCTGTATGGCTCAATTGGGGTTGTAAATAAAGCCTCCCTGGGCATACCCTCCAAAGAATGTCACAATTGTTCTTTCATTGCGGCACAATGTTACCGTCCTCTTTATGTGCCCTATCAATCGTCCCAGCCATACCTCCTATGTGCCGTGGAATGCATCTTCTCTGGGGACCCCTCGTCCAACCACCGGGTCACGCTGCACTTGGCGCGGGAGCAGGTCAAATGGCCATAACTTCCTCAGGCATGATTCCTGTCGACATCTGTCGGCGTCAGTGCACTGGCTTCCTGATGGCGGTGCAATTGCCAATTATATCACAGCTCCAAAAGTCCACCTCGGCAATGTATGCACTCTTGTAGACGGGTGCAGTAGTATGGAGGTGGGTCCATAAGAAACACTGCACTCACGGGGCCCGTTTGAAAATGCTTTATTTACAAGGACACGTTTCGGCGTTCTGCCTTCCTCTGCTTGTATTTCAAAACCGGCACATCCTGTCGTGATGGCTTTTAACAGGTGAGTTCAATCTCAATTGATATGGCACATGAACATCAAAAGAGAACAATTGTGACATTCTTTGGAGGGTATGCCCAGGGAGGCTTTATTTACAACCCCAATTGAGCCATACAGGCATGAGATGCACGATATAAAAAAACCCTACCAACTTTCATGGACTCTAAATCCCAGAATTCATCACGGAAAAAGACGCCGGGTCCGAGTCCTCTTTTGATGTTCATGTGCCATATCAATTGAGATTGAACTCACCTGTTAAAAGCCATCACGACAGGATGTGCCGGTTTTGAAATACAAGCAGAGGAAGGCAGAACGCCGAAACGCGTCCTTGTAAATAAAGCATTTTCAAACGGGCCCCGTGAGTGCAGTGTTTCTTATGGGAACCGGAGCGTTGATATTTTGTATGGACCCACCTCCATACTACTGCACCCGTCTACAAGAGTGCATACATTGCCGAGGTGGACTTTTGGAGCTGTGATATATATATATATATATATAAATATAAATATAAATATATATTCTTGCTCCTGGGTCCCAACTTTTGCTGCCAAACTCCCCGGACGGGTGCTTACGTGAGGGTAGGATTCACGTAAAAATTAAAGCTCCAACAGATTACGTAGCACTCACGGGGTTTGCAAGTTCATACATTTTTTAATATCAGACGCGTTTAAGCAATATGCTTTACTCAGTGCTTAAAATTGGATGTGCATGGCACACTACATTGCGCTCTTTCAAGTAGTGACATCTCCATCCTCATTGGCTCATTCAAAGTCATGGCGAGCGACAAAGGACTGCCTGAATGTTCTTCCATTATAGTATGCTGTGTAAAACCAGAGAGTATCTTGGTACTTGTAGTTCATGCCGACTTGGATGTCTAACAATTTCTCATGTTTACCGATGTTTCAGTTTACACAGCTAATTACACTGCTTTTCAGTCTCTTATGCCCCTCAATAGCGCTGTGCACAGCAAACCCCTCGTCCAGCCGCTGGAGTGGTGTTGCCACCGTGAGTAATTAAGGAAACTGACATTCGGCAGCGCCAGCTCTACTGTTTTATTTTCAGAAGTTTATCACACAATTGACCAAGCACATAATTTGGTGAATGATACATGGACAAGTATTTACAAAATCGTGGCAGGCAGATATCAGACATTAGTCTTTTATGAATCTATTTGCAAATTTGCATGGAGTTGGTATTATTACGGAATTGTCTGCCAGAAGTGGGAATGAGTGTACATACAAACTTTTTTTATAAAATCAATGTGTTTGCTGCCAATAATGGATGTGAACTTTTTACATCAATAATAGCAAGACTGCTGATTCAAAACGAAAGAACTGTACTATACTGCATACGAGTGATTGCTGATAAAGAGGAATATGCCTTTAAATGACAAAATGACGTCGTAGAAAGCAACACCTGCTGGTAGTATTTAATAAGTCAAAGAGTACAAATGTAATCACGCTCATTCAGGTTGATAAAGGCTGCCAAAACAGCCGAAACGCGTTCCTAATAACTTTGAGCTTATGCTGCCAAATAAAAGAATATTCTACTTACTTCAGTGCGGGCTCGTTCTGAATGGAATGGAGGTGTTTTCGATGTAAAAGAGGCGCGCGTGGCATTCGCCTCTGACCTGCACCACCGGCGGTTTGGATGCAGCCAACAAAGCCACACCGAGGAGATATATATATATATATATATATATATATATATATCCTACTGGCAGTCGCCAGTAGGTAGTTATAGTTAGGACCAAGTTTCCATAGGAAAAGCGTTTTTTGATTTGCCAATATCTTTGGCGCCGTTTGATGAATCTTCAGGAAATTTTCAAAACTAATGCCCTGCTCCTGACTGGAAAGTTTTGGGGTGATTCGTCAAGCGGGGCCCGAGAAAAAAGGGGGGTCCCAAAAGCGTTTTCTCCATGTTAATTTACATAGGAAACTTTAGACAAAGCTACAGCCCGAACTGCTGAACAGAATTACACCAAATTTGGCAAAAGGAAGCTCTTGGTTCAGAAAGCGACCATTTTTTTAAATGGTGTAAATCCGTTCAGTAGTTCCTGAAATATTCCTATTTTAAAAATATATATATCTGGTGACCGCGGTGCATCCGCGAACCCTCCAGAGCATGAGCTTTATTCTGATTGGCTGACAACATTTCAAACCAGGAAGTGTTGGCAGCCATCTTGTGACTCGGTAGAACTGAGTCACAAGAAAAAAGGTAAAAAACAAGATAAGGGGGCAGGGTAGAAACACCCTGACCCCCTAGGCCTGGTCAGGGGGTCCAACAGGGACACCCAGGGCCAAAAAAAGCATTTTTGTTAAAAACATTTCAGTGAGATTCGCGAAGCGCGGTCTCCTGCGCTTCGTTTTAATAAGCCCCCGGGTGGGCCAGGTCCCGGGGGCAATGTGACAAATATATGCGGGGGCCGCGCGTGCCCCCGCAGCCCCCGGGGACCGCCACCTCCCCGGGGCTTTATTAATTATGCACGGGGGCACGCGGACCCCCGCAGCCCCGGAGACCGCCACCTCCCCGGGGCTTTCCTTAATTATGGACGGGGGGCACGCGGCCCCGCAGCCCCCGGGGACCGCCATCTCCCCGGGGCTTTATTAATTATGCACGGGGGGCACGCGGCCCCCCGCAGCCCCGGAGACCGCCACCTCCACGGGGCTTTCCTTAATTATGGACGGGGGGCCTCGTAGGCACCCTCAAGCCCCGGAGACTGCCACCTCCCCTGGGCTTTACTCAATTATGGGCGGGGGGCTCGCCAGCCCCCCCAAACCCTGGGGACTGCCACCTCCCCGGGGCTATTATAAATAGTAAGTGTGGGGGGTCTCAAGCCCCCCCCACACTGCCCCAGGGACCACCACCTCCCCGGGGCACACTATATGCCAATCCGGGGGTCCGATGTGGACCCCGGGCCCAGGGGAACACCACCTCCCTGGGGCTATGTTCCCGTTGGGATGGGGGCCCCTCCAGGAGCCCTCCTTGGCCCTGGGAACCGCCACCCCCGGGACATTGCAGTTGGCAATGACAGGGCTCCATGGAAACGAGAGCAGCAAAACTGCTCTCACTTCCATGAAGCGAAGCAAATTGCTTTTGGACAAGGGGAGCTGCATGTCAGCAGCTCCCCTTGTCCAAAAGAAATGCCGGCTCCCGCAGGAGGCGGGGAGCCGTCTGGGACCGCAGGGGCATTGGGGCTCCCCCGCGGTCCCCAATGTTGAGGCCAGGCCCCGGAGCCAAAAATGGTCTCGAGAGGGGGGCCGCGCGGCCCCCCTCCTTTAAAAGGAATGTTTTTTCAAAAAAAAAAAAAAATAGGTGGCTATGCCCCGGGGGATGGGGTCCCCGGGGCCGAAATCGGCCTCGGAGGGGGGGCCCCCTTCCCGTTTCTTAACAAAAAGAAAAAGGTCTCAGGCCCTGGGGGATGGGGTCCCCAGGGCCCAAAAATATTAAGAGAAGGGGTGCCACACAGCCCCCCATCTAACAATAAAAAATAAAAGAGAAACCAGCAACTCGCTGGAGGCCCCGCCCCCTCCCTGCACCACTCTGCAAATGCGCTGCCTGGCGCGTTTTGGGTTGGGGTATTAAGTCCCTTTGATTCCTAAGAGTCCTTAGGGGCCGACTAGCCCACCAGATACCTCCAGTAGGCCACACACAATGGGATTGCTCAGAGGTAGTCCGAGGCCACGCCCCTTTTTACACCACTCTGCAAACGCGCCTTTTGGCACACTGCTGGTGGGGCAATGAGGTCCTCTTGTGTCCTGAGGACCTCAGGTCTAAAGTGGACTTCATCCCCCAAGCAGCAGTGTGCCAGGAGGCGCGTTTGCAGAGTGGTGTAAAAAGGGGGCGTGGCCTCGGACCACTCTCAGCAATCCAGCTGTGTGGGGCTTACTAGAGACAACAGGTGGGCTAGTTGGCCCCCAGGGACCCTCTGTAGGCAAGGGGACTTCAACCCCCAACCAAGAGTGCGCCAGGAGGCGCGTTTGCAGAGTGGTGGATAAAGGGGGCATGTCCTGTTTCCACCTCTCAGCAATCCCACTATCTGGGGCATACTGGAGGTATCAGGTAGGCTAGTTTGCCCCTAGGGACCTCCAGCAGTGAAGGGGACTTTAATCCCCATCCAACAGCGCGCCAGGAAGCACATTTGCAGAGTGATGGGCAAAGGGGGCGTGGCCTGCTATGAAAACTTACCAATCCTGCTGTGTGGGACTTATTGTAGGTAATAGGAGGGGTAGTTGGCCCACAAGGTTGTCTTTGGGGGCCCAACTACCCCTCCGGTTACTTGCAGTAAGTCCCACACAGTAGGATTGCTAAGAGGTGTTCGGAGGCCACGCTCACCTTTCTCCACCACTATGCAAACGCGACTCCTGGCACAGTACTGGTTGGGGGATGAAGTCAACTTTACTCCTGAGGGACTTTGGGGGCCAAGTAGCCCTCCTGGTACCTCCTGTCAGTCCTACACAGTGGAATTGCTGAGCGCTGGTTTTATACGAGTGAAATGTCCAACTAACTATAACGTCCCTGAAACCTGTGGTTTTTTCAGTGAATTTCTAAGGTTTTTTAAATGCTAATTTCGAACTATAACGTCCCTGAAACCTATGTTTTTTTCAGTGAATATATATATATGGACAGGTGGCATAATTATCAGCAATTTCGCTATTCAGGAGCCCACTGAGGGTAAGAACAATGTGATGAATAATTGATGAGTGATGCAGAACCTACGAAGGAAAAATATTGTTGGAAAGGGGCATTTATAAATGGAAAGTACTACACATCCCAGCATGCAGCAAGAGAACTTACCTGAAATAAAAGCATGCTGGGACAATGCCTTTTCACTCTGCATGCTCATGGAAGATGCCCGTGATCAAGGGGCGGTGACCCCGAAACGCGTTGGGCTTTTGCACGAAATCTTGAATAAAAGGGATGCTGCTTGCCGTCACTAACCTGATCTAAGAGTGCTCGTTAAACAGGGGAGAAGTTGGATAACAAAATTAAACACGGCAATCCAGCCGGTAAGAAGCACCACCCAAATGAAAATGACGAAAGGGGCCACAGACACAGCACTAATTCGTGTCTGTTTTGGTATGAACAGGTGGCATAATTATCAGCAATTTCGCTATTCAGGAGCCCACTGAGGGTAAGAACAATGTGATGAATAATTGATGAGTGATGCAGAACCTACGAAGGAAAAATATTGTTGGAAAGGGGCATTTATAAATGGAAAGTACTACACATCCCAGCATGCAGCAAGAGAACGTACCTGAAATAAAAGCATGCTGGGACAATGCCTTTTTCACTCTGCATGCTCATGGAAGATGCCCGTGATCAAGGGGCGGTGACCCCGAAACGCGTTGGGCTTTTGCACGAAATCTTGAATAAAAGGGATGCTGCTTGCCGTCACTAACCTGATCTAAGAGTGCTCTTTAAACAGGGGAGAAGTTGGATAACAAAATTAAACACGGCAATCCAGCCGGTAAGAAGCACCACCCAAATGAAAATGACGAAAGGGGCCACAGACACAGCACTAATTCGTGTCTGTTTTGGTATGAACAGGTGGCATAATTATCAGCAATTTCGCTATTCAGGAGCCCACTGAGGGTAAGAACAATGTGATGAATAAGTGATGAGTGATGCAGAACCTACGAAGGAAAAATATTGTTGGAAAGGGGCATTTATAAATGGAAAGTACTACACATCCCAGCATGCAGCAAGAGAACTTACCTGAAATAAAAGCATGCTGGGACAATGCCTTTTTCACTCTGCATGCTCATGGAAGATGCCCGTGATCAAGGGGCGGTGACCCCGAAACGCGTTGGGCTTTTGCACGAAATCTTGAATAAAAGGGATGCTGCTTGCCGTCACTAACCTGATCTAAGAGTGCTATTTAAACAGGGGAGAAGTTGGATAACAAAATTAAACACGGCAATCCAGCCGGTAAGAAGCACCACCCAAATGAAAATGACGAAAGGGGCCACAGACACAGCACTAATTCGTGTCTGTTTTGGTATGAACAGGTGGCATAATTATCAGCAATTTCGCTATTCAGGAGCCCACTGAGGGTAAGAACAATGTGATGAATAATTGATGAGTGATGCAGAACCTACGAAGGAAAAATATTGTTGGAAAGGGGCATTTATAAATGGAAAGTACTACACATCCCAGCATGCAGCAAGAGAACTTACCTGAAATAAAAGCATGCTGGGACAATGCCTTTTTCACTCTGCATGCTCATGGAAGATGCCCGTGATCAAGGGGCGGTGACCCCGAAACGCGTTGGGCTTTTGCACGAAATCTTGAATAAAAGGGATGCTGCTTGCCGTCACTAACCTGATCTAAGAGTGCTCTTTAAACAGGGGAGAAGTTGGATAACAAAAATATATATATATATATCTATAAGAGAGAGAATGCCCCTTTAAGTTTTGTTACGAGGGAAAAGAAATTGTTGTAGGACTGCGAAACAGTGCTCAAATCTAAAAATAAATATAAATGCCAAGCTACAAACCTTTTTTTTAGGAGCCTATGACTGGGACTACCAGGCCTTGAATCAATCTTCACTCTTTCAGGTATTTTTCATGCTTTCTAAATCTGATACTGTTTTCATACCTTTCTTGTCCTTGCTATGGTCTGGCTTGACAGCGCAGCAGTCACCAGACAATTACGTGCGAATCACCAGGAGAGGGGCTTTGGCTCTGCCCCCATGTCGAGATTTGATTGAGCAGACAGTGTGTATTTCCTCCTAAAGAGCGCTTGTATTGCACTACTACCAGTTGTTGGAGGGTTGCATGAGATTTGCAGTCCCATGGTTTAGTATTTTGTTTCATCCCCACACCCAACCCAACAGCAGACCACATCCACCCCATGATGCCCAGAGTTCGATGTCCTGGAAAGAAGATTTTTTAGCAGTTTTATAAAGCACAAAGTCATCCGAAGGTATTAGACTACTTGCATTACACAAGGTATCTTTCATTTTTTTTTTATACATGGTGATATTAAGTGATTTACCCAGAATCACAGGAGGTTGAGCCAATGATGAGCCTCAAACCTGGTCCCCAGTTCCAAAGTCGGCAGCTCTGGCCTCTAATACCACAACCTCTCCCCTGCTCTCTTTCTCAATTATATTAGCGCTTGTCTCCGGCCCTACCTCCTAAGAGGGGTATGGATGCTAGAAGAAGCCGTCATGGGTCGACATCCACAGAAATTGGACTTTAAGGGGGGCTAGAACTAGCTGTTCAGCTAAAAGGAAGCTGTGCTGTTCCAGCCGTCCACCCCACTCAAGATGAAGAGGGGAGTCTGCCCCTAGTGCATCTCCTCCATGTTCTGAGGGCTGCACCACTTCTGGTGCCCGGGTGCTAAGGGTTGCTCCATTGGGGCTATCACTATTTGCCATCTTATAGCTGTTATCTCTGGTAAAGACCCGTGTTTGCTGCTCTAGCTTGTAGTGTGCGCACTTCAGAGTGACACAGAGGGGCCAGGTTTCCACAACACTGTCAAAGTAAACTACCTCCGGGAAAAAGATATGGCCCTGAATGATGACCTACCCACTGCCACAGAAGCTCAGTCTCCTGCACGTAGTGCTTCCAGCTCAGGGCATCATCTCAGGTGATCTTCAGCCCATAATGCTTTATGAGAAGCATATACACAGAGGTTTGCACGGATTTGGTTGTGAGGTTGATCGACTGTTCTGCTCGGCCACTTGGCGAAGCACGGTTCCTTATGGCTCCATTGGAAATAAAAAATGTTTTAACAGTGGTGTGGAGAACATGAGCTTTCTACACTGGACAATGCACACTTGTGGTGTACCGAGTGTCACGTGACCGGGTACAAGATGAGGAAATGCCCCTAGTCCTAGTATGCTGCATAAAAAGAAAAATTTATCCCGAAACGTGGTGAAATAGGCACGATATCTCCCGAGTCTCAGTGGCACTGCCCCTGCTGCCCTATTGATAACTACACTCATGGTGCACGCTTGTGAAACGAAGCTAGGATGAGCAGCGCAACAAAGTGACAAAATGGCAGCATGGGGCCCCAGTCACAGCCATCACCTGGTTAAAATTCTCCCTGAGAAAGCAGTGTGCAACAACGCGAAGCACCCTTCCACGTATGGGCCAAAAGAGGAGGATGCTAAAAGCTGAACGTACAAGGCTTGGCATCACAAAGAATTACACTCATTTTGTTTGGCTGATATTCCGATATCTATCTCTTTCTGTGTTATTGAGGATGCCAGCTTGCCAAGCACCTGTAGCCATGAAAAATCCCTCGTCTGGGATACCTCGATAGTGCTCTAACTCACTGGATGTTCAGGCATGACGATAGTGTTCCCCGACGGCCAGATGAGGCTGGGCCTCCTCCATCCTTTAGTCTGAGAAGGTGGGCTTTTCATAGAATAACTGTAGCCACTAATGGGTCATGTAAGTTTAGAGATCTGTGCCCAAATTGCAGGTGACATGGTTGTGTCCCAGAAGGGACACAGCTAGGTCTGCATTAAACTGCATACATGTGAAGGCAAACGTTTTATGCAAATTGTATTGTAATAGAGGCAAAAATATTGTCTTCTTAGAAGTGTTTTTTTAAATTGATGTTCTTACTCTGTCATGGAACGTCATTGTTAGACCGGTCATCCTTAGGGTGGTCTTTCTCCAGACCTTTTGCCTTTTACCTCTTGGTGACATTGGTTTATACCTGATTGGCCAGTTTGATTTGCTAGTAAGTCTCTTGTAAAGTGGTATTACATATAACCAAAGCCTGTAAGTCAGATGCTACTAGTGGGTCTGCAGCGCTGATTGTGCCAACCACATAAGTAGCCTTTCAAGCCTGCCACTGCATGGCCTGTGGGTGCAGTTTACTGCGACTTCAACTTGGCATTTCAACTTGGCATTTCATGCTACTTGCCAAGCCTTAAACCCCCAATCTATTACATATTAGTCACCCCTAAGGTAGGCCCTAAGTAATGATAAGGGCAGGCTGCCATGTAAATAAAAGGTAGGACCTGTGTGTTTAATCTTTACATGTCCTGGCAGTGACAAACTCCCAAATTTGTTTTTCACTACTGTGAGGCCTACCTCTGTCATAGGCTAGCATCGGGAATTCTTTAATACAATTTTAAGCTGCAATTACTGATCAGGGAGGAGTAGCTTTTTCATGTTTCATATCTTTGGAATGGTAATAATAAATCCTCCTCAATGGTGAAGTTGGATTTAAAATTACTGTTTTAGAAATGCCACTTTTAGAAACTCGACATTTCTCTGCACTTACTGCTCTGTGTGCTTGACAGCTTGTATCCAATACACGTCTGGGGTGGGCGATAGCTACACTTTGTGCATTCCTTCGAGACAGCCGCAACACAGGAAGGCTAGGTTTCTCTGAGTACCCATCTACATACATCTGCATTCTGATAGCCTAGCCTGGGCAGGATGGAAGGGGGGCTACCATTTCTCTTGACTAGGCAGGTCTTGTCCCCACACAAATGACTGATTACCCCCTAAAGATAGCCTGGCATACAGGACTGGGTTGAAAAGGATACTTGTGCACTTCAGAGAGCTGCTTTGAAGTCACCTCCACATCAAAGGCACTTCTGGGTATAAGTACTGGGTTCTCTGACATCCTAAATTCAGACACTACTGGACTTGTAACTGAAGCTCTGCCAGAAGAACTGCTGTGCTGCTTAAAGGACTCAACTGGACTGCTGATCTGGAAGGCCTGCTTGTCTGTGTGTTGCCCTGCTGCCTGTTGTGTTGCCCTGCTGCCTGTTGTTTACACTGCAACATGGATTTCAATGCATCTCCTGTCTGCGTGTAGCAGAACCGGCACATCGACATGGTTGCAGGAGTAAAATCAGAGCATCGTCTCGGAACCAGCGCTTTGCCTCTAGAGATCGACGCATCGAACAGCATATCATCGCTTTGTGAGATCGATGCATCCCTTCGACTGCGTGGCAGAATCCGGTGCATCGCTCGATGCCTCTCGACTCCAGCTCCCATCTTGGGAACTGACACATCACCTTCACTGTGTGGAGAAGAGCGACGCATCCTGCAAGACTCGACATCGACGCATCTCGCTGTTTGCAACCAGGAAAGGTACTTTGTTCACTACGGCCTGCATGGGTCTTGTAGCCGGAACTTTCACTTTGCCCCAATCTAGTGCTACTTGCTTCTAAGCGCTGTACTGCATTTATTCCTTTAAAAATCCATATCTCAACTTCTATACATTGGATTTTTGTTGTTTTGGTCTGGTTTTGTTTGAAACATTATATGTAAAACCTGTGTGGAGTCTTTTGTGATGTATTCATTGTGTTACTGTGTGTGTTGCTCAAATACTTTGCACAGTGCCTCTTTAGATATGCCTGACTGCTCTGTGCCAAGCTACCAGAGGGTGAGCACAGGTTATCTTTTAGTGTATATATAGCTTACCCTGAGTGGTGGTTCCTGTCTGGCCTGGGTGCATACCTCAACCAACCAGGAGTCCCATTTCTAAAAGTCATCATGTTTGCTTTTGTTTTGTTTAAAAGAGCTTCAACTCCAGCTTCTTGTACAGTACCCTTTCACAGACCCTACTCAAGCCCCCAGCTTGCGTACACAAATATCTGCGCTCATGTCCCTATAAGTTGCAACTCTTTCCTTTAACCTCACCATGTCTTAATCTTTCTTGTGTATCTGCTCAATCTTTCGGTTTATTTCTTCCTAGCTCACTCTTCGCTACCTTTTTGGTTTAAGGCTTCAAACATCCTATCGCTTGCTGGTTCGTTCTTCAATCCTGCTATCTCTGCCTTAACCACTCACTGAAAACAAATCGTAATTTTGCATTGGCAGGTGTGACTTAGTTTCTCCTGCTTATAAACATATGAAGGCTTCAAGGTTTTTTTATGCTTCCATTTTGACAAATGTTTGACTACTGAACATCCACAGGGAATACTCCCCAGGCAACTGTTAGAATAGAATCAATCAATAAATCAATGTTCATCTCTCCCTGTTTATAAATGCAGTTTGTAGCATCTAGAGAAGCAGTATGCATCCTTCGCCCATCCCTCAACCCTACAATGCACAGCACTTAAGCCCCAATAAAAAGCAGGCAGACTGAAATACCACCCACAATTTTTTGCAAGCTTCACCTTTTGATCCAAGGTGTTGCAGGTCAATTCCTCCTAGAAACTTTAATCTTCTGCCATTTTGAGATGTCCTGATAGGAAACAAACCTTCTTTCTGATGACTGCATGGCCTACAAAGCATTACCACAATTTATTAAACACCGGGAATTGCATTTCATATCATATCTTGGGGCGCTCGCATGTTTTGAATCTTAGGAATATGATACCTTATAATGGTCCCACCTGTTTTAGGATTGGTTCTGTATTGTCCATGTACCATGACCATAAGGTGAAATGTGTTATTAAGGTTTAAACTCTGTCCCACTCTCAGTCATAGTCCTTTTCAAGGAACCTCCCTGCCGGTCCTCTAAATGCAGGTCATGGTACAATAGCTCATGCTACACCAGTTAATGGATTTGGTATTGTGTAGTGGAGCACTCAATTGTATTGAAACGTAAATAAACTATCCTACTAAGATGGCACCTATTTTGTGACTGAATATCCATTCTCCACATGGCACTGATCATTCTTTTGATACATTTCCTCAGTAAGTCCTGCAAATAAGGGTCAGCAACCTTCCTTATCCGTAAATGTTAAACATTTTCATAAATCATGATGAAGCGCTCTCTTTGCAGTTCACTGCCCACATCCTAGTGTTACATGAATCGGTTCGAATACCTGTTGAACTATATCTACAGATGCTTTATTAATCAGCAAATGCATGTTTTTCCATAGCCAAGAATTTTAAAGTACTCCAGTCTGTTTATGTGGTGTTGTTTTGTAGTGTTAAGGTGACCGTAAAACATTTACGTCTAATACTCCAAAGATAGTGGGTCTGAGTGACATTGGCATCACTGATGGGATGAAGAGATATGGGGACCTCAGTTGGGATATTTTTCGGGAAACTAAAAGCTATAATCGATGCATGTATTATTCGTCTAGCAGAGCTCCTAACCTCCTTCGGATGGGCTACTTTGGAATTGACCGCCCAAGGTTCTCTGCCTACTACTAGGATGTCAGTTTATATGCCCTTGGCTACTCTATCCCCAGCCCCCTCCCAACCTCCTAATTCTATCTCTGCTAATCCTGCACACCCCCTACACAACGTGCATTGCACAGAACCCCACTACTGCTTCATAAGATTGGGGGGGCCCCGTGAAGTTCCAGCCCATAGGCCAGCCCGGTTGCATGAGTTGCAGCCTTCTGAACGTGAACCCCAACCAAGGCTGTTCTCTCTGGCGTGCAACCTCCCTACACTCTCTTACCGGAAGCATGCCCCTATGTGGTTATCATGGCCAACGTTCTAGCTTTAGCCACTAATAATATGGAATTGCCCACACAGCTTAAAAATAAGGTGTTCCGCTGGCTTGTCAAACATACTGAGTTCAACACTGTAGAATAAGGAAACATCTTACTTACAAGGAGGGTAGAGTGGGTGGGACCCATGCCCAAGATATTTAGTGGTCAATGTATGATTATAAACTTTAAACACCCAGTTTTAGTCTGCCGCCTCCTGACGCAAAATCCACATGGTCAGGATTTGAGGGAGCATATTAAACAATAGCCTCTAGGGTTTTTTTTAAAATAAATAAAAAAAACATTTGCATAGTGGGACCATTATTGGCCTTCCAAACAATCAGTCTATTTCAACTCCACTCCCTGGAACCAAATTGCTGGCTAACAATCATTTGTTCCCCTTTCCAACATAAATGGCTTGTGATTGACAACACCAGGGAGACCTGAAGCTGGCTGGGTTAGATTCTGCGAACACGGGTGTTTCATAGAGGATGACACTTCCCAGGTCTGACCTTCACCCAACTCCAATTAACTTTATTTGTTGGAACACTTCTGATATCAATTCCAAGTTGTCGGACGATGGCTTAATTGTTCATATGCAAAATGTCAACATTATCATGTTGCAGGAAACCTGGGCCACTGAGGATATTGTTTGGGATGGCTACTTTAGTTACTGTGTTCCTGCCACCCCTCCAACTCTGGAAGAGCCTGTGGGGGCAGAGTAACCTTATTCCACAACATCTTTTGACTACAAGATTGTGCCTGTTGAGCTTGCACACTCCGGAATCCAGATTTTCTGGATGTACCTTAATAACATTTTAATTTTTATCATGTTAATTTTTATAATGCTGTACACTCACATGCCAAAGTTGTAGTATTGACATCCTATTCTTTGCAATCAGATGATATTTTGTATCATGAAGAGCTATAACATTATCTTAGGGGGGATATTAATGCAAAGTTAGGGAATAGTTTCTATCTTTTGGATTCCTTCCAGCTTGAGGACTCAGTGTTTTTCATGAGAGTGATGGACGGCAGGAGCGACCGGCTGTTTGGTACACTATCGGGTTTTGACCTCTGTAGTACCGCTGTGGGGGACCAAGGCAACCAATTGACCACCTTTATTGGCAGTGCCCTACAACCTTATTGAGTCCCCAAATCAAGACCAAGTCCAGAGAAGGGGATTTAGGCAAAGCAGCAAGTACCAGGTGATCGCCCATATTGCATCCCCTTTTGAAAGAAAATAATGGTAAATCTTTGGAAATGCCAGTAGACCGAATCAAAGGCCAGTGCTTTTTGATAATTTTGGTAATGGCATTACTCTGTGTGCCAAAAGTGGTCATACAGGGAATCCTATCCATTGGTTGTTTGACAGAAGGTGTAAGTAAAAGATCATGATGGTTATACCAGGCTTGTTTTAACAATCTTTTGACTAGTCGTAGAGGGTAGCCACGGTGCTCCAATTTCTTGGCTAAGATATTCGCTTCATGGAAGTAATCCTTTCTAAACTTACAATTTCGTTGGATCTGGAGGAATACTTTTTACTACTATTTTTATTTTCAGTTTTGAAATGGCTGTATCTGTAGCCAGACTTAAGACTTACTAATTTCTATTGTCTGGGAATTTTTCATTTTTTTGCATATTAATAATTGATATATACTTTATTACTACTATTTTTATTTTTATTTTCGGTTTTGAAATAGCTGTGTCTGTAGCCCGACTTATGGATTTATGCCTTCCCCCCTTCTTTACATGGTTGGTGTTTGGTTTTTGAAAATAGATACTACTAAGTAAATTTTAACTTTGGTTGGTTTTTATTTGGACTTCTATGCATGATATCTCTTGCATTGTGTTATGCTCCCATTCACTGAGGCAGTAGTTTTTGGTTGTTGTACCCGCTTATAATTAGCCTTTTACTTTATTTCAGATTCATTTCTTTGGATGCTCCCTTAAATATGTATTTGTCCTGATGATGACCTTAAAATAATATAGGTTGAAACGTCATCGACGCCTACCCTTGGCTTACAGTTATAAGGAAGCATTGACTGCCATTTTCTGTTCTTGTTATTTGTTGGACTTATTCTTGTTTCAAAATTGTGTTTCCTTTTTGCCATCGTTTTTTGTCTTACACTGTATATTATGTTATGAATTATGTTTTTTGTGTTATGTGAGCACCATGTTTTTGAAACTGTCTTTTCATATCTTGTTATTGTAGTAAAGAACATATTTTTGTAATAATTTTTTGTGTTGGGTACCCTTTTAAGATCTCTTTGTCCTAATTTTTTGTCCCGATTTTCTTGTTCTGATGTTTTCATGTGATTAAGTTGTATGTATTGTTGATTGCAAATTTATTATATTTTTTTCTATATATATTTTTCTCGAACCATTGTAGCTCTAATATTATTTAGTCTGTAAGCACTCTGTTCTTTAATGGGTTTCTCCTACTGCAGGCACGATGTGCTTTCCTCGCCATGCCCGCTTTCAAGCAGTCCCAGACTTTGTATGTGCGTGCAGCGACGACACACTAAACTGGCTGTCACAAGCATCGGGCGCACGGACTGGAAAGCATGCTACGCTCACTGACTTTGTAAAACTGCACAGCTTAATACGTTAATTGGAGTGGGTTCTCAGCATGTGGTTTTGATTCATTGGCCTGTGTTTGTGCTCTGCTATGCTATCCTGCAGCCCAGCTCGTGATTTCCAGGATCAGCCTGAAGTCACAATACGAGTTGCTAGCTCCAGCATCGGGCTAGAGTATCGCGTCTGCTTCACCTCCAGAAGAGTTGTCCCCTGGGTCCAGAGAGGGATATTCCCCCCCCAGGCAGATTCCGGTGCCGAGATGTTATAGTTTGTGGACTGCTTTCAACAGGTATGGAGTATATCAGGAGATTGCGTTGTGAAATTACAAATGTGTACGTTAGTTGCAACTGAATGACTCGAATACAAGATCCTTCTTCTGCAGGGCCTTCATTGGTTTGCAGTGTTTATAGAGCCTCGCCCGCTACCGTCTCATCGAGCGCTATAAGTCCTTCTCACAGTTACTGTTAAGGCTGCATATATGAAAGTAATACACTACTTGTATGTCGGAAGCAGTGGCGTAACGCAAAATGATGAGTCCCCCTGCAGCATTTGAGGAGGGGCCCGAGTCTGCGATATCTGACAGATGTACATTGTTCTTAAGCTGAAAGGGAACAGGGACTGCAGGGGCCTGCATTATGCCCCTGGTCGGAATCTATAATGAAGGTACACTGGAGAGTTGAGGATGGTGTACAATTGCACCCTTTGCTGATGCATTAAAACGTCTCACTCTCTGTTGCCCTGGAGCAGCGTCAGTTTCTGGTATATCGAGACTGTAATGACGTTGACATTTAGGACTAGTTTCTGGATATATAAGTTCTCTTAGCCATAAATGTTATGGGTGTGAGTCATGTGCTCGGGCACTGTAGGATTTCCAAGGCAGATTTAACTTAGGTCTCCTTTTAATGCACAGGTTAACTCTGTTGCCTTGCCGTGTACCAATAGTTGCTTTCGTTGCTAAATTAATGGACAGGGTGTTGTAGTGGTCCACTTTTTATAATAATGCAATGCATAGAAGTTCTGTTGTGTTGTCTGGTTGGTGATAATGAGTTTTTTAACTTTCTATAATAGAAATTGGTAGTGGGCTTTGTTGGACGCTGCAATGATTTAGGGTGGAAACAATAAAATTATTCGAATATTGTGTATGTGTTTCTGGCCTTGTTAATGGGTGCCGATACTTGGCAAACACACAATGTCTCCACGCGAAGGGTAGCAGCTGTAAGTCATATTTCAGTTTTAATCCTTTTTACCACAGGCAGCTTTTTTGGATTTGAAGCAATCAGTGTGACTTGATTGTTGTATTTTCTTGTAACTTTATTTTATGGGATAATATTGGCTTAAGAACATTGTAGTAAAGCTGCATCAGAGCTTTGGGGGTCCCCTCATTTGTTTGATTAGACCCATTTCAGAGGTATCTGAAGTCAGTTTCTGAGATCCTTGGCGCTTTAGGAGTATAGAGCAAGCAGTTGTGTGAGTGTGGGAAGGGGGAACCGATAGTGCTGCAGTTATAACACTGCAACACTCACAGGGAAAGCAAGGGGATCAGACCCTAACACTTCTTGGTGCTCTTCCTGCATCAGATCTACTGGGATAACTTCCATGACACACGTGGAGGGCGGTGGACCACCACAAAACAAATGAGGTAATAGGGACAGGAGAGGTTACATATGCGAGACCTATCGCATTGCAAATGCTTGTTTTTTTTGCTCCCTCCAATTTCCCCTGTGACCTGCTGCTCTTCCCCTTCACATTCCCACCAACGCCCACGCTCTCCATGTTGCTTCCGCCACTCCCTGGATTATCTGTCGCTTTCCACAGCTCTCCCTGACCAGGTCGGCTTTTTTTATTAATACCTTCAATGCTGCCTCACCCTTCCCTAAGCACTGCCACTCCTAGGCGGTGTTGCCTTGCTCCCCCACTGCCTCCTGTGCTTTGGTTGTTCTTATGCCCCTGCCTCTCCCTACAATTTTTTTTTATATAATAATTTTTAGGTCTCGCCTAGGCAGCGCTTGCGCTGTCTCGTTGAGACATGCAGTATACACTATAGCGTGGAAGCTCCGCCCACTCTCCGCCCATCATTTTTATTGGCATTTGTCTTAAATGCTGCCTTCCGATTGGTTGTAGGTTTGTTAGTCCCTCCTTATGATGGACATGGCTTCATTTGTGTCCTTCCATGGCTACTGGCCCCTTTACTGCAGACTACTTTCTTCCCATGCCTCCCCCCCTCCCTCCCACAGTCTGATGCCTTCTCGCCTCCCCTCCCCCCCTTCGTGATATTTCGCCTGCACGCATTCCCATTTGCAACGCAATAGGTCTCGCGTAAATGCGAGTCCTATTGCATTGCCAATGCTTGTTTACTTTTAGGAGGGCTCGGCACCTGCAATTTGCCACTGGGGAAGTCCTTTCCGAAAATGCGCTTTTGTGCACCTTTTACAGTTTTTTACATTTAAATGCTCCAAGATGGGCGTCCTTCTTCCTGGTATGGCAAATTTAACATAAATGGTCGCTACATCATGACATATGCATACGTATATGTGGTGTCCCTTACATACACCCGCCTACATCATTGCCCTGCGGTCAAAATGGGCACTGCATCATTATGTATGTACGAGAAATGCACGTGCAAAGGTCATCACACCCGGTTTACAACTTTTTAAATTTAAACACTATATAAGAGAAAAGAATGAAGCCAGATCCCTGACTTGTGATCCTTAAGAGCTGTTCTCGTGTACACAGAGCGCTAAAAACGCCTTCACTAAAATGTTCCGTATAAGATAAAGACAATGTAACTTGGGCCACCTGTAATCTTAATGCGAAAAGAGGATCAGTAAAAGTCATATGTAAACCACATGCTTCTCTGCACATATGATATTATGCTGCATCTTTCAAGAGCACCTGGAGGTGACCAAGTTATGCAGTGTGCAAAAGGATAAATAAACAGCAGGTGCAAGAAGTGTTGTGCCTTCCATCGGTTTGCTTGGTGGAACCTTCAAGTATAAATTGTTTCAGTCTCATCCCTGATTCGAAGGATCAAACATTTATTTTTATACCAATGAGCACTGTCAGTAAATCTTAAAACGGTCCAACTTTAATGGCATGCAAAACATGAAGACTTCTCAATTAACTCGGCAGTTAAGTAAAATATAAAACGTGAGGTCTGAAGTGATTGGGGGAGCTGGTATTGCAGTCAGTAAATAGACTTAAAAATAGTGATTAGAGGGAGGAATATTGGTACTGTGCACATATCACAAAAACTGCTGTGTACTCGGTTATGCACGTCATTTCATCTCTTTCTTAATTTGAGTTTTTGCCCATCATCATGCGGGTGGTTTGCATTTGGAGTCTACTTATGTGGGCAATGTCAGTTATGCTAAACGGCCATGTGTAAATTTCATGGATACATTCATTTCTGGAGAACGTCACCTAGTACCATTTCTTTTACTCCCTTGTAAAACCCTTAATTTTCTAATTTTAACCATCTTTAGACTTGGAGGTAGTTCACCTACCAACTCATTCAGATTATCACATGATTGTTCTTTAACGCCATGAATTAAGTATGAGACATTGTCATTAACTATGATCAGCAAGTTTTGTGTTTGAGGCCTTCTCAAGGCCATTTCAATCTTCCATCCTTCTGGGGTTGATATGTTAATTAACATAACATTGAGTAAACATAAGACAATTTATAGTCAGGAAAAAAGTAAAGTGCCTTGCATAATGTTACATAAAAAACTAAGACGTATGCCTAATGTACTGTACTTGTTTGACGTTAAACAATATAAGTATCGGCAATGCCAACAGTTTTGGATTTCATGTGCAAAGCAGTGTTTGCACATTAGAGCGAGACACTTAGGAGGACGTTGCAGATGCAGACAGAGAGGGCTATTGTAAAGTAGTCCCTCAAGCAATGCAATTCAAGCACTTTGGTAAGGGAAGGACATACCTAATAACCAATAGCATAAAGGCGAGAAATAATTATTAATCCACTGGGCTGAGTCAGGGAATAACTGCGAAAGTCTCAAGCCAATGGCTGAAAAAGGCTGGATGAAGAAAGAAAATAGCTGAAAAGGGCACCGCTCTGTGTATAATTTTTGCAACAGGTCCATTTGACAACTGTACCTAATAAAGGAACGGCAAGTGCAACATGCCTGCAATCAGTGGTCGAAGTGGTGGGCTTCTGAGGGGCATGGTGCGCCCATACTTTTTTAATTTTAGAAAAACAGTTCCCCTACTTTTTGTGAAAAGAAAACTGTCCTGGGACGCTTAGTTCCGACTGTTGAAAAGTTTCAACTGCAGTGTAAGGCAGGGAGTCTCCTGTGTGCCCCGAAGAAATATAAATGTGTGCAACTGGTCAATTTGCATACGTAAAGGGTGCTTGGAAGGCATTATTGGCTTTAACTGATGGAATCCCTTGAAGCTTCCTGATTACATTTATCCTTTTTTGAGAGGTATTGTAAGGGAGCTACCAGCTAAGCTGGAAATGTGTTCTTTTAAAAGACATAAAATATTTTTGCACTACGTACAGTCTGGGTATTACTAAGATCTATATTTTGGAGGCCCTTATTTTATCTTAAACCTTTTTTGCGCATTTTGTAGCAGCCTATCCTATACTGTGTGTAATGCAAGTTTCAAATAATGACTTACATGTTCATAGTGCTTTCTGTCAAAGACTGGGACCTTGTAGCACTAAACATACATAAGTCACTATTCTCCACTGCACCAACCAGGATTCAATTCTGTGGTTCTCTAGTGCAGTGTATTAACTAATAGAGGTTTCATAATGGACGATAGTGCATTTCCCACCGATTAACACAACTTGCATTTAATTTTCATTTAAGAAGTGCATTATTTTAAATGTAGTTACCTGAAGATGACAGACCGAAAAAGTTACAGAATATTTAGTTTTTTTAGAAACACTGTTGGGATCTTGTGTCACCTGCATTCTTTTCCTTGTGTTCCCTGCGTGGAACATAGAATGCTGCAGTTCTGGCAGTTGCTGCCGGGAAGCTGCGGAGACCAGATGTAATAAAGGAGAAGACTGGAAACCTACCTGCTGTATGTCTTCCTTTCATTGGCGACGACGAGTTGTCTGGTCCCCAGCTTTCCCTCCGTTTGCTGCTGGAGAGGGTTGGCGATGTTTTGGCCGCCCCTGCTGGTTCCAGTGGTGAGGACCGGTTTGGCGTCTCTGGGGTCGACCCAGTGAAGAGCTCTGATGCTAGTTGTCTTCGCTGGTCAAGCTGCGCTTTCCCGGAGGTTTGCGGTGAGGTTTTTCCTCTTTTTCGGGCCAGTTCAGGTCTCGACTGCGAGGGGGACTGTTTGCGCAGGCGCGAGCAGGCGCGCGTCACTCTGTCGTTCTCGGTCCTTGTTGTCGTGACGACCGGCGCGCGTGTCGGCGCGCGTCACGCTATTGTGGGAAATTGAGTGCGAATCAGCGTTGGCATAGCAACCAGCGCGCATACCAGCCCCTTTTGTTGTACTCAGTTAAGGGCTTTACTTAATGTAGTGACAACCGGCGCGCAGACCGGCGCGCGTCACTTTTCATACTCAACTTGTGTTGTGGCAACTTCCTCGTGACAATCTTTAAGTGACTTTTGTATTTAACATAAAGCTGGATTGGATGTGAAGCTCCATGCCGAATGGAGAAAGAAAAAAAAAAAAGTATACATACTGCTTAAGCTAATCCAAGCAGTTTAATGTGTTACACCTGCATGTGCTTATTTATAACGGTGACATGCATTGATGTACTTATTTTTTTTTTCTCTTTTTCTTCTTAATTACATGGTGGCACTAAAATACGTGGCAGTTCAGAAAATACCAGGCAGTTAATAAATACACCTTTAATACTAAAATACGTGACATAATCTGCAAGTTAACCACTTATTTGTGGTGATCTTCGTGGCAGCAACTCACCCACGCACAGTCAGCAGATGGATCACATAATGGCACCACCTCCCTTTTTGCAGTCACCTGGTACTCCTCCTATTATTTGGCAGCAATGGAAGGAGACATTTGAAGCCTATCTTGAGGCGATTGAAGGGGACACTTTTATTTCAAAGAAAAAGAAAGCCTTACTTGCATATAATTTGGGCGCAGAGGGCAGGACCATTTTAAAGACTTTACCTCTAGAAATTGTAAGAACATGTGTCAGTAGTGGTGAGGAAGGGGACTCCTTAATTGTAGACGACTACGCCTCACTTATTAAAACTCTGGATAAAAGATTTAATCCCAAGAGGAACATTGTACTGGAGCGCCACAAATTTTTGCAACGTGCTCAGATTCCTGGTGAATCAATTGATGATTTTGTAGCGGCTCTCAGAACTTTAGCTGTCACTTGTAATTACAGAGAGTTTAGAGACGAAATAATCCGTGATCAGTTAATTGAGCGCACCTGCAATAAAAAGATTCAGGAAAAGCTTTTAGCTTCAGAAGATCCTGATCTAGAAACTGCTCTCATTTTAGCCAGAAGTATTGAGCATTCCCAACTATGCATGAAAGAGAACAGTGGGTCTGCGTCCAACGAGGTTAAGTTAGTCAGTATTAAACCTACAAGTAAACCTACAAAAGGAACTAATACAAATGTATCTAACAGTTCTTCATCTGCATCCAGTTTGCCCAAGTTGAAATCTGAAAGACCTGAAAAACCTGACCTCTGATGTTACCGATGTGGGAGCAGATCTCATCTGGGAAATTTTTAATTTTGCTTTGCTATTAATCAAACTTGCTTCAAATGTGGTAAGAAAGGACATTTGGCACGTATGTGCAAAGCTACCATTGCACATAGGGTACAGTCAAGAACTGTGAAGGCTATTGACGTATGTTGACTCCGTGAATGAAAATGAAAGTTATGAATTATTAATGTTGTCTTCTTCCTCTACTCAATCGGATGCTGTGGTAGAAATCGTTTCTATTGTTGAACCGCATAAAAGAAAATCCCCTGCGTGTGCCATAAATTTAAACGGCAGCAGTATAAAATTTCTGGCTGATTCTGGTTCTCCTTTTACCCTCATAAATGCCAAAGACCTTGAGGGATTGGGTGACATTCCTGTCGAGCAGTCCAACATAAAAATCTTTGCTTATGGTGGTAAAAGGGTTGAGGTTCTGGGCAAGCTTGTGGGCAAGTTGGAATTCAAAGGGGATTTAGCACAAGGGACTGTTTACATTGTAAAGGAAGGTGCAAATTTATTGGGATGGGAGGAGCAGGGTGAACTGGGCATCATCCTAGATCCCAATCATCCGGACATGGTGTTATCTAAACACGATGCTAAGCATTTTTACTCCAATCTTCCTGTGGTTACCCCTGTGCATACTATTTCTGCAAAATCGTTATCTAAGAGTGATTGGACTCTAAGGTATCCCGAAATTTTTAATGGTGAATTGGGTAAACTCAAGGATTTTCAGCACCGCATTGTTTTGAAGGAAGGTGCAAAAGCTGTTGCACATAAAGTGCGCAAGGTACCTCTCAGTATGCGTGGTGAGCTTAAACAGGAACTAGAGCGGTTGTGTTCTTTGGGTGTAATTGAGCCCATTGAGGGGTCTGAATGGTTGTCCCCCATCGTTTTGGCGCGCAAGGCTGACAAGTCTCTCAGGATGTGTGTGGACTTGCGCGACCTAAATTCTTGCATATGGGTGGACCGTCAACCCCTGCCCAACATCAATGAGATGTTGTCTACATTAGAGGGTGCAAGGTATTTTTCTTCTCTCGATATTTCCGCTGCTTAACATCAAGTAGAATTGTGTATGGACTCAAGACATCTCACATCCTTTGTGACACCAGAAGGTGCATTTCGCTATGTACGTATGCCGTTTGGTTTGGCATCGGCTTCTGCAGTGTTCCAGCGTCTCATGGGGACCTTGTTCAAGAACACTGCAGGAGTCGTGTTTTTCCAGGATGATATTTTGATCTACGGTAAAACTGAATTAGAGCACAATTCCAGGGTCAGGGAAGTACTGGACATTGTCAAGTCTAGTGGATTAACGTTGAGAGAAGACAAGTGTAAGTTTTTCCAAGATGTTGTGGACTACCTAGGGCATCACATTTCCGAGAAAGGAGTAGAACCCAAAATTAAACTTCTTGATGCCATCCGAAATGCACCTGAACCACAAAACAAAGACCAGCTTCGTTCCTTTCTTGGGCTAGTTGAGTATTATGCTAAATTCGTGGCCAATTTCTCTGATAGGACGGTGTGTTTGCGCGAGCTTCTAAGGAAGAATGTGAAGTATATATGGTCAGACCAATGTGCTTGTGATTTTAAGTTATTAAAAGAAGCAATTGTGCAAGCACACCCACTTAAGTTATTTAATATTAATGATTGCTGCATTGTTACCACCGATGCGAGCAATGTGGGTCTTGGGGCTGTACTTATGCAGAAAAGATCTGATAAAAGGGAGGAGACCATTGCTTTTGCATCTAGGGCACTGCGTGGAGCAGAGAGCACTTATTCCACTATTGAGAAGGAGGCCCTGGCTTTGTGGTGGGGTGTACAGTATTTTCGCAATTTCCTGTGGGGGAATGAATTTGTTCTGAGGACCGACCATAAACCACTGGTAGATCTTTTACCACCAAGGGTGGGGGCAGGGCCACTCCACGTATAGCCAAGTGGCAGTACAGGTTAAATGAATTTAATTATCGCCTGGAGTACGTGGCTGGTGTGAAGAATCAGGTAGCCGATTGCTTGTCCAGGTTACCACTTTCTGAGTCTGCGTGTGACTCTATGGGTGAGGATTTGGAAATGGTGTGTGCTGTTAGTGGGGTAGCTGACACAGGAGCTGCTCTGTCTGAGATTGATTGGAAGTTGGCTTTGTCTGAAGATCTTGAGATCAGGAAAGTGATTGATTTTGTGGTTCATGGCTGGCCTAACAATGTGGATTTGGCTCCCGAACTCATTCCTTTCAAAAGAATATGTGATGAGTTGTCCCTTGTCGACGGGATCCTGCGTAGAGGTGGGTTGTTGGTGGTGCCCATGACCATGCGCAAGAAGGTGTTGGATCTGGCTCATGAAGGTCATCTGGGCATTCGTGCCATGAAGCGTAGAGTTCGGGAGGATTTCTGGTGGCCAGGTGTTGATAGGTCCATCGAACACTGTGTTCGCGATTGTAGTGCGTGTGTTTTGAGTGACAAAACTCAGGTAACTTACCCCTCTTCCATCAATCCCATAGCTGTGAAAAACTCACCTTGGTGTAAGTTCGCCTTCGATGTTGCTGGCCCTTTTGGGGGTATGGGTAGTTCTCCCAAATATGCCTAAGTGTTAATCGACTATATGTCTAGGTGGCCAGAAGTTAGGTTTGTGGATGGCATAAACTCTGCAACGATCATAAATTTCTTCAAGGATGTTTTTCTTCGGGAAGGTTTTCCTGAGGAGTTGGTGACCGATAACGGGACTCAGTTAGTGTCTGCAGAAATGCAGGTATTTCTTAAAGAACATGGCATCAAGTACATCCTCACCTCTCTATATCATCCTCGCAGTAATGGTCTGGTAGAACGCCTTAACCGTGTGATCAAGTTACAATTGGCTTTTGTCAATGGTCTGCACTGGAAGGAGGGGATCTCTAACATGTTGTGGGCAATTAGAACCACTCTTCACTCAAGAACTGGCATGTCTCCCTTCACTTTATTAAGGGGCAGGGTCGCTGGTTCAAAGTTGAACAAAGATTGGATGTCAAGGAAGGAGGTGGATCCGCTGAGGTTAGGCATGGTTCTGATGTCAGGGCTGCTGCTCAAGCCAAGTATGCATCGGATTGTGTCAGGGTATCGCCGGTATGTCAAGGGGATTGGGTGAGAATCAAGAAACCTGTTCTTGTTCGTAAGGGATCCTCCCGTTTTTCTGCTCCTGTTAGAGTGAGGGAAGTAAGAGAACATGTTGTTGTGTTAGAGAATGGAAAGATCTGGAACAAGTGTGCTGTCTCAGTGGTGCCAGAGTCAAAAGCTGAGTTTGTAAGAAGTAAATTCGGGGTTCACACTCCTTGCAGGTCTCTGCCTCCCATGGGAGAAAGTTCAAAGGTTTCCATTCCTGTCAAGGAGGTTATTCCCCGGGGAACCTCTTCTAGAACAAGAGTTGTTCCTCCTAGATTTCGGGACTATGTTAGATATTGAATTTTTTTTGTTTGATTTGCTTATCTGTCACTTCTGCAAATTATTTGTTTTAATTTCTCTATGCTTGTTAAGAATGTTTTCATTATTTCATTGTTTCCATGTGAAGGAAGGGGGGTGTGTTGGGATCTCGTGTCAGCTGCATTCTTTTCCTTGTGTTCCCTGCGTGGAACATAGAATGCTGCAGTTCTGGCAGTTGCTGCCGGGAAGCTGCGGAGACCAGATGTAATAAAGGAGAAGACTGCAAACCTACCTGCTGTATGTCTTCCTTTCACACACCTTTGACCAAGCCCCCATGCTCACTCACCCTACCCACATTGCACGCAACATCACAGTTGCCATGCTTCTTTTTAATGCACTCACTGACTGCCTGCAATCCTCTGCTAAATAATGTGATATTTATTTTCCTATCATTCCTAGCCCATGTTTCTTATTCCGATTTACTGTGAGAGGTACTACGATCAGCTGTAACTGCTGGTGCTCGTGTTGCTTGCAAACGAAATACCTTGAAAAAAAAAGAGACAAGACCTGTTTGGCAAATCAGGAACAGTTTGTTTAATTAAACAATGAGGCCTGGAGCACAGGCACAAGGTCCGAGGACTGTCTCTATTTACAATCGGTTGAACATGGATCTTTATATAGTTCATTGAATGCAATAAAATAGTTCTGGCGATCCTGTTTTTGGTAAGGAAGGCGAACCTCTGTCTTTGGAGCCATAAATTAATGTATTGGATGAAGAATCCAGGTGGGCCTCGACCTTGCGTGGGAGAGGAGTTGGCCTAACGGCTAGGGCGGTCGACCTCGAATCTGGGGAACTGGGTTCGAGTCTCGGCAATGACGCTGAACATCCTGTGATTCTGGGCAAATCACTTAATCTCCCTGTGCCTAACAAAAATGAATGTGTCCTCATGTAACGCAACTGGTGCTATGTAAAGCGCTCTGATACCCGATACCTTCGGGTCAAGTTTGCGCTATATAAAATCTGTAATTTTTTTTTAAAAAGGCCAAAGGGTAACATGTCCAGATGTCCGGCATAGGGAGCGCCTGATCACTGCATGTACTGTGTGTGCTATGTCCTGATTGGCTATGTGTTCCTGACTTGTTGTGGCATCTGACTTTATGGTGTTTATGCTTTATTGGGGACAATCTCCCAAGACTGTTGTGGTGTCGCTGTGCCTTTGAAAGATTGATCTGTCAAATTAGTGACCTCGGGCCTGGGTCTCAGGGTCTGCCTAACTATGTATTTCTGAGTTGGGGTTGATGTGGAGTTCACAACGGACGAATTCATCAATAAAGATGCAATTTCGTTTTTATACATGAATTTATCCTTCATACTGACATTGACTTTTTCAATATTAACACTCGCGAAATTAAAACGAAGTGTCAAATATAGATCACCTCCTCTGTTCCAGTCACTAGCAGAGCAAGGTGGCACAGATTATGTAAACATCTACTCAGACGAGGCGGCGCAGCTACAAAAATGGGGAGTGTGAGAGTGAGGCTCCATATTACTTGTCCAAATGGAAAACACTAGCAAGGCTTCCTCACTGTTTGCAAACTGGTTCAAAATTGTGTCAGCTGAGACGAAAATGAGTTAAGCAGCAGGTGTGTCTCAACGACAAAAGGAGGTAGAAAGAACTCAAGTGTGGATGCCTTTAAGACATCTTGACTATTTTTCTTAGCAGCTCTTAGGAAAATAAAAACCTGAATTCAGTTATTCATTTTGAACTGTAACATCCACAATATCAAATCTTATTAAGACCAAAGGGGATAAAATTCAGTTGCAGCTTACTAAGCTAATTACACAGATTTACATACACCAAATCAAATGTGGACGAGGCAATGCCTCGGTTTAAGCCGGTCACTACACACATGGTAACCCAAAACCAGAGAGGCTGGTACGGCTAATAAAGACGACGAAACGAACCAACTGAAAGGAAAAACAGCGAAATATAGGAAATTGCTACCCATTCAGTTCAGAAAGTGGCAACACAAAAAACACGTTTGAAAGAGTAGTTTAGATGTAGTATTCTAAATGTCAACGTTTTACATTGTACTCGTTTTAATGCTATCGAGTGGCTATGCCTTTCCACAAGGACAGTGCTGCCATCTAGTGGAAATTGCACCACATGCTCCTTTATGTCTGAAGCTAGGATAATATGTATTGCAGCCTAAATACTTTTACCAAAGTAAAACATTTTCTGATGCAGCAAGAGTTTTCCAATCCACCTCACAAATAGGACTGCAACATGTCACACCGAAGAGCAAAGCAAATATTTGATAACATATAACATGAAAGCTCGCTCCGACGCTCCTTGTGAACAAGGGAGGTATCTGCGATCTACCTAAGCAGCAGCAGTTGTATGTGAGGCTGGAGACAAACATGAAGAATATTTTCCACACGAACATGCTTTCTCGAATATTCACATGAATTTAATTCCAAGAACGAGGAATCCATACTAGTAAACGTCTACGTCGAAAAAAAACATGCCCTGCAGTCTTTATTATTCTCTCAAGGATCACAAAAATACTTGTTTCATATTTCGGGAGGAAATGCCCTGTCTACACCCATCCCCGTCTACTCTTTGTTCAGCCCCCTCTATTCCCTCTTCATTCGTTTAATTACCAATGAAGCTCCTTCCTATTTTTCACTGAAGTGTCTTTACCAGTCCTGCTATATGTACAGCTTCTCTAATACCTCCCACCCTCCTTTCTTATACACTTGTACCTCTTAAACTGCCAATACAGCTTTACCTCTGTCTATACCGAGTACCTTTACCCCTAAATTTATCCTCGTACATTTATATCCTACTACCCTTATACTGACTATAGCATAGTACCTTTACTGTTACTTATACTCATACCTTAATCTCTACATATACCCTGAAACATACTGCAGTACCTACCAATACTCCTGCCAATACCCCCGTACCTTGGCCCCACAATCCTAGTGCCGCTACCTATATCCTAGCACTTTGATCCCAAATAATACTCAAGAACCTCTACCACTACCTACACCCTAGTATCTGCACCCCTGCCTAGATCTTAGTACATCCTCCCATGCCTATACTGCGGGACCTATACACCTACTGTTGGAATAAAAATTATGTTTTCGCATGGTTATATGTAAGTTAGCATTCGCAGCGCCATTTTGTGTATAGGCGCCATTTTGTATCGTGATCGAAACTAATTCTTTGCTATTTCCGAGAAACGGCCTTCTTTAGGTTATGTTTCTTCGGAGTTGAGTTCTGCCACACTAATGAATGCACTGTTCCTATTAGCGCATACCATTCCTTCAGATGTAGGCCTTCTCCCACTTGTCTAGTGGCGGGCACAGGCAGAGTGACCTTGACTAGTAGATAATGCGTGCCCGGCCTCAGAATCGGAACTTACTCCTTTGTAATTTACTGTCCAGCTGCATCTCTCTGGAAAATTCCATTGTGGGCGTGCCTTCATTGGTTCTGAAATGTACATAATGCATCCTTATGCTTTCTGATGTCAGTCCCTCTGCAGCACTCCTTAGCGACTGGGCAGACGGGGCTCCGCTCTGAGCGTACTCTGAATAAACAGATATTGGTTTGTATTCTCTACTGTCTGACCAACTCTTCATTTGTATGGAAGGCTGAGAGGTGGTCGTGAGTGACCCGAGTGACCCAAATCAGGCCACTTCCTTCAGTTGGCGCCCAAACAGGGACTCCTTCGGGTGAGTGACCCTTCCCATTCCGTGGACGGGGGGAAGGTCGAGGCCATCGATGGGTCGGACAGACGGATAAGGGATCCCTGCACGAAGAGTTCCTGATACTTGCAGCTGCCCCTTCTGTCCTGCCAGACGGTACCTCACCCAGTGGTTATTCCGACTGGAGTCCTGAACAGCGAAACCCTTGGATCTGACAGTTTGGTCTGAAGAGTCGACAGTGGAGAATAAATTTGTTTGACCTGCATATATCAGGTGAGTATGTTTTGGTTCTTTGTGGATATGGTACCATTTTGGTTTGTATTTGGTACGGTCTAAGGACCGTCTTTGGGATAAAAGCAATTGCAATTGTTTTGCTAGGTATAAAATAGTGAACTTGTTTTCTTTTGAAAATGCCTAGTGTCAGTAAATTGTTTTTCTTGTGCTGTTGCTGTTGTTCTACTGATGCTCGATTGGAAGAAAGTCAACCTGCGCCTCCAGAAGGCACTCCGAATTTTGATATGTATGTGAAGCATGGTCTTGGCCCTATTATGTTTAGTACATTATGGCACAAATATACGAGGGACAATGCCGAGTTGCAGTGGCCGTTGACGGGCACTTTCGATGAACAAAAGATTGAGTATTCACAAGAACAGTTGTTTAAGAAATGAAGTAGGCAGTCTATGTTTGATTCCCTCAGAGCATGGCAGAAAGCAGCTAGACAGAAGCGGTTGAAGTCAGAAAAAGAGGCCCGGAAAGGAAGAATGCAGACGTTGACTCAGAAGGCTGTAGCATATGATAGGGAGAAACAGGAAAAGGGTGTTGAATGTGAAGATAGAAGGTTTCGATTGCACATTGATAAATCGTATGTGGTTCAGGAAAAAGATGACGCTTTTGTTGAAGAATTATTAGTTACCCAACCCCCGCCTCCATATGCCCAGCAAAGAATATATCCCATTGTTCCGATGCCCTCGCAGCCGCCTGTTACAGTTGCTTCCACTGTCTCTGTCCCCGCATCTACTACTGATGTTTCGACGGCCCTGGCTTTGGATCCTCCTCCTCCTCCTCTTCCCTCTGTTTCTTTACCGTCTGTGGCAACTGTGACTGTTAGTACTTCCGCCGTACCTATTGTCTCAGCTGCCCTTTCGCCAGCTCTTTCCCCCATGACACAGCCCCCAACGACGATAGTGCCTTTTACTTCTGTTGCTTCTCCCACTGTGGTTTTTCATCCTCTGACATTAGTAAGTAGTGGGACAACGGCGCGTGGATTTGAGGACAGGGATTGGATGAAATTTAAGGAGCGCATGGGACCGTTAGTGCGATCTGATGCGGGGGATGAAGAATAAAGGGTAATAGCTAATCAGGCTGCACAGTGGGCCCGTAACCCTATTTATAGTGTAGAGGATGTCTGGGCGACTATGAAAGATTTTGAGCCTTTTATACAGCAGCATGCCCTCAAACACATGTATAGTACTCTGATTGGTCTTTGGCAACGGCACTTTGAAGTGGAAGCACCTCAAATTTTATATGACATAAGAGATCAAGTGTATTAGTGAATTGGGGCCAGAACAAGTTTTTGCTAATGTTACGACAATAATAGCATATAGGGGAAGACTACATGAGAAAAGTCCAAGGTCAGTATCTAAGTTTCCAATGAGAGAGGTTCATCCCATATATCACCCTGAGATACCTGAATTGACAGATGACCGTGGCAATGTTACTCGAGCAGCAGTGGCGGGCAGATTTCAGGAGCAATGGGTTTATACTCTGTGGAAAAGAAGTGAGGTTTTATCTCTTAAAACTCATTTACCAGATCCTAGGAAGAATCCTACTGCTTATTATAAAGAACTGACTGAAGCTGCTTCCTCAACGGTGATGACTCTTGCTGATATTGAAATGTTCTTTGGTCTTCTTGTTCCAGTTGATATTTGGAGGCAGGTTTATACTCAAGATCATGCTCTGGAGTTGGGTGGTACTTGGGATCAAATTAAGGCATGGGATCAGGAAAGAAAGCCCGGTGATAAGCCTCGAGCGGAAATTTTAGCTTTGCCAGGCCGCATAATTACGTATATGCATTCTCTTATTCCGCCGAGAAAGGTAGACTGGGATAAATTATCAGCCTGTCAACAGAAGAAAGATGAGAGTTTGTCTGATTTCTTCACCCAATTTGAAGGTACATTTTTGGATTATAGTGGACAGGATTTGTCCTTCGAGGGAGGTGTTCGGTTGTTTGTCAATAGAATTGTTTCTAACTTGCTTCCCGAAATTGCGACTCAATTGCAAGCTTCTGAGAGTACCTGGTCCACCTCGTCTCCCTCTGTTATTTTGAATATGGCACAATATTATGAGCATAGAGATAATGAGGAAAAGGAGAGGACAGAGAAGAGACATAAGGATTTAAAGACGAAGGTGTTGTTACAGCAGGGTTTTAGGGGGAATGGGAGAGGACGTGGTAGTCCTGCACGACAGCTTCCACGCACTAGAAGGCAGCCAACACCTATGCCTTTGGGTCCGAATCAGTGTGCGTATTGTAAAGAGGAGGGACATTGGCGTAGCGAATGTCCTGTGCTTTTGCAAAAGGTAGCGGTCCCGAGAGGACGAGGTTCTCGTGGACGGGGTCGTGGAACAGGAGTGGCTGATAGGGCTCAGAATGCTGTAGCCTCACAGGGTCGTTCTGATAATAATTACTTTGATGACCCTCGTGATGGACAGTATTATCATGACGATTATGACATGGAGGAAGTGACAGGAATGTCTTACAGTTAGGACAGCCAGGGACAGAGTGAGGGGCCAGTTCTGATACCTGCAGACCAGCGTGGTCCTTATGTAACAGCAGAACTGCAAGGTTCAACTAAGGAATTTTTGGTGGACACAGGTGCGACAAAAAGTTCTGTTTCTCGAAATATGGTCCCTGGGGCGGCTTGGTCTGGCCATAATAATGTGATGGTTGGTTTTTCTGGTGTACCGGTTGTAAGCCCCATTTCAAAACCTCTTGCATTGACTATTGGTCCTTTCACTGTGGATTCGCCATTCTTGTTGACATCCAATTGTCGTGAAAATTTGATGGGTTTGTTGAAGAAATTGCATGCTACTATTTATTGTTCTCCGTCGGGTGTCTATATGACAATGGGTCCAGATGTAGCACGCGCTAAACAGTGTTTGTACAAAGATGCGCCCCTTCCTGTTGAATTTAAAGATGTGCCACCCACTCTCTGGGCGACAGGCGACACAGATGTGGGACTGTTGCAGATATCGCCGGTTTCGATACAGGTTAAGGATGGTGCTATTTTGCCCCGTATCCCTCAGTATAAAATACCGCAGGCAGGAGAGCGAGCCTTATTGCGAATTATACAGGATTTGATTAAGAAAGGAGTGGCTGAGGAGACAACTGCTAATATTTGCAATAGCCCTATTCTTCCAATTCTTAAAAGGACGCCCTCAGGTTCCCCTGATGAACATGAAGATGTTTATCGTTTTGTGATTGACTTGCGTGAAGTTAATAAAATAGTGGTTCCTCAGTTTTCAGTGGTCCCAAACATTACTACTCTTTTGACAATGATTCCCTCTACTGCTAAATTTTTCTCTGTCATTGACATGAAAAATGCTTTTTTTATTATTCCTATTCATCCGGATAGCAGGTACTTGTTTGGGTTTACACTAGCTGGTAGGAGTTTTAGGTTCTGTCAAGCTCCTCAAGGCGATACTGAAAGTCCAAGTATTTATAGTCAAGCTTTAAAGAGTCAGTTGGATTCCCTATGGCTTCCCTCAGGTAATGTATTAGTGCAGTATATTGATTACTTACTCATCACTTCTGACACAGAACAAGGTTGTAAAGATAGTACAGTTAAATTGTTGCTGCATTTGGCCCGACATGGACATAAGGTGTCTCTTTCTAAATTTCAATATTGTCGATAGGAGGTCACCTATTTAGGTCACCTACTGTCGAAGGAGGGTAGGATATTGACTCCTGAGTGCATCAGTACCATTGTTAAAATGCCCGTTCCACAAACCCAGAAAGATGTGCGCGCTTTTATAGGTATCACTTCCTACTGCTGGCAGTGGATACCTAACTACTCTTTACTAATCAAACCCTTGCTTGCTCTAACCACTAAAGACGTGCATGAGCCCCTGCCCTGGACGCCTGAATGTCAGCAGTCTTTTGAGCAATTAAAAATTGCAATTTGTTCAGCTCCAGTACTCGGCACCCCCGACTATAACAAGTCGTTTGTGTTGTACGTCCATGAGATGGCTGGTTGCGCGCTTTCCGTTTTAACACAAAAAAGTTGGAGATAAGCAACGGCCGTGTGCTTATTTCTCTGCTGTTCTTGACCCTGTCGCAAGAGCCCTCCAGAGCTGTCTAAAAGAGGTCCCGGCTGTGGCTGTTTCTACCAGACAATCGGCTGGACTCGTACTTGATACCGATCTCACGGTCATAGTACTTCATGCTGTGGATACGCTTTTGAATAAGACTAAGACACAGCACCTCACCAGTACACGTCTGACTGGCTATGAATTAACATTGTTTGCCAAACACATCACAATTAAAAGATGTGCCACTCTGAATCCAGCCACGTTACTGCCCCTCCCTTCTGAGAATGATGAGATTGATAAACATGACTGTATCTTCCGGACGGAAGAAGAGACGAAGGATGGGTAGACCTGACTGATGTTCCCTTATCTGACCCCCAAGGGGAACTATATGTTGATGGCTCTTGTTTTAAATTACCAGATGGCATTACAACTTCTGCATATGCTATTACTACGCTGCGTACAGTAGTTGAGACATCACAAGTTCCTTACCAATCGGCACAAACTGCTGAGCTTGTTGCCTTAATACGAGCTTGCAAATTGAGTGAGGCATTGGTTGTCAATATTTATACTGACAACCTATACGTCTTCGGAGTCGCACATAACTTTGGGCGACTCTGGGCTGAGAGAGGCTTTCTTACTTAACATGGCACCAAGATTCAGTATGGGCACCTCATATTGAGGCTTTTGTCTGCTTTGACACTCCCCAAGAAATTGGCTATAGCAAAGTGTAGTGCCCATCGGAAAGTCACTGACGATGTAGGGAGGGGAAATGCTTTTGCAGACCAGACAGCTAAGGAAACAGCCCGGACTAAAATGAAAAGAATGTTTGTAGAAGGTCCGCTAGGTGGGTGCCTGAAGTTACTATGTTTGAGGATTCACTTGAGAATGTGAAAGAGATACAAAGTGAGGCCACAATAGAAGAATTAGCATTGTGGCAAGAAAGTACAGCACAATTGAGGGATGTTGGATTGACAAGTCAGGGAAGCAGAGATGGATGTTGCCATCTGCATATGTTCTCCCTGTAGTTACGATGGCCCATGGCCCAGCCCATATTAGTGCTAAGGGTATTTGCAAGTTGTTAGACCCTGTATGGCAGAATGATAACATTTCGAAGACAGCTGCACATTTAGTGAAGTATTGTATGGTGTGCATGATGCACAATCCTGGAAAAGGTACCCCTACCCCACCCGGTAATTTTGCACCACCTACTTTCCCATTTGAAGTCCTTCAGATAGATTTCATAGAATTGGATCGGTGCAATAATTTGAAGTATGTTTTGGTGGTTGTCTGTGCTTTTAGTAAATGGGTTGAGGCTTATCCAACTAAAGACAATACAGCTGTTACGACTGCAAAGGTACTCCTGAAGGAGTTCTTTCCTCGTGTCGGCTTGCCCCGTTTGATTTGGAGTGATAACGGAAGTCATTTTAATGCCAAGTTCATTCAGTTAATTTGTGACGGTTTGCACATTAACCGGAAGTTTCATGCCGCTAACCACCTGCAGTCAGCGGATTTGGTTGAGAAGTACAATGGTACACTCAAACTGACACTGGCAAAGATTCAGGAGACGACAGGGTTACAGTGGCCAGATGCTTTACCATTAGCACTTTTGTCGACAAGAACTACAGCACATTCTAGGACAGGATTGTCACCGTATGAGGTCGTTTTTCGACGCCCGGCAAATGTCTGTGGCGTCCCGCGTCCTCAGCGGTTTACTGATATTGAGTATCCATTGTTGATCGATTACCTTTGTCAGTTAACTGAAAATTTGCGTTCTATTCACCAACAGGTCCGGGAAGCCCTACCAGCTACGCCAGAGGGGCCCGGACACGATAGTCAGCCTGGTGACTACGTTCTCGTTCATAATTTTCAGCGATAGAAGAGTTTGGAGCTGCGCTGGAAGGGGCCACTCAAAGTCTTGCTGGCAACCCGCACCGCCATCAAAGTTTCTGGTCGTAAGAACTGGATTCTTACATCACACTGTAGCAGGGTCCCTCTGCCCTATGACCAGTGTTCGAAAGATGGAGTAGGGGACTCTGAGTGCGACACGGTGCCTCAGTTTGTCCCCTTCAGTGACGACAGGCTGACCTGGACCAAAACGGATGAGGAGAATGATGAAGTGCTGAATGCAGCAGTACCTCCGGAAATACGGGCTATCCAGGAGCCCCTTTTCACTGATCCCTCTGTGCCTGGAGTCACTAGGTACAATTTGCGCTCTCGGCTAAAGAACGGTGCACAAAACGAGAAGTCAGATTAGTTAGGAATGGACTGTGTAAGTTAGGGTGTACTTTGCTATAGTACCAACGAAGCTAGTTTAGGGTGAGGCAAGATTTGTGCACTGTTTGAACATTGGATAGGATAGATTAAAAGTATCCCCCTGGGGGTACTTTATCCTGGTCGACGTGGGAACCCGAGCTTAGGACAGAGCAAGCTCCACCGCCGGTGCTCAAGAGCACCAACGTTTTTGATGAACAATCGGAGCCTGTACCAGTGAGGCTCTGACGGACACTGGGAACTTGTTTTGTTTTCTTGCTGCCATTTTGGCCCCTTTCCCCCTTTGCTTTATCGTTTACCATGCATCCCTTTGGTAGGATGGTTGCTGACGAAGAGCAGCCAGTGATTCCCCCTGTTCCTATACGTACATTCTGGTCTACAAAAAGAAATATATTGTGTATTGTTCTTGTGGTATTACTGCTATTGATTTTGGGCGTGGTGTGCTGGGTTTTGGAATGTGATCAGGATGCACCGTCGTGTACTAAACATAAGGTTGTTTCTAAAATGCGCACCAAGAGGACAGCCCCGAGTAATGTCTTCCTAGACACACATAAAAGATTCTTTGGAGAAGATACAGCTTGTTATCTCACCGAATCTGTTACAAGTTTATGGACTGCTTACCCATTGTCGCTGGTCAATTATACGTATACCCGCCCAACCCAATTTGTAGAGGTAAGGGGTGAGTTTGGAATGGGGTATCCTGGTCTTTGTCTATATTACAGGGAGCCACGAGGAAAAGGATATCCGGGTTGTGACAAGAATACATATTGTGATAATTTGTATATGAGAGAGCAGAACATTACCTTAGTGGACTGGCATTACCAAGATTTAACAGTTACTCGAAAAGCTGGATATTATCCTGCATGTTGTCCGATAGTAAACAGTACTGATGCATTCTTGTATGTCAATTGTTCTGGGATAATATTGTTCAGAAATACCATGTCTCTAGTGAAAAGGAAGGATCCGAGTACGGTAGGGATGAATACCAGATATGCCCCTGTAGATTATCAAGGTCCACTTTATGCACACCCGGGATTTTATTTTTTGTCTAATGGTACTTATTCAAATGTTCATAATGGTACAGATGATGTTGCTTTCGGAATGGTGCTCCCTTTAGGTGTGCCTTGTAAGTACAGTAGGCCAAATATATGGTGGGTAAAAAGAACGTTGACAGCAGAGTTCTGTGATGGAGTGACAGATTTAGAAGTCAATTATAGTAATGGTATCACCTTTGGGTATATTCTCTCCCCCATTATTACCTTTGGTGGTACCGCTATGGCCAGAGGTGAAAGAGCTAGAGAATATTTTGGATGTAAGCTACAGATACTGTTGAATTCCACAGTAGCAGCTTTGCGTGATATCACCACCCAATTAGAAAGTATGCGAATATACTCTGAGCAGACCAGATATGCTGTTGATTTCATCCTAGCTCTGAGCGGTGGTGTGTGCGCAGTAGTAGGAGACCAGTGTGTAGTCGGGATAACTAATATGGAAAAAAATATTACCCAACACATTTTAGACATTCTAGAAAACTTGAAAGGAATGGAGAGTGGGAATTGGAGTTGGTCATTGTTTGGTGGATGGGATTGGATCCTTGAAAAGGTGATCTATTTCATTGTGATTTTGGTTTCTTGGTGTGTTTTAATCCAGTCCCTTCCCTTATGTTGCTCTTATTGCACCACTCTCCTCACTCCTAAAAGAATATCAATTCATGATACTAATGCAACAATCATGCTTCGGAAAGAGCTCAAAGACCTTATGCAGATAGACGAGGGTATTTTTGAGACCTCGTCCCTCCTTACCGTTTCCCTTCCTGATGCTGAGAATATGGAGTGCTCCTAAAAATGTATTCATGATCTGTTTAATTATATGTAGGCTTTCCTGTTTTCAGTTTCTATTTTTGGTAAATTCTGGTGGGGTTTTTTCCAGTGTTTTCCAGTGATTTCAAGACCTTAAAAAAAACAGTGGTTATCAGTGGTTACCCATTTTCGCGCCATTAAAAACAACCGTAACTGTGTTTTTCCGGTGTTTATGGAACGTTTCGCTTTTATTATTGCTTGGTTTCTGCACTGATAGTACATGACATATAGAAAGTGTACATACAGTGTATATGAGGTCCAAACACATTTTTACAAATCAAACTTATTGTAGAACACCATACAATGCTTCTTCAGTGAGTCTTTGGTCATGCGCACTCGCTCTTTCCTTCCCATGTAAACTTTTATCTGTGAAAAGGCCCTCTCTAAATTGACGGATGCACAGTTGTTTCACAGGAAATTCTGTGCTCCAAACCATCATACCAGGGACGTAGCAGGCTGTGGCTGGATCATGGCTGAGCTCAGACCAGGGCACATGGGAAGGGGAGGGGTTCATCTACAGCAGAGGCAAAGGGAGGCCCTCAGTGAGCACTATAAGGCTGCCCTACTCTAGCGACAGCTGTTGTGCATGTTTTACCAAATGTATTTGGTCCCAAATTCTTAATTAACCTTTCGATTGCAGTAACATTATTACTGCTGGGGGCCCTAACCCCCAAAGTTAACACCCAACTGTAGATTAGGGCCTCAGTAGGGTCTGCCTACAGCAGGCACCTCTACCAGCCCTGCGATCATACACAACAGAGTAGCTACTTACTCAGCCAACCAGAAAGCACCTTGGGGCCTCTACAAGCGGTAGGAGAGCGCTATGGCAGCAAGATTGCAGTGTCATGCCGAATTTGTAAGAGCAATATCAGCATATGCCACTTAATGTTCAGTGGAAATTGGCATTTTCTGCTCACTTTGTGACTGCATCAACCTTGTAGAGCTGCTGCCAGACCGGTGAGATCACAGCATAGTGCAACCTGACTCTGAATACCAGTCCCGGGCAGCTCAGGGAGTGCAGAAAACAAAAACACCGATCAGCACTGTATGCCTGATGGTGCTGACAGAGTAGCTACACCACACAAGGCCTGGTCGGATCACTAGTCTGTCTGCTTTTACACATTCCAGCTGGAGACTGCTTCCCCAATGTAGGGACTGAGGGCAAGCCTAGTGTCAAAGTACAGTGCAGAGCGACATTATATGACCTCTCCATGACTGGGTTGGTACGATCACAATCTAGTACCACCTGACTTAAAATCCTAGTTCCTCAGAGCTGAGACAGGAGTGCAGTCAGCATAAAAACACCCTCTCTATGCACAGGCCCACAAGTGAGGCACCAGCTATATTGTTCAAACATCTAGTCTTCTGGCTTTTCTGTTGCCATCCAGATAGGATGTTTGTTCCAGGAATGGGCCCGGATGGAGGCTGGCCAAGGAAGAGGGTTGACAATGATCCAGAAAAATAAAATTCAGCGTTCTTCAGTGCAGGCGCTGTGCCAACAGATATAGATGCAAGGTACAGCATTAACAGATATAAGCACTGTGCCAACAGATAAAAAGTGTAGCAGCATATGAAAGGTGCATCACTAACAAATGCAAAGGCTTGTTACTGTGCCTCGTTTGTTGATGCCAGATGATGGATTGGTTTGACATCGGTAGCAGCCACCACATCCTGTCAAGGAGCAGGTCAAGTACTGCCAGCTCCGAGACACTCCTACCCCTCTGCGGTCTTGGCGGTGAATGCTGGAGGGCTGACAGCCTCACTCAGGCCTTGTGAGAACCACTTGATGGAGATTCTGAAATGCTACTTTGGGCCAAAAAGTGGCAAGTGCTCTTTCAAAAAACTAGCCTGCTTTGCCTATTACCAGCCCACCTACAGAGCCTTCCTTCTTCCCCTCTCATATTTCTGCAGCTTGCTGGAGATATTTGCCTTCTGTAATTATCAACTGCAGTTAAAGGAAATGTAAATGTGTGGGGGCGGGCGCGGTGGCATTTCTTCCTAAGTGATGCTGAGCAGCGAGGCTGTTAATTTTAAAATTCTTAAAAGGCACAGACCCACCTCTCTGTTAAAGGAAGAGGGAAGGTTTGTGCTCACTACCTCCCAGCACAACCCAAAGGGATAGCATAGGAGATAGAATTTTGAAACCAAACCGCAGGGCACAAGTCCTAAAAAAGGAAGTGGGGGGGCTAACCAGGTTAGGCAGTATCCAAGTGAAATCATGACGCTTGCCATCGCAGCACATGATGTCACGACGAGTGACATTGCATGTGACATAACAGGAAGTGACCTCACTGGATGTGGCATCACAAGAAGTGACATCAGATATTAAGACCTCATACATGTTTATCTGGTATATAACGAGTACATTTCAGCACATTATTAGATTTAACAAATGAGATTTGGCGTCGGGGTTGTGCTAAAAAAGTGGCGCAACCCAGACGCAAAATCTGGGCCTCAACTAATATATTTATTTTTTTAAACACTATCACAAAGAAATTGGCAACAAGGAGAAGCATGGCAGTAGATCTGTTCTGCTTAATTGGTTACAAAGTCTGCATTTTAAAATATGTTATGGGTTAAGGCATCTGCTGTAAAGGTGCCCAGTACAGCTCAGGGAATAGTAATAATGGTGAGATAACTCTGGAGGTGAACGCATTTGTTGGAAAGATCTTTGTTTTGTGAAGTCCCAGATTTGAATCAAAGTGGTATAAGGTTAATTTGTCTCCTGCAAAGCACATCACGTAACATGCAGATGACAGATTTTTATTTTATGTAGATAGTAAAGTGGCTTACTGCTTTTAACACAGAGATCCTTTTGTTACCTGCAGTTTGTAAATTGTAATCCTTTTAATATAGCACAGTGAGCTATGAAGGACATGTGGGACATGTGACTCCTACACCTTGTAACCCTGTCTCGTGTAACTCATCTTGTACATTGATTTAAACAAGGACATGATTTATTGTCAATGTATAATGTGTATGTTACGTAAAGAGCTCTGACACCTTGCATTGGGTTGCCGAGGGCTATAAAAGAAATAAAATAGTGCTATTGAAATTGTTATTTGGACAGACCAACACACCTGACATTCTTACAGTGCATGCATCTCTTATACACGAGGACTGAACAAAGGCAGAAGCTGCCGCTCCTAAGTACTTGTGAAGAGATAACAAGCTGCGTGCCTTTTTTTCCCCTCCGTGGCATTTACATTTTTTAAGTGTGAGGTTCCTGGCCCCTGCCAGTCAGGATATTCAGACAAAAGGAGGCCTGATGGCCCCTTAACTTGCACATACGTTTGCGGTCCTCTAATCTCGCTCTGTTGGTGTAACATGAGACCTGATTTCAGTAAATAGCCAGAGAGATTAACTGAACCTAAACCATTGTGCTGCGTACGGGCCCTTTCCTAACACCAACACAGATCCATCAGCAGCGATTCCAAATTAACAACAATAATTTGAGACCTAACCTATAAGATTAAATGTTGCACAAACAAAAAAAATGAGTAGTGAATACGATTGTTGCATCAACAAAAAATAGAGTTGTTTTAATTTGTAGCAGAGCCAACGGTCGGGGGTTCAATTAAGAACCTTTAAATCTCAATTGTTAACATTGAGGACTTTGCTCCCAGCAGAGAATGGACCCCGGGAGGGCCAAGTGCGCCTCTCATAAAAGAAACTGGGGGCAGGGGAGGTGGAGAGTCGACTGCACAGCTAGAAGCACTCTAATTAACCTACCAGATAGCAGCGCTGAATTGTGATCAAGGAGCCTGCTGCAGTGATCTGTGTCCAGCCGGCAGTCCCGATTTGATTTAGGAGAAAGAATAGATTTTAATTTTCCTAAGGTCACCAATCAGCACAGGAGGGGAGCGGATGGCGGGCAGCAAAGCAACGGACACTGGAAAGAGAGCAGGACGAGCAAGCAAAGCCACGGATTGCAGGATGAGGGAGGAAGGGAGCAAACAACACCATAAACAGCGGGAGGAGGGTGAAATAGTTCATTGGAATTACTGATGCGTAGCTTGGATGCTGGTTTGTACTGCTTTGGCTCCCTCAAGTGGCCAAGTGGTGCAACAAATGTGAAAAATCAGCGATACTCGGTTTGAACCGGGTCAGCTGATTTGCAGTCGGTAGGGTAATGTCGGGCACAATCGGGTTTAACCGATTTCCAGACAGCCTAATTATATGTCTTTCTCATTATTACACAATAATTGCTTAGCTCATGCTAAAAGGAGGGTCTGTTGGAATAAAACTTATGTTTTCGCATGGTTTTATGTATGTTAGCATTTGCGGCGCCATTTTGTGTATAGGCACCATTTTGTATCGTGATAGAAACTAATTCTTTGCTATTTCCGAGAAACGTCCTTCTTTAGGTTATGTGTCTTCCGAGTGGAGTTCTGCCACACTAATGAATGCACTGTTCCTATTAGCGCATACCATTCCTTCAGATGTAGGCCTTCTCTCACTTGTCTAGTGGCGGGCACAGGCAGATTGACCTTGACTAGTAGATAATGCGTGCCCGGCCTCAGAATCGAAAATTACTCCTTTGTAATTTACTATCCAGCTGCATCTCTCTGGAAAATTCCATTGTGGGCGTGCCTTCATTGGTTCTGAAATGTACATAATGTATTGTTATGCTTGCTGATGTCAGTCCCTCTGCAGCACTCCTTAGCGACTGGGCAGACAGGGCTCCGCTCTGAGCGTACTCTGAATAAACAGATATTGGTTTGTATTCTCCACTGTCTGACCAACTCTTCATTTGTATGGAAGGCTGAGAGGTGGTCGAGAGTGACCCGAGTGACCCAAATCGGGCCACTTCCTTCACTACGTATATCCTGGTGCCACTACACTTACCTATACCCTAGTACCTTTACCCCGGAAATCTCGTAGTACTTCTACTCCAATCTATACCCTATAAACTCTCCCCCTGCCTATATCCTAGTATTTCTATTCTACTCTTGCCTATAGCCTGGTACTTCTGTCACTAACTATAACTCAGTAACTCTAACTATAACTTATTTCCTCTACATTTGCACATCGTCTAGTACTTTCACGCCTCCCTCTAGCCTGGTACCACCACCCTAACCCTACCTTTACCCTTTGAAGGTAAGTGCTGTCCCCGGGACCCGCTCCCAGAGCTCTACTCTCTGCAGGGTCAGGTGAACCCCAGGAGTAGTGCACACAGTGGCAGCCTGGTTGGCACACTGAAAAGAAGCGTCATGTCAATAATCACAGGAGCCAGAGGGTCCATGAAAGTAAGATTTACTTCAGCCTTCAGTGTACAATCAGCAGGGCAGCCGGGGGAAGCAACTGCCCACATTCAAAGAAACACAATGCCAACATTCCAGCTCTCCATTTGTAGCCTGTAATGCCATTTGGCAATCCTGGGAGTTGCTTTAACAGCTCCCTAAGTGGAAAACAAACTGACCAAAGCCGTATTGGCTAGCATTCGTCACCACTATGCTAGGATCGTGTCTGTCAAATGGTTTAAGTGGAATGGCATCTGCCAATTCATCTTTTATCACACCAAATTCCTCCTCTACCTCATCCGTTCAGTCAAATCTCTGCCCACATTCAAAGAACACAATCCCAACATTCTAGCTCTACCTCCATTACAGTTCTCTCCCACCATCCGTGTTCCACCCGCGAGCCATCAGCCACAACCAACACACACCCAGGCCCCATCAGGAGCATGCCAGCTCAGCCTCCACCACTCCCAGGAGCACTGAAGCAGTCCATCCTTGCTGAAAATCTGAGGCAGAACAGAGACTGTGACATTCATTCAAGTACAAACGCCCTGACCTGAGACTGTGTTGTCCTGTATGCAGAGTGTTGGGTGACTCAGGGTCAAAGACACAACAGCTGTTTTAGATAAATGTTTGTGCTTATTAAGTGAGACGATCAGAAACTAAAGAAAAAGGATCATGCATAGACATCAATCACAAGGTAGGATCTGGGGTCCCCCGTGCAGTGTTTTGTTGGGTTTTAATTCTGGTATCAGAATTTGAATGTTAAGTGGAGAATGATTGGAAACTGACCAGCAGTTGGAGCCGTTTCCTCTGCTGTGTTACCTGCATCTGCATTTCTATCGCCAATAAATAATTTGGAACTTACCAGCGGGTCCTGTGATACTTCCCCATAGTGGCGACGAGGGGGAAACCTGCGTCCAGGACCGACCAAGGCATTCCTGAATGTTAAGAAGGATACTGGCATTTTCTCTTTATTGTCGACACTGCAGCCTGAATCCCGCGGCATCCAGAAGCACCTGGGAGCATCCCGCCTGTCCTGGCAGACACCCCGGAGGCATTTTGGCCACTGTCAGGGGCATTACTGATTTGGCTTACAGCGAGCTCGAACGGAAGTCTTGAGCTCGGTCTCTGTGCAGTTCTCGCACTCTGTGCCCAGGAGCCGACTCTTAAACTTAGGGAGGTCTGCCACATGATCAGCGTACCAGCGCTGAGTCTGACGCACCAGGAATCAACCCAGTTTCCTCTACGGTATTTACTGAGCTGGCACTGCAAGTTAGAGCATCTGGCACAGCAAGGGCACATCAGGTATTTGCATGCATGCGGATCGCGGTGATTTGCACACCATATAATTCTGAGAAAATAACTAATTTGCAGACGTTTATTGATTACATGATTTATTCTGCCGATCGTGTGATTCACACACCATATGACTGAGTGTAGCGGGTGCAAGTGTTTACATGTACCTCGGATCACGGAGATTCAAACACCACATGCTTGTGTGTTGCGGATTTTGTGATAAGCGGTGCTTCACACACCTCATGCAGTAGGATTACAGCCTATAAGGCAGAACCTAGCATCTTTACGTCAGCGGTGATTCGCATACCCATAATAATCAATAACTACGGTGGAATTAACTTTGATGTGACATGGCATATAGCATATATTACTGGTGCATTAATAGTGTTTTACAGGGATAACTAGTGTAACATGCAGCATGTTCCACTTATTTTCTCTGTCCCTTCGGGTCTGTTTCCAAAAACAACTTCAATAAGGCAGGAGGCCAAAGCTTGTTCTCTTTGTTCAGTAAGAAAGCACAGGCTGCCACAGCAGAGCCCTGGAGCTGAAGGGCAACTAGGCAGAGCATGAGGACTAGGACCTACCAGAGGAGGAAGTTTCATGGGGTGGAGATGGAGGGTATGGGTGGTGGTGGATGAGGTCCACTGTGTTGATGGATAGGAGCCAGGATGTGTAAGGGAAGATATAAAGCTAATTTACCCTTAAATACCTAACTGCATTGCCTCAAGTAAGTCTCTATTATTAACACAAACCATTCGTTCGCAAATGAGAGGCGCGCTTTAACATCCCCCGGGCTCAGGATTGTCTGTTGTGATGATGAGCACACCAAACAGACTGAGTACACACAGCTGGAGCAACATGCACTAGTTACTGTGCTTTGCAGTAACCTGCACCCTATCAGTGATGTCTGGAGCAGAGCCGTCAAAAAGTTGCAACCGGTCCTCTTTGCTGAGCTGTAGGGAGACCAGACGTCCCGGTTTTCCCCAGACGGTCCCGGTTTTTGGAGCAGTGTCCCGGTGTCCCGACACTTTGCTGCAAATTAAAGAAATGTCCCGGTTTTTGCGTAGTGCCCGGGTTAAACTGATAAATGTCCCGGTTTTTAAATAGTGTCTCGCTCGGGGCGCCTGCTTTACTTCTCACAGGTGCTTTAAGCCACGTCCTTAATTACATCGGCCACGCCCCTTGAGAGACACCACCCCCCTGTTTTTTCATCCCACTTAAAGCCATGGGTACTTCTGTCAGTCCTACTTCTACTTCTATGTCTATGACACCTGTCCCGGTTTTTTGTTTTGAGAATCTGGTCACCCTATGAGCTGACAGCCTTGAGGTGTTTACTGCTTCTACTTAAGGTAGAAGTCAGAAACAAGTGACACAAGTGCTTGCTATAGACAGCTGTACCCTGCCAATTACAGTGAAGCCAGGCTGGCCTTTATTATCTTATATTTTCATAAGTTAGCCGGGGACATATGCAACACTCACAATGTTATGTCTCTTGCGTGGGAAACACCCACTCACCTACCTCCACTCACCGTTACTCAACTCTTTCAGACATGTTTGGTTTCTTTGCCTCAGCCCTAACATGACATAATTTAAAATCAGTTTTTGTTTCACACAGAGCGCAAGTCCTAAAAAAAGAAATGGGAGGACTAACTAAGTTAGGCAGTATGCAAGGTACATCATGAAGCATGAAATCACAGTGCGAGATATCATGACACGTGACATCGCACGTGGCATCACAGTTAGTGGCATCACAACACATGACCTCGCAATAAGTGACATCACAAGAAATGACATAAGATGTTAAGACCTCACACATAGGTTTAGAAGCTTTATCATAAGTACATTTGAGCACATTACAATATTTAACAAATGAAATTTTGCGTCAGGGTTATGCCAAAAAAGGGACCCAACCCGACGCAAAATATGGACATCAACATATACATTTATTTTGTAAAACCCTGCTACTAAGAAATTGGCAGCAAGGAGAAAGGTGGCAGTAAATCAGTTCTGCTTAATTGGTAGCAAATATCTTATGGGGTTAAGGCACCTGCTGCAGAGATATTTGTGTGCAAACTAAATCTCAGGGAATAATAATGATAATAATAATGGTAAGATAATTTTTGGGAGGTTAATGTATTTGCTGGAGAGATCTGTGTTTTATCTAGTCCCAGGTTTGAATCAAAGTAGCTTAGAGGGTTAATAAGTCTCCTGCAAAGCACATTATGTAACACGCAGATGACAGATTTATATTTTATGCAAATGAAAAGTGGGTTACTAGAGATCCTTTTGTTACTTGCACTTTAGAAAGTGTAATCCTTCTAATATAGCACAGTGAGCTGTGAAGGACATGTGGTTCCTACACCCTGTAGCCCTCACTGTCTTATGTAACACATCCTGTACATTGACTTACACACATAATTTATAGTCAATATGTATAATGTGTATGTGTGATGTAAAGCGCTCCGACATCCTGCAATGGGATGAGAAGCACGTCTGGGATACTGCCCTCGCCGTCCATCTTGTGGTATGTTAAAACCATAGGCTTTCTAAGTGGATGCCATTGTGCTATATATTTAACACTGTAAGCCACACTTAAGGATGAACATCAGTACACATCTGCTCCAGTATTTGCACCTACAGTCTTGCATCTTCAAATTGCAGGCTAGCAGAAAAAAAGTATACATTCCTAAAATCCAGCATAAAAATACTGATCTTTACTTAAAACTTCAGATGGCCACATCTCCTTTTCCTTTCAAATGGCTCACTCCTTCAATTTCATCCTCTGCATATACCACTTTTTTGAGAACAACCTTCTCTAAGTCACATTCATATTGGTGCTAATCTCTATTAATGTACTTCTGAAAATTGCCCACAACTCATCTTTACGATCACCATCTCTCCTTTTTTTGGAACGTGATACCCCTGCAACCAAGCACTCACTATTCTCCTCTAGCTCATGTATTAAGCTAAAAATCTACACAAACTCACATATTCCCCTTTTCCCACGAACATCAATAACCAGTAACACTGGACTAGAGACTAACCTTGGGTTTCGGAGCAGTGTGTTGCCCAGCGTAACGCACTTCAATGCCTTGTCAGGAGTAGTAAGCACTATATAAATGTAGTAACAATTTCACCCCAGTATATCTACTGCTGCCTTTATGCTATTACCTCTAGGTCTACATAACCCCTTGTAACCCTATCTAGACCCTGATATCTCTACTCCTGCCTATACACGTATACATCTGCCATGTCTACATGACAGCACCTCCAGCCCAACCTATAACTTAGTACCTCTGGTCACCAATTTTCAGTAAATGTAGATTTGCCAAAAATGTCATGGAAAACTGTTGCTGAATTATACTCTAAAAGAAAATACATTATTCTTGGATACTTCATGACTGTCAATTTTGCATTGGTGTGATTTCAAAATCTATTTGCACCCTGTGCCATAGCTATTTAAGCAGTACCAGGAAAACTTCGAAATGGAAGCAGACAACACCCACATCGACTTCCAGCAGGAAAACAAGACAATCAGAGTAACATTATATTAAGCCTGGACAGGTGCTCCATCAGATGAAGAGGGATTTATTTCCATGAACCGAAATAAATCCTACGTCTTTTTAAGGGGATGGAATGCATCCCAACTCACTGAACTTCATATGGTGATCTGGTCTTGTCAAACACCCCAAAACCTCCTTAAATTAAGTAATCTGGAGCACCTTGAAGTAATCAATCCGGGGTTTCGATTTCACTTCATACTATTGTTTGCAACTCAAGCCAAGAAACATGTTAAGGGTAAGACACTGCAGCCCTTTCCTCCAAACAATATGTGCCTGTGCTTCCCCCTAAAACATGTGTGGTACATTAGAGCTGCCTGTTTAGCCAGTTTAACTTCCCCATATGCATATTCTAAATGGTGCATAAAATGAATCTACAGTATGGTTGGCTAAATGTCATATGTGGGCTGCAGTGTGAATTTACACAACCCACACATATTACTATACAAATGTATGAAAGGAGCACAACTGTGTTCTGGATGGACTGCATTTCAAATGCAGTGATACATGGGAGGGAAAAGAGCCCAGGCCATGTAGCAAGAGCCTACTTTTATATATTCATAAGTCACACTACATACTAAGTTAATGTGCTCTCACTGAAATAAAACTCAAAAGCTATTTTCCTGTGTAGGCCTTGCTAGACATTTCGCTGAAAAAGCTAGATGGGAAATAACATCTTTATCTCTTATCTCCACTTGGGAAAGTGCTAGAAAACTGTTTCAATTTTCAACTTAAGTTTTTAAAAATCTGATTTGATGGTGAAATCAGTTTTTGATAATTTAAGTGGAAAACTAACTATGTAAGAATGTACTTTATCCTGTCTGAACTAAACTTGGCTTAAAACCAGTTCTGCCACTCATCACACATTGAAGGCTGGAATACATATCATTGGCTGTGAGAGTTAGCTACGCTGGATCAGAGGACAACAGCCTGCTTGTAAAACGAGGAAGAGCAAATGGGTGTTAACTGCTGACCACTTCACAAAGATCAGACATCTGGGAGATGATAGAACAGCTGGCAGAACAAATGGCAGCTTTAGCACTAACTTCTTTTGACTTATAGATGCAAAGGAAAATTTTATTCCTAGGAACCACTCTGAGAGCCTAGCTACTTTCACAATAGGTGACAGAACCATTTGTGCCCCTTTCACATGGATGGAGAGTCCCTTTAATAGCGGAGTCACTAAGGAGCTGAACACAGAACTACCTAATGACAGCTGAGTTCTGCCATCTTGAAACAGGGGCTACTGGGTAATTGTACAGTAAGTCAAAGTGGAACTACTGTAAAAGGAGGTGGAGCAGTTGCAAGAAGAAATCTGATTGGATGACAGAAGTTCTCAAATCAATGGCTACTGCACAGGTTCAATCTGGCATTCCAACCACCACCTCCTGAGAACATGCCTGGGAAGGTTCTACTTGAAGAAGGAGGCCCTGGTGGTAGAAGAATCCTGTTGGAAGAAGATAATTCACTCAAGGGCCCCTGAATCCTGCTGGCAGCAATGGACTGGAACTCCTCTCTAAAGATTCAGTAGTTGGCCTACAGCTTACCTGTTTCAGGGACACAATAAGATGAAGGACTCCTGACTCAAAGAGAACCCAGCATGCCACAGAGGACTATACTCTGCAGGATGCAAAAACAACAGTTGATGGACAGAATGCAGAACAATGTCATACATTCACCCCAGTACAGAGATCTGGGCCTAAATCCATCGTTTTTTTGCTCACCATGCCATTCCAGTTTGGACCCAGCCATATGCAAATCAGTCTTGACCCTGTGCCTCATGGGAACAGTCCAGCCCGAACTGCCAAGCCAGGTCCTCCCTGGACTGGAAACAAGCATCCTAGGACCGGTTTCGGGGTTTCACCCCTCTTCAGCCAGGATAGCTTGATTCCAGTGGCATGGAGAGCACGGGACCCACGTCTGGGCATACCCGTCCCACTTGGGGTGACAAATGCAAAAACAACAGTTGATGGACAGAATGCAGAACAATGTCATACATTCACCCCAGTACAGAGATCTGGGCCTAAAGCCATCGTTTTTGCTCACCATGCCATTCCAGTTTGGACCCAGCCATATGCAAATCAGTCTTGACCCTGTGCCTCATGGGAACAGTCCAGCCCGAACTGCCAAGCCAGGTCCTCCCTGGACTGGAAACAAGCATCCTAGGACCGGTTTCGGGGTTTCACCCCTATTCAGCCAGGATAGCTTGATTCCAGTGGCATGGAGAGCACGGGACCCACGTCTGGGCATACCCGTCCCACTTGGGGTGACAAATGCAAAAACAACAGTTGATGGACAGAATGCAGAACAATGTCATACATTCACCCCAGTACAGAGATCTGGGCCTAAATCCATCGTTTTTTGCTCACCATGCCATTCCAGTTTGGACCCAGCCATATGCAAATCAGTCTTGACCCTGTGCCTCATGGGAACAGTCCAGCCCGAACTGCCAAGCCAGGTCCTCCCTGGACTGGAAACAAGCATCCTAGGACCGGTTTCGGGGTTTCACCCTCTTCAGCCAGGATAGCTTGATTCCAGTGGCATGGAGAGCACGGGACCCACGTCTGGGCATACCAGTCCCACTTGGGGTGACAAATGCAAAAACAACAGTTGATGGACAGAATGCAGAACAATGTCATACATTCACCCCAGTACAGAGATCTGGGCCTAAATCCATCGTTTTTTTGCTCACCATGCCATTCCAGTTTAGACCCAGCCATATGCAAATCAGTCTTGACCCTGTGCCTCATGGGAACAGTCCAGCCCGAACTGCCAAGCCAGGTCCTCCCTGGACTGGAAACAAACATCCTAGGACCGGTTTCGGAGTTTCACCCCTCTTCAGCCAGGATAGCTTGATTCCAGTGGCATGGAGAGCACGGGACCCACGTCTGGGCATACCCGTCCCACTTGGGGTGACAAATGCAAAAACAACAGTTGATGGACAGAATGCAGAACAATGGGTTTGAACCCGAAACCGGTCCCAGGATGCTTGTTTCCGGTCCAGGGAAGACATGGCTTGGCAGTTCGGACTGGACTGTTCCCATGAGGCACAGGGTCAGACTGATTTGCATATGGCCATGTCTGAACTGGGGGTGGAGTGAGCTAAAGAATGATGATGGATTAAACCCAGATCAGTTGACTGGGGGTGAGTGTTTGATTTGCTCTAACGCTCCGTCCATCATCCCCTTTGGTATCGCTTTGTTCGCCCTAAGTTGGCAGGGTATGCCCAGACGTGGGTCCCTTGCTCACTTTGCCACTGGATTCAAGATAGCCTGGCTGATGAGGGTTTTAACCCGAAACCGGTCCCAGGATGCTTGTTTCCGGTCCAGGGAAGACATGGCTTGGCAGTTCGGGCTGGACTGTTCCCATGAGGCACAGGGTCAGACTGATTTGCATATGGCCATGTCTGAACTGGGGTGGTGGAGTGAGCTAAAGAATGATGATGGATTAAACCCAGATCAGTTGACTGGGGGTGAGTGTTTGATTTGCTCTAACGCTCCGTCCATCATCCCCTTTGGTATCGCTATACTCTGCAGGAGGCCTGGCAGGAAAGAGACCTAGTGCCCAAATGCCTGCCCTTAGGTGCTAAGGGATACAATACCAGGCCTAAAAAAATCTACTTGCTCACTCCCTATGGCGAGTCAGATTTTATCAGGTCGAGCTATTTTTAGTACCTAATCAACCGTTCTGGCGAGTGAACTTAAGCTGGAAGAAACAGGCTTTCTGTTAATTCAGAAAGTGAATGAACAATAAACACTCCTTTAAATCTTGTTTTTTTCTTGACACATTTGCTGTCTGTTCAAGGGCAGAGGTCAGATGTCAGTTTTTCTTTTTACTAATTGTTGCTTATCTTTTCTTGGAAAATTGTGTTTACTTTTCTTTCTCTTATTACAGTTAGAGGTTCTTGTCAAGTGAGCTGGCTGACAATGGTTGTGAAACAAAAGTCTGTAAGATGTCAGGTTTTTTTTTGTAACACACACTTAAACAGGTTGTAAATGGATAGTGCAAGAAGTTTCAAAATATATCAGGAATTATGAAAAAAAAAAAAATTTGTAATTCAGAAGTGTGATGCAAACAAAGATTTAAATAGGAGTAAAACAAATCAGTACACTTTACTTGGTGATGTGCAAATGACAAATATTTGCAGAAAGTTGATTTCCAAACATTGTACACTACATAATTTTATCGGTAAAACCACAAGTCGGTGAGAAATGTTGTGGTCGTTTCAATGGAAAATCTACTGATTGCAGATAGGTTTGCTTCAGGTATGTTTTTATTAAAGTGATTGTTTTTATACATGATTTGAGAAACATTCATGCCCCCGCCCTGAGGACAATGCGGTTAATGAACTAAGAGGGAAGTCAGGGGCCATATGTATCCTATATGTGGCAAGATTTGTATTATATTGAGAGCAAAAGTTTAGTCCATTAAATCAAACAAAACGAATAGTTTCTTACCTGTCGGTATAGTTTTGCAGCTTGAAGACTTTCTGGATTGACTATGCTGTGCATTATTCCGCGGTCTAGTGGTTGGGTCCGGAATCGTAGTCTTTTTTCTGTTGTTGTTTTTTTTTTGTGTAGCCCAGGTGGGCGTCGACGCCCCACCATTTGGTGTCCTCCCGTGACGTCGGCTCGCTTCCTCCGGAAGCTCCCACCTTAGGGCGCCATCTCGGATTCTTTTTTTTTGTCTTGTGCTTGTGTTGTTAATCCTTTTACCCTTTTGAAGGTGTTTTCCATTTGTTAGTCCCATCTTCCTCCTGTCTCATCTTTCTGGCGGAGGCGGGTGGGTTCGCTAGTGAATCCAGAAAGTCTTCAAGCTGCAAAACTATACCGACAGGTAAGAAACTATTCGTTTTGCAGCGTGAATCTTTCTGGATTCACTATGCTGTGCATAGATTTTGTTGCGGTTTGCTATATTTGTGGCGGCTGGGTGGAAGATGAGCGTTGGTTGTTGAATATATGTTGAAGCACTTTTTGACCTACTTGTGCTTCCTTGTTCATCTGTATATCCACGCAGTAGTGCTTAGTGAATGTGTGCACTGAAGCCCATGTTGCCGCCAGGCAAATGTCTTGGATAGGTGTGTTTGCTAGGAAGGCTATTGTTGCTCCCTTTTTCCTGGTTGAGTGAGCCTGAGCTGCTCCCTGTAGCTCTTGGCCTGCATGTTTGTGGCAGTATTGAATTGTTTGTGCGATCCATCGTGCAATGGTATTTTTCGTCACTGGTCTGCCCAGGAAACTGCTTGCGAAGGACACAAAGAACTGCTTTGTTTTTCTACAATCCTTAGTCCTTTCGATGTAATGCATTACTGCTCTCCTGGCATCCAGAGTGTGCAGTGCCCTTTCAGCGCTGGTGGATGGTTTCTGGAAGAAACTGGGGATTTGTATTGTTTGGTTTATATGGAACCTGGACACCACCTTTGGCATGAAGTGTGGGTCCGTCCTCATTACCACCCTGTCATTGTGAATCTGAATGTAGGGTTCTTGTAGTGTGAGTGCCTGCAACTCGCTCACCCTACGTAGCGAGGTAATCGCTACCAGAAAGGCCGTCTTTATTGTGAGCATATGTAGCGATGCCTTGTGGATGGGTTCGAACAGTGCTTTCATAAGCTGTGTTAGAACTACGTTGAGGTTCCATGCAGGCGGTGGCATCCTCTTTGGCGGTGCTATTCTTTTGGCTCCTTCTAGGAATCTTTTTACTACTTGAGATGTAAAGAAGCTTTTCCCTGTTTCTCCTCTTGTATAGGCTACTATTGCTGCCAGGTGCACTCTTAGAGAAGTGCAGCTTAGGTTACTTTTTAGTAAGTGTGTTAAGTATTTTAGCACAGTTGATTCTTTAGTGATTCTCCTGTGGAGCTTTTTGTTGATGCACCATTCAGTGAATCTCTTCCATTTTGCTGCATAGCATTTCCGTGTGGTGGGTCTCCTCGCTTCTCGCAGCACTGCCAGCGTGCTTTGTGGAAGCTTGAGGTGAGCGAACTCTAAGTCCTCAGGAGCCACGCTGCTAGGCGGAGGCTCTCTGGTTCTGGATGGAGTACCCTTCAGTTTTGTAGCGAGAGCAGGTCTTTCCTTCTTGGGAACTTGTTTGGTGGTCCCTGTGCCATCTCCACGATCTGCGAGAACCAGGACTGCCTGGCCCACTGTGGTGCTACCAGAATTAGTGTCATGTTGCTTGTTCTGCACTTGCTGAGCACTTTGTGTATCAGTGGTATCGGTGGAAAAGCGTAGGCAAATGTCTTTGACCAGCTCATCCATAGGGCATTTCCTTGGGATTGATGGCCTGGCTGCCTGGATGCGAAGTATTGGCATTTTGCATTCTGGTGTGTTGCAAACAGGTCTAGTTGTGGGGTCCCCACTTCTTGAATAGTTTTTGCGTCTCCTGCGCGTTGAGCTCCCACTCGTGTGAGATTGACGTCTGTCTGCTCAGTCTGTCTGCTTCCACATTGTCCTTCCCTGGCAGATGTATTGCCAGGAGGTCTATTTGTAATGGAATTGCCCATTTCCATATCTGTTGCGCTAGATCTGAGAGCGCCACTGAGTGTGTTCCTCCCTGCTTGTTGATGTAGAACATCGTTGTGGTGTTGTCTGTTTGTACTAACACCCTTTGGCCGTACAGCTGTTTCTGGAATGCTTTTAGGGCAAGGAACACGGTCTTGAGTTCTAGGTAGTTGATGTGTTTGACGGCATCTGTTTGTGTCCATAACCCCCTTACCTTGAGCAGTTTCATGTGCGCTCCCCACCCCATCTGGGATGCGTCTGTTGTGATGGTCACTGTTGGAGTTGGTGGTGTGAATGGGTTTCCCCTTGTTATGTTGCCCCTGTTCCACCATGCTATCTCTTCCTGAACTGCGTGCGTTACAACCACTAGATCTTCCCAACTCCCTGTTGCCTGTGACCATTGCTGTTGCAGCCATTCCTGGAATGGTCTCATGTGTAGCCGAATATTGGGGACTAAATGTATGCAGGATGCCATCATGCCCATGAGCTTGCTCACTGTCCTCAATGTCAGACGTTGCCCCTTCAGGTAGCGGCGAGTCTCCTTCAGTAGTGCGAGGATCCTTTTCTCGCAGGGGGAACACCCTCCCCTGAATGGTGTCGATCTTCGCACCCAGGAAGATCTTCACTTGTTCTGGTTCCAGCGATGACTTCTCCTTGTGTATGGAGAAGCCTAGTTTTGTCAGCGTTTGTGTGACTTGCTGAGTATGTAGTTTGCATTGGTTGTAGGAGTTCGCTTTTACCAACCAGTCGTCTAGGTAGGGGTATACGTGTATCCCCTGTCTTCGCAGATGTGCTGCTACGGCAGCTAGGCATTTGGTGAATACTCTTGGCGCTGATTTGAGGCCGAAGGCTAGGGCCGTGAACTGGTAGTGCGTTATGCTGATGGTGAATCTGAGTAGACGCTTGTGTCTTTGGTTTATAGGGATGCGTAGGTAGGCATCCTTGAGGTCTATTGTGGACATAAAATCCCCGTGCCTTATTTGAGGTATGACCTCTTGTAAGGACGTCATCTTGAACTTTTGAGTTTTGATGTATTTGTTTAGGAACCGTAGGTCCAGTATGGGCCTTAACGTTTCGTCTACTTTTGGTACGAGGAAGTAGTTGGAGTACACTCCTGTGCCCTTTTCTCTGTACAGCACCTTTTCTATAGCCTGTTTGTGGAGGAGTTCTTGTGCTTCCTGCCACAATAGTGACAGCTCTTTTGTTGAATGTTTTTTGTTTGTTGGCCTTTTGTTTGGTGGCCTCTTTACGAGTTCTATGCAGTAGCCGAACTGTATGATGTTGAGTATCCACTTGTCGGTTGTTATCTTCTCCCACTCCTGGGAGAAGTGTTTTAGTCTTCCTCCTATGGGCGTTGTATGATGGTAAATTTGTAAATGTTGTCCGTGTCTTTTGTTGTGCCGCGGCACTAGCGATGTTGGGGGTGCGGGCACGTGTTGTAGTGTGGAGTCACTTGGGGGCGGGCTGCTGGCCGCCCCTTCTTGTATTGCCTCGTCCGTTTGGTCGGCTACGAAAGGACTGGCCCCTTTGTTGGTTTTGCCAGCTTTGTTGCTGCTGACCCTGTTGTGCCTGGCTGCTTCCCTGAAATGTTTGCTGGAAGGCCTGGTGCGATGTTCCCGGCTGGTTTCCACCTCTGCCGTTTGGTCTTCGTGAGGGGGTGCCCCTTCTCATACCCCTGAACTGTAGTACTCCCATGGACCTTGCCGTTTCGTTATCTTTTTTGAGCTGCGTCAGCGTCTCGTCCACGGGTGTGCCGAACAGCTTTTCCCCGTTGAAGGGCAACTTCAGGATGTTGTTTTGTACCTCCGGCTTGAACCCGGAGATCCTGAGCCAGGCATGTCTCCTCTCTGTCCCCCCGATCATCATCAGCCTGCTTGATGTATCAGCTGCGTCTAGGGCCGACTTTAGGCAGGTGTTGGCCATGTTCTTCCCCTCCTCCACCAGGTGTGCCGCTCTCTGCTGGTTTTCTGTGGGGAGCAGTTTGAGCAACTGCCCAACTTCTTCCCAGTGCTGGTAGGCGTGCCTATTTATAAGGGCGTTGGAGTTGGCAATGCGCCAATGTATTGCCGCATTCCTTTCAATTTTCCTCCCTGTGAGGTCTATCCTTTTGCTCTCTTTGTCTGGGGGCGGACCGGAGTTTGTGGGAACGATGGCCCTCTTCCTGGCTGTTGCAGTTATTATTGAATCAGCTGGCACAGATCCCTGGATATATGGTGGATCCTTTGAAGAGTGTTTATTTTTTTCTCAGTTCTGGGTGTGACCGATCTGCAGGTAGATGGCTCCTTGAAAGCTTCCCTGCCTTGGTCTAGCACACTAGGGAGCATAGGAAGGAATTGGCTCCTAGTTTGTGTTGGTAGCAGTGTTTCCAGGAGAAAACAGGCTTTAGGCTTTTCCTCCTCCATTTCCACTCTATAGGTGGCTGCCGCGTTCCTGACGACCATGTTGTACACTCCTATGTCGTCTGGCGGCGAAGGCCTCGACGGATACGTCTCCACGGCCTCCTTTGGGTCTTCGGCGTCGAGATCCTGCCATTCCAGGTCTTGAGCCTCCGAGGGTGTCGAGCGGAAGTGCGTCTGCTGGTCGTCATCACCCTCCGTATAATCGTACAGGACCTCTTCGTCCTGTTGTTCCGACGGTTCGGGAGTTTTCGGCGGCTCGGTGCTTTCGAACTCCTCTTGCGTTTCCGCTTCGACGACCGTCGAGGGCTTCGAAGGGATGGTGTATCTACTCATCCGGTCGTCGAAGTCCTTCTTCTTTTGGATGATACTGGCCATTTCGGCCTCGAGCCTTTTCTTCTTCCTCTCCATCTCCGCCGCTTGATCGTCGTCGAGAGTTTCGGCAGTTCTCTTCGAGGTCGTAGTTGACGTCGGAGGTGCCTTCTGCTCTTTCCCCTTCGGCGTAGAGTGCGGTTTCTCTGAACCGTGCTTTGACGACCTGGGTGTGTCAAGAGCTTTCGCCGACCGGGAGTCCTTTTCGAAGGATCCGCTGGGCTGTTTGTCCGTGGATGCAGCTTCGGTCGTCGAGTGCTTTGACGCCGGTGCTCCTTTCGAGGACTTTGGCTCGGATTTTCGAGAGTCTGTCGGGGTTCTTTGGGTCGACGTGTCTCTTACCTCCTTCCTGGAAGTGTTATCGTTCTCTACGACCGTGCAGTCCTCTGGCCCCTCGGCGATGTTGTCCTCTTCCCCACTGGAGAGGCCCAGGTCCCGCAGCGACGGAGGTGGCCCTTGGCCCTGCATGCTGTAGTTTGCTCTCCTCTGTCTGTCCCTCACCCTGAGGGTCTTGGTGGCGAATGCTGCGCAGGCGTTGCAGTCATCGCTTCGATGGTCGATCGGTAGGCAGAGGTGGCAGACTGGATGTTGGTCTTTCTGTGCGAACTTGTGGTGGCAGTTACGACAGAACTTGAATGGTGTCTTGTCCATTCCCGCGCGCAAGGAGCCCCCTGTGTGCGCATTCTCCGTTGGACGTCGAAGTTTCTTCTACCTCTCACCAGCTTCGTCGTCCCGGTAGTATGTTCTTTCTCTTGTGATGAAGATCTCCAATTTTTCTCGGTTCTTTCTGCTTTTCTCTTACTTCTTCTCTCCTCTTCCAACTCTGGAGCTCTTCACGACGATCCAGACCCAACGGCGGAAAAAAGAATCTGAAGATGGCGCCCTAAGGTGGGAGCTTCCGGAGGAAGCGCGCCGACGTCACAGGAGGACACCAAATGGTGGGGCGTCGACGCCCACCTGGGCTACACTGAAAAAAAACTGAAAAAAGACGATTCCGGACCCAACCACTAGACCGCGGAATAATGCACAGCATAGTGAATCCAGAAAGATTCATGCTGCAAAACTGCTTTTTGTACAGCAGACATGCTGAATTCGCATATTTGAAGGTGTACTCATAAGTGATAATGAAGAAATGGCGGCTCAGTGAATTAAAATATTTGCCCAGGATCACATAATTTGAAACCAGTTTATGGGTCAAAAGCATAATAATTAGGTTGAGTAGATTATTTAAGTCACTAGACCTGTACGTCTCGTAGCATTTTGATAATTTAACAAGACCTGTGAAGAGAGTGAACTTTCCCAGCAGCTGAAGACTAATATGACCCGGCCAGCCCACTTGGTGAATAAGACCTCCACTCCATTGCGGGTGGCCTGAAACTGTACTTAGGTACCGGTTCACTGCGAACTGTAGTTTTTTTAATGGTGCTTTATTTTTTCTAGGCACCTCTTGGCCTTAAAACCTCAAAAATTCACAACTAAGGTTCCCATAACATAATTTAATGATCTTGGTAAACTTTTTCTATTTTTAGTTATAGTCAAAAGTGATGTTGACTCTTCACAGGAGTTTCACTATTTCAAAGTAAGAGAAACCTCGAGAGCAGAATCCGTAGCCTGCGAGACGCTGGAGGACAGCAGCTCCATTGAGAGAAGAATACTGGGGGGAAGAGGTAACAGAAAAGGTAATCTCGCTCACATACGCACACTTATTAACAGATCGCCAGCCAACCTACAGTCCCTGGGAGTAGGCTGGGAATTAGACATAGGAGACATGGAAGACATAGACTGGGAGGCCGCACTGATGCATCCACACGAAGTAGCGAATAAAGCGAGCCTTAGCCATCTAACTGAAAATACCGTACAGCGTGTACTATAACACAAGTGCATTACACAAAATGGGAAGGGCCCCCTCACCAAACTGCTTGAAGTACGTGGTCCTGGAGGGCACCTTCATTCACACGGTGTGGGCCTGCCTACACATCAAGCGTTACTGGAGAAAGATTATTGCAGAACTGTCAGAAACCCTAGGAGTACACATTCCAGCAACACCACAATTTGTACTTCTAGGTAAGCTGGGCGACATGGACCTACCAAGGGAGCAATTACTGTTTTGCGCGCTGGGATTCACCCTAGCAAAAAGGGACACAACGAAACGCTGGGAGGACCCCGTGGCCCCCACCTGAGATGTGGATTCCGGGAATCACCTACTGCATTGAAGGCAAAAGGGTGGTGTACACAGAAAAGGGCTGCCCCAAAAAGTTTGAGGAAATGTGGGGAGGGTGTTGGAGACGACACTATGGTCTGATATGGGAGAATGATGTGTCCCTGGAAACGTTCCTGGCAGGCATTGCAGGCCCAGTCACTGACCCGAACCCAGAAAATATCCCCTTGCCTCCCCACTTCATCTCCCTAGACATGGGCGTGGAAGACTGGCCCAGTGACTTATATAACTGGGGTCTGATGGTGACCGAAGCAGGAACCTGCCCCTGCGGGACCCCAAAGTTATAATCAGTGACATGTTGATGTATTACTGGTAGCATTTGAATGTTGTATTTAAAAAAAAAAAAAAAAGATTTTTCTTTAATTCTCTATTTTTCTAAATTGGTTCCGGAATTTATTGTGTTATTCTCTTGACTTTAAAATTGTTGGTATGGATTGAGATTAACACTCTCTTCTCTGAGGATTTCATCCTGTGCCATAGCTACCAGAGGTTGAGCAAAGATTCCCTCACAAATGTGTTTTGACCTAAACAGATTGCTTTCATTAAATTGGTATGGGTCACTTCCAATTTAATAACCCCATTTTTGACAGGGATCAATTAAAAAGTGAATAATATAGAAAACAGGAAATCGACCTGCTACTATCTGAAGAAAATTAGCAAGAAAGGGGGGGAGGCAAAAGCGTACTAGTCTCCACAGTTGTATGTAATTGTACAGACTACTATAATGGAATTGACAGGACGTAAATAAATAGGAATCATTAGGATTTTGTTGCATCTGTACGATGCCTTATTTGTGCTATTGCTCTTTGTGTCTCCCACTGTCTGCTATTCACATAAGTTAATTATATTGTAGTATATATCGCTGCATAAATCTCACAAGACTATTATGCTATCGCCCTCGCCTTTTCCATCACTTTTTGGTCATATCACGACCGACCCATGTTTTCTAGTTCATTTACTTTTTAATTCATCACTTTCTTTCCAAGTCATTAATTCTTTGAGGTGCATCGCAGGGAGCGTTTTCTCTCAGGTGAGCCCTGGGGCGCCTGCTTAGCTTCTTTATGGCGGCGCACACCAAGAGATAAAGAGCACACACATAGCAGCTTTCAATAGCACAATGCTGCCCATTAATTGTGGCTGTCTAATGCCACCAGGTCCGCTGCTTCAAAGCTATATTGCCAGTCCCCTGCCGATTCAGGGAAGTCTCTAAGCAGGCGACCATGTGTCGTCCTCATTAGAATCTCTTGAAAGGTACATGTGTTGTTAAAGTTATAAGTTTTTTCCTTCAGTCACCCATGCAAACAAAAAGTGATTTCTGCAAGGGCGCTGAAGAAATCACAGCCTACTCATCTCACCCTCTGCTCACACAGCAGAAGAGTAACACTTTCAAAAGCACAACAATATAGTTTCATTTACAGTAGATCTATCTTTAATTACCACTGCATGAATGAGAGAAACCTTGGAAAAGATTCTACAAATGCACACACTGGGCCTGGGCATATTTGCATACCTTAGTGCTTTGCATACGCATCCTTTCCTTCTGACGGTCAGTAGGGATCCCTTCTAAATTGTATAGCAAAGAGAAGCAGAAACTAGAAAGGGCTTGTCTATAAAAATTAAAAAAAGTCCTTAACTATGTGCCTGTCTGGGAGGTGGTCACACCTCCCTGCAACAGGATACCTATTGTTCTGCCTTCCCCTGCCCGAGCTTGGCTCAGCAGCAGGAGGGCAGAAACGTGTCTCTGACCGGCAGCAGCCCTAGCTTGCTGTCCGGGTCTGGAAGACTGGTAACGGGAGCATGAGGGCCTCCCAAAGGAGCTTTATGGTGTATAGAATCATACCTCCCACACCGTTTACGTTGTGGGAGTATGATTCCAACATGTCTGATACCAAACATGATAGAATTCGCTACAGCCAGTTTCGAGATGGTCATCGCGTAATGACGCGGTGCCCCTCTACATGTTATACGGCTGTCTCACTTACAACCCGGGAGAATGGACTCCATAGGCTGTAGGGGTGTCCTGCTCATGCAGGGGCACCCTCACACTTAGAACCGAGCACCCTGAATTCAGGATTGAAAGGCCTGCTTTAGGAGTGACATAGGTTTTAAGGGCAGTGACCTTAGATATAGGTAAACCTATATCTTTCGTAAGTGGTGCTAGCACCAGCTTACACATGCTGCAATGACAGGCCTGTAGTGGCAAATTGAGTGGTCTCCCGTGGGTGGCATAATACATGCTTCAGCCCATGGGGGACCCCTGGGGTACCTATGCCCTGGGTACCTTAGTACCATATACTAGGGACTGCAAAGTGTACACCAGTGTGCAATCTGGGATGTATTTAACTACTTACCATACCAATTTAGGGGGGAAAGCACAGAGACGGGGGTCCTGATTAGCAGGATCCCAGTCAGACTAGTCAGAAACAGCATTACATCAAGCAAAAAGTGGGGGTAACCATAAAAGCAAATCCTACTTTCCTACAGTATCCCTTTTACAACTGCTATTTAAATAGCTTACATTCAAAACAAACCTATATTAGAATAACAAGAATGACACACTTTAAATATGTGATGGTTGCGTCTTGTGCAAACTGTACTCTTTTTTGCACAGGGTTTTGGAGAAAGTATTTTTTTTTTTTTTTTTTGTCAAGGTCCTGTGTTATGTCAAAGCATAATTGACAGATTGACAGAGATATGTAGGCTGGGCAATTGCATTATCAATTCACTGGAACCACGGACAGAATGAGCTAACAGAAAGAATTTATGTAGTGGTTAGGGGCTAGGAGACTTGGAGCACATTCTGGGTGTTTTCATTCCATAATTTCCTCCTTTAAATCTCTTCAACAATAGCTCTAACAAGACATTGAGATTATTGAGTACAGTCACTTGCGTTATGCAGTATCTGAGTTTCAAATCCTCTACCACCTCCACGAATAAGCCACGATTGCTTGCTATCGCTACCACTCTAGAGTCAAGTGCATATAGCAAGCACCATGGGTATCCTTTTTTAGGTCGAGCTACAGCGCCCATGCGCTGTCTGCAAGACCTGCTGTAATCAATAATACAACTTTTTTCCCGCCTGCTACTTACCATTGGTTCACTCCACTGTCGCTCTTCTTTTCTGCCTCCTACCTCGTTGGCTTGCCGATACGTCAGTTCCGTTCAGGGCTGAGGCGCACCGGTAAAGTACAGTTTCCTTGCGCTTTGGTTCTTAAGCTGTTGTGTGGGGGAACTCTTTTTTTTAAATTTTACTTTCCGTCGCCACACATCACTGCTTGTTCTTCAAATGCGTACCCTTATGTGTCCTTGTTTCCTCCTGTAAGCATACCTAGGTTTCCTCCTCTGACCGTGTCTTCCCCTACGAGTGCGCAGTTGTTTCCTCCGGAGAGATTGCCTTTGTTTCTGCCGTGCAAGTGCATCGCACCTGATGCCAGTATGTTTGTCTTTCCTCCTGAGAGTTGGCTTGTTTCCTCATGTGCGTGTGCTTCTGTTCCCTCACAAAAGCGTGCTTGTTTTGCCTCTATTGAGTGCGGCTGTGGTTCCTCCTTTGAGCGCACCCGTGAATCTTCCTGAGGGTGATGCTTTCTTAGTGCATGTTTCCTCACTGCTGCCAGCTATTCCTGCCACATATCCATGCAGCAGCTTCATGGCGCCTTGACGCCATGAAGCTGCTTCATGGCGCCTCGACGCGGTAGGCCGGATACGGTCACTTTCTATGTGTTGCATATTAGCCTAGCTCAACCAATGACCTAGTCGCATAACCCTTTACATACACAAACTACTGTATCTGCTGTGTCTCGTACAGCTTAAGCAAGACTCCCTGACGCTTTGTACATTTGAATGTATCCAAATGTAGTATTTGCTTTTTATTACTAACCTCGCTATCTATTTAAACATTGAGGCTGCAATTAATATTTCTGGGCCTTCATACATACAAGATACGTGCACTCATGCTAGTTTGGATGCAGGGTATGTTTTATTTACCACGAGCACTCATACACACAGCTACAGTGCATTATCATCACATTATGTTTACGTTTACGCGTAAGTTTAAAGTCCTAGGAATTTAGTGGTTGAGTTAAAGTTTCTAGATCAGGGCCCTATAAACCATAGATAGTTGAACTTTTCCTGAGCAAACACTAAACTCGCCCAAATCCCATGAGATGACAGGCCACACTAACCACAAAATAACATTTTTATCAAACAAACAGCACTCAGTAAACGCTCAAGCAGTGGCAAAGGCAATCTCTTTGATGTACAGTAAAGGGTTTTAAGATAAGTTGCATCACTAAGACAAGAGCCACCCACTGGAGCTAGTATTATTCAACGCAGCAAACCTTGTGACATATCACTGTTTTATTTATGCATTTTTATATAGCACGTACTTTACCCAGGGTGTCAGAGCGCTTGACACAGCGCAGCTAATGCACTGCTTATCTTTCATTTCCCTATAAATCCTTCCAGGTTTCTCTGACTCACAGTGGTGGGGCCCACAACATGGTCACTGGTCGAATCTGCAAGACGCAATGGTGGTGGGATATCAAGGGAGGCACTGGAGGTTCATTTTCACCACATACACTTTGAATAGCCCAACCAACCAAACCATAGGAGTCTAAAAACCAGCATTTGTAATGCAATAGGTCCCGCATTTGCGAGAATTTGAGCTATTGGCATTGGAAATGACAATGCCAATAGCTCAAACTCTTGCAAATGCCAGTCCTGTTGCATTGCAAATGCTTGTTAATGAAATGGCATCTTCGGTCCTAGTACACCAATGGGATACAACAGTACATACTTAGGAGACTGCAATGTAACCTACTGGCTAAAGACACTGAGAAAAGTCTTCAAAATCTATTGCCTTTTTCCTCGTATGAGCAAACATCTGGAGCACTTGAAGTTAAGGCACGATTCAGGCAGTAAGAAGGCTACCAGCAAGGTTGTCAATTCAGTGCGGTGCACAGACATCCCCTCCCCATGCTCTGCGTAGTACTTTTAGTAGGTTTTAGGCATGTAACTTGGCATACTTGGCATCTAATCCCAGCTATACCACTTACAAAAATGTGCTGTTAATAAGTGCTGTATTAGGAATTTGAATGGGCCTCTAACACATTTCATTTCCCAAGGGAGGAAAGTTCCAGGGCCTTGCCATCTAGTAGTAAGGTTTCTAACAGGGCAACCAGAAAACATGTGGCTACATGTACTAACAGACATGGAGTAAATAGTGGGTGCAAACTGCGCACTCATTGGGATTCACAGGACAACCTGCCTAATGAATAATAAATTAATAAGGCATGTCAACATTGCAAATGGCTTCAATTGGCTGCAACACAGGAATGGTGGTCTGCAACGTACAGCAAACCCCCACTTCTGCAATAGCATTCCCACACTGGAAAACATTTTTTTAAAGCCGCCCTCATTTCTCAAAGGAACAGGTGATGTTTTTCCTTTGTTAAGACCACATGGGAAGATGGCAATAACCCAACACAATTAGTACAGGGGAAGCTGTCCAAAGGGAGACCTTCCTCTTTACGAATGAGTTACAATCTTCTTTGAGACATCAGTAACTTTTCAATGGTTTGCAACTGTAATTACGATCATAGGCCATTGATACAGCTCATTGCGAAGCTCACATAGGAGGCAATACCCCTTTCATGCCCCCTACTAATTGAGATTGAGAATAAGTAATTTTGTGGTTAAGAAAGGTTTTTCCAGATAGCAAAAGGAGTTTAGTAGATTGTAAAATGCCATTTGGCAGTTGCAAATCCTGTGATTTGCAAATTGGAGAGGTTTGTGGCCACAAAAAGGATTTGCATATCTGGCTAATGGTTTTTAATCGCTGATTGACCAAATGTTATGTGCTTTTACGATCACTTTCTAAGTTTATTCCTCTGCTCCAATTATTTTGCAAAATCTGTGAGTATTTAGAAGTGTGTTGAATGCTGGAAGGAATTGTATGTTAAAACTGGACTGGCACCAAGCACAAACTGGAAATTACTCTGGGGGAAAAATTGCTCACTCTCAGGATTTACTATCCGACAGGTGGTATAGTGGACGCCTTGAAACGAGTAGCCCTGTGCCGCAATATTTGTTTACCTACCAAACCGATCAAATTATTATCACTTTGAGCCTTTCTGCCCCTTATCTGCCGTTATTATGAGAGCTTTCCAAAATCCTTAACATACAGAATAAGCACAAATGAAATATTCCCAGTAGAGTCCAACAGCATTGTTTTCACTAATACATGCGTATGGGTTTTTAATATTGTGGTTAAATGGGTATGCTGACAGATAACCTGCTTTACACGAGTGATTAAACACCATAACACAGTTACATTTCGGTCTTTGCTCTTATAGCATGATTATTTGAAAGGTGCATGGAAATCTCCATCTTCCAACATATCGCAAATTGCTGAAAAACACACTGGAGATATTCCTGCAGTAACCAAGTTTTTGTCGTTTATAACATACAATAAAGATAATCAAACTCATTCTGCTTGGCAGTTTTTGTCTCCATGGGGACACCGACATTGGCCATCAACCCAGTCTGGCATCTGGGGGACTTCCCTTGCTAAATGCGACTAATGCAGGACCACGGGCTGCAACTGCTAACATCCCTCTGCTGCAGTACACCACTTACTAAGATCACTTGCATAGTGGATCAGCACTACTCTCTATTTTGCACACAGTCAGAAAAAAGGTGCACACAAACACGCTGTTGCTGCACATAGAGAACACTAATTAGAGGAAACATTGCTCACAGACCCTCTTAATTCGGCAGGTCTACTATTTTGAGACCCGTTTTCATTTTTTGTTATGTTTTAATTTTCCCTGTTACTGATGGACTGTCACCATAACACCTTTTCAAGGGGTTAACGAAGGAAAGTGCCCCTTTTTGCATGGTGGCCCCCCCCCCCACCACTTTTTGCCTGATGTTGATGCTCATTGACTAAATGTGCCCTGGGTTCCTGCCAACCAGGTACCCAGGGGGCTATGCTCTTTCCATAAAACTGTACTGTTGCACACCCAATTGGCAACACTCTGGCCACATGCAAGTCCCTTGTAAAAGGTACCTTGGGTACCAAGGGCACTGTGACTAGGGAAGGCCTCTAAGGGCTGCAGCACATATTGTGCCATCTTTAGAGGCCTGTACCTTAACACACATACTGTCATTGCAGGCTGCGTGTTTTGGTGCAGAGCAAAGTGAAGAGTGGTCATGGCACACATTCCTGTGTACCATGCCTAAAATCCACTGCCTATAGCAAAGGTAAGCCACCCCTCTAGCTGGGTGCACTATACCACTGGTGAGGATAGAGGTGTATGAGCCCTGTACCCCCACAGTGTCTAAGTACATTCTTAGGCATTGTAAGTGCAGTAAAGCCATGAAGAGTATATGGTCTGGGAGTTTGTCATTACGAACTCCAGAGCACCATAATGGCTTTACTGAAATCTGGGAAGTTTGATATCAAACTTCTCAGCACATTAAACCCACACTGATGGCAGGTTGGGATTTAATGCAAAATACACTCAGAGGGCATCTTAGAGATGCCCCCTGAAAAACAACCCAACTCTAGTGTCCTGCTGACTGGCTGCTCGCCAGCTGCCACCCCCAGACATGTTTCTGGACCCCTGGGTCGAGAGCCTCCCGCTCCTGGGGATCCTGAAACAAAGCACATCCTGGGCAGAGGTGACAAGCCTCCTCCCTCAGGATGGGCAGGGTCCATGAAGGGCAAGCTTCAAAGGCTTGCCGCCTTTGCGAGCTACCCCAGCCATTTGCTGCTCCCAGCAACTGGCCCCTACTGGTTCTGACCCCCACTCTGGGCTATAGAATCAGCCGGAAAACCAAGATAGAAGGAGAGGTGTGGCGAGACTAAGCACAACTCTTAGTCCCTGCCATCTTGAGGATGGGGGGTCCCAGCCAACCAGAGTGAGGCTTATGCCCCTCTCCCACTGGAGGGTGGCCTAATAGGGGGTGTACCCACCCAAGGAAGGGACCCATTGGCCCGACCTGTACCTACCTGAAACGCCCCTAAATTTTGTATTTAGGGGCAACCCGAACCTTGCCTCCACAGACAAAACGAAAGAAGAAGAAGGACCGACGAGCCGTGCTGAAGGAAGAAGAGGAGGACACCAACTGACTTGGCCCCAGCCCTACCGCCCTGTCCAGACCTCGACCTGCTCATGCGAAATTCCGTTGCGTCCTGCAGCCAGCAGCCCCCCGGAACCCGGAGGACCTGCCCTGCCTTCACTGAAAAGACTCTGTCTACCCTGATCACCGGATTTGCTCACCAACAGACTCTGGCTCCGGCCAAATCCACGAGTCTACACCACTCTGCACCCGACGCCCATGGCCCGAGTTCTAGTGGCCCAACACCACAAGGAGGACTTCTCGGCGATCCTGACCTGGAATCTGGTGATCCCTGACCTACCTCAAGTCTCCCGATGACGCCTGCAGCCTCTATCTGGAGGATCCTCCCGACCGCGACTAGAGCCGGTAAGGAAAACCCGATGCCAAAAGAAACCCCTGTACCCGACGCCCAACCGACAGTGTCCCGGCATATCACGACATCCCAACTTACCTCTCCAACCAGTGGTCGCCTCCAGAAGATCTTTGTGCCCGAGCCTGCAGTGCTAGTCCTGACCGGTGCTTACTCATTGAAACCAACAGGGCTCCTGATGTCGATCCAGCACCCGGCCGCCCCAGTGCCGCTGTGTGTGCAACTTGTGTGCTATCATCGATCCTCCTTTGCCCTGAGCTAAACCCTAGGAGCTTTGTTCCCACATCCAAGTGGCATGCCTGTGCGCAGCCACCAACCGGAGGCCTCTATCCCCCATCGGATAACATTGGGCCTCAGCACTCTGCACCCGGCCGCCCTAGTACAGCTGAGGGTGTTCTTTGAGTGCATCCTTGACCCTGGGGTACCCTGGTTCTAACCCCAGAAACCCAACTCCCAAGACCGATTACTCACCTTTAAACCGATAACCTGATTTTCTCCTTAGGACTGCATTGACTGTTTTGCTGTGGAAAAAGTTCTAAGTGTGCAGTTGAAAATTGTATGAAAACCTGAGAAACTGTGTTTTGACCAAAACTGACTGACTTATCTTTTAGCTAGGAAATGTCCCAGTGTGATATCTAGGCATATCATACTGAGTAGAAAAAGTAATCTGAAAAGTAATCTAAAAAGTAATTACAAAGTAACTGCAAAAGTAATTTCAACTGTTTCTGAACATTTTACCTACCTGTAACAAAACCAACTGCATTCAATTGCCTTCAACTTTATTATTCTTGAAAAGTACTATTTTTACTCACCTGCACCAAGTCCTGCTTGGTTCTAAAAATAAAATACTACAAAGAAATATTTTTATACAAAACAATTGGTCAGAGTTCAGTCTTTGAGTGTGTGAAATCATTTCTTGCCTGAGTGTGTACAATAAATGCTTAACACTACCCTCTGATAAAGCCTTACTGCTCGCCCACACTACCACAAATAAGAGAGTAAGGTATTATCTACTTTTACCTCTGTAAACCTTTGGGGATCCACTGGACTCTGTGCACACTATACCTTACTTTGGTATAGTATATACAGAGCCAGCTTCCTACATTTGTGTATCAGCGGTGAGGTCTACAACTTTGCATTAGTTGGACTGACTTGGTAAACACCTGATCACACGACAGAACTCCTAAATTGTGTTTAGAATTCTGAGTTTTTTGAATTGACAGTTTTTTTCAAATTCGTAAAGGTCTTGTTAGGGCCTTGGTTAAGTCCCTTTGGTATTTTTTAGAAAAATAAAAAAATGCACCATAGTTCGGGGTAAGAGGGTTTGGATTCTTTTTTAGAATGTCTCTTAACAAGAACCCAACTGTTAGTGAAAACATACCAATGGCATAGAGAACATGATTGAGGAGCTCGACCTCACCCCTTACCTCCTTCTGGAATTTAGGGAGTTAAGGTCTCTAGGCAAACTTAAAAACATTGTCATGGAGTCCCATCCCTCCAAACAAAAGCTCCAGGAGCTGTTGACAGGGTATGCTAAGGACCACCCCTCTGAGCAAGGTGAGGACCTCTCAGATAGGGAAGAAGATGTAGGGGATGAGGATAACTTCCAACCCCTCATTTCCTAGGGAGAACAGGGCCCCTGTGCCCATGACTCCAAGAATATTTCTCACAGCACCTAGATCCCACACAGGTGGGTCAGGTACTTCTGGGACCATTGAGGACAGCCTCAATGAAGGGGCCAACCTCTTAGTGAGATTGACCAAAAGATTAGACCTAGAGATCAGACTCCTGGCTCTAGAAAAAGAAAGAGCAGAGATGGGCTTAGCTTCCATCATGGTGGCAGCAACGAAATAAATAGGGACAGAGAGCAATCTTATGATCCCAAAATCCCCAAAGGGATTGGCCCCAAATTTGAGGAAGGTGATGACATCACCAAATGGTTCACAGCTTTTGAGAGGGCTTGTGAAATGAGAAAAGTGAGGAAGTCTGTTCACTGGTAACTGTAGGGACAGACTCCTGACCCTTACTGGGGCAGATGCTGGGTCTTATGACCTCATGAAGAACACTTTGACTGAGGATTTTGGGCTCACAACTGAGGAATATAGAATTAGATTCAGGGCGGCTCACAAAACCCAAAACCAGTCCTGGATTGACTTTGTAGACTACTCAGTTAAGACACTAGATGGATGGTTAACTGGAAATAATGTGCATGATTTCAATGGACTTTACAATCTTTTTTATGAAAGAACATATTTTAAGTAATTGCACTAATGAAAAGTTGCATCAACAGCTGGTAGACCTAGGTCTAATTTCTCCCCAAAAATTGGGAAAGAAGGCAGACCACCGGGTCAAGACTAGGGTAAAAAAAAAAAACAGCCACTGGGGGTAACCAAAAGAAAGGGGTTACCAAATCTCCCCAGGGGAAAGGGGGTGAGAACCCCAAAGACAAAAACCAAGAGCCTTCAAAAGGGCCCCAAAAAGCTGCACAAAGAGGGGTACCAAAACTTTTCCCAGTCCAATGGTAGGTACAAAGGGAAAAACTTTGATCCCCAAAAGGCCTGGTGTTTTAAGTGTAAGAAGTTGGGACACTTAACTGGAGATGCTATTTGTCCTAACAAGAAGCTCCTTAGTCCTCCTCCAGTTAGTGCTGGTGTAGCCAATCTCCAGATGGGATTAACAGTGTGCCCAGAGCAAATCAGGGTTCACACTGAAGCAGTTTTAGTCACAGAAGGGGAAGTTGAGTTTGCCACTTTAGCTGTATGGCCACCCAACTCAAAAAAGTATTTACAGTACCCCAGGATCAATGGGACTAGAATAGAAGCACTGAAGGATACAGGTGCCAGTGTCACCATGGTGAGAGACACACTGGTTTCGCCAGAGCAATGCCTAAATGGAAAGTCATAACCAGTCAGCCACCAACGCTGACAGTGTTTCTACCAACCATGCTATGGCTATGGTAACATTAGACTGGGGGGGTTACTGGCATGAAACAGGTAGATATCTCTCCAAAACTTCCAGATGCCTGCCTGCTTGGAAAGGACCTGGAGACCTCAGCATGGGCTGAGGTAGAATTGAAAACCCATGCAGCAGTGTTGGACATCCCTGAGATTGTGTGTGCTAAGACTAGAGCCCAGAGGCGAGCACAGGGTGAAAAACAAAGTGTTGAAGCCTGAAAGATTGGCCCAACCTTCCAAGAGAAAAGACAAGAAGACTGGTGAACCAGCTTCTGGACAGCAAAAGATTCAGGACCCCTCTCCTCAAGGAGAGGACTTGTCAGCCCCAGAGGGAACTGAGCCCATGGAACTTGACCCTTACCAGGTGGAGCTCTTAGGCCCAAGGGGACCCACTAGGGAACAGCTGTGCCTTAGACAGCAGACCTATCCAACGCTTGAAGGCCTGAAGCAGCAAGCTGCTGCACAGGAGTTGGGAGATGGTAGTGGTACCCACAGAGCCTACTAGGAGGAGGGGCTCTTGTATCCTGAGGCCAGAGACCCCAACGCTGGTTCCACTAGGAGTGTGGTAGTGCCTCAGATGTACAGAGAGTTTTTATTCACATTGGCCCATGACATCCCCTTCGCTGCGCATCTTGTCCAGACCAAAACTTGGGACTGGTTAGTTAGCCAGTTCTACTGGCCCCTTGATGTCGCAGAAAGTAAAGGAGTTTGTCAGCTCCTGTGTCACCTGCCAAGCCAGTGGCAAGACAGGTGGGCACCCAAAGGCCCCCTTAATTCCACTACCAGTGGTTGGGGTTCCCTTTGAAAGGGTCGGTGTGGACATAGTGGGTCCACTTGAAGCTCCCACAGCCTCAGGAAACAAATTTATACTGGTGGTAGTGGATCATGCCACCAGGTATCCTGAAGCAATTCCCCTTAGGACTACTACAGCTCCTGCAGTAGCCAAGGCCCTGATTGGTGTCTTTACCAGGGTAGGGTTTCCTAAGGAGGTGGTGTCAGACAGAGGGTCAAACCTCATGTCTGCATACCTCAAGCACATGTGGAAAGAGTGTGGGGTTTAGTACAAGTTTACTACACCCTATCATCCACAAACCAATGGTCTTGGTGAAAGGTTTAACAGGACATTGAAAGGCATGATCATGGGACTCCCTGAAAAACTCAAAAGGAGAGGGAAATGCGAGAAGAGGGTTTCAGTTAATGCGGTATGCGATGGCGCCTGCTCGTGTGTACGTAAGGGTGCGGAGGTTCTAAGTGAAATACGGTGCTACAAGCGAGGGGATAACCCTGAACCCCTGAACAGACACATGGTCAACAAACTTTTATACAAGAGGCCTATGCACACGTAAAGTGATATGCAAAGCAAATTCTGCGTCGCTGAAGTCATGAATTAGTGGAAAAACACAACAAATACAGAAAAACAAGTAATATATAAAAAGAACACTCCAGGTGTCACGTGTTCTTTTTGTTTAATGAGGATCGATTGCCCAGCCAACACGTGTTTCGTCAGGGTTGCAAACCCACGACTTCTTCAGGGCTTTAAGGCAAGCTAGCTGTAAGTTGGTCGCTCTCTCCACCAGTTGTACTTCCGTCCCGGCTGCTTTGTAAGCGGTATTCCAAGAAATAAAAACGAAAAGTGGACCCGGTTACGTGTCCAGTGGGATGTCACTCAGTAGGCGAGTATCATTACTTTGATGTAAAGAGTAAATGGTGAGAATTCCACACTTCACAGGTATACTAGGTAAATTTGGCCTAGCTCCAACGTGACCTTTCGTGTAGGATTCGAATAAGCGATCCCTTAACCAAGTCGGTGTTCCAAGTAAGTATTCTGGAAACACTCAGGATATCGCAGGGCCTCAATCGGCCTATGTAGCAAATCTCAAGTTAAGAGTTCTCCTGCCAGAATGAGCTTGATATCAAACTTCCCAGCACATTAAACCCACATTGATGCTAGTGTGGGATTTATTGCAAAATGCATTCAGAGGGCACGGCCTAACTCTAGTGTCCTGGCTGACTGGCTGCTCACCAGCTGCCACCCCCAGACATGTTTCTGGATCCCTGTGTCGAGAGCCTCCAGCTCTCGGGGTCCTGAAACAGAGCACATCCTGGGCAGAGGTGCCAAGCCTCCTTCCCCAGGATGGGCGGGGTCCATGAAGGGGAAGCTTCAAAGACATGCCGCCTTTGAGAGCTGCCCGAGCCATTTGCTGCTCCCAGCAACTAGTCCCCACCGGTTCTGGACCCCACCGGTTCTGGCCCCCACTTGTGGAGGGAGAATCGGCGGCAAAACCAAGATAGGAGGAGAGGTGTGCCCACCTTTGCCAACCTCACCTCTCGGGTGGGGGAGGCGAGGCACAACTCTCAGTCCCCACCATCTTGAGGATGGGGGGACCCAGCTAACCAGAGTGAGGCTTATGCCCTCCTCCCACTGGAGGGTGGCATAATAGGGGGTGTACCCACCCCGTGGAAGGGACCCATTGGTCCCAACCTGTACCTACCTGAAACGCCTCTAAATTTAATATTTAGGGGCAACCCCAAACCTTGCCTCCGCAGACAAGAAGAAAGAAGAAGAAGAAGGACCGAACAGCCGTGCTGAAGGAAGAAGAAGAGGACACCAACTGACTTGGCCCCAGCCCTACCGGCCTGTCCCGACCTCGACCTGCTCCAGCAGAATCCTGGTGCGTCCTGCAGCCAGCAGCCCCCCAGAACCCGGAGGATATGCCCTGCCTTCACTGAAAAGACTTTGTCTCCTGTGAGCACCGGATGTGATCACCAACAGACTCTGGCCAAATCCCCGAGTGTGCACCACTCTGCACCCGACGCCCACGGCCCGAGTTCGTGTGGCCCAACACCACAAGGAGGTATCCCCGGCGATCCTGACCTGGGATCTGGTGATCCCTGACCTACCTCAAGTCTCCCGATGACGCCTGCAGCCTCTATCCGGAGGATCCCCTCGACCGCGACCAGGGTCGATAAGGAAAACCCGATGCCAAAAGGCACCCCTGCACCCGAGGCCCACGCCCTTGGGTGGCCCAACCGACGGTGTCCCGGCATCCCACGACATCCCAACTCACCTCTCCAACCGGTGGTTGCCTCCAGAAGATCTTCGTGCCCGAGCCTGCAGTGTTTGTCCTGACCGGAGCTTCCCCATTGAAACCAGCATGGCTCCCAACATCGATCCAGCACCCTCCACCTAGCTGCCCCAGTGCCGCTGTGGGTGCAACTTGTGTGCTATCGTGGATCCCCCTTTGCCCTGAGCTGAACCCTAGGAGCTTTGCTCCCACATCCAAGTGGCGTGCCATGAGCAGCCACCAACCGGAGTCCCTTTATCCCCGAACGGATAACATTGGGCTTCAGCACTCTGCACCCGGCCGCCCTAGTGCGGCTGAGGGTGTTCTTTGAGTGCATCCTTGACCCTGGGGGAACCCTGGTTCTAACCCCAGAAACTCAAAGACCGATGACTCACCTTTAAAACGATAACCTGATTTTCTCCCATAGGACTGCACTGACTGTTTTTCTGGGTAAAAAGTTCTAAGTTTGGAGTTGAAAATTGTATGAAAACCTAAAAAACTGTGGTTTGACAAAAACTGACTTACCTATCTTTTATCTAGGAAATGTCCCAGTGTGATATCTAGGCATATTACACTGAGTAGAAAAAGTAATCTGAAAAGTAATCTAAAAGTAATTACAAAATAACTGCAAAAGTAATTTCAACTGTTTCTGAACATTTGACCTATCTGTAAAAAAAAAAAAAAAAAAAACTGCATTCAATTGCCTTCAACAGTATTATTCTTGAAAAGTACTATGTTTACTCACCTGCACCAAGTCCTACTAGGTTCTCAAAATAAGATACAACAAAGAAATATTTTTAAACAAAACAATTGGTCAGAGTTCAGTCTTTGAGTGTGTGAAATCATGTGTGTGTACAATAAATGCTTAACACTACCCTCTGATAAAGCCTTACTGCTCGCCCATACTACCACAAATAGAGAGTAAGGTAGTATCTACTTTTACCTCTGTTAGCCTTTGGGGATCCACTGGACTCTGTGCACACTATACTTTACTTTGGTATAGTATGTACAGAGCTAGCTTCCTACAGTTAACATTGAGGCTATAACAATTTTTCCTGTGATCTCTAGATAACAAAGTGTTGACAGTTATTTGTTTTATCTTCCAGGTGCTTTGTATTTGTGTTTTCACTCTTCTGCGTTTGATACACTTGAGCGTGGCGTCCTCACATCTTTTCTGTAGCACGTTCCTATAATATTGTTTATAAGCGATACTACAGTTGTGATGTTACACTGTTTATTGGTCTTTTTGCCATTATTAACTTCTGTTTGTTCATACACGCAATTTCTTTCTTTAAGATTTTCTACAGATACAATACATTTCACGTTAAAAACCTAGATTGTTGTTTAAATTACCTATATATCCTAGTAAACAAATCCACAAGAAGAAACTACAGTAGAAAATACAAAACAAACTGCTCACTCAAGTCTCATTATACTCTCAAACAGTTTTTGTAAAAGGCAAACTCACTTTTGAAAGCAATGAGACCTGTGGACACTTTAAATGTGAACCAGCAACATCTATAATCAAGTATGCACTGAATGAAAAAGGAGTCCTTACTGATGCTGCGGAGATTCCAGCGGTTTGTGCTGCGATGGCGGTACTCTTCTTGGCATTCTTGAAGCCCTCTGTGCCACACGAGGTACGGGCAAGGGGCTCATTTTCAGGGGACGTGAGCTGAATGTGCGTGCTATAGAAAAGAGTTTGAAAATTATGAAATACAAAACCTATAAATCAGATAAGGGGCATCATGAGCATTCATATCTAGGTATCAACTGTACAGGGGGAACACAAAACAAACTAAATCAAACGGCCTGAATGCAAGCACACAAATGCAAGTCCTTCTTTTTATAGAAAGCACACTCAAGCCTGCCCCCCCTTACAACCCGACCTGAAAGAGTTGGCATACACTATGTGGAATATTGTTTTTTTTTTCATCCTTGCCACTTCCACGCTCTTTCCTCCACGCTTCCCATTTCCTCCTATATTCCATCCAGAATCTATAATATGAAGTACTGACCAGGCCACCCCTGTCACTCAGGAGTTAATGGCAAGAGTGGCTTTGATGGTTGGCGATTGCATGAATAAACTCGCTTGTACAACGACCAGTGTCCTGCATTCTTAACACACCATTAACCTCTTTCTCCCCACATGAGAAAACCTCAATTCATTCATACCTCACTGCTTCTTACCTCCCTTCCTAGCTCTAGTTTAATTATCCACTATGAGATCTGCAATTGTGACCCTATTGACAAAGCCCCCACCTTCAATCACCACTCCACCCTTCTTATATCTCTTTACTCATTTTCTCCCTCATCTCTTCTACTGAATTCCTACCTTTTATTCACTCTGCAGCCCCTTCCTCCTCCCGTTCGCACACATTCAGCCAGCAGATTATAAAGTTGATCACTCTATCTTCCACAGTTCTGTCCTGTTGAACACCTCTTTTTAACCAATTCTTTCTAACGGCCCACTAAACACTTTGTTTCAGATCCACTGATTGATTTCTGTTGCTACACAAAACAAGCATTGGCAAAGCCAAAAGGTCTGGCATTAGCTCCCAGCCTTTTGGCTATGGCAGTTCTTGTTTTGTTCTATCATGGCTTTTGCAAACGTTTATTGTTGGGGAAGCTAGCGAACCTTCATCAATCTACAAACCACATTGGCTAAACGCAAAAATATATTTTTGGTTGATGGACGCCTGGCTGCCAGGATGACACCAATCACTTCGGGAGGAAAACTGAAACCCGTTTACTGTCCCCGTTCAATCTATATGCAAAGAAGTGTAAGGTATGCAGACTCTGCTGCTGCAACAGAATGTCCTAGCAAAGGACGTCTTATCACATTCTCCTCAGCTGGACCAGACCACTAGGTGACTTGGGCTCGGTGTGTCTGGATCTTTTTGAGTACGCTGGGCAGTAGAGGGATGGGTGTGTAGATGGTAAGCCAGAGGAACGCCAATGATCAAACGTTTGGACACTGCTCGTTCTCTGCAGTGGCGAATAGATCGAGCCAGGGTTCTCTTCATGGGTGGAAGATGTCCTGCACTACCTCTGAGTTTAACTGTCATTTGTGATCCATTAAGCAACGTCAGCAGAGTTAGTCAGCCTGTTCTTCAAAGAACCTGCCAGGTGCTGAGCACTCAGGGGGATACCCTGAGAGTTCAGTCACTTCCAGAGGCGCTCAGCCTCCAGGCACAGGACACACAACCCTACCCCGCTATGTTTATTGCAATACCACATGGTGGTCGTGTTGTCCGTGAGAACCTGCACCTGTTTCCAATTGATGATCAAGAGGAACGCTTTCACTGCCAAACGAATCACTCGCAACTCTAGCAAGTTGATGTGGAGGTGGGCTTCTGCCAGAGATCAGATACCTATGATCTCCACCTCCCCAACCCAGCAATGATGCATCAATCATGACTGTTAGTTTTGGATGGGGTAAAGAGAGGGACCTGCTGCGGGTCAAATTGCAGTCGAGTAGTCACCACTGCAGGTCTTTTGCAGGAGGCCAAGAAGCCTAGAAGCCTCAGGTGCTCTTACTGAGGGTTGAAAAATCAGAAACATAGCCTGAATGTCCTTGACTTATTGAGGCGGATGGATGGCTCAGAAGAGCACAGTATCCAGGATGGCTCCAATAAAAGGGAGTCTTTGTGAAGGAGTCATGTGTGACTTTGGCACATTTAAATAAAAACAACAACAATGTTAGTCGTCTAGAGGTGGTTTACAAATGTTAGAGGCGAGATATCTTCAGTAGCAGGTCATGTAGGTATGGGAAGACTGGTATTCCCAAGCTCTGCAGGTGGGCTGTGGCCACCATATCACCTTTGTGAAAACCTGAGATGCGCTGATGAGTCCGAAGGGGAGCATAGAAAATTTAAAGTGCTCTTTGCCTACCTGAAACCGCAGATAACCTCTGTGGGACTGTAGGATGGGAATGTGAAAATATGCATCCTGCAAGTACCATCCAGTTGCCTGGATCCAGGGCAGACCAAAAATTTGAGCCAGAGTGAGCATCGTGAACATGTCTTTCTGAAATAATAAGTTCAGAGGGTGCATATCGAGGATAGGGTTGGAGGCTTCTGTCCATTTTCAGCACCAGAAGATAACAGGAGAAACAGCTCGTCCCGATCTTAGATGCTTGCACCCTCTCTATAGCTCTCTTAGCCAAGAGACTCTGAACTTCTCCTTGGAGTATGGACAAGTGGTCCTACGGGCGGTGCTGCAGTGTGGGTGGCAGGTCTGGAGAATAGGACAGTAAGGGTAGGGAGTATCCATGCATGGACATCTGGAGTGAGCCATTGGTCTGAGGTGATAACTCTCCATCTGGGAGGTGAAAGGTGACTCGACCTGCTACCAGGCGACTGTGTGCTGCTGAGGACAAATTAAAGCAGTTTTGCTGTGGTTACAGAAGGGGAGAGCTGGGATGTGGGTAGTGCGTTGTCCCAGGGATCCTGGATGCTGTCGGCTTGCAACCAGGCCTATAACCCGAAAGGACGGAAGGCTTGTTGATGCTGAGACACGTATTTATGCTGCCTGTGTCAATATCCCCTAATGGAGCCTCAATAGAACAAGATCCTGGCTTTCACCAGGTGCCTGCCAGAACAGAGCCCCATTAAAAGGTAGTAAGGGTGCTGGGCTGGGCTAAGGACCTTGGTTAGCACATTTGTTTTTACTTTCTGCATAGGGAGAATAAGATCAAGGACTTCTGCAGCCTTCCTGATCACTGTGGCGAAGGAGTTGGAACTTCCAGTAGCCATAGCCTTGTTTCGGGAGGATAACCCAATGTCTGGTGAGGTGTCTAGGTCACTGGCATCCTCAAGTTCTTCAAAGATATCCCCTACTTCATAGGCATCCCTTTCATAGTCCCCATTTATTTATTTTATTTATTTTATACAATTTATAAAGCGCACAAATACCCAAGGGTGTCTCGGCGCTAAGGACAGCAAGCATGAACCAAGATCTGTTGACTATTGGCTAAAAAGCCATGTTTTTATCATTTTCCTGAAGATGAGCAAAGTCGGGCTAGTCTTGATTTGGAGAGGGAGAGTGTTCCACAATTTGGCGGTGGCGACAGTAAAGCGTCTGTCACCCCATGAGGCTTTCTTAGTGCGGGGAACCCTCAGCAGGTTCGCAGTTGATGAACGTAGGGATCTATTGGGGGTGTAGGCACCAAGGGCTTCCTTCAAGAACATAGGTCCAGTGTTGTGCATGGCCTTGTAGGCGATGCAGAGGGCCTTAAATTTGATTCGACTTCTTACAGGTAGCCAGTGGAACTGTCGCAACACCTTTGAGATTGATTTATACTTAGGGGTGCCTGATAGAATCCTGGCAGCTGAGTTCTGCACCAACTGTAGTCTGTTGAGGACCTTACTTTGTGCGTTCATAAAAAGACCGTTACAATAGTCAATTTTAGACATTACTAATGTGCTGACAAGGGTTTTTCCTGCTCTAAGTGGGAGGAATGGTAAAAGTTTTTTTATCATCCTCAGTGTGTAAAAAGACGATGAGACAACAGTATTAACATGATGTGCAAAAGACAATTTGTCATCAAATGTCACACCCAAATTTCTAACCTTTGATACCGGGAGTGGAGGAGGGCCTAGTTTAGTAGGCCACCAAATGGGGGACCAATCCGGGGAGAGGTTGCCAAAAATCATCACCTCCGTTTTTCAGAGTTCAACTTCAGGCAGTTGTTAGCCATCCACGTACTGATGGCCACCATTCCATCCTGAAAATTGGCCGCAACTGCTCCTCCATCATTATGTACTGCAAGCACCAATTGTGTGTCATCAGCGTAAGATGTGAGACCCATCCCGTGTGCTTTGATGACTCTGGCCAAGTCCGACACATAGATGTTAAATAATGTCGGACTCAGAGATGAGCCTTGTGGCACTCCACACGGGAGGGTGAATGATGGAGAATGAAAAGCGCCGAAACTCACTAATTGGGTGCGGTTACAAAGGAAGGAGGCTAAGAGGGCTTTAGCCTTGTGTCTAATATCAATGGTTGAGACCGATCGATCAAAGTAGCATGATCGACCGTGTCAAATGCTGCTGACAAATCCAGCAGCACCAGGACAGCGGCACCACCTTGATCTAGTATCGTCCTGATTTCCTCTGATGCCTTTATAAGGGCTGTCTCGGTTCCATGGCCTTTACGAAAGCCGAATTGCGTATCATCCAGTAAATTATTATCTTCAATGTATTTAGATAACTGTGAGTTCATAATTTTTTCGAAGATTTTAGCTGGAAATGGAAGACTAGTGATAGGCCTATAGTTTTTGTATCTGTAGGGTCAAGGTTATGCTTCTTAAGCAGAGGCTTAATAATGGCCTTTTTCCATATGAGCGGATAGTTGTCTGTACTGAACATCGCATTGCAGATATTTGAAAGATTGGGGGCTATAAGATCGGAAATCAGTTTCAAGACTGAAGATGGACAGGGGTCAGTAGCGGATCCTGACTTAATGAGGGAGATTAAGTCTGCAATCTGTTGCGGTGAAACTTGACTAAATTCTGAAAACGAGGGGGAAATTTCTACCATGTCGTAAGCCGAGATCTGGTAGTCTGTCTTGGGTTGTGATGAGAAATTGACATATATTTGGTTGACCTTTTCATGGAAGTAACTAGCAAGTGAGTTACATAGGGATTGTGAGGGGGCTGTGGTAAGATTCGTCGACTGCCCTGATAACTTGGCCACTACCTGATACAATTGTTTATTAGAATCTTGAGCGGATTCTATCTGCCTAAGGTAAAACTTACTTTTCTCCTGGATGATAAGATGTTTGTATTTAACTAGTGCTTCCTTATAGCAGATTTTTACATTGTTGTTGTAGTCTTTCCGCCAGTGCCTCTCGAGGTTTCTACATCGTTGTTTTTCGAGTCTGAGGACCTCTGAGAACCAAGGGGCAGAAGAAGCCTGTCGGTTTTTAGAGACTCTTTTAAGTGGTACCAGGGAATTAAAGGCATTATAGAGCCATTCTGAATAATTAGATGAGGCAAGGTCAGGATCAGGTATAAGATCAGGTTGAGTGGAGAGCAGTTGAGTTTTAAGAAGATGTTGATCAACGCTGTTCCAGGCTTTGAACGATGTGGATGGATTTGGCTTAGAGTATAGAGTAACTTTCCTGTTTATTTGAATATTAAATAAGACTGCGCAGTGGTCAGTCCAGACTAAAGGCAAGATGTATTTTAAGGAAATTAGCTGATTACTAGAGAACAGACCATCAAGAGTATGGCCCGCTAAGTGTGTGGGACTTGTCACCAACTGAGTAAGACCCACTGCCTCTAATTCTGTGATAAGAGAGGAAGTATCCTTGTCGTCAAGGGTCTCAAGATAAAAGTTGAAATCACCCAGGATAGTGAAGTTAGATTCTCCTGCTACGAGTTCCAGCAGGTTGTCCAAGGCAGAAAGAAATTCTGCCCTCGAGCCCGGTGGGCGATAAAGAAGGATACCTTTGAAAAGTTGTGAATGGGTAAGCCTAATTGAAAATATAAAAGCTTCACAGACCAGTGATGGGATAGTATCCACCCTAACTGGATATTTATCACGATAAATGATCGCCAGTCCACCTCCCTTTTTAATAGATCTATCTTGTCTATAAGCAATGTAACCCTCAGGTGTCGCAATACAGAAATCGGGTCCAGACGAAGGGTCCGCCCAGGTTTCCGTTATAAATAATATATCAAGATCATGATCTTTTAGAAAGTCCGCTATTTCATATTTATGCTTGACAAGGGAACGTGAATTTATAAGAGCAAGGCGAATATGTTCCTGATTTGTGTGCGGAGGTTGCATCTGGGTGGGGGCGGGATTAGTGTAGAATTCCAGTTTAGACAAACAATTGTCATCATCATCATTATATTGTTGAACTGTTTCTGGGTTGGAATGGGCATAATGTTGAGGTACAGAGTATGGGGGCTGAGTTTCCGAGTCCGACAAAACTATCGGCTCCGTATCTGGCATTGGTGGCATCCGTACCTTTGTAGAGGCTAAGGTAGGTGGCACCTGTCGCGGTACGGGGACGGCATAGGACATTGTGCCCGGGGGCTGGAGGTGGTGACGTTGGGCTCATAGAAAGGGCTGACCTCAGACAGAGGTCGTGTGGCACGATCAGCGTCGGAGACGTGGGACTGCCTAGCAGCCACCTTGGATCCTTGGGGGCTGAATATATTCCAGTGAGATCCGGTGGGGGTACTAAAGATTTTGGTAAATGTTTCTCACAGCTGATGCATCTCGGCAGCTGTTGCTGTCCACTAGGGAAGGAGGCAGTGCGTAGGCACTTCAGAAGTTCGTACTGCTGAACAGCTCCACAGCCAGAAGATGACCAGTGCATTGCGCGACCCGAACGGTGCGAGTGGCTTGAAGTCGGAGCGCAATTGTTCAGACTTTTTGTGTTTCTTGTCAACTTTCTGGACTTACCTGAACTCTGCAGCTTCCACTTGGAAAGCTTGAGTGAGCATCCTCAGGAATGAGAGAGCGTTCACTCCCTTACCTTCAATCAGGCTGCTTCTTCCTTCGGAGTTTAAGCAACAGCCAATTGAGCCTTGCGATCATGAATGGCCTGGCAGTTATTCAGCCTTCTTAAAGCACTAACCAGAAACCTATAAAACAACACGTCCTGCTTACATTCTTCTTCACCCTCAACAACTGAAACCTCTTATAGATCCCCAACTCTCTGGAACAACAAATCAGCAGTCCTTTGCTAAAAAGGACTCCATTGAATTTCTAAGTGTAGCCCTGTCTCCATTCTCCCTCACTTCAGTGTGTGGATCTCCACTATCTAGCCACAGGAATTCAGTCAGTGTCTTTCACTGTATGAGGTAGCTGCAGCCACCTTCCATCTTGTGTCATGCTAGACCGGGGTAATCTAAACTGGAGCCCATGGGTCCCGTATTCAGGACTCTCACCATACACAGTCTTAGTAACACATATGTGCTACACAACCACCACACGTACACTCACTCGACACAAACAGGAATGTCAGCACAAGGATCTGGAGGTCACACAAAACTGGAATTTTACATAAGTGGGGTCAGTAGACCGCACTCAACACTCTCACACAGAAAAGAGATCTGGTAAAGACTAATAATTCACTAAACATGGAACTCTACCACCACAGCGTCATGTGATCAACCCAGGATATAGACTGTAGTCTTTACAGGTTATGAGGGCCCGTCTGGGGCGCCCTTTAAGGTCACAGAACAGGTTCTAATTCTTGTGTTACATTGGACAGGCCTAGGCCTCTGTGCACATACTAGTTTACTGTGGCTGAAAGGCCAACAAAAAAGTCAGGCTACCTGATTCACTTGCAGTTAGGCACTCTAGGGCAGGGGTACATGACATACACCATGCAGGGGACATTCCCATCCAAACAATAGCCAAACAGATAGTTTTAAATGCAATAAAATAGGTAGCGTGCCATGATCTTTCCAAAGCCATACAGACATTTTTAGAATGTGAGAGGACTTTAGTATAGCAAGGAGTAATAGGTCTACTTGAATGGAAGGAAATTTTTTTTAAGTGGAGTAATAATAGTATACAAGGGAGCAGGAAAAGAATGGAAATTGTTTCAGCTTTGGCCCCGTGTAAAAATGTTTCAGACCATATTTGCAACTGAAGGTTAGTCAAAATAATTGTTTAAAAATTGCATTGACAAAAAGTGGGAGTTTTGTGATGAGTGAGAGGTAGAGAGACTGCCCATGCTCTTTCAAGGAGTCTGAGGAGGTAAATATCAGATCAGTAAAGTGCCTTGCTATACAATTAGACTCATTAACTATTTTTGTGAGCCCTATGGAGGCACAGGGAACTTTCATTATTCTAGATGAAGAAAGTGCCAAACCAAATATGAAGATTGCCAAGAGCTAAAACTTTGAATGCAGAGAGTGCTATAGTGTGATGATAAACAATGGATTTCAGGCCAAAATCAGAGGCAGGGCCAATAGAACGATAAACTAATGCTCCTATATATTAGATTGAATGACAAGGAGTCAGTGTAAATGCAGGGTTTCAACATTAAGAATAGAGTTCATAGCAAGAAATGTGATAGTGAGAAGATCACAATAAATTAGGGCAAGGCTGTCACCCATTTTATCTTGTGTGTCGATATGCAGAGAGCTGTAGGCATCGTATTGATGTTGTATTTTTGTAGGAGACACACAAAACTGGATATGTGCATGTAGCTTATTCAGTAGTTGGAACTACAGTTGGTAAAATCGGCTGTATTAATCCCAAGCAAGGTGAGTTAGCACACTGATACATACATCTTTACACTTCAGAGTGTCTGGGTCATTTATTGAAGGCAGCGAGTGTCGGACATGGGCTGTTTCATGGCCATCGCCTCACCTGATCAATATTTATATACCATTCTGAACTGGAGTCCTGCAGTTTTCATCAGTATACAAAGAGGCTTTAGGCAGGAGACTTCAATACCTTACCTGATGTTGATTTGGATTGGCCTAGTTTATTGAGGATTGTTTCTGGATCAACTAAAATGATGCAGCAGTTTATGAATTACTGTAGTTTTGATGCTTGCTGCATGGTAAACGGTGGTGGTATAAATTAATTTTATTCAGCAGAACATGATATGGCTTCTAGAAGAGACTATTTGTTCATATTCTCAAGTATCTGTGTGGTACAGAGGAGTTAAAGAAATTATGGAATTGCTCTCATTAGCTGTATCACATTGAGTGATGATTAGAGATTATAGGCCAAAACAGCTTTGGCATTTCAAAGTGAGTGCTCTCATTAAACTATTCTTTAGAACATAGATAAGTGATAAGATGAAGTAATTTTTTCAAGTTTTAAGTCTGAGATCAAAAAAAAATTCATGTTTTGAGACTAACATTGGTGGTGCAGAAGAGATACTTAAAGTGCTCTTTTTTATGACATTCGCATACAAGAAGATGTAAGACTGGACCTAGATTGCACGGAAGCTGACAACAGGGAGCATGACATTATCCATGATATTAACATGCAGGTAGACTCAACAATGTGTCTGAGGTATTTAAGGTAGAAAACATTTGGAAGATTCAATTTCTAGATCATGGGGTCCAGGCTAGAAGCTAGAGTAAGGGTGATCATCAAGGCTGTGCAATTCCCTTGCTGCAAGTAACTAGCATGGACCTCATTTAGCTGCAACACTTATTTACTGAAGGGCTATGGTGACAGACAATCAAGCAATTACCAATTTTTGCACCATCTATCTGGCATTGTACCCCTGCATACGGAGAGAGTACTGACAGTGCAGATCAATACTGAAAGTAAACCGAGCTTTATTAGATTTATCGAGAGGCAAAGGAGCACAGATATCCACATCTAAACCTCTGGGTCCAACAATGTACAACTTTTGCATTTGGCTTGAGAATTGCCCATGATTCAGGAGTTCTAAATAAGAGTAAAGAGAAATTTTTGAGGCGTTTGGGACTCTAGCTGCCATTTCCTCGCCTGGGTGTCTGCTTAGACTGCTCTCTGGTGTCCTGAAGTGTAAGCAGCCATTTATATGGATGGCAATGTGGGTGGCTAGGCAAACTGTTGTGCTCTAATGCAAGAGTGCACTATCTACCACCAAAAGCACTTGGGCAAAAGATTTAGCAATGTGCACAGATTGAAAGGAGATCTACATATACTCTCTACTGCAATACTCTAGGCCCAACAGAATTTGGAGGGAATCCTGGCTATAGTTAGCATGTCCTAAAGACAGTCAGGCAGTTTAGTGTCATGCCGCTAACTAAGAGGCTCATAGGAGGGGGTGCTACCTTACCAATATTCTGCGCTACTCCATCAATTAGGGGTCCCAACTGCAATGGGTCATTTGATATGCTTGTTTGACCTGTGATAAATGAGCTGAAGTATAATAATACTTTATCTTTGCTCTAAGTGGGCCAGTTAGTATTGTCAGGTAAAGTTCATCAATTAATAAATAAATATTATTGTTGCCATTTGAGCAACCAGCTAAACTCTAATCTTAAATCATAATGCATCACCAAAATGTGTTTCATAAGTTACTTTAACTACCAAACGTAACTTCACCCGTCTTGTGCAAGTGACAGGAGTATGATGAGATTAAACTCTCATAAATGACTGCCCGTTTCTATTAGGACTTTTCAATGTCTGTCAGATTGAAAGAGTTGAACAACATAAAACCAGAAACAAACAATCTACACAATTTCAGAAATGGTAAAATCTACAAAGATAATTATCACATGAACACCATAGGTGGAACAGTGAAATATAAAATTATTTGCAAGCAGACTTATTCAGCGTACACTTACACACACACACACACACACACACACACACACACACACACACACAGTGTTACACAAATAATGTAAATAAAAGCTAGCCAAACTCAGTTCAACTTTTCATCCATGCAGAACACTTACTTGTTATATGTTGCTTTGATATGAGCTATTGGGATTTCTTCAAACTTCTTTCCTCCCCATCTTAAGCTGCTGTTTTCTCCTGGCATTGGTGGGAAAAGACTACAAAAAAGTAGACAAATATTGTGAGGAAAAAACAGTACAAAACACATTAGAAGTTTTGGTATGTATGGCTAAGGCAAAGATACGGTCAACAAATGATTGAAGTGGTAGATGAGTTGAGGAAGCAGTAGTGGGCTACTACAGTGTTGTGATGCAGTGATTTTTAAAGAGATGCGATAGCGCGGACTGGGCTCAAAATGTTGTCATCTAGAGTTAAGCCCACTTTTCTGCAGTAAATCCTTCTCAGTGATGGACCTTGGAGTGCATGTTAGCAGTCAAGGAGCAAGTTAGTCATTTCAAATTTAAATTCATTTAACAGTTTAAGTTCAGTCAATGAAGAGAGTTGTATTGTCGTTTCAAAACTTTATTTCTCATTAAGAGATTAGTAAAGTTCTTTCCTTATTTTTGGTCTTTATTTTATTAGTCTATGAATTGAATTGAAATGACATTTATAGAGCGCGATGGCTACCCGGAGGCCTCCCAGCGCTGCGGACGGGTACAGAAGACAGAACAGAGAGAGATGAATACAGATCTAAAAGAGCCAGGTTTTTAGAGACTTTCAAAACGTAAGCAGATTGGGTTCTTTCCGCAAATAAAGTGGGAGGGCATTCCAACCGATGGCAGCATTATATGAAAAGGAGCGCCCACCACATCTGGCTCTCCTTATTCTGGGTTGTAGGGAGAGAAAAGAGGCAGTTGATCGAAGGTCTCTACTAGGTTGATAAGGAGTGATCAGGGGTTGGAGAACGGATGGGACGTTCTTCCAGAAGGCTTTATGGGCCAAGCACATGGCCTTAAACTGAATCCTTTCCCTGATCGGCAGCCAATGCAAGCTCCTTAGAGCTTGTTTTGCGGAATGCCATCGTGGAATCTGGAGGAGTCTGCGGGCGGCACAGTTTTGAATAATCTGGAGCTTATTAATAGTGTACTGTGGAGCTCCCAGATATAAGGCATTCCCATAATCCAAACGGGAAAGAATCAGAGCTTGAACCATGATTTTTCTGGCCTGGAAGGGGAGGAGAGGAAGGACCTTCCGAAGCATCCTTAGTAGGCCAAAGCAAGTCGCAGAAAGCTTCGCTGCCTGATGATTAAAAGTAAGGGGACGGTCGAGCCAGATGCCGAGGCTCTTAATCTGGTCTTTTGGGGCTGGGACCGGTCCTAGGCAGTTGGGCCAAAGTGATGCAGGATTGAAGGAGGGGGAGTTGCCCAGGAGCGTAAGCTCCGTCTTGTCCCCGTTAAGTTTAAGGCATGAGAGTTCCATCCACTTGGCAACCTCCTCTAGGCAGCAGCCTAGGGTCTAGATGACCCCTCGGGTGGTTAAGCGCCACCACGAGCTGCATGTCATCTGCATAGGTGATGATTTTCATGTCAAATGGATGGACAATCTCTGCCAAGGGTCTCATGTATACATTAAACAGCGTGGGGCTCAGGGCAGAGCCCTGAGGAACCCCACAGCTGACAGGCAACTGGTTGGAGACAACATCTCCCTCAAAAACCTTAAAGGAGCGTTCGCTAAGAAAGGACTGCAGCCAGGCTACTGCAGAGCCGGATACTCCCAGATTCTTGAGTCTGAGAATCAGTGTATTGTGGTTAACAGTGTCAAATGCGGCACTGAGATCAAGAAGGATAATTGCCGCAGTGCCCCTTGATCTAGAATCCTTCTTGCTTCCTCTGTCACTGCAAGAAGGGCGGTCTCAGTGCCAAGCTGGGGACGGAACCCCGTCTGGGAGGGGTGAAGTAGATTATTAGATTCCAGGAAGGCTACAAGTGTAGTGTTTATGTGTCTTTCTAGAATCTTGCTCACCCAGGGCAGGAGGGAGATGGGGCGGTAGTTGGCCAAATTAGCCTGATCAAGATTAGGTTTTTAAGGAGGGCCTTGACCAATGCGCATTTCCAGGCCAATGGAACTACACCAGTAGAAATAGAGGAGTTCACAAGGGCAAGAATAGCAGGACGGATGGTGTCCGCGACCAGGGTAAGGGCATGGCGAGGAGCAGGGTCTATGGGGGAGCCAGATTTTATTTTTGCCATAATTAAATCCAGCGAAGCAGGATCCAGGAGAGGGAATTGTCCCAATAAAGTTTGAGTTTCTAAGATCGGCTCAGAAGAGGAGATCATAGAATAAGTGGCCCGGGAGGACGGAAAAGACAAGTAAATATTTTGGATTTTCGGTTGAAAGAACTCTGCCAGGTTATTACAGTGTGTAAGTACATCATCCAAAACAGGCGGTTTGAAAGATTTGCGATTTGAAAGATTTCTTTGGGAGAATTAGCAGCTGACTTAATTTTCTGTTCATAAAAGGAAGCTTGGGCAACTTTGATTTCATATTTGTAGGATCTGATAGACTTCCTGTATTTTGCCTTACTGAGATCTGAATAGTTCAGTCTCCACCTCCTTTCAAGCCTTCTGCAGCATTGTTTAAGTTCTCTCAGCTTAAGAGTGAACCACGGCGCAGTTTTCAGCCTGTTAATTATATGGGATGGTTTCTTAGGGAGTACTGTATCCAAAGAGCCTTGGATCCAGAGATTGAATTTCTCATTAGCATTGGCCAGATTAAGGTTTAGATCATAGGTAGGTCTGGTAGCTTCCAGAACAGAATTCCACTGATCGATAGGAAGCCTGGACCAATTCCGCTCTAGGGCTGAAATTATGTTAGGGGGGCAAACGAGTCCGGGAATTTCCCAGGTTAAAGGGATCAAGGAATGGTCCGTCCAGGGAAGGGGGACGGGGACTCCTCCTGTAAGTTCGCTACAGTTGCTAAAAACAGGGTCCAGTAGGTGACCTTTACTGTGAGTGGGTGTCAGCACTTTCTCATTGAGCTGGAGTGCTGCAAAATTCTCAATCAATACTTTAGCCAGGTTGTCAGAGGGATCATCTAAGTGAAAATTAAGGTCACCAAGCACAGTGAAGTTGGCAGGGGCCAGAGCTAGATTAGCAACGGCAGTAGGAAGCGCATCAAGGAATTTTCTGGAACTGCCTGGGGGGCGATAAATTAGGAGGCCAGAAAAGGTGCTGGTCGGAGAGACTTCTAAGGAGAAAGCCAGGCTTTCGCAGTCCGATAAAGGGTCAGCTGTGATGCGACAATTACATTTTTTATTAAAAACAATGGTCTATCAATCAAATATGTTTACAGAAATCTCATTAAAAGAAATGATTTCTACAAATCATCAAATAATAAGACTGCATTTAGCGTGTTCCATAAAGGAATAAGTTCCCTATTCTATAAATCAGATTCAGAGCTTTAGATTCTAAGAACTTATAAAGAGTTTGAATTCGAAGGAAAAGAGTGAAATCAAAGGAGCATAAATCTTTAAAGTCGAATTAGAGTAGCAGAAAGCAGAGTAGTTCATAAGACTCAGCCGAGTCTTAATAAATCCAATTAAGTTAGCATACAGTTGCAGTAGCAAGCTGTCAAATCAAATAGCAAAGAGAGCCTAAGAGAACAGGAGCAGCAGTAGCCACAACCGTCAATGGTTCAGCCAGGGGAAAGGGAAAAGCCGGTGAGACTACTTAGGAACACGCACTAATATATAAGCCAAGAATACATATCGAAAACAATGTAGCAGGCTTCCTTCACAACGAGCCAATCAGAAGACATAGTTCTTCAGTAAGGTTCAGCTCCTCTGTTCCCACGAAAATACACATGGATTAGGAGTCAGGGAACTACCCAGGAGTCCTCGTGACCTTCTATGTAGTACTGGCCACATGATGTAATTTTACTTGGTCTAAGGAGACAAGTCATTTGTCTTTACAACCAGCAAGCAGTTGCAAAGTCACGGTTCTTGTACCTTGAATGCCAAGGACTGGCACCGGTGCACGGTAAGATAGGCCAAACTCCTTTTTTACTGCAATCTTCTCTTAAACTAGATTCCGAACCTTTGGAATCCAGCCGGAAGGTGCTAGTTGCTCCTTCACTCCATCAGTGGCAGAATGTTTGAAAAGGTCATTAGATCGCTCTTCCCGGAAGTCTTGTAGTTCCTGTAAGACAGCGAAATGTTCATTTATGTCAAAAGGTGTATCTGCCGCCACTTGCCAGGACTGTCAAGTTCTGGAACGTACTTCTGGATGCCAAAGAGAACCTCGTATGGGGTTTGACCACCAAAGGATCGTCTAAGCAGATTATTTAATCCTATCTGGACTCCACACAAGTGATGGATCCAACTACAACCTGAAACTAATACTCTGGCTGTTAAGGATTGCTTTAAATCACCGTTTTTCTTCACCACTATCGAATTTCCCTCAGGAAGATAGGGCAAGGAATAATGCACAGTAACACCCAGGGTTCCCATAGTATCCCTGTAAACCTTAGGGGCAAAAGCAGAGCCCTGGTCCGAGTTGAATGCAGCTACTGTAAATGTCCTGATGAAGACTTGCAAATCTTTAATACCAGTGCGAGCATCAGCTGATCGTTGTGGCCATACCCATAGGAATTTGGAACAAGAATCTACAGCAAGTAGAATGAATTTAAATGCACCATCGGAATTTAAGGGACCGCAATGATCTAGGTACACGCATTGGAGCAGTTTGTTTGAAATTAAGAGGGTTGTCTGCGGTGGGCGTGAAATGGTGGAGGTTTTTAATTTGTTGGCGAATGCCACAGCTAAGGACATACTGCTTTGTCTGCTTGTAAAGACCATGTCACTAACATCACTTCTGTAGTAAAGAAACTGTGGCCGCCACACCAGCATGGGCAGATGCTACGCCCTCATGAGTAGCTATGATTAATTCTAGCCTGCAGTCTTGGCTGGGAATCACATGATCACCCACCCCAGGGATGGTAGCAAAGGGAATATTTTGGGCACTTAAGTGACGGGAATATTTTGCTGGATATTTTTTAGGTAAAGGGGTGCCGTTGTGCGAAGCATTGACAGCAGCAATGATATCCTCATCTACCCTCGTCTGAGCATGAGAAATCAGAGCTACTGTAGCAGACCTAACTGCAAATTTGGCAGCTTCATCTGCCAACTAATTCCCTACAATGTGCATTTCAACACGCTGATGACTCAATATGTGGATCACATGAGCCCGTGGCAAACTGTCCTTAAGTTGTGCCACCTTTACCCAAAGCAGCTTATGCTTTATAAAATTCCCTTTTGAGTCTCTGAATCCATTTAGGTGCCAGTAGTTTAAATTTTCATCAAAAAACTGGACAGAGTAATAGGAATTGCACACTATGAGTGTGGGGAATTCAGGGTCCATATTTTATAGTGTCAGGATCAAGGCTTTCAATTCAACCAGTTGTGCAGTGCAATCCGAAAGGACTGGGTAATTGTTTTTTGAAGATGGAATTTTCCATCAATCATGATATCATGTACCGTGCCACATGCCACCAAGTATTGGCGTTTAGTGCCTATAGCATGCTGGGCTGAATAATCAGTAGATATTTTGTGTCTATACTATAGAGGCAATATATTACTGGGCATGGGGTATTTGTGTTCATATTGGACAAATTCTTGAGTTTGTAAAGTAGAGTCAAAGACAGTTTACGTCAGTAGCAGTCAGGGAAGTAGCCCATTGTATCCATCTAGGATGCAAGGTGTTCGGGTTAGGAACGCTGGCTTAGCAACAGTCTCTAAGACTCGGACGGGAGTAATGACAATTATGCATTTCCTGTGAGCCATTGGCCTTTCCTTAATGACAGCCATTTGTGCTGTAGTCAGCATTTTTTTCAGTGGAAGCAAGAGAATGTCAGTATTGGTATATAAATGCAATTTATATGCAATCGGCACTATGTCACCTTCATTGAATATAAAAGGAACAATTGATGGACGGAATGCTGAACAATGCAAGCATTCACACCCAGTCACAAAGATCTGGGTTTAAACCATCGTTCTTTTGCTCACCACGCCACCCCAGTTTGGACCCAGCCATATGCAAATCAGTCTTGACCCTGTCCCTCATGTGAACAGTCCAGCCCGAACTGCCAAGCCAGGTCCTCCCTGGACCGGATACAAGCATCCTGGGACCGGTTTCGGGGCATCACCCCTCATCAGCCAGGCTGGCTTGAATCCAGTGTCTGCTTTCTGGAGGAAACAAAAAGGTGAAAGAAGGCAGTGGTGCATTCCCAAACCCACGGAATGAGGAATTAAGGGGCAAGATGGTCAAATTCAGCCCCCCAATTTCTTTTTCAAAAATGCATGTTTGGCACTGAGCATACTCGGTCTAGGTGCATTAAAGAGGCATTACTCTACAGTGTCCACAACCCATTTGTGGTCCCAGCAGTCCGCAGATTCAACATGAACAAGTAGAACAATAAAAAGAATGCATCCAGGTAGTTCAGGGCCTGCATTTGCAGGGTTGGTAGGCCACACAGATGATTAAATCCAGCTATACACTGTCAAATGAAGTGTGCAGCCGAGGTTGGTCAAAAGATGAGTTGGGTGTTTGGTCACAGACCTGCATAGTTCATTTTTTACGTCTCGCCTAAGACAGAGCATAGAATGTCACTTGCAAGACATTTCGTTTATTTACAAAGGGCCTAAAGGCCGCCCCATTGCATACCATTGGTTAGCAACATCGTCACAAATTTCCGTGCATGTCTTTGTTCAGCGTGTGCTGGCGTCACTTCATCTTCATGTGTTTGTCCCCTGGGGCATGGACTAAGTACTCCTTCCTTCACCAGTGTGTCTGTCCTTCCACTGCGCATGCTTTCATAGGTACTTTTTTAAATTTTAGCTTGTCTGCCGTTTTTGCTTTTTTGCCAGTGCTTGTTGTAAGGGCTGCATTTTAGAGGACGGTTACGTCCGTAAGACCTAAAGAGGCTGTGTCATAGACTCACAGCCAGGGACGCAAACCCACCACAGGCTTGGTATAGTGTAATCACCAGCATCGTCCTTCTACGACCATGACGCATCTCAGCTGATCACACGCTCTCCACTGTATAAGTGACTGTTCCCAGGCGGTGCATGTCAATGTGTGAGTAGCGCCGTCTGTATGTAAACAAGCCTCACAGCTGAACAGGAAAATCACTTGCTTCCTGACCTGCATCTGAGGGAGGTGCGGTGGCGGAGGTGCTTCTCTGCACACTTTGCGAGGGGCTACTTGCACCCTGTAGCAATGCCGGTGTAATGAGGAGTATAAATGAGGCTACTTGAACAGGTAAAGCAATGTGTACGGTCTTGTCGCTTGTCACTTCAGCGCACTTCCTGACTTTGGCAAATTTTTGCAAGATTATGAGAGAACATATTAGGGATATGTTACTAAGACCTCTATTGGCTGCCCATGAAATATATGTGATTCAGAATGAGAAAACCGCTTGCAGATTCCCACTAATTTATTATAGCAAACTTGTGCTCTTCTTCCCATTTAAATGCATTTTGTACCATGCATTTTCATAAGTGAAAATATTATCCTCAACCTCCCCAGACGATCCCTCAGCACACCATACCTCAAGAAGCTATTCTGGCTCCTGATCCAGAAGAGATGCCAGTTCAAGATGTTGACCCACGCATACAGAGCCCTGCACAATTAGGGACCAGCAGTCATCAAAAAGCGCCTGACCTTTTACCAACCGACCAGACACCTATGATCTGCCTTCCTCTTCATCGCAGACACCCCCTGGATCCGCCAAGGCAACAGTGGAGGACACTTCTTCTCACACCTGGCAGCCAAAGCTTGGACCGACCTCCCCCTTGCACCTGAGGACGGCCTCATCGCTCCAGCAATTGAGGAAAGAACTCAAGATCTGGCTGTTCAAATGACCAGATCACCGCGAAACATCTCGCAACTTCAGCACTTTGAGACCCTCACAGGTGATTTGCTACGCTTAAAAAATCATTGATTGATTGAATGAATAATCATCTTCACTGAAATCAGCGATTCTGATGCTTTTTCCTCGTAAATACGGTTTGTCCACACGCGACACATAACCCATCCTCTGCTGCATAAATTAAACATTTTTTAGCTAGCAACAATTGTTCACAAGCAACTCATTTTAAGAAAGTGTTTTTCATTTTTGCAAGTGTTTAACTTTTGCAATGATTCAATCATAAGCCTGAAAAAGTAAATGTAATATAATCCAAATATCTCAATAAATTCAATATTTGCAATATTACCTAATGTATTGTAAGAAAGTAGCCAGAGGAGTATATTGATTAATACTCACTTCAGCCGAAATGAGTAATATATTTGTTTATAATTACAGAAATCTTTATAAAAGACACACTCGCTCACACCAAAGGATATTTATAATACATATGCAATAATTAGAGAATAGAAAATTAGTGACATTTGTGACCCCAGGCAAGTGACCCGCTAATTTATTATAACAAACTTGTGCTTTTCTCTCCATTTAAATACATTTTGTACCATGCATTTTCATAGGAGAAAATCTCATCCTCGACCTCCCCAGACGATCCATCATCCCACCATACCTCAAGAAGCTACACTGGCTTCCAATCCAGATGGGATGCCAGTTCAAGATTTTGACCCACGCATACAAAGCTCTGCACAACGAAGGACCAGCATACATCAAAACACGCATGACCTTCCACCAACCGACCAGACACCTACAATCCGCCTCCCTCTTCCTCGCAGACACCCCCTGGATCTGCCAAGGCAACAGCGGAGGACACTGCTTCTCACACCGGGTGGCCAAAGTATGGAACGACCATCCCATCCACCTCAGGACCACCTCATCGCTCCAGCAAATCAGGAAAGGACTCAATACCTGGCTGTTCAAATGAACAGATCACCGCAAACCAGCTAGCAACTTTAGCGCCTTGAGACCCTCACAGGTGATCTGCTGCACTTTAAAAATCCTTGATTGATCGAATGAATAATGATCATCACCATCACTGAAATCAGCGATTCTGCTTCGTTTTCCTTGTAAATATGGTTTGCCACAACTGACACATAATCCACCCTCTATTGCATAAATTACACATTCAGCAAAAAAATGTTTCCCAATAAATATAAAATAAAGATGGCTGCAGAATATGTTCAGGCACCCCACAGTAAGAGTTATTCTACTTGCTGAGTTGCATGAGGAAATGAGGTTTTAATTCATCCTCCATATTGCACCTCACCCTAGGAACTTATTTAAGGGATTATTAAAAATCAATGGTTCCCAACCTGTGGTCTGGTGACCCCTGGGGGTCTGCAAAGCTTCCTCAGGGGGTCCGTGACTGCTTAGAAAATCAAATAATATTCACAGATTAATAAATAGTATATAAATGAAGAAGCTAAATGTACAATTCAAAATTTTAAAACGTACTGTAAATGTGAAGGAATTTGAAACTGGAGGCTAAAATTAAATTAGTATCCTCAGATTGATTTGTGGGAGCAGTGTAGATGCATCAAACAGAATATAGTATAAACAATGAGTGGCCTCAACTGAATTTGGAAAAGCTCCAACCTTTCTATTCAAATTACGTTTCTTTTTTAAAGGAGTTTGCAAAATAAATAAAATGTGTCATCATTTGTTTATTTCTTTGATTAATGTTTTTTGCTGTATTTTTTGTGTATTGTTTAGCGATTCAAATCATCCACAATGCTTAGGGCAGGGTCCCTTGCTTCCAGTAATGACTTATGTGGGGACCCGGATTCTAATAAAGACTCAGTGGGTGGTCCCTGGGTTCTTGTAATGATTAGTGGGAGTCCCCAGAAGTCAAAAGGTTGGGAACTACTTTTCTAAATACTTTACGTGGGGTGAGGTGACCGTTTTCACAGTTAGTCTCTCTTATGGCCGGGTGGCAAAAAGAAGAAGAGATTGCCGAGATGCACTGGAGTGTGAATTCTCTCCACAGCCCGCTGCTTGATACATTTGATTGCAAAAGCCAGGTGCCCATCCCCCACACACACAAAAAAACACATTGGCAAAGCCAATAGGTCTCGCCTATGAAAGCTATTGGAGTGGTCAGTGTTTTTTTAGCCATGGGGAACGGAGTGCGGCTGCTGTCCAACATGGCTGAAAGTTAAATTTTAAAAAAGCAGTATGATGTGAAGCACTGCCAGTGTTTTTTTTTTCCACTTTCAGCCATGGTGCACAACAGTTATGCTGCTGTACAACATGGTTAAAAAACATTGATATAGGGGGCGTGGCCGGGCAAGATGGCCGAACGGATGTAATCCGTCTCGGCTCCCGGGCTGCGCTGGTGTTCCAGACGCATATATGCTGCATATCGCCACCCTACCTGCAGCGAAGGTGATCCCATGAGAACCCCGAGGTTGGTGCAGGCGGGGAGTCCGTGATCTCTATCTGTGATCACCCCTAAGAGCCACGTGGAGATCCTGCTGGGGAAGCCTCGGAGCTTGCCAAAATGGCGGCCGCCACTCTCTAGGGCATGTCGGACTGGCGGACACGGAGAGAGTTCGATGTGGAGACCCCACCGCAACCAGCCACTGGCGGGATCTGGCGCTTGGCGCGATAACACGACGATTGAGGTAAGAGGTCCGCCGTGAAGGAGGACAGGCTGTGGGTCGTCGCGTCGGCCCATGTCTCATGGGAGAGTACACGGGCGGGGCGGATCGGGAGATCGGAGGACCCCCCCCCCAGAGGAGTGCAGGCATAAGACAAGGCGCCAGACCATGACTGCACCCTGTTTGGAAGTCGGGGTGTTGTTTGCTCCCCTTCACGATCCCTATGACCAAAGCGCCTGACCCTAAGATGGCGGCCGGACTCGGAACAGGCGCCATTTAAGCATCTGCCTATCCCGCCGGCTACTCTCGGTTTGCAGCGCCCACCCTGGCGATACTGTGATGAAGATAGTTTGCCCCTGGAAACCAGAAGCTGTCTCCTGGGGTGGGCTTGACGACCGATGACGGAGCACACAGCGGTGTAGTAGGGGCCCCGACCACTACAGGGAGCGGTGCCCGCCCTATATACTGCTTTGACTGTCGCCCCCATTGTGGAGACCGGGCTTGTCACCTATCTGATTTTGAAGCATGTAATGCGGAGCTCTCGCTAGCCTCACCAGCAGTGCACCCGGACTGGCCATTCGGGCCGGGTGATACCCGGCGCCCACGGTCTCTTGATACCCGGGGCACGCGGAGGGGGCCTATCGAATGTGGCTTTGCTGTATGACCCATAGAGGTTTACTTTACGGTCGCCACTCCGTGAGACCCACATCTGCGAGGACCCTGGTCAGTCGAGGCTGCCGAGCCCCCCTGACGGTATACAAGTGTGGAACACAGTACAGCCAAATCCTGCAGCTCAAGTCTTCCGGTGCCATAATAGTGGAAGACGGGCTGGGTCAGCCTCTATGCCGCCGAAGAAGACGGTGACCAGAGCGTCAAATAAAGTCTCGAACTTTTTTGCCGCCAGCGGACAAACATCGATCTTTGGATCGCGACGAGGGAACGGCCGCCATGGCCCTCACCAAGGATGATCTTATGTCCTCCCTGCGGGATTTTAAGGCGGAACTACTTAGAGAGCTGAGCCAGGATATCCAAACTTCAATCGACCAACTGAAGTCCGACCTCAACACACGGTTGACTAACCTCCAACAGGATGTGGACTCAGTGGGCACTAGGGTGGTGGATCTAGAAGCGCAAACCCAGGAAGTGGACAAATGCACATCCGAGATGCACGACACTGTGCTCACCCTCCAAGACCAGCTCCGTCAAACCCAGTTAAAAGCAGAAGACTTAGAAAACAGAGCCCGGCAGGATAACCTACGGATCCGAGACCTAGAGGAAGGGGCGGAAGGGCCAGACCTCGAGGCTTTCCTGGAGGGTCTTTTTGCGGAGATCATCAGCCCACAGACACTCAAGATCAAGCTCAAGAGAGTGTACCGAGTTGGGGGCCCATCGACGGGAGGACGGCAGCGGCCAAGAGATGTGCTTGCAAAATTCCACTCATACAAGGTGAAGGAAGCGGTACTTCTGGCGGCTCGGAAGAAGGGCGCTGTTTCCTTCCAGGAACATTCCTGCACTGTGAGAAAGTGCCATCTTTCCACATGGTATGCCCCCACTTTTTGCTGAATTGCTGATGTTCTTTGACTGAGTGTGCCCTGGGTTCCTGCTAATCAGGAGCCCAGGGACTATGTTCCTTCCCTAAAACTGCATTGATGCCTAAACCCAATTGGCAACTCTGGCCACAGGTAGGTCCCTGGTAAATGGTACCCCATGTACCCAGGGCACTGTGACCAGAGAAGGCTCCTAAGGGCTGCAGCACCTATTGTGCCACCCTTAGGGGCCCTGCACCTTTTCACAAACACACTGCCTTGCAGGCTGCGTGTCTTGGTGCAGATCAAAAGTGAAGAGTCGACATGGCACACATCCCTGTGTGCCATGCCCACAAACCACTGCCCTGGCCTAGGTCAGTCACCCCTCTAGCTGGGTGCACTATGCCAGTGGTGAGGGCACAGAGGCATGAGCCCTGTGCCCCTACAGTGTCTGAGTCCATTCTCAGACATTGTAAGTGCAGTGTACCATTAAAGAGTATATGGTGCTGGGAGTTTGTCATTACGAACTCCACAGTACCATGATGGATACACTGAAGTCTGGGAAGGTTGGTATCAAACTTCTCAGCACATTGTACCCACACTGATGCCAGTGTGGGTTTCAATGTAAAACGCACGACAGAGGGCATTTTAGAAATGCCCCCTGAACTCGACCCACAACCAGTGTCCCGACTGAGTGGCTGCTTAGGCTGCCACCCACCAGTCATATTGCTGGACAACTGGGTCGAGAGCCATCCGCTCTCGAGGGCCTGCAACAATGCACATCCTGGGATGAGGTGCTAGGCCCCCTCCCCCAGGATGGGCAGGGGAAGCTTCAAAGGCCTGCCGCCTTTGTGAGCTTCTCCAGACCACTTGCTGTACTCAGCAACTGGTCCCCACCGGTTCTGAACCCCACTTTGGGCGGGAGAATCGGCGGGAAAAACAAGTGAGGAAAGGAGGTGTGCCAGCCTTTGCCAACCCCACCCCTCAGGTGGGGGAGGCGAGGTGAAGCACAACTCCGGGCTCTCGCCATCTTGAAGATGGGGAGCCCTAGTCAACCAAGGACAGGATCCTGCCCCCCTCCCACTGGAGAGTGGCAGAGTAGGGGGTGTACTCACCCCAAGAAAGGGACCCATTGGTCCCAGTCTTTGCCCTACCTGTAACGCCACAAAATTTAGTATTTAGGGGCACCCTGAACCTGGATTCCTCAGATCCAGAAACGAAAACAAGAAAGAAGATAAGAAGAAGGACGAAGAGCCGTGCAGAGCTAACAAGAGGACGACGCCCACTGACTTGGCCCCAGCCCTACCGGCCTGTCTCCCCTCGAACCTGCCTTCTGCGAAATACCGGCGTGTCCTGCAGCCAGCAACCTCAACAAACCCGGAGGACCTGCCTGCCTTCACTTCTAAAGACTGTGTCTCCTGAGAACAGCAGAACTGTTCATCTTTTGCAACCTCTGGCAGCAGCCCGAGACCTTGAATCCAGCCCACTCTGCACCCGCCGAACCCGGCCCGAGCGCGAGTGGAAAAACACCAAGGAGGTCCCCCCGGCGATCCTGACCGGAGAACTGGTGACTCCTGACCTGCCTCAAGCCTCCAGCCGACGCCTGCAGTCGAAATCCAGAAGGCCCCCTAACCGCGACTGGAGCTGGTAAGAAGATCCGACCCCAAAAGGCACCCCTGCACCCGACGCCCCACGGCCTTGTGTGCCCCAATCAACGGTGCCTAGCCAACCCCCAACTTCCCAACTTACCTCTCGAAGTGGTGGTCGCACCCAGAAGCCCTTCGTCTCCCTGCCTGCAGCGCGTTTGCAAACCGGAGGCTCTCCATAGAAAATAACAGGGTGCCCGACGTCGAAACAGCACTCTGCACCCGGCCGCCCTAGTGCCGCTGAGGGTGCAGTTTTTGTGCTCAACTGTTTCCCCATTTGCCCTGACCTAAACCCTAGGAGCTTTGCTCCCACAGCCGTGTGGCCTGCTTGCCAGCAGCCACCAACCGGAGGCCCCCTATCCTCCATAGGATAACATTGGGCCTCAACACTCTGCACCCGGCCGCCCTAGTACCACTGACGGTGGAATCTCAGTGCATCACAGACCCTGGGGGAACCCTTGACCTAACCCCAGAACCCTAACTCCAAAGACCGAGTACTTACCTCGAAACCAATGACCTGTTTTTCCTCATAGGATAACATTGACACTTTTTCTCCCAAAAAGTTTCTAAGTGTCGACTTTTGAAAACTAAGAATATTCGTTAAAAATCGCACAAATAACCAAATCGTATTCTTTCAACTGTTTGCAGGAAATGTCCCAGTGCTGAGTCTAGGTACCCAACACTGAGTAGGAAAAGTAACGTAAAAGTAACTTAACTGTGAATTGAATTTCCTTCCATAGGATAACATTGGTGGTCCTCTGTGAAAAAGTTTCTGTCAACTTTTGAAATACAAGAATATTCTTTAAAAAGCGTACCTCTAACCAAAACGCATTTTCTAAACTGTTTTCAAGAAATGTCCCGCTGCTGAATCTAGGATCCAGCACTGTGTTAGAAAAAGTAATCCGAAGAAGTAATTAACTGCATTTTACCTAAAAAGCCTATTGATTCCTATGTATTGAGTGTACTAAGTATTGCATTGCCTTGCAACACCTATAACTCGAATTGCATACCAAGTCTACTGTATATTGAAAGTATTCAACAACAGCATCGTAAACCTGTAAAGTATTTTATGCTCAACTGCACCAAGCTCACTTGGTTCTAAAATAAATTAACTGTATATATTTTTTTATACAAAAACAATTGGTTTCGAGTTCAGTCTCCGAGTGTGTGAATTCATTTGATGATTGAGTGGGTACAATAAATGCATTAACACTGTCCTCTGATACTGCCTTACTGCTGGACCACACTACCACAAATAGAGAGTAAGGTTCTTTAACCTCTGCCTACCTTTGGGGACTGCTGGACTCTATGCACACTGTACCTTACCTGGGTGCAGTGTATACAGAGCCACTTTCTTACACTGGTGGATCAGCGGTGGGATACAAAACTTTGCATTTGTTGGACTACTTGGTTACCACCTGATCACACGACAGAACTCGTAAATTGCCTTTAGAGTCTGATTTTTTTAAATTGGAATTTTTTTCGAAATTACTAAAAGTCTTGTTAGGGCCTTGGTTAAGTCCCTGTTAGAATTTTAGAAACTAAAAGTCACTTTTAGTCAAGGGTAGAGGGGTTAGAACTTTTTTGGAATAATGTCTCAAGAACAGAACCCAGCTACTAGTGAAAATAACACAGATGACATAGAGGAGGTGGTTGAGGAGCTCGACCTCACCCCTTACCTTCACCTGTCTTTCAAGGAAGTAAGGTCCCTATGCAAAATTAAAAACATACCAACAGGTCAGCATCCAACCAAACAAAAGCTCCAGGAGCTTCTGGCTGAGTATGCTAAAGACCACCCCTCTGAATATGGTGATGACCAATGAGAGGAGGAAGAAGTGGATGAGCATAGAGGTGGGAACCCACCTCCACCACTTCATAGGGAAGATAGGGTACCAGTACCCTTAGTTCCAAGAATCAACCTCCTAGAACCTAGGAGCCACACAGGTGGACCAGGTCCTAGGGAAAGCATTGAGGACAGCCTCAATGAAGAGGACAGTCTTTTAGCAAGGCTAGCAAAAAGGTTAGATCTAGAGACCAGACTCCTGGCTCTGGAAAAAGAAAGACAGGAGATGGGTTTAGCACCCATTAATGGTGGCAGCAACACAAATAATAAGGATAAAGAGCAATCTTTAGATCCTAAAATCCCCAAAGGGATTGTCCCTAAATTTGAGGAGGGTGATGACATCACCAAATGGTTCACAGCCTTTGAGAGGGCTTGTGAAATGAGCAAGGTGAAGAAACCTCTCTGGGGGGCTCTCCTGTGGGAACTGTTCTCTGGTAACTGCAGAGACAGGCTTCTGAGCCTTTCTGGGCCAGATGCAGGGTCCTATGACCTCATGAAGAAGACTCTGATTGAGGGATTTGGGCTCACCACTGAGTAGTATAGAATTAGATTCAGGGGGGCTCACAAAACCCAGAACCAGTCCTGGATTGATTTTGTAGACTACTCAGTGAAAACACTGGATGGTTGGTTAAGTGTCACACTGTGCATGATTTTACTGGAATTTACAACTTATTCATGAAGGAACATATTTTAAGTAATTGCACGAATGAAAAGTTACATCAGCAGTTGGTAGACCTAGGTCTAATTTCTCCCCAAGAATTGGGAAAGAAGGCAGACCATTGGGTCAAGACAAGGGTGACAAAGACAACCACTGGGGGTGACCAGAAGAAAGTGGTCACAAAACCTCCCCAGGGGAAAGGTGGTGAGAATCCCCAAGATAAAAAGTCTGAGTCTTCCAAAGGGCCCCAAAACCCTGCACAGGGGGGTGGGTCCCAAAACTCTTCCCAAAATGGACCTAGATTTAGGGGGAAGAACTTTGATCCTTTAAAGGCCTGGTGTAACAACTGTAAGAAGTTGGAACACTTAACTGGAGATGCTACTTGTCCTAGCAAGAAGGTCCCTAGTCCTACAGCTACAACCCCAGTTACTACTGGTGTAGCAAGTCTCCAGATGGGATCAACAGTGTGCCCAGAGCAAATCCGGTTGCACACTGAAGCAGTTCTGGTTTCCGAAGGGGGGGTTGAGTTGGCCACTGTAGCTGTGTGGCCACCCAACCTGAAAAAGTATTTCCAATATCCCTGAATAAATGGAATTAGGATAGAAGCTCTGAGGGATACAGGTGCCAGTGTCACTATGGTGAAAGACACACTGATTTCCCCTGGGCAATACTTGATTGGGCGTACTTACCCAGTCACCAATGCTGACAGTGTTACCACTAACCATGCTATGGCGACATTAGACGGGGGGGGGGAGGTTTGCTGGCCTGAAACAGGTAGTGGTCTCTCCAAATTTACCAGCTGCAGGTCTGCTTCGAAATGACCTGGAAACCTCAGCCTGGGCTGAGGTTGAACTAAAAGCCCATGCAGCAGTGCTGGACATCCCTGAAGTGGTGTGTGTGAAAACACGAGCACAAAGCAAAGGCAGGGTGAAAAAGAAGTGTTGGAGCCTGAAAGTATGGCCCAACCCTCCAAGAGAAAAGGAAAGAAGACTGGGGAACCAGCTTCACCACAGCAAAAGGAAAAGGAACCCTCTCCTCAGGGAGAGGACTTGGACACCCCAGAGGGAACTGAGCCCATGGAGTTAGACTCTTACCAGGTCGAGCTCCTGGGCCCAGGGGGACCCTCTAGGGAAGAGCTGTGCCAGGGGCAACTGGATTGTCCCACTCTTGAAAGCCTGAGGCAGCAAGCTGTTTCAGAAGCAAAGGAAGATGTCAGTGGTGAACACAGAGTCTATTGGGAAGAGGGATTACTGTACACTGAGGCAAGAGACCCCAATCCTGGTACTACTAGGAGAGTGGTAGTGCCACAGAAGTACAGGGTGTTCCTCTTAACATTGGCTCATGACATCCCCCTAGCTGGACATCTGGGTCAGAACAAAACTTGGGAAAGGTTAGTTAGCCATTTCTACTGGCCCCAGATGCACCAAAAGGTGAAGGAGTTTGTCAGCTCCTGTGTTACCTGTCAAGCCAGTGGCAAGACAGGTGGCCATCCAAAGGCCCCCCTGATACCACTACCTGTGGTGGGGGTGCCCTTTGAAAGGGTAGGTGTGGACATTGTGGGTCCACTTGAACCTCCCACAGCCTCAGGGAACAAGTTTATATAGGTGGTGGTGGATCATGCCACCAGGTATACTGAAGCTATACCCCCTTAGGACTACTACAGCTCCTGCAGTAGCAAAGGCCCTCATTGGTGTCTTCACCAGGGTAGGGTTCCCTAAGGAGGTGGTGTCAGACAGAGGTTCTAACTTCATGTCTGCACACCTGAAACACATGTGGAAGGAATGTGGAGTGCAGTAAAAGTTTACTACACCCTACCATCCACAAACCAATGGCCTTGTTGAGAGATTCAACAAGACATTGAAAGGCATGATCATGGGACTCCCAGAGAAACTCAAGAGGAGGGGGGATGTTCTGTTACCATGCCTGCTTTTCGCTTACAGGGAAGTGCCACAGAAGGGAGTAGGGTTTTCCCCCTTCGAACTTCTGTTTGGACATCCTGTGAGGGGACCACTGTGCCTTGTGAAGGAGAGCTGGGAGAAGCCTCTCCAAGAGCCCAAGCAAGACATAGTGGACTATGTACTTGGCCTAAGGTCCAGAATGGCTGAGTACATGGAAAAGGCATCCAAAAATCTTGAGGCCAGCCAGGAGCTTCAGAAGCACTGGTATGACCAAAAAGCTGCACTTGTTGAATTTCAACCTGGGCAGAAGGTGTGGGTTTTGGAGCCAGTGGCACCAAGGGCACTCCAGGATAGATAGAGTGGTCCTTACCCTATCCTAGAGAAGAAGAGTGAGGTCACCTACTTAGTTGACGTGGGCACTAGCAGGACACCCAAAAGGGTGATCCATGTGAACCGCCTTAAAACTCTACAATGACAGGGCTGACATCACCATGCTGATGGTGACTGATGAGGAGCAGGAGACAGAGAGTGAACCTCTCCCTGACCTTCTCTCATAGAGCCTAAAAGATGGGTCAGTGGATGGAGTTGTCTTTTCAGACACCCTCTCTGCCCAACAGCAAACTGATTGCAAGCAAGTCTTGCAACAGTATGCTAGTCTCTTTTCCTTGTCCCCTGGTCTGACTAACTGGTGTACCCATGATATGGACACTGGTGACAGTGCACCTGTCAAAAACAAAATCTATCGCCAGTCAGATCAAGTCAAGGAAAGCATCAAAGCTGAAGTCAGCAAGATGCTGGAGCTTGGGGTTATTGAACCCTCTGAGAGCCCCTGGGCCAGCCCAGTGGTTCTAGTCCCCAAACCTCATCCACAGGGTGGAAAGAGGGAAATGAGGTTTTGTGTGGATTACAGAGGAGTCAACTCTGTCACCAAGACAGATGCACACCCCATTCCAAGATCAGATGAACTGATAGATAAGTTAGGGGCAGCCAAATTTCTCAGTACTTTTGACTTAACTGCAGGGTACTGGCAGATTGGCATGGCCCCTGGAGCAAAAGAGAAAACAGCATTCTCCACACCTGATGGGCATTACCAGTTCACTGTTATGCCCTTTGGTCTAAAGAATGCCCCTGCCACCTTCCAGAGGTTGGTGAATCAAGTCCTTGCTGGATTGGAGTCCTTCAGAGCAGCTTATCTAGATGATATTGCTGTCTTTAGCTCCACCTGGCAGGATCAACCTGATCCACCTTGAAAGGTTTTAAAAGCCCTGCAAACTGCAGGCCTAACTATCAAGGCATCCAAATGCCAGATAGGGCAGGGCACTGTGGTGTACTTGGGCCACCTTGTTGGTGGAGGCCAGGTACAGCCCTTACAACCCAAGATCCAGGCCATCCTGGACTGGGAAGCTCCAGCCACCCAAACTCAAGTCAGGGCATTCCTTGGCTTGACTGGGTACTACACGAGGTTTGTGAAGGGATATGGGTCCATTGTGACTCCCCTCACAGAACTCACCTCCAAGAAGATGCCCAAGAAGGTTAACTGGACAGTCAGCTCCCAAAAGGCTTTTGACACCCTGAAAGAAGCGATGTGCTCAGCACCAATTCTGAAGGCCCCAGATTATGCCAAGCAGTTCATAGTGCAGACAGATGCCTCTGAGCTAGGGATAGGAGCGGTCCTATCCCAGACCAATGATGAAGGCCAAGACCAACCTGTGCTTTTATAAGCAGGAGGCTTCTCCCCAGGGAGCAGCGTTGGAGTGCCATTGAGAGGGAGGCCTTTGCTGTGGTTTGGTCCCTGAAGAAGCTGAGACCATACCTGTTTGGGACTCACTTGCTAGTACAAACCGACCACAGACCTCTCAGGTGGCTAATGCAAATGAAAGGTGAAAATCCTAAACTGTTGAGGTGGTCCATCTCCCTACAGGGAATGGACTTTGAAGTGGAACACAGACCAGGGACAGCCCAAGCCAATGCAGATGGACTTTCCAGGTTCTTCCACTTAGACAATGAAGACTCTCTAGGGAAAGGTTAGTCTCATCATCTTTCGTTTGGGGGGGGGGAAGGGGTTGTGGGAGAAAGTGCCATCTTTCCAAATGGTATGCCCCCACTTTTTGCTGAATTGCTGATGTTCTTATACTGAGTGTGCCCTGGGTTCCTGCTAATCCGGAGCCGAGGGACTATGTTCCTTCCCTAAAACTGCATTGATGCCTAAACCCAATTGGCAACTCTGGCCACAGGTAGGTCCCTGGTAAATGGTACCCCATGTACCCAGGGCACTGTGACCAGAGAAGGCTCCTAAGGGCTGCAGCACCTATTGTGCCACCCTTAGGGGCCCTGCACCTTTTCACAAACACACTGCCTTGCAGGCTGCGTGTCTTGGTGCAGATCAAAAGTGAAGAGTCGACATGGCACACATCCCTGTGCGCCATGCCTACAAGCCACTGCCGTGGCCTAGGTCAGTCACCCCTCTAGCTGGGTGCACCATGCCAGTGGGGAGGGCACAGAGGCATGAGCCCTGTGCCCCTACAGTGTCTGAGTCCATTCTCAGACATTGCAAGTGCAGTGTACCATTAAAGAATATATGGTGCTGGGAGTTTGTCATTACGAACTCCACAGTACCATGATGGATACACTGAAGTCTGGGAAGGTTGGGATCAAACTTCTCAGCACATTGTACCCACACTGATGCCAGTGTGGGTTTCAATGTAAAACGCACGACAGAGGGCATTTTAGAAATGCCCCCTGAACTCGACCCACAACCAGTGTCCCGACTGAGTGCCTGCTTAGGCTGCCACCCACCAGTCATGTTGCTGGACCCCTGGGTCGAGAGCCATCCGCTCTCGAGGGCCTGCAACAATGCACATCCTGGGACGAGGTGCTAGGCCCCCTCCACCAGGATGGGCAGGGGAAGCTTCAAAGGCCTGCCACCTTTGTGAGCTTCTCCAGACCACTTGCTGTACTCAGCAACTGGTCCCCACCGGTTCTGACCCCCACTTTGGGCGGGAGAATCGGCGGGAAAAACAAGTGAGGAAAGGAGGTGTGCCAGCCTTTGCCAACCCCAACCCTCAGGTGGGGGAGGCGAGGTGAAGCACAACTCCAGGCTCTCGCCATCTTGAAGATGGGGAGCCCTAGCCAACCAGGGACAGGATCCTGCCCCCCTCCCACTGGAGAGTGGCAGAGTAGGGGGTGTACCTTTGCCCTACCTGTAAAGCCCCTAAATTTAGTATTTAGCGGCACCCTGAACCTGGATTCCTCAGATCCAGAAACGAAAACAAGAAGATAAGAAGAAGGACGAAGAGCCGTGCAGAGCTAACAAGAGGACGACGCCCACTGACTTGGCCCCAGTCCTACCGGCCTGTCTCCCCTCGAACCTGCCTTCTGCGAAATACCGGCGTGTCCTGCAGCCAGCAACCTCAACAAACCCGGAGGACCTGCCTGCCTTCACTTCTAAAGACTGTGTCTCCTGAGAACAGCAGAACTGTTCATCTTTTGCAACCTCTGGCAGCAGCCCGAGACCGCGAATCCAGCCCACTCTGCACCCGCCGAACCCGGCCCGAGCTCGAGTGGAAAAACACCAAGAGGAGGTCCCCCCGGCGATCCTGACCCGAGAACTGGTGACTCCTGACCTGCCTCAAGCCTCCAGCCGACGCCTGCAGTCGAAATCCAGAAGCCCCCCCTAACCGCGACTGGAGCTGGTAAGAAGATCCGACCCCAAAAGGCACCCCTGCACCCGACGCCCCACGGCCTTGTGTGCCCCAATCAACGGTGCCTAGCCAACCCCCAACTTCCCAACTTACCTCTCGAAGTGGTGGTCGCACCCAGAAGCCCTTCGTCTCCCTGCCTGCAGCGCGTTTGCAAACCGGAGGCTCTCCATAGAAAATAACAGGGCGCCGACGTCGAAACAGCACTCTGCACCCGGCCGCCCTAGTGCCGCTGAGGGTGCAGTTTTTGTGCTCAACTGTTTCCCCATTTGCCCTGACCTAAACCCTAGGAGCTTTGCTCCCACAGCCATGTGGCCTGCTTGCCAGCAGCCACCAACCGGAGGCCCCCTATCCTCCATAGGATAACATTGGGCCTCAACACTCTGCACCCGGCAGCCCTGGTGCCGATAAGGGTGCAATCTCAGTGCATCACAGACCCTGGGGGAACCCTTGACTTAACCCCAGAACCCTAACTCCAAAGACCGAGTACTTACCTCGAAACCAATGACCTGTTTTTCCTCATAGGATAACATTGACACTTTTTCTCCCAAAAAGTTTCAAAGTGTCGACTTTTGAAAACTAAGAATATTCGTTAAAAATCACACAAATAACCAAATCGTATTCTTTCAACTGTTTGCAGGAAATGTCCCAGTGCTGAGTCTAGGTACCCAACACTGAGTAGGAAAAGTAACGTAAAAGTAACTTACCTGTGAATTGAATTTCCTTCCATAGGATAACATTGGTGGTCCTCTGTGAAAAAGTTTCTGTCAACTTTTGAAATACAAGAATATTCTTTAAAATTCGTACCTCTAACCAAAACGCATTTTCTCAACTGTTTTCAAGAAATGTCCCGGTGCTGAATCTAGGATCCAGCACTGTGTTAGAAAAAGTAATCCGAAAAAGTAATTAACTGCATTTTACCTAAAAAGCCTATTGATTCCTATGTATTGAGTGTACTAAGTATTGCATTGCCTTGCAACCCCTGTAACTCGAATTGCATACCAAGTCTACTGTATATTGAAAGTATTCAACAACAGCATCGTAAACCTGTAAAGTATTTTACGCTCAACTGCACCAAGCTCACTTGGTTCTAAAATAAATTAACTGTATATTTTTTTATACAAAAACAATTGGTCTCGAGTTCAGTCTCTTAGTGTGTGAATTCATTTGATGATTGAGTGGGTACAATAAATGCATTAACACTGTCCTCTGATACTGCCTTACTGCTCGACCACACTACCACAAATAGAGAGTAAGGTTCTGTCTAACTTTAACCTCTGCCTACCTTTGGGGACTGCTGGACTCTGTGCACACTGTACCTTACCTGGGTGCAGTGTATACAGAGCCACTTTCTTACATGCACCATTTACCAGGATCTAGGACCCGCAACCTTGGCACGACGGCAACAATTTCGGCCCATCACCTCCAAACTACGCGATGACAAAATTAGATATCGATGGACCTACCCATTTGGCTTGAGCTTCGAGTATCATAACAAGCAGCGGCATGTGGTAGATCTAAGAGAGGGGCTAGATCTGCTAGGTATCTCCGCAGAGAACTCTGAACTCCCGCAGAGCCAAGCACAAGGAATGCGGAGCGCCGGCTCCCCCACATCGCAGTGGTCCACGAGCTCACGAGGAAACCACAAATGATGCAGACAGACAACATAAGCCTGCCTCGCCCGCTATCCTGAGTACGGGCCACTAGGGATGGACTTGGCTCTGACATAGGGGATCTCCAGATAGGATGTGACTGCAGGTCCCGAGGCGGGGGTGCGTTTGCCCGCTCTGCGCCACCCCTGGGGGCCATGATACTGCAAGCTGGTATATCAGGACCTTGCCGATTAGAGATGGAGACACACTGCAGGTCTACGTACAAGAGCAAGGCCGATTGTTGCCCATTGTTGCAGGAGGGCGCGACCTATATCACACCGCGACAGCAAGTCTGCTGTAAAGACATACACGCTCGATCTCCTTTTGCCTGTAATGGGGACTTGGACATATAATCTCGGCGGTTCCGCCAGACTAAGCACGTAGGGTGACCCAAACTCTTTAGAATGTCCGGAGGGGGAGCGAGCCGGGACCTTGGTCACATCGTCCCTCCGTCAAGTCTATGTGGGTTCCTCAGCCCACTGTCGGACAATTACCACCGACCCGACGCTTGATGATGTTACTTATGTTATGTTTTGGGGTTTTGGGTTTGTTGGGTGGGGGGAGGAGGGGGACTGGTGGCGGCTTTTTAAAGGTTTCCCACGCAGATGCGCTTTGACTAGGATGCGATCTCCACAGCAGACATACCCCGGTTACACGCCGCGTAGGGGCTCTACTGCACAGAACAGGAGATTGACACACGGGTTCACGAGAGGGCGGAGGGGTTCGACACGGGACAAATGGTACTCACTATAGGCTCCTGGAATGTGAAGGGCCTTAACTCACCTCAAAAAAGGCAAAAAGTCTGGAAATATCTCTCTGATCACCACCTGGCTATAGTAGCACTACAAGCGACGCATCTGCCTCGAGCAGAGGAGACCCGCCTTCGTCACAAACAATACCCATTGATCTACAGGGCCTCTGCACTCACTAAACATCGGGGGGCAGCGCTCCTTTTTCATACCTCTACGAAATTTCAGCCAACCGACACTAGATCTGACAAGGAGGGACGGTGGGTAATGGTTAAAGGCATCCTGAAGGGTAAACTCTGCACATTCATTTCGACCTACGCACCCAACACAGGGCAGGCAGCCTTTCTTCATGCACTCCTGGGGAAAATACAGGTTTTTGCGGAGGGGCCGACACTCCTACTAGGGGATTTTAACCTAACTTGGCAGGCAGATCTCAATAGCACCCATTCCCATAGACTGGAGGCTAGCTCATTTTCCACAGAGGCCAAACAACAAATACACGACATGGGCCTTAGAGATGGCGGACCCTCTACCCCCAGACGCGAGACTATACATTTTACTCGCATGTACACCGCACGTACTCTAGGCTCGACTACATTTTCATTAGCCAAAACTTAATGGGAGCCCTCCGAGAGGATAACATTTTCCCACTCTCCGTATCAGACCACTGTCTAGTCTCGATCTGTTTGACATGGGGTAATCTTGCATCTGCCTCTCCCAAATGGTACTTCCCGGCCTCCCTTACGAGAGACAGGGTGCTCTGTACAGAACTGAGGGACACGATCACAGATTTTTTCACCAGGAATGTACCCGCAGATACCTCCGTGTTCACTAACTGGGACGCCTTTAAAGCCGTTTTTAGAGGACGGTGCATTGCACTTAACTCCACCTTGAATAAACAACGAACCAAAGAGAGAGTAGATCTGGAAGCCGAATTGACATTAGCGGAAACGTCCCATAAAAACAAGCCCACTAGAGAATATCTTCGCACGCTCACCGCATTAAGGGGGAAACTTAGAGCCATATACAACAACAGGGCGGAACACACTCTCCTGACGCTCCGTCAGCTTTCCTATTCCCAGGGGAATAAGATTGGTAAGCACTTAGCTCGACAGCTGAAGGAAAAGCGGGAATGAGAATACGTAGGTGGCATACAGGACGGGCGGGGAGGGCTGACTCATAAAGATGCAGAAAAGGCCGATATTTTTGGCTTTTTTTTACAGAACTCTGTACACAGGGTAATCACAAGATGCAGATGCGCAACATAGCTACTTATGGACGCTACAATTCCCCCAAGTCTCACAAGACTGGAACGATAAGCTTACGGCGCCTATAACACCGGGGGAGGTGGCCTCAGCCATCAAATCTCTCAAACCACAGAAAGCCCCAGGCCCCGACGGGTTCACGGCCCAATTCTACCAAACCTTCGCCCCTGACCTTCTACCCCATCTCACCCACCTTTTTAATACAATGGCAGAGATGGGTGAGGTTACCCCCTCGATGGGGGAAGCTGTGATCACAGTTATTCCGAAGCAAGGGAAGAACCCACAGGTGTGCGCTTCATATCGTCCTATCTCACTTCTCAATCTAGATGCGAAACTGTACTCAGCTATTCTCGCGGCCCGACTGAATGACCTTATGCCAGATCTCATCCACCCAGATCAGTCTGGATTTATTAAAGGCCGCCAGACTCATGACAACACTAGACGCATAATCCACCTGATTGAGAAAGCTAACAGGAGACAGATCCCGGCAGTACTAGTGGGGTTAGATGCCGAGAAGGCATTCAACATGGTGGATTGGGCATTTCTTTTTAAAACGCTCACACACTTTGGGTTTGCTGATAAATTTATTATTATGATCCGAGCTAACTATGTCCAACCTCGCTCGAGAGTACAGGTGAATGGGATTTTATCGGCTCCCTTCCCCCATGATTAGGGGTACCCGCCAGGGGTGCCCTTTGTCACCCCTACTGTTCGCCCTCAGCATCGAGCCGCTGGCCATGGCCATTCGTGCAGCCCCAGAGATAAAGGGCATTCCCTTCAGTGGTGATACGCATAAGATATCGCTTTTTGCGGACAATGTGCTCTTGTTGCTTACCGACCCGGCCACCTCTCTTTCCGCACTCCAAACAGAACTCACGCGCTTTGAAGCGGTAGCGGGCTTCAAGGTTAACACAGATAAATCCTATATACTTAATCTCACAATCCCAGACGACAAAGTCAGAGAATTATAGATACGTACTCAATTGCAGTGGACTTCCCGCCCTCTCCAATACTTGGGGGTTCAATTGACGTCCCGAGTGGAGGGGCTCTATAAAGCTAACTTCCCGCCCTCCCTCTTGCAACTCCAGGCGGACCTTGTCCGTTGGAAGCCTCTCTTTATATCTTGGCTAGGCCGCATACATGCGGTTAAAATGACAGTGCTTCCTAAACTCTTGTACCTCTTTCAGGCACTTCCCATTGAACTCGACAAAGACTTTCTTCCTAAAATAAGATCCATGGTTCTGCGGTTGGGGAGGGCACGTTTCTCCTTCTCAATCCTGAGGAGGCCGAGGAAGGAGGGTGGAGCGGGCCTCCCAGACTTTGGACTTTATTATAAAGCAGCTCAGCTACGAGTGGTGACCGAATGGGCCGAGAGGGAATCAGAGAAACACTGGCTCCATATGGATAGATATAATTAAAAGAGAGGGACCCCTTGTACCAGACCAGGGGAATAGGGTGCTACTGACAAGTAGGAACAAATATCCCTTGGTGGAAATTTAGATACGATCACTTAGTTAAATACTAAATCCCAAAGTACACAGCAAAAAATATATATTTTTTTTAATAAAAGTTAACAACCCATGTGGTAGATCTCAAAAAGTTGCACATACAACAATTGTTTGTTATATTCCTCAAATATATTCTTTTATTGTAAAAAGTCACAGATATCACGACAATAGTTAAAAAACACTATAAAAACAATCACAGTAACATTAGTCTCAAATTCTTATACAGTTAAAATCATGTATCCTATAAAAAGCATTAAATTCATATATTTCTAATCATACGTACAGACACTACATCAGAAAAGAGAGAAAAAAAGACAATACATTTTGTCATTAAAACAACATATCCGATCTAAACAATTATGTGGCTAATCCTGGATATAATCTATTTTCCTTATCTACAGAATTAGCTACTTCCACGGATTATGTAGATGAGGCGTCTACGCGTTTCGATGGTTCTATTGATATCCCATCTTTTTCAAGACAAACATAAATCTCTCTTATTGGCACTGTTTAGTTGCCTTTGGTCTCAATCCTTCATTAATTTTAATGGTGCACATATTCACTTTATCTGCCTGGCATGTTGTCGGCCCATAGTTCAGAAGGTCTGATATAATAGATAATTTGACCTTTATGTACTGCCTCCACATTGACGAAGTTCCTAGTTGCAATCGACATATACTTCAACTCGGAAGAGTTGAATCTTTGGAAGTCAGCCATTTCCATTCTAAGCCATGTTTTGTTCTGTATTTTATCATATATGCTCATACAAGATGTTTGGGAGAGTGTACCGGACGTCCCATTTCCTTCTCGACCTAGGGGAGTAAATCTGTGATGGAAACTGATATACTGTATCACAGTGCGAGAATCAGCAGATGTCATAACCGGAGTAGATATTTGGAAATGATAGTGCACCATAACGAACAATTGAAACAATCCCTCACAACTACCGATATTATGACAATGGCAAGGACAACAAATTATCGCTCTTATGAGTAACGGTGGGAAGTAATCCACAAACCCAACAATTTGTTGTATTGGACACATCATGAGCTTGATGTAACATTTGCATAAACACATTACCTGTGTGAGTCTTTCTGTGTTCCCCTTTGTGAGGGGCCAAAGTAACAAACATATGCTCAGGAGAAGTGGGCGTTGTACCAACAAAGGAATGTACAGGATACTTTTCCTCCAGGAACCAAGCTATTCCAAGTACTGTTATTAATCCAATCACAACTATCAATACAAAGACTATTTTACTCTTTGTGGACCAGCCCTGCGCTAGTCGCTGTGATGCAAATGGCTGTTCCTCCTCCTCAATAGGCCGACCAAACGGATACATTATGAAACAAGGAAAAGGGAATGCAATAAAACTGATAGCAAGGGCAAGTGTTCCCAGTGTCCGTCAGAGCCTCACTGGTAGACTCATATTGTTCATCAACGTTGGCGCTCTTGAGCACCGGCGGTGGAGCTGCTCAGTCCTAGCTCTCGAAGAATCCCACGTCGTCCAGGATAATGTACCCCGAAGCGGGAGCACATTCGATCTATCCTGTCCAATGTCAGAACAGTGCACCAATCTCACCTCACCCTAAGCTAACACCGTTGGTGCTGTAACAAGGCACACCCTAATTTACACAGTCCATCCCTAACTAATCTGACTTCTTCTTTGGTGCACTGTTTCTCAGCCGAGGGCGCAAATTATACCTGGTGACTCCAGGCACAGAGGAGTCGACAAACAGTTGTTCTTCAAGGGCTCGAATTTCTGGGGGTGTCGCTGCATTTAAGACATCATCATTCTCTACATCCATTTGGGTCCATGTAAGTTTCACGTCACTAAAAGGGACGAACCGAGGCACCTGCTCAGTCTCAGTGTCCCCAAGTCCACCCCTCACCCACTGGTCGTAGGGCAAGGGCAGGGGTATCCTGCGACAGTGACTTGAATGAATCCAGTTCTTACGGCCGGCCACTTTCACCGCGGTGCGGGTTGCGAGGAGGACCAGCTCGGGCCCCTTCCACCTGGGCTCCAAGCTCTTCTTCCGCTGAAAATTACGGAGCAACACCCACTCTCCTGGCTGGATGTTGTGGCCAGGCCCCTCTGGTACAGGTGGAAGTGACTCCTGATCTGTTGGTGAATAGAACGCAAACTTTCAGTTAACTTGTACAGGTAGTCGGTCAACAAAAAGTACTCAATTTCGGAGAATCTACGCGAGCGCAGGAAGCCCCAGACATTTTCTGGGCGTCCGAACACTACCTCGTAGGGTGACAATCCTGTCCTAGAATGTGCTGTAGTTCTTGTTGATAAAAGAGCTAATGGTAAAGCATCTGGCCACTGTAACCCTGTTGTCTCCTGAATCTTTGCCAATTTCAGTTTCAGAGTACCATTGTACTTCTCAACCAAACCTGCTGACTGGGGTGGTTTGCAGCATGAAACTTCTGTTTTATGTGCAAACCATAGCAAACTAACTGGATAACCTTGGCATTGAAATGACTTCCGTTATCACTCCAGATTAGACGGGGCAAGCCGAAGCGAGGAAAGAACTCCTTCAGGAGTGCCTTTGCAGTCGCAATGGCCATGTTCACTTTAGTAGGGTAAGTCTCAACCCATTTACTGAATGCACAAACAACCATCAACACATACTTCAAATTATTGACCCTGTCCGTTTCAATATAATCTATTTGAAGGACCTCAAAAGGGAAAGTGGGAGGTGCAAAATTGCCGGATTGTGTAGGGGTACCTTTGCCAGGATTGTGCATCATGCACACCATACAATACTTTACTAGGTGTGCAGCCGTCTTTGGGATATTGTCATTTTGCCATACGGGGTCTAACAGTTTGCAAATACCCTTAGCACTGATGTGAGCTGGGCCATGGGCCATCGTGACTACAGGAAGAACATATGCATCTGGCAACATCCATCTCTGCTTCCCCGACTTGTCAATCCAACATCCCTCATCATTCAAGTTTGCTGTACTTTCTTGCCACACTGCTAACTCCTCCATCGTGGCCTCACTCTGTATCTCCTTCACATTTTCTAGTGCAGGGCTCGAAAAATCCCAAAAATGTTACTAGACCTGCAGGTATAGTGACTTAAATAATCTACTTAACCTAGTTATTATGCTCTTGACCCTTGAACTGGTTTCAAATTATGTGATCCTGGGTAAGTATTTTAATTCACTGAGACGCCATTTTCTTCTTCATCACATATGAGAGCACCTTCAAATATGCACGTTCAGCACGTCTGCTGTACAGAAACCGCTTTTGTTTGATTTAATAGACTAAACATTAGCCCCATATAGAGTGCAAATCTAGCCACATATAAGACTGCAGACTTGCCTCTTAATTCATTAAATGCATTGTCATCAGGGCTTGGCCAGGAATGTCTCTCGCATCATGTTTAAAAACTATCACTTTTAATAGATACATAACAAAAGCATAAATTAGCAGCCCACTGTTATTTGCAATCAGCAGATTTTACATTGAAATGGCCACAGAATTTTTCACTGACATGTGGTTTTAAAACTATATAGTGTACAATGCTTGGAAATAAAGTTTCTGCAAATACTTGTCATTTGCACATCACCAAGTAAAGTGTCCTAATTTGTTTTACTCCAATTTAAATCTTTGTTTGCATTACACTTCTGAATTACATAAAAAAGTTCTTTCATAATTTCTGATCTACTTGTACTATTCATTTACAAGCTGTTCAAATGTTGTTTTAGAGAGAAAAAACAGGCATTTTACTGCATTTTGTTTCACAATTATTGTCAAATAGCTCACTTCACAAAAAGCATTAACTGTAAAAAGAGAAAGAAAAGTAAACACCATTTTCCAGGAACACATGAGCAAAAATTAGCAAAAAGGCAAACTGACATTTGACCTCTGTCCTTGAGCAGTTGGCAAATGTGTCAAGATAAAACAAGATTTAAAGGCGTTTTAATTGCTCATTCACTTTCTGAGCAAAAAGAACACCTGTTTCTTCCAGCTTAAGTTTACTCCCCAGCAGGGTCGAGTAAGTGCTAAAAATAGCTCAACCTGCTAAAATTTCACTTGCAATTGCGAGGGGGTGAGTGGATTTTTCGAGGCCTTTAGTGGATCTTCAAACTTGGTGACCTCAGGTACCCACCTAGCGGGACCTGCTACAAACATTCTTTTCATCTTAGTTCGGGCTGTTTCCTTAGCTGTCTGATCTGCAAAGGCGTTATTTTTGCCCACATCGCCAGTAACCTTCCTATGAGCGCTGCACTTCACTATGGCCAATTTCTTAGGGAGTGTCAGAGCAGACAGAAGCCTATGTATAAGAGGACCATGCTGAATGCGTGTCCCATGGGAAGTAAGGAACTCTGCCCAGAGTCGCCCAAAATTATGAGCAACTCCAAAGGCATACTGACCGTCAGTATAAATATTGAAAACTAGTCCCTCACTCAATTCACAGGCTCGAACAAGGGCAACAAGCTCTGCAGCTTGGGCTGACTGATAGGGAACTCTTGATGTCTCGACTACTGTACGCAGTGTAGTAATGGCCTATGCAGCAGCTGTAGTGCCATCTGGTAACTTAAAGCAAGAGCTAATGACATATAGTTCCCCTTGAGGGTCAGATAAGGGAACATTAGTCAGGTCTACCCGTCCTTCCGTCTCTTCTTCCATCCGGAAGATACAATCATGTATATCAATCTCTTCATTCTCAGAAGGGAGGGGTAGTAACGTGGCTGGATTCAAAGTGGCACATCGTTTGATCGTGATGTGTCGTGCAAAGAGCGTTAGCTCATAACCTGTCAGACGTGCACTGGTGAGGTGCTGCGTCTTCGTCTTATTCAAAAGTGTATCCACAGCATGGGGTACCATAACTGTGAGGTCAGTATCAAGTACGAGTCCAGCCGATTGTCTTATCGAGACAGCCACAGCTGTGACCGCTCTTAGACAGCTCGGGAGGGCTCGGGCGACACGGCCAAGCACAGCAGAGAAATAAGCACACGGTTGTTGCTTATCCCCAAATTTATGTGTGAAAACAGAAAGCGCACAACCACCCATCTCATGGACATGCAATACAAAGCTTTTAGTGTAATTAGGGGTACCAAGCACGGGAGCCGAGCAAAGCGCAGTTTTTAATTGCTCAAAAGACTGCTGACACTCAGGCGTCCAAGGCAGGGAATCATGCTCATCTTTCAGTGTCTCTCCATGACCCGACAGATCAACGCCGTCGCCTCCATTTGATTCAACACCCTCCGCATCCTCCGAAAGACCTTCATATGGATCCCACCCAAATCAAGGAAGACCGTCACCCACTAACTCATTACCAGCAGACTGGACTACGGAAACGCCCTCTACGCCGGGATCAACAAGTCTCTGCTCTGCAAACTCCAGACCATACAGAACACCGCAGCCAGACTCGTCCTCGGCATCCCTCGACACGAGCGCATCACCAAACACCTGCGGAACCTCCACTGGCTCCCCATAGAAAAGATAATCACCTTCAAGATACTCACCCATGCCTACAAATGCCTTCACAACACTGGACCCAATACCTCATCGAGAGAATCGACTTCCACGCATCCAAGCGAAACCTCCGATCCGCCGACCTTGCCGAAATCCCGTGGATCCGCAGAGCCAGAACAGGGGGAAGAGCTTACGCCTACATCGCGGCCAAGACCTAGAACGAGCTCCCGATCGACATCAGACGCGCCCCCTCCCTGAACTTCTTCAGGAAGACACTCAAGACCTGGCTCTTCGACTGAACGGAGCTGCTAACCCCTCCCCCCCACCGCCTTGAGACCCTCACGGGTGAGTAGTGCGCTTACAATTCTCCTTGATTAGTGTAAGCGCAAGCAGGGGCTTAATAAGCAGCGAGTAGCCAGGTATCCACTACCTGCAATAGGAAGTGATACCTATGAATGCACGCACATCTCTCTGGGTTTGCGGAATGGGCATTTTAACAATGGTACTGATGCGCTCACATGTTAATCTCCTACCCTCCTTCGACAGTAGGTGACCTAACTAGGTGACCTCCTGTCGACAATACTGAAATTTGGAAAGGGATTCCGTATGACCATTGTCAGCCAAATGGAGCAACAATTTGACCGTACTATATCTGCAACCTTGTTCTGTGACCGAGGCGAGGAGCAGGTCATCAACATATTGGAGCAATACATTACCTGTGGGGAGCTCCAAGGAATCTAGCTGACCTTTCAATGCCTGACTATAAATTCTCTGACTTTCTGTATCGCCTTGAGGAGCGCAACAGAATCTAAAACTTCTACCGGCTAGGGTGAACCCGAACAGATACCTGCTGTCAGGATGAATGGGTATACTGAAGAATGCATTTTTCAAGTCAATGACAGAAAAGAATTTAGCAGAAGAAGGAGTCATTGTCAAGAGTGTTGTAATGTCAGGGACCACTGGAAACTGGGGAATCACTATTTTGTTAACTTCACGCAAGTCAATCACAAAACGATAAACATCTGCCTGGTCATCAGGGGAACCCGAAGCTGTCCTTTTGAGAACAGGAAGAATAGGGCTATTACAAACATTAGCAGCCATCTCTTCAACCACTCCTTTCTCAATCAAATCTTGCACAATTTGCATCAAAGCTCGCTCACCTGCCTGTGGTGTTCTATACTGGGGAATTCGGGGTAAAATAGCACCTTCCTTGACACGTATCGAAATGGCGATATCTACAACAAACCCACATCTGGGTCGCCCGCTGCCCACAGAGTGGGTGGCACATCCTTAAATTCCGCAGGAAGAGGCGCATCTCTAGACAGACACTGTGTGGCGTGCACAACATTCGGACCCATTGTCATGTAGACACCCTCCAGGGAGCAGTAGATTGTGGCATGCAATTTCTTCAATAAATCCAAACCCATCAAATTTTCTCCACAATTAGACGTCAACAAGAATGTTGAATCCACAGTAAAGGGACCAATAGTTAGCGCAAGGGGTTTTGAAATGGGGGTTACAACCGATACACCAGAAAAACCTACCAAGACATTATTATGGCCAGCCAGAGTCGCCCCAGGGACCGAAGAACGAGAAATAGAACAATTCGTTGCACCTGTATCCAAGAACTCTCTAGTTGAACCATGCACATCCGCACTAACGTACGGACCACGCTGATCTACAGGTATCTGAATTGGTCCCTCACTCTGTCCCTGGCTGTCCTAGCTATAAGACATCCCCGTCACCTCATCCGTGTCGTAATCATCGTGATAGTACTGTCCACCCAGAGCATCATCAAAATAGTTCTGATAAGAGCAACTCTGCGAGGCCACAGTATTCTGAGCCCTGTCTTGGCCACCAGCTCCACAACCCCGTCCACGAGGACCTCGTCCTCTAGGAGCCACCACCTTCTGCAAAAGCACCGGACACTCGCTGCGCCAGTGTCCCTCCTCTTTACAGTATGCACACTGATTCGCCCCCAAAGGCGTGGTATTACCGGGCCTGCTGGTGCGTGGTGCGTGGAAGCTGTCGGGCCAAACCACCTCGTCCTCTACCGTTCCCTCTAGAAGCCTGCTGTAACAACACCTTCGTGTTCAAATCTTTGTGCTTCTTTTCCGTCTTCTCCGTCTCCTCAATTTCCCTGTGCTCATAATACTGTGCCATATTCAATTAACGGAAGGGGAAGAGGTGGAGCAAGTACTCTCAGAAGCCTGCAATTGGGTCGAAATCTCAGGAAGCAAACTGGAAACAAATCTATTAACAAACAGCCGCACACCACCTTCAATCGACAAATCCTGTCCACTATAGTCTAAGAACACACTTTCAAACCGAGTGAAAAAATCTGCCACACTCTCATCCTTCTTTTGGCGGCAAGCCGATAGCTTGTCCCAATCAACTTTCCTCGGAGGGATAATAGAATGCATATACGTGATAATGCAGCCAGGCAAATCAAGTATCTCCGCCCTATGCTTATCACCTGGCTTTTGTTCCTGATCCCCTGCTTTAATTTGGTCCCATGTACCACCCAATTCTGCAACATGATCCTGTGTATGTACTTGTCTCCAAATATCCACCGGAACTAGTAAACCAAAGAACATTTCAATATCAACAAGCATCATCACTGTCGAAGAGGCAGCTTCAGTCAGCTCCTTATAATAAGCGGTGGGATTTTCCCTAGGGTCAGGTAACTGAGTCTTAAGGGACAAGACTTCACTCTTTTTCCATGGAGCATAAACCCATTGTTCTTGGAAACGGGCCTCTACCCTTGGCCTAGTAACATGATCATGTTGATCCCTTAGCTCCGGTATCTCTGGATGGTAGATGGGATGAACCTCCCGCATCGGAAACTGAGTTACCGGGATGGGGCTCTTCTCGAGCAGTCTCTCCCGATAAGCAACCAACGTCGCAACATTACCAAAGACATGGGCAGGTTCCATATCAGTAACATACACATGATCCCTAATATCGTATATGATCTATGGTGCTGCACCCCTTGAAACGCTGCTCCCAAAGACTGATCAACGTAGCCGACATATGCTTAAGGGCATGTTGTTGTACAAAAGGCTCATGACACTTCACACATCTTCCACACAATAAATGGGGTTAAGAGCCCACTGCTCAGCCTGATTAGCCACCACCTGTTTCTCTGCATCTCCCACATCAGATCGGACCAACGTCCACCCTATACGTTCCTTAAATTTCGTCTAATCTCTATCCTCAGGGCCGTGTTCCGGTGTCCCACCACTCAGTGATGTCGGGGAATGGAGGAACACAGTGGGGGCAACAACAGAGGGAGCGGGCACTAATGTCATTGTCAGCTGCGTCATGGGGGTAAGAGCTGGAGAAAGAGAAACCGAAGCAATAGGCATTGCAGGAGTACTAACAGTCACAGTTGCCACAGACGGCGAGGGCAAAGAAAGGACAGGAGGTGCCGTGGCCAAGGCAGTCTGATCAACAATAACAGACGCAGAAACGGCGGAGACAGAAGAACCAGAATACTGGGCCTGGGAGGGAAGAGCAGTATATATCCTCTGCGGGGCATAAGGGAGTGGGGGTCAAGTATCCAACAATTGTTCCACGAACGTATCACTTTCTTCTTGGGCTACATAAGATTTGTCAATCTGCAATCGGAATCTCCTATCTTCACGTTCAATGCCTATCTCTTGCTTCTCTCTATCATGTGCTACAGCTTTCTGAGTCAATGTTTGCATTCTCCCTTTCCGGGCCTCTTTCTCTGCTTTCATTCGTCTCTGCTTAACCTCCTTTTGCCATGTTCTGAGGGAATCAAACATAGACTGCCTACTTCTTCTTGCAAACAGCTTCTCCTGTACTTTTCTGTTTCTCAAAAGTGCCCGTCAACGGCCAGTGCAATTCGGCATTGTCCCTCGTATATTTGTGCCATAGCGTACTAAACATAATAGGGCCAAGGCCATGCTTCACATACATAGCAAAATTCGGAGGGCCTTCCGGAGGCGCCGGCTGACTTTCTTCCAGTCGAGCATCAGCAGAACAACAACGACAGCAAGAAACCAAGAACCTGCTCATTCCAGGCATTTTCAAAGGTAGGCCAAATTCGTTATGTGGCCTGGCAAAGTGTCCTCAAACACTTTCTATCAAAATCGGTCCTCAGACCGTATCAAAGACAAACCAAAATGGTACCATATCCACAAAGAACCAAAACAAACTCACCTGGTGCACACAGGTCAAACGAATGTATTCTCCACTGCCGACTCTTCGGACCAAAAGGTCAGATCCAAGGGTTTCGCCGTTCAGGACCCCAGTCGGGATGACCGCTGGGCAAGGCACCGACTAGTCAGACAGACGGGGCAGCTGCGAGTTCAGGAACTCTCTCGTACAAGGATCCCTGGTCCGCCCGTCTGACCAGATGATGGCCCCGACCTCACCCGTTCGCGGGCGAGGATGGGCCACCCGATGGAGTCCCTGTTCGGGCGCCAACTGAAGGAAGTGACCCGATTAGGGCCACCCGGGTCACTCACGACCACCTCTCAGCCTTCCATACAAATGAAGAGTCAGACAGTAGAGAATACAAACCAAGTATATGTTTATTCAGATACATTCGAGCGTAGTCCAGTCTGACCAGCCTCCTGGGATTGCTGCAGAGGGACTGACTTCAGCAAGCATGGCGATACATTATGTACAAATCAGAACCCATAAAGACACGCCCTGACTGGAAATTTCCAGTTGGCAGCAGTTGAACAAAGAAGATACAGAAGGATGAGTTTCGATTCTGAGACCGGGCACATGCTATCTTGATGCCAAGGTCACTCTGCCTGTGCCCGTCACTCTAAGGGTAGGAGCAGACCTATCTAGTGGGAAAGGTATGCGCTAATAAGAACAGTGTACTCATTAGTACAGCAAAGCTCAACCTTGGAGAAACGAAAACTACTGCAGCTGCTTTCGGCAGAGGCAGGAGAAGAAATCAGTTTGAATCGTGACTCAAAATGGCGGCCAAACATAAAATGGTGCCGCAAATACTAACTTAAGGCATACAATACATAAACAATACAGACAGAACATTTTTATTCCAACAGGACTAAAACTCGGTGCACATTCTAAGAAATACACAAAGTAAAAAATCATTACCCCTTTATCTCATAAGCTATACCTTATGAAGTAGTTGTGTACATATATTTTGTTAATTAATAATAGTGACTGGTTGCATCTTTCTTGCAATCCACTGCTGCCCTCTGGGAGCCACCGCAATCTTGCTCATGACCACCCATTTCAACCTTTTGTTTTGGAGATGAGATATAAATATGGTCTCTTGGTTATAGGGCTCCTCCTGTGTCATTGTTAGAGAAGAAAACAGCTATCGTGAAAACGTTAGTTTACAATGCTATCATATTATGAATGTCAAATGATGAAACATATGGAAAAAAGTGACGGAAAACAAAAGATACGTTAACGATGATGTACATCACACCTGCTGCTTTGAGCGTGACAGAAATGGGGAGTCTAGTAAAATAACATCCAATCTATTTCAAGGCAAAAAAAAAAGGTGGATAACATTTTTACTTCTTTTGGCAAGAAATATACAGACAGTAGTATATTTTAATAGAAACATGCTCTGCAGCAGCTGCTTCCACAAAGGTGTGTTAATAAAAATTGCTACTGTTGCACAACTTATTATTGGCACTCACTGTATATTCCCAAAAAGGATCTTGCGGCCTACGGGTTAACGGTAGAGCTCTGCTGCAGGAACATTGTCACACTGAGCTATTTCACAAGGCCTGAAGGCAGCTTCACAGCGAAAAAAAACGTTCTTAAAACATATTGTAGTCTTTCTTCAAATGTTGACATTGGGATTAATTTCCGACAGAACATTAACTCATTGAAGCAAGGGAGGAGACAACAAATATTTGTTCACGACCAAAGGCACCAAAGCATTCTTTACAAAGCGTGCAAACGAAAATATTTTATTAAAATGTAGGTTTTTTTTTTTTTAGGGATTTAATTGAAATCCGGTTTGAAAATAAATAAACGTCTTTTAAATGCATGGGGCATGTCGGACTTTATATTAAAATCACGGTGACAGGGTGCGAACCCCTTAGGAAACTGTCAACTATAAGTCAAATTGTTACTAAAAAAAAAAAGACACAAATCTTACCGGAAATTCCTTGAGCTTTGGGTATCTGTGACTTCCGCAGTCCTGCTGGCATTCTCTGCTGATCCCTGCAGCTTTTGTACTCCTGTGTGCACACCACGGCACAAAGCAACGTTGAGAGCCCTGTCATAATAGGAATAGCAATAATGGATGCCAATCACATTACACAATGAACTTCACACAGCACACTTACGACAGAATACTGACTATGACAATTATATGCGAAGAGGATTTGTAAGCCAGGCCCAGATCTTTCCCAGTATATATTTTACTATCATGGCACTTTACTATTCAAGTGTACCGATTCACACTGATAAGCGGTAGATCTGCACCCATAAAAGTACGCCAACCGACGGGTGCAGAATTACTACTTTTTTAATTCATATATATATATTTTCCCAGTACTATGTCTGGGCAGCGGTGCCAGGTGCAGTTTCCTGGAGTAGAACTAGGAATGTCATGGCACATGTTTCCTGGGCTCGCAATGAGTAAATGCACTTCATACACAGCTCCAGCCGCCTACCATCACATCAGCGGCAAGCAATGCCCAGCCAACACTGTCCCTCTCAGATGCTGCTGCGTTACTGAGCTGATCATCAACAGACAATTACCCTGAGGGAATCACTCTAGAGGTCTAGTCCATAAAGATTTATCATCAATACCATTGTTGTGCATGGAACTAATCACAGTAGGGATAATATTATAAATAGATCACTATTTTTTTTTTCAAATATCAAATTCAATCAAGCAAGTTGAGGCAGGCTACGCATACATAGGCACGAGAAAACAATACAAATATACACAATAAGTACACAATGTTAACAAGCCTTGGCAAGGCCAATAGGTCGTGCTTATGCAAGAGCTATTGGGGTTGCCAATGTGTGTTAGCCATGTTGTACACCAGCGTGGCTGCTGTTCAGCATGTCTAAAGAGTTGGGGCATAGAGGAGAGTACCCTGGAGTGCTGTGGAGTATACTAGAGTGGCATAGAGTGCAGTGGCGCAGAGTAGAGTGGCATAGAGGGCAGCTGCGTAGAGTGGTGCAGAGTAGAGTGCAGTGGTGTAGAGTGCAGTCGCATAGAGTGATGCAGAGTAGGGTGGCGTAGAGTGTAGTGGCGCAGAGTGCATTGGAGTAGAGTGGTGCAGAGTAGAGTGCAGTGACAGAGTTCAGTGGCATAGAGAGTAGTGGTACAGAGTAGATTGTTGTAGAGTGCAGTGGTGTACAGAAGAGTGGCTTAGAGTGCAGTGGCGTAGTGTGGAGTATTGCAGAGTAGAGTGGCATAGAGTACAGTGGTGCAGAGTAGAATAAAGTGGTATAGAGTGACGCAGAGTGAAATGGTGCAGAGTGGTGTAAAGTGCAGTGGCGTCGAGAAGAGTGTTGCAGAGCATAGTGGCAGAGTGAAGAGTAGAGTCAAATAGAGTGCAGTGGTGAAGAGTAGATTAGAGTGGCATAGAGTGCAGTGGCGAAGAGTAGAGTGGCATAGAGAGCAGCTGTGTAGAGTACAGTGGCGTAGAATGGTGCAGAGTAGAGTGTTGTAGAGTGCAGTGGCATAGAGTAGAGTGGCATACAGTAGAGTGTCGTAGAGTGGAGTGCTGCAGAGTGCAGTGCCATAGAGCTTGCAAAGTAGAGTGGAGTAGAGTATAGTGGTTAAGAGTGCAGTGCTGAAGTGTGGGGTAACATGCAATGGCATAGAGTGTTGCAGAGTAGAGTATAGTGAAATAGAGTACAGTAGTGCAGAGTAGATTGGCATAGAGTACAGTGTTGTGAAGCACATTGGTTTTGAGTAGAGTGGTGTAGAGTGCATTGGCGTAGAGTGCAGTGGTTTAGAGTACAGTCGCGTGCAATGCAGTGGCATAGAGTAGAGTGGTGTAGAGTGGTGAGTGTAGAGTGGAGCGGCGCAGAGTGGAGTACCGTAGAGTGGTGTATAGTGCAGGGGAGCAGTGTGGATTGTTTTAGAGTGGAGTGAAGTAGTGTAGAGTGGGTAGTGCAGGGTTCGGTGCAGTCGCATAGAGTAGAGTGGCATTGAGTGCAGTGGTGCAGAGTGGATTAGAGTGGCATAGAGTGCAGTGGCGTGGAGTAGAACAGAGTACAGTGCATTGACGTACAGAGTGCATTGGCATAGAGTGTACTGTGTAGAGTGCAGTGGCATAGAGTGCAGTGTCGCAGAGTAGTCTGGCATTGAGTGGTGTAGAGTAGAATAGAGTGGCCTAGACTAAAGTGGTGTAGAGTAGTGTGGCATGGAGTGGTGTAGAGTACAGTGGTGTAGAGTAGAGTGGAGTGGCCTAGACTAAAGTGGTGTAAAGTGCAGTGACAGATTGTAGTGGTGCATAGTGGCGTAAAGTGCATTGGCGTAAAGTAGGGTACTGCACAGTACCGTAGAGACGTGTAGAGTGAAGTAGAGTAGAATGGAGTGGTGCAGAGTAGAGTGCATTGACGCGGAGTGGTGTAAAGTGGAGTATGCATGGTGTGGTAGCTCACTGCCATTACAGACATGTTTTCAATTGCAATGACCATTACATTTGCACAGACATAGAGTTTTACTGATAAAGGTATGCAGCACACAAACGATAATGTGTAGAAATGTAATCACCTAGTGTATTGATTTTTTTTTGGTCATATTAAAATATTTGTTTCCACCACACTTTAGAAATACAAGTGTACTTTATTTGCACATTCCTATTTCTGATATATTCTGAAATGTCTGCACAGTTCATTACAGACATTTAAAACTTTGTTATGTGCTAGAAAAAAAGTCTTTCACAGATAGTCACATAAATCCTCTCACTTTGACGTCAGAGAAAGAAAAGTAAAAGCCAAGCTCCTCTGGAAGACAGAGCTTGAAATTTGACCTGGGTTTTTGAATGCCTAGCAAATGTGACAAAATAAGAACAATATTTAAAGGCTTGTTTACAGAAAGAGTGCACTCGGAAGGATACAGTAAATAAGGTATGTTCTACAAGATGGACTACTCAAGCTTCACAGCCTAAATTAATTAAAGGCAGCAAATAGAAGGCAAGCAAATGTGAGTTACAAACCACAAAGCCAATGCTAAGCAATGGCCAGAATGCATTCCCAAGCAAGCAAATGTGAGTTGCAGACCACAAAGCCAATGGTATGAAATGGGCGGAATGCATTCCCAGGGAAGCTTTCTGAATGTCCCCAAGATGCCTTTAGCAAACCAGACAACTGTACTGTCTGGTAGGCTTCGACCTAAAATCATTGTTGGTTTTTTTTGCACATCCCTTGTGCGAAAATGTGCAATAGGCAATTTCATAATTATAGTTAAATCGATGACAAAGGGCTGACGTTTCAGTCCTGTTAGCAAATTATCAGGACTAGTCGTTGGTGAGGACTGGATCTTAAGTGATGTCCTAGTTAGGTCAGGGAGGCCAGAAGTCAGCAACAACAGGGACGTATCCTGAAAGATGTTACATCTATCCATGCTTTGGTGGACATATGGAGGTTGCTGCATCCTAGCGACAGGGAAATACTTTCCTCTCTTGCGTATATGGAACCTGTACACCTAGAGATTATTTTGTGGCGGCCCATAATAATTTGTTATATGTTGTCAAATGTGAGATTCTAAAGAGTGGGTTGTTCCCGCCCTGGGCCTGGTAGCTCCTCTGTTTAAGTTATGAAGAATGAAGACATGTAAATATAGACTATGAGGAGAAGTTTTAGACTTGTCAGCCTTAGGGTGATCTTCCCCCAAACATTTTGCATTGACTCCACTGCTAACCAGTGATAAAGTGTTTGTGCTCTCTCCTTTAAACATGGAGAAATTGGCTTAAAGCCAATTAGCACATTTAATTTACTTGTACGTTTCTAGTAAAGTGGTACTTTATGTACCCAGGGCCTGTAAGTTTAATGCTACTAGTGGGACTGCTGCACTGATTGTGCCAGCCAATTAAGTAGCCTTTTAAAAAATGTCCCTGTCCCAGGCCTGGCACTGCAGCTTGTGTGCAGTTTTAAACTGCAATTTCAACCTTGCAAAATACACCTTTTTCCAGGTCTGAACCTTCCTTTTTAGGTCGAGCCTCGAGTAGCGCGAAAGCGCTGCACTGGCGAGACTTTAAGTAAGGGGGTTTCAGAAGCTCACCACACGCTCGTGCGTCGTGGCCTTTTTCGGGCGGTTACGCGCGAGCAAAAGGCCATGGTGCACGAGCGTGTGGTCACGCCTGCTGCTCACAAGCGCGCGCGACGTGCACTACAGCGCGTGAATACCCTCCCCCCCCTCCTCCCACTCTCTCCTCGTCAGCTTCATTTTCCTTTCAATTTCGCGCCGCGCGGCCGTGTCACTTTCACGGCCGCGCGGCTATCAGCTTCATTTTTTTAAAATTTATTTATTTTAACTTTCAGCGCGAGGCGCGCGCACCACTCGCGTCGCCCCCCCTCCTCCCCGCGCGTGCCTTCAAATGCTTGTTACCCTTTGTGTTCATGTGGCCCACTACGGCGCCTGGTTTCATGTTTTTTTATTTTGTATTTTATTGAATCACTATGGCGCCGCTTCACGGTCGCCATTTACATAACTTGAACCCGAGGCAGCCGTACACATTTAACAGCCGCGTACACTTCAGTGTTCGCAGGGAAAGGAAGGGGAAGCCTCCCCAGCAGCTGAGGTAAGCCGCAAAAATAAGCAATGGTTCAAGAAGCCCTGTTTTGCAAAAGTCTGTTAAACCGTACACGTATATTTGTGGACTTTCAGGGATGGAGTGGGGAATCTTAAGAAGAACGCGTGCATCTTCGTGCATCCGCGTTTTTCTTTCTACTCCCCTCTTGCCATCCTGGGCTCTATCCGTTTGTGCTGCGTGTTTTGTTTCGGTCGTTTTCTGGCCCTTCTCGGCTGATGTTCACAGCATGTTCAAAGTGGTTTTGTCTACGTGTGGGGAGCGGTTCGAAAGTTTTTTCGCACACCAATGGGGAGGGTGGTTGGTTTAGTGGTGGGTTCGCTGCTATCCCCAGTTGGCTCTTTCCCCACCTCCCTTCTTCCTGTGATTCCATCTGCCTCCTGGAAGTGCATCATTTTTCTTGCTTCCTCTCCCGGCAGTTCTGTGCTCCCCACCCTCTGAGTGTTACTACCCTTTGCATGGGCTCGGAGAGCCAACTGCTGTTTCCCCGTACTCACCTTATTTAAAAGAAAAAAAGAAAAAAACATTTCTAACGTTTCCTCTTTGGAATGTCGGCGATTTCCAAATAACGCACCATCTTCTGGCAGAGACCCTTCTGCTTACATAGAGCCCTAACTGTTCAGTTTTAGCGCTTCCAGTTCGTGATGTACGTTTTTAAATAGAGCCTCACATCCTCCTCGGGTTTCTCCTTCTGGTTTCCCTATGTGGTGTTTTTTTTTAATTGTTCCCCCTTTTGTGATTTATTGCGGGCGCCGTGCCTTTATTAGGCCTTCCTAACTTTAGGAACTACCAGACGGCATTTTTATTTAAACAGGGCACCAATTGGTTTTTTGAGGATGCAGACTATACATCTCTCCGGGTAAACCAAGAAAAATCAATCATTAAACAACAAACCTATCGGTGCATACCTAACAATTCACAATCCCCAGCTTTCCCACTCCAGATACATCATTGATAATACCAAGAGAACCATCCTTAGGATGGACTATCTCTTGAAACTAAAGATCCGTAACTCTAGTCTGTCATGCATTTGGCTAAATCCCAAAATTAAACTCAATGGACTACCTATACTATGGTCAGATTGGTCGGAAAAAGTAATCAACTTGCTCAAAGATATTTTTAACAATGACCTCACTCTTTCCTTCTCCACGTTACAATCCCGCTTCAGATTAGATAACCTGGACTTCTATAAATTCTTGAGACTAAGAGTCCAGATATCAAAATGCACATATTTTAAAAATATCCCCTCACTCCCTACTTTCATCAATGACCTGTACAAAGCAGGACATATCGTATCCAAGGTGTATAAGTTATTCTTACCTAAATATCACCAAACCAAAACTCGCAACGAACAGAAATGGGAAGCGCATCCCTCCAAAAGTAATATAACTTTTGACTGGGACCGCATACATAGATCCACTTTCTCAAATAAGATATCTCCGATGCTCTCTCAAGCTGAATAAATGATCATTCATTGATGCTACTGGACTCCAGAAAAACTCCATAAACTTAATCTCACACAATACTCCATGTGCTGGAACTGTAATGGACAAATGGGTGACCTAGCACATATGCTATGCTCTTTGTCTGCCCCGGGACTCTGTTTTTACATTCATCAAAAAAGTTTTACATATTTCTCCCACACGTGAATTGACTTATATTCTACTGGGCCCATTAGACCCCTAAATAAACAAGCATTGGCATAGCCAATAGGTCTCGCTTTTGGGACCTTATAAGTATTTAGTTTTGCAGCACAATATCCTTGGTGCAACAACATCAGCTGTTGCATGGCTAAACCTTGTACCTTATAAGTGTTTAGCCATGCAACAGTTGATGTTGTTGCACCAAGGATATTGTGCTGCATAACTAAATACTTATAAGGTCCCAAAAGCGAGACCTATTGGCTATGCCAATGCTTGTTCTGTTTACTTTGAGTCATGTTGCACAGCAGCCTGCGTTGCTGTGCAACATCTTTAAAAAAAACATTTAAAAAGCCAAATAGCTATGCAAGAGCTATTTGGCTTTGTTAATTGTTAGGTCGAGCCTGGCCTGCGCATACGCTGCTCTGCGAAGCATGCTGTATTCAGTTAGGGACTTGAAGCTCCGTTCACTCTCCGCCCATATTTTTCATTGGCTTATGTCATGGTCCACTGTAAACTGTGGCTGTTCATTGGTCAATAGGCTTAGTCCCTCCTTTGTACCGCCTTGTCTCATTTTGTAACCTCCCTTGCGACACCCCCCTGTTATGAGTGTTGTTACTCTGCAGACTTTAATTACAGCCTCCAAGCCCTATTTTCTCAAATAGCAATAGGTCTGCCATTTGCGAGAGTTAAAGCTATTGGCATTGTAAATGACAATGCCTTTTATTTATGTTTTAAAAACAACATAAATAAAAGACATTGTCATTTACAATGCCAACGGCTCAACCTCTCGTAAATGCGAGACCTATTGCATTGCAAATGCTTGTTAATACATATAAGTCACCCCTAGGGTAAGTCCTAAACAGCCCATAGGGCAGGTTACGATGTACTTCAAAAGCTGGACATGCACTTTTAGGTTTTACCTGTCTTGGTAGAAACAAAACCTCCCAAATTAGTTTTTCACTACTGCAAGGCTTACCTCTCCCATAAGATAACATGGGCTACATTATTACATTTAATAAGTGAAAACTTTTGTTTGGGAGCAGGTAGGAACATCATGTTTGGTGTCTAAGTAATGGTATTTTAAAACCCTCTTTAATGAAAACGTTAGGTTTTAAGTCACAACTTTTCATGTCCTTACCATTTGGTAGCTGCAGCCTGGGTCACATGACTTGGTGTAGTTGGCAGGTAGGTGACATCACTCTTTAGTCTTCACCTTATAAGGCCCAGACCAGCGGTCGTGTAGGGCCATGGGCTTCATGGGCTCCATAACCAACATTTTTTGACCAGGCAGAAACTTGACCAGAGTGGCATTCTGGTCATACCACTGTTTCATGTCATCCTGGCTGGCTTCTAGATTTTCCAGTTGCTTGCTTCCAGAAGCGTTTCATCTGGTTACGGAGGGACAACATGTAGCTGACCACATCCTGGGGGGCCTTCCTGGGAGCATGCTCTCAGCCCTCCTTTACCAGACTCTCCTTTTCTGCATCAAAGGTTGATGCTTTGACATTAATTCTTAGTGTAGGATTTTACAGTATATATATATATATATATATATATATATATATATATATATTCTGCTCCAAAGGTTGTCCACCCGGTGAGTAGCACTCGATCAGCAGCTTTATTTATGATAGGCAGGGACGAGGATCCGCTTGTAGAAGCTGCTCCGTAATGGAAATGCCTGACGCGTTTCGAAGCTCCATATGCTTCTCTTCAGAGGCTTGAACGGAGACAGTGTGTGCAAACGTAGTGCTATGGGGGCCACCCGACATGGTAACTATCATGTCGGCTATGTGGGTCAGCAGCCGCAACCAGGATTGAGGATGAGTCCACTTGTGGGGTCCATACAGGACAAGATTTGTGTGCTATCCGGACCACATTTCCCACAATGCACAGTCTCATTCGAGCTTCCCATTGGTGGGTGTGCAATATGAAAATGGTGAAGTGGGTTCAACGTTTGCACACACTGTCTCCGTTCAAGCCTCTGAAGAGAAGCATATGGAGCTTCGAAACGCGTCAGGCATTTCCATTACGGAGCAGCTTCTACAAGCGGATCCTCGTCCCTGCCTATCATAAATAAAGCTGCTGATCGAGTGCTACTCACCGGGTGGACAACCTTTGGAGCAGAATATATATATATATATATATATATATATATATATATATATATATATAGCTGTGCACAGCGTGGGGTTGGGTGCATGTTGGAGGTTGGCCGCAGGCTACGGCCAAATGCCATGCATGACGGTGGTTGTATTAATGTATGGTAATTATATATTACTTTGCGTTTAAAAAAAAAACATGGATATTCACTGAAAAAAAATAAAGGTTACAGGGGCATTATATTTTGATTCACATTTTACCCACACAAAACCATAGAAATTCTGTAGTTATAGTTAAACTTATAGTTATACTTATATTTAGAAACTATAACTTGTGGCCTGAAGTTACTTAACGGCACACGTTATAGTTTCTTCTGATAAGTATAATTATAAGTATAACTATAGCTGCTGCATTTCTAAGGTTTTCCGTGGGCAAAATGTTATCCTAACTATAACGTACCTGTAAGCTTTGATTTATTCAGTGAAAATATGTTTTTTACAATTGTACAATGATATGGTCCAGTTTAACATATATATATATATATATATATATATAAAAATATAAAAACAAATCCATAAGTAGAGTATAACGCACTCTCAGGGGGAAAAAATTAAAAAAAATATATATATATATATATATCAAACTTACTGGCCATCGCCGGTAGGTAGTTATAGTTAGGACCAAAGTTTCCATAGGAAAAGCGTTTTTTGTTTTGTCAATAACTTTGACGCGGCTTGACGAATCTCCACGAAATTTTCACAAAACGTCGCCTTTTTGGTTCATCTGCTATGTTGAAAGTTTCGGTGTGATCCGTCAAGCGGGCCTGAGAAAAAAGGGAGGCCCAACACGCGTTTTACCCATGATAAGTCTATGGGGATGTTTCATTTTTTGAACATGACTACAGCCCGAAATGCTGAAGTGCATAGGGTCCGCGGATCAAAATGATTGGCTGCCACCACTTCAACCAGGAAGTGGTGGCAGCCATCCTGGGACTTGGCCCGAGTCCCAAAAAAATGGTAAAAAAAAATAAAAGTAAAAATAGAAGGGGGCAGGGTAGGAATACCCTGATCCCCTAGGCCTGTTGGTAGAGTCCTACAGAGACCCCACCATTTTTTTTTTTACTGGGAATTTGCAGAGAATCCGCAAATCTGTGGAAATTTTTTTTTTTTAAAGGCACGGACTCCTGCGCTTGTTTTCTTTATGCCCCCTGGGTGGGGCCAGGTCCCGGAAGATGGGTTTATAAATATAATTGGGGGGGGATGCATGTTGCCCCCCTCTTGGCCCAATTTCAGGGACCCCATCTCCCAGGTCCCGGTTGTCTTACTAATGAGGAGGGGGGGCTTGAGTGTCGGTTCTGAGATGCGGTGAAGCTGCGATGCGAGGTCCTGTTGCGTCATCATCAAGGATCCCGTTGACGGAGCTTGCGATGCAAAGTCGGAGATGCGGCACGCAGTCGGGGCGATGCGTCAGTTCGAACAGCTGTGAGGCTGCAATACGGAGTTCAAATGCGTCGTCGAGAGATGTGACAACCTGCACCGGGGATGCGTCGAGCAGTGGGGGCTCCGAAGGCGATGCGGGCAGCGAGTCTTTGCGACTGGTCCTATCCACGCAACAGTAGAGATGCGTAGGTTCTGCTCAGAGTTGCGCCGCTCAGCAGAGGAGATGCTTCAGTTTTGCTGGATCCACAGAGGCTGGCAAGGCACCTTAAGCCCAACACCAAGAGTTCAGGACTGGGGTGGCACCACTTGGCAGGGTAGTCTTACAGCAGGCAGGGTCAAGGTGCAGGTGCAAGGTTGTTGGAAGCCTGTTATGTCCCTGAGACCTCAGATCAGGAGGCCAGCCAACTAGGCCTTAGAGTCACTCTGGGTTCTGGGTTCAAGAGATGCAGGTCCAGTCCTTCTCACCCATGCAAGAGTGCAGCAGGTCAGCACAGCAGGGCAGCAGTTCATTCAGAGCAGCAGAGTGGTAGTCCTCGTAGCAGCACAACAGTCCTTCCTGGCAGTATTCACAGGTCCAGAAGTGTACTTAAGTGGAGGTGTCTAATGTCCTCATTTTATACACAGTTGTGCCTTTGAAGTGGGGAGAAGTTTCTAGAGGCATGCCTTTGAAGTGCGCAGATGAAAAATGAATGAAAATAAAATTTCTAAAGCGCAACAATTACCCGGAGGTATCTCGGCTCTAAGCCATGCTGAGAAACCGAATATATTATAAGAAAATACTGGAAGCTATTTACTAAAAAGGCAAGTTTTTAGATTCTTCCTGAATGCTAATAGATTTGCTTTATGTTTTAGTTCTGTCAGAAGCGAGTTCCACAACTTCGACATACATGATACAAATCCCCTCCCGCCCTAGTTTCTTTCTTGAATCTAGGGACTACAAGATTTCCAATAGTGGAAGAGCACAGTAAACGTACTGGGGTGTAACGTTGGAAATGTTGTATCAGATAATCAGAGCCAAGGTCTTGTTGTGCCCTGAAGGTTATGCAAAGCGCTTTAAATTGGATACGTTTACCAATAGGGAGCGAGTTTAATTGGACCAGAGCTTGAGATGTATGAAATGTAGATTTGTGTTTCGGAATGCCTAGCAGTAGCCGGGCTGCTGAATTTTGCAGCGTCTGTAACTTGTGAAAAAAAAAGGTTTTGAATATTAATGAAAAGCGCATTACAGTAATCCACTTTACAGGAGATGAGGGTCGTAACTACCGTCTTTTGCAGGCTTAGTGGAACATAGGGCAAAACTTTCCTAAGAATTTTCAAAATATAGAAACACGAGGAGGTGGTGTGGTTTATCTGTCCTCCAAAAGATAACTTGGTATCAATAATTACTCCCAGGTTTTTTGCTTTGCTGCTTGTAGTAGACAAAGTCCCCAGCTCTTGAGGCCACCTGTTGGAGGACCAAAAAGAGGGGTTGTTACCAAACAGCAAAACTTTAATTTTTGTGGAGTTCAGCTTCAAACAGTTACTGCTCATCCAATTACCAATGTGGAGCATGCAGTCGTGAAACTGAACTGCTGTGACTTCAGGATTACCAGTTACGGACACAACAATCTGTGTACCGTCAGCATACGAGACCAGCAAGAAACTAAAGGATTTGATCAGTACTGCAAATGGGGTGACATAAAGATTGAATAAAGTGGGGCTCAGAGATGATCCTTGAGGTACCCCACAATTCAGTGAAAATGCTGGTGATGTAAAGTCACCGAGGGAAACTGTTTGAATTCGGTCGGCTAAAAAAGATGTGATAAACTTGATCGCATTGTCTTTGATACCAATCGATTCAAGTCGGTCGATTAGGAGAGCATGATTGACTGTATCAAACGCGGCCGAGAGATCCAATACAATCAGGCTGCGTTTCTCCCACAATCTATTGTCTGTCTGATTTCCTCCATAGCTGTGATCAGCGCTAGCTCGGTGCTATGGTGACTACGGAATCCGAGCTGCGTTGAATCAAGGCTCTTGTTTTTGTCTATGAAAGTTGTCAATTCCTGATTGACGACTTTTTCGACCAATTTAGCAGGAAATGGTAATTGAGTGGTTGGCCGGTAATTATTAGGGTCACCAGTAGTTGTTGTTTTTTTTAATAGCATAAGAATTGACCCTACTTCCAATCTTTTGGAAGATATCCTACCTCAAACATGTTATTAAAGATGGTTGTGGGATGTGTGACTATCGCCTAAGAAACCAGATGAATTATTCTGGCTGGGCAGGAGTCCCGGGGTGAGCCAGACTTGACTTGAGTTAATATTTTTATCGTCTGATCCACTGTCAATGACCCAAAGTGAGGTACAGTAATAGTGCTGGCGTTGTCAATACAATTAGACTATCTATTGTTTAGATCTGCAAGTTGATCAGCATCTAAAAAAAAAAAAGAGTCATACACTGACGTAACTTTATCTTGAAAATGGAGTGCTAGCTTGTTACAAAATTGTTGAGTGATATTAGGGTTTTTTGTTCCGGGAAGTTTCGATAATTTCTTAACTTTTGCAAATAATTCCTTTGAGGAATTCTTTGCTTCTTCTATTTTTGCGGTGAAATAGTTATTTTTCTCAGTTTGAATCAGTTTTTTATAGGTCTGTATATTGGCTTTATAGATCTCTTTATCGGCTGTTTTATAATCGAGCCTCCATTTACGCTCACATCTCCTACATTCCTGTTTTTTACGTCTAAGATTTTCATTAAACCAGGGCTCAGAAGGATTGATCTTGCGACTGCAATGGCTTTTTGCTGGAGCTATCTGGTTTAGAGATGAGTCTAGCCATTGATGATAATTGCAAGCAGCTATATCCAGATCCGTAGAAATCAACGGAGTTGATTGGATAAGGGGGGAACTAAGCTGTCCCGTGTCAATGGTACTTCACAGACGGAGGGCTGTGCTTCCTACAGGTAGACAGGATTTTTCTTCCCCAGGCACCTCTTTTATCTCGAACATAATCGCCTTGTGGTCAAACCAAGCCAGAGAGAGAAAAGATGTCCATTTAAGATGTGCGTTGTCTGTAAAAATGCAGTTGAGGAGGTGGCCTGTTTCATGTGTGGAGCCCTGAACTATCTGTATTAAACCTGCACTTGCCATATGGTCTAGTAGATTGGTTGAGTCTACATCTAGTGAATTTTCCATGTGATAATTAAAATCACCCAAAGTTGTGAAGTCCACTGAATTTACTTTTAATTCTATGAGACTACCAATAGATTGCATAAATGCTGCTATGGACCCAGGAGGGCGGTAGAGTAGAAGTCTGTCGAAGGAATAGTGGCTATTATTTTTAAATTTATGGACTCACAAAATTGTACATTGTAGACAGTATTAAAAAACAGTTTTAAAGTTGTATCTAAAAATAATAGCGAGGCCTCCACCCTTTTTAATGGGCGATCATGTCTATATATCCTAAATCCTGCTGGTAATGCTAATAGTAAGTCTGGGTCTGATGTTATATCTGCCCAGGTCTCAGTGACAAACGTCAGGTCAAGATTCTGCATCTCCATAAATTCCACGAACTCTATTGCATTTTTATTTTACAGAGTTTTATATAGCGCGAACTTGACCCGAATCGGGTATAAGAGCGCTTTACATAGCACCAGTTGCATTACATGAGGACACATTCATTTTTGTTAGGCACTGGGAGATTAAGTGATTTGCCCAGAATCACAGGATGTTCAGCGTCATTGCCAAGACTGTAACCCAGTTCCCCAGATTCGAGGTCGACCGCCCTAGCCGTTAGGCCAACTCCTCTCCCATTTTTAACAAGTGATCTGGCATGTATAAGTGTGCCGCAACACTTAGTGGAAAGTTTTTTGAGGGGCACGTCTATTATTTTGGTGGCACAGAGTGTCTTACAGTGAAGGTTAGTAATAGAAAATTTACAAGCCAGACATTTTAGATGTTGATTGCAGCGCTGGGGGTCCAACCGAGGGCCCACACAGTTCTTACCTGTAGAATTAATTGAAAGTAAGGGATTCCTTGAATAGCTGATGATTCCCTTGATTTTTTTTTAGGTCAAACTGGCAGGGGGTGTGGCGCTGAGCGCGGTCCAAGCACAGACGGGCTTGCCTTTGAACGCGCTGATAGGCCGTCTGTATAGCCCGGCATCAGGTGTCTAAGGGGGGCGTGGTCAAAAGCGCTCCTCAGCGCAAGTTAAAAACTACAAAAGTTAGGGCAAAAATAAAAGCAAACTAAGGTCTAACAACCCCTGCTGAGTCTCCCAGGCTCCCCTGTGGAGACCAGCTACTGGTAAGGAAATCTGACTAAATGAAACAGGAGAAACAGTGAAGCATACAAGTAAAACGGTCTTCCAAGATGGCGGTGATAAAACGGAGTGTTGCGGGAGCCAGGCACCTCCCAATGCACTCTAGTGCTACAAGGAAAAGAAAGTCGGTTTCACATCAAGCAGCTACGTGTTGCGCTGACAGGCCAGCTTTATAGCCCGGCATCAGGTGTTTAAGGGGGACGTAGTCTAGAGCACCCTCAGCGTGAGTTAAAAACTACCAAAGTGGGGGCAAAATAAAAGCAAACTGGGGTCCAGCAACCCCTGCTGAGTCTCACAGGCTCCCCTGTGGAGACCAGCTACTGGTAAAGGAAATCTGACTAAATGAAACGTGAGAAACAGTAAAGCATAGAAGTAAAAACCGCCCTTCCAAGATGGCGGTGATAAAACTGAACGTTGCGGGAGCCAGGCACCTCCCGATTTATTTATTTTATGCGTTTTTATATAGGGCGGACTTTACCCGAAGGTGTCAGAGCGCTTCACAATAGGAACAGTAACGTTACATGAGGAGAAAATTACAAGTGAGCATAATACAAAAGCAAGCGTTACATTACATGAGGAAAAAGTGACAATTGTGCAAATAACAAAAACAAACAAAATACAAAAAGGTAGCAAATGATACGTTACAAGAGGAAAAAGTGAAAAGTGTGCATGATACATAAGATACAAAATACAAATAGAGGTATAATACTGCAATAAGTGGCAGTCACTCAGAACACACTGGGAAGGCACTTCTATAGGCATGGAGTACAGAATTTCCTATAGTGGAAGAACTTCCTTGAGGGAGTAGAGAGGTCGTGAATTAGGTTTGGAAGTGTCTTTGGAGAAGGAGAAATTTGAGGTCAGTTTTGAAGGACCGGGAAGAGGTGGTGGTCCGGAGCTGAGGCGGAAGTGAGTTCCAGATTCTCACCGCGTTGCCTGAAAAGGATTGGGCCATCGATCTTTCCTTTTTGAAAGTGGGAGGTTCAAGCAATAAGTTTTCCGCATTACGTGATGGTCTAGAGCCTCCAGAGAGTTTCAGTTTATTCGCCAAGTAGCGAGGAGAGGAGGAATGCAAGGCTTTGTGGGTGATACAGGCAGTCTTGTAAATAGATCTTGCCTCGATGGGAAGCCAACGGAGGGAGGATAAAATGGGTGTGATGTGGTTGCTTCTTTTAGTCCCATATATGAAACGAGCTGCTGAATGGAGCACATATTTGAGGGGGGACAGGTGGGATTTGGGGAGGCCAGTAAGAAGAGAATTGCAGTAGTCCAGTCTAGAGAGAACCATATGTCTCTGGGAAGAAGCGTCGAATCCCCCAGAGAAAGCGCAGTTGGTATCGAGCAGACTTTGCAATGGAATTGATGTGGGAGAGTAGATTGAGTTTTCTGTCGAGTATGACACCAAGGCATTTTGCGCTGTGGACAATGATGGGTTTATTGTTAAGTGCACTCTAGTGCAACAAGGAAAAGAAAATCGGTTTCACATGACTTAACTTCCCTGCCCTGGAAGGGAATGCAGGGGAGTGAAAGTGTTGAAGAGGAAAGATGAGATGTAAGCTACGCAGATGGCTGAGATGTGGATGGAAAAAGGTTGAACATGTCTAACAAAGTGAATATAACAGGAGTGATTGAGACACTCGGAAGACACTAACCCTTCCATAATGTTTAATACACAGTCCCAAGGCTTCAGAATTGAAACATTTGAAATATTAATTTATAAAAAAATTATGGTTGTTACTCATTTATCTTAAACAGCTAACAACCACTGATAAAGAGCAATAATCATGGCTGGTTTCAGGCTGATCAGTTGTTGTATTATATATATGGATGCAGTAACAGAAAGATCAGTGGAAAAACTAAACACCAGTCGGAACGCAAACCACGAAAAAACAGAAATGTACGTACTCAACCATACCCTTAAATGAATAGGACACGCCCCTTTAAAGACCCCTCCTCCCCTACTTTTTTTCACCCCACTTTAAAGCCCTGGCTGTGTGTTTTGTATGAATGGGGTGTTGTGTTGAGAGCCTGCTGTTTGTGAGACAGAAGGATGCAGTCTGTGACAGAAGGCTACTGATAAAAGTATGTTTATGGCCATTAATATGTGCATGTGATTATAATAGTTTAAACATACCATATGGTGTCGGTGGACCTTGCACGGTAAAGAAGCTGTCTGCACGTGGCAGAAATGAGGGACTTCATGACCTACAAAGCCGGTGTAGCATTCATGAGATGCTTCTTTTGCTTCGCAGGGCAGCCTCCACGACGCAGACTCTCGTGTACAGGAACCAGGTTGCTTTAGTAATAGAAAAGGGACTCAACAAAAAAGCAAATACGCTGCTTGTTCTACCAAGCATTGGTTTATGTGAAAGATGTTTGTTTATTCGCTTTAAGAGCCAAAAATCACGCCTACTGCAAGGCTAAAATGTTCAGCTCCTGTGAATATATTAAAGCATTGCTTTTTATTGTGTTTATAATCATATTAAAATATGTAGCATGGAAAAGTAACAACAATGGTCAAAGAAATACAACTGAAATATTAGAATATTATGAAAATCGTTGAAAGTATTTCTTCGCTCGTCCGCTGATACAACAAATATTAACACTCCAGCATGGCCGATACTTTGATGCACATACAAGGGCCAGTCTCAAAATGTTCTCGACCTTCTTCGTGTCCCTGTACAATTCCTTCCTAAAAACAATAAGCAAGGGTATAAAGAGCCTGCGCCTTGTGAGGTAGCATAAAGCCGGAAGTCAAAGAATCTACCATTTTGGAAAACTGCATTTCCAAGTGAATTGCAGCAGAGCTGGGTAGCGTGTCCTTATATTTGTTCCATGTTAGTCCACGCATTACTTTAGCAATTAAATATAATGATTCTAAAAAACACATTTTATCTAAATAATTTAAAGTATATTTAAATATTAAATAGTACTTTGAAAGTCTCAACAAACTGAACATTAACATATAACGGAATAACAGTTTTATACAAAAATATGCCCTTGTGGTGGGCACCTTTTCTTCTTTTAGAACTAAGGACCTCTACAACACGACAAATCGTTCTTTGACATGCAGCGCTTTCCAAATGATAGTCCTTCTTCTATGTCCTGCTCCGCCTGTCTTTTCACAAATATGGCTGCGCCCATTCGACTGTCGCTTACCGATATGCTTTTCCGTCGGGCTTTACCCGTTATTCGTACTTCGATTTTCAGATGGCTAACCGTACCGGCAGGAAGCCATCAAACCCCCTGGAGGATGCTTGGAGCTGTATGTCTTCAGAGATCGGCAGTGGTCTCGCAGGAAAGGACGCCTATGCAGCAAGATGTGGCACATTTGATGCAGCAGGTAGAAGAGTTTTTTGGGGGCCAAGGCAACCAGGGCAAGTGTGTTTTGGTAGCACAGTACAACTGACAGTAGAAAGGGTAAAAGAAGCGGATGCATGCATGGCCACATTTTGAAACAAGAAAGCGGAGATTTGGAACTAAACATCTGGGAACTTCCTTTTCCGGTTTCACGTGTATTCAAGCAATGGCAAGCTAAAACAAGCATTTGCAATGCAATAGGTCTCGCATTTTTTAGAGTTAGAGCTATTGGCTTTGTAAATGACAATGTCTTTTACCCATGTGTTGTGGTTTGTAGTGGATGTATGAACAGAGACACAACTGTAGCACTGCCTAGAGGACTTAGAATGAGGAATTTCCACTGGGACCAGAGAAGCAGGTAGCGGCACTGTGTAGAGCAGAGTTCTTCAATCTGTGGGGCGCGCCCCCCTGGGGGGGGCGCGCACTCCAGCCTAAAATCTAACCTTTGTTTGTCTTCCACTGTCCCACGTCGCAAGTCTTCACCCATTTCAAATGGGGATGTATGATTGGAGAACTCTGGGGCACGTAGGAACGTCACCACTGACGTTCCACCAATGAGGGGGACAGAAGCAGAGATGGCAGGAAGTGCCGCGAAATTTGCGTGCATAAAGATACTGCAATCTAGTCCTTGCTGCCTTTTCTTCCTTGATTCCTGTCGATGCTTTCTTGAGTTTTACTGCCGCCTCGCTGTGAAGGACTTTGCTGAAATCCACATCAACAGGTAAGAGGGCTTTGCTGGGCCATTCAGTGCTGCCCAATTGCCGAAGTCCGGGGGGAGGCGGCGTTGTGTGGGGGTTCAGCGGTAACGGAGGGTTAGAGGGGGAAGGGAGGAGAATCGATGGGGCACAACGTGCCCATTGCAAGAGCTAACGGGGGTTAATGGGTTAATTCCTACAGCTGAAATGCTGTTCATTTTCCATCGCATGGCACAGGCTCACATAAAACCACAGGTGACTGATGAAGGGCTACGGAAGCGTTTGCCAATGGAAGTCAGGGTGGGAAGTTGACACATTAATCATATTTACGTTACGGGTGGGACCTCACTCCTCACCCACCTGACACTGGGGCTACTGCATGCCACACACCCCCGGCCGCCATGGCAACGGCAAACAAACTGCTCACAGGAGCAGGCCTGCACACACCGACATGGCGAGGCATGTGAGGCGCCCGGAGAGCATGAATTATTCACCAGCACTGCTCCAGACAGTGCCCACCTGTCCAGGTAATGCAGCCTGGGAGCGGTGTGTGCAGCTCTCCATTACCTCACATGGGGCGACAACGACATCTCCAGTACCAGCGCTGCTCAAAGAGCAGGGCGAACACACCTGCTTCAGCTTTACAGCTTGTGTTGTGTGGGATAGGTTAAATAAGATTTGCACCAGGGCAGACATGGCACAAACTGATTCTGCTTTATTTTTGCCGTGTTAACATAATAACTGGATAAAATAAATGTCTCCCAGTTTTCAAATTATAGAGATGGGAACTCTTTGAGGCAAATCAGTTTGCCCTATATGTGGCGTGTAAGTAGTAGAATCACTGCTATCTCAGATTGCGCTATATTGAATGATTCCTTATCTACGATTTCTCTGCTGGTAACTATGGTACTCATGAAATGACAAACTGCTAAAACTGAAAGTGAGGGAACAGACAGTCCACTGTGGACTGTCTGTTCCTTCGACTTCGGTTTCATAGCAGAGGAGACTCCCTGCCTCCCGCCTCAGCTGAAGCATTTCAGCTCTAGGAATTTAACCCCATCCTGGGAGGGTTAGCTCTTCCCAGAAAGGAGACAGTTTCTTTTAAAATTACACAGGCAGGCGCGCAACAGGGCTAAAAGGGCTTCAAGTTGACAAAAAAAAATGCCAGCCATGTGTTGTTTAAACAGCCTGCAAAGACCTGGTCTTGACACTAAATGCGGGTTATAAATAAAGAAGTATGTATTCATTTGTAATGTGACTTTTCTGTCTTTTTTATTTATCAGTCATGGATCATTCAGACAGCCCTAGATCACAATTGAAGAGCTTTCTATTTATTTTTGCTGTTCCAAGTATGCACAGATAAGTGCTGAAAATACAGCTTTAGTGACTGCTTCTTTTGTACCACCTGGGACATCAAAATAATGAGCTGGCAACCCTAATCATAAAACTGGAAGTTTGTTGCAAGATCAGCACATTATTTATTTCCCCCACCCTCGATCCCTGGTTAATGCCATAATAGCAATAGTTTACCTTGTATCTGAAACCCTACGCCGCTGTCAATAACATGCTGAGTTACTTCAAGTGTCTGGGAATGCACCCTGCATTCAGACAACTCGCTCCTCATTCTCGCCCTTCACTTTCACGGTCACCCTGCATTCACAGTGATCACAATGCCCTCACACTGATCCCCATGCACTCACACCATTCACCCGCTCACCCTGTACTCACAGTGATCACTATGCACTCACAATGCACTTGCGCTGTTCACCCTGGTCCTCACCCTGCAGTCGCACAAGCACACGCACACTACTCAACCTGCCCTCATGTGACACTTCACTCACCTGTCCCCCTCACTGCTCAATCTGACTCAAATAAGCCCATTACTAACCTTACATTCATTTGTCCCACTCTGCACTTACATCTGCACCCAAATTCATATGATCACCTCACTCACCCTGCAGTCACTCCTCTTACCCTACTCTCACACTATCGCATCGCTCACCGTGCACTCAGATGGGCGCTCCTGCCACCCCCACAGCGGGTTAATGTGCCTGCTACAAAGAACGTGTACCATGCAGATCAAAGAACTGGGGGGCATATGTACAAGCCCTATCTCCACCACAACGTCACCTATAGTGACGTTGTGCTGGCGATAGGGGCTGCGCCTTATGTAGAAGGCAGCGTTAAGCCACTTAACGTGGCTTAACGCTGCCTTGTACATACGGCTCCCTTTCACGCTATGGTTAGCGTGAAAGGGGTGGGCTGTGGGTGTTGCAGTGGACGTTCCACCACAACACCCATTCATTTTGACGCTACCTCCTATGTACAAGGGTGGCGTACATTGGAGGCAGCGCCAAAATTAAGACCAGGTAAAAACTGGTCTTAAGATGGCAAGACGAGGATAAATGCATTATTTCTCCTTGTTTTTGCTTTTTCATGTGTGCTGCCTTGTGCAGCACACATGGAAAAAGCAAAATGCCATTGTTTATGTACAGGAAGGTGTCCCTTCCTGTACATAAACTTTTAAAAATGCCATTTTGTCACTTCCATGTGTGCTGCATGAAGCAGCACACATGAAAGTGACAGAATGGCATTTCTAGGATTGTTTGTGCAGGAAGGGACACCTTCCTACACATAAACAATCCTCCACTGGTGCAAGGGTACCTGCGTTGGCGCTAAGTTGCTTAACTTCGCGCCATCGCAGGGGGAAACGCAAGGCTGCACCACATTCTTGTAAATATGGTGCAGCCTTGCGTTTCAGAAGTGGAGGAGAGAGGCATTAAGCCTCCTCCACTTCCTTGTACATATCCCTCTGAGTGTGAGTAAACTATGAGTAGCGCTATAAAAAAATGAAATGTTTGTCAGAAAGGTGCTGTAGAGAGATGAGGTGCATTGTTGATGAGTGGTATGAGGGAATTCTTGGAGAAAGAGAAATTGGAGGATGTCACAGATATTATTTGCTGTGAAATTAGTGGGCTACTGCTGTTACAACAGTGAAAACACACATCACTATCTCTGAATATTGGATGTAAACACTTTTAGAATTTCGACCATAGTGCCTGTGCACCGTTAGTAGACTGGCTAAAGAGGGTATGGCAGAGCTGAAAGTGAATCATAAACTGAAAGCTGTTCTGAACAGGGGCCCCTAAAATAGTTTTGGCCCAGGGCCCCCAAAATCCTTAGCATGTCCCTGTCACCACAAAGTCTGTCAGACAACATTGCTCTGAAGTAAAATAGGCAACATCATTAATTTTTTATTAGTTCTATTTTTTTAAACATAAGCCCGACGTGGTGAAAAAAAGGCACACCCGTCACATTAATGTTGGTGGTGTTATCAATCTGTCGTGTAAAACAAAGCATCCTAGCAAAAACTATTTGCACACATTTTATCTTGGGAAATTGTGTTTTGACCTGTGTAATAAGCCTGTCATTTAACCACACCCACTCACAAACCTGCAGTTTATTAAACCCTCTTATTGGGTTTAAACATTAATTTCCGGATACGGCCCGTGATATACGGGTGGCGGTTGAATATGTAGTGTACCAGATTCCAGAAATTTCTGACAGGTGGTGGGGGGGCCCGACATCTAAAAAAATTCAGCTGGGGGCTCAACCTACAAAAGTTTGAAGACCTCTGGTGTAGAGGATGTAGAATGACATACATGCCAACATTTTAAAAGAGCAAAGTGGGAGATTAAAGGAAAAAAATCGGGAGAATGGGGCCTTGAATCAGGTTACTGTCATGTATGGGCTTTGCAAGTGTGCTGCTGCAGGATCGGACATTTGAAACACAAATGCACATTTTTTTCTTACCTTTCAGAAGCGTAGAGTGCAATGGCGGGCAGAAAGAGGGTGATGCAAGTGTTGTGCACTGGCATGCAGGTTGCTGGCAGTGCAGACACCATGTTACACAATGCCAAGCCCCGTCAGCTGAAACCCCCGACTAATCGTCGTTTTGCTTGAAGGAATCGGGAGGCGGGAGACTAGCCTTGAAATCGGTAGTCTCCTGCCTGAATCGGGAGGGTTGGCATGTCTGGAATGAGCAATTACCGACGGAACCAGAGAAGTGGTTAACAGCAATGTCTAGGGGACTTACAATGCGGAATTACCACTCGGACCAGAGAAGCAGCTAGCAGCACTGTCTAGAGGACTTACAATGAGGAATTACCACTTGGACCAAAGAAGCAGCTAGCAGCACTGTCTGTAGGACTTAGAATGAGGAATTACTGATGAGGCCAGCGAAGCATGTAGCAGCACTATGTAGAGAACTTAGAATGAGGAATTACCAACGGGACCTGAGAAGCATCTAGCAGCACTGCCTAGAGGACTTAAAATGAGGAATTACCGATGAGACCAGAGAAGCAGCGAGCAGCAAGGGTGTTTAGTGGAGAACAGAAAGCAAACAGACGGCAAAAGCAAAATGTTGCTGCGTGTAACTCAAGCGTTTCATGCCGTTTTTGTTATCCTCTGAATCACACTATTTAATTCCAGACTCGATCTGTTTTACAGGGGAAACAACCTTTACAACGTGGTCATTACACCGCGATACCTTTACAACGCGGTCTTTACAACAACCGCGTTGTTAGTACGCGATGTATTACATCGCAAGTGTTTACAACGAATTCCACTAGGGGGCGCTGAGGTATTGGAAATAAATTTCCAACACCGTCCCTACTGTTGCGCAAACTGGAGTAGGAATAGTAAATAATACTATTCCTAAGTCCAGCGCGCCCCCTAGTGGAAGTCGTTGTAAAGACTTGCGATGTAATACATCGTGTACTAACAACGCGGTCGTTGTAACGACCGCTTTGTAATGGCACGCGAAGTATTAGATCGCGTTGTAATGTGCCATATTCGTTTTACAATGCCTGCAATGTGTTAGCTAGAGAGATCACAAATAGTTGTGCGATGCGACCATAACGTGTATATGTACTGCACTGATGTAAAATGGACGAAGCAGCTGCAAAGTGGAATTACATTTTCGTAATCATAAGCATCGAAGCGATTAAAAAAAAAAAAAAAAAAAAATAATAATAATTTCCAGCAGGAATGCAAAACCAACAAAAAACATTAACATTTCGACCATCTCTGTATCGTTTGAGGTTATATTCAATGTATATTGGCTGCTTTTAGATCCTAGCTACCCATTTAGTACAGCATTTTCATGTCACAATGCGCTTCTGGTTTACAAGGTACTCACATTTCTGCAGTAGGTGTTTTCTTTCCTGGCGGAAGTTTCTACAAATTTAAACAAGCATTAAGTTACCGACGGGCTAAACAAACGAAAGTGCAATACCTCGATCCTGAAAGAGGGGCGCGTTCATTTCGCAGTCTTTCTAATCTAATGCAGCCTAGAGTTTAAACATCCCAGCTTTACCTTGTAGGAGATGTCATTCAGAGGCAGATAGTGCAACTTTTCTTTAACAATATCTCATTCAGACATAGGAAAAAGTCCTCCCCTAGAGTGGGGTTTAATTATTAGCCTCAAAACAATATCTGTCAGCATACATATGCTGCCTTATCCACCACTGTGGAAGTTATCTATTCACGGGCACAAGGCAGCATTTGTTTCAAGCAAAGAAAAGGCTTAGACAGACACTGCCAGTAACATAAACAGTGCTTCTAGTGGGGAGGAAATCCGTGTATCACCTGCTTCGTGCCGTGCTTCTGCAGCAGCTTCTGTCTGTGACGCCACTGTTTAATTAACTGAGGCAGACAGGAAGTGCATCACTGAGGGACTCAACACGTCATGTGTAAGCATATGAACACTTTCTGAGCGCTCCTATAGGCCTGACAAGGCATCTGCATTGCAAACGATACTAGGGGGTCATTTGTATAAATCCACATAGATCGTGCCCGTATGCTGAACCCCATGTAGCCTTCTTGTGGCAGGAAATTGTCATTCTCTTTCAGGTCCTGCGGTCCCAGGCACTTGTCTGTGTCGCCTGTCATGGCATCCTCACCTGTCAGAACAGAAGCACACTTCAACCAGAGCTCCAGAATGTAGATGTACTTGGCTGTTCAGCGACACAGCTGAATGGCCAGAGCGGCCGACTTTGAAGCTGGGGAACCCGGTTCGAGTCTGGCGGGAGGCTCAAACATCCTGTGATTCTGGGCAAATCACTTAATCTCCCTGTGCCTACAAATGAATGTGTCCGTCTGTCATGCAACTGATGGTCACGTAAACGTTGATACCTTCGGGTCGAGTTTGCGCTATATAAAACATCAAAAAAAAGGAAGCCCCTTGGGTTTTTCCATGTTTTTCCATTGTTTATTAAAGTTAATCATATATGTGCTTTGCGATGGCCAAACAAAATGATCCCTGTGCCAACCAAAATTCCGCCCACACAGACAGTTTCAGGCTGTAACAGGCTGCGATGCCCAGATGGGAGGAGGGGCCATCATGCGCTGTGCAGGAGGAAGCTGTGATGGCCAACAAAAGCAATCACTTAGTGAAGTCGCCTTAGCTGAAACAAGCACCCAAAGGAGGGACAATTGAAAGGAATGGACCAATAGAAAGCCATCATTTTGGAATGGCACAAGAAAGAACCAATGGCAATTGGTAGGTGTGCCAAAAGCCCACAGAAGAGATGCACCAGGTCTTGCAGACAGCGCACTGTCGAGGCTCGACCCAAAAAGGCCATTTTGGCTTAAAAAAAATCGGGAGTCTCACAGGTAGGCTTTCTGGCCGTTTGGGCTGCTCTCACTGTTTTTAGAACCTCCGACTTGCACTATATAGGCACCTATCTCGCTATTTTTTAACTTATAGAGGAAAGCCTTTATATTAAAAAGGGGAAACCTACATACCTTCCGGTGACTTCATGGTCCGCCGCGGGCTTGCCCGATTGTGCGGAAGAAATCAGCAAAAGCCACTCACTTCCGCTCCCACAACGTCATCCAGGGGGCAGCTGTCTAGTGCGATGCACCACCAGGATAAAAACAAATGACGAATCGGGCGTGCAGCGAGTGCGCCTAAGGCAAGCCTGTCCGCGCCCGTCCGGACAGCGACCATCGCCAGCCCCCCTGCCCCTTTCATAGCTGAAAACACAGATAGGAGAGCCTGCTCTAAAGAGGAGCTGATATCCATGCAACCAGCCTCAAGACAAAAGACTTGCATCTACCTGTATCCAGGAATGAAGGTGAGAGATAACAGTGTGTCCAACATGTCTCTTTGCCCCAAAGCCGCACTTAAAGGACTGCATTTCGCCACTGCTCACTGCTACAAAAAAGGGCAGAGCGGAGAACTTCCATTGTGCCCTCATTAACGCCAGATCCTTAGTCAAAAACTGTTTTGAAATTAAAGACTTTATAGAGCAGTACAACATAGACATATTGTTTATAACTGAAACTTGGTCAACTCCGGGCCAGAATTAATCATAGCCACTCCCCCCGGTTATGAAACAACTACACATGACCGCACTAACCGTAGAGGAGGCAAAATCGCTATTATCGCTAGCTATACCGTCACAAGTAACTATCTACCACTTCTGTAAAACCTTGCATCCGAAGCTCTTGTTTTTAAAATATCCTTCAACGCAAAAACACCTTCAAAGGAATACTTTTGTACCGGCCACCTGTTACAAAATCTTGCTTCTTAGAAGCAATAGGCCCTTTCTTAGAACTGCTTTTCATAACAACAAATGTTACCATCCTAGGTGACTTTAACTATCACCTAGAAAATTTCAGCGACCCAGAGGTTAATACATTAGGCGATAGTCAAACTACTGCGCCAACTGGAAACAAAATGGATTATACAACTTGGAGCAATGGAATTTGGATTAAATACAGACAGGGAATTACATGTGTTTTTGAGGGACTGAATGTATTATATCTTGAATGTCTCTTTGTGACTTCATACATATGGCTTTAGTGAACCTGTATGTATTTAATATCATGTATCGACTTAGAGGTAAAAACAAGGGCACGGTGCTTTGACAATTCTTTATATGCAAAAATGTGTACTTTTAGAACAATGTCTAAAGGATACCAGTCAAGACCCTAGTATGTGGACATGTTGTCTTGTTTTGACTACATTGGTGTCAGTCTACCGACTCCCTCATCAACTGTAATTCGCAGACATGTATATTTCATGGGTACTCTTTATCTGCTATATGTTCACTCTATTTATGTATTAATTGTTGGTATTCTTTATTGTTTTTATACTCCAATCACTATTCCGGAATATTGAGATACCTTTGTGATGAATGAATAGTGTACAAGGAATTTCAGATCCTCACTGAATCTATGCCTTCTCTCTGGTCCTTTATATTTAGGCTATCTGGTTTTAGGTTTAAAACTTTAATAAGTGATAAAACCCCACCGAAAGGAAAATAGCCATAGCCGGTGTAAACATATAAACACTGAAAAAACACCTTTGCAACCACAAACCAAGTGCCATTCAAAGAAAGGAAAAGATGAGTGAAAGAGACATTTTTATGTCTTCCTGAAGGGGCCAATACAGTGTAACTTTCTTATACAAAGTAGCATCAAGAAAGACTGGGCTAACATTATTCTGCTTGAATTTTGTTGTTTAGGGATGCCACTAAAGCATTGTCTCTTCTTCCTTCTGCTTTTTTCAATTTTGTGGTCTTTGGTCTAAAGATGCAGTGTTTAGAAGCATGTTTTAGGTCTTATTTAGTTATTTTATAAACTGTAGAGAATCGGAAAATATCAAAATCATATTTGATATTTTGGCTACATTTGATTTCACTGATATGGAAAATGGCTGGTTTCATAAGAATCTTTCCTAATATGGACCATCACATTTACCCACAGACAGAGAATGGGTGAAATCCTTTGATACATCAGCCCCCTTTTCTAGTGAGTCAGTATTGATTGTAAGTGAATTGCCAAACACCCCAAGCTTTAAACATTCAATGCAAGATGTAGTGACAGGTATATGTGAAAAGAATGTTGTCATCAAGCATCTGAGATAGTGGTGAAAACATGACACCAGACGTTTGGTAAACATGGAACGCAGTGTCACTTGGAATGCTGCTGAAAAAAGTTCCTACCAAGTTCAATAAAGATTGGAGTGATATTGTTTGTATTTGCAGTAATTCAGCTATGTATGTGAAAAAGTTGTATGATCTGTCAAAATCGATACCTGAGCTGAAGTGTAAGAGATCCTTGTCACTTGCTAGATGGTATGCTGAAAGCATCTTTACAATCTTCAGAGTTAATTCTGGTGCAGTAAAAATGTATTTGGACCTCATATACCCGGTGCACACGCTTTCTATACACATGGACTATCAGTGCAGAAAGCAAGCAATAATTAAAATTAAATTAAAATTCCATAAACACCAGAAAAACACTGTTTCTGTTGTTTTTAACGGCACGAAAATGAGTACCCACTGATAACCACTGTTTTTTTAAGGTTTTGAAAAAACCCCAGTGGAAGAGGTGTGGTGCAGCGGCCAGGGCAGCTGACTTCGGAGCACAGGGCTCACAGTTCGATCCCCGGCTCCGGCGGCAGCTCAGCTCAGCACCATGTGACTCTGGGCAATAGCTCACTTAATTTCCACGACGGCCCCCAGCGCCTTGAGACCCGTAAGGGTGAGTAGTTCGCGCTTTACAAATACGGATTTACCAGAATTGACCAAAAATAGAAACTGAAAACTGGAAAGCCTATTTGTATTCTAAATTCTTATCTTTTCTGTGACACTTGCTTTTCGAATACATTGGGTTGTTCTTTTGCCCTTTCTGAATATGTTTAGTTGATCAAGTGTTGGGATTAGTTCAATACTTATTAAATCTATGGACTAATTAACATATTGATTGGCCCTATTGGAATTTGAAATTGTCTAAATACGATCAGGCGTTTCTTCGCGCTACTATTGACATTATTTATGATGGGGATATCTCGACATTTTGAGGTCTGCATTATTTACAATCATACATACCTTATATTGTTGCCTCTATCTGTATTTTTGACCGTGCCCTAGGGTTACTTTGTCTCATTGGTTGGTTTGTATAAAACTTTGGACTAATTGGTATCTATATTTTTTGATCTGAAATAACTACCTTTAATTGATTTTAACAAAGACTATTGGTAGTTCCATAAATGTTCGATCTCGAAACACCATGGTCTCTCATATTAGGAAGCCGTTCAAATATGGCGTACTAACTACAGTAGCAGTTGGTAGTTTACGCGAGTGGGCGTACTCCATGAATTGTGCATACCTTTGTTCATGTTTACTATCCCATATGGGGACTTTTTTCACTGTTTTGTTAAGACAACTCCCGCTATGGCAGCTGACCACATTGCAAACACGTGACCTAGGATGCGTAGTGCTCACGAGACTGATGTGAGTTAATGCTGGGAAGGAGAAGGGTGTTCACAATGTATGGAGTGTTTTTGAGTCGTAGCCTAATCTTGAATACTTGTCCTTATATATTTTTCCCTGCATATTTGGTGGTCTGATCCGGTGGGACTATTACAGCTCATTCTCCTTCTGGACGTATCAAGGTCCCGGCATATTTTCAAGATACATTTTTTTTTGCGCGTTGACTGATTTTGTACCGTATAACTTTGACTCAGGTATGCTGGATTTACCTTACACTGCATTTTGGGTTATTACTTGACACACTTTTTATGGCATGCTGCACGATCTCTAGAGGCTGAACTCCTATGCAAAAAATTTCGACATTGTGGAATTTGAGCTTGCTACCTATGAGTTCACTAGCAGGTTTTTGTCGTAATTGACACATGGGTGTTGTGAATTGTACGTTGTTTTGAAACTACTTTGCACACGATGGTGCGTTATGCTAAGATTCTAAAGTCACTAGGAATAATTAATAATAATTAAGATGTATTACGAATGTGGTAGTTATTTATCGATTACAAAGTTTATCGTATGATATTGCAAAGACTATTGCGTGGTGGCGTCTGCTCCCTCACTCACTATACTTACCTAGCTGTTGACACTGATAACAGCTTATCTATCACGATGCAGAGTTTTAAACTCTTGGTTTTACGATTATTATTTCAGATCCTTACTTTCTAGTCCTCGGAGCTCCAGGGACCGCAGTGTATTCATTCTTATTAATCTTACGTGGATGAACAGTGCGTCGTACGCCAAAGGTAGCTTCCTTTTACCAACCTGGTACAACTTTTTTCTTCTTCTTTTTTCGGGATACTTTATTTACTTTGCTTGACTTGATCCACTTGTTTATTCTCTGGATCAAATGGCCATAATTGCACATGGTCTTTTGGGTTTCTGTTTTTTCCCCTCATCTTTTACCCTTTTCCTTAAGTTTTTATTGCAGACCCACTATTTTCTCTTATTCTACATGTTGGGAGTCTGTCTGTTTCACACTTCGGTTTTTTTGGAAATAATTGCCACGTGTTTCTCGCTTGTCTTATGAATCTTTTGATTTTATCAATTTTTTCACTTGCTAGGCTGTATTACATGTACGTTTGGAGATTTCTTTTCCTTATTCCTAGAAATAACTTCCAATTATGCACTTTGAAAGGCAATGTTTGTCTTCACTATCGTGATATGATAGTTTGAAATTGTAATATATGTGTATTTTGTTTCACTCACACATCCTTGAAAAAGTCGCCTAGTGCGACGAAACACGTGTTGGCTGTCTCTGTGGTTATGTACAGAATAAAAGAATGGAACCATCAGCTTCTCTGTGCCCATGCTTTGTGCAACGCACTTAATTCTACTTAAATGGACCTGTTAAAGTGACGGACCTTTTACTTCTGTGTGTGGTGGTGCTCTGGACACGTTTTAGACAATTTTTGTATTTGGGTCTTCCCTTGTACATGACACTAGTTGGATGAGATAGTGTTTCTGTCTTCATTGAGCACACCTGTCTCCTACTGTGGAAATTAACACTTTCCTGAATTTATGTATGTGCTAGCATTGTTGTTTACCATTGTCATCCTATTGTATATTAAACATTAATGGATAACATGGCCACGTTCGGGCTTAGTCAAATAGTGAAAGCTGGTACACACAGGGCTGGACACACTCTAGACAGAATGTTTACAGACCACCCACTCCTCCACTTCCAGGAGGCTTTACCGTTAATATGGTCTGATCACTATGCCACTTCTCCTACACCAAACCAGATACCCCTGCTCCTCACCTCCCAATAACCAGGAAGAGCCGTCTCTGGCATAAAATAAATCCAGCCAACCTAGAGAACGCTTTGTCTCTATCTGTCCCTATACCAATAACAGAACCTAATAAAATGGCAACAAATTATCAGATCTGGCTAAGTCAAGCTATAAATACATTAGCCCCACTGACCATTTCAAATGGACAACATAAAAACCCCTCTGAACCATGGTACTCCTCCAGCCTTAAAGAACAAAAAAAGTCTGCCGTAAGCTGTAACAGAAATGGAGACCTCATTATAATGACGAGGATAAAGTCAAATATAAGCCAGCGCTCAAAAAATATAAATCAATTATTTTTGCAAATCCGCCTATTTCTCTGAAAAATTGAATTATCAAAAAACTTAACCAAGGAACTGTTTAGAACGGTTAAAGCATTATCAAACACAACTCAAAACAAGCCGAGCAATGCCAGGCAACTCTTTTGTAATGAGCTTGCAAAGACCTTTCAAGCAAAAGTACCTAATGTTTTTTCCACAATTACCGCAAACTTTCCCACATTATCTAATGATCAAAAGCCCCACCTAGAATTTCTCACTGAATGTGGTTTTCCTAACTTCTTACCCATAAACCAAGAACAAAATAGGACCCTCCTTGCTAACACGAAATCAGGTTCTCTGGAAGACCCGTGTCCACCCAAAGTGCTACACCTCGTTACTGAGATAATCTCTGGACAGCTCCCATGCATTTTCAATGAATTCGTACTAACAGGTTCCTTTACCAAACTCTGGAAGAAAGCAGCAATACTCCCCCTCCCCCCCCCCCCATAAAGAAGGCAAATCTCCCAGTATCAGATCCCACAAACTATCGTCCCATAGCACGACTACGTTTACCAGCCAAAATACTAGATCAACTCCATAATCAGCAATTAGCCCCTTACATAGAGGAAAACGACATACTAAACAACTCACAATTTGGATTCCGGAGCCAACACAGCACCGAATCCACTCTTATAATTGCTGCAGAAAGCATCAGGTCTATAGTAGACCGAGGAGAAAATGCAGCACTGATACTATTAAACCTCTCGGCGGCATTTGATACCTTCAACCACGACATAATGCTAAAGCGCCTGGTTGATATTGGCATTAGAGATAAAGCCCTACGCCTACTAACATCATTCCTAGCTGATAGAGAACAATACATGACCTTAGAAAATTTCTCATCTGCCCCTTGGATCTCTCCCTGTAGAATCCCTCAAGGAGCATCACTGAGCCCTACTCTATTTAATATCTTTACCCTCTGGTAAAACCTATTAAGACCTTCGGCTACTCTGTTGTCTACTACGCAGACGACACGCAAATTGTCGTGTCAGTCGCAGGAAACCCGGCACACACAGCTGCACAATTCCACCTCTGTATGAAAAAAATCAAAATTTGGATTGCAGAAAACTGCCTGAGATTAAACTGGGGTAAGACCGAAATATTACTCTCCAGAAAAAAAACTGATTTCTGGTCCCCAGCATGGTGGCCACCAGATATGGGCCCTTGTCCATCTACAGTAGAATAGAGAAAAATCCTACATTATATTCCCCCTCACTTACAAAAATCAGTCATGTCTGCCCTAATTCTAACCAAACTAGCCTATTGTAATGGACTATACATTGGCCTACAACAAAAAAAATTATTTAAACTCCAGACCCTCCAAAACGCGGCGGCCCGTCTCGTTTTCAATCTCCGCAAATTTCAATCCGCAGGCACAGCATTGACTGCCTGTCAAAAAAAGATCACATTCAAAGCATTATGTACTGCCTTTAAGGCACTCCACGATACTGGACCTACAGCTCTTAGACAGTATTTCCGCTGGTACACACTTGTTAGACCATTACGCTCTTCTGAAGCAATGAATGCTGAAGTACCCAAGTTCAAACTAGCCCAATGGGGTGCCAAAGTTTTGCCACCTGTACTACTAGATTATGGGACTGTAGTGCTAGAGGCACTCTTATGGTCTGACACCACGTGATGATCTTTGACTACCATCATTTTAATTAACTTTGCTGTTTTACTTTACCCTAGCATGAACGTACGGCGTCCTGCATATGCCTTGTTTCTCTTGAAGATTTCTTCTTGTAGTTTTGAAGTGGGAGCTGTCACAGTAGACCAGCTTGCCAAGAACAGAACGTGTGGGATGTGTATTTGAAAGCATGAGAGAGAGGTGTGGAATGTACTTTTTGGTCTCGAAGTGCAGTGTTATGAGCAGTGGTGCACAAATGTGCACTGTGTTGTACATTGAGAGATGAAGTATGTGATGCTATAAGCAGTGGTGCACAAATGTGCATTATGTTGTACATTGAGAGATCAAGTATGTGATGCTGTAGGCAGTGGTGCACAAATGTGCATTGTGTTGTACATCGGGAAGTATTATGAAGTTCTTACTATTGGCTTTGACATGGCCTCATGTCATCCTGAATTCTGACTGCCTTGCTTGAGCTTTCCTGCGCGCACAGACAGGCCCCCAGAGTGTTTGCAAGTTGTTTGGGTTAATCACGTTCAAGGTTTGTTTTGTGAGAGATTGTTTAATGAACCCTGGAAGGCTTTCGTAAGCTTCGTTAAGATAAAGGCTGGAACATGTGAGAATGTAGAGGGAACGTGGGAACTCCTTCTGCTGTGGAATGCTTCCCTGGAAACTGGCCAGTTCCAGTAAGTTTCCTTGGCGCAGAGGGAAGACTCTCGAACCTTCTAGTGTGTTTTGAGACTATAAAGCTGAGGGTTGTTGACAGGCAGCTTGGGAGTTTAGTTGTGGAGTAGACGTTCTGCCACAAGAATCTGGATTTGAGTCCTGATCGCGAGTCCATTGCCTGGCTGTTACGGGCTCCTCCAGCTTGAGTTGGCAAGGATGTCGAGTGAACCATCAGGTGAGGTGATTTGTTTCTGACTAGTGCCATTATGATGCGTGATTCCAGTGGCTGTGGTCATTTGAGGTGTTTTCTTTGTGATTTGTGAGTGACTCGGAGTGCACATCCAAAGTGATCATTTGATGTATTTAGTGTTTGTATATATATCTTTCTGATCTCTTGCAGGACGTCCAGCATATTTTCTTGAGTTTTATCTCATATTATTTGCTGCTTGTATTTCATATTATTATCCATGCATTTAACAGTTGCATTTACCAAGTGTGTTATTCTTGCTTGTATATATGTGTGTGTGTATATATATATATATATATATATATATATATATATATATATATATATCCATCCATCCTAATGGCGGTCGCCAGTAGGTAGTTATAGTTGGGACCTCGTTTCTATTCAAAAAGCGTTTTTTCTTTTGCCAATATCTTTGGCGCTGGTTGATGAATCTTCGCAAAATTTTCAAAACTAATGGGGCGCTCCGGTCAGCTCCTGTCTTGAAAGTTTCGGGGTGATTCGTCAAGCGGGGGCCGAGAAAAAAGGGGGGTCCCAAAACGCGTTTTCCCCATGTTAATTTCCATAGGAACTTTAGACAAAGCTACAGCCCGAACTGCTGAACGGAATTACACCAAATTTGGCAAAAAAGGTAGGTCTTAGTTCAGAAAGAGCCCTTTTTTTTAAATGGTGTAAATCCGTTCAGTAGTTGCTGAGCATTTAAAAAATAAACTTTTGATATCTGAGCACCGAGGAGGAGTCGCGACTCCTCCCGGGCACGAGCTTCACTCTGATTGGCTGCCAACACTCCAAACCAGGAAGTGTTGGCAGCCATCTTGTGACTCTGTAACCGAGTCACAAGAAAAAGAGTGAAAAAAGGTTGAAAAACAAGAAAAGGGGGCAGGGTAGAAACACCCCGACCCCCCCAGGCCCAAAAAAAAGCATTAAAAAAAAAAAACACAAAAAATTGGCAGAATTCGCGCTGGGTGCACGAATCCTGCCGAGAAATTTTTTTAAAAAACGAAGCGTGGACTCCCTCGCTTCGTTATCTGTAAAGCCCCCGGGTGGGCCAGGTCCCGGGGGCAATGACAAATTATATAGCGGGGGCCCCCGCAGCCCCGGGGACCGCCACCTCCCCGGGGCTATACTACTTATATGCGGGGGGGACACGGCCCCCCGCAGCCCTGGGGACCACCACCTCCCCGGGGCTACAAAATTATTAAATAAATAGGTGTGGGGGGCCTCACCCCCCCAAGCCCCGGGGACCGCCACCTCCCCGGGGCTTTAGAAACGTTGGGAGGGGGCCTGAGGACATCAGGACACAAGAGGACCTCATCGCCCCACCAGCAGTGTGCCAAGAGGCGCGTTTGCAGAGTGGTGTAAAAAGGGGCATGGCCTCGAACCACCTCTCTGCAATCCAGCTGTGTGGCGCTTACTGGAGGTACCTGGTGGGCTAGTTGGCCCCCAGGGACCCTCAGTATTCAAGGGGACTTAATCCCCCAACTTAGAACGCGCCAGGGGGTGCGTTTGCAGAGTGGTGGAGAAAGGGGGCATGGCCTGTGTCCACCTCTCAGCAATCCCACTGTGTGGGGCTTACTGGAGGTAAAAGGTAGGCTAGTTGGTCCCTGAAGGACCCCCAGCAGCGATGGGGACTTCAATCCCCATCCAAGAGTGCGCCAGGGAGCGCGTTTGCTGAGTGGTGGGCAAAGGGAGCGTGGCCTGTTATGAGAACTTGGCAATCCTGCTGTGTGGGACTTACTGGAGGTAATAGGAGGGGTAGTTGGCCCCCAAGGTTGTCGTTTGGGGCGAACTACCCCTATTGTTACCTGTAGTAAGTCCCACACAGTAGGATTGTTTAGACGTCTAAGGAGGACATGCCCCCCTTTCTCCACCACTCTGCAAACGCGCCTCCTGGCAGACTACGGGATGGGGGATGAAGTCCAATTTACTCCTGAGAGACTTTGGGGGCCAAGAAGCCCTCTTGGTACCTCCTCTAAGTCCTATGCAGCGGAATTCCTGGACGCTGGTCGGAGGCCCAGCACCCTTTCTCCACCACTCTGCAAACGTGACTACTACTTAAAGAAGAATCTTTCTGCACCTCTGACTTAGAGGTATTTTTAAATCCCCTTGCCCTATCATGTACTAGGGCCTTACAGATGAGGTCATGCCAATCACAGGGGTACCCCAACGCATAGTGTTCCCTAGTGTATGTAGGTGTTTTCACTGTATTGTAAGTGTCTTTAAGCATAGCACTGACTCTAGGCCTGGTTAGTCAGTCAGTTACCACCAGTACCCGTCAGCAAAAAGTTGGGGGCACAGGATGACTTTGCAACAAGGCCTCTTTCTGCTCCTCTGTTGGTTCTTTGTGCACATCTCTTGCTTCTTTCTGCGCCTTTCTTCCTCTTTCTGCACATGTCCTACCTCTGTAGGCATAGTTAGAAATTAGCATTTAAAAAACCTTAGAAATTCACTGAAAAAACCACAGGTTTCAGGGACGTTATAGTTAGTTGGACATTTCACTCGTACAAAACCAGAGAAATTCGGCCGTTATAGTTAGTTCAGCTAACTACTCGCGCCCCCGCAATGCACTGCTGATGACGTCACATATTACATCATTCATGACATGGTCAGTGACATCACTGATGACATCACTGATGCCATCATCCACGTGATAATCTGATGCACCTCCTCATACCCTAATATAACCTTTGATACACCCACTCTAAAATACAGACTACCATTTTCGAAACCATAGACACACCAATACCAGTTACTACATACCCACTCACTGATTCCTAGGTCTACACACACACATCCACTCATTCACCCATACAGTCTCTCAAACATGCAGTCACCCATCAATACGGCACTATCATATGCACTCACATACCTATACAGACACTCACACACCGCCACTCATCCATAGAGTTACTCACACACCTAGTCAGTCATGCAAAGAATCAATCACACTCCCATTTACTCACCTATACAGTTATACACACACAACCTCACTTACTCAAACATACACTAACCCATGCTTACACTCTTATACAATAACTAATACAAGCACACACTCATCCATACACCCACTCTCACAATCATTCTCTCACATATAGTCATTTATATACTCCAACACTCACATATACTGCCTTTCACGTATGTAGTTACTCACACATGTACCACTGAGACATCTAAACACTCACCAACACACCCATACATACACTCACCCACACAACCCTTCACAGATGTACTCTTGAACCCATACACCCAGTGAATCACCCACTCACACATCTATGCACAAAGGCACACAACCCCCACCCACCCAGACACTCAGGCACCCATACAGATACTCAGACAACCAATCAATAACCCATATAGACACTCATTTAGCTACTCGCCGACCTATGCAACCGCTTACACACCAACTCACAAACTAAACTGTGTGAATGTCTGTATCAGTCACTAACGCGTGCATTCAGTAAGACACATTTAATCACTCACTTATACAGTCAGTCACGCACCTACTAAATCATCCATTCAGACACTTATACACCCACTCATTCTTCAATACACCTTGGCATATATATATATATATATATATATATATATATATATATATATATATATATATATATATATATGGTATTTAAACTTTACAGAAACACAGTCACTGGATGATGTCATCAGTGATGTCATTTGAGATGTCATCAGTGATGTCATCAGTGATGCCACTGACCATGTCATGAATGATGTAATACGTGTCGTCATCAGCAGTGCATTGCGGGGGCGCGAATTATAGTTAGCTGAACTAACTATAACGGCTGAATTTCTCTGGTTTTGTACGAGTGAAATGTCCTACTAACTATAGCGTCCCTGAACATTGAGGAAGGCGTGCAGCCGAAACGCATCTGTCCGTATTGAATTCGTGTGGTGAATAAATATTTAAAATCTATTTCTCCAGTGTGCGCCTCGATTTGTGACTGTGGAGTGGAGGTCACCTTTGGGATATATATATATATATATATATATATACACACACACACTTGAATGTTATTCATTTGACATCTGGGAAAGCCTTTCTGTTAGAGAGCATTGCATAAATAAAACCCGAAGCCTTATTCTAAAAAGAGAGTCTTTGCATTTTGAAATTGAAACCCCTTTCTAGGTGTTGTTGTGTTTTATGTCTCCTGCTTTGCCGTGTTTGAGCCACCGTGTGGGAGTGGTTTTTGTAGAACTCTGTATTATCTGAAAGACAAAGCAAGACAGGGACAATCTTCCGTTGGAATTTAAAAAAACTCCCAATCCCTCATACAATTTAGGAAAGCACTGAAAACATTCCTCTTTTAACACCAAGGTCCACACTTGTACCTAGCTCGCCTTGTCCAGATCCTCCCCGCAGCGCCAAGACACCTTTTGGGTATACGAGCGCTATACAAAACCTCCTATCCTAACACAACACATCTGAATTGGGTCTGTTGCCATGTTTGGGTTGAGGACCGTGACAAGTTATTGAAAAGTATCAACCATACATCTCTCATATTTCAATGTTTATAGGATCTTCAGGCTTGAAAATATTTCTTTGTTTTGAAATTATGGGAACGCATTCATCCGTGCAAGAAACTAGGGTATTAGTTGAGGGGGTGAGTACCCACCTTAAGTAATAACCTTAACCCTTGTCAGAGTGAACCAGTAAAATCGCCAAATTAACCTGAAATCCCCATGGTAGCTGTGGCACAGAGCATACAGGCTTAACTTAGAGGCGGTATGTAAAATATTTATGCAGCACCAAAAAAGTAATAGTCAAAACACAACATAGAAAAAAAACAAAACCATTTTAGATGAATACAGTAAATGTTAATAAATAAAATGACACCAAAACATCAAAAATCCAATAAAGAAAACCAGAGGTATGGATTTTCAAAGGTTAAAGGTAAGAATAGCGCCAAAAACAGCTAAGCGCCAACGTGGTCACTTAACCCCTTCGATGCTCATGACGAGCTCAGCTCGTCATGCTGCGCGGTTGGCGTGTGCGCGTGACGAGCTGAGCTCGTCACGACCACACCCGCGATCGGAATGTCCAGCACCTTGGCGGAATTCTGATCGCGGCGAAGCGGTTAATTGTGCTTGACGAGTACCTAGGTGCAAGTTAAAGCCGACTGCAATGGAGCGCAGGTCGGATACAGAAACCAGGTTCGGCCTGGTCAGAAGTGTTATCTTTGCACTTAGTTTCTGGAATGGAAGTCAGAAATCCTCAGCAGTGCAAGGCAACAGCTGTGGCCGAAGAGGCCTGCACAATGTCTGATAGCCACTGGGCAAGGTCCTGGTGAAGCCATTGACTTAAGGCGGGAAAGTTCAGAGTGGGAGAAATTTGAATTAGTGCCCAAGGAAGGTTGCTCGCCGGCCGTATACTTTTGGCACCTTCTCCCAGTGAAGATTTCTACCTTCAGACTTGGTCACTTTTTTAGAGCTTCGACTCTTCCAGCGGGCAAGGCTGCAAGCTGTACCCAAAGAGTCCTCCACAAGCCTAGATACCTTCTCCACGAGATCCTGCAGGATTGAAATTGTTATTGTGGAAAAGTTCAGAATGGGAGCAACCTGAATCTTTCACCAAGCGGCAACTCCCCTTTGTTGGACTGACTTGGCAGGTATTTCCGGTCCTCTTGAGCTGCTTGGAGTCAAAAAGCTTCCAAGTCTTAGGTTTCAGGAGATGATAGGAGGAATGCACTTTTATGCCATCCAAGGGTCCAAAACATTGAAGACAACACTGGCACTAGCCTGTGGGTGGGAAAGACTCTTGGCCACTCCCTAGCCAATGGGGTAAACGCTCACAGGGTACCCATGCCCACTTTTGCAGCATTTCCTCTGTGCCATACTGCAAAAAATCCCACTGTGCTCCTCTCTTCCTAAAACCAAGATGGAAGAACCTTTATTCCCCTGTGAAGAGCTCCTGTGCCCACTCCATGGAAATGAGCAGTCTGTCCTATATGGTCAGTCTAAACCAGTTCTGGGGGAAGCTCCCGTCCCACTGGGATTACTGCCTGTCTGACTGAGAGGACAAAGGGAAGTGGCAGGCCCAGGTGTTTGCCCCCATCTGCCTGTGACAAGCTAGGCCTCATTGAAGTTAATTAACTCAGACCACTGGCCATCCTGTCAGGGGAACAACAATACTCCCCTCTGACCCAAGTCCTTTTGTCCCTGCTCTGGGAGCAAATTAAGTTCTCATGAAGGGTGCTATTAAGATGCCATGTGACTTTTGGAGCTCATGCAAATGGGCATCCAGAGGCTATAAGCAGGGAAAAGTAACTCTATCAAAATACATTTTTCCAAAAGATTTATTAAAAATCCAATTTTACCAGTGAAATACATATTCTAAAAAGTCTAAGTATGGCATTTTTAGATGTTTCCTAACTGGAGATAACGTTATTACATTTAATATTTCATCTCAGTGCTTCCCTATGGAACAGCAGACTTGCTACGGTGAAAAGAGCTTTTGGTGCATTTTCACTGTAGGGATATGTGTAACATTAAACTTTTACATGCATTACTTTTAAATACCACGTACCCGCCTTATGAGCAATAAGGTCTACTTATGGGTGACTTTATTAATATTTGAAAGGACAGTTTTGATCTGTCAAAAGGGGTTATTTGACAGGTTGATTTTGCAGTTTTAAAACTGCACAGCCAGGCTACAATTGGTAGGCCTGCAGACATTTTTTTTTTTTTTTTTTTTTTTTGTGTCCTCATTCGCCTCAGGTTGACCTTCCATAGATTATTTTGTGCTGTTCTTGCCTTTATCTATGAAGGGGGGCCCCGGCTCACAGCTTAGCTCCTGCATTCTTCTTTTGTACCTTGGTGATCAATGACCAGACCATGAAGTGCATCATGAGGCGCATAGGCGTAATCATAGGGCATGTCTTCTAGAGAAGAGGGAAAAGAAACGCCTAGCCCTCTAATTCCAGCCATCTTACCAAGGGTAACCAATATTTGTATCTCTTTTTACCCAGATCCGCTGCATCCATTCTTACAGTGAATTTCATGGACTGTAGCCAATCAATGAACAATGGTAGGTGATTGATTTACTCATTTTTTTACAACTCTTCCTACACGTTAACAAAATCGAATAAAACAGTAATTTCATCTGCTCTCTACTAAATTTTATTTGTGTTTCCAATATCCCAAAAAGACCAGAGATTTGTATGCCAAGAATGACAGAGAAAGCCTTACTCACATCCTCCCAAAATATTTGCACTCCTGGGCATTCCGTAAACATATACACATCGTCTGCTTTCCTTAACCCACATTTAGCGCAGGCTACCACTCCAACTTCGACAGCCTGAGTGTATTCCAATGCGCACTATGGAGTGAAAATAGATGGTTCCTTCTTAAATTGGCAGGTTTAACCACACTATAAAGCAGATTCAATGATACTTGCCATAAGCTATCCAGCTGGGGCTCTGGCAAGTGATTTTTCCACAGCTCTTACGGCAACATAAACCCCCCCAGCAGCCAGGTCTATCATCAGCCAGTACCATGTTGAGAGTTCCTTGACCTTTGGTACACCCAGAGTCAATTTTACTTCCAGTTCGTTTTATCCGCCTATCCTTGTACTAAGAGTCTGAAACCAGCTTTATATTTGAAGATATTTACATTTTGAGACTCTATTATCCGCTAACTCGCGAAGCTCATCCCAAGTTATCAGCTTATCATCTTAGACTAGATGACTCCCATCTCTAAAAGCCAGCCTCTTTTAGCGGGAGCTCCAATTTATCCTTGCACCATTCAGGAGAGCCCAGAGACTCCCAAATAGGGGCAAAATTACTGAATTAGGTAAGTTTTGTGATTTTCTTAATGCAATACCATATTTCTGCCATGCTTTGCAGTACTTTTAGTCTCCCCTTCTTATAGTACTTGGGATCGGCAAGTTTGTGCATATAGCCGGAATAACTTCTCCTGGTGTCTTTCAGCATGGTTCTAAACAGTCTACCTATTTCCGAACTATCCGGGTTATCAAGTAACATTTTCCCATTCTTCACAAAGAATGCCCAAGCATAGTATTGCAAGTCTGGGAGAGCTAGGCCGCCTTTCTCTTTTTTTCTCCTTAGTTTCTTCCATTCTATACATGACCCCTTTGAGGCCCAAATGAAGCTGTTACTCTTCCCTTGTAGTTTATCTAACCACTCGATCTTAAATGGTAGTGGTATTGCATTAAATAAAAATGTAAACTTTGGCAAAATAACCATTTTAACCAATTTTGCCCTTACAAATATAGTTAAGGGTAAATGAGACCAGCTCGATATCAAATTACGTACCTCTTTCTTAACTTTTATAAAATTCTCCTCTGGGAGTCTCATGATGTCTTGCGTTATTTTGAACCCTAAATACCTCATCTCCTGCTTAACCTGCTCATTTCCTCCCTTAATATTCCAGGCCATTATTTCTGTTTTGTTGTTGTTGTTAACAGCATATCCAGCTACTCTAGCCAAAGTCTGAGGTCAGCCTATCAATTTTTGGGAGTGTAGCCTGTAGATCTGATGTATAGATCATAAGATCATCTCCATACTAGCCTACTTTCTTTTCTCAGTCATTACACCTAAAAGGGGGTATGCCCATTTTCTTTCTGATTTTTCTTGCAAATGGTTCGATGTATAAGTTAAATAATAGCGGAGACCAGGGCAGCCTGGTCTTGTCCCTCTAGTTATTCTGAAGGAGGGGGGTCCAATTTCAATTTACTAGGACTTTGGTACACAGGGAGTGATAAATTAAAGCTTGTGTCCTACAGAATGTACCTCCTAAATTGTAAGATTTCAACATGGCTTGTAGAAATACCCAGTTTACTCGATCAAACGCTTTCATATTACTGCCAGAGGGGTCTTGTATGTGGTGGGAAGATCTGTAAAGCCAATTAGGCTATACGTCAATTCATGCAATGTTCTTCCTCTTAAAAAAACTTTCTGGTCCTCTTGAATAAGTTCCCCTGAAATTCCATTGAGCCTCTCAGCTAAGACCTTAGCAAATATTTTGCAATCACAGTTTAAAAGTGATATGGGTCTAAATGATTCACAATTCCTTGCAAATTTCCCCGGTTTCAAGATTGTGATTATAGCTTCATTCTATGTTATAGGTATAGGTAACCCTTTTTCGAATATCTCACTGAATAACTTCGTCAGGATTGGCAACAAAGATCCAGATAAGGCTTTATATACCTCATGCGGAAGACCATCTGGGCCTGCTGCCTTGCCTTGTTTACCAGCCTTGATTGCTTGCTTAACTTCCAGGAGGCTTATGTTACTATTTAAAAAGGTGTTATTTTCCTTGCTTAATGTTTCCAAGTCATCTTGATGCAACCAATTCTTCACCCCTTCCTCTGTAACTTCTAGGTCCTCTTGATATACATTTTCAAAAAACCTTCCGAAAGCATCCTCGATCTCTTCACTATCTTTTACCATTATCCCAGTGTCTTTGAATTTTATCCCACCAACAAAATTCCTTACTAGATCTATTCTTGCTTTCCAGGCTAATAGTTTACTACAATTTTCTCCATATTCGAAATGAGAAAGTTTACTAGCCTCCCACCTTTTTTTTTTATCCTATCTTCCAGCATTGCTGCTAACTTAATTTTTATATTTGATAGCAATAACTGTAGTGGCTCTATTTCTTTAAACTCTAATCCCAATCTGGATAATTTTTCCTCTGCTTCCCGTATCTGGTTTTCCAAATCTGTAACCTCCCTCATATATACTTTCCTTTTTAAAAGCTACCAGATTTCCTGTTCTACATTCAAGAAGGCTTTATAGGTAGCCAATACCACTCCCAAAGTGGCAGATCCTAGATTGATTTGAAAAAAATTCCTCTGTTTCCCTACTAAGTGATTTTACAGCTTCTTGATCACGCAGCAAGGTACGGTTCATTGTCCATCTAACCTGACCTACATTGTTTGTTGGGGCCAGGTCTAATAATACTGCAGAATGGTTCAACACATGGTCCCCTATATGTTTAACATCTTGTATCTGTTTTTTTCATACCACGGTCTATTAGAAAATAGTCAATCCTGGATTGATGGTGATATTTTTTGTTGCTATACGTAAAACCTCTTCGGGATCCTTTGCTCTCTCTCTCCAGATATCACATTGACCTAACTGTTTCATGGCAAGTTTTATCTGCAACACCATTTTCTGGTAGACTATTGACCTACTTTTTGCCGATCTATGTAAAATGCTGTCTATAACTGCATTAAAGTCTCCCACCAGAATAATAGGATCCAGGAAATGTAGCAGCTCCACTAACATATCTCTGAAATGTCCTGTTCCATCTACATTCGGGCCATAGTAACCCACTAAAGTGAATCTTTTACCATTGCCTACAAGTTTTACAATAAGCCACCTCCCAGCGTTATCTGAAGCGCTCTCTTTAATGATAATCTTAGAGTTCTTCTTTATCACAATGGCCACCCCCTTTGTGTTTGTGTAATGCTTTGTACATACCATTTGTTGAACCCATCTCCTTTGTTTAAACAAATCTGTACACTCTTTTTCAATCAAGTGCGTCTCCTGCAGAATAATAACCTGAGCAGGAGAGTCTTTAAAATATTGCAGTAATCTTTCTCTTTTCCCTTTCACCCTCAACCCATTATATTCCATGATAAAATCTTAATTTGAGTTACCATATCCCCTACTGTCTCTTTTTGATTTCGAGGTGAACGCCCATAAGAGCAGATGCACGATAGTTAAAAGGTATTTAAGGACCCTGGAGCATCTGAGGCTATTTTTTCTTTTTTCCCTAATGCTCCACACCCAGTGCCCCTACACCTACTCCACCCCCTCCCCCCCCACCCCTGGAGAACCTGCCCGGACTTTCTCATGGCCTACTCCCTTTAGGAGTGAGTCCCCATAATGTGCCAATCCGACTTATATATACAAAAGAGAAAAGAATATCAGAAAGTCTTTGTATCAGACCAAGTAAACGTAATATTACATATGAGAGGAAAGAGAGAAAAAAAAACCCACAGAACCTTCCAAATCTCCTACTCCTCTTCTTCCTTCTTCAGATCTAATTATTGCTAGACCCAGCAATATTCTCTATAAAATCGACTTCTTTAGAACACCGGAAGCTATGCATCTTGTTATTATACATCACTTTTAGGATCGCCGGAAACTTCAACTGAACTGTTGCCCCAAACTTTTTTAATGGGTCTATCTTTTTCCCCAATTCCCACAGTTTATTTGATGTAATGTGGAAACATCAGATGTTATTCCATCTACTTTCAGTGACTTCAGTTTTAGGACACTTAACAATATACGTTCTTTTAGACTGTAGGTAAGAAAATGGACCAGTAGCTTCCACGGCATACTTCTGTTAGGGTTTAATCTTAAGGGGCCTCTGTGTACCCTTTGCATGTCCTTAAGGATATTCTGTTCAGTATCTTCAATTTGAGTCCCTATTTTAATCAATCTAGCCACAAAAGATTTTAGGTTCATCCCCTCTGTTCCTTGTGATACATTCAAAATCCACAGATTATTACTTCTCTGGTTATTTCCCAAAAGTTCTAATTCTCCTGGTAACCTTACTCTTTTGCTTTTAAAGAACGGATACCCTCTTTGTTGGCTTCTACCATTGTTTTTAAGTCCTTAACCGAATCTTCTAAGATAGCAGTTCTATTAGTAAGATCATCAACTTTTTTACTAAACCATCCTTCAGGACCTACACAATGTTTTAGAATGGCAAATTTTCTTTTATCCGTGTAAACGTCTCCTCCAATTCTAAATACGCCTCAATTATATCTTTGAATTGACCCAATCAACAGTTGGTTCACCTGGATTAGGAAGAAATGATGGAGGTTCTGTAATACCATCCATCATGAAATTGGGATCAAATAAATAGCAAATGTATTGTTTTCAGTAATTGGGTGTTATTGACATAGTGTACCCAAACATGGATATACAGACTTGTGAATAACCAGTTGATGTGCACAGAACAGTAGGCAAATCACTGATTACCGACAAGGTGTTTACACAAAAATATTTTTACCCATCATGGAAACTAGCTGATGTGTGAAATACCATTAGAATTTCTCAGAATTTGTAAGTATGTATAATCCGCTTCAGGGTGTTATAAATTGCTTTCAATTTGTAGTTATTGTTTGTAGTGTGCGGATCATTGTATGTATAACCCACAAATGACTGATTAAATATGGCCACTGTCAAATTTCTCGTACACCATGACTAGACTGAAGGGCTCAATTTGTCGCCTGAACTGCAACACCCAAAACGGGCACCAAGATATGGCAATGCTTCAGGTGGGTATGTGCACGTCCTTGCAGTGACGACTGGTGTGCTCGCTCTACAGTCGGGACAGCATGTACAGACCCTCGAGTCTGCCGCTGACTACGGCAAATTAGCTTCCTCACCACAGTGCTCCAGGCTTCTCTCGCGTAGCCTGCTCGTCGCCGGTGTTGAATCTCTCACTCCACAGAATACAATACCCAGCATTGTAGAGGTATGTGAGTTTATTCAGTATACAGAAAGCTAACTGCTTCTCAGGAGAGAAAGCCTGGGCAAACTGCCACTTGTTGAATCTCATTCCATCCAAGATTCCACATTCCAGCATCAGGTTCCACCTAGCATGCCACTGCATGCCTTCCCTGATTTCCCATCTCAAACTATAGCACCCTCCCCCTGCAAAACCATGCGCCCTATGCTATTTTCCCTGTCCCTGCCCCACTCTGTAGATTAAGACAGCTCACCGTCAATCCGCCTAATTTTAAAATGTTGTCATCTAGTTGTGGTACAAGTTGGAGAACCTCAGGAATGGGAGCAGAATTATTAGGGTCATAGCAACATTTGTCACTTATTGACTTCTGTGAAGGACACTGGTACAGTGTCCCTCGCACTGAGCATTGTGCTGAAGGAGGAAGCGCTAGACATGCGTTCATATTTTCATGCTAAGTTGTAGCTGCACTCACTGAAGGAAACCTAAATTTATGTGGTAAGATAGACCATGTTTGGCAGGTGGGGAGAGGAAGTGTTTAGGGTGTAAGTGACAAATATGATGCGTGATGTTGAAGAGACAAGATTAGTCGCCGATATAACTGGAGAGTTCAGGTGACAAAAGGTGGCTAGCACATCCTACTGCACTTCTGCCACTTTTACACACTGTGAGTAACAGATCTTATGGTTACCTTTTACTGACTTTAATGGTACATAATTCGAAATGTTGGAAGGTTAGAAGACTGAGTTGGCTTTGACTTGTGGATTACTAGATGTCAGCAATAAGGTTTAACTTACTGAGCTACATTTTGAGTTAGAGTTTAGGAGAGGATGTGGTTAACAGAAAATAAACTGAGGGAGGAGAGGGTGCACGATGATGCTGTGAGAAGGTGGAAAGAATGGCTGGTGTGACTGAGTAACTGGCGAGGTATAGGTATCTTGAATTCACAGTTTACTGTTGGGATGAGAGACCAGGATATTTGATCTGAAGCACTTGTTACAAAATGGGTTCAAATCAGTTTGACAGAATTGTGCAGGTAATGGATGACAATGAACTGAGGACAGAGGAGACTGGTGATGGAGCATATTTGGGATGTAATAGCAGAAATTGGGTGACAACAGCATGAGGGAGGAATAGTTGTTGCAGGTGTGGAGATTCAGACAGTCAGGGGAGGGCTGTGAACTGAAGACCTAAGCAGAGCGGCAATCTGGGGATGGGTCACAGGTGGGAGCGGGTGAACGGATAGGGTGTAGGTGAATAAGTGACCGGAGTGGTGGTGTGTGACAGCAGGAGAGGAAATGGGACAGATGACAGATGTGCTAGATACGTGTGGTAGCTAATAGGAGGGACAATGCACGTGACAGGAAAATGTATAGGAGGCATTTCACGATAGACAAGACAAGGGGACTGGTTAAGCTATTTAGAGAGGGAGTGGCTGTAGGAGATGTGATGATTTACAGGTGGGACAGAAAACATGCTACAGAAGAGGACAGCGAACGTGTGATTTATAGGAGAGGGGTGATGGCTAAAAGGAGAGTACACAGATGACTAGGGCAGAGAGTTTTTAATGACATGATGGGAACACTGGATGCAGAACTCTCAATTTTTTTTCCAGGTCCATGCGTGACTAGCTCAAACAGTCAAAGTTTTTTTGTTGCATTTTGGGGATTGTGATCCTGATTTTTATAATTCATGAAACAGGAATATATGTCCCAGAATTTCACATTTAACCTGGAAAATTGAGTGTTCTGGGGAGAGCGTTAGGAAGGAAAAGCAATTGTGTACAAACATTGGAACTAATGCCGCCTAATCCTGGGTGCAAGCATTTGATCTGGTTTCATGAGTGGCAGCAGAGGGTACAAGATTGAGGATAGAAAGATGAAAGGGATGCTTGACAGTAAGGCATCTCTAGTTTCCACTTCTGGTGGGCCCAACACTGATTTGTAGAAAAAAGGCAGTGACCCAAAGTATTTTCCACTCAAACACATTTCCTTACAAAGTTGATGCAGCATTTTACAATAGGAGTTGCCTTAATAGTGCAACATTCAAAGGCTTAGAGCGGAGCTATGTGACTAGAGAAAGAAGTTGATAAGAGACGATGGAGAGTATACAAGCATTTGCAATGCAATAGGTCTCGCATTTTCTAAACTTTGACCTATTGGTATTGTAAATGACAATGCCTTTTATTATTGCAGGTTTTTGAAATACATGAATAAAAGGCATTGTCATTTATAATGCCAGTAACTCAAAATCTCGCAAATGCACAATTTACCACGTTTGTATGCCTTCTGTAGAGATCCGATTGTAACTTGCAGATTACAAGTTATATTTCCTGCTGAGGGGAGACGCCTGTTCCATGCCCACAATAATTTAATGAGTTGCTTAATACCGTGATATGATAATAAAGCGCTTAGGTAGACTGTCATACGAAAGAAATGTCTAGTTTATCTATAAACTAAAGCTGACATTTAGTTCATTCTGAAGCAAGTTTTATGTTTGCAGATAAAAAAAAATGGAGTCATAAGGAAATAAGATGACTGGCCCACGATCAGACCATGTAGTCAAATTGAGATGCCAGAATCTGCAGCTTGGGTCCGCTGGCTCACAGTCAGTAATGTAGTTTTGATTACATAGATTGCCCTCGTATCAGCAGAGTTTAGCACTAACATTTAGACCAAGTACCGGTGCATGACGTCATATTTCTGTTCGTCAGTTCACATATTGGTGCAAAACGGGCAGTGCGCTCAATCAGGGGCCTTAGCTAGGCCTTAGGCTGCCCGTGGCGGCCCCTGCGTTTGCCGCCCTCGGCAAAATGATAGAGCGGGGGGCCCAAAAACTCGTGCCGCCTGGAGCGATCTGCGCCCCCCAGCTACGCCACTGCGCTCAATGTAATTCGACTTTGTTCGGCCCATTTGTATTGTAGTAGTCTTTCAAAGTGATCCGAATTTTCAAATACCTTAAATACAGCCTCGGACACTGAGAGGTGTCATTTTCGAAGTCCTTATTAATGCCTAGAAGATATTTGAAAAGATAAGCCAAAGGGTGGGCAAAGTAACGACCTTGACTTCATATCGAAACTGAAACATATGTCGATATGTAGGTGTTAGGAGGAAAGAACAGCAGGAAATAGCGTCTATGTTGAGACGTGTATTCCAGGCGCATGCAGAGAATACAGGAGCTCGCAGGATTAAGAAGTTTATGCAGGTGACTGGAGATGGTTCTGGAGGGCTCTGAATAGGCTCTGGAGCCACTAGAAGTGGAACGTCGGAAACCACATCTCCGGCCTGAACCCACTTAGCTACCTTATGCTTAAGGGACTTGTGAAAACTGAGCTATTCACACTTAGTTTCGCATGATTACGCCTCAGAATAAGAGTGTGACTGAGGCACAGCTGTCACATGGGTCAGTCCTCAGATTGATTGTGATTTTTCAGCATATACCATGGTGTTTAGTGGAGTGCCCAGAAGTAGCAGTGTGTGGCGCTATACCAAACAGTGTAAAAGTACAAATGTCTGTCCCCGAAGCTGGATCAGTGGTCGATTCGGATCACTAGTTCTATAACGGGTGCACTTTCCCTTGTTGACACAATCTGCAGCAAAGACCTCTATACATTGAAGGGAAGGGGCATGCTGTGCGCAGGGCCCTGTCTCCACTTTGCTGTACATACCATATCTGCTGTGGGGAATGATCCTTCCACTTTTGGCCTGGTGTCCATTCTCCCGTCAGTAGGGGAGCAGCTTCCTCATGTCCCCTGGTGCGAGGGGCACTGCTCGGGTGCAGGTGGGGGCCTGTATGGCAGCACAAGCAGCAGCAGCCCTTTCTCCTGGGGGGCGTAAGAAGGAGGCAGCTCGAGTTGCAGAGAAAGCGGGCGTCCGCCATAAATATCAAATGTGGCGTGCCGCTGCATAATAAAGTTTAATTTCAATAAAGAAATAATTTGGCGAGCTGCGCTATCAGAGAAGTGAAGCGGGGTGTTGTTAATAGTAAAGTAACCAGTTAACAAAGGTTAGTAAATATGCAAATGGTCTTTAAAGACCTGTGAAACACTCGGGTGTGCTGGAGATGAGACTCCAGACACTGCCCAGCCGAGCCCACAGCAGCTCAAGCTGCAACAGTTGCGCACCTGAGTGCAGTGTGAGGGCTCTGCAGATGGGGATCCTAGAAGCGAATGCAAGCTACTACAGGTCCTCTCCAGCACCAGCCCATCTTTTTGTGACTGATTCTTGCGTTTGGCCCGATGTTATTTGAAAGTCTCAAAATTGACTGACAGTATACCATGTAGCTTGTCTGAGATTAAAATGATTACTTTCCTTCGTCTGGGGTTGGACTACGTCCCGGATCATACCTGCACTTCCGGTTTGCCCTCGGTGGCAGATAGGAGGGGGCATGCCGCAACAACGCAATTAAAATCGCTTAAAGGTTCCCGTGGTTAGAGCGGGAAAGCAAGATGGCGATGGCGTAGAGCTCCGCGGCGGAGCCTCTTCCCCCGATTCCCACACGGATTGTAGTTGGGGAGGTTTGGAAGGTCTCAGATGGCCCGACTTACCGGATTGAATACGGATGAATCCTGATGATCTCGGCGGGAGTCGATTTGGGCTTTGGGCTGCACCGGTGTCCTTTCCGGCGATTAGTGCTCCGAGAGACGCCCGCGGCCGTCACACGCCGCTTGCTGGTTCAGGAGTCGCGGATCTGCGCAGCAGCGGTAGGGAGACACAGCGGCTCTCAGGAGGCAGGGGCAGCACAATACAAGACGGTCGCTAGGGCTTTACCGCCCACGGAATGGATTGAATCTTTGCGCTGCTCCCTACATTTGTGGGCTGGTTTAGTCTCTGCTGCCAGTTGAGGAGTTGCTCAGAAAGTACGGAGTGTGCTCAGCAGCTGGTCATCTATCGTTAGGAAAATGGCACCTAAATCTACGAGACAGTAGAGGGAGCAGAAAGAGACTAATGCTGCTCAATGTAGACAAGAGCTATCACCTGCGAATATGGAGACTGGTTTAGGTAAACCCCAAGAGAGTCGCATCCTGAAAAGACTACAGGATACAGGGACAGTTAAACGGAGGTTTCTGCAGGAAAAAAAACAAGCAGCTGGTAAAAAGGGTAGCGTCTCAAAAGTTCTGGAAGAAACAGGGGCAGCTCTAGAAAATGATTCAGTTACCACGTCTACACCACCTCAGCTGGCTATTACTGCATTTTTTAAAACCAGAGCAGGACCCGCGAATGTGGAGGGTGAGGTGGAAATGGACAGGGATGAGGATATTGTTGCTAATGCTGGTTTAGAGTGCATTCCTCAAACTAGCAAGGTGGCCCAGGATATACAAGAAATGCATGTGGTTAATGAAGTTAATACGGTCACATCCTGCAACGCCAGGGCTGTAGTGCAATTACCATTACAGGCGGCGAAATAGACTGCCCAGCCCTTAACTAATGAATCGACTTTCCTTCCACTGGAGGTTCCGTGCTCAGCTCCAGACCGGGGCAGAGATATGGATGTTGATAAGTTAACATCTACAGAGATTGTCAGAGGCTATCTTGGACGGTCCAGATAAATTCTATTGTCTGACAGAAGACTCTCTCTCAGGGACTTCGGACTCCGATCTTGACTATAGCGAATCCGACCACATCGATACTACTTCAGGGTCTAGTACATTGGAAGCACCCGAAACGGCTCGAAAGCAACACAAAAAATCGCGGAGGACCTTAAAAGGCTCCAAGGGGCTTAAAAAGACACGGAGGAAGAAAAATAGTGGGGCTTCTGGCCTGAAGTGGGATTACTCGGATACCGGAATTATTGCCCCTCTGGAATCAGCTGCAGTTTTTATGGATCCTTCCTTGCCGGAACATCTCGGTGATTCCGCCACAAATGAAAAATCACTGGCGAGTCTTATCCTGGAGACTATTAAGGAACATCGTGCAGAAACTAGAGCTGATGGGATAAAGACAAGACCGGGCACAAAAAAACTGGAAGGAGCTATTCAGAAAGTAGGACGCACCTGCGGGGAAATCTGCGAAAGACTGGATGCTATGGAAGTAAGAACTGTGGCAGTGGAGAAGGATTTGGATGTGGTGAGGGAGCGAACAAAGACTCATGAGGCCCAACTATCTGACGTAATGTGGAAATTGGAGGACATAGAAAATCGCCAACGAAGAAATAATCTCCGAGTCCTTGGAATTAAGGAAGGCATAGAAGGAAATGACATTCGGGGTTTTATGCTTGGTCTTTTTAAGGAGTCCTTCCCCTAGCTTAATGGGTGGGACTGGGAGCGAGAAATTCAGAGGGTCCACAGATTCCCCTTTGTTCGTCAGAAGGCGTCAAACAGGGCCACTAGTCAGCCGAGGGCAATTCAGTTTTTTTTTTGGGCAACTTTGCACTTAGGCAGTCTATCTTTGAAAAAGCTCGCCCTGAGGCTAGAAGGCAGTTTAAGGATGTTTCTTTTTTTGTGCGCCCTGACTTTTGTCATATAACTGTAGAGCGTAGATGGCGCTTGCAGCAATTAATCAAACCGTTTCAGGATGCAGGGTTTGAGGCGTTTTTTACTGGCTCCGGCAAGGCTTAAAACGAGGTTAAAGGGGCTGTTAAATTTTTTACATCGGAAATTCAGGCTAGAGAGTACCTTGATCAAATTCATGGGGAGAAAAGAATAAGAATTTTATGAATAGGGCTGGCTGCATGTTATGTGCCTCTTTTCTTTTTCTCTTCTGTTTTTTTTCCGTGTGGGGGGGTGGTGGCGCCGTGGTGCTATGTGCTTTCTCTATCACTCAGACCTGGGAGGTCTGGTAGCTTTCGTAGGGTGGGGGTGGTGGGTGGGGGGGAAGGGGGTGGGAGGGGTGGGGAGGCAGTGTTTTTGGTGTTAAAGTTGAGAGCAAACTACAGTTAAAGAGTTATGTTTTTTTTTCTTTTTTGATTCTTTGTGTGCTTGAAGATGGGAAAAAATACGGAAATCGCTAAAATAAGTACCCAATGCTTTCCTAGAAATCTGATAGGCATTTTATGCTGTGATGCTCGGAGTCTTATGCTTAATTTGGCTGAGTTTCTGCCAAGAGAAGTGATTAAATGAATAATGGTTAATATCCGCATCGCAACTATAAATATTTGTGGCCTCAATGATAGGACTAAAAGAAGAAGGATACAAGAAGATTTTAAAGTTCTACGAGCAGATCTGGTTTGTCTACAAGAGACTCATATATCTTGTAAGGATTTTAAAGTGCTTGACACCCTAGGGTTTAAGTTAATTGCACACACGACTCAGGATGTCAGGACTAAGGGAGTGGCAGCTTTGTCTAAAAGTAAAATTATCACATATGAGAGAGAGTGTGGATAAGCATGGTAGGTGGATAATTATGGAAATTAAGGGGGGGGCCGAGATATTCACTCTGTGCTCAGTATATGCTCCCGTTTTAGATGACCCTTCAGTATTGAACCACCTATCCATTGAGCTTCCTTCGTGGCCCGCCCCCTATCTAGTGTGTGGGGATCTGAATGTTAATGGATCTAGGGGTACGGTAGATAAAGTCGGGGTAGTAGGCACGAACCGTAAACCTCAAGTCTGCAGGGCGATGAAAAATCTACTTAGAGATGTAGGCTTGATTGTCGCATGGTCTAGCTTGAGGGGCACAGAGCCTGGATTTACCTATTATTCGGCCCCCCATCGGAAATTTGCCAGGTTGGATTATTTTTTGGTCTCACCATCTCTTTTGAAGGATGCAAGGATAGAGGTATTCCCTAGGGTAATGTCGGACCACAATCCGGTAGTGTATGAATTTCCATTGGTAGGTTTAATTAGGACACAGAATAAATGGACTTTCGAAAGAGCACTTCTTTCTGATCAGGATTATGTAAATTATATGAGAGGCTGGATCAGCGAATTCTTTAGGTTTAATAAAAATAGTGCACCCCTAGGAATGGTATGGGATACCTTTAAAGCGTCAGTGAGAGGGGAGACTTTGAGATATAGTTTGAATAAGCAAAGGAAAAGCACCAAACAAATTAAACATTACTATCAGAAATTAGCTCTTTTGGAGACTGAATTAATTTATGAGGTAAATAATGGCGGTGATCTTTCTATAATTTTAGATTCAATTATGGTGACTAAAGCTGCTTTAAGTGATTTTTACATAGATAAAATGGCCGGCAAGTACCTCGCTAAAAAACAACAATGCTATGAATATAGTGAGACAGTAGGGCGACTATTGGCAGTTAGGTCTAGGCAACAGACAGCGATGGGGCATATAAAACAAATTAGGAATCTGCAGGGGGATATAGTGTCCGATGCCACTGAGATTAGAGAAGCCTTTAAAGAATACTATGAGGTATTGTATACTGTGGTAGCCCCACCTGCAGAAGATGATATAACTTATGAGCACGACTTTCCACCTAAAGTGAGGTTATCACAAGAGGAGGCTTTTTTTCTGGGCACTGAAATTTCTCAGGAGGAGCTTTACGGGGCTTTGCAAGCTCTTCCATCTGATAAGGCCACCGGTACGGACTCTATACCATTAGAATTTTATAAAATTTGTGTTAAGGAGGTCGGCCAGGAGATCTTGGGGTTGTTTAAAGAAGTTAGAAAGGGGGCCAGATCTCCGGCATCATGGGAGACCCCAAATATTATTATTTTTTTAAAGAAAGGGAAGGATTCTAGGAATATGGGTTCTTATAGACCAATAACATTGTGAAACAGTGATGTGAAATTATATTCAAAGATATTTGCATCACGATTGAATAAGGTTATGCAGCAGTTAGTCTCAGTATGGCAGCATGGTTTTATTCAGAGCAGGGGGACGGATGATCATATTAGGCGGCTTATCTCGCTATTTGATGCTGCAGATGTCCTAGAGAAACCTTTAGCTGTGACTTTTTTAGATGCTGAAAAAGCGTTCGACCGTGTGTCATGGAGTTATTTATGGAGGTGTCTGAAAGCTAATGGCCTCGGCTCAGGGTTTATTAAGGCTATTCAGGCTTTGTATAAAAAACCCATAGCTCGTCTACAAATTATGGGAGGAGAGTCAGAGCCTTTTACGATAGCCAGAGGTACTAGACAGGGGTGTCCATCTTCCCCCTGCTGTTCGCAATATATATAGACCCCTTTCTCCGACGTCTTGAGGCCTCTGTGAATATTTCCCCTTTTAGTTTACACGGCCGTGACACAAAATTATTGGCTTATGCCGATGATGTGGCTATTATTACCTCTGAGCCGGACAGGGCAATGGCTGAAGTTGAGACACTGGCGGAGCATTTTGGCTCATTTTCTGGCTATCAGTTGAATAGGGCAAAAACCCAGATTTTAGCAAATAGGTTTACCTCTGCTGCAGATAGTAGGATTGTGGAAGAGGCTATATATTTAGGCATACGAGTAAGAGCTAAAGTTGAAGATATTATAGATATAAATCTTACTCCCATGATCGGCAAAATTAAGAACGATATGTGCCGCTGGGACAATTTAAAGCCATCTATAATCGGTAGATGCAACCTGATTAAGATGTTGATTTTGCCTAAACTGCTTTATATTTTTCGTACAATTCCTCTAGAAGTACATAATGCATGGTTTATACAGATTGAAAGGGAAGTTGCCAGATTTATATGGTCCTACAAGCGGACACGCAGATCGAATACATTTTTCTCTCTTCCTAGGGAGAGGGGCGGTCTTGGTTTACCTAATTTTAAACTTTATTATTTAGCAGCTTCTTTAAAATATTATTGGCCTTTATTTGGAGATATGAAAAAGGGAGATATTGATCCTAATTATGTGCCTTCAATATTTGAAAACTTGATTGGTTCACGGGCTAATGGCTGTTTGTTAAAAATATATGAGCCTAATTACTTTAAAAAGACTCGCTATAAGACTCTTATGGCAGCATATCGAAATTGGGCATAGATCAGGAAAAGAATAGGGCTTGGCAGATTTAGTAGATACACTCCACTGATGGAAAATAATCTGATACCGGCGACAGTGGCAGACGGGCATCTACAAAGGTGGGAGAAAGCAGGGGTCTTTAGGATAGGCGATCTTTTGACTGGGGAACATATTTCTTCTTTTGACATAGTTAGGGCTAGATTTAACATTAATCGCCAGGATTTTTTTAAGTTTTTACAAATAAGAGATTTTCTTTTCAAAAAAGCTGGGGGGCAGTGGGGTTTTCCGTGATTCCATTGTTGAAAGTTCTTATTGGAACATCTGGTCTGTCAATTTCATCTCTGTATGGCATATTGCTGGAGGGTGTAACAGACGATCTTGAAAAGCACTCTATGAAATGGCAGGTCAGGGTGGATGTGGCAGATCCATGTCTTCTTAAATCAATAGAAATGGCGAATCTGGTATTATGCACTGCAAGCTTACGGGCTCAACATTTCAAGACTCTCTTTGATCTGTACATCACCCCGGCAAAAATTGTTAAATGGGGTGGTATGGATGGGACCCATTGCTTTAGGTGTAATGGACATGGGGCGAATATGACCCACATTTTGTCTATATGCTCTAGTTTAGATACTTTAAGAGGTGAAGTCTCAGGCTTTTTACAATACGTTTTAAAAAAAGAAGTACAGTTGTCTCCTCAGCTTATGTTACTAGGGGTAACTGCACAAGATGACTCTAGTAGTGAGTTTTTATTCATAGCTATGTCTGTGCTTAGATTATGCATTGCCTCAGCATGGCTAGATCCTCTTCCTCCAACTTTTTGCAATGGAAAGCCCGGCTTTTACATATATTTAACTTGGAAAGAGCACTTTACGAACAAAAAGGTAGGAAAGGAAGAAATAAAGGGCTAAAGATATGGAGCCCACTAACAGATTGGGTTGAAGGATTAAGGTAGAAGAGTTAGTTTTTGTCTTATGATGAATTGCATAAGGCTAACGATTTCTGCCATGAAGTCGCCCCTGTATACATGGTATGTGTTTGACGCTGTTTGTCTTGGCCCTGTGTAAATCTTTATTTTTCGTGAATTTATTAGTGTTATGACAAGGAATAGCTTGTTAATTTTGTTGTAAACTGTCTTTTTTCTTTTTTCTGTATGTTTGCTCATATATGTTAAAATAAAGAGAAAAATGGTTTAAAAAATAAATAAATAAAGGTTCCCGTGGCACAGGGCACAAAGGGGGCATGCCGCAACAACACGATTAAAAGCGATTAAAGCTCCCCGGGGCATAAACTTGCCTTCGGCTGGGGTGGGACTACGTCCCCCAGCATTCCTGAACTTCCTGTTTACCCTCAGTGGTGGTGAGGAGGGGCCACGTCGCAAAAACGCGCTTAAAGGCTCTTTAAGCTTTCCGCAGCACGGGACGCTCCTGGGACAAGGGCGGGCCGGTCTTTCGCCCGACATGGACCAGAAGAGGCTGGGCCACCCTCCGTCATTTTTATTTTCAAATTTTACTTATTTTATTTTTGATCCTTTATGATATTTATCTTATTTATCTGATAGCCTTTGTGGAAGCCTCCCTTTGCTTGCCCTTCTATTAAGCTTCTGGGCACAGTGGATTTTTTGGGGAGTTATTGCGGCAAAGTCTCCGAGTAAACAACGCGCACTCGCAAACAGTGATGGGTGGCAATTAAAAAAAAAAAAGAGTTCTCCAGTTATGGAAAACAAAACAAACCCACCACCCATAAAAAGAAGCCCAAACAAAGTCATATCCTACCAAACAAAAGCCCAACTGCCGATCGACATGGAAAAATGCAAAAAGGTTAAAAAATACGACCATTGGAGCGGGAGGCACTGCGTGGGAGGCAGCACTGACCCAACTGTAGCATTAAGAGAAGGTGGGAGGGAGAAATTCTATAGTTATAGCTAAACAGCTATGCCACCAAAGCTGAACACAGGCAAACAGTAACAGAGCAGGAAACCAAGAGAATAAATAGTCCCCCAAAGAACAAATGAAGAACCATTGCGTAATAAGCCAGTACTTAGTCCCTGCTGCATGGGAGGAACAGAAGAGAAAAGGAGGGACAAAGAGGCAGGACTGGCCACTAGCAAGCAAGGATTTTTAAAGGGCACTGAAACAAACAAATCAAGAGCAGGGGGATGGTTTTAAGCCACAAGAGAAATTACAATAGGTCTCGAATGCTCTACCTAATAAAAAGGTGGTTGTGGAACATGCCCAAAAAGCCATCTTGCCTTGATCCATAGCCTTTAGACATAAAAGGTTGAAGCGTACATATACCCCTCTTGTATTTCTTATGAAAAAAATGTATGATTTAATTTCTGTCATCTAATTACACATCACAGAGCTGCCACTGACTGCTCACAAGCATGAGCAACCAGATTTTAAGGCTCACTCATTCTGTCACCGCCCTCCGGAGCATCTGGAAGACAGTGACGAGCATCCATCACAGGCTTTCATTGCGTGGGCTCACTGATGTAACAGCTGATGCTGTTAGAACTGTTTTAATCAGGGGACGTGTCGCTACCTACCACTTTTTCTGTGATATAATTTGGTCGTTGATATATATATCCCTATTCTTTACTGACATAGCTCTACATGCATGTTATGTCCCAAAAGTGTTCAGGAAACTAGTCTTTTCACTACACTAATTACCACTTATATACCTGACTCCAGAATCATAAGGTCTCATTTACAATAATTTATACCACCAGAAAGACCATATAAGAAATCAACTTTAAAACTATTTTTAAAGCCGTTGTAATAGGTAGAGAGGTCAATGGTGTAGGATGGAAGAATCCTTCTAGCAGGGTTACCCCCACTTTTTACCTGGTGTCTGTGTGTTTTTGACTAGTCTGGCTGGGATCCTGTTAATCAGGACCCCAGCCACTGTGCTTCCTCCCTAGATTTGTAATGGTTAGAACTTTGGTACCGCCACAATTGGCTAATGGTGTACACATGTAAGTCCCTAGTATATGCTACTAAGGTACCCAGGGCATAGGTGCACTTGGGGACTCCCATGGGCAGCAGCATGTATTATGCCACCCATGGCATAATACATGCCCCCCCTTATGACAGATATGTTTCCTTATATGTGAGATCACTACACTTAAAACGTATAAGTCACCCCTAATTCAGGCCTTTCAGTCCTGAAGGCAGGGTGCTGGGTTGTAAGTGTGAGGGTACCCTGCATGAGCAGGACACCCCCTGCAAACCCTGAAGTCGATTATCCAGGCTTTGTAAGTGCAGTCAGCCATTTTGATACTGATAGTGGCCATGCATCATTGTGGGATGGCTAACTATATAGTGGCTGTGCCGAACCTGGGCATGTTTGGTATCAAACATGTTTGAATCATACCCCAACATCGTTACCAGTGTTGGAGGTATGATTCCATGGACTGGGGGATCCTCCGGTAAGCCCCCAGTACTCCCGGTAACAGCCTTCCAGGGTCTGCCAGCAAGCTAGTGCTGCTGCCGACCCCAAACATGATTCTGCCCTCCTCCTGCTGCTGAGCTTGAGCAGAGGAAGGTAGAACAATAGGTTTCCTGCCACAGGATGGTGTGACCACCTCCCAGACAGGACTTAGTGTATTGGGCTGGGGTGGGAGCACTTGCCAGTGCCACCAGATTGCTTTGAAGGGCCCATTTTGGTGTCCTCCTTGCATACTCCAGTTAGAGCTAGTTCGGGGAGCCCTTGGCTCCTGCTCTGCCGCAAAACTGGACAAAGGGCAGGGGAGTATCCTTCCCAATGTCCAGCCCATCCCCTGGAAGGGACCCCTGAGTTGTTCTAACTCCTTTCTTAGGATATAAAAGGGCTTACCTGTGGGTGGGTCGTCAGATTCATTGTGGGACAAGACTCAAGCCTGAAACCATGTCAATTCTAGTCTTGCTGTTCTGCAAGTTTTCTTCTTCTGTGTCTGTGCTTCAGCCAGGATCTTCAGCAGACCTGTGGGCATCAAGGACACCCGAGTTATCTCCCTTGAAGTGAAGGAGTCACTCCCCTGCATCTGCAGACACCGCAACGAAGTTGTCTGTTCTGCTGCTCCTGACGTCCCACGGACTTCAAAAGGCCCAGCAACACAGGTGGTGGTTCTGCAACTCCCTCGAGGCCTAACCTGTCCTCTCTCCAATTTTGAAGCCGGTATCCCTCGTTGGAACCGCTGGGAACGAAACCCCTGTGCACCGTGTCAACTTGCCGTTGCCGAGGCTTATTGGCTCTGCACTCGAGATCTTCGGGCTACAAGAAGCTCCAGCATCTCTTCCTGCCAAGATCTTCGTCCTTACCGCATCCTCTGCACCGTGGGCCTTCATTTTTGTGAGCTGTTTGAGGTCCTCTTGCGACTCCTGAGCCTTTGGCCTGTGGGTCCTCTTGAGAGTCTTCTCTTGCTTCAGTGGGCTCCCCTGCTTGCCCCGAGGCCTGCTCTGACTCTCCTGCGCTCGGTGAGTCCCTTGGACTTTGCTGGTCCCAACGTTGCTCCTTCATCTTTTTCCACGTCTGTTGACACCGACCCCCTGGTCTCGACTTCTGACATGGGACAGCTCGTAAATAGCTCCTGGTCTTCCTCAGCGTCAAATGGTCTTCACAGCTGCAGCAACAAGGTCACCGTCATCACTCCTGCATCTTCCGTCATCGGTGGTCATACTCTTCCGTGCCTCCTAGTCCCCTCCGAGTGGCATAGACTCTGTCCCCTCTGCTTGCAGGTTCTTCTCTTCAAGAATCAATCCTTGGATTCCAACAGACTCTGGCACAGTCTTCGCCAGCGTCCTCTTTTCTGAAGTCCTTCATTGTGGTCTACGGCGGTTTCGGACATCACTTCACACCCATGCACCCAGCTTCCCTGGTGTAGGTATCCTGGTTCCTGGGGTATCCACGGGTGGGGTGACTCTCCAACCTTCTGTCTTCCACAGGGTTTCTTCAGGGTCCACTGGGAAGGGTCCTTCTTCTTTTAAACTGCATCCGTGACTTTCCCGTTGACTTGTATTGAGTACCCTGCTGTGTTTCCACTCTGCACACAGCCTCCGAGGGGTTCTTGGGTACTTACCTTGGGTGGTTCCTGGTGTACCCAGCTTTTCTGAGTCTCCTAGTCCAAGTCCCGACTTTGGTCGCAGTTCGCATTCCACTTTCTTAGTATATGGTTTGGACACCCCTGGAGACCACTGTGTATTGTGCTTACTTACCTGTTTCCAATTGAAGTATTGTGTGTATTTGTGTTGATATCTCGGAGTAGGTGATATACCAATGTGTTAATGAGTGTTGTATAATAAATAGACATATTTTTATAAATACACTGGGTGGTTGTTTTACATTTAATCTACACTATATGATTAGATCTGGTAAAACAAGCTGCTTAACACTCCTCCTGGACTAAGCCTGAAGGCTGCTCCACACAGCTACCACTTAGAGAGCTGTCTATGGTTGTCTAAGACCACCATAAGGCTTGTCTGGATGTGTGCAAGGTGCTTCATATGCTAAGCCAGCCTCCTACAAATGGCTTTAGCGCCTGCTCCAGAAACATTTTTATGCAGATAACATGGTGTAGTCCTGGCATGGTAGACTAAGCCTTTCACAAAAGAAGGCAATCTAGCTACATCTAAACCTTCAGAAATTAAGCCACCATGTACTAATCTAGAATGTACTCTACTGACTTCTGTAAGATTGGAGGAGAACATTCAGTACAGTTCAGCACACTAGAAGATTGGTTCATACTATTTGCAAAAGCTGGCTCCTCAGTAAACTCCAGCTAGAAATATAACAATGGCCATCACGCATCTTATTCAGCACCAAACCTTCAAAAACAGTGGAGCAGATTATTTGGTGCTTTGGGCCCTGAGTCCTGAAATGCTATTAGCACCACGTTGAGAGCAAAGCCAACAACCTCCACTTCATAAAATATGAGAAGACATGGCTGGTTGGGCAGAGAGTGATGAGTGTGATTGATTGTACTCTTAACTACGTTAATCTACGATTCAGGTTCTAGCTTTGAACTGTATCCACAAATGCCTCGTAGTGACCTTAAGGCAATCTGTCTTATTTTAGAAAAACGAAATACTATCTACTGTTACATGAGTAAAAGCCAGTGGTATAATTACACTCTGTGAGAGCAGTCAAATCCCTTTGTGCTTATCAAGTTAAGAGAACACACGTGTGTTAATACATTTTAGCCTATTCTAAAATGGATGCAATTAAAAGACACCATTGTCCAATAAGAAAAACCTTCTAATGTCTTTAAAACAAGGATATCTGAATGGGATGTTTGTATAAATATTTGATCTATAGACCGAGACCAATTGCAGAGAATCGTCAATGGTTGATCAAATAATTAAATATTTTTCTAGAATTAAAGTGACCTTTTCGGAGCTCTTGTTTAGTTAGGAAAGGATGAACATAAGCAAGTTGTTTCTACAGTAGATGATTTTTGAAGACTTACAGTTTACCTCCGTGTTTATTTTGCATTGTTTTGTCACATTGCATGGTGCTAAATGTGTAGAAATCTATATTACAATTATAGTCACAATATAAAATATGAGAGCACAAAGTGTTGAATGTTTCTTACTTCTTGCTATTTCACGTAGATGGAGGTAGAGAAAAGTCTTTATTCAGATCATGAAATCCGCCTTATGGAGGATGAGGAAAGACTAAGAAGAAAGATGTCCGATGATTATGACTCAGATGATGTTGATGATGATGATGGAGGGAAGGACATAGTGATGACTCAAGATCTTGAAGACAAGTGGGAGCAGAAAATGAGACAATTTAATCTAGCTCCCAGAGTTACAGGTATTTGTAAATTTTTAAATTGCTTTCCTTCTTCACACGAGTTTGTTTTGACTGACTTCAGCAATCACTCCAGCCTTTCTTAAACCATGTGTTGCTGATGAAATTCCAATTTCTCGAATACCATGTTAGTGAACTGAACCAGCTGAAAGTCAATCCTGTCCTCAAATCCTAGGTCTGGTGACAACCATGACTTACTTAAGGTTTCTTTTAACCTGTACACTTGATTTATTTATTCATTTGTAATGCTCATCTACATCGTCTAGTGGTCTCCTTGAGCTCACTTGCCACTATTTAGCAAAAAAACAACTAATGGCAGGGAAAGGACCAATATATATATATTTTTAAATGTGTGCAAAGACCAATGTTTTAGGGTGGAAGCGGGGTATTACAGGGAGAAAAAAGAGCAGAATTGCAGGAATAAAGTGAAGAGAAGAAGCGGCGAAAGGCAAAACAAAAAGGGATATGAACTGGGACAAAACAGATGACTGAAGAATGGGAATGATAAGGAAGGGTAGGCAACAATGGAGTACATTTATAGAAAAAAAAATAGGAACGACAGGCAGGGAGAGAGCTAGAAGAGGGTAAGACATCGAAGGGAATGTGGTAGGGAGTGCAAGGGAAAATAACCTATGGCCATAAGTGCAAAGGGGACGGAGAGGATGAGGATACTAAGGCATTGGTTTGGCAGGAGTCTGTATCACCTCTAAAAAGAGAATATGCTACCCAAAAAACACATGGATATATTGATTTGTGCATGGTACGATGAAAGAAAGTTTGATGTTTGGGAGCTACCCTGTTAAATTTGATGGTGTAATAAATGGCTTGCTTAAGGTTATGATTGTCAACCTGGTGAGTGCCATTCATTAAAAACAGGATTGTTCTTGGCTCCATTTCGCCTACCATATAGAGGACAAAAACTGACCATAAGGGGAATTTATGATTTCCTGAAAAACAGTTGCTTTTGATGGGGTGATGGGGTGGTTTTTGTGGCATGGCAGTAGCATGTTTTGGTATCCCCTACATGTGACTGTGTGTACCCTAACCCTACCAACTTTCCAGACGTTATGACCTGTTAGGAAATCTCTGTTTTTCCCTACTAAGCAGTACACAGTTCTGCTCTATTCGAAGGGCCTCTAACAGGGCTATCAAGCATAGGTCCAGGATAGCTGTATCCACACCAGGTTTTCTCTAATTTCTCTGTTTTCTTGACTAAATAAATTACATCTATATACATCATTTAAAGACAGTTTTACCTAAATGGATTTCCTGAAAATCAGTCATTGATCAGGCCACGCTGACCCTACATTTAACACCTCTGGTCTGTAACATCTGTTGCCAATGTATATCTCGACCTGCTGTACGTTAGAATGATTCAGTTTTCCAGTGGCTTTTTTAGATTTAATGTAATGGTGTTTTCATAATTGAAGATTTACGAGCTCTATTATGGCTAGCATAAATTTACTCATCCTAAAAGTGTCTTATTATTCACCTTTCTTCTCACCGTATTAAGAGAAAGAGATGGATAATGGGGGTAGAGCTGACTATGGTCACCTGATTAAAAAAAATACAGGACGTACAGTATGTTGCGACAGAAATGTTAAAAACTAGCATGCTTGTGTCTTTCACGTATTTTAAATAGGGTTTTAATTTTCAAAAAGCATGCATCACTTTTGAACCAGCAAGGGCATTCTGACAAAAAGAATAAAAATGTTAAAAATACAGAAATACATCGTACAAATGTAAGTTTCTTCATATATTTCACAGAAGCAGATACAAAGAATGACAAAACGTCTTTAAATCGGAAGCTGGACACTAACCTGATCTTGTTGGTCAAGGAGAGACTTGGCAGTCAGGACAGTTGGCTCCTACCACAGATAAATTGGGAGAAGGGAGAAACTATGAGACAGACAGCAGAGCGAGCCTTATCCACTGTGTCAGGTAGACAGCTGCATCTCTGCTTTTACTACCTATCCTTACATTGTTTTCTGTGTTGTTCAAATTTTGTAAAGTCCTTAGGACTTTTAGTTGGGGCAACTGTGCTCTAAGTGTGTTGCCCAAAGTTGTGGGAAAATGGAACTGCTATGGACACCAGGCCACTATATTGTAAGCTTTTCACTGTAGTGTTTGTTTTGTGCAGATAGTGATAAAAACTATTGTATTTTTGTTTGTTAACAAATGATAATAAACATGCAGCGGATGATTCTTCCTAAGATACCCTGCAGTGGCGGTTCCTCCTTTAGGGTGGAGGAGCGTTGCTCCGTCTGCTACGAGTGCAGCAGTAAACCAACAACAAATACATTATTAAAATGGTCTCACTCTTGTTACCATTACTACGATGTGCTTGCTACCGGCGAGTGTGGGGGCCCTTCCGAGTGATTTCTGCTGATTGACAGCAGCAGGGGTGACAAGAAAAGTGCGGGTTGTGCATGTCAGTTTGGCCGGCTGTTTTGCAACGGCCAGCAAGACATGCAACTTCTGCCCACACCAATACAGCAACTGCATAACAGCCGGGGATTGCAGCCACAGGCTTCCAGTCGCAAAAGGAGTGCTGAGTTTGCATGCTCCATCCAATCCTGACGCTTCTCTCATGCTGAAAACAGCATGAGAGCAGCTGCAGGATTGGTTCGGTTCACGTTGGCGTGACCCGACTGCAGACTTGGAGCACACAGGCTCTTACGCACCTCGCTTTTGTGGGGGAGTTCAACTATTTTTAACCACACCCTAGAATCTCTGGTTGTGGTGAGCGCCCCGTCCCTCACCTTCCCGTGGGATGAGACTACGTATTCTCGCCTCATAATAATGCAGCAGATGCAGTAACCGGACGGCTCCGAGTCCGAGGGGGTTTCACTCTATTTCAAATGAATGACCACTGTCACCTTGCACAGTGACTCTCCCTGGGATACCGCTGGGTCCCCTGATCATTATTACGCCCTCATTGATGAAGACTGGAGCTGAGGTATGTGGTGCTGAGGTATGTGGTGATTTAAGTGACATCAGTAGTGCTATTTGCACAGTGAGCTACGTAACTACAGATACAATTCCAATTGTGTTCTCATTTTATTCGCTTGGGTTCCAAATAGCTCTTTATAAATGTCAGGGAAATGATATTCTGCTTGAAAGAATGCCTCCCCGCGCACCCATTTTCAACAGCGCACGCGTGCTCATATTCGCATGGCTCAAGTATGCTTGAACACGGACGCACTAACATTTTATTAATGACAACAAATTTCTTTTCCCCCTCATAAGTGCTTTTAATGTGTGTTCATTGTGGCACTGGTCCCCATAGCCATGGGAATAATATGTTGATGGATGTGCTGTGTTGCCAACGCTCCCTCAACAAAGCCAGCTGTCAGCTCGAGATGCTGACATTAACATGGAGAGAAATTGATAGCAAATGCCCATTATCAGCGAACGAGGCTGGTGGCAAATCGAATCGAGGCTCCTGAGCAGCCCCAAAAAAAGATGGATGTCTCTCTCTGGCAGGGCCTTGTGTTAATGCAATTTTGGCTGGTCTCTCTGGGTTCCAATTAAGGAAGAAAATAGAGAGAGAACAGGAGCTTCAGAAAGAAAAAAAGAATAACACCAAAAACTGCCTTGCAAGCTGCACTAAGTCAATCAATCAATCAGGGAATTGTAAGCGCGCTACTCACTTGTGAGGGTCTCAAGGTGCTGGGGGGGGGTCCGCAGATCTGTTTAGCCGAAGAGCCAGGTGTTCAGGGAGGGGGCGCATCTGATGTCTGCCGGTAGCTCGTGCCAGGTCTTGGCTGCAATGTGAGAGAAGGATCTTCCGCCTGCTCTGGCTCTGTGGATGCGCGTGGTTTCGGCCAGTGCGAGGTTGGAAGATCGGAGGTTTCTTTTGGGTACGTGGAAGTTGATTCTGTCGTTGAGGTATTTGGGTCCATTGTTGTGTAGGCATTTGTAGGCGTGAGTGAGGATTTTTAAAGTGACTCTTTTCTCCACGGGGAGCCAGTGGAGACTTCGTAGGTGTTGGCTGATATGTTCGTGTCGGGGGATGCCGAGGACGAGTCTGGCGGCGGTGTTCTGTATTGTCTGGAGTTTGCGGAGTAGGGACTTGTTGATGCCGGCGTAGAGTACGTTTCCATAGTCCAGTCTGGTGATGAGTGCGTGGGTGACTGTCTTCCTTGACTCAGGGGGGATCCACTTGAAGGTCTTGCGGAGGGTGTTGAAGCAGCTGGAGGTGACTGCGTTGACCTGTCGGTTCATGGTGAGTGATGAGTCGAGTACGATGCCGAGGTTCTTGGCGTGGTCTGAGGGGGTAGGTGGGCTTCCGAAGGCGGTCGGCCACCAGGTGCTGTCCCATGCAGAAGGGGTGGTACCGAGGACTTCTGTCTTCTCTGCGTTGAGCTTCAGGCAGCTGTTGGTCATCCAGATTGCGACGTCTTGCATTCCTTTCTGGAAGCTGAGTTTGGCAGTGGTGGGGTCTTTGGTGAGGTAGAGGATGAGCTGGGTGTCGTCGGCGTAGGATACGATGTTGAGGCCGTGTTGTCGGACCATGGCTGCGAGGGGGACATGTAGATGTTGAAGAGGGTGTGGCTTACTGATGAACCCTGTGGGACTCCGCAGGTGATTTTCGTGGGGTCGGAGAGGAAGGGTGGGAGTCTGATCCTTTGGCTTCTTCCGGTGAGGAATGATTGGATCCAGTCCAGGGCTGTTCCTTGTATGCCTGCGTCGTGTAGTCTGGCGACTAGTGTGCGGTGGGAGACGGTGTCGAAGGCCGCTGATGGGTCGAGTAGGATGAGGGATGCGGAGTGGCCTTGGTCCAGGAGGGTGCGGATGTCGTCTGTGGAGGCGAGTAGGGCGGTCTCTGTGCTGTGGTTTCTTCGGAATCTGGATTGGGACGGGTCGAGGACGGCGTTCTCTTCAATGAATCGTGTCAGTTTTCTGTTGACTGTTTTCTCTGCAACTTTGGCTGCGAAGGGGAGGAGCGAGATGGGCCTATAGTTCTTGAGGTCGGTGGGGTCAGCTGTTGGCTTCTTGAGCAGGGGTCTGACTTCTGCGCGCTTCCAGTCGTCTGGGAAGGTGCCTGTTTTGAAGGTGGTGTTGATGGTGCGTTGTAGTTCGGGTGCGATGGCGGCTGCGGCTCTGTGGTAGATGTGAGGGGGGCAGGGGTCGGTGGGGGCCCCGAGTGGATGCTTTTTATAGTAGAGGGGGTGTCTCCGGCCGTGATCGGTGTCCAGTTGGAGATGGCAGGCTGGTGTTTCTGGGGGGCGGGGGGCCGTCTGTGGCGCCTAGTGGATGGTCGATGAAGTTGTCGTAGAGGTTTTTGATCTTGAGGTGGAAATAGGTTCCAAGCTTGTCGCAGAGGTCTTGGGATGGAGTGATGTCTGTGGCTTTGCTGCGTGGGTTGGTGAATTCCTGAATGACACTGAAAAGTGAGTCGAACAGCCACGGGCAATCCCTCACCTATAAGCTCCAGTCAAGGCGCTGCTTGTTTTAACCCTACCATCGTCTCACCACACACCCAATCACTTGTCAGAAGCCGTTCACGGAGCCATGTCCGTGCACACCCAGCCTGCGACAAATTCGGCGGATGGACAGCAGTGCATACACGACTGTCATTAGATAAACACACATGCATGATGGTGTACATAAATAGCTTAGGTGTATTTGTCTACATATAAATAAGCATAGGTATTTTGTGTGCGAGTGTGACCGTATATTAACACTATAAAATGGCACGGCATGACCACAACACAATTTTATTACATTAGGATTTGGGTTTAATAACAGTTTTTTTTATCACCAGCTCAGTGGAAAAAAATATATTATCCCTTGTTCATACTGAATGACAAAAATGTTCCTATGTGTAAATAAGTCTTGCACATGGCGAAAGTAAAGAAACTTTGCATGCGTTGGACATAGATGTACTGGTGGACCCCTTAAGGGCCCATTTGTATAGTTGTTCATAGCGTATTCCATTGCTGCTGAACGCATTTTTTGAGTCATCTTGGGATGCTTCAGCTCCTAGTGAAATGGACCTTGACTCTGCGGACCGTCTACAAGCTGTGGTCACTCCCTCAGCGGCTGCTGTGGGGGATGGATAGGAACACATTTGCTCTATAAACCTGATTCAAGGTGTGCCTCTGAGAACATCGTCTGCGGTTGCTGGGAACAGAAATGTTTTGTCTACCACTCAGAAAACATAAACAATTGGCTATTCCATTTGGTGGGAACTCTCAATTTGGCCTAATTTTTTTGAAAATTACTTTAAACAAGATTTTTTTGACTGTTATATATTTTTAGCAGATGGCTTTCTTTGTGCTTTGACTTTCAAATTAAACGATTGCCTTTTTAGAATTAATTTTAGATGATTTTATATCATAGACTTTTTATACCACTGTTTTTATATAGCTTTTCTATTTTTAGGTTGAGCTTAGAGTCGACGCGCATGCGCTGCACTGCAATACTTTGTGTCCACAATATGGGCTCTAACCAAGCCCATCGACGCCACTCGCTCTCTGCTGTGCCAATCAAAAATGCTATTGGTGGACTGCTTTCCGAAGTCCCTCCCCTGGGTGCTTAGTTGACGCCCATGTGATTTCACTTAAAGAACATTTTTGTTGGCCATCCACAGAGGCTAAGAGTGGAGGAAGGGAGACACCCCTGTGATGACATCAGATTTCAAAACCTGTGTGATGTCACTTACTAGCGTAGCACTTGTAGTTTTTCTGAATTGACGTCCAAAGTATTACTAAATTTGAAAATCTCCTAATTCCCCTAAAAATAGTTGCTTCTCGAAAGTAGCAGGCCCACATGGCGTTTCAGGTGTTTGGAAAGAGGTAAGCATGCGTCAACACCTTTTTAAACTCTTTAATTCAAACTCATTTTCTAATCCGTGCTACTTTTCTCACATAATGGAGCTGAGGCGAGGGTGTGATTTACCCAAGATCACAAGATGAGATGCAGTGGAGAATCCAAGATTAGAAACCTTTCGTCTCCTGTACTGATAGGCTATGTGCTGTGACTGGCCTCTGTGTGTTGCTTGCAGGAAGGTTTTACACTAAATTGACAGCGAGTTGATATATTTTATTTTGTTAACCGATTGTTGCAGAGAGGCGCTGGGTGTCGAGCACATTTTTGCAGATAAGTGAATATAGGCGCAGAGAGGTGGAGTACCTTGCCCAGTATGGCACCGTTTGGTTAAGTGGGGATGCTGGGATTATCAGCAAGATTTGCTGATTAAACGGAGACCAACTGGGGGCTACTGGATCACCTTCTGATCTCTGTCGGTTGTGTCCGACCTGGGCTAGCAGACTGGATCCTTGTAGATTTTCACAAACTGCATGGATTACATTTAGATTCATTATATGTAAATAGACCATATGTGGAAATCTTGATAATATGACATGGATCAGTCCCTCCTGGACCTACCCCTGGCTTATGCACTCTATTTAAATTCAGGCTCTGGTTAGTCAGAGCAAAAGCAATACCAGTTGGATTCCTGTGAGAGGGGTTTTAAAGGTATAGAATTTCATAGGAGGATATTGTACCTAAATTTGAGGTGTACTTGTTAGCTGGAGAGTTCTGTGTTGTCGGCCTCACCCTGACTGCTTATTCACCTCACTAGAAATGGAACCATGAAAAGGAATATTAAAATGAAACCAGAGTATTGTACTGATTGTAGGGGGTAGGAAGTGCTAGTACTCTTTCAATTTTAAAGATGCCTGGCACTCGGCATCTGCCCATTTCAAGCAGTGCTTACTATAATATTTCTGTTGCATCAGTAGTTCATGTTTTTTATTCAACTCTTCCACTCCCTAAGAATGTTATGTGCAGTAAATAGCATTGCCGTTAATCGTGATTGTTAAACATCCTTGCAAGTTCTGTGCTACTGATTTGGCAAAGCCATATGTTAAGTGATACTGCACACAGAATATGGCAATATTCTAGAATAAGGGTATCCACCATGTTTACATACCATGTATACCCATATAAACGCCAGAGAAAAGTTTACAACCTGTGGTTTTAGCAGAGGGGTGTGTCATTTTATTTAGGTGAGCTGTAGCCATGCAAGAGTTTTGAGATTAGTACAGAATATGTAAATTATTTCCTATTATTTTAATTTATAATATGTGGACATCATCAAAATCGGGCATGGATCTTGATCTATGTTGGCCTTGCCAGATCAAATTACATAGTTCGCTGTCATCCCGACACTTTGGCATGGCTCTGACACTTAAGGACTCCCTTGATTAGCTGTCAATGCACCTTATGTCATGATGGTCACCTTCAGACATGCTGGGACTTAGAGGTTCATACATTTTTAGGTCGAGCCTAGAGTCGGCGCGCATGCGCTGCTCTGCAAGAAAATGTATCAACAATATGGGCTTTAACCAAGCCCATCAAAGCCACTCGCTCTCTACTGTGCCAGTCAAAAATGCTGGCCCCCTATTGTTGGACTTCTTTCCAAAGTCCCTCCACTGGGTGCTTGGTTGATGCCCAGGCGATTTCACTAACAGAACATTTTTGTTTGCCATCTACCGCGTTCAAAGGCTTCTTTCTGTTAGAGCGTGTGATGGCCTCTCTTCCCTCCTCACTCCATGGAACCAGATGGACTTACATGTGTGTTCTGAAGATGCTATTCTGTCTTGGATTGCATTAGGTCCTGTTAGAGCTTGGTTATCTGTGCCAGCTGGCGCACATTTTTGTAAATGTTTTTACTTGGTAAACCACCTCATATACAAAGTTCCACAGTTTAGCGCCGCCGCCTTCCCAACGCCTCTTTCTTAGTGGCTTAATTGTTACACGCAGAAGCTGTGCCTTACCTACTCTTCAACAAGGTTGTGACTGCACTCTTTGCGTGCCTATGGAGAAGTCTGTTACTTATACTGATAAGGACGATGTCCATAGGGGCCCAAAGCGAGTATCGTTTAGTCAGACTTTAAACTGGTACCCCTGGAGTACTGCGAACCCTCCATCACCCCACGGGTACAGTCACATGGTAATTCATTCCGTCCCCCAACGTATAGCGCTCAGATCGGTGCTATCCAAGCACTGTTCCCAGCAACTTGTGAGATCGCTCCTTGGGTTTATGTCCCTGCTACAAAACTCTTACAGTGCAATACCGTGACATTAATCCGAACATCTTCTTTTTTTTTTTTTTTACTTAGCGCTTCATACAGCTCTTTTACCATTTCTAGAACCTGTGAATAACCGATACCTTTCACATGTGTAGCGTGCTGAGAGCCCTTTGTGGGTTTTTGCCATTGACCTCGTTGCTTGAAGGTCTGCTCATCAAGCAATACATTTCCCACTCTCTGTTCCCGAGGGAATAGAAGTCCCCCGCCCCTCCTGCACTTGAATGCTCCCACTTCCCATCACTTTGTTGGTTAACACACCCTGCGTGTCTTGCCACATTTAGATTCGTCCTGCACTTGATGAACAGTCCGCTCACTAATGAGCAAAACAAACAGTTGCTGCTGCCTTTCGCCAGCACCACAGACTTAGGAGTGGGTCTTGTGCTCTGCACTATTACATTGTTCAGCCAAGCGTGTGTTTTTAATGCGTGTCCCTTAAGTGTTTGTGAGTTATGGAGCTGTTGAAATCAGAGCAACGATACCCAGTAAAAAAAGAACGTACACGGTTAATGGTAATTTGTATTATAGCAGGCATTACCAGACCACTGTTGTGGGCTTAGACCACCCCAAACGTACATCAGCGGACAAATAAGGGGCTATTGAGGGATGTGAACTTTGCAACCATGGAGTGGCTCACCCACTGTTTGCACTAGTAGAGATGGTTCTTGACTGTGTCTGTGCAGCACGGAAAAAAACAAAATATACCTTCTCATGGTGATTAAGCATGGACCAACAATTATTTTCATTATCAGGTTTAAATGCATAAACTCTCCATTTTAGATCAAAGCGTCCACAGCCAGGCTGCTTACAAGGATATTTTATTTTTGTATAGAACGCTGTGAACTGAATCAACTTCACACACTTCTAAATGTTGGAAAACAAGGGAAGCCAGGCTCAGGAATTGGGAGTGTTTTGTTTAGGCTCACACAGTTAGGCATAGTTGGGAGCTGTGGTCTGAGAGGAGTTATAGTCACAATCCGGGCTGCATTGGGGTAAAGGTGATTGGTGGGTGCATGTTCTGCTAAGATGTGCTTTGAGGAGACTGCTCTTCTACTTGTATTTGGTTGCGGCTGTGTGCATGTTATAGGCAAGCATGGCCCGGACTGGTGACTCAGTACAGTACCAGTAGTCACGTGTACGGATCCCTGTGGTTTTGCTCAGCCTTTTATTCATTAGACGTTGATAAAACAAATCCAAGTGACACCATGGGTTAAAAAAAAGAAGCATCCGTTATCTATCAACAGCGCCCCCTCTCTGGGATAAACAGTACTAGACATACCACTGCTCTGGGTGTGTAGTTATGTTCACTACAGCGGCGTAACAAAACTTGAGGGGGCCCCCTACAAAGTGCACAGAAGAGGGGGGCCCCCTGCCCAGCCCACCACCTACCACTTTTGCTGAGGGTGCCTCCTGGAGCTCGGGGGGGCCCCCCGCACCACGGGGGCTTATGTTACGCCACTGGTTCACTAGGTACTATTTACACAATTCATGTTCTCTTTGGAGTAGACGAGAATTGCTTTAAAGGAGGCGCTCGGTCAACAGCATTCAATTAGGGCCTCGTCTAGAATATGATTGATGCGTTAAAAATAATTTTAGAGTTTCTTCTCAGAGAAAGCGGTATTACTGTGAAGAGCCTGGCCCCCTTGAACGGAGGACCCTCCATGATAGTGACAGTGTGCCTAGCTGCCTATGTGAAGTGCTAGTATTGTTTACTATAAGTGTTTCGTAGCCCCCCTCACCTCATCATCCCCCCACCGCTGCAGAGCGTGGTGTGCAGTCGGGCATTTTACATGCTGCTTCCTGGCCGTATGCGATAAACGCCACCACGTGTGCAATATCTCATGAGCTTGAGCTTCTACCCCGTTTACATGCCCAGGTCCTGTAGGAGCAGATGAGCTCGGCGAGGTTCCTGCAGGCCTCTGGGGCTGCATGTTTGCTTTGGGGAAGTTACTGCCAGGTGCCCGAGCAAGTAACACTCACTGCTTCCATGCAGCTGCTGACTTCTGTCTGTAGCAAGCAAACAACTGCTGGGAACGAAAGAGCCTGCCGTTGTGCATTCGAGATGGATGGCGAGGAAATAAAGATGCTTCTTAGCAAGGCCTCTAAGTAATGAATGAGGCTACAATAATAAAAAAGAACGCTTTTTGGGACTTTTTTTATTAAACAAAAGCTTTTTTATTTGTCCACCCACCATATCGCCTCTGGGGGCGCTGTAGCTAGTATCTAAACCTAGGAAGTCTGGTATGAATTGTTGCTGTATTTTTCTCTAATATGTCCGTGCCTAGTGATCGAGCCAGTGTGGGTGAACTCCACTCCAACATGTAAACACAGCAGAAGCCCTGTAACTGGATGCCCGGTAGATGTCTTGTGAAGCACATAACTTGTATTCACTTTGCGACTGTGGGATAAAATGCAAGACCTATTACATAAGTAAAAAACATTGCCCTTTACAATGCCAATAGCTTTAACTCCAACAAATGCGAGAACTATTTCATTTTCAATGATTGTTTAGATAGCTTATTGCTCGTCTCTTTGTCTGAGGAGTGGGTGCTATGCATCTTAGTTAGGCCCATGTAAGCACGCTGCCATCTTTTAATTTGAACACATTTACTACGCTGCCTTCCCTTTTATACGGTAACCTTTTACACACATTTGTGTGCATGATAATGTTGGATTAGTTTCTCTGAAACTGCTTTGCTTACAGATTCCGCTTCGCTTAACATTATCACGACTCCTTGAACATCATGTACAAGGCCTCGACATACATTGTGCAAATGCCGTTCTATTTTTCATCCATGGGGCGACATGGCTATTTATAGACCATAGCAATGCTGGATTGCACAGGACTAGCAAGGATGCTTTTCATTATAAATAACAAGCATTTCCAGGTGTAGTTAGAGGAGTGCTTTGCTGTCATTGACAAGGTCTCTACACGCTGAAGCTTCGGCACTGCAGGTTGCTCATATCTCTGCGAGGGTGTCAAGCTGGTGACGAAGACAGGGACTTACAATCTTTCCCTTCAGGTAACCAGGGTTGGGTCATCTTGGTTTTATATGCTTGCATATATACATTGTCTTATCACGATGGTGGAGCATTTTATTCTGTTCACTGTCTTGGTACTTCTAATAACTTTCATCTGCTTCTGTCTATTGATCCTTGCAGCACATATATTCTATACAAGAATCACATTGGTTCAATAAACATTGAAAACGTCCCTCTGTGTATTCCTTGTATATTTCTCTGAGAATAAGGGCGCACGGGTGACTGAGCAAAAGGGTTCTACATCTGTTACCACTATTCCAGGGGGTGGTGGTGGTGGGGGGGACGGACGGATCAGGGTTGGCAAGTTCAGTGGTTGCTAGAACCATTTGCTACCCGGTTAATTTTAGGGGTACTTATGGTGGCACTGTGAGCTAGCTGGCCTATAGGACAACATATCCTGAGGGGATGCATAGAATTAGTCTGGCACCATCCCAACAGTTATGCCATCCACAAACGCATAGTCCCTACTGTAGAGTGGAACCTACACGACCTGGCAACACAGACCGGTGATTCATGAAGCTATTTTGTGCACGTGAAAGTTTGGTTGTATAATTACTTACTATTGCCTCGCATGGTGTAGTGCGTGGCAGTATTAATGACATCACTACAAAGTATTTTAAACTTGTAAAAACAGTGCAACATCAGCCCGATTTTCTCTTCATTTGTAAGTCAAGTGCTACCCCGAGAATAGTTTTTGATGTACCTTGGTTAGTGTGCTGACAGGAGTCAGGAAAATGAAATGATCTAACCAAGTGTCAGGCGATCCCTCTGCAGCCATTGGTAACAAAAGCTATTTCCAGGACTTGCATGTTATTGTATGTGCAGTTGTTCTGGTGCTCACCCACAAAAACGTGAACATGTGTTGGGAAGACAGTGTTCTCACTCTGTAGATAAGACTCATGATAGTTCATTAATATATTAACAACAAGAACTGGAGCTCCTTAGCATCGGTGTATGCTACAGACCGGAAGCTCTGCACCAAGATGTATTAATCCCATTTTAAGGGCACTTACAGATGCAAAAAGGGAGTGTTGGGGGTGGCTTTCGATGACCTTAATAGAACTCCAAAAAGATAGCGGAAAAATTAATTGTTAGTTTATAACCCATTACAATGTAAGTTAATGCACTATGTGTGCTTTAAGTCGCACCAAGACAACATTTTGTAGATTTCATTTTTTTCCTTGTGTTAAAACCAATGTATCACAAATACTACTTTGCTTCATCACAATTTTAGTCTTTTTTTTTTTCGGTCTGGTCTGCAGACTCTTGTTATAAAGAAAAGAAACATACATTTAGGGTAAATAACACATGTAGAGAGTATTTGAGCCAATGTGGTGACTGAAATGATGGCTCAGTGAGCTGGTGGTTGGACGTCAGAAACAACGTTTCAACAGTTATAAAGTCATAGCTGTCCTGGTGTGTTTCTGTAATACTTAGTTACATGAGTTTTGTATTCTGCCTTACGATAGGACCATGGGTGCTCTCGGAATAAAGAGGTTTTTTTATTAAAAGGACACCAGAGGCTTCAAATTATGCAAAGTAGTATCAGCCTGTGTAACGCGTTACAGCCTTAAATTATTTTCTGTCCTAATTATGTCCTAACTACAATTGCTTTTTTATTATCCTTCTTGCTGTCTCAAATTTGCTTGAAAATGCACCATTTTCCCGGGGGTGGGGGGAGAAGAACACCCACGAACTGCTCGCCACAGGGAGCTCGCTCGCTAAAGGTCACTCATCCCAAACCTTTACGTCTACCACTTTCAAATGTCACCAGCCACCACAGATACTGTCCCAGGTTCTTCATTCTTTTTGCAAATCAATTACATCATCCTGAGTCTTAGGCGGTGTTATTTGTGTGTATTTGATGAAATTGTACTGAGAGCAGTGTGTTTTTCTTTAACTACACATGCATCACAACTTTTGAATAACGTGATCAACAAAAGAACATTTAGTGCAAAAGCTGGACCCTCGGCAGTGGACATTTTGATAGTCATTCCAACTGTATTTATTACCTATGCTTTAGGTGAAAATTATTTTATATTGAGCACTAGTGGACATGTGACTGAGCACAGGGTTGATTTTGTTTGCAGTATGTTCTACATTTCAACTTTAAATTTCCCTGTAGAATGTTTCTAAGATGTCATAGTGCTAAGTAATCTGCTATTTAAAAATCATGAACAATCGCAGTCATCCTACATTTAAATGTCTCATAGAATACTTGTAGCATGAGTCAGAATAATCTCATATTGTTTCTGCCGAGTATTATGGTGGAGCTTCAGGCCATCAGATCTAGGTTTTTTTTAGCTTCAGTCCGATGCCGAGGGCTCACCGCGCTTGTGTCATAACAAAGCTTCAAAGATGGCGGGCTCTAAAGAGTTACATGGTTGTGTTCAATAGTGTTGTTCTTCCCCAGAAGACCTCAGAAAATAAGTTCTACATCTGCAGCGTTTGTGTGACCATGGAAATGCTATGTATTCTGAAGCATGCTGTTGAAAGACGCTTGTAAAAAAGTCGACCATTCTGACATGGGTTTTAGATTAATGAAATGAGCTATCACAATTATTATTTGTGTAGTATGGCATTGGTTATATTTTCTGTTTGATGGTTGACCGTCTGGACGCTTCTCTGTTTTGGTATGAGTACAGATGTAAGGCTTCATTACTGTTCGTTTCCTGCTCGGTCTTTTTTCTCATTTTTAAATTCATTATGACTGTTTTTGGGGTGATAACTATAACTTTATTGCATGCACAATGTTAATATAATAGCAAGTCCCTTAAACAAACCAGAGTGTTTACTTGTTCTTCCTAGTTTTACACCCATTTAGCCATAATAGCAAGATGTGAAAATATCTTCCTTGTAGCTATTGTTTCTAAAGGTTACGGAATTAATTGGGTATTGAGTATTGTAATCCATTTAAATCCAATATCTTTTCTATTTGCCTTCTACTTTACTTGAATATAAAGTGCCTGATTTGCAAAGTGATTTCTGTGGAGTGTCTCTGACTGTCACTAGAAAGAAAGTGTAACTAAAATTAGTGCAATTTACGACTGATTTATAAGATGGGAGTGCAGACGTCAGTACATGTAATATAGTTGGCAAGTGGCACCTGTTTGCGAAACGTACACAACACCAGGGCCGGACTGGGAACCCAAAGCAGCCTTGGCAATTTTGTTGGACCAGACCTCTGGGGGTGGGGGGGGAAGGGTGCAAGTGTGAAGCCCTGCAGCTTTTGTTACTGGAGGGCGATTTTGCCGTGCCCCTGCAAAACCTCCTCCCAGTAACAAAACCGGCCCCACCCTTCCAGCCTCCTGGGGAAATGCATGATGCCTGCTACAGCCAGTCCGGCTCTGCACAACATGCAAGTGTTCATTTACCTACTTTTCACTTACGCATTTTCGAAGAGTGAGTCACGAGTGACAGTTGAAATGAAGTGAACAAGTACTAGGGGCGTAACGTAGTTAATATTTATAAACGTGAACATTCAATAACCACGTGGTTGAAACATCCTAGTGCACGTGCCTCTGAAAATATGAGAAGGAATATCTATGCTGCTTATCATTTGAGGGGGGCAGGAAAAAGAAACATGTTGGGCAAAAATATTCTTTAACTGCAAAACAGAAAAAAAATCTAAAATTTCATAATTCCAAACATGCATACTTGAGGCAGTGCACAAATCGCGCTAATAGGATTAGTGAAACAAGCACACACCCATGCCTGTTTTTTCAGCCTGGCATACGTTACTCCTATTGAAGTAAGATGGTTATATGAGTATTTTTTTAAGATCAGTCCCTGTGTTACGGTTTTCTAGTGGGAGTTTATATCTTGGGCGGGGCGAAAGAAGGCATAACGCATAATGTGGTTGTTAAGCAGTTGGATGTAATGTGCCACTATTCTTTATGAATTTCTCATAATTTTCATGTATTTGAATTGCACAGGTGGCAACCTTCAAGTGCGATTTCTAGGGAATGCACCGTGTGGCTTCTACAAGTACAAATTCCCCAAGGCAGCCCGAACAGAGGACAGCATTGGTGCCAAAGTGTTCTTCTTCAAAGCATATCTACAGAATGGAGATTGGGCCACTACAGTGCAAAAAGAAAACTTTGTTTGGGTCAGCCAGAGTGAACTACAGGATTACTTAAAGCCAGTCTATTTGTCCGAAGTCAGTAAATTTATATTGGATATGTAACCAATGGAGATAACGTCAACAGAGGTTGAACTGTGCCATAAAGGACGCTACAAAACCAGTAAAAGGCAACCTCTGACCTGTGTTATTGTGCGCATTTTCCACCAAGAACGTTTTTATCCTTATTAAAGAAAATGAGCAAATTGAAATCAAAGGGGTGTTGTTAGTACAGCTGCACTTGGAAAGTGATTTACAACTCATTATTCAGTTTTTTTGTTTTTTTTCTAGAAGTTATTCTTAAGCAAAAAATGGCTTGGCTAGCCAGTATTGTATGCACTTTCTCAAAAAAGCAGCTGTTATTTTTACAATGTAAACAAAATATAGGAGACTCTTAAGGAAAACATGAACATTAGCCATTTGATGTTTAAGCATGGACCATAAAACCTTACTTTCAAACATTTAGCCTGTTGTGTTTCCTATTTTTTGGCAGAATGTGACATTTATAAATAAACACTCTTGTATAATCGTGCCAAGCAATCGGGGATAAAGTTTGACACCATAATGTGTGTGTCATGACTAGGCAAGGAATGTGCAGAATGAATGCACCTGAGGTTCATATCTGCTTCTTTCTTCTACTTGTCGTTATGAGCAAGCAAAAGCCGAGACAGTTCAAGTCATTTTAACAACAAATTTACTACTGTCACCTTCCTGTGGTATGTCTTATTTGTTTGTTGTTATCTATGGTGTTGAAATATTCGCTTTGAAGGATATGGCAAATAGTACTGCCTGTTGTTTTTTAAAGCCGTGGATGATCGATTTTGAGGACCGTAAGCTACATCAGTAAATGTGAAATGTCCATTCAACAGCTTCGCATTGATGAAAACAAAAAGGCGAGGGATGGAATGTTTGAATTAATCCCAGCCTCTGGTATTTCCTCTGGGCCACACTTCAGTCCATTTTTTGCCCACTGTGCCACTCCAGACAAGACCGTCCTTCATGCAAATCAAGCTTGGTACTGGTCCAATAGAAATAGTCCAGTTCGAACTGCCAGGCCAGTTTCCCCACCAATGGTATTCAAGAACTTCAGTGTCCATCTCTCCCTCAAACCTCCCACCAGCCCCATGTCCCATACCCACTTTCGCAGTGGCATGGTGTGAGTCTCTGGGGGATAAAAACGGACTTACTTACATACCTTTCAACTTCGTAATCTGCTTCTGAGTTTATCAGTAAGCTTGATGTTGGCTTCCCCTTAGTCCGGAGACACTAGTATTAGTCTTCCTTTGCCGCCACGCATACCACATTGTTTTGGGATAAACCTCTGGTACGATTACGGAAGGGCCCTGCGCTTCTCATGTCTCTCTTTCTCCAAATAGATCTGAGCACCTTGGCACCTTTTCATTCAGTTTTGATCCCCATCATGCTCCATTTATCGAAAAATAAGGCCACCTTTTGCAACGGATAAAAGTAAAAAATGTTTCTCGATTCATCTTCATTCATTGATTGTAGCACTGTTATCAAGGTAAGTTACTGCTGAAAGTCTTCTCTCAGGAGGCTTCTGTTGCCGAGTGTGGGGCATTGTGTAGTTATTCTCAATGTTAAGGGAGTAGTTGAGGATAGGCTTGCCGTTGACTCGACACCTCCAGTGTTCTTTGAAGCATTTTGAACAGTTGTCGCATTTGATGACTAGGTGGGACACTTGCACACAAAATGTGACTGTAATAGATCAATGCTCTGAAACGGGTACTCGCCCACCTCTCAAATTGGCATTCTTTAGCAGTGTTCTGTAGATGTGGATTTTTTTTTAGCATCAGAATTCAACTAAAAGGTCACATACATTAGGAGATAACAAGCTATTCATGTAGAGTCTGGTAACTTATTTTCACTGAAAATGGGCAGACCTTAAAACTGTTTTCCTATGGAAACATGTTAATCATTATTTTTTAAAGGCAACATTTCTAAAACGGTGTACGGAAGCATTCACATGTTCTTTTTAAAAGAAAAAAAGCCAAATGAAACCTTTGAACTCTTCGCTCTTTTGTCATTTGTAAGACAACTTGCCTACTACACTAATTTCTGAAATTGTGGTAGAGGAAAAGCTTTTTTTTTAATAGTGGCCACTTGGCTGGGTCTCGTGGCTTAGTGGACTAATGCGTCCACTGTAGTGGCCTGTGTTAGATCTCGTGGTCACAGGTTCAAATCCCGGCGGGTCCACTCAGTCTTTCATCGTTCTGAGGTCGGTAAAATGAGTACCATTGAGTTGGGTAACAATAAGCATCACCCTTGGGTGAACGTGCGCTTACAAATAGACGTTATGTTATGTAGTCCTTGCATGGCAATAAACCCTGATGAGCGGTATATGGAATGAGTTCCCACCTTGTAAACCAGATCGTCACCAACAGAAGCCTGTACACCAGCAAAAGAATCAAGAAAGGAAATATTGGGAATTCGGTCTAACTGTAATGATATGGGTGGCTCCAACAACACATTGATTAAAAAATAAGACTGGCAGCAAAGTGGGAGGCTGATGGCAAAGGTAGCTGAAGGAAGGCTGCTGCCAGAGGAAGTAGTGCCTACATAAAGATAACAGTGACTTAGTCTGAAAGACTGATTGCAGGTGAGGTATGAAGGGGGAACACTAGAGGTAGAGCACACCAAGAGTGAATGTAGCAGTAGGATGGCTCCCAGCACATGAACAACATCCATTCAGGAGCCGCAACTCTGACCCAGAAGTGTTGAGGTGCACCAAGCTTATCTTACACACTCCTTAAATACCACAAGGAGCCATCCTTGTGTTGGCAATTTCTAGGTCAGTGCATTTGAGGGACTGTTTTATCTTCCTCCTTTTCTCCCTTCTCCTCCTTTTCTCCCTCCTCCTTTACTCTCTTTTATTGATTCCCCCTCCAAGCATCCTCTTGTTTGTATTCCATCTAACAGAGCTGAGCCACTGCTGTAGCACTCAAGAGCTCAAAGCAAATCATTTAAGTTGAAACCTATTCTATTAATAGTAAGGAAACGGTGCTGAACTATGAATGTTTGGTGGACCTCTAGCCATGTAATTGGCTGAGTAGCTATTTATTAGTTATTTTCTGGCTGTATAGGCTTGCAAACTGTTCAGTGACTCGTGACTGGGTTGGATGACGCATGCCCCACGCTGAATAGTTATTGGGCAAGGATAAGCAAAGATCCTGATTCATTACCCAGGAACTGACAACTCTAAGCACACAAATATTTAGGGGCACATAAAACTGCTTTAACTGCTAAGCCAAGAAAACATCCACAGCATATGGGCTCTACAAGTGGAGGAACTTGTCTTCTACTTTCAGAGTACACAATTCCTCAGGATTTAATACCGACAAACACTGTAAAGAATCAAGATTGAGCAATTCTTAAGTAGTTACATCAGTGAATAGTTGTTTTATTATATTTACTACATCTTGTTTCTCAGAGCAATCTGGTGCCAGAAAAAAACCACTGTGGGGGCTAACGTGCCAGAGATTTGAGCCACAGATTATGCTGGAGGGTAAACTCACCCCTAAGATGAGCTCAGTCCCACTTTACTCTTCTCAGCAGCAGCTGTAATGCTGCAATCTACTATCCAGATCTACTGCGTAGATCCACTAGGTCCAGTGTAATGGAAACTGAAGTCGCAAGGTGTCAACTGTAGCCCTAGCAAGATTAACATTTAACACTTCTGATGTAGTTTTGTTAATTTGAATGCCTGCCAGGGCTTCATATAGCTCCAACAGGAGAAAGGTGTTTCCTAACAAAGTATTGGGATCTCCCTGGATAAGGATTAGATCGTCTGCCACTCAGGCAAGTTTATGGGTTTCCGTGCCAAGCTGTATTCCCTATACATTCTTTACAACTCCTATGTGAGAGACTGAGGGGCCGATTCCGATCTCGGCCGGTAGGGCTCCGAATCTGATTCGGCTTAACCGGATCCGATTCGGAGCCCTATTTCCCGACCGATTCGTACGCGCGTCCGGGCGAGCGAGTACGATGTGAAATCGCCGACCGACTCGTCCGGGCGTCCCGACCGCTCCGACCGACTCGTTCCCGGGTCTAACCGCACCGACCGACTCGCTCGGACTCGACTCGCACCGCACAATGGAGACGTTCCCCGGCCGGGTAAGTACGATGCGCGCCGCGAGCAGTCCGACCGAGCCGCGCACTCGGGCTCGAAAGAGCAGTCGGAGCCGTACTTTGGGGGTCCGTGTCGGACCCCCCTGTATGCGTAGCCACGCGAGTCGCACACTGGGGGGACCCATGGGTCCCCCCTACCTGTGCGTGTACGGCGCGAGTCGCTTCGCCGCGTACACGCTGTAGGGGGCGCCCTTGTCCGCCTCGCACCCATTGAGTCAATGGGAGCCCGCGTACGCGTTGTACGACCGGCTCCCATTGACTTCAATGGGAGTCCGACCGACTCTAGTCCGATGGCATACGTGCGCATCGTACTCGTTCGGTCGGGCTGCACGGGTCCGATTCGGTCGGAAATCTCTCCGGGTTCGGCTCGGTCGGAGAGATTTCCGGCCCGAATCGGAATCGGCCCCTAAGTGTTCAGTACTGATGGTGAATAGCAGGGGAAAACAGGGGCACCCTTGCTTAGTCCCTCGGGATAGTTGGAACAGTTGAGATACCTGGTTGTTGTGCTATTCTAGACTGAGGGGCCTCCGGACATCCTTTGAACCATGAACTCAGTGCCTCTGCCATGCTGCTACCCACTGGACCACCAAATCCAGGGTTGTGCAACGTGGTTGCAGACATTTTTCCCCCGAAATGGCTCTTATATAAATGACGGCTGCTTTAAGGAAACAAAAAAGTTGTAGTGGAAGGTACGCCATGTCATCATTACTGACGATACTCTTGAACGTAGACACTCCCAAAGCAAGAACCCATCTTCAGGAAAACCATAACTAATGCTTCCCATCTAAGTTAGTGCAATACAAGTACGTACTTAAACACACCCATGCATACATGCTTGCCTCTTGCGTTTTGACCTCTTAGTAGAGTTTGTTAAGATCTTGAGTCCTGCATGTCGGCCACCTTTGCCCTTGTCCATGGAGGGTTGATGTGTTCAATTTTTCCCCACTCTGTTTACCCTTTACATTTAGCTTCTGGGGTCAACAGCACCAGGCACCTACACCACCATTTGCAAATAATGTTAGGAAAGACATCATATACTTTAGCCTTATAACTCCCGCACTTGGCCCACTCCAAAACTCTCCAAATAATAATTCTTACATCACAAATACATGAGGCATGGGTTGTGTTGGGATTGTAGGCCACAGTTTATTTAGCATGTATGATTAGCATGTTCCCCTTTGACATGAGGCTGTAAATCATTCTACAGGGGCCGTCATAAGTCCTGCTCCATCATAAATCAGTCACTGGTTAGTTGTAAATCATATCATAAATCATTTCTCTCACAATCATTGTTAAGCCAAATTTCATACATGTCAACTTGGGAGGAAAAGTTCTCTGTGCTGTGTTTTCCTGTATCCACTCGGGGGGAGGGGGTAACTTCTCTATTGCTGTTAGGTTCAACTCGCTACCTTGTCTGTCCAATTTTGTCCTGCCGTCCAGCGGGTCTGGGCTTCTAGTGCCGTGCTCTGTGTACTCCCCCTGTCAGCCGACTTACCCTGCTGTAAGGCATCTCCAAGTAAGTATCCTCCATCCGCCACCCCACCCTGCAAGGGTGTGACCTTTTACCAACACTTGCTCCTTGCCTTACTGCCTTTACAGGCTGCCTCCTTACTCTGCCCGTGACATTTCTCTTCTTCTGGGTGGGTAGGTGGGTGTTGCTTCTCGTTGCACGCTGCCCCTCCTCTTACATCAATGATCGTACCTTAGGGCAGCACCTCTTATATTCCCCACCATTCTACCTCTCATCACCCCCTCATAGGGCCATATAAAATATACCCCCGGCTCCTGATTGAGTCGTGTGGGTTCACGCCCTTTGCATCCATTTTGGCGCCTTCTTGGCGACCCCCTATTTCCTGTGTGGGAAGGGGTCCTCCCTACCTTGTGACAGCGATTCGCCCCCAAAAACATTTTTGTCAGGCCCTAGGCGTCCATTAAGGCACCAGCCGTTAATGTCCTCTTAGAAAGTGGCTTTTGCCAGAGTCTTTGATGCATTTCCTAACATGGGCCTAAAACATCCTTGAAGACATCTAAATCCCTCCAGACATAATTATTCCTGCTGTATACCAAAGAGAATGCCCAACTGATCCCATTCTGACTTGCAATCTCTACCATTTTATTATATCCCACCATGATTTCTTTAATGGGGTATCTTGGGGATTACTTTGGAATGTGCAACTTTGCTGCAACCCCACTTTTTCAATATTCCTAAATCTGCATATTGCTAAGTTCAACTTCTGAAAAACTATTCCCAAATAAGAAATTAGGTAGGTTTCCTTGGCAATGGTCCATTACATATTAATGGAAGCAATGTTAGCCTAACTAGATTGTCCAGAGCATCAGTGGCCCTTAAAAGCCTTTCTCCAGGTGCTGAATCCTAACTGGTGCAAAGAGGTCTGAACAGTCTTTGCCAAGTCCCTGTATAAACAAGGATTGGCTTCAAGTTAGTTTACATCATTTACAATGCCTCACACCTGAATACCAAACTCATTGTTGCAGATGGATCTGGTACTACTTGGAGCAAGCCCACCTTAATCAGAAATTCTGTATTGAGAATACAGTGTTCAATGGAGCTGTAAAAAAAACCTCTGGGGACTGCTCACCATAGAAATCCTCTTCACCCCGACGTCTCTAGTCTTATGCAAGAGTCTACATCCATCTGCCTGTTTTATTAATCCCTTCCTTTAGCTCCTTAGTTGCTCATCAGATTGTTCTCTAACCATATGCTAATTGAGGTGCTGGAACCGTGCATCAGTAATCTAGTATCCATTACTGATATCGCAGGTTACAATAATTACTGAAGTGTGCCATTACATGTCCCTTCCAATTTTTTTTATTTGAGAATAGGGAACCACAGTGGAAATCTGTGTTTGCTCACCAAATCCCACATTCCTGGTTCCCATGTTTTCTTCTCTCTGGGCCCTTTTTCCAGCAGACATTTCAACAGGTGTTTCCTATTTAATGTTTGTGGGCAAAGAATACGATGTATGGATCTGATGCAGACCTCGTAATTCCAAGTTGGGCATATTCACATGTTTACAGTCAAATCTGAAATACCCTAATTCCTTTGAACATTTTATGTAGAATACACTCCAAGTTTTTGTGGTTTTATTATTTTATAGTGATTAGGTTTTGGAGGGGAAGTCTTCATTATTTCTGAATAAGCAAGTGTAACACTAAAATCCACTTGCTTAAGATGTATAGTTGGGCAGAATTGTAGCAATTTTTGTATAGAAAAATCCTGATTCTATAGCTCTTAAAGAAGGTAAGCATTTATATGGGTAGTCCTTTTTCTATTATTGAGGTGTACACCAGGCTGAGACACTGGTTAAGCCTTCGATCAGTCAGCGAACTTTAAAATACTAAGAAGCACAAGAATACTATTACTTTCGTATTTTCTTTAACAGAATGTTATTTTTATTCGGAGTACATGGTATATGATCACTGTACATGTCGTGAGTGTTGGGTCGAAGTTTCTGCTAGGAGCCATTGCTAGTTTTAACATTCATATTGTTCAGTTTCTCATACAGAGAAGAGCTTGTTATTACCAAGATCTGTGATATATAGATTTGTTGTTCTAGCCTGTCAGCCATACATAAAGACTAAATGTGCTCTATCCTCAAAAATGTTAGTTTTCCTCATTGAAAATACAGCACTCATGTATTCTCATGAATCGTCAATCATTCTCTGTGTGTGCTAATAAATTGGTGACACTCTAACTTATTAACAGGGTTCTGTGAGCAAGATCTGGACTGTCTGAGTCTTTGTAACACCTTGTGAGTCCTCTTAAGACTTAGTCCAAGGCTAGTAAACCTGTGGTAGATAAGCATTCAAGGATAAAACCTTGTAGGTTAATTAAAAAATATGATCATTCCTTAAAGCAAAAGGTAATTTGTCAATTTAAAATCCACTCCATCACAATAGTCAAAGTATAATTCTGCAAGAGGTATAACATAAGGTTTGTCTCTGAAGAAAGCCCAAGGAAAGAACGTAGTATAAATCATATAGAAGAGACAGACTGACATAAAGTCTGCTCAGCTAGAAAGTCAAAGAATGTCTAACTATTAATAAAGCAGCAGACTAACACAGAGTCTGTCCTCCTAGGAAACGCAGAAAGAACATGGTCTTCTCCAAAATAAAACAAGCTTTAATAACGTTTTAGAGTACAGTAGCCACAGACATTCTACAGTATTGGGGTATCTTTCATAGATTCACATGCTTGACTCATTCCCTGTCGTCAAAGTGTGAGTCCCATGGTACCATATTAAAGCAGTATGTACCAGTATCATAGGCTATAATGGCAAAGCAAAGTCTGCTTAATAGTGATGGAGCAGGGTAAATGAAAAATTTTAACCTCCTAATGTTTTCGTAAAACAATTAATAAACATGTTCGTTTAAAGTAAATAACCAACAATGTATGTTACATGTTAAGGGTTAAAGGTAACACGCTATTCCGTGTGCAAATTAATTGACTTATAATTGTTTACGTGTCTAACATAACATAATATTTGCGTACTAATTAAATAATAAATGCATGTTCTGTGCTTTTAAATAAAACGTGTGGTTGCAAAATAAAGCGATGGTAAGTAAGGGACAGCTTTATATGTTGCTTTTGCTAGGTAATACCTAATTAGGGTACGTAGAAAGACGGGAGGGAAACGAAAGGGTTTATATTTCTTTGTCTTAACAATATTTTGTTTATCTTTAAAAATAGTGCGCTTAGGCCTGTCGAGCAGCAATATAAAATGGCCGCGAGTTGCTAGAGTACGCATGAGCGGGGGACCATGTGATAGAGGCGAGAGGCTGTGGAAAAGGGATGATCACGTGCTGATACTGAGAGGCTAAGATGGAAGTATGGTCAAGGCTGTTGTGACCCTTCTGAGCAGATGTGTGCCAAGATGATCAGCAAGAAGCGTGAGAAGCCCGACTGAATCAATAGACGGAACTGTTTTACACAAAATGTAACAGAAAAAGATACAATTTGGACTGATCGAAACGGATGAGCAATTGCATGAACTGTGGGAAACGATGCTTGCATGGAACATTCCACACGGAACTGGTTAAGACCAGGAAGTTTGATTAAAATGTATATGGGCCTGAAGTTTTGACCAATGAGAAAGAATCGCGCCATGAAGAAGAAACATTTTATGCTGTAAGCTAGAATTAGGGTATAAGAAGACCTACTCTTGGTGGGAGGGGTTAGAATGCTGTTAGAATGCTGCGGGAGATGCTGCAGAAGTTAGATGCTGCGTGAGTTAGATGCTGTAGATGGGAGAAGTTGCGGTTGCTGATGCTGACGAGCTGATGCTGCTGCTGTTATTTTCCTTTTCCAGTTGAGTATAAAGATGCTGCTTTAGGAGAACTTTTTCTTGATAGTTTTATTAGAATTATTAGGCTTTCCCCAGATAGATAGATAAATTGATCTATAGAGTTCTTATTATGATAACCTCATTTTTCCGTCTAATAAATATGCATTGCAATTTCAAACTATTCTTATATTGATGATAAATGTAATGATCTGAATAATAAGTTTAACCTCATTTCCTGCATTCAAAACTTTATAAAAACTTTATTATTCTTTAAACAAATGACTCAGTGATTCTTTAGCTCAATTATTAAAAATGAAACGTTAAAGAGTTTATTGTGATTGAGCTGGTCTTAATCACCATCAACTGATTCCTACTAGTTGGTCCATCGACCAATGAGCGGAATACCTTAAAAGCAAATGAGAAATATTATGACCTGATAAAAGAGGTATCCCGACTCCTTCCAGCGAATCGTTTTTCTCCTAGGTTAATGATGGAGGAAAATCCAGGGAACAAATGAGTAAGTGAATGTATATGCGGTGTTATGGGCCCCACCGTCATATGGATATAGTGTGTGTGTTAGAGAAATAGTTGCACCTGGATGACCAAAGCCAAATAGGAGAATTATTTTTATTGTTAGCGCTGGATCAGATTTCTTGGTAGCAGAGTTATGGTTACTATAGATTAGTTTGGTGATTATTGATTATTGATAAGTTCATGTCTAACACTTTTTGTTGAGTCGTGTTATGTTATATGTAAGTTTTCACGCTTCCGGGAAGTAGGAAGTGGAACACGTGTGGCAAGAGAAGTCACATGGAATTGTACACTGTCTGAATTCATTTTTGGTAATAACACAGGTTGTGTTATAATAGGGACATTTTGCGTATAAAAGGTGTGTAAGTGAAATAGTGATCGGTTTTCTTGTGAAACTCTGGCCTTAATTCTCAGGAGCAGTATAGTCTCCACATGTGCTTTATCCCCAGAGAAACGGGTTTACTGATTGCTTGAAAGAAGGGTAAGGTAGAGGGAAGTGCTACTTTATCGGCGAAACTGAAAATTCTGTGGTAGGGTAGAGGTAAGCGCTGCCTACTGGAAAATACAGAATTCTTGTGTAAATGGTTAAAGCTATCGTTTCGGTTTAGCGAATCAGACAATGGAAATGTGGTTAAAATGTTGTAACTAACAAAAATTGTTGAAAAAGAAATTGCCGATAAATTTTGTAAAGGACGGGTCAAGAGCAGAAGTGACGTAGACCAGAGTCGCGCTGGGATTGGACAGTGCGATAGTCACATGAGAACAGGAGCAGGACTGACGTAGACAAAAGCCGCGCTGGGATTGGACAGTGCGACGTGGACAGAAATCGCTCTGATTGGAGCTTTGGTGTGAGTCGCACAAGGATTGGTTGAATAGCCTAGTGACGTGGAAGTTTGTGATTGGAGTGTTGGTGAGAGTCGCGCTAGTATTGGTTGAAATAACGCATAGGGAACAGTGTTGAATTGCGGATCGTTTAAGGAGAAAAAGGTTGGGAATCATGTCGTACTATGAGGTATGGAAAAGAGAAAACGTCATGGATGTCGAAAGTTAAGAACTTCTTTAAGAAGGACAAAAAGGTAGTGACTAGAGAAGGACAAATAATTTCTCCGCCGAAATCACCAGCTTCACATATGATGCTGAAATATGGATATCATACATGCATATGGTTAGAAAATTGGACAAAATACACCAAGAATGATGGAGCATTGGCTTTCCCTGAGAATGGTTCATTTAATGTAGCTGTACTACGGAACTTGAGAGAAAAGATGGTAATGTTAGAACCTAGACCGACACAGTTTGAAGCTTTAACGGAATGGGAAGATGAGATGTATGAGCGAGAGAGATTCAGAGGATTAAAGAATCATGAGTTTTTGCCTGGAAGGTTATGGGGAGTAAATCATGAGGACAGAGTAAAGCGTTGGAGATATGCTAACATGACAGGAGGTTTATTTCCAGCTTTTGCAGTTGAGGAAGAAGCAAAAAGAAAGTGTACAGAGAAAAAGAAACATGTAGTGGTAGAAAAGTATGTGTATGGTGGTAGTGAAACAGATGACGAATTGCTGGAAGATATTTTAAACAGAAACCCACCTCCATACCAACAGACTTCTGCGGTGGTGACACCTAATGTACCGCCAATGGAAACTGGGAGGAATAAAAAACCCGAACGAAGAAATGAAACAAATAGGTCACAAGAAACATTTAAAACTTCACAAAATGAAGAGATAGAAAGTGACAATGCAACTGAATTAGCAAAAACGACAAAAGAATTGACTGAGAAAATAAGAGAATTGACAAAGAATATGGAAGCTGTAACTGTACCAGTAACAATAGGTCCAGTAATGCCAATTTTTGAGAATCAGAAAATTAATGAACATTCCTTAGTGATTCCCATGAATTCACATTTGCAAAGAAAAAGAGAAGGGATGGAACTGAATAATGAAGGTGCACATAATTTGGCTAGTACGTGTAGACCAAGCCCACCTACAAATTTGACGATAAATGAGAATGAGATTAGGAGAATGCCTATGGTGACAGAGTCCGCATCAGGAACACCAGAAAAAAGCAGCGATTGGATAGAATTAAATAGTACGCCTGTAGGTCCGACTCCAGATGAGTTAAAAGAATGGATGAAAGCGCTAAAAGCAAAAGAACCGGAAGAAAAACCATTAGATGTAATTAGGTTGAAAATAGACATGGAAGAATTGATTTTGGGAACAATTGGAACAGAAAAACTAAAAAATTATCAGGATGATGAGATTATGTTTTTGTGCAAGAGTCTTACTTGGAGAGCTAGAAATTTACATGACAAATTGGAAGAGACCGCAAGTGAACTAGGAGTGGAATTTGTGAAAGTGAGAACGTTGCAGAAACCGTACAGAGTAGATTTTTGTGAGAAAGACATAGAGAATTTGAACACATCAGGAAGACTGACCCAAATAAAAGAGCTGATTGTTTTATTGAGAAAATGGGGTGATGTGGATGGATGGAGAAATAGATGGTCAAAGAGGAATGAGAAAACAACAGATAAAGCATCTTTGGCTTTTGCAGTGACAGGGAGCCAGTTGCTAGGGAATACCCGATGAGAGAAACTCCAGGTGGTAGTTATGTGCATGTTCCATGGACCAGACAGGATATACTGTCATTTACAAATGACTTCCCAAAATTGAGAGAGAAACCAGTAGAATGGTACAGACAAGTGGAAAGATTTGTTAAGGTGTCAAAAGTGCTGTGGATAGATCTAGATGGATTGTTTGATATAGTAGTGCCAGCTGATTTGTGGACAGAATGTAAGATTACTATTGATTGGTCAACTGTAGAATATCCAAGGGATGCTAAAACAGGAGCGCCAGGTCCAGAAGTGATGAGGAAGTACGACCAAGTAGTTACCTTTTTGAAGAATAAAATTCCACCAAAAGAAACAGATTGGGTAAAAATAGACAGAACAACGCAGGAAAGCAAAGAGTCAGTGCACGCCTACTATGAGAGATTGTTGTTGGTCTTCAAACAGTATAGTGGTTATGAGACACTGAATGAGAAGGATATGAGTCATTTTGTATATAGGTTTGTGTATGGATTAAAACCAGAGATAAGTGAAATGATTAAGCAGCACTTGATTGGTTGGCAGAATAGCACAGTGGATGAAGTTTTGAGATATGCGAAGTATTGCAGTGATGAAATTGAGAGTAAACAGCGTAAATTGAAAGAAAAGGCCATGTGGGCACAGGTGAAAGTTGCAGAGAAGCAAGAAGCTCAATTGAGTAATACTGGTAGTGAAACAGGACAGTTTAAATCCCGACCTAATATAGGTAAAGGAAAAGGACAAATGAGCATAGATGAGGCAAAGAAAAAGTGGCCATGCCACAACTGCGGAAAGCTAGGACATTGGAGAAACGAGTGTAAATTTCCTCCAAAACCTAATGTGGAAAATCAATCATTAAATTCACAGGTGCAGAGTGAGGTAGTTACTCAACAAGGTCAGGTGCCACAACCACCACTTCCCAAGAGTGTTAACCAACAGAAATACAGTGCAGAAACAGGATTCTACGGAGGAGAACAGGTAACACAGTTGCCGCGTGCAGCTGCAATTTCTCAATATTGGTTACGACAGGATGAGGATGACACGGATGAAAGTTCCTGACGGTGCCTAGGAGAGGGGGAAGAGTGCGTGCTTGGCGCAACTCTAGAGGTAGATCAGTCTGGTCCATTTGTGGATGGAGAAGTGAATGGTGCAAATGTAACATTCCTTGTTGACACTGGAGCTACCCGTTCTACTGTTAGGTCAGTGGAAATTCCAAACCTTCCTCTCTCAGGTGAACATATCCAAGTAGTTGGAGTTTCGAATCAGCAAATTAAAACGCCTCTTACTAAATTAGTGAAGGTAAGAATTGGCCCATTTAGCGAAATGCACCGATTTGTGGTATGTGATTGTAGTCCTGTGAACCTTTTAGGACGCGATTTATTGTGCAAGATGAACTGCACTATCTATTGTACCCCAGACGGAATTGCATTTCAGACTCCGGATGAGGATGTGCTGTATAAAATGACAATGGTGAATTTAGAACCAGAAGTAAATGGTTTGTTTCCTGTATTTGATGCAGAGAAAATCCCAATTGAATTGAAAAGGACAGTGAAAGAAGAAGGGTGGGACTTTTCAGGAGAAGATGTAGGATTAATGAAAGGAGTAGATCCCGTTAAAATAAAAGTGAAAGAAGGAACGAGTTACCCAAATACGCCCAGTATAAATTGACTCCAGAAATAATTGAAGGAATAACGCCAGTAATAAATAAAATGATTGAACAAGGGATTCTAAAAGAAATCATGAGCAGTCCATGTAATTCGCCAATAATGGGACTGGAAAAGCCAAATGGAACATATAGAATTGTACAGGATTTGAGGAAGGTAAACAAAATTGTTGTGCCTTGTTGCCCAATAGTACCGAACCCTGCTGTGATTCTATATCAGATTCCACGTGAAGCAGAATGGTACACAGTAATTGATTTATGTCATGCATTTTTCTCTATTCCATTGCATCCAGATAGCCAGCCATTATTTGCGTTTAGGTTTGGAGAGCGTATTTTGGCATGGTGCCGAATTCCTCAAGGGTACACAGAAAGTCCCTCAATCTTTAATCAGATCCTAAAGAAATCATTGGAAGATCTAAGAATGCCAGAAAAGTCAGTAATGGTTCAGTATATTGATGACCTACTGGTGGCATCAAAAACGAAAGAAGCATGTGTCAATGATACAATTGCTTTGCTGAATCATTTAGCAAAAAGAGGACATAAAGTGTCCCCTTCAAAATTGCAGTTTTGTCAACAAGAAGTCCAGTATTTAGGGCATAAAATTGAGAAAGGAGTGCGAAAGGTAACGACTGAAAGAATAAAAATGATTCAAGGAATGAGAGCTCCAATGACACAAAGAGAGGTAAGAATGTTTTTGGGAATGGTTGGATATTGTCGACAATGGATAAGCGGTTTTTCACTGATTGCTAAACCATTGCAGAAACTGACAAAGAAGGATGTTAAAGATCCTTTTGAAATGAATGATGAAGAAATGAAAGCATTCAGAGAGCTGAAAAAGAAATTATGTGAGGCTCCAGCATTGGGAATGCCTGACTATGAGAAAGATTTTGAGCTGTATTGCAGTGAAAGAGATGGATGTGCATTTTCAGTTTTGGTACAGAGACATGGAACTATGAAAAGACCAATTGCATATTTTTCAGCTGTTTTAGACCTTGTAGCGAAAGCGTTGCCTGGATGTTTGAAAGCAGTTGCTGCTACTTGTGTGAGTCTGGAACAGAGTGAAGGCATAGTGATGGGGTATCCATTGAGAGTGTATGTTCCCCATTCTGTGGAAATTCTTATGACAAGAACGAAAACCCAATACATGACACATAGTCGGCTGACTAGGTTTGAAAAGGTAATTTTGAGTGCAGATAATGTGACCATTGACAGATGTATGAATGTGAATCCTTCAACATCATTGCCAGATGAAGAGAGTGTGATTGAAATGGATGAAGTAGATCACGATTGTTTGAATGTGCTCGAATACTGTACAAAACCAAGGTCTGACATACGAGATGAGCCTTTGAAAGAATCAGATTATATTCTGTTTGTGGACGGCTCATGTTTGAGAACAAGTGATGGAGTTCTAAGTGCAGCATATGCAGTTTGCACAGTAGCAACTGTAATGGAAGCATCATGTCTGAAAGGTGTACGGTCTGCCCAAGTCGCAGAATTAGTAGCTCTGATTCAAGCATGTAAGTTGGGAAGAAATGTACGGGTAACGATTGTGACAGATAGCCAGTACGGCTTTGGGGTTGTGCATGATTTTGGTCAGATTTGGTCACAAAGGGGTTTCTTGACGTCTGCAGGAACGCCCATTAGAAATGGAGATTTTGTAAAAAAGCTGCTTGAGGCGATACAGCTGCCTAAACAGATCGCTGTAGTGAAGTGCAATGCACATAAAAATGGGGAAGACTACATAACTGTTGGTAATAAATATGCTGACGAAATGGCACAGTATTGTGCAAAGAATGTGGTTTCTCTGAATAAATGTCGGGAAAGAGAGCATATTTCTTGTCCTTTGCTTTTTACTAACTCTATTGAAACATGGGATGAGGTGAGACAGTTACAAGAAGCTGCAGAGGCTATGAGGAAAAAGATACCTGGATAAAAGCAGGATGTAGAAAACATGAAGAGACTGATGTTTGGGTTTACAGGGATGAGAGACCAGTTATGCCTGATAGCATGATTTCTGACATGGCACGGATGTACCATGGACAAGCCCATATTGGGAGAGATTCAATGATCAGACTTTTTAGACAAACATGGTACAATCCAAAATTCAGAGCCATAGCTGAGAGTCTTTGTCAGAGATGTCTTATTTGTCAACAGTTAAATCCAGGAAGGAAGACAGTAGTTAGTCTAGGAACAATAGGACGAGAAGGGGGTCCTTTCACTAGAATGCAAATGGATTTTATTGAAATGCCACCTTGCAACAGACTAAGGTATGTCCTAGTGGTCGTCTGTTTGTTTTCACGATGGGTGGAGGCATACCCAACAAGAAGGAATGATAGTATTACGGTAGCAAAACTTATGCTGCGAGAATTCATTCCGAGGTATGGTTTTCCAGTCACGATTGAAACAGATAGAGGAACACACTTCCAAAATGAATTAGTTAAACTGATTTGTGAAGCACTTAGTATTAAACAGAAACTGCATTGTGCATACAGACCAGAGGCTTCTGGAATAGTAGAGCAAGTGAATGGAACAATCAAGAACAGGTTAGGAAAAATGTGTCAAGCTACAGGACTCAAATGGCCAGATGCTTTGCCATTAGTTCTGATGACAATCAGAAGTATTCCGGAAAGGAAAACTGGACTCAGTCCCCATGAAATAATCATGGGACGAGCAATGAGACAAGCACAAGTACCTGTCAACAAGCTACTGACTATAACTGATGATCTAGTGCTGGATTATTGCAAAGGATTGGCTGATGTGGTGCGTTCTGTGTTTCATCAGGTTGGACCGGATGCGACCACTCTTGAAAGAAAACCAGCTCACGACTTGAATCCAGGAGATTGGGTTCGCATAAAAGTCCACCGGAGAAGAAACTGTTTGGTTCCTCGCTGGGACGAACCACGACAAGTGATCCTGGTGACGACCACTGCAGTCAAGTGTGCAGGAGTGAAACACTGGGTACATGCCAGTCACACCATCAGAGTTCCAGAACCTAAAGATCGACATGTGAGTCGACATCTGGAAGTATTGGATAACAGTTCAGCATCGGAAAGAGAAGAAGAAACAAACAGGGTGCCAGAACCTGAAGATCGACCTGTAAGTCGACATCTGGAAAACCCAACTACAAGTGCAACGACAGAAGAAGAAGAAGAAATAGCTGAAGTTCCAGAATTTGAAGATCGACCTGTAAGTCGACATCTGGAAATATCTGACACCAGTTCAGAATCTGATACAGAACATTCGGATTGTGAAGAAATTCTAAAAAGAAATTGGAATTTTGAAAGCATAAGAGAAGAAACTGAGCCAGAAGATAGTGACAGTGAGCAACCAAGTACAAATTGTGGTAAAAATCCTTCGAATATAATATTAATAGATGAAGAAGGGAGAGTTTCAAACAAAAAGCTAGAAAAATCGGGAAAATCCCCGAGGAGCAGTAGGGACAGATAGTCAAACACAAGAACAGGGAAATTTAGAAGCAGATAGAGAGACTGACACAAATTCGGAAGAACCTCGAGGAGGGACAGAAATAGGTGAACGAAGGAAGATAAGAAAAGAACCACAAGTAGAAGAAAATGAAATTATAAGTTTCAAAATAAGAGGAAATAACTAAAGAATTGAAACGGAGTCTGAAGAAAGTGGAGAAGAAAGAAATCAAAAACTAGAGACAAGAAAAAGAAATTGGAAAACAGAAAGAGAGGAAAAAGGGAGTGAAGCAAAAAGGCCAAGAAAAGGAGACAATTGGCCCAACGAAGTAAGAAAGTTAAGATACAGAATCATAAGGTTGGATGGGAAAAGTGCTGAACAAGTGAATGAAATAACAAGTCAAAGAGAGCAAGAAAAACAAGGTGGAAAACACTTGCAGAAAACGAAAAGAATAAAGAAGGTAAATCAGAAGTATAGATCGCCTGAATGGTTGTATCGTGCTTTGACTAGTCACAAAGAAGAAAAGAACACTCACGAAAACACAGAACAAAGAAACCTGATGGGAGAAAGTGAAGTGCAACAAACCTGAAGAAGTTTAGATAGTTTCTACCGGATTTGACAAAACACTGGATCTGACGAATTTACCGGATGTGACAAGAGAATTCTGAGAAAGAATTAAAAGAAAGTACCAAGCAAAGTCAAAACATTTGAGTGCAGAGTGGCAAATAAGTCATTTCTGAGGTGTAGTGACACAATTTTCTGGAAAACAAATAAATAAGGTTATAAAACAAAATGGAGAATACTTGAGATAGAAAATGTAAATGTGAGTTTTTAAGTAGATGGTGCAAGATGTGCTGTTTTTGTACAGGATTATTAATAACAGTATCGGTGGTTCTAGCAATCACTATTCCAATAAGTTTAGCTGTAGTAAAAATGTCTAATAACACTGAGAAAGAAAAAGGAGCTAACACTCAAGAGCCAGTTATTCTAAAGAGTAGTGCAGAATTACACAAGGACAAATCAATAACAGATTTTTCAAAAAATGTTTTTACTAAATTATTATATGAGTATGTAGAAACAATGGATGTAAGAGATTGCTATGTTTGTATGCAGTTGCCTGCATCTGTAGCAGAGGGTGTGACTTATCATCACCTCCCTTTGACGTATGGAATAACATGTAGCGTTTTAGCAAGTTTATTTTATAAAACAGGTAGATTAGAATATTATTACACTGACATAAATAAGATTTTTGCGAAAGTTTCTGTAGTTCCCGAGCTTAACAAAATAAAAGAGGGAAAACGTTTGGTGAATATTTTTTAGAAGATAAGATTTTAACATTAGATAGTATAATTAGATACAACCTTACCTGTGAGTTAAAGAAGGAAGAAAAGGTATTTTTAGAGATGGTTGAAGAGAGAAGAGTGAAATTTCAAAGAAAAGTGATAGAAGAGACAAAAACACCTCTTTGGGCGTTTGAGGAAGACAATCATGACAAGAAAAAGACAAATGCAGCTATGACTCTGGATTGGCCCCAACAGGGAAGGTTGTGCATTAGAAGAAATAAGACAAGATATGACAATTATTTTGTGGGTTCCAGTAATTGCCATGACAATTACCAAATTTTAGGTGGATGGGGATTCAAAGGGGAAAAGATCTAATATTTCCAGGGATTTATTATGTTTGCGGAAATAGGGCTTATTATAGGTTGCCGGACCATTGGTATGGGTCATGTTACTTAGGCCTGGTCTTTCCAAAGATTTTTCATATGGATAGAAAAGAAAAAGGAACACACAAAATGATAAATACCTTTATACGTAGGAAAAGGGAAAGTTTTTCAGAAATAGTAGGTGACATTTTTGGAGCATTGATACCAGCAGTGGGAATATCTTTGAATGCATTCAGAATTCGGAAATTATCCACAGTGGTAGATCGTTTATCTACAGATACTGCTGGAGGGTTCTTGATGGTAAATACCGAGATGGTTACCATGAGAGCTATGGTGATGCAAAATCGACTTGCCTTTGACATTCATTTGGCAAAAGAGGGCGGAGTCTGTGGAATGCTGAAAGTCCAACATTGTTGCACTTACATTCCAGATAAAAGTGAAAATATACAGAAGTATATAACAAATATTACAAATTTGCATAAAGAACTTGTTCCACTGGAGGTTGAAAGTGCCTGGGGAAAACTTGGTAAAGGGTTTTCTTCTGTAATAAATTGGTTAACAAGAATGAGTGGATTAATAATAGGGAAAGTTATAATAATAGCCACCGTGATAATAATAATAATATTAGTACTGAAGCTTGCAATAACATGTATAAAGAGAAGAAGAAGGCAGAATAAGATAGAAAAAGAAAACATGATAAACAAGGAAAGAGAGAGAGAAATGGGTGAAATAGAGTTAGAAGAAATAAAAGAGAACATGTACAAGAAAACGAAGAAACAAGTTGAAAGGGATACAGTTGTGTCAACTAACAAAAGCAAATGGATAAAAGATATATGTTGTCTGAGAAAATTGTATAACTTGGGTTTTTGTGGTGATATTAAAAATCACCAAAGGGGGGAGTTGATGGAGCAGGGTAAATAAAAAATTTTAACCTCCTAATGTTTTCGTAAAACAATTAATAAACATGTTCGTTTAAAGTAAATAACCAACAATGTATGTTACATGTTAAGGGTTAAAGGTAACACGCTATTCCGTGCGCAAATTAATTGACTTATAATTGTTTACGTGTCTAACATAACATAATATTTGCGTACTAATTAAATAATAAATGCATGTTCTGTGCTTTTAAATAAAACGTGTGGTTGCAAAATAAAGCGATGGTAAGTAAGGGACAGCTTTATATGTTGCTTTTGCAATACCTAATTAGGATACGTAGAAAGATGGGAGGGAAACGAAAGGGTTTATATTTCTTTGTTTTAACAATATTTTGTTTATCTTTAAAAATAGTGCGCTTAGACCTGTCGAGCAGCAATATAAAATGGCCGTGAGTTGCTAGAGTACGCATGAGCGGGGGACCATGTGATAGAGGCGAGAGGCTGTGGAAAAGGGATGATCACGTGCTGATACTGAGAGGCTAAGATGGAAGTATGGTCAAGGCTGTTGTGACCCTTCTGAGCAGATGTGTGCCAAGATGATCAGCAAGAAGCGTGAGAAGCCCGACTGAATCAATAGACGGAACTGTTTTACACAAAATGTAACAGAAAAAGATACAATTTGGACTGATCGAAACGGATGAGCAATTGCATGAACTGTGGGAAACGATGCTTGCATGGAACATTCCACACAGAACTGGTTAAGACCAGGAAGTTTGATTAAAATGTATATGGGCCTGAAGTTTTGACCAATGAGAGAGAATCGCGCCATGAAGAAGAAACATTTTATGCTGTAAGCTAGAATTAGGGTATAAGAAGACCTACTCTTGGTGGGAGGGGTTAGAATGCTGTTAGAATGCTGCGGAGATGCTGCAGAAGTTAGATGCTGCATGAGTTAGATGCTGTAGATGGGAGAAGTTGCGGTTGCTGATGCTGACGAGCTGATGCTGCTGTTATTTTCCTTTTCCAGTTGAGTATAAAGATGCTGCTTTAGGAGAACTTTTTCTTGATAGAGTTTTATTAGAATTATTAGGCTTTCCGCAGATAGATAGATAAATTGATCTATAGAGTTCTTATTATGATAACCTCATTTTTCCGTCTAATAAATATGCATTGCAATTTCAAACTATTCTTATATTGATGATAAATGTAATGATCTGAATAATAAGTTTAAACTCATTTCCTGCATTCAAAACTTTATAAAAACTTTATTATTCTTTAAACAAATGACTCAGTGATTCTTTAGCTCAATTATTAAAATGAAACGTTAAAGAGTTTATTGTGATTGAGCTGGTCTTAATCACCATCAACTGATTCCTACTAGTTGGTCCATCGACCAATGAGCGGAATACCTTAAAAGCAAATGAGAAATATTATGACCTGATAAAAGAGGTATCCCGACTCCTTCCAGCGAATCGTTTTTCTCCTAGGTTAATGACGGAGGAAAATCCAGGGAACAAATGAGTAAGTGAATGTATATGCGGTGTTATGGGCCCCACCGTCATATGGATATAGTGTGTGTGTTAGAGAAATAGTTGCACCTGGATGACCAAAGCCAAATAGGAGAATTATTTTTATTGTTAGCGCTGGATCAATAGCCTATCTAAGTCCTTTTTAAAAAAGGACCAAACTTGAACTGTGGCCAATCAGACGACCGCACCCTTAGAACACTCCCAATAAAGGCATCTTCCCTCAGATTTTCACCGCATGTCATGTGAGAGGAAGTCTCCCTGAGCTCTGCTCAGTTCTTCAGATTTGGTGATTTCCAAATTGATTCTTTGCGGTTCCAGTATGTCAGAACTTGCCAAGAAAGGACTCTTTAGACCTTGTGCCACCTGTGGTAACAAAAGGCTTCTCTCTGAAGATCCCCATAGAGAATGTATTTATTACCTTCATCTACCTCGCAAGGTGAGAGACTGCAAAATATGCAGAACCTTTTCTACTAAAACCTTCAAAGATCATGAGGTAAGACTTTTACTGTGGTTGCAAAAATTCAAATCAAAAACTGCCATTGTTTCTGAGGAGGAAAGTATTGAATGTTCTACTTCCTCAATATATCTAAGAAGAGGGAGAGGTATCACCATGCGTCACCTCAAAGGATCAATAAAGCCTTAAAAACCCACCAAGGGTCTTCACAAGGCTCCCCTCTTTAGGAAAAAAGAAAAAGGGCTTCTACAGACTCCAAATCCAAGCCTTCTACTCCATCTACTGCCATGCTATTAAAACCTAGATCCTCTGAACCAGTTTCCAAAAAGAGCAATCTAACTGGCAACATTTTGCGCCCGTCGAAACTATTGTTGACGACACCTAAAATTAAGATCTTGACGGCTGGCATTCCATTGAATAATCTCACCATCCACTTTCATCGTCCCGTCAATGACAATTGTATCCGCGTAGTCAAAGACCACCTTGTCGATGACGACCAACCCCTCGACAATGTCCACCTCGACGACGACCGTGACATTGATGGGAACTATTCCTATCCCGTCGACGACCACATCCACCTCAGTACCACCGTCCACGAAGGCCTCGTCAACGACGCTGTCCACTACGCAACTCTCAGAAAAGTCTTCTTCATCGAAACTGAAGCAGAAGAAGCCACCCATGTTAGTTTTGACTGCACCGTTGACGCTACCGCTAATGACTGAGTTGACAAGACTTTTATCATCCCCAGAAAGTATTCATCCTATATGCACATCTCCTAGTAAGGTGTCCCACCCCTAACACATGGCAACTTGTTGGATCTTGATGAATCTGAGGATGAGACTCAAGGACCTTTTGGTGCAGCTCACAGTCCTTCTGAGTTGCACCTAAAGTATCAAGACGAAGAAGATGACTATTATGAACCCGTTTATCAAGGTCATCAATACATGGAGCAGTACCATCCCTATGTTCCACCACCACCACCACAAGGACTGGTCCAGGTTCCTGCTGCTTTAGAACAAGATTTACAAAGCATGCTTCAGAATTACTGCAAGCCAGCTGAAGCGCAACAACTATCTGCAGTAATGTTTACACCTGCACCTAGGTCACCGGACCATTTACCGCCTCCACCAATTCCAAGGATGACACCGCAATCTCGCACCGCCATGACTCCTCGAGTGGATCCATCTACTACAGATGATGATGATGTTGATGATGGAGACAACAAGATACCCTACGTATGACACACTGCAAATATCCATCCACTACTAGACCTCCGCACCCTCCAAAACAGTTAGGGTTGCAATCTAAAGCCTCTTTCAGCTCGAAGACCCTGCGGGTGGTTCGGGACGGAGAAGGTCACTTCTTGAAACTCACTGTACAGCGTGGCTCATGCCCCCTCACACTTCTGAACGCACATGCTCTGAATCAGGCACAATTCTCCTTCCTATGGCCTTTGCTCAGGGAACACCTGTCCCATGACGGGGGAGATATAATCTTGGGAGGAGACTTCAACTTGGTCTGGGACCCCTCCCTGGATCACAGCGTGGCCTCTTTCCAGGGAACCGGCGCAATGTCGGTGGCTCTTAAGTGTGACTTAGCAGACCTGGGTTTGGTAGATGCGTGGAGACACGATCACCCTGACACAAGGGACTTTTCATTCTTCTCCCATGTCCACCAGTCATATTCACGTTTAAACTACTTCCTCGCCCACTCTCTCCTACGTGGCCTGGACTCCTCCCTCATTGCTGACATCTGGATCTCTGACCACGCGCACGCAGAATTGATTTGGAATAGGATGGGACACGCACCCTGCCCCCCGAACGCTGGTGCCTACCCCTGCAACTTTTACGGGACCCAGTGGATGTTGAGGCAATACGCATTGCTATAACTACCTACTTTGAGACTAGTGCTCACCTGGACATCTCATCACACACACTCTGGGATGGGTTCAGAGCTAATGTCAGGGGTGAGATTACTTCTATCTCCATCGCCAGGGTGAGAGAAGCTAGGTTGGTTGAGGCGGAACTCGCTGTAGAGATCAAAGACCTGAAACGCCAGGATCATGTCGCCTCATTCCAGTGCAATAAAACACCAGCTGGCTCTCTTGTGGGGTCAACTGTGGATGCACCGCATGAACAAGGCAGAGCATACTCTCCTTCTGCTCAAACAAAAGTACTATGAGAGGGGTAATAAGGTAGGGACCCCTTCGGCACAATGGCTTCGACCACAATGGGCCCGCGCCCATATACTGAGGATCCTGACAATATCAGGAATCTGGACCACCACTGACGCAGCTAAAAAACAAGCCTTTTACGATTTCTGTCAGGCCCCATACACGAGTAAGGAGGGCCCTCCCACTGCCATCGCTGACCCTCTTGACACCTCCCACATGGGACTGCTTGAAGCACCCATCTCGTTGTAAGAGCTCCAGCAAGCCCTGAGAAGCCTTCCTCTTGGCAAGACCCCAGGGCAAGATGGCCTGCCTGTAGCATTTTACCAAAAGTTCCTCCCAGAACACCGGCCCTGTTTAACACCTTCACAGCAGCCTCTGGGCTCACTCCTACTATGTCTGAGGCAGAGATTTCTTTGATCCCGAAACCGGGCAAAGACCCACCGCTGTGTGCCTCCTACTGTCCTATAGCGCTTTTGAACACGGACACCAAATTATATATTAAAATCTTAGCTAATAGGCTTGAGCTGTATCTTCGGGGTCTCATAGACCCGGACCCGATTGGCTTCATCCGCAATAAACAGGGAGCAGACAACATCCTTTGCCTGTCACTTTTGGTGGAGAAAATCTCATTGCCATGCCAACCCGGCTTGCCTTCTCTCGCTTGATGCGGAGAAGGAGTTTGATAGGGTCAGTTGGTCCTTCTTAAAGGCCATGCTCCAAAAGATAGGACTAGGCCCTGGGATGATTGATAAGATCATGGCCTCCTACTCCTCCCCGACTGCGAGAATCGGGGATAATGGAGGTCTAACCCAGGCTATTTATCTCCGGAGGGCACTAGACAGGGATGCCCTCTTTCGCCCTTCTGTTTGCCCTAGCGATGGAACCCCTGGCAGCCACCATTCAGCAATTGGAGGATGTCGTAGGGATACCCTTTGGGGGTCGCTCCCACAAGGTCACTCTATTTGCTGACGACCTCCTTCTGACCCTCACCCAGCCTGAGAAAACCCTCCCGGCGCTGGTTCGCATTCTCCAGGCTTTTGAGGTTTGTCTATGGCTTCAAGATCAATCTGGCCAAATCCCAAGTTCTGAACTTAACTGTACCCCCCAGCAGACCTCCCTGCGCATCAATCCCTCACACCCCTCCAATGGGCTCCCAGATCCATCCAATACCTAGGCCTTTTGCTCACTCTAACTCTAGCTACCTGGCTGATGGTCAATTGGCCAGACTGTTGGAAATATGTCCTGGAAGATCTCCGCCGATGGAACCCCCTGCAGGTCTTATGGTTGGGCCATTTAAACGCGGTCAAGATGTATCTCTTACCAAAAATACTACATCTCTTCCAATGCTTACCCACGCCGATCCCTCAAGACAAGATCTTATTCCTCCAATGGGACATCCGCTTCTTTATTTGGGGGAAAAGCGCCCCCACTTATCCAATACAGTGCTGATGCTCCCTCAGACTGAGGAGGTTTGGAATGCTCCAATCTCCTCAAATACTATTGGGCTTCCTATCTTCGCCTTATCTCCGAGTGGGTGGTACGTGAAAGTGAAAAGCATTAGTTCCATATGGACCGTGCTGTGACCTGTCACCCCCTCTGGGACCTGGCATGGCTCCCCAGATGCGCGGCCCGTAGCGCCTATATAGCCATTACCACAAAAACGGTCCTAGAAATATGGCACAAAGTTGCGATGAGACGAGGCCTTGCTACCTTTCCCGCCTCCAACACCACCCTGGTGCATAACCCTGATTTCACCCTGCTCTACAGCCCCATTCTTATAGCCATTGGAGGGAGGGCAACTGTCGCACTCTTTGGAACCTCTTTGAGGGGGACTCCTTTAAGCTATTCGAACAATGTCTTGAGGAGTTCCTGCTTCTTGAGTCCACCAGACTGCAATATTACCAGCTCTGCCACCAGGCCCTAACCCCATCAAATATGCAGGGGGCCACCCATGAACAAACGGCTTTTGAGACACTGGTCAGGTTGTACAACGGATCCCGTGAGTTCATCTCGTGAACGTATCGGGTCAATCAACACTACACCCCATCCACCCACATCCCTATCAAACACAATGGCATAATGACATTGGGGATGAGCTGCCCACAAAGCAATGGGAGCACCTATTGTGCAATATTCTGCGGATCTTGAAAAGTATACCCCAACGAGAAACGGTGTAAAAGGTCATGACGCTCTGGTACCTTACCCCTTCTTGACTTCACACTATTCTTCCTTCAAACTCTCCCATGTGCTGGCGATGAACTTTGGTGCCAAGAGACTTTGTACTCATATGGTGGTCATTCATCAGCATTACCACCTTCTGGAAGGAGATCCTTTGTCACATGGGGGGACTGTAGGTTACCCGATCCCAGATTCATATCTGACAGCGTTGCTTGGTATTCATCCCCAACATTTGCAGGCCATGACCCATGTGGAGTGGCATTTAATCTGGGAAACAGCCTTAATAACGAAATCTTAACAACGACTGAACTGAACAACGAATCCAAAACAACGACCTTTATATGAACCACGACATCATCAACCACGACTTACATGAACAACGAAACACTAAACGAATTAAATGAACAACGACCTCCTTACTGGCCAATTAGATGGCACTAATGTTATATGTAAAGGTCAAGAATTACAAACTAAAAGGGTTTGAGAGTGTTTATACGACTTTTCAAAGCTGGGTCCCGCTCCTGGCAGATGTAGATGGTTCTCAGGTAGGCCATCTAAATGAATTATGGAATTACTCGCTCAATCTTTTTGATGACTAAACAATGACCAGCCGCGTAAGCACCTCTAAACGCCCTGGGAGTCTGAGAGAACTGATAATGAGGATGACGTCAGACCAGTGGTTTGAGAGCGTTTATACTCGTAGCCATGGAGATTTCCACTTGGTTTTTTAATGTTATTAAAATCAGGCATAAATGTTATTTACCCCTCCGTTTACGATGGGAGGCACGGATTTCGTCTCTCATTACCATTACTTAAACAATGCGCAAAGGATGTTTAATATATTTCCCCAATCAGTGCCTAATTTGAGCAGGTGGCGGCCACCAGCACTTATTTTTGGGGACCAGCACTTTTTTTCCACATCAGAAATTTGTGCAAGAAAGGGAAAACTCTTAGATCGGAAACAGGAGGAAGAGAAGGGAGGCAACACTGTCCCAAAGAGATAAAGCAGGAACCTGCAAGGCTAAGAAAAAGGGGCAGGGGTGCCTGCAAGTGCACCAACGTTCAATTGCAGCAGCCGCCAGGCACCGGCAGTCTTTCTTTCAAAAATTAAGCGTTGTCCCCGTAGCAATCTGCAGTCAGTCAGACAGACAAAGTGCTGCAGCATTGTGACATTTTTGTCTGCGCTGCATGCGTAGATTTTCTTTAATCCAGAATATTACCAGTGGGATAAATAGGAGTGCCTTTCCCTTACGTGCATTTGGTAATATATACCAATGTGGCGGGCCATCTACTTGCTGTAACACGGTAATGATTGGAAACAGAATATTGTGCGCAGCTGAGGAGCTAGAGGGAGCGTTTTTGTAATGTTGGGGTCTGCCCGGTACTTTTTAAAATCATCGGTGAGTGCATTTTAAAATAGCATTTTAAAATAGCACAAACATGCGTTCGAACTGCTTACCTCGAACCTTAGGAGCCGTGTAGGAGGCTGGATTCTTCTCTTTTCTTCTGCGTGACCTTCCATGGAGCTGCGCGCCGGCTCAGTTGTGGATGTTGTGACATTTCCTCCTGTATTCATCTGACATGCTCAGAAAGCAGGTTGCTCATGGTATGTTCTGTTTTGAACGTAGTGGTAGATTCGGGATATATGTAAATTAAATATTTCTCGTGGTTCAATACATTAGTGGTTTGTCTTTGATCGTTGTTTAGCCTTCGTGGTTAAGGCACTCGTGATTTACGAGGTAGTTGTTTGATCATACAACCATTTAATCTCCCAGATATTGAGAGCAGCCAAGCAAATTATTGTGTTACATTGGAAACAACCTGCTGACTCCCCCTGCACAATCCTATGGTTTACACGCCTGTGGCAAGTACTGGCCATGCAATTGATTTCCCACAGAATAACCCACACAGAGGGGAAGTTTAATCACATTTGGCAACCTCTCCTACAATATTTCTCACATTTGAAATATACTTGCCTCACACCACCTAGACTTAAAGATCTCCAGCTTTTAACTGATCCTCTGCCCTTAATGCAATTCTGGTCTTCTCGCTCCTCCTCCCCTCGCCGTGACCCCTCCTGGAATGTGAGACTCTATTGCAGGTTTGCTCTTGTTCTAGAAACAATATGCTTCTTGTACTGTGCACAATTTTTGTTGGTTCCCCCCTTTTTTCCCCCTTCCTGTTCAATTGTTGGGAGGGGGTGTTTCAACAATGAGGTGCTAGTATTTTATTGCTATAAATATGCACACCGCCCACCTTCTTACTAGCTGGGAAGTGTACAACTGCCTTCCCTATCTGCGGTGATGCCTGTCTACCTAAAGTACTGAGTCATTGTGGCCCTGCTGCGTCCAAAGCATCATGGTGTTTGTTATTTCACCACAAACTTTCAATAAAGAGATGTTTTACAAACATGTCTCAGGCCTGCCATTGTTGTCTGTGTATTTGCAGTTTTAAACTGCCATTCTGACCTGGCAAAATAAACCTTTTGCAGGCCAAAACCTTCCTTTTTAATACATATGTCACCCCTAGGGTAGGCCCTGGACAGTCCAGAGGGCAGGGTGCAGTGTTATTAAAAAGTTGGGCATGTACCGTTAAGTTTTACATGTCCTGGTAGTTAACAGCCCTTAAATTCGTTTTTCACTACTGCAAGGCCTACCTCTACCATAGGATAACATTGGAGTTACCTTATTACATTTAATAAGCTGTAATTTCCAAAATGGGAACAGGTAATTAGTTTATGTTTGGTGTCTTTGGAATTTCAATGAAAATCCTAACTTAAGGTGAAGTACGATTTTAAATGTTGTTCTGAAAGTGCCACTTTTAGAAAGTTGGCATGTCCTTGCCTTAGCCTTTTGGTACCTGCAGGCTGTCTCTGGTTCACATGACTGGGTGCAGTTGACAGCTGGGCTTTGCGTATTCCTCCTAGACAGCCGCACACAATGGGTAGCTTAGGTGTGACTGGATGGGTCATAACTGGCAGGATGGCAGAGAGGAGCTGGGCCCAGCCCTACTTACACTTAAATAGGCTGTGTCCTGTCTCCACACAAAGGGCTGCATTCCCCCTGTAGTTAGTCTGGAGCAAGGGCCAGGAAGGCAGGGCATCTGTGCACTTCAAAGGCCTACCTCTAGAAGCTTCTCCCCCCTTCAAAGGCACAACTGGGTATATATACCGGAGCCCAGACACCACCACTTAAGTACACTTCTGGACCTGTGGATTCTCTGCCATGAAGGACTGCTCTGCTGCTAAAAGGACTGCCACTCTGGTGGAGTGCTGCTCTTAAGGACTGCTGCCCTGCTGCCTTCTTTTCTGGGTGAAAAGGTCTGAACCTGCATCTCTTAAGCCTAGAACCCAGTTTGACTCCAACGTCTAGTTGGCTAGCCTCCTGATCTGAAGCCTCACAGACACAACAGGCTTCCAACAACCTTGCACCATCACCTGGACTCTCCTATTAGTGAGTCTACCCTGCCAAGTAGTGCCACCCCAGTCCTGGACCCTTGGAAGTGGCCCTAAGGTTCTCTGCCAGCCTCTGTGGATCCAGCGGAACCAACGCATTTCCTCTGTTGCGCGGTGCAAACCTGAGCAGAACATATTCATCGCCACTGCTGTGTGGATTAGGCCCATCACAAAGACCCATATCACCTCCCCAGCCTCATTGTAACCGCCACTGTGCATCGCATTCTCGGTGCAGACCCTCGCATCTCTCGTAGACAGCAGCCTCGATGATGACGCCAGACTTGCAGCTCCTCGGAACTGATGCATCGCCCTGCCTCGGCCCAAATCCCTAATGCCAGACTTTGCATAGCAAGCCCCATCGATGGATCCTTCATGACAACGCAGGCCCTCTCATCACTGCCTCGCCGCATCGATTCAGCTGTATGACGCATCTTTGACGCGGATCCTCACAACGCTCTGCAAACCAGGATTTACTGTACTTTTTTTCAGTGGGCCGAACTGGATCCCTGTAGCCGTCTCGTGATCCATCGTGGTCGGCCTGAGCTTGTGGTATTTTCCTGGTTCCATTGCAACCTAATATCCACAGTTAGTGCTTTTGGGAGCTATTTTCACTAAAATCTTTAAAACTGTATATCTCCAGTTCTACTGACTGGAATTTTGATGTTTTGGTTGTGTTCTATTTATTAAAAATTATTCTGTTCTTCTAACTTGGTGTATGATCCTTTTTGTGTGGCATTTTCACTTTATTATTGTTTGAAGTGTCGCACCATTACTCTACACATTGCCTCTAAGTTAAGACTGACTGCTCCCTGCCAAGCTACCAGAGCATTGAGCACAGGTTAATTTGGGGTTGACTTCTACCTCACCCTAACAAGGATTGTGGTTGCTGCTTGACTAGAGCTCACACCCCAGTCAACCCACAACCTGATTTCTTACAAAAAGCGTTTAAAGTTTCTGAATCATCCGCTTCTAAATTGTCACGTGGAATTGATAATGTGGTAGATGTAGAATACAGTATGTAGCAGTCTCATCAGAAAAGGGATTACCTAATGTAAACCTCACTACCATTCCTATGTGCAGTAAATTTCACAACAGCAATCTTTTTTTTGGCAATTTTAGAGCATTTAGCAAGTCCAAAGTGTGTAGGCCATTCTTATTTGGTGTGCCAACTGATACCATGAATCCACGCTGCGACCATAATTGGCCAAAATCATGGACCACTCCCAAACCATATTGACTAGATTGTAACACTCAATTTGTTATGCCGAGTGCTCTTGTGATGGAAATTAATTCAGCTACTTGTGCTACGATTGCTTAAGCAAGTATGATGCTTCTACAGTGTGTATCAATGTGCAAATTGCATATGCTGCTTGAAGGGTTCCATGATGGTCTCTCAAATGTGAACCATCCACAAATAAAATAAAATCAGCACACTCAAGTTGTACATCTTGAATGTTAGATCCTGGCTTGGTACATAATTCTGTTACACCAATACAGTCATGATCTAAATCATCTTTGTCATTATTTTCTTCCCCACTAATTGGCAAAAATGTAACAGGATTAAGTATGTTGCACCGTCTTATAGAAAGTTTTCCGCAGCCAAGAATATTTGCTCATATATAGTTATACGGCTGCTTGTCAGGTGCTGAGTGCGTTTGCACGTTAACGATGTTTCAACTGAATGTGGAACATATAAAATCAATGTATGACCCATTACAATTATTTTTCTCTGTGTGATAGACAGTGCTGTGGCAGCAATGCTTTTTATACACCAAGGTAAAACTGCTGCTAATCGTTCTAGTGTTGCAGAAAAATATAAAATTGGCTTCTTTGATTCACCGTGTTGTTGTGTGAGAACAGGTGTACACCCTTCTTTTTCATGACAAAATAGGTAAACATCCTTCTTGTAGCCAGGCATACCTAGCGCTAGTGCAATACACAGTGTCTCATCTCTAAGAAGACTTGCATACATTCCTCATCCCAGAGTACTGGATCAGTCTCATCATTGTGCATTAGGGTCTGTAGAGGCATCACAATTGAGGAAAAGTTGCCAACCATTTCTAGAAACATTCTCACTTCTCTCTGTGTCGTTGGAGGATTCATTCTCAGAATTGCAGAGATACTTTCTTTGGACACCTTCTTCACTCCTTTCTCAATTTGATGTCCCAAATAAATGAGTTCTTTTTGACAGTATTGCAGTTGGGGCGGGGGGAGTTATGCCCATTTACAGCCATATTATTTAACAATGCAATTGTGTTCTATTTACAGCCCTCCTTTGGTTTTGCTTCAACTAGCAAATCATGAATTTATTGCAGCAGTACTGATTCACAGGGTGAGTTTAAAGAGTTCAAATCTTTCTTGAGTATTTGGGAAGAGATTATGGGACTCTCAGTATAGCTTTTTGATATCTTACACCAAACGAGGATTCTATTTTGAAATCTCAGCGTAAAACGAAATTGACAATTCTAAGTAAGAGTAACAGAGGAAAATGATGACCCCAAATCAGTCACTGTGACCCATTCTGATTCTACTGGAATTTGAAATAAAATCACTAATTAATTTAGTAACACTGGAAACATGAAATCACTGTCCTTTATTTTGTGCAGATCTTGTGCTATTCTCCATTTCCTATTCAGTTTGCGTAAGCCCATTATGGGTAAATTACAAGGACTCTCTAGGACTTCTCTCAAAATTCACTGTTCAATAAATTTCTCAGTGACCGGTGCAATTCCCTCCTCTGCTTCACATGCCAATTTGTTTTAAGGAGTAGAGGCATATACTGCATTTTGTTTTTACTGACATTTGCACTGGTTCAGCACTTATACTCAGCCCAATTTAATTTCCTGTAAAATCACAAACCTCTCTATTTACAGTGTTTCTTAAATCTGGAGGTAAGTCCTCATTCTCAGAACTGGAAACACAAGAACCTATTGTTTCCCAGTATTTTAGTTTAAAGCCAATATCATCTTTTTTTTGTCTGCACTCTGCATACAAGCACCTTCTGGTGCTCAACGTATGCAATTAATTTCTACAAAAGACCACAACCTAACAAATCTACTGGACTTGTCTCACCAAGTACAAACTCATGATTATTTGTAGTTGACCAAATTTTTTCAGGAACATTTGCTGACAACCTACTTGTTGTTTGCTTATTTGAAAATCCTTTCAACTTGGACTTCTTTTCCCGAGAGAGGTAGTTGTGGAACTTCCTCTGGTCTAAACGTGGATTAGGTAGTACCTGTATCAATCAAAAATGATACAGGATGGCCATTAACCTCTCCTTTCACATATGGGCCATCCTAGTCTAACACTATGATTACTACAGTTCCCCACCCCCACCCCACTCAGGCATTGTCATTGTGCCTTACTGGGCCCAGGACGGACTTCAAGTGTAGCTCCAAACTAGAAAATTATAATTAATTACTCACTATTGTTGCTGATATTTCTAATTTGGTTGAAATCATGATGTATTATTCTGCATAGGTTGTTGTAGGACTGTGTCTGAATACATATTCCTATTAAACCATCTTCTATCTGCATGCTCACAAAGATGGCAGTAAGGCTGGGGCCATTGACTGCATCATCCCATCTTCTGCCATTGGAAAACAGTTCTAATTTCTATTCTGCTGCATAGGATTTGTTTGAGGGACTACTGGTGTCTCATTTTTAAATCTCTTCACATTAAGTTTATACTTACTTTTCCAATACCCTTATCTACTGCAAATTTGACATGCTTCTGATTTCATTTGACTGTTATTAGCATTATTAACATTATTGGTAAAATCTCTACCTCTAGAACCACCATTTCAAACTCACACACCACCCAGGAAAGTACCTTGACCCCCTTTCTGAATGGCCCAAGCCTGTGCCAACATCAACATTTTGTTTTCTTTTTTGCATCACAATAATCACTACAATACTTTGCAGAGAAAAGGATCTCATCGAATGATTTAGTGCTTCCCAGCGCTTCGCACTCTACTGAAGGTGTGTACTGATTTCTGTATGCAAATCCAACATGTAAGCAGAAAGACATCCCAACACGCTTTTGCAGGATCCTCAACTCCACTATACTGCCTGTTAACCTGCATCAATCTCCAATAATGTGCATGACCTGATTCATCTGCAGTTGGGGTCGTTCCCAAGGTTTTTGACCAGTGAACTGGTTTCTATGGAACCTTACCTTTCAAATGTTTAATAACCTGAGTATACTTTTGCAGGACAATCAGTGAAGGTTTAAAATTACGACCCTCTCTTTGATGTTTTTTTTATCAGGCCATTTTACCATTGTCTTGCACTTAATTTATACATCTTTAGGCACAATAATGGAAAACAACCCATCCATACCTTTGAAATGGGCACAGTTCTCTTTACCTAAGTATACAACTTTTCTAGTCCTCTCAAAACTTCAGAAAAAACTTTTAAGAGTCCAAAGGTCATTACAGGTCATGGGGATGTGCACAAAAGCTCCACCAGGCACTTCTCACAAAGGAGAAACCCTTTACACTGTCACTTCATATTCACTCAGGCGGGGCCAGTGTGCTGGATGAGCGGTGGGGGTAAGTGGGTTTAGGGGAGGCAGGTGGGTATTGAACCAAAGAAGAACCCCATAGGAAAACCAATGTGTCTAGATCAATATTTGAAGCTTGGGAAAAGATTGACGGAGACTCCATAAACACTTGAGGGAGTCCCAGCCAAGACAGTTGGCCCTCAGGATGAGGATGCGAACAGGAACTGGCTTTCTTCTAATATGGGTATGGAAAAGAAGGCAGAACAGAGGTTAATCGCTGTGAACCATTGGTTGTTCATAAGGATACAGGAAAGGATGGTAGCAGGATTGGGGACCACAAGGAAACCTGGGATAAACCCATTATTTATCCCTTATGGGCCTAGGACAAATCTGTACTCTTTTGTCTTACTAGTTTTGCATATCAGCAAAATCAGGGTGTTAAAAAATGCTGACAATAGGCACTAGAACCCTTTGCGTAAGCAAATCGGCGATTATGGGATGGATCCTTGCCTCTGCTTCAGGCTTTAGTGGGTACTGAAGTATCCTCAATCAATTTTTCTGTGGGTCGATCTTGATTTTCACCTGTCCCATCATCATATGTAGTTCACATCATTGGCCACTGTGGACCAAAATAGGAAAGCAGGTTGGTTCAAACTAGAGACATTTCATTTTTATTCGCATTAGATTGACAATTGGCATTCTTGCATTAGAGGGCAAGGACCTCATTCTCGCATTGTTGTGGTATATTTAAATGAACTCCATCTTGGGTAAAAAACACGTTACAATTTAGTTTGCCGAATATATCTCTCCCAAACATAGGTGAGGTCAGACTAAGTAAAAAGGAATGCTTTTCATTGATGGGTACAAAGAGATAGAGGCAGTCACAGAAATATGATGGGCAACTGTTTGGATAGAAATGCCCACTGTGTCTTTGTACAAGCCCGAGAGAGGTAATGATGGAAACTCAGTGTTTTTTTAGGGTAGAGCGACTCACCCCAGAGTCATTGAGAAAAGTGGTGCATTTATCATTAAAAGTCAATCTACATGAGGGCCTTTCTCGACTACTGGGATTAGGGTATTCATTACACAGCTGGAACCTCTCAGGCTGTCTTAAAATTCAGAGTATGAATTTTGAGTAACATGAAGATACTGAGGTTGGTCAGTAAGACATGGCACATTAGACACCATATTAGGGCAGTCCCGCTTCTAGTATCCTACATGACCACAAGCAAAATAACATCCTTTAGTTCTCTGGACTTGCACTGTGCCTCTATTTTTCCCTCACCCAGCAGTTTCACTGCCCTGTCCTCTCTTCACTCACCCCTTTAGATGGCATCTCCTGCCTTTTCCCTTCATCGTCTGCTGCATATTCTGCAGCTTCAATGACATCAGTTTTTATTCAAAATTATCTTTGATTCTGCAAAACCACACAATGATGTGCAGTAGTTACTAATTCTAATAACTTCTTTGTTTGCCATCCAATACATATTATCATCTATTGGCTTCTTACATTTGGCAACAATCTCTGCACAAAAGCTGCATCTACACTTTCCTCAGCCAACTTTGTCATACAACCTATTCCTGAATATCTTTCAAACACATCTTCAGACTGTCTTGGTTATTTTCGGGCACTTCAACCTTATTCTGCTTACAATTTGAGATCTTAGCCCAATCAGTTTTCACTTGGCACACATCTGTGACCACATTCAATAATGCATCCATTGCAGCATTCAGCGCCCCTTCATTGCCTGGATCAATTGTCAGCCACAGAAGAAGTTTTCCACCAGCCAGTCTCTCAATTCACTCGGCACCACCAATCACAGTAATTGATTTATAAAGGCCAAATTGGGTCTGTATACTTCAAAAACGCTTTGTAGCTCCTCTCTGAACTGGGTTGGGTGTTCCCTAATGATGGGGAACTGCTTCTGAATACTCATTAACTCAGAGGTACAGGGAACATCAACCCTAATTCTGCCCACTGCCACGCTGGTTGTCCTTCAAAGGAAGAAAAGTGTCAGGGTTAAATGAAGAGTGGTCCTTGTCATCAGGATCATTATAATAATGTCTTAAGCTTTCTCTAGTAATTGTAGGACTGCATTCTTGGGGATCTCTTTGCCCTGCGGGAGCATACCACACCCATGCTATAGATTGATCCATAGTAGTGGAATCTGCATCTTGTCTAGTCTGTTGTGCCCTTCAATTTTTTGCCTTACTGTCGGCCAGTCATATTACAGCCCTCACATGCACATTACGTCGTTGTCCTCCACTAGCGGGCAGTGCAGCAGGTGCTGCTCAGTTGTTTGGTGCTTCTGGAACTGGACCCCACCCTCCTCAGCTGGCACTGGGAACATGGCCAACATATTCTCCTCTCTGGGGTCCTTGCTCTATTTTTCCTTTTTTTGTGGTTCTTGTGATCTAGGGGTAAGGGGGGGAGGCAGAGCAGTTGGAGCACAAGCCATAACTCTGCCTCTAGGGAGGCTTACTTGGCACACCAGCTTTCCCTGGGTGTTTTTCAAACCTCAAACTTCGGATTTGTGTTTTTCTTTATAGGCCTCCTCGTGATTGTAAAAAGAGCTGCCACTGTTCAGCATCTATCTTGTTTTTAGGGTCCTTCAGTTTCTTCTGTAAATTCCCTAATCACTCTATAGCAAAGGTACAGTAATCTGTAAAGGACTTTTCCCATCCTCTTTAGTGAGTCCCTCCCATTCTTTAAATATTTGCACACACACACAGGTAACAATGAAAAGGGTCTGCTGGCCTTCTGCTCGCAGCTCTTCCAGTGGATAGGGGTGGAAAGGAAACAGAAAAAAGGATAGAGGTTTCCTCAGTAATTTTTTTTAACTGATATCATGGGACGGAGTGAGGAAAAGTATTTTCCCACACAAAGAACTCCTTGTGTTCGGCTGAACTTTGGTCTGGCTCCCGGAGCGGCTAGTGAAGGGGCCAGGGCGGCTACTTTCTGTCACACATTCACCCTTCGAGCGACTGTGCTTCAGTTTCTGGCACACCTGCCTATCTACCCTGCTTCCTCACTATTTCTGAAGCCCACTTGCTCTAAACCATAAATTCACACTTTCACACATTCCGTCTCTGGAGTTCTCACATTCCTACCTACCCAACCAGTCTATTATCACATTACATGATACCCAGACGATACATGTTTTTGCAGTCTCCAGACAAACACAGAACAATACAGGCCATGTTCCCAAAGCCAAAATAAGTGAAGGCAGATCCTCTCAATGGTATTTGAACAAAATATCGAATGTAAATATCAGGATACAGAAATATCGGAAATAAAATATGATACAGAAATATGATGCAGAAATATCATTGTCGATTTCTGTTTTTTCTTCAGGTAAGTAATACTGTTCTTAATATCGTTTTCAATAATATAGTTGTAAAAATATTAGTTTTTAAAATAATTTTAATGTGCTTTAGTTCATATATTAATTTTATGTTATTATTGGTTGTATACTTGTTAATAATATTTTTAATATTGTTTGTAATTTTAAGTGATTTATAATTTAATTGCTAATAATTTGTAGTGTTGTAGCGGATTGTTAGGTTTGTAGGGGTATAAGGTAGGAATTTAATTAAGAAATAATTAACAATTATTTATTAATTTAGTATTAATTATTTAATTGATTATTAGTTATTTAAATTGTGTAATACATTTTGTCGATATACATTAGGTGCGGACTGCTGGGTTTGTAGGAGTATAGGGTGGGAAGTGAATTAAGTAATAACTATCAATTATTTATTAATCATTTAGCTGATTATTAATTATGTACATTATGTAACATTGCTTTATTTTAGGTGTGGGTTGCTGGGTTTGTAGGGGTATAGGGTTGGTTGTTAATTAAGTAATTACTTAGCAAATAATTATTAAGTGTTAATTAGTTAGCTGATTATCAGTTATGTAAATTGTGTTATATGTATTTATTTTAGTTATATTTTAAGTATGGGCTACTAGGTTTGTCGGGTTATGGTGTGGGAAGTTAATTAAGTAATAAATAAATTACAATTATCCTTAATAATTTAATTGTTTTATAGTCCTGTTAATTTTTTATTTTTTTATTTTTTATATGTATACATTTGTTTTGGTAATTAATCATATTAAGAGTTTTATATTTGTCCTAAATTAATAGGGTTATTCTTGTATTAAATGTGTTCGAAGTGAAGTACTTTCTCTACTGTTGCACAGACTGGAGTGAGAATAGTAAATCTTACCCCTCCGAAGTCCAACACTTTCCATATTGTTGCACAGACTGGAGTGGGAATAGTAAATTTAATCCCTCCGAAGTCCAATGCTTTCACTACTGTTGCACAGACTTTAGTGAGAATAGTAAATCTTACCCCTCTGAAGACCAGCGCTTTCCCTACTGTTGCACAGACTGGAGAGGGAATAGTAAATTTAACCTCTTTGAAGTCCAACGCTTTCCCTACAAACAATTCCCCCACTTTTGCTTACATCGGTTGTGGGAATAGTAAACCTGACCCCTCCAAAGTTTGCGACTTAGCTGATGTGGTGAGAGTAGTAAATTTGAAACCTTTAAAAAAAAAAAAATATATATATATAGTTTTAATGTGTCATTTTAAAATTATTTCATAAATAGGCCCAGTACCCAACCCTGCTACGGGCAGACAATCCACCAGCTGTGCACAGTTATATGCAGAAGGGAATTCCCTGCAGGGCCTGGCCTTTGGCCAGGCTTTGCATCCAACCCACCGCGGACAGCCAACCGCTTGCTGTGCACAGCCTTCATATGAAAACTCTGACCTAACTATAAGTGATGACTATACATATATATATATATATCATCATCATCATCAGTTGCTTTATTTCGATAACTTGTATCATAAAAGCATTATGCAACATTTGTACAGAGAATAAAAGGAATAAATTAATGCAAATAATCAGTTGATACATAATTAAACTGGAGATTGGGCCTACACAGTATTTTTAGACTTGGTGTTGCATCACAAAGCATAAAAACAGTTATCTAAAAAGCTGTACATACAAATTTCTACAAGTTCGTACCTAAAATCATGCATGAATTAAAAAACGGATATTTAAAAAAAGATAAAAACATGACAATTCAACCCAACGGGCTTATATAAAGTGCCAGTGCTTTTACATTCTAAAAAGGCTTTCATGAGTTAGGATGATGCCTCAGTGTGGCCTAGAGTATGGAGATTAAGGCATCCCTCACAAGGCTTTTTATCAGACCGTTCGTACCTAACTTGGAACTTAATTACCCCACAAGAAGAATGCTCTTTGATCAGGTTTCAGTATATGGAGAGCAGCCCGGGGGCTTCCGGTGTCACCCAAAGCATAAAGTTAGGGCACCCCATGCAAGGCTTTTTGCCTGACTATCCAAGCATGGCTTAAAAATTTAGCCACCCCACAAGTAAAAAGTACACTTGGGTCGGATTTCAGAATGCGCAAAGCAACCCGATGGTCGCGGGTGCCCATGTGTCTGCAAATCGGTTTTAGCCATTTAGATCTCACGATGTTGTAGGCTGGACAGGCAAACATAACATGGGCAACACACTCCAGCGGGACTCCGCAGCAGGGGCAACCTTCTGTAATGTGTGTGGGTGAATGCCACTTTGATGTTAATGCATGGACTGGGAGTGTGCCAAGCCTGAATTGGATATACAGTGCTCTATCTCGTGGGACCTGGATTACATCCAGATAAGACTCGAGGCTTCTGGTCTGCTTTAGGTTGAAAAATTCTTCCGTCAGTCTCCCCACGTTGAGCTTGCTAAATTCCTTACTATCTATCCAATCCCAGTATATTCTCTTGAGCTCTACCTTACTTGGGGGGGATTTGGGTATCCCATGATTCTTTAAGACCCAGTAATGTCATCGTTTTCCTAATGTTCGTTATCCATTTGATCCTGTGATCCACATCTAGGTTCATCACCTCCGTTAGCGCTGCGGCATATTTGGTGAGCTCTGGGGTACGCCTTAGGCGTGCTCAGAAGAGCAATGGGCATAGCTTAGCAATATCTCTGAATGGCCGCCTGCCCATATCATACATTAGGGGTGTTAATGGAGTGTTACGGGGAAGCATCACCAAATCCCTTAAGAACTTATGCTCAGATCTTCTGATGTCATCTGTATTATCAAACCCCCATAGCTCAGCTCCGTACAGAGCTGAGCTAACTGCCTTAGCGTCATAGACTACGAGGGCCGGGGCAACTGGCCTGCTGTACGAGGAGCGATGTTCTTTGCTTAATGCCCCAACCACACATTTATATATATCCTAATATACATCATACTGGCAGTTGCCAGGAGGTAGTTATACTTAGGACCTAGTTTCCATAGGAAATGCATTTTTTGAGTTGCCTATAACTTTGGCGCCCTTTGACGGACCTGCACAAAATGTTCCAAAAAAAGTGCTGTACTCTGTGCATATAAAGTTTTGGGGTGATCAGTCAAGCGGGGGCTGAGAACATTGGGGGTAAAAAAAGTGTGTTTCCCATGTTAATAACCATTGAGATTTTAGACACGACAACAGCCCGAAGTATGCCAAATGTGGGAGAAAGGTAGGTCTTAGTTCAGAAAGTGACCTTTTTGTTATTTGGTATAAATCAATTCAGTAGTTTTGGATATATTAAAGAAAAAACTAATTTGTATATCGAGAGGCGTGAACCCTCCATGAATCCTCCAGATCTCGTGCAGAGATCTGATTCAACCAGGAAGTGTTGGCAGCCATTTTCTGACTCGGTCTGAGCTGAGTCCCAAACAAAAAGTGTAAAAAAAACAACAAAAGGGAGCAGGGTAGGAATTCACTGACCCTATAGCACAGGTGCTGGGGTCCCCCAGTAACCCCTCCAATTTCGCAACAGACTCGCAAATTTGCACGGGAGAATTGGAAAAAAACACTTGTTTTTAGTTGAATCCTGTGGTGGGCCAGGCCCTGGGGTCCGCCACCACCCAAGGCCTGCCCCTAAGTCATGGGGTGCCCACCCCCAGGACATAGCTGTTTGCATTCGCTTGGCGGGAGCTTTGACAGCTTCTGCCAAGCAAGAGTTTTCATCTGTTTTCCTGAGATGAGAAAATTGCTCACACAATTAGGGAGCAGCATTTTTTGTTGTGCCCTATGTGTGGGAAAAATGCTGGCTCCTGCTGGAGGCGGGCCAGCAGGGACCGCAAGGGTATTGAGGCTCCCCGCGGTCCCCAATGCTGGGGACTTGTTGCCCTGGATGGGCTCCAGGGCAATGTGGAGCAAGAGGCCAGGCCACGGGGCTGAAATCGCCCCCCCATTGATTTTTGGCCAGGCCTCGGGGATGGGGTCCCAAGGGCTGAAATCGGTAAAAGAGGCCCTTTGAATTACCCTAAGTATGCAAATGCCCCAAATCATATGCAAGCTCTGCTCGTTTGGCCCGCCCCGTTTTCCTTTGTAGAATGCAAAGGTCTTCCCGCCTTTTCCCACGTTGATGGGCAGTTTACCAAAAGGCCCCCGAGCACATTTCCCACTGATTTTGGTGACACGTTCTTGATGCAGAGCAATACGAGGGGTTCTGCACCAAACAATGAAGCACTAATTTCATATAGTTAAGAGTAAGTACTTGTGTTTGGTGGACACTCACCTCTTTGTAGTCTCGTCATCTACTCTTGACAAGGATTCATGGTATCACACATTTGTGGATGAAGACGCTTGAGGGACAATAACACTGCCGAAATTACATGCACACAAGGTCACTTGAGAAATTACCTTGTGGTCCTTTATGCAGTTGTAGTGTAGAATATAGTACTGTAGTGATGTCACTGACCCTGTCATGGTTCACTGATAGAATATCGATGTAACAAACATCGATGTTCTAAATATTGAAGAAAAAATATAGAATGCAAAAATATTGACTCCCTATACTTAAAAAGGTAAGTACAAAAATATTGATTCAAAAATATCGAAGTAAAAAATATTGAATTAAAAATATATATAAAATTAAATCAAATATATTAAATAAAATTAATAAACATTTTAACTAAATATTACAAATAAACTTAAATTAAAAAAATATAAACACAGAAACATAGGGGTCGATTCCGATCTCGGTCAGTAGGGCTCCGAATCGGATTCGGCTTTACCGGATCCGAGTCGGAGGCTTTGTTTCCGACCGATTCGTACAGTCGTCCGAGCGAGCAAGTACGATGCGAGTGAACGCGAAATCGCCGACCGACTCGTTTCCGTGTCCGACCCGCTCCGTCCGACTCGTTCGCACTCAATTCGTAGCGCGCAATGGAGACGTTTTACGACCGAGCCAGTACGATGGACGCGTTGGACAGCCGGATCGAGTCGGAGCGTCCGGCTCGAAAAAGCTCCCAGAGCCGGACTTGGGGGGTCCGTGCCAGACCCCCCTGCACCCGTTGCCATACGAGTCGAACACAGGGGGGACCCAAGGGTCCCCCTTATACATGCGTGTACGGTGCGGATGGCACCAATGCGTACCCACTACAGGGGGCCCCCTTGTGCGCAACGTACCCATTGAGTCACTGGGAGCCCATGTACGCGTCGTACGACCGGCTCCCATTGACTTCAATGGGAGTCCGACCGAATCGAGTCCGGCAGCATGCGGCCGCATCGTACTCGCTCGGTCGGACTGCAGGAGTCCGGCTCGGTCGGAAATCTCTCCGGATCCGGCTCGGTCGGAGAGTTTTCCGACCCAGATCGGAATCGGCCCCTTAATATTTTATATATATATATATATATATTTCAAAATTATCTTTATTTAATTTGTAAACTTTAAAATTATATAAAAATAAAATATATATATATATATATATATATATAAAAGGTAACTCGTATTTTGCCCCAATTGACGAAAAACAAGATGCGGCACACCAGAAGAAGCACAAAGATTTATTGTGCACCAGCAAAAAGACGACGCGTTTCGGCGTTAAGCCTTTGTCAAGCCGGCTTGTCAAAGGCTTAACGCCGAAGCGTCGTCTTTTTGCTGGTGCACAATAAATCTTTGTGCTTCTTCTGGTGTGCCGCATCTTGTTTTTCGTCAATTGGGGCAAAATACGAGTTACCTTTTATAATTTGAATGGCTGCTGTCGCCGTTTGCAGGCACCAACGCCGGAGGCTGGGACCCACGAAGTGCAGCATCTGTGAACAATATATATCAATATTTTAAAATAAAAAAAAAAACATTCTATAATAATTTAAAACATGAAATTATTTTTAAAAAATTATAATATACAATAAATGCAACAGTAGGGAAAATGTTGGATAGCGAAGGGGTAAAAATTACTAATCCCACTCCAGTGAGTACAACAGTATGGTAAGTGATGGATAGCGAAAGGGTAAAAACTTACTATTGCCAGTCCAATGAGTGCAACAGTAGGGAAATTGCTGGATAGCAAAGGGGTAAAAATTACTATTCCCACTCCAGTGAGTGCAACAGTAGGGAAAGTGCTGGATAGGGTAGGGGTAAAAATTACTATTCCCACTCCAATAAGTTTAATAGTAGGGAAAGTGCTGGATAGCGGAGGAGTAAAAATTACTATTCCCACTCCAGTGAGTGCAACAGTAGGGAAAGTGCTGGATAGCGGAGGAGTAAAAATTACTATTCCCACTCCAGTGAGTGCAACAGTAGGGAAAGCGCTGGATAGCAGAGGAGTAAAAATTTATATTCCCACTCCAGTGAGAGCAACAGTAGGGAAAGTGCTGGAAAGCGGAGGGGTAAAAATGACTATTCCCACTCCAGTGAGTGCAACAGTAGGGAAAGTGCTGGATAGCGGAGGGGTAAACATTACTATTCCCACTCCAGTGAGTGCAACAGTAGGAAAAGTGCTAGATTACAGAATAACATTTAAACAATAGAAAGTTTTTTTCAAATCATTAAAAAAATAAACAATACTTAAAAAATATACATTTAAATTTATTAAACATATAAATTAAACACATATTATAATATAAATTACATATAACAAAAAGCTACAAATATTATATAAAAAAATTAATAAATACATTTAAAAACAATTATTTAAAAGGAGCAAATATTAACAGAATTATGTAAAACATAAATGTATTTATTTTGTTTCCTACCGTAGAACACCACACCAATAAAAAACACTTAAAACGTGTTATTTAAATTTATTTCCATAATTAACATAATTAATAATCAATCAAAAAATATTAATAAAAAAAAAACATTCATTAAATACACATGCTTTAACACTATAATATCCACAACACACACCTAAAACTAATTATACAATTACCATATTTAGGGGCCCATTAGGATGGCGGGCGGATGCACCACCGCCGTGCTGGCGGATGGAAAAACCACCAGTTACCGTCCGCCCGCCGCATCCCACACGCCCGCCCAATTATGATGCGAAAAGTCAGCCAAACACCGCCCGTAAGCCAGCTACGCCCTCCGCCATCAAAGTGCGCCCGTCCACGGAGCAGCGTGGCCTAATGGAGACACAACGCCCGACGAAATCACGTACCGCCCGGCGTACAAATTACGATGCCAGAACCAAACAGTTCCCCCGGCTAAGAGACACCGCACGTGAAAGCAAGGCGGAAAACCGAACGCACAGTACGGATATCAAAGAGGCGGACCCCCCGAGCATGAATCCAGCACTGCAGGCCCTCCCCATGCTCTACCTGATGCAGCACCCAGGAGTCAACGCACCGTGGCGACGCAGGTAGGCAGACACACAACAGGGGCACGCAAACAGCGCACACAGTGCAAGGGCGGGAAAACTGTATATGGCCCCCCGACATCCCTGCGTGGACACGACACATCCACCACTGCACCCACACATGCGCACAACGCAGAGGCCAACGGCAGCGCAATGCATGCGCCGCACACAAACAACACAGGGTCACAACCAAACACCACACACACCAGCACCACCCAGAACGCACATGTCACGTGACAGCCCTGCCACAGTCATGTCCCCAACCGGCAATTCACTGTTGCCAACCTGACGTCACACAAGTGACCCGAACATGTCAGTGACGTCACGCCACATTAGGACACACCCCTGTGTGCAAAACACGGCGAAGCACACAGCGGAGGCAACATCACCCAGCAGAATATGGACCCCGTCGTGAAAAGGTACGCCAGTACCACACAGAAACACCAATGCCACCCTGCACCCAATAACAAAACATGCAATACGTAACATCAAAGATACCGGGGACAGACAACAGGTGGGACCAATTATAACACAAGGCCCAACGTATAGCGGAAACGCAGCCTGCTGCCCACACACGGGAGAGGAGACAGCACTGAATGACCTTCCATTCCCACTGTGAAACCACATCCTGACTAAACAAGCCGGAGACAACAGTCATTGCACCAAACAAAAGCCCAACACAGGCATGCAGAGGGAAGCGGCCACAGGGCAGATAGCGCATAACACCAAAGAACATTCACAACGGAAAGAAGAAATGATAACACTCCCCATGTGGTTCACATGCAAGTTATCTGGAAGGAGTCAGACACCACTGACCTTGACCATTCAGAGAAGCATGTGGGATGAGGGCCCGTGTCCTCCGCACAAGCCAACATAACACAAGTCCTGCCTCCCCACGACCATTACAGAATTCCCAGCAACGTCGGAGGTTGCACACTGCAGACTGCACAGACAGCCGGAGCACGCCACTACAGCGCACTGCAGCAAAATGGCACTTGCACCACACCTACCCAACTACGACGGACAGATCAAGCTGTACAAACATAACCTGATACAGATATTGGGATGTGACAATCTGGCCTTGCTGAACGTAAGTTACCGACTAACTTACCGCATCGCATTGTTCAGCTGCGTCATCCCCGTTTTCTACTGTCGGAGGTGTCCCTTCTACTATCCTGTGGAGTTATGTCTCTCCAACCCGGCATGTCCAAGGGCGGACCTGCTACAACTATTCAACCCCCTGGACGCCCACGACAGGGTCTGTTCAGCCTATGGGGGCATGGCGTATGTGGCGACTATCGGACCCACACTGCAATGGGACCACTGTGCCTCCACACGACGGATAATGGATTACAGTTACATCGAATGCCATCCAACATGTCCCATCATGCTCCTACAAGGGACAACCCACGACCAACACCTTGACAGCCACCATCCGCTACATTGGATGGCAACCATGTCCACCACCAATTCCATGGAAGCCCTGCTGGAAGGCATTGCATTCCTGACAACCTGTCAATTTGTCGGGCCCCGCCGCCAAACCCCCAATTGAGCAATGATGTCCCACACCGTACCCATGCTTGGCTTCCGCACGGACTAGGCAGTTACCAGCACAACAACTATACCATGCAACCTGCAACTGGCACCACATCAACAACTACACTGCCATGACATCTGATACTTTTCGGGACATGCACCCTGTTCGTCATCACATCCAGTAACTCTGCATGAACAGGGGGAGGCAGAGGCATGTGATTTGTGTATGGCAACCACATGGACAGAACTGCACGTACAACCATGCCATGATATGGATACTGCGCCCATGAACATATGCACCGGTCAGTGGACAGTAATCGTCCTGCTGTAGTATGTGAGAGCTGTCACCTCACCTCCCTCTGAACGTCCGTGCCAGGAGCTTCGCATGGACACCAAGTGCATCCACCAACAACATGAGCCCAGTGACTGTGACATGGCCAGTACCCACCACCTCGCAACAACAAGTGGGACGCCGTTGCATGCACGTAAGCCCATGCCCTGATGTCACCTCCACGCACGTGTGTATGAGTAACTATAGCAGCAAACCTGTAAAATGGAACTGAGATGCACTGTGCCCATGATGACAAGCGGACTGGTAGGCTAAATTTATACTGTCTGTGTCAAAGTCAGCAGCACCACAGTAATTAGCAAATGTACATTAGCACACCAACGGCTAAGCAGTTGTAACTCAGAAGCCCACATCCAACAACTAATCACATGTACCCCTACACCCTATGCTATGAGTAAACATGCTGAGTATATCCTCCACATGCATTTCGCTGCCAGTAGTGTCCACTATACTGCATCACAGAGGACATAAGTCCCAATACATGGCTTGAAGCAAAAATGTGTCTCTGCTGATTCATTTCACAAGTACGAATGAGTGAGGATGAGAGTGTGTGAAGTACACGGCAGTCGTGAGATGACCATGTAGTCCACTGTCATTGGATGTCAACGCAAATGAGTAGCACAACTGTGGGAGACACACATGTGTCATGTGAAGCGGGAGTTACGCATGGCTCAGGTGGGTGGGTGTGACGGGTAAGTGCGCACATGCAATGTTGAAACACGCTGTGTTGGGAGGACTCAGGAACAGTACATTGGCGCTCCCCTGGGAATCTGTAAAGACCACCTGTCTGGTGATGAATGGGAACTCGTGTGTGCACAACAGGCGGGCACACGATCAATGCTGCATCAAGTGTAGACGTCAGCCCACCCTCCGTGGACATGCCGGATACTGCTGCGCGTCCGCCAGGCCCTTGCCAAGGCACTCACATCCCCTGTCGACCTGGTGTATCCCCAACATTGTCCACTTGCACAGCCAATCCAGGGCACGGGATGGCAGTAGGGCATGGTGGGTGAGAGGTCATGGCGCGCCCATCCTGGTCAGATCACGCAGGCAACACATCCACAATGTGTAGTATGGCACAAGTCAAATGGAAGTAGTGGGGGACGCACACATCACAAGCAGGAGTGACGTCACGGAAGGTGGCTCGCACCATCCCACCCATTGACAATACACCCACACACGTTACATGCCATTGCAACAGAGAAGCCAGCGCGTGCACAAGCATCTCCAAGCTCGCACCAGAGAGGCCAAAGAGTGAATGTGTGGGGCCATGAGCTCCAGTTGGACGCGGCCTGGCCCGCTAGGGCAGCTACAGCCTCTGTGTGTTGCAGGTGGTGTATCCGGACTGCGGAGCCTGTCATGCATTGTCAATGTTGCCCGGGACTCGAGTCGTGGCACCACGCATGTGGACGGCGTCCCGCCACTCATCATACCGTGAGACAGACCACTTGTTCAACTGGACCCACACATACACTCCTTGGCCTCTCATGGGGCGAGCTTGGAGATGCTTGTGCATGCGCTAGCTGCTCAGGTGCAAACGCATATTGGGGCGAGCGAGGGGAGGCCATGAGGACAGTGCAAAAGTTGACTGTATGATTTACAGCCAGTTTAAGGAATGGCCCTGATGTGGTCGGAAAAAGACGTGTCTCGTGTGTATTGCAACTAGTAGATCAGCCGATGAACTACCCATGTCTTGCATGTAGCCCCGCACCCAGCCCCGCCCACTCGACACATTAAAATGAGTACCAGCACCACATACTACCCATTCGAAGCACTGACTGGGGGTGACAACCATTGGACAGTCTTGTGTAGTCCACCCACGCGTACATGTGGGCCCTCCATGATCCATGTCACCTGCGGCAAAGTGATGTCATGGGCAATGACGGAAGTGAGCAGAGCTGTCTGCCCCACGCACAGATGGTGCATCAGCTCAACAGACCCAGCACTGAGTGCAGCAGGGGTCACATGTGCAGGGGCAGTTGTGCCTGGTGTGAAGGCACATGCATATAGACAGCACATCGAGCAATGTGTAGCCTGCCCACATCTACTGTCCATTGTCAGGCGGACCCAGAAAAAGATCACAAGGCAACACATCTGTGTGGGTGTACCCACTGTGACCAACACTGCGCAACCATCAGCGTACTCGCCCTGTGCATGGCCCACCCCGCAACGAAGGTCACATTCAGTGTCACTATCTCTCACACACATCCCTATCACGAGGCATGGTGTGTCCAATCGACAGTGCAGAGTAAGCGCTCATCCGGGGGGTCCTGAACAGGAGACACATGTAACCCACTAGGCAGTCTGTGTCGGCACCTACTGGCATTGTGCAGTCAATGTGCAGGCCAGGCCTGCTGGGACTGAGAAGGGCAGCATGGCCCCAGCCTGACTTCCACACAACCAACAAGTGCACTGTGACCTGCATTGCCAATTGTCTGTGTCACTGGATGTCTGACATGAAGTTGCCATGTACCACCACTCGGGAGGGACAGACAGGTCAAAGCGCCCGAGAGCTCACATACCCATGCCACCTGCAGTCAGCATGGTGAGCAGTGCATGTTTGTACACCACAGGTCCTGACTCATAGTGCTGCGGAGCAACGACATGTGTGTCCCCCACATGCACACCCACACACACTGCAGTTGTCTCACACACACAACTTTCGCAAGGAATAGCCATGTGCAGTGTGCGTGAAGCACGGAATCCAGGTTCTCCAGCTCCTCGCTGGTGAGTGGACCTGGACATGTCCTCAGCGTCATCCACGTGTAGGTGGAGTGGTGGCAGCAGCAGGTGTTGTCGAGTGGTGCCAGGCTGCAGTGCCAGGTAGCTGTGGTTATGCCTGTCCCACTGACACACACATATAACCCCCTGGGGCAGTTTCAGTGGGTACAAGCTGCTGCAATTCGTGTACCATGTCTGGCAGCTTCAATTGCAGACATTGGCCTGCTCCCGGCTGGCCATGGACGCCTACCTCCACAGTGGAACACGCAGGGTGCAACCACGAGGGTCATTGGAGTTGGCCGTAAGGGCCTGGCCCATGGCGGGTACAGTCCGCTGATGCCATGTGCACCACACAGTATAATGTGCGCAATGCATCTGCAGGTGTGGCCATGATTTGCGTGTGGGTGCAGGTCCACAATGGACAGGGCCACAACATGCTGTGTGCATAGGCAGGGACGGTCAGTGCTCAGCCTCCACATGTCTGTTGGCACATCATCATGTACACATTGGCATGGGAGCATGGGACATGCATGTGCACACACATGCCATCTTTCACTATGTACATCTGCCACTTGGCACGTGCAATGTTACGTGTCACTTGTGATGTGTAGTTGCAAGCACACAGCCGTGTTGGCATGGGGCTGTCAATGTGTACACCTGTCAATGTTTCTGGAGGTGTGATCCATACAGTGCTGTACATAGGGTGCAGTAGGGACATCAATGACTGTCTCATATCCCCTCGTGCCACAGGTCCCACTTGTTTTGGCCGCTCAGCCTGTGTCTATAGCGTTATTGGTGTGTGCCCTACACACCCAGCCTCGGAAGCAGTGTGATGCACAGCAGCTAGTCATGTTGCCGTGGTATTGCCGCTTGCCGAATATGCAGTCTGTTAACATCAGCATGCCTTACAAGTTATTGAGGCCTAGATCCCCATGTGCATGCTCATGGCAATGGGGTGTGTCACTGCCCATTGCTATTGGTAGGGGACCTGTGTAAGTGTATTGTGGCTGTGCTGTCCCTACTTGTCAGCCGTTCTGTCATTCAATTGCCTGCTCAGTCATTTATGTTTTGTGTATGTGAATATGCCATGTGGCGTGTTGCTTTGACATGTGTCCACTTCCATCTTTCCTAGGCGGAGACCACACATTCATCGCCCCTACCAATTGCTGTCAGACATGGTGGATGTGGAGGTCATCCGCAAATATCGTCTGGACCGACCCACCCTGCATCGTCTATGTGCCTTGTTGGAACCCCACCTCCGTCCTCGCAGGGTGTATCCAACAGCATTCACCCCCACGGCTAAGGTGATGGCTGCACTGCATTTCTTCGCCACTGGGTCATTCCAGCACACAGTGGGCAGTGGAGGTGGGATGTCCCAACCCATGTTCAGCATGGTGCTCAGGGATGTACTGTCAGCCATGATGCTGTACAGGAACAGATACATCCGCTTCCCCAGGGTTCGTGAATTGGCGGCAGTGAAGGGTGCATTCTATGCTCTTGGACGAATCCCCACGTCGTTGGTGCAATAGACTGCACCCATGTTGGCCTTGTTGCACCACAGGCCACTGAGCACCTCTACCGCAACTGGAAGCACACGCACTCCCTGAATGTGCAAGTGGTGTGCCTTGCGGACATGGTGATTTCACACGTGTGTGCGAAATTCCCAGGATCGGCCCATGACGCGCACATCATGCGCAACAGCATCCTACCACGTCTGATGACCGATCTGCAACCGGACCGTGGCTGGATTGTTGGTGAGTATGTGAAGTAGTGTAGCGTGCTGGCTGTGCAATGCTGTCTTGTGTACAGTTGGAATTGCAACGGTTCTCTGTGTCCCTCACACCCAGGTGACTCTGCTTACCCGAATGGGCCCTGGCTGCTCAGCCCATTGCGACGTCCTGGGAGCCCAGCTGATGTCCGCTACATTGAGGCACATGGGAGGACCAGACGTGTGGTTGAGCGGACCTTTGGCCTCCTCAAGTCCAGGTTCAGATGCCTGGACCGCACCGGGGGTGCACTGGCATACTCCCCACAGAAGGTGTGCCAGATAGTAGTGGCTTGCTGCATGCTGCACAATCTGGCGATCCGCAAGCAGATCCCCCTAATTGTGGATGACGGAGATCAACCAGGGCCCCAGCCTGCAGACCAGGTCAGCTCGATTGAAGAGGACAGTGGAGAGGATGAAGCTGTGAATATGCGTCAGCAGCTCATCGCCCGCTACTTCACTTGACGGTGAGTGTCCATGTACGACGGCTGATGTAGCTGTAGTTGTGCAGTTGTATGTGTGCTCTGTCACCGGGGCCTTTTGTTCACTGAGTGCTATGTGTCAATGGTCCATGTCCAGGTTGGTATGCCACTGACAGTGGCTGTAGCATTGTGCCCTGTTGCTCTGTGAGATGTGTGTGCATTGCTTGTAGTTGGTGACAAGTACTGTGTGATGAGTGTGTGACACACTCATTGAATGTACTCTTGTTCTGTTTTTCACCCCTAGGTCCCTACAGCCTCTCCTGTCCCATCGACATGCCACACAGCAGATGCATTTCTGCTCATGGTGGCGATTGCACATCGTGGAATAAACCCAGGACACATTAAGCCATTGTGATCAAGGTGTATTTATTAACAGCGGTGACATGTGATTGTGTGCAAGGTGATGACAAATGTGGTGCATGCTGTGACAATGAGTTGACGGTCATGGCTGCGTGATGGTCAAGGTGTACCCATGGAGTTCTATGTCCACAGTCCAACAGACACATGCCATTCACATGGCAGTGTGGGGTAGGATCGTTTTACAAGTCAATGCAGTAGGTGGTCAAGGTGGCTGGCTGACTCACTGGCGTTTGGTGCGTGCGAAGTCCTCTCTGGACACCTGTTTCCTCTTCGGACGGCCCCTTCCACGTTTGGTAGGGGGGGGTGTTGATGTTCCGCTGGTGGTGGTTGAGGAGTGCTCACTCGCTGTGGACGCAGGGGAACGCGATGCTGCATGAGCCTGCGCCACAGCAGGTGGTGGCGGAGGTGGTGTTGCTGGCCTTGCTTGTGCCCTCCCCCCCACCACAAGCTGGCCCATGAGGGCCGCGATTTGGCCCATATGGGCGTCCATGGACCTCAACACCGCAAGGACCTCCCGCGTGTCGCTAGCCGACCTGGCCCATTCTCCTTGGGCCTCTTGATAGGCCCCAAGGACTCTGTCGATTGGCGGCAGGGCTTGGCTCCCAGGCACAGTTGGCGTTGGCCTGGCCCTGCTCCTCCTACCAGTACTGCTGCCACCGACCTGCCCACTAGCCACATTGCTCACCACGGTCCTCGCTCTGGCTCCCAGGGTGGAGCCCGACGGCCGTGCCGACCCTTGCGCAGGGGCTGTGGCGAGGGATGGCGTGGTGGTGGTGGTTGCGGCGGTGGTGGTGGCCGCAACGGCTGTGGCAGCAGGGGTCTGTGACTGGTCAGCAGCCCTGGGTGATGGGTTGGTGGGCAGGAGGGGCCCTGGGGAGCGGTTGTGCCCTGCCACTCCAGATGGGCCTGCTGGGTGGTCCGTGTCCGGAGAGGTGTCCAGCTCCTCTACATCCGTGAGTCCGGGTCGGGGGCTTGCGGACTGGCTGTGCCGGCTGCTGTCACCCTCTCCAGCATCCAGCAGTTCGGCACCTGTGGGGAGAATGAGATGGGTCATTGTGTTGTACCTAGCAAAGTATGTATTGGTTGTCTGACATTCACAGTTCGTGCACTGTCGTGCACAGGTTTCCCAGTGGCGTGTGTGTGGATGTACGATGTGTGTATGCGTGGGCTAGGCAATGGGTCTGTGTGATGTGGACATGTGGCATGGGACGGATTAGCAATGCCGATGGGTGTGTGTTGCTATGCTCCTACATTTTGTGGCTCGTGTGTATGCGTGCTCCAGGACCATCGACGATGTTGGGTTGAACGATGGTTTAGGGGAAGGATGGAACGCTTAGGTACGCTGATGACAAAAGGGGTACAGCCCCTAAACGCTCTTGGGTTGAAATATGCTTTTGGGGTACATACTGTGGGTAATGGGTGCAGAACGTGACATGTGTTCTGGCAACGTGACAGTGCATAGACAAAGGTGTGTGTCTGTCTCACATGGCCGGAATATCTGCTGACTGTTATCATTCATGGACATCACATTGGTAGCAATGTTGTGAGTTCGTGCTTGTTGTGTGCCACACGACGTATTGCAGATGGGCCAATTCCTTTGTGTGCGTGCTGCCCTGGTACATGTGCATCAGTGCTGTGCTCTTGGGGTGTTGACTATATTATGTGTGTTGTTACTCGCAGTGTGACGTGCGCTTCAGTCACTGCAGGCACTTGATTTGTCATGGGCAGGTATCTTAGCATGACTACTGTATGAGGGCCAGCTGTTCGGATGACATACCTTTCATGACACTGTGGCTGTGAGATGAGATGGATGATATGTTGAATGTGCATTGTGTGCCTGTGTGTTTCATGGGTCCAGTTGTCTTTGTGTGCAATATTGTGGTTCCAAGCTGTTACTTCTAGTACGGTCTGTCTTACGTGGGCGTTGTTGTACGATGTGTGGGTGACAGGCAGTGAGGACTACATGGACAGGACTTCGATGGTGTTGCTGATGTGTGTGATGGGTGGCACAGTGCCTGCCGTGTGGGTCTGTGCTCCAGTGGGACTTGTGCATGCAGACGTGGCTCCTTAGGTGTTGCTGTATCTGTGATGGGTCATGTGGGGTTTGACTCTGTTGAACATGTCCGTGTGCACATTGGTCTCATGATTGTGACTGGGAGCAGTGCTGCGTGTTCCTCTGCTACGTGACATGTCCCATGTGTCAGTCGTAGTACAGTCCTCATGCCTATAGACGCCCCGCCCTGTACATTTTCCCGCCTACAGGTTGTTTCTGAGTGCGCAATGCAATGGATGCCACATGGTACTGGTAGGGAGGTGTGCTCCACCTTGCTGGTCTGTGGGAGTGGGGGCCTGGTGGGTGTTTTACTTCAGCTGTCCCCCTCCGACCCACTGTCTTTGTGTTCCGGCTACTTACCTGTTACTTGTCGGTCAGTGCAGCTATGGCGGACACATGGATGTGGGGTGTGCTCCACCTTGCTGGTCTGTGGTAGTGGGGGCCTGGTGGGTGTTTTACTTCAGCTGTCCCCCTCCGAACCACTGTCTTTGTGTTCCGGCTACTTACCTGTTACTTGTCGGTCAGTGCAGCTATGGCGGACACATGGATGTGGGTGTGGGGATTGCTCATTCTGGCGCATCTGGAGTACAAGGGGACCTGGTGGGAGTTGCGGTGCTGGCTGACTGTACACATGCCCCCATGGTTTTGTTAGTTGGTAGCTTTGGGCTGAGTGTGTGTGAGTGTCTGTTGCATGTGTGGGTGATGTCTTGTGTATTGTGTACTGGACATGGGGGTGTTTGTCCCTAGGAGCTATGGCATGGTGGTAGTGCATGTGAGTACATAGCGGTGTGCTGGTATACGTTTGTTTGTACTTACCAGCCTCCACTCCCCCTGGTAATCCGGTGAGGATCTCCGGATGTATGATGACTCGCACCTTCTCCTCCCACGCCTTGAAGGTCTTGAATAGCGCGGGATTCCCTCCGCCAGTCCTGGCAGCCAGCTCTCGATTTTTGGTCTCCTTCTTCTTGACCACGCTTTTGAGGTCGTTCCACCTTTTGTTAATTTCTCCTCTGTTGCGTGGAACGTTCCCGACTGCATTGACCTGGTCTACGATCCTGCTCCACAACCGGTTTCTGGTGGTTAGTGGTGTCTGTTGGACCTGGTTGCCATAGATTTGGGGGTGCACCTTGACGATCTCGTCGACCATGACCGTCAGCTCGGTGGGAGTGAACTTGGGCATTCTGTGTGATGCCATGGTGTGTGTTTTGGTGTTTGTGGTGCTGGTGCGGTGTGTGGTGTGTGATGTGCAGGGGGTTTGTGGGTCAGGTGTTTGGTGGTGGTGGTGATGGGTGTGATAGGTGCGTGTCTGTGGTGTGCTGCTGTCCTTTCTGTCTCGCTGTGTTGTGTGCTTTCGTCCTCAGTTTGTAATGTTGCAGGGGGTTGTGGTCTGTGAAGGGGCTGGTTTTGTACTTACCTATGTGGGTGTGTCATGATGGTCTGTTGTTTTCAGGTGTGTTGTGGCTGGTGTTCTGGGATTTGTAGTTGATTTGTTTGTCCAGGGGGGGGTGTTTCAGGGATGTGTACTGTGTTTGGGTTTTTGTGCGTGGGTTGGTGTGTGGACTTGTTAGCCATGTTGTGTGTGTTTGTTTTCGTCAGCGGATGGTTTCTGTGCATGGACGTGGCCGCCAGGGCTTCCGCCGTGTCCATTTTCGTCACTGTTGTTTGCGCTGGCGGGTGGTGTATTTGTGGATTTTCCGCGCTCATGTCGGTACAATCCTAATTTAACGGGCGGTGTCTCGGTCGTCAGGGCGGGCGGTTTTGGCTTGTCGTGCGTCTTTCCGTCCGTGGCGGGCGGATGGACTTAGACTCCGACATGGGCGGGCGGTATTTTCTGTTTTTTTTCCGCCTCCGGCGGTTTTCGGTTCGCGGCATCATAATTGCTCGGTCGGTATTCAGACGGTGTAGGCGGGAGGATTTTCGCCACTGTGGTTGATGGCGGATTTTTATCCGCCCGACATCGTAATGGACACCTTAATTTCTAATTAATTAATTTAAATTAATTAACTAATTATTAATTTATCCATTAAAAATAAATTACTTCCTACCCTTCCCACCATTTACACCTATAAACACCACAAGTCACACCTAAACTTATTTTCAAAATGACCATAATTAATTACTAATTAATTATCTAAAATTAATTAACTAATTATTAAATCATCAATTAAAAATAAATTACTTCCCACCCTTCCCACCATTTTACACCTATACATACCACAACACATACCTAAAACTAATTACACAATTACCATAATTAATTGCTAATTAATTATTTAAAATTAATTAACAACTAATTATTAAATCATCAATTAAAAATAAATTACTTCCCACCCTTCCCACCTATACATACAACAACACACCTAAAACTAATTACACAATTACCATAATTATTTACTAATTAATTATTTAAAAATAATTAACAACTAATTATTAAACCATCAATTAAAAATAAATTACTTCCCACCATTTACACCTATACATACCACAACACACACCTAAAATTAATTACACAATTACCATAATTAATTGCTAATTAATTGATTAAAAATTATGAACAAATTATTAATGAATTCATAAAAAATTACTTTCCACATTTAACACTATAACATCTCAATTAAACAAATATTAATACATTTAAGAATATTCAATACATTTAATATAATTAATTTACTTCCCACCCTATTCCCCTATAAACCCACAACCCGCTACGGTACTAAAAATGCAAAATTCAAATGAATTTTTTTTAATAACTATTAAAAATAATCAATAAATTTAATATAATTAAATTACTTCCCACCCTATTCCCCTATAAACCCACAACCCGCTACGGTACTAAAAACGCAAAATTCAAATAAAAAAAATTAATAACTACTAAAAATAATCAATAAATTTAATATAATTAAATTACTTCCCACCCTATTCCCCTATAAACCCACAACCTGCTACAGTACTAAACGCAAGATTCAAATAAAAAAAAATTAATAACTACTAAAATTTTTACACATATAATAAAAATACAAACAATTCTTATACAAAAAAACGCATCACATACATATAAAATATATACTAAAATACATAACAATAAAAAATCGATAATTTTAACAACTATATTTTTGCAAACGATATTAAACACTTCTATATTTTACACAACGATATTTTTACAAACGATATTAAACACTTCGATAATTTAAACATCGATATTACTTACCTAACAATCGATTTTCTTGACCATGATATTTTTCTGGCGATATTTCTCACCCACAATATTTTTACCTCGATGTTGGTGTATTCGATATTTATACATCGATATTAAGTCTCTGCACCCCTGTCATGAGTGATGTAATATGTGAGTTCATAAGCAGTGCATTGAGGGGGTGTAAGTTCTAGTTAGCTCCGGTAACTAGAACTGCTGAATTTCTATTGTCTTGTACGAGCAAAGTGTGAACCTAACTGTAACGTCCCTGTAACCTTTGTTTTTTTCAGTGAATTTCAAAGGTTTTTCAAATTCCATTTCTAAAAGATTATGTCCCTCTAATGTTTAATTTTTTTGTTAATTTTTGGGGTTTATTTCTAATACTAAGGGGCCGATTCCGATCCTGGTCGGAAACCGTTCCGTCCGACACGATCCCGGAGTGATTTCCGACCGATTCGTGCCCCTTGGCTCCGAGCGAGCGAGTACGATGCGATCGAGCACTGACGGACTCATGTCGCTCGGAGCCACATTGAAGTCAATGGGAGCCTGTTGTACGACGCGTACATAGACTCCCATTGTGAAAATAGCACGTCTCGGAGAAATGCGCCCCCTATCGCGGGGACGCCTCGCTCATGCCCACACCGTACATGCATGTGTAGGGGGATCATTTGGTCACCCCCTGTGTTCGACTCGTAAGGCTACGGCAAAGGGGGTCCGGCACGGACCCCCAATGTCCGCTTCCCGGAGCGTTTTCGTCCCGGAGACTCCGCCTCGATCCGGCTGTCCGAATCAAGCATCGTACTGGCTCGGTCGGAAATCGACTCCATTGCACGGTACGATTCGTCTGCGACCGAGTCGTACGGAGCGGTTCGGACCCGGAATCGATTCGGTTGGCAATTTTGCGTTCATTCACATCGTACTTGGGCGTCCGGACCTCTGTACGACTCGGTCGGAAACAAAGCCTCCGACTCGGATCCGGTAAAGCCGAATCCGATTCGGAGGCCTTCCGACCGAGATCGGAATCGACCCCTTAGTGTATTACAATTTATTTTTAATTTAGGTGTTTTTTGTACTGTAGACATTATTTTTTTATATACTTTTTATGTGCCTAAAAACATAAAAATCACATATATAGTTAATGTAAAGTGAATCAAGTTTTTTTAATGTAAATATACAAATTTAATTTTTTCAAACTATTTTTGGGTTACCACGGTACCATCACGGGTCTGCAAACAGAGACGGACTACTACTCTATCGTTTTTACTCCCGATCACATGATCGGAATGAATCCACAACTCTGAATTCGCAGATTCGCCGAAAATCTGAAAAATGACTGCGCATATGTTCACCCCTCCATTTCATTAATGACGTGAGTGTGAACATATTTACAAGCATATATAACCTCCTTATATCTGTTTACCAACACAGTTACCCATTCTTCCAGTTTCATGAATTCGAGAATTTACGGACCGGATTTATGAATTCACTCGCAAGCACTCACAGTCCTTGTCTTCTGATTGGATATATTAAGACCCCACCCTTGCACACTGAACACCACACCCAAAAGTAGTTACTTCCACAGTGAAGTCTCTAGAAGGAGGATTGAGAATCTCTGGTGTTCTGCTTTTACACAAGGACTGAAGCTACATCATCTGTCCATGATGAGCATCCACAACCTGTTGAGGATGAGGAGGAAGGCACACCACCTTGCAGAAAAGAATATTTGCAGTAAGCAGTTATTAAGAAGCATTGCAAAGAAGTAGTCAAATGGGACAGGCTCCACGTGGAAGAACCAAAAATTATTCATGAATGGGTCTACAACCAGATAATGAGAGAGCAATCAGGTGCAGCAGGACAGTTGACCTCTACAACATCCTTGGAAGAATCATCATCAGCTGCAGTCATTACAATACCAGCTACCTGCGAAGAATTGCGTGACAAGGTTATTCACTGCACAAAATGCCACATGCTTGCTGCTGTAAAAATGTCTTCTGTGGGTGCCTTCTTCGATAGAGTGAAGAAGCATGGCTGTTAGGTTTTTGTTTTGCTTCCAATGACCACATGTTTTTGAAGACTGATGCCAGTTGCTTCTTTGCATTTTCCCATCCTTACCCTTTTTACTACCCTGTTCACTTTTGTTAAATAAAAAAAAAAAAAAAATTAAAAAACTGTTTAAAAACCCTTATAGAAAAAAGAAACGGTTCTTGTTAGAACCACCATCTGGTCAAACAAAGAGCTAACTGTGTGTTTTTAATGTGTCAGTGACTGTATCCGTGTGAGAGTGGGTGTGTCAGTGTGTGCATCAGTGTATGCCTGGGTGCATTAGTGAATGCATTAGTGTTTGGGTGGGTGTGTCAGTGTCTCCTTTGGTGTATGCATGGGTGTGTTAGTGTCGGCATTGGTATATCAGTGGGTGTGTCCGTGTATCCACAGTGTGTGCATGGGTGTGTTATTGCATGCATTAGTGTATGGCTGGGTGTGTTAGTTTCTGCTTTCCTCTATGCCTGGATGTGTCAGTGTCTGCATCGGTGTGTCAGTGTATGCATCAGTGTGTGCCTGGCTGTGTAATTGGATGCATTAGTGTTTGACTGGGTATGTCACTGTCTGCATTGCTGTATGCCTGGATGTGTCAGTGTCTGCATCGGTGTGTCAGTGTATGCATCAGTGTGTGCCTTAGTGTTTTTGGATGCATTGGTGTTTGGCTGGGTGTATCAATGTCTGCATAGCTGTATACCTGTGTGTGTCAGTCTATGCATGGGTGAATGCCTGGGTGTCAGTATGTGCATCAGTGTGTGCCTGGCTGTGTAATTGGATGCATTAGTGTTTGACTGGGTATGCCACTGTCTGCATTGCTGTATGCCTGGGTGTGTCAGTGTCTGCGCTGGTATGTCAGTGTATGCGTCAATGTGTGCCTGGGTGTGTCCGTGTATGCATGAGTGTGTGTCTGGGTGTGTTAGGGTATGCATTGGTGTGTGACTGAGTGTGTTCGTGCATAGATGAGTGTCTGACTGGCTGTCTCAGTGTATGCATTAGTGTGTGCCTGGGTGTATTATTGGATGCATTTATGTTTGGCTGAGTGTGTCAGTGTCTGCTTTGGTGTATGCCTGGCTGTGTCAGTGTCTGCACTGGGGTATGCCTGAGTGTGTCGGTGTATGCATCAGTGTGTGCCTGGGAGTATTATTGGATGCATTAGTGTTTGCCAGGCTGTGTTAGTGTATGTATTAGTGTGTGGTTGTGTGTGTAACTGGCTGTATCAGTATGCATATGGATGTTTGCGATGCTATATCAGTGTTTGTTGAATGTCTAAGTGGCTGTATAAATATGTGACTGGGAGTGTCATTGCCTGTATGAGTATGTGTCAGTTTCTGTGTTAGAGTGTGGCTGGGTGTATCAGTAGTTGTATCAGTGTGTGTCTTGGTATGTCAGTGGCTGAATCGGTGAGTGCCTGGGTGTGTTAATGGCTGCATTGGTCTGTGCATGAATGTGTTAGTCCCAGTGTAGTTTTATCAGCGTATGACTGGGTAGGAGAGTAGCTGTATTGGTGTATGTGCTTGGGTGTGAGAGTGGGTGTATCAGTGTATAACTGGGTGTATGAGTCACTGTATCGGTGTGTGTACTGGTGTGCGAGTTACTGTACGAGTGTGTGAGTCGGTGTGTGAATGGGTGAATGAGTCTATCTAAGTAGCAGTTTGCATGTGTAAATGGCTGTGTGAATGACTGTATTGGATTTTGAGTGGCTTTATTAGTGTATGTGTTACTACCTGTGTAAATTATTCTATAGGTGTGCGAGTTCATGTACGAGAACCTGTGTGGGTATGTTTGTGACCTATAACTAAAATTACTGATATACATTTTTATAACTTTCCAAATACATTTTTTCAACACATTACAAAACAATTTAAACAAGCCAATTAACCAATCAACATAACATAACGTATTTAACTATTTATAAATACACATTTGTGCACAAAACAAAGTGATGTTACAATACCATCAAGGGGAAAAAAGGTTATAGATAAATATCTGTACTGCAATACTTGCAGCAAGCAGTTGCCCAGGGGCACTAGAAAGCATTATTTTCATGAGACAACTTCCATGTGGAAGCACTTAAAAACAATCGAGAAAGAGGGCACAACTAAATTATGAAGGACAAGTAGGTGCAGCAGGACAGTCCACCTGTACAGTACCCTTGGGAGAACCACCACCAGCTGCAGTCATTAATTTAGCACCTGCCTTTCAAAATTGTAAGTGAGATGCTTACTCACTGTATGAAATGCCACATGCTTCTCACCATACAAATGTCTTCTGTGGGTGCATTTTCCCTTTTTTACTGATATCAGTTTCTATACTCATACACCAAACGTGATGCACTGTTGAAACAATCATCAATGAACAATGGGGGAAAACCATAAATATTATACAAACACCCCCTCCTGCCCCCCCCAAAAACTTGGTGTCTAACTCTGAGCTGTTCCGAATACATATAGGATAACTTACATAACTTTTTCACACAAACATACTGTAACATTAAAGACATCAAATTCAAAACACCAGGAGAAATTTGCTCTTTGGATCCAGCAAATGTTTGCTGGTGCTTTAAGCACACATTTGAAAGTATGCTGCCCTTCATCTGCAACAAAACAAATCAATTTATTGGAGAAATTATTGGTTTCTTTCCGCAAAAGGACTACCAAGCGAGAGGTGCTCCTCATTCATATGCTGTTGTGGGTTAAAAATGCACCTACATTTGGAATAGACACAGATAGGTCTGCACTTTCTTTCATAGAACAGTATTATTACATGTATCATTCTAAAAGACACAGGAAAAAAGCATAAAGCAGGAAGTACTGCTTTTCCATTCACATTCATGTCCAAAGTACTGTCAGCAGAATTATTTAATTGTTTTATTACCTCCCTGTTGAACCTTTATGTTTTTCACAGTCTGAAGCCAGTTCTTTCTTCCCAGTTCTCTTTGGAAAAAAAAAAGAAAAAGTATAAAACTGTTAGAAAAGGCTTCTTAAAAAACAAGACTACTTTTTACAAACATTTCAAAAGTACCCCGCAAAATCATTCAAGGACTGCCTCTCTATTTCAACCTGCACTCCTCTGGGCCTCCTTAATTATGGGATACCTAAACCTCTTCCCCTTCTCTAGAGCCACTAGGGATGTTATAGAACATGTCATGAGTGATGCAATAGCTGTGCATTGCGAGAGCATGAGTCACAGTTATTTTAGGGCATGAGTTATAGTTACTAGAGATAACTAAAAGTGGTCAATATCAGTGTTTTTTTTAATTTAAAATGTTACCTTATCCGTGAAATTTTCACCTAATTATAACTTAACTTTACCTTTTAGATTTTTTAACATAATGCAATATTGTATTACCACACGTAAAGCCATCCCTCATGCCACACATGCCCTTTGCCCGTGCGCTTTGTAGTGTTGGCTGCAGGACGCGGCTTGTGGCCAGGCCCTGCACCCAATCACCCGAGGACAGCAAACCCCACCTGCGCAAAGGGTCCAGGGACTCAAGGTACCACTACCCAACCCCCATATACTTTTTTTTTTTTTTTTTTTCAGGATACGAGGACTGTGTCCCCATGCCCTGAAATGGTAGCTGCAACATTTCTCTTCATGTTGCAGCCAGCTAATCAGAGCGCGAGCTCGTGCAGGATTTGCATGAGCCTCTCGCTCCCACAGCCATGCTCTGCACCCAACCCCCTGCTGTGGAAAACTGAAGCCGTGCTAAGTGGGGGGGGAGGGGTGCTAGCATGCCCTGTGCCCAACCCCACGCTGCACACTGCGATGGACATCTTACTTTATGTAAAAAAAATATACAATAACAAATACTACAGAAATTCACTGAAAAAAAGGGTAAAGTGATGTCATAGTTGGGAATTGTAAGTATTATTTACATTTTAAAATACGCTTGAAATTCACTAAAACAATGAAGGGTAAAGGGTCATTATAGTTAGGTGAAAATGTCCATTTTAAATTAACACTACCATTGAAATTCACCAGTTATAGTTATCTCAAGTGCTAGACTTGTCATCCTTAGGGTGATTTTTCCCCCAGACTTTTTGCCTTATACCTCCTGTTTCTGCTGATTCTTTTTGTTGGCCCTAGGACTCTGAGCACTTTACCACTGCTAACCAGTGCTAAGGTGCATGTGCCTCTCCCCTAAACATGGTGGCATTGGTGTATACCTGATCGGTATGTTTGATTTACTAGTAAGTCCCTTGTAAAGAGGTATAACATATATCCAGGACCTGTAAGTCAAATGCCACTAGTGGGCCTGTAACACTGATTGTGCCACCCACATAAGTAGCCTGTCAAACCTGTCTCAGGCCTGCCAGTGCAGTGTCTGTGTGTGCAGTTTACTTCCGCTTCGACTTGGCATTTAAAACTACCAAGCCTCAAACTCTCCATTTACTGCATATAAGACACCCCTAAGGTAGGCCCTAAGTAACCGTAAGGCAGGGTGCCATGTAAGTAAAAGGTAGGACATGTGTGTTTAATCTTTACATGTCCTGGTGGTAGCGATGATCCAGCTGTAATTTCACGGTAACTTCTCAATACAAAACCTCATTTACCTCTAGTTTACCGCTGTAAAGGTGGTGGACCCTTGCCACCGTATATTACCTTCAGGAGACTTTACATAAACATGAAAAATCAAAAATGCAATTGATATTTAAGCCAATAAAGAGAGTTGTGAGTATTTTTAAAGGGTTTTATTTTCAAGTTAAAAGTTAAAGTTCTCTGACCCTTTATTCATTAGTCAAATATCAATCAGGTTACAGAATTGAAAATAGGAAAAATCGAATTAATACAGAACATATTATAGGTTGCATACAAAGCACTCCATAAAGGAAGGGAATGAGGCATCAAATGTCAGTCAGAATTCTTTAAAGAGTTCAGGAAAATATAATTCAAGAGTGAGTTTTGCAAGGCTAATCAATAATTAATAATTGGCAAAAATCTCCCATAAAGAGAAATAAATGCGTAAGACAAATCTTTTCAAAACTAGTTAGTTAGTCAAAGCATAAACTTAGAGTTTTAGCATCTAAATCTAAACCTGTTCCATCAGCTGCACTCTGTCCCTCTGTGTCTCACACAGAGAGGCTAACCTCCCTTCACAAGACCTCAGAGGAATGTGATCTGCCTTGCCAAAAATATGACGTGCAAGGACTCTCTGAAAATAATATGAGCAAGACCCCCTCCTCCCTCTGTCTCTCCTCGGACGCAATCTCCTCCCAGGCTGCACCCGCGACGTTCACGTACCTAACCCATATGATGTCAGGACTCATCTGCTCCCTCTCCTCTCCTCCTATCTCTTCAAAGGCTAAGGCTACTAAAGCTGACACGCCCCCTAAGGGGTCATTATTTATACTCTAATTCTTGGCTGACTATACTAATAATGTTGCAGTTTCAGTAGAAACTCGCACTGTAATTGGTTAGCACAGGTGACATAGGGGTCTCCTCATCCTGTTCTCATTGCAAATCCAACCCATACCAGTTCTGACAATGGAAGCATTAAGGCTTAATACAGTCATATGTAACACCATCAATAATTATACAATATTGCAACATTTATGCGGAAAAGTGTATCAGTCCATTTCCGTCTCGCTTTCACATCGCACGCAGGGATGACGCTCTCCCACAAACACTGTTACATTGACACGATGACAAGAATGTACAGTTCACTGTGGCCTTGACCCATGTGTCTTCATTTGAGGCACTTAGCAGTTCATGCAGCTGGCATAATCTTCTGTGCATGCGTCTCTCATTCAGCACAATTCTCAGCCATGCTGGATTCTTAGGCAGCCATTTTATGGTGGGTTCAAAACAAACCAAACACAAAAGAGTATTAATTTATGAAATAAAACCCATTATGTTTACCTCCCCCCATACTAGTACCCTGTATTAATTATTACCTAGCAAAAGCTATTAGTTTAAAGCAGCTTTTCTATTATTTGTGCACATCATGCAAAAATGTGCAATGTACAACATAGCATAAACATGCTCTAGTGTAAATTTTCAAAGCGCAAACAGTTAATACATACTCATAGCAACATGCTCTAATGTTTTAGATAGGTTTTCATGCAAAATGTGTTTGCCCCACATGTAGTGTTGGTGCATGGTTGATTAATTAATACACATTATAAGAAGATGTGTTATGAACTGAATATGCATTGTCTAAATATGCAACAAAGCCAAAGTCTCTTGAGACAGGAACAGGAAGTGTAGATTACAAGGAAAAGGAGCTGGGCAAAGCTAAAGAGGCCACAGTGAGCCTTCTAAAGGAAACTGAAATCACAATTTTTCTACACTGCAAAAACACATGTTAATTCAGCACAAGCATTTCAGACTGAAAGCATTTTGACTAGGCCTCATTTCATGTTTTTCACTTTGCATGCACCAAAAGTGCCATTTTAAAATGCAGTCTGTCTGAAACAGAAAAAATAAAGCAATGGCTGAATCCAGATGAAATCTGAGCTCATCAACCCTCCCTTTGATGATAACAAATCATGATACCTCAAATGATTTGTAAATCATCACACTTATTTAATCTCACAGGTGACTTTTTTTTTTTTTTGTATTGCAAAAGCTGAGCATATAACAATTTTACCTCTATTTCTAAGGCAAAACAAATTTTGTCTGTAATCAGATCATATATAGCCAAGCTCAAATGTTTAGTGCAGAGTTCTGTAAGTAGCTTCTTGGAACTGTTAGTCTTCTTTAAAATAAGTAACTAAAATAATAAAAGGAAAATTCAACAGGACAGTTCACTTTTATTCATTTATATATTTTTGTTTTACTTCTTCATCTTTTCTTCTTTTTCTTTCATCATTCAAAGATTCTTTTCTCTTCAGCTCTTGACAATTCTCAGTTATTGTTTCAGCCTTTCTTTTTCTCTTTGTCACCAGCTAGCCATCATGGTGGCTCATACAGTTCATTCAAAGTGGCATTCTGTACTTTTTCCCATGCATTTTGACCACTCAGGTGCTGAGAAACTCTGACAGAGCACCATCAATTCTTTGCACTTTTTCAATCCAAGCCTTTCACTTTTATTTTCACTTTGATCAGATTCAGATGTTTCAGCTATGGGTGCACATGATTTTTCAAGGGACCACTGTAGACTTTTTGGATACCCTTTCAGCCAGCTTTTTCCTACCTGCACTCGTAGGCCCACAGCACTAATTTCTTCTTCAGAGGCTGCATCTGACTCTTTCACCCTTTGGACACCGCTTTCATCTGAGTCAGTTTCCACTTTTTGCTTTTCCAGTGCCACTTCAGTTTTCTCTAGTGCTGCTTCAGACTCTGTGTGTTCCCTTACAGCTTGACTGACCCTCTTCTGTGGACTTTTGACCACTGCTGGCATCTCTTCTTGAAGAGGAGCTGTTTTATCAGGGGGACACAGGACCATACGTGTGTGAGAGGCATGCACCCAATTTGGAAGGCCACCACATTTCACAACAGTCTTTGCCAGGATCATTTGGAACAGGCCTTTCCATTTCACAGCATCTCTAAGATCAAAGTTTTGGCACCATTCATTATGCAGATCTTGTGTAGCAGCTGCAATCTGGTGAGAAACTGCACGCTCCACATCAGTCAGACCTTCACAGCAATGGCTAGTCTTTTCATCTGTGTTTTTCACAAGTGCATTTGCATGTCCATTTTCAAGCCACTTCGGTGATGCTGAAACACAGTCTTTTGCAAAGTGTAACTCTGTACTGTCTTTGTGTTGCTTTATTATGCTTGGAATTTCAGGCAGATATCTACAATCCAATCCTTATCCTATCTGTGGCTCTGCACACATCATCTTTGAGACCTCATTATGATCTGATTTCAGAGAAACTGGCAATCTATACCTGGGCATCAGTTTTTGCAATAACACATTTGCTACTATGCAGTAGTCATTTTTCTCAACATAAACAATCTTCTTTTCATATTCACCTGTGGAAATCCCATTGAATGTATAGGCTAACAGAATACAATTTTGTGCAACTGAATTAGCATTTCTCTCTCCCATGACAACAGTGACTCTCATTTGAGCAGATATACTGAATGTTATGGTAAGGGCAATCAATTTCGAATTTTGGGCTGAGGTAACTACTGAAAGCCATGAAGTTTTGACAACATAATGTATAGGAAGCACAGCATGTGTTGCTCCTAATGTGTCATTGTTACCTTTCAAACATGGGCCATCTACAAAATGGACATTGTTGGGCTGAATCAGACGTTCATCCTTAAAGTCTGATCTTGGCTTTATGCATATTTTCATGACATCTAGACAATCATATTCAGTTTCATTGATGTTGGGGTCAAAGGTCATTGGGAAATACATCACAGACCCTTGAACACATTCATGTTTTTGAACAGGCACTGAGAGAGCGCAGCCCTCCCTCTCACTGCAAATTGGTGTATTTTCTTTTAAATAAACTTTCATTCCTAGTGCTGGGGCGCGACACTTTTTCTCTTTCAACTCTAGGAATGCTTTTGTGCAATTGTTGTCCAATGGAAGCGGATCAGACACATCCTTGTGTGTCAGCCTCAGTAAAGGCTTAGCCACTAGGGAAAGGTTTAGTAACCACTCTCTACAGCAGCTAACCATTCCCAAAAACTTCCTGACTTCTTTTTGAATTTGAGGTGGATTCATCTGGTGAATTATTTCCACTCTCTCTGGTGAGACCTTTCTAACTCCCTTTCCAATTATGTGTCCCAGACATTCATCTTCTTTTTGACAGTACTCCTGACTATTCTCATGCAATGGCACTGTGACATGAACTTGACAAAAATCAATAACAGTAAGCCATTCTTCAGCACATGGAATGTGAAAAAATATGTTGGCTGGATTCGGTACCACAGGACAACATAGAAAAGTTATGCTATTAATCTCCTGCACTAATCTGTTCTTTTCATTTAGTTTCTGTGAACCTGTGATCAGAAAGTTACATAAACTTCCAATCAATTCCATCAAAAACCCTTTTCTCATTTTATCTCCAATTATTGGTAAAATGTCTGCAACTGATGGTGTTCTTGAATACATGTCATCTGGTTCTAATTTGAATAAGACATGGTCTGCACATTTTACTATTCTGACATCCTTCTCTGTGAACTCTCTTATTTCTGTGTTTATTATTTCTTTCAAATCAGAAGGTAATTTTTCAACTGTCCTTTTTGAAAACAATGCTACAGCTGTCTCTTGTTGGGCCATTTTAAAATGTACATCCTCATTAGGAATCTGAAAATTAACATCATCTGGTGTACAGTAATCTGTGCTGTTTAATTTGCAAAACAATTGTTTTCCTGCCAGGCCTGAGTCACAAACAGCAAATTGGTAACTTTCCTCAAATGGGCCTATTTGTGCTGCAAATTCTACTAAAACTGGGTTTGTAATTTCTCTTTTTAAAATTCCTACAACTAAATCTGGACCTTCCACTGTTTTCACAATGGACTTGGTAAATTCAGAATTGTTAGGGATAAAACTCTCATTTTCAAATACAGCAACCTGTTGAACTGGGTTCTGATTTTGTTTACATTTGCTCTGGACAACTGATTTAAATTAGTTTTAGGATTTTCTATATTTTGTGGAAGCATCTGAGCTTGAAAAACTCCTGCTGTTGGTACCTGTTTCTGAACTGACATATACATTTGCTTGGCTGGCACATTTTGCACCTGCATTTCTCTCTGTGTTTGCACATTTCCAATTGCTGCATCATGTTTAAATTTATATTTCTTCTTCCAATGCTCAAATCTGTTACAAAGATAGCAAAAGGATACTCTTTCCAGCAGTGCAACATCCATACCTGAATTTGCACAAACCAAAACACCTTTACTTTCATCCTGTGTTCTTTTAATCTGTACCCAATTAACATCCGTTGCTGGCACCCTGCCCTTCATGAAAATAATCACTGCTACGTTTTTCTCCATAACAACAGAAAATGATGGCGCATTCATGTAAACCCTTTTCATTGTCTCCTCACCTGACCTTTGCACAGCAACTTTATATTTAAACCACTATTCAGTCTGCATGACAATGTCAAAGAACATTTGCAAATTAATGCACAACTCTTTTAAAATTTCAACAAATCCATCAACTTGTGGGTACCACAGCATAAGTTTGTCTCTCAATTGTGGGAATGTGTTCAGAAATGCTGCAAGTTCACTTTTGTTCCGTGGCACATGAACATGCACTTCTCCCACCTTTTCTTTCAATGAGTAAGCAAAAGCTTCTCCCTCATCCTGTTTATTATTTTCCCCAACAAGGTCTGGTGGTTTCTTTTTCTTATCCAGTTTCCTTGGTAGGTCTGGTGGTTTCTTTTTCTTCTCATGTTTTCTTGCCCACTTGTCTCCTAATTTCTCAAACCCATTGCATTTGAAAATATATTTTATTATTTCTGCAATGTGCAATTTCATTCCTGAAGAACACATTTTCTCATTTGCTTCATCATTCATATGTACCCTGAAACTTTTCTGAAATGGAAAACTTCCTGTAACATCAATTTCATATTTTTGAGCCAAATCAGTCAGTCTATCATGTGTAGTTACTGCACATGTAGCTGTTTCCTTACTCAGGGAAATTAATTCTTTCTCCTGACACTGGTTCACATTTTCATGATTTAAACAGCAGGGTCTGTTAATTTCTTCATGTTCAAATGTTGAATTTAAAACACTAAGGGGCCGATTCCGATCTCGGCCGGTAGGGCTCCGAATCGGATTCGGCTTTACCGGATCCGATTCGGAGCCCTGTTTCCCGACCGATTCGTACGTGCGTCCGGGCGAGCGAGTACGATGCAAAAACTCCGACCGACTCGTTCGCGAGACCCAACCGCACCGACCGACTCGTACGCGAAAGCCGACCGCACCGACCGACTCGCTCGGACACGCCTCGCACCGCACAATGGAGACGTTCCCCGGCCGGGCAAGTACGATGCGCGCCGCGAGCAGTCCGACCGACTCGCGCCGTCCGGCTCGAAGGAGCAGTCGGAGCCATACTTTGGGGGTCCGTGTCGGACCCCCCTGTACGCATAGCCGCACGAGTCGCACACAGGGGGGACCCATGGGTCCCCCCTACCTGTGCGTGTACGGCGCGAGTCGCTTCGCCGCGTACCCGCTGTAGGGGGCGCCCTTGTTCGCCTCGCACCCATTGAGTCAATGGGAGCCTGCGTACGCGTTGTATGACAGGCTCCCATTGACTTCAATGGGAGTCCGACCGAATCGAGTCCGATGGCATACGTGCGCATCGTACTCGTTCGGTCGGGCTGCTAGGGTCTGATTCGGTCGGAAATCTCTCCGAGTCCGGCTCGGTCGGAGAGATTTCCGGCCCGAATCGGAATTGGCCCCTAAGCTGGTTCTCTTTTCCAGGGTCTGGGTTAATTTGTTCCCCCATGCTCTCTATCTTTTTAAGCACTGCTGCTTCCTCACAGCAGGTTTGAAAAATCCCATCTTCAAATATATTCATTTTATCCTGGGCTGCAGATGTTGTAAAGACCATTTCCCCCCCCACCTTTCAGTGCTTGGACTGTCTGGGTTAATTTCTGTTCAATAATCTGTGAATTCTGAGTTTCTGAAATAAACCCTGACATAATTACTCCTTCTGCAGCTCTTTGAACCTTTTGAGTAAGGACCATATTAATTGGAACAGTCACAGTTTTTCTAGGCATTGCCTGTGCATCTGCAGTTTGTAATACTTGTACTGAATCAGTCACATTTGAAGCAGTAACAACTGGAGATATCACTGTCAGTGCTGAATCAACAGGTAGTGGATTAATCTGAAATGTCTGCACAGTTCTCTCAGTCTGTGTTTCTCTCTGTTTAACAGAAGCAGTAGCCACTGTAGTACTTACTGGTACACTATTTTCAATGGGAACCACATAAAGTGGCGGACACTCAGTTAACAATGCATCCATTATTTCATCCCCTGAATCGCTATTTATTTGAAGCTTTTTGTCATCTTTAATTCCCTTCTCCTGTATCTGGTGCTTTACCTTTTTATCCTCACTTGCTTTGTCTCTTGCTGTCTTTTCCCACATGCTTAAAGCTTCAAATTGTGCAGCTCTAGATGGTGTCTTTATTTCACATAACACTTCCCTTAATTTGTCAATAATTTGCAATTCAAAAGTACCATCTTTTGGAAACCTCAAAGGACCCTCTTTTTCAGTAATCTTGCACCATTGGTGAACCCGCATACATGAATTTTGTCCCAAATTGGTAGACATGAAATGCACGGGTGTTCCTTCAGGAGCATCACCAATTAAAAACAAATTTTTCACTTTACCTCCCAACAGTTTCTTTAAACCTTCAAACATTTTCATTTCTGCAATAGTTCAATGCAATTTCTTTTCTCCAATGCTGTCAGTTTCAATTTCAGTCAGTTTAACTCCTACTACTGACCCTCTCAACTGCAATATTTTTCTGAGTTTTTCTTAATCAAAATTCTGTTAGTAGCAACATAAAAACATTTGCTACTCTGTCTGTTCCACTAAATAAAGGATAGATTTCTTTTCACTGCGAGTAACACATTCCGCTTACTCTTCACAAAGTAAGAACTTCCGGTTTACTCTTCAAACAATGCGAGTAAATCCCTTCCGCTTACCCTTCACTCAAGCTTGGAAGAACCTGCTACTCCTTCGGTGTTACCCTTTCTAGGTTATGTAAGACCAAAGTTTCACCAGCGAACTCTTTTGCTGTCACTCAAGCTCGGAAGAACCTGCTACTCCTTCAGTGTTACCCTTTCTAGGTGATATAACACCAAAGTTTCACCAGCGAACTCTTCGCTATCAATCACTCTCACTTTTACACAGAAAATAGTCCCTACTTTAACACTGCCAGCCCTACCTAGCTTCTCAGTGTTATTCCAACAGACGAGTAACCTCACTGCAGTGTGGCTTCTGTCACCACCCGCTATTCATTCCCCGGGAATTTTTCCAGACAACATAAAACAAGACGCTAACTTTTCATGTTAAGAACATATAATCAATAATCAAAAAATTCTGTCCTATGAAATTACCAATATAATCAATACAACCATCAAGTCAAAATGAGCAGAATTAAACCAACAGTCAAAACCCTTACTATTTTCAACACTTCAAAAATACATCCTAGCACATTAACAACATTTCACAACCCTATTGATACTCGCACCACTCCAGCAATCGCCTTCTTGCATCACCTTCCAGTACTGCTTTGCCAATCTTCAAGTTTTGAGCATTGGAGTCAGGAATCAGGACTTGGACATTTATCTAACTTGGGCAATTATTTTCCAGTGCTATTTAGGCTTTTAAACTACACTATGCTCCTTTTGGTGATGGTGTTAACCTTACCTCTACTACCAGAAACTGATCTAGCGGGTTGTGGTTTTTCTTCACTTTGATCTGTATTAGTCAATATCTAAACCAATTTTCACAGACCAACTTTCCTCCTAAGGTCAATGGACCATTAGTCGAATAGTTGATGGTGATATTAATAATCCTTAATCACCAAACTAATCGATAATAACCATCCTCTTGCTACCAGAAACTGATCCAGCGGTAATTTCACTGTAATTTCTCAATGCAAAACCTCATTTACCTCTAGTTTACCGCTGTAAAGGTGGTGGACCCTTGCCACCATATATTACCTTCAGGAGACTTTACATAAACATGAAAAATCAAAAATGCAATTGATATTTAAGCCAATAAAGAGAGTTGTGAGTATTTTAAAGGGTTTTATTTTCTAGTTAAAAGTTAAAGTTCTCTGACCCTTTATTCATTAGGCAAATATCAATCAGGTTACAGAATTGAAAATAGGAAAAATAGAATTAATGCAGAACATATTATAGGTTGCATACAAAGCACTCCATAAAGGAAGGGAATGAGGCATCAAATGTCAGTCAGAATTCTTTAAAGAGTTCAGGAAAATATAATTCAAGAGTGAGTTTTGCAAGGCTAATCAATAATTAATTATTGGCAAAAATCTCCCATAAAGAGAAATAAATGCATAAGACAAATCTTTTCAAAACTAGTTAGTTAGTCAAAGCATAAACTTAGAGTTTTAGCATCTAAATCTAAACCTGTTCCATCAGCTGCACTCTGTCCCTCTGTGTCTCACACAGAGAGGCTGCCCTCCCTTCACAAGACCTCAGAGGAATGTGATCTGCCTTGCCAAAAATATGACGTGCAAGGACTCTCTGAAAAAAATATGAGCAAGACCCCTTCCTCCCTCTGTCTCTCCTCGGACGCAATCTCCTCCCAGGCTGCACCCACGACGTTCACGTACCTAACCCATATGATGTCTGGACTCATCTGCTCCCTCTCCTCTCTCCTCCTATCTCTTCAAAGGCTAAGGCTGCTAAAGCTGACACGCCCCCTAATGGGTCATTATTTATACTCTAATTCTTGGCTGACTATACTAATAATGTTGCAGTTTCAGTAGAAACTCGCACTGTGATTGGTTAGCACAGGTGACATAGGGGTCTCATTGCAAATCCAACCCATACCAGTTCTGACAATGGAAGCGTTAAGGCTTAATACAGTCATATGTAACACCATCAATAATTATACAATATTGCAACATTTATGCGGAAAAGTGTATCAGTCCATTTCCGTCTCGCTTTCACATCGCACGCAGGGATGACGCTCTCCCACAAACACTGTTACATTGACACGATGAAAAGAATGTACAGTTCACTGTGGCCTTGACCCATGTGTCTTCATTTGAGGCACTTAGCAGTTCATGCAGCTGGCATAATCTGCGCATGCGTCTCTCATTCAGCACAATTCTCAGCCATGCTGGATTCTTAGGCAGCCATTTTATGGTGGGCCCAAAACAAAACAAACACAAAAGAGTATTAATTTATGAAATAAAACCCATTATGTTTACCTCCCCATACTAGTACCCTGTATTAATTATTACCTAGCAAAAGCTATTAGTTTAAAGCAGCTTTTCTATTATTTGTGCACATCATGCAAAAATGTGCAATGTACAACATAGCATAAACATGCTCTAGTGCAAATTTTCAAAGCGCAAACAGTTAATACATACTCATAGCAACATGCTCTAATGTTTTAGATAGCTTTTCATGCAAAATGCGTTTGCCCCACATGTTGTGTTGGTGCATGGTTGATTAATTAATACACATTATAAGAAGATGTGTTATGAACTGAATATGCATTGTCTAAATATGCAACAAAGCCAAAGTCTCTTGAGACAGGAACAGGAAGTGTAGATTACAAGGAAAAGGAGCTGGGCAAAGCTAAAGAGGCCACAGTGAGCCTTCTAAAGGAAACTGAAATCACAATTTTTCTACACTGCAAAAACACATGTTAATTCAGCACAAGCATTTCAGACTGAAAGCATTTTGACTAGGCCTCATTTCATGTTTTTCACTTTGCATGCACCAAAAGTGCCATTTTAAAATGCAGTCTGTCTGAAATACAAAAAATAAAGCAATGGCTGAATCCAGATGAAATCTGAGCTACATCAGCGACAAACCCCCAAATTCGTTTTCCATTACTGTCAGGCCTACCCCTCTCATAGGCTATCATTGGGAATTCATTAATATACTTTTAAGCTGTATTTCCTGATCAGAGAGGAGTAGCTTTTTCCTGTTTCATATCTTTGGAAGGAAATTATAAATCCTCCTCACTGGTGAAGTTGGATTTACCATTACTGTTTAAGAAATGCCACTTATAGAAAGTGGACACTTCTCTAAACTTACTGCTATGTGTGCCTGACAGCCTGTCTCCAATACTCGTTTGGTCTGGGTGACAGCTACACTTTGTGCATTCCCTCTAGACAGCTACCACACAGGAAGGATAGTTGTGTCTGAGTACCCATCTACATAGAGCCGGTTGTTTGTCCCACGCTGTAAAATCAGCGCAAACGGCACCATGTGCAGCGCTAGAGGGCGCTGCTTCTTTTCTATTTTTCTTGCCGCTCGAGTAGATTTTCTACCCGAGCAACAGCTTTCTCAACGTGAATGGAAGGTTTCTCAATGTGAGCGGTTGTGACCATCCCCGCCCGCCGGCGTTGAGAAATCTAACCGCCCCTGTTGAAGAATCTCACCGGGAGGTGGATTTTCCTCTCTCGCCAACTTGACGTTGGCGAGTGAGGAAAAAACTCTGCTCCGCTATGCGGAGCGGTGTTTTTCGGAACTCCACGAGCTCCGCGGAGCATCAAGTGTGGAAAACTCCACGAACGGAGCGGAGTTCACCACCCAGGCATAGGTATAAGTACGTGTCTCTGACCCATCACAGCAAACACTACTGGACATGTAACTGAAGCTCTGCCAGAAGAATGTCTGTGCTGCTTAAAGGACTTAAAGGACTGCTAATCTGGAAGGCCTGCTTTTTTGTTTGTTGCCCTGCTGCCTGCTGCTCTCTGACTCTGCTGAAGAAGTGCTGGACTCTGTCTTCACTCCAAAGTGATCTTTAAGGGCTTTTTAGCTTGTCCTTGTAGGAGAGTAGGATCTGCTTCACATGGGTACCCCCACTTTTTGCTGATGCTTCACTGTTTTTCGACTTTAGTCTGGCTGGGGCCCTGCTAATCAGAACCCCAGCCTAGCTGCTTCCTCTCTAAAATGGTTTCCATGAGCCTTAGGCACATCTCTGATTGGAATCTGGAGTGCCCTTATAAGTCCCTAGTATATGGTATACTATGTACCCAGGGCATAGGTACCTCAGAGGCCTGCCAGGGGCTGAAGCATGTATTGTGCCACCCCTGGAAGGCCAGCCAAAAGGACACCACAGGTCTGCTACTGCAGCCTGGGTAAGGTGGTGCATGCACCCCTTACTGTGATATAGGTTACCTATATCACTACATACATACACACATATAAACCTATAAGTCACTCCTATGGCAGGCCTTGTCAATCCTGAAGGCAGAGTGCTTGGTTCCTATGTGAGAGGGTGCCCCTGCATGAGCAGAGCCCCTCTGCAGCGTTCGGAGACCCTTCTCTGGTGCTGTTTGTAGTGCAGCCTGACCATATACTCTTAAGCGCATTATAACCTCGTGTTAAATGCTAACTTTGGGATGGCTACACGGAAACATGTCATGTTTGGTGTCAAACATCTTGGAATACTACCCCCCCACCAGTTCTGGCGGCGGGTAGCATTCCACCCTTCTAGAGGGAGAGACATGTACACACCGGCCTGCCCGGTAACTTCTTTCCAAGCCCTGGCATCACAAAATGGATGCCGCTGCCACAGACACGGGTCTGGCCTCCTGCTGCTGACTGAAACTCCGGCAGGGGAGGCCTGGACAATAGGTTTCCTGTCCCAGACAGGATAATGTGTATTGGGGCTGGGCGGGAGCACTCTCTGGTGCTTTGAAGTCCTGCACTGGGGGCACATTTGGTGTCCCTGTGCATACCCCAGTTCAAACCGGCTCAGGGGCTTCCAGCCCCTGCTCTGGCGCGAAACTGGACAAAGGGAAAGGGGTGTAACCACCCCTCTGCCCTGACCCTCCCATAGGAGGGTCCCCAGAGTATGTCCAACCCCCTAACTTGGTATAAGTATGGGACCCCAGTCCTTAGGACTTTAGATTTACCTGGACGAAACTCTGACACAGAATCCTGGACCTTCAACGCTCTACTTTAAGATTAGAGGACTGAAGAATCTCCCTTGGGGTCAAGGAGTGACTCCCCTGCTTGGCAGGCACCAAAGAAGCAATTGTCCGGTCTGCATCGCTGAAGCTCCCGCCGGACGCCGAAGTCTTTGCATCACCAGAGGTAGATTTCCAGACTTCCCCAAGGCTGCCCTGGGTCCCCAGCTAAGCTGAGGCCCGTAGCTGTCGTGGGTAACGTGGAACCGTGACCCCTGGACACCGCGCACATTTGCAAGTGCATCCTCTTCCTGGGCTCCCACGAAGTTGTGCTTTGGGCTCCGAGTAGTCCCCGCCATCAGCACTGACTGCACCGAAGATCACTGGCCTCCACTCCACGAGTGTCCCGTGAGCCAGCTCCAAGTGCGTCCACTCAAGGCTCCTTTGCGGTCGCTAGTCTGTTGGCTAGTAGGCCCTCCCGAAGGCCAATCTTCTTCTGCTTGGACTTCCCTGGTTCCTCCAGGCGTGCCCTGACTTACCCTTGCTGGGTGAGTCCCTCAGACCTTGCTGGTCTGCACCACCGTCCTTCTTCTATTTCCACGAGACTTGCCGTTGCCAAGGCTTGTTGGGTTCAATCCGGTCGACGACACCTCAGCAATCGACAGACGTCGTGGGACAGCTCGAATCCAGCTCCTGGTTGTTGTCGACGCCTCCTGGACCTCGTGGCTGAAGAGTCAAGACGACCGTCAACCTACCTGAAGCACTCGACATCGGTGGGCATCCGCTCATCGCCTTCCTGGTCACTGGCTAGTGACCCAGACTCTGTCATCTCTGCTTTCAGGTTCTTCAGATCTTCGATCCACCTTTGGATCCACCCGAACACTTTCGACTTGGCCGCCAGCAGCACTTTGCAGCAGATCGCCATTGAAAACGACGACGAAACCCGACCCCGAAAGACACCTATGCACCCGGCTTCCCTGGGTGAGGTAACACGAGTACTCCGGTGCTCCCATGGGTATAGACTCTAGAACGACCCAGTTCTAAAAGGGTTTGCTCCAAGTCCTCCTCTAAGTGTCCCTTTTCTTTAAAATTCCAACTGCGACTTTCCCCATAGAAGTCAACGGCGATTCGCGGCTGTGTCCTCCCACTGCACGCGTCCCCCGTGGGTCCCCTGTGTCACTACCTTGGGTGGTTCCTTGTGGTCCAAGCACTTCTACAGGCTCTAGGCCTTGTGTCTAGCTCAGTCGTGGTTCTTATACCACTTTATTGGTATATGGTTTGGTACGCCCCTAGGGCTCAAACGTGTATTTGTGCTACTACTGTTGATAACTAACTTATAACTTATGTATTTCGAACTCTAGCCTCATAAAGAGACTAGAGGGGTGTGTTTAGCAATAAATACATATATTTTGAATATATACCTGGTGTGGTCCTCTTTCATTTGGTCACTCAAGAGATTATAGGCTGGTAAAACAAGCTGCTTTACATTCCTTCAAGACTTAGCCTGAAGGCTGCTCTCCATAGCTACCACTAGGATAGCTTTCAATAAAGGTTGTCTTTAACCTATCTCCAATAAGGGGTTGTTTGGACTGGTGCAAGGTGCCCACTATAATTAGTGGACAGCATATACCAGGCCAACTTCTCACATTGGTGTGCAGCGTGTGGGATTCCAGCTTGCTATTGTTTTACCAGATAATCTCAATTGAATTGATCAACTGAAAACCACTAAGGGTACCTTAGGTACATATAAACCAAGCTTAGTATACAGTAAGTTCTACTGAACTTAGAGTTGTGTGTTAAGGGATAGCACACCCTTTCTACAACTCAAGAGAGTTTAGTAGGCCACACTAGAGTAGGTAGTGCATACACCACACCTCACTAGTAATGTCTTCAAAGCCAGGACCCAGTGAGTCCTTGCCAGAAGCCAGTGGGCTTCTTCCTCCAAGTATGATAAACTCCCATTCTTGGAATTGAGAGCATTATGCAATACTAGGAAGCTGAAGGCAGGCAAAAGTGCCAGCACCCAACACCTCAGGGAGGTGTTACTGGCTGATGATCTCAGCAGACCCCTAGGGTCTGAAGGGGTAGGCAGAGAGGGTGGGGCAGAAAATGAGGAAGGGGTCAGGGGTGAAGAAACCCAGGGCCCCCCTCTGAAACTGGCCAGGAAGGTGAAAATGACCTTGACCTGGAGAACCCAATTCCTCCTGTGGAGGAGGAGGATCAGAATGACCTCCCCTTTGTCCCCCCAGGAAGAATTGTGAGTGTGCCCAGAAGGTCTAGATCTCCTTCTCAGGAGTCTAACCACTCTGACACCTCAATAGGGACCTCTGTCTCTTCTCATAGGAGAGAATCCTCTCATGACAGGAGAAAGAGACTGATTCAGTATGAGCAAGCCCAGCTTGAGCTCAGAAAACAGCAGTTGGCTATAGACAGGGAGTCCCTAGATCTCTACGAAGAGAGAAAAAGATGGGACTAGAGTCCCATGGTGGCAGCAATTTCCCCAGAGATAGGGAAAGGTCTTATGACCATAGAAACCTGAGCAACATTGTCCCTCCCTACCAGAGTGGGGATGACATCCACAAATGGATAACTGCACTTGAGAGGGCCTGTAAAGTACAGAGGGTCCCCCAGGAGCAGTGGGCAGCAATCTTGTGGCTCTCCTTTGCAGACAAAGGTAGAGACAAGCTCCTCACTGTAAGAGAAGAGGATGCTGACAATTACAAAGTCTTGAAGAGTGCTCTGATTGATCGGTTTGGCCTAACAACTGAACAATACAGGTTAAAGTTCAGAGATACCCAAAAAGCACAGACTCAAGACTGGGTAGACTATGTGGATTGTTCTGCTAAGGCTCTGGAAGGTTGGTTGATGGGCAGTAAGGTGTGTGACTTCACAGGATTGTACAATCTTATCATGAGGGAGCAGATTCTTAATAACTGTCAAAATCAGCTGTTGCATCAGTACCTGGTGGACTCTGATCTGACCTCTCCCCAAGAATTGGGAAAGAAGGCAGACAAATGGGTCAGAACCAGGGTGAGGCAGAAGGTACAGAACCAAGGTGGTGACCCAAAGAAGCAAGATTCTAAGAACTCTGATAAGGGTGGGGAGAAGGGTAAAGACCAGAAGTCTTCACAAGGCCCCCAAAAATCTTCTTCAGGTGGGGATTCACAGTCTAACAAAGGGAAAGGCCAAAAGAAACCATGGTGCAAGGTCTGTAAGCAAAAGACCCACTGGACCAGTGATTGCACCAAGTCCAAAGACTCTACTCCAGCCCCCACCAATGCCCCTAAGGCACCTGCTCCCCCTAGTGCAGTTACAGTTGGTGGTGGGACTACACAAGCCAAGGGTTTAGTAGGGTTGATCCTGGGTAAAGAGATGAGCTCTGACCTAGTCAGAGAACTCACTCAGGCTGTCCTAGTCTGTGATGGAGGCATGGATGTGACCTCCTCTGTGAGTCCCAGTAATCTGGGCAAGTACAGGCAACAGCCCTTAATCAATGGAAAAGAGGCTTTGGCATTTAGGGACACAGGGGCAAGTGTCACCATGGTGACACAAGACCTTGTGAATCCTGGGCAGATTATACTTGGTGAAATATACCAAGTGACCAATGCTAGCAATGTCAGAACAGACCATACTCTGGCAGTTGTTAACTTCTCCTGGGGAGGGGTATCTGGCCTTAAGAAGGTTGTGGTAAGTGCAGACCTACCAGTTGAATGCTTGCTTGGCAATGATTTAGAAACTTCAGCTTGGGCAGAAGTGGAGCTCAGGACCCATGCAGAAATGCTGGGCATCCCTGCAGATGTGTTTGCTGTGACCAGGTCACAAGCCAAAATGTCTAACACTGAACAGGCCTTGGATTCTGGAATAATGGACCAAGTGCCCTCCAAGAAGAGGAGCAGTAGGGTAAAGGCGGTGCCTTCCCCCTTGGCTCAGATGGAAGATCAATCTCTTGAGGGGGATGATCTCAGTCCTGAGGAAGGAACTGTCCCAGAGGAGCTTGAACCTGACCAGGTTGAGTTCTTGGAGACAGGGGGCCCTTCCAGGGCAGATCTGAGCCAAGAGCAGCAGAGCTGCCCCTCTCTTGAACCCCTCAGACAGCAAGCTGCTGCTGAGGCTGCTGGGAAAGCTAGTGGTCCCCATACTGTGTATTGGGATGATGGACTCTTGTACTCAGAGTGTAGAGACCCCAAGCCTGGTGCCACCAGGAGGTTGGTCATACCTCTGAAGTTCAGGGGCTTCCTATTGACCCTAGCCCATGACATTCCCTTAGCAGGTCGACTGGGCCAGAACAAGACTTGGGACAAAATTGTCCCTCACTTTCACTGGCCCCACATGTCTGAAGACACCAAGGAGTTTTGTCGCTCCTGTGTAACCTGCCAGGCCAGTGGCAAGGCAGGTGGCACTACAAAGGCCCCCCTGATACCACTACCTGTGGTGGGGGTTCCCTTTGAAAGGGTGGGGATTAACATTGTTGGTCCCATGGATCCCCAAACAGCATCTGGGCACAGGTTTATCCTGGTGGTAGTGGATCATGCCACCAGGTACCCAGAGGCTATTCCCCTTAGGACCACTACAGCACCTGTGGTGGCAAGGGCCCTCCTGAGAATTTTCTCAAGAGTGGGCTTCCCTAAGGAGGTTGTATCAGACAGGGGTGCTAACTTTTTGTCTGGATACTTGAAAGCAATGTGGAAGGAGTGTGGAGTGACTTACAAGTTCACCACACCCTATCACCCACAATGCAATGGTTTAGTTGAGAGATTCAACAAAACCTTGAAGGGCATGATTAAAGGGCTCCCAGAAAAGCTTAGGCGAAGATGGGACATACTCTTGCCGTGCCTTTTATTTGCATACAGGGAGGTGCCTCAAAAGGGGGTTGGCTACAGCCCTTTTGAACTTTTGTTTGGTCACCCTGTCAGGGGTCCATTGTGCTTGGTGAAGGAAGGATGGGAGTTACCTCTCAAGCCCCCAAAGCAAGACTTAGTGGACTATGTACTTGGTCTCCGCTCCAGGATGGCTGAGTACATGAAAAAGGCAACTAAAAACCTTGAGGCTAGCCAGGAACTTCAAAAAGCCTGGCATGACCAAAAGGCTGTACTTACTGTTTACCAGCCAGGACAGAAGGTGTGGGTGTTGGAGCCAGTGGCCCCAGCAGCTCTCCAAGACAAATGGAGTGGACCCCATACCATTGTTGAACAGAAGGGTGAGGTTACCTACTTAGTAGACCTAGGAACACCCAGGAGTCCCCACAGGGTTCTCCATGTCAACAGATTAAAACCATATGTGGACAGGGCAGACATGGGCTTGCTCATGGCTACTGATGAGGGACAGGAGGAAGAGATTGACCCACTCCCTGACCTGCTCTCACAGAACCCTGATGATGGGTCAGTGGATGGTGTAGCCTTGGCAGGCAGCCTCACTGCCCAGCAGCAAACTGATTGCAGACAGGTGCTCAATAAGTTCAGACACATATTCTCACTGACACCCAGTCAGACCACCTGGTGCACTCATGAAGTGGACACTGGGGACAGTCTGCCTATTAAAAATAAGATTTATAGGCAACCTGACCATGTCAGGGACTGTATCAGGACAGAAGTCCAGAAGATGTTGGATTTGGGAGTTATTGAACCCTCAGATAGCCCTTGGGCTAGTCCAGTGGTCCTTGTGCCAAAACCTCACACCAATGGTGGGAAAAGAGAGATGAGGTTTTGTGTGGACTACAGGGGTCTCAATGCAGACACTAGGACTGATGCCCATCCAATACCTAGGGCCGATGAGCTAATAGACACTTTGGCCTCAGCCAAGTATCTAAACACATTTGACCTGACAGCAGGCTACTGGAAGATCAGACTAGCTGATGATGCAAAGCCAAAAACAGCATTCTCAACCCCTAGTGGGCATTATCAATTTGTGGTGATGCCCTTTGGTCTGAAGAATGCACCTGCCACTTTTCAGAGGTTGGTGAATACAGTCCTTACAGGTCTGGAAGCCTATAGTGCAGCATATCTAGATGATATTGCTGTCTTTAGCTCCACCTGGGAGGATCACCTGGTCCACCTCAGAAATGTTTTACAGGCCCTGCAGAAAGCAGGCCTGACTATCAAGGCCACCAAGTGCCAGATAGGGCAGAGTCAGGTTGTGTACCTGGGCCACCTTGTGGGTGGAGGCCAGGTTCAACCACTGCAGAGCAAGATCCAGACCATCATGGACTGGACTGCTCCAACTACCCAGACTCAGGTGAGAGCCTTTTAGGCCTGACTGGGTACTATAGGAGATTTGTCAAGGGGTATGGATCAATAGTGACACCCCTGAATGACTTAACTTCCAAGAAAATGCCCAAAAAGGTTCAGTGGACAGTTAGCTGTCAAAAGGCATTTGATGACCTAAAGCAGGCCATGTGCACTGCTCCCATTCTACAGAGTCCTGATTACTCCAAGAAGTTAATTGTCCAAACAGATGCATCTGAATTGGGGGTAGGGGCTGTACTGTCACAATTGAATGATGAAGGTCAGGATCAGCCAGTAGCTTTTATTAGCAGAAGGCTGACCCCTGGAGAGAAACGTTGGTCAGCCATTGAGAGGGAGGCCTTTGCTGTTGTCTGGGCTCTGAAGAAGTTGAGGCCATACTTGTTTGGTACTCACTTCCTTGTTCAAACAGACCATAAGCCCCTCTTATGGCTAAAACAAATGAAGGGTGAAAACCCCAAACTGCTTAGGTGGTCCATTTCCCTACAGGGGATGGACTTCACAGTGGAACATAGACCTGGGAGTAACCATGCCAATGCAGATGGCCTCTCTAGGTACTTCCACTTAGAACATGAAGCCTTAACTGGGCAAGGTTAGTTTAATGTCCCTACGTTTGGGGGGGGGTTGTGTAGGAGAGTAGGATCTGCTTCACATGGGTACCCCCACTTTTTGCTGATGCTTCACTGTTTTTCGACTTTAGTCTGGCTGGGGCCCTGCTAATCAGAACCCCAGCCTAGCTGCTTCCTCTCTAAAATGGTTTCCATGTGCCTTAGGCACATCTCTGATTGGAATCTGGAGATCCCTTATAAGTCCCTAGTATATGGTATACTATGTACCCAGGGCATAGGTACCTCAGAGGCCTGCCAGGGGCTGAAGCATGTATTGTGCCACCCCTGGAAGGCCAGCCAAAAGGACACCACAGGTCTGCTACTGCAGCCTGGGTAAGGTGGTGCATGCACCCCTTACTGTGATATAGGCTACCTATATCACTATATACATACACACATATAAACCTATAAGTCACTCCTATGGCAGGCCTTATCAATCCTGAAGGCAGAGTGCGTGGTTCCTATTTGAGAGGGTGCCCCTGCATGAGCAGAGCCCCTCTGCAGCGTTCGGAGACCCTTCTCTGGTGCTGTTTGTAGTGCAGCCTGACCATATACTCTTAAGCGCATTATAACCTCGCGTTAAATGCTAACTTTGGAATGGCTGCACGGAAACATGTCGTGTTTGGTGTCAAACATCTTGGAATACTACCCCCCCGCCAGTTCTGGCGGCGGGGGTAGCATTCCACCCTTCTAGAGGGAGAGACATGTACACACCGGCCTGCCCGGTAACTTCTTTCCAAGCCCTGGCATCACAAAATGGATGCCGCTGCCACAGACACGGGTCTGGACTCCTGCTGCTGACTGAAACTCCGGCAGGGGAGGCCTGGACAATAGGTTTCTGTCCCAGGGAGGTGTAACCACCTCCCCAGACAGGATAATGTGTATTGGGGCTGGGCGGGAGCACTCTCTGGTGCTTTGAAGTCCTGTACTGGGGGCACATTTGGTGTCCCTGTGCATACCCCAGTTCAAACCGGCTCAGGGGCTTCCAGCCCCTGCTCTGGCGCGAAACTGGACAAAGGGAAAGGGGTGTAACCACCCCTCTGCCCTGACCCTCCCATAGGTGGGTCCCCAGAGTATGTCCAACCCCCTAACTTGGTATAAGTATGGGACCCCAGTCCTTAGGACTTTAAATTTACCTGGACAAAACTGTGACACAGAATCCTGGACCTTTGACGCTCTAATTTAAGATTAGAGGACTGAAGAATCTCCCTTGGGGTCAAGGAGTGACTCCCCTGCTTGGCAGGCACCAAAGAAGCAATTGTCCGCCTGCATCTCTGAAGCTCCCGCCGGACGCCGAAGTCTTTGCATCACCAGAGGTGGATTTCCAGACTTCCCCGAGGCTGCCCTGAGTCCCCAGCAAAGCTGAGGCCCGTAGCTGTCGTGGGTAACGTAGAACCGTGACCCCTGGACACCGCACACATTTGCAAGTGCATCCTCTTCCTGGGCTCCCACAAAGTTGTGCTTTGGGCTCCGAGTAGCCCCCGCCTCCAGCACCGACTGCACCGAAGATCACTGGCCTCCACTCCACGAGTGTCCCGTGAGCCAGCTCCAAGTGCGTCCACTTGAGCTCCTTCGCGGTCGCTAGTCCGTTGGCTAGTAGGCCCTCCCGAAGGCCAATCTTCTTCTGCTTGGGTTTTCCTGGTTGCTCCAGGCGTGCCCTGACTTACCTTCGCTGGGTGAGTCCCTCAGACCTTGCTGGTCTGCACCACCATCCTTCTTCTATTTCCACGAAACTTGCCGTTGCCAGGGCTTGTTGGGTCCAATCCGGTCGCCGACACCTCAGCAATCGACAGACGTTGTAGGACAGCTTGAATCCAGCTCCTGGTTGTCGTCGACGCCTCCTGGACCTCGTGGCTGAAGAGTCAAGACGACCGTCAACCTACCTGAAGCACTCGACATCGGTGGGCATCCGCTCATCGCCTTCCTGGTCACTGGCTAGTGACCCAGACTCTGTCCCCTCTGCTTTCAGGTTCTTCAGATCTTCGATCCACCTTTGGATCCACCCGAACACTTTCGACTTGGCCGCCAGCAGCACTTTGCAGCAGATCACCATTGAAAACGACGACGAAACCCGACCCCGAAAGACACCTATGCACCCGGCTTCCCTGGGTGAGGTAACACGAGTACTCCGGTGCTCCCGTGGGTATAGACTCTAGAATGACCCAGTTCTAAAAGGGTTTGCTCCAAGTCCTCCTCTAAGTGTCCCTTTTCTTTAAAATTCCAACTGCGACTTTCCCCATAGAAGTCAACGGCGATTCGCGGCTGTGTCCTCCCACTGCACGCGTCCCCCGTGGGTCCCCTGTGTCACTACCTTGGGTGGTTCCTTGTGGTCCAAGCACTTCTACAGGCTCTAGGCCTTGTGTCTAGCTCAGTCGTGGTTCTTATACCACTTTATTGGTATATGGTTTGGTACGCCCCTAGGGCTCAAACGTGTATTTGTGCTATTACTGTTGATAACTAACTTATAACTTATGTACTTCGAACTCTAGCCTCATAAAGAGATTAGAGGGGTGTGTTTAGCAATAAATACATATATTTTGAATATATACCTGGTGTGGTCCTCTTTCATTTGGTCACTCAAGAGATTATAGGCTGGTAAAACAAGCTGCTTTACATTCCTTCAAGACTTAGCCTGAAGGCTGCTCTCCATAGCTACCACTAGGATAGCTTTCAATAAAGGTTGTCTTTAACCTATCTCCAATAAGGGGTTGTTTGGACTGCTGCAAGGTGCCCACTATAATTAGTGGACAGCATATACCAGGCCAACTTCTCACAGTCCTTGTTCTTGAAGTCTCAGGGCCATCAACGACTTACTTCAACTCTGCTGCAGCTGCTGGACTCTGCCATCTGTAAGTCCTCCCTTGCCTGATGTGCCAATCCAGGCCTGGGCCTCAGAAGTGGGTTCTGCAGCTGTTTCTGCCAATCAGAACCTACGCTGATGCCGATCGACAACATCGCCTCGACGGACTGTGCGGCTCGACATTGTCGGACAGCACAGCTCGACCTCGATGCAGCACCTGCATTGTAAGGGGATTCAACGCCAAAGCTTTCATGGACTGCACGGATCGGCGCCAATGCTTCACCTCTATGCACGGGATCGACAACGAAGCGCCGCCCCTCAACTCCTCACATCGAGTCTTCAACATCAATACTTGCTTCATACTTTGTCAGTGGGACCTGTCGGAGTCCTCTAGCCGGCCTGCCCTCCATCGCGGTTGGCCTGAACTTTGACTTTACCCCGGCCAGCACAACCTGAAGTAACCTTTTTAGCGCTACTTGTTTCTAAACGCTTTACTGCATTGATTCTTTTAACAGCCAGTATCTCAACTTCTATACATTTGATTTTTGTCATTTTTGTCATTTTGGTCTTGTTTTGTTCAGAATATAATAATCTGTTTTTCTAAACCTGTGTGGAGTGTTTTTGTGGTGTATTCATTGTGTTACTGTGTGTATGTGTTGCAAAAATACTTTACAAATTGCCTCTTTAGATCAGCCTGACTGCTCTGTGCCAAGCTACCAGAGGGTGAGCACGGGTTATCTTATAGTGTGTATCTGGCTTACTCTGACTAGAATGGTGGTTCCTTCCTGGCCTGGGTGCATACCTGAGCCAACCAGGAATTCCATTGCTAACATCGAGTAACTATAAATTGTGCCCTAAAGTAACTATAACTTGCGCCCTCGCCATGCACTGCTAGTTTTCTCCCATCAAGTTTTGAAACTGAGATGCACGTTTGAGGAGCATTTGAGGGGTAAGAATTGAGAAGGGTTGAAAAGAGTGTTTTTGAGGAGCATCAAATCGCTTGGATTAGGTGAAGAGATGGATTAATAATACGCTAAAGTGGATGATGTCATATATGGAATAAACTGAATACATCAAACATTTGAAAACTTATTTAAAATATTTTCTCTCTATCCCTCTCTGGGTCTCTCTCACACACACAGTCACTCTATACTGTCTTTCCTTATACACATGAACATTCTTTAACAGCAACATTAACGTCTTGTTCGAGCATTACACATTTATGAGTCTGAACTATTGTTCTATTTCACAGGTTCGGAAATGTTCACATATCAAAGCAGGCAGCTGCCCTCCTACGCACCAGAATGAAGTGATCCTGGTGGAGATTGAATCACATCAAATCCGAAAGAAAATGTAATCAAAGTTTAATGTCGACACAGAATTGCAAACATGGTAGCGAAAGCGTTCATTCTCTGTATTTACTGACAAATAGTAATTTATCGTAGTATCTGCGCGTGTCTGTCCGTCTTTGTGTATCCAGCTCTGCAACTTGAGATCTCGTAATAATTGGGTTTGTGACATGCCAGCGGTGTTCCTTCCGAGCTCAACAGTCCGCTCTCAATGGTTAATCAAACAGGTCAGGAATCAGGTTTTGTTTTGAAGTTAAATAATCCTTTAGTTGATGTCTTCCGATTTGGATTAATCTGTGAAATCAGAAAAGCGTGTTTGTTCCAGATTGCTTTGACGAGGAGATGTCTGTAGCCAAATGGGGTCAGTTTTCATCATATATCTCACAGAGCAAGTTGAGACAGGTGCTTTTTTTGTGTGATGCAAACAATGCATCCATCCCTGCTTGTATTTATATTCTCGATTCACCACCGTCTCCTAACATTCTGCGTCTATTTGCTACCACTGAGCATTTTGTGACTGCTTCTCATTTCCTGCGTGCACCGCTGGCTCCTTCACGTTTTCTGTGTCTGCAGTGTGAATGAACACTTTCACAACAATTGAAATTAAGTGGTTTATTCTCAGTGACCTGGGGCCCCTGCGTTTGTGTCCATTCTCCCCGTTATACATTCCATTTCCCGTAATTGCCTTTATAAAACCTAGATCATACATACCATAATGAACAAAACAAGGTGGCACCGAATGATTAGTTTTAGGTAAATCAGCCAACCTAACCCCACACTACACATCCTCCTCCTTCGGGAGATTAAAATTAATGAATACATAATATTAAACATGCAAAAGAATATAAATAAAAGACAATGGAATTCTGTCGTGAAACATATTCCTAAACAAATAAATAGGACAGAATACCATAACAGACCTAAGATACGTACAAAGAACCAATAATGAATGGTACATAACCAGTTATGGTATGTGCAATAACAGATGTAAGCAAAGTACAATGAAAGGTGTATCTATTCACAAAAAAAATCATCAATCCTCTTAGGTGGTTTTATTGTCCTCCTCTGTGACCCCCACCCCCTTATTCACAATCAACAAGCATTTACTGCAACCTCACTGACCGAATTGTACACACAGGTGTTGTCTTGGTCGACAAAGACAACATCCCAGGCCACCTTTCCTTAATTGGATACAGCAGGTTCATATCCGTCAGTGATGAAGATTTCTTCAGAATTACATATTCTCGTGGATTTTTCTGCAAGTCTATCATTGAAACTGTTTCTTTTCTACCCTCTAAAGCCCATGAACAAGCAAGATTTCTAGCTCAATCGGCGAGTATCTCTCTTCAAGCAGGTGGTAAAGAGAGCGATGCAAATTCAATGACAGATTCTTTACCGCCTTTATCACACTGGGCTCTCCGCTCTTTCTTGCTATCACTTTTTGTTTTGAAACAAGGATCAAAACCTTGTAACACAGGGGCTGTACAATTGGCATCTTTTTTTTTATCTTGGCAAGATCTTTCTGAATTTCACTTTTCTCTTCAGTAATTGCATAATGTGATTGGTTGTATTGACAAACCTATGCACATACTTTGCCTAGAATTCTGCCAGCCTCAAAAAACCGCCAAACATCTCTATTCTTGAGTGCTGGAGCATTTTTACAGTGATAATGCTCTGGGCCCTTCCTTCCAATTAGACTCTGGTCAATAGACCTTTTTAGTAGCCTGAGAGAAAAAGGGGTTACTAACAATTTACATCTTAAGGGATAGTATGCCCATTGGGACCACACAATAAAAGTCTGAGTCAGTAACTTGAAGTTGAAAGGTGTATTACAAACTCAAAGCCAGACTAATATGAACCAATCTCAAGAACAGACTATAAAAACACATGATTATCAAAGGAAGACCAAAGCGTCATACAATATTGGTCCTCAACAGCTAGGAGCATAGTAGAATTTCAGTGGCAGCTGTACAGAAAATAAGAAATAGGATTTGATGACTAGACGAATAGTTTTGATCCTTCTCCCCTTATGTTGGAATAAAAATTATGTTTTCACATTGTTTTACGTAAGTTAGCATTTGCGGCGCCATTTTGTATTGTGATCGAAACTAATTCTTTGCCACTTCCGAGAAACGGCCTTCTCTAGGTTATGCTTTTTTTTAACTCTGTTTATTGCGTTTCAAAAATAATCAGCAATGCTACCACGCAGGGCAGCTACCGTATTGAACCAACTAGAAACAAGCTACACTTGCTCAACACCATAGGGGGAAAAACATTACACAGCAGATCAGCGATATCAGTTCACAGTCTGAGTGCCAACTCTCTTTCATAGACATCAGTTTCTCTGCTCCGGTTGGCGAACCTACCATGGCCTACTGCTGAAGATAGTGTCGCAATGGTTCCCAAATGTCTTTGGGTTTGGAAGACGTGGGCAGTTCCTCTGCATATAACTCCAAGTTTTCTTTGCAGTATACCATGTCTGGGAGCCAGTGTGCCACCTTCGGCGATCGTGCCCCTCCCCACGTAATGGCGACTCTACGTTTGGCCATCAACAATGCAATACGTATATATTTACCCATGACCCCTTTCACATGAGGAACATAACATAGAAGGCATACCAACGGTGTACATTGTAATTTTGTTCCAGACATTTCTTGTATACTTTGCACCACCTGCCTCCAGTAACCTGCCACTCTCCCACAGTCCCAAGCAAGATGTATAAAATCAGCTTCCAATTGACCACATCTCCTACATCTACTAGAATCCTGTAAACCATAGCCATGTAGACGAAGGGGCGTGTGATACGTCTGATGCAGATATTTAAAGTGTATTATGCGGAGGTTTCCGTTAGGTGTGAGCTTGCCTGTGATATTGCAGACATGTTCCCATTCCGCCAGCGTCATAGGGGGGGTCAACGTGTCATTCCAACGTGCAAGGCTCCTATCTGATCCGCTGAGCGTCTCAGCTCGTTTGGCCCTGTATAACTTGATTATTAATTTTCTACGTGTAGGAGTAGTCAATAATAACTGTAGGGATTGGAGCGCCGGAGGTTTGGCCGGGTAAGTATCGTAATGTGATTTAATAGCATGCCTCAGTCTATGAAAAGTGAACTGAAAAAGCAGTGTAGGGTGAACAACATACCGCAGAGCTTCAGGGGTAAGGAAAGCACCATCTGGGTAAAGGTCTTGCATGGTATTTATACCTGCTTCCCTAAGCAGCCGCATCGGACCAGCTTCCTGCGTCACGGATAATGCCGCATGATGCGCCAGGGGCATCGCTGGGGCATATATGGGCAGTTTATTGGCAAGTCGTCCTATAGATTGCCAAGCTGCCACTGTAGTGTCTATTGTGTTTATTTCCGTTTTAGTGGTACCCCGGCGCGTGTGAGTAATGAGACTGTGCAAGGGGGTCGGAGAAGCGTCGCCATCTTCGACTGCCACATGTGGAGTAAAGGCGTGCAGGTTAAACCAGAAATATGCATACTGTGCTTGAGCACTTAAATAATAGATATAAGGGTCCGGTGCACTGAATCCCCCTCTGGCATAGTCCAATGTAAGAGTATTCCACCCCACTCGCGCCTGTTTACCCCCCCAAACCAAGCGAAGCAATGACATTCGCAGAGTCTTAAAGAACCCCTGTGATAGTTTTATTGGAATGTTAGAAAAGAGTTACAGAAAACGCGGCAGTACCACCATTTTTATAATCGCAATGCGGTCTGCTAGGGACAGCGGCAATGCTATCCATTTATCAATTTGTTGTTCCAGAGAGACACTTGCTCGCCCATAATTTTCCCTGATAACGACGTCGGGGTCTCGATGAATCCTGACCCCTAAATATTTGACCGGTTCTGCAGTCCAAACTATCGGATAGTCCATAGGTGGGGGAGGGGTGGCCGCCGTCAGAGGAATGATAATGGACTTATCCCAGTTAATTGCGAGACCTGAAATCAATCCGAATCTGATGTATTCTCTTAACACCTGCGCCAAATATCGAGCAGGTTCTCTGATAAAAAGCACCATGTCGTCGGCATAGAGAGATATTCCAACTGGACGGTGATTAAAATTTAGAGCCGTGTCTCTGTGTTTTTGACGTATCACACATGCCAGGGGCTCTATTGCTATAGCAAACAACAGTGGTGATAGCGGGCAACCTTGACGGGTACCCCGCTTGATAGAGAATGGCTCAGACGTTAGACCTCCCACTCGGACCCTTGCCGACGGGTCAGCGTAAAGTATCTTCACCCATCCCAAGAAAAGTAGGGGAAACCCCATACGCTGTAAAATGTGAAACATGTAGTTCCATTCTATGGAGTCAAACGCTTTAGCCGCGTCAAGCATAACGGCCGCAGCGTGCAGTTTAGGGTCAAGAACATGCATCATTGCGAAAATGGTCCGTAAATTGTGAGACGTGGATCGCTCTGGTATAAAGCCTGATTGGTCCGGCAGGACCAAACACTGCATCAGTGGCTGTAATTTAGTGGCTAGGATTTTGGCGAGTATTTTAGCGTCAATGTTAATCAAAGACAAGGGCCGATATGAATCACAAACGTCAGAGGGTTTATCCTTTTTTAGAAGGGTAACAATTAAAGCCTGACGAAGGGATGGAGGCAGAACACCAGCCTCATGCGCTTCTGCATACATCTCCAGTAAGTATGGCGTTAGAAGATCTGTATACGCTTTATAAAATTCTATGGTTAGACCGTCTGGCCCTGGTGCTTTTGAATTCGGTAGAGCGCAAATTGCTGCTTTTATGTCCGTTTCATCTATTGGTTGACTCAGGTATTCCCTATGATTGTCCGCCAACCATGCGCAGGCAATGTCATCCAGATACCCCTCCACTGCGGGTTGTGGAGTCGCCCCATGAGAGGCATAGATATTAGCATAATAGCCTCTGAACTGTTCAACTTTCTCCAGAGGATTGTAGTGTTCCCCACCCTGAGAGTCAGTTATTTTGTCGATATGATGGTGTTCCGCACGAGTTTTGAGTTTTGCAGCTAGATTACGTCCAGGCCTACCACCCTCTCCATATTTCCTGGCAACGTGCCTACGTGATATATAGCGAATTTCCGTTTCTGCCACTGTGTCATATTCCAAAACTAACTCATGAATACGGGAAAGCGTGTCTGGGGAGGGGTTGTTCATGTATGCACTTTCTAGGGTTTTTAGCATGGTCTCTATCTGGGTGAGTTGGGTTCTGAGATCTTTCAGTATGCTGGCTGTGGTGCTAATGCAAACTCCCCGGATCGTCACCTTAAATGCCTCCCACAGCGTGGCAGGACTATCAACCGTACCTTTATTAGCCTCAAAGTAGTGTTCTATTGCCTTGCGAATGGTATCATTATAAATTGGGTCAAGCAAAGCCTCAGAGCAGAAACGCCATGTGAAAGGGCGATGGACGACACTGGGAATATGGAGATCCAGCTGCACTGGATTGTGATCGGAGAGAGTGCGTGAATATGTAGTTACAGCAGACACCCACGCGGTAGCGCCCTCACTCAAGAGCCAGTAATCTAACCTAGACCAGCTATTATGCGACGTTGTGGCGTGCGTTCCCTCCCTCTCTGTGCCATTGCGAAGCCTCCAGACGTCCACCAGCCCAAACTCCAACAGTGCATTATTAATGCTTTGAGCCACTTTAGGTGTGTGAACACTTTGCGGGTTAGATTTGTCCACAGCGGGATCCAAATATGTATTAAGGTCCCCCCCACACAATGGCAGTCTCGGGCCACTCTCTCAGTATGCCATACATTCGCTGGAACACCTCTGGCTCATCCACTAAAGGCCCATATGTATTTATGAGAGTAATCAATGTGTTCCCTAGTTTACCCTGCACCATAGCACAACGACCCTCACTATCCACGTGAGTCCTGAGCGGTGTAAACGGGATTCCCTTCTTTATCAATATTAAAACCCCCCGTGCATAGGAGGAGTATGAGGACGCCAGCTTGAATCCTGGCCATTTAATTGCAATGTTCGCTTCTGTAGCCTTGGTCAGGTGCGTTTCTTGCAAAAAGGCAATCTGAGTGCCATAGCGGTTCAAATATGCAAAGACTTGGCGATTTGTTTTTGGGGTGCTCAGCCCTCTAATGTTCCATGTGAGATATCTGTAGCGTTCACCCATGGGCCTCACTAACGCTGTTTGTCACATGTGAGTCGAGCAACTTGCTATCGTGGTGCCTTGTATGAAAAATGCAATCCCCAATCCTGGTGTCAATACAATCGCAGCTAACAATCTTCTGACATATTACAACTAAACAGTTGTTAACGGTAAGCTTAATGCTCCCTTCTGCCCACCCCCCTCCCACTACAACCTCCCAATTAGGTCGAGAATACAACCCCCCCACCCTCCCAATAGTTACCCAAAACCCACTGTGAGATACCAACCTGGGGGGGAGGAACAACGACAAACACCTACCAAGCGGCAGGGTGGCCAGGCTACTATATCAAAACAAAACCCAATCCCGATCCTCAAGTGTTTAAAAAATTAACTGTGCAATAGGCCGAGCCAAAACATAATTATACTGTACTAACGGCATGTTTCTGATACCACATCAACGCAATTGAGCTACAGGCCCTCATACAGTAATTTAGTCTATTGTGTCCATGCGTGCAGTTATGTGAATAAACAACAATAGGACTCATCAAGACCATTTGCTTTCAGTCAGCATCACTGAGAGTCGATGCCATTGTTGAACTTTTCGAAGAGACCTGAGGAGTCTTGCGTGGACATATATGCTTCGTGAACTTCATAGCCGATTTGGAGTCGGTGAAAAAATGTGCTTGTCCATCATGAGTGATCTTCAGTTTGGCGGGGTACAACATTGCATAGGGAACAGAGGCAGATTGCAGAAGTCTTTTCACTGACATGAATTCCCTACGTGCAGCCTGTACTGTTGGGGTGTAGTCCGGAAAGAAGGACAAGATGTTGCCCAGATGAGTGATGGGGCTCTTAGCCCTCGCCTCACGGAGAACAGCATTTCTGTCCGCATAGTTGAGGAGGCGCGCAATGATCGGACGCGGGGGGCACCCGGCACCGGTCAGGGTCCGAGCGATCGTGAGCCCTCTCCACGACCATGACCGGGGAGAGTACCGGACCAAACAGCTCCCGCAGTAAGTTTTCAATGAAGGGCTCCATCTTCGAAATGGCTGTCGACTCCGGAAGGCCAATTATTCTTAGGTTGTTCCGTCGGGAACGTGCCTCCAAATCTTCATATTTTGCCCTTATTACCTCCAGCACCTTCTCCATACTGAGGATCTGCGTCCTGGATTCCGACTGAGAATCTTGGGTATCAGACAGTCTATTCTCCAAAACATCAAGCCGAGTTTCATGGACGTCCACTTTCCTCTTTACTGTGTCGAGGCTGGATGCAAGGGCATCAATCTTGCTGTCGATAGTTTTAAGACCAGATCGTACTTCTAGCAAGATAGTCTTCATGTCCTCCTCAGGATTATCTGCACTGTCAATTGTATCCTGAGTAGCACCCAGCTCCGACGACGATTCCATTGTGCGAGTGTGGCGCTTGCTTTCGAATGGTATCTTGGGCTGCTTGGGGTCCGTCTTGCCCATGGTCTTGAGTTAGTCACGACACAGCTGGTCCAGCACGTCCGTGCACTATGTCCCGTTATGTCGACCCACGTCGTCACGCACAGGCCCGATCCAAGCCCTGGTCAATGGACTCTGGTATGCAAGGTAGACTCAACGGCACCCTAGCTGAGATAGGGCCCCATCTTTTTTGCCGCTGTAGCTATCGACGCAGCAGCCAAAGTTATATATTTGCGCTTGTCCCCAGCACGCCTCACCACCAACACTTAGAAGAACAGGGGCCTGCCCCGTGGCGCAGCAGTAGGAAGCACAGCCATTCAAGGCAGCGGACCGGCCCCCAAAGTCCCCTAAAGTCTCTCAGCAGGTGTCCCTTCAATGCAGATGGCCCGTGTTGGCCGGCCCTCACCCGCACACCCCGCCACGGATAGTCCGGCCAGCAGCGTGGACGGTATGAACAGTTAGGCAGCCCCCGACAGCCCAAGCCGATGCCACAGAGGAACCCCACCTAGCCACAGCACTAGGGACTGGAGACCCGGCGGGCACACACACCACCACAACGACCCCTCGCTGCCACTGCGGAGGGGAAGCCAGGCACTGCCCGCAGCCCACCTCAGGTGTCCCCCCCCGGCACCGGACGGCACAGCGGAAAGCCCGCTTGATGGAGGGAGCCAGTTAAGCCCAGGATCCCGTCCGGGACCAGCCAACTCACACCTCTAGCTCCGGGCCCCACAAGGCAGAAAGGCCAGGCGAGACCTAGGCCGCGCCACCCAAGTTAGCCCAGTCCCAGCCCCAAAACCAGGCCCCGCCACTCTCACCTCGCTTCCAATGTGCGCCGGGAGGCAGCCGCCGTATCAACAGGCACCACCGCTCTCTCTGCGCATCCACACGGCCCTCCGCAGCAGGCGTCATTGCAAGGAGGCACCATGGGGCGGCAGCCCTGCGTCGCAGAGATCGCCCTCCGTCTCCCGATGTCCAGCCGGGCAATCCAGCAGTCCGCTCAGTCCGTCTCCGCCAAGCCAATCGTGGGCACACCTCCCGCCTCCGCTGTCCTACCCCGCTGAGCCAGGCACCGGGCGTGCAATCAGCGGTGCAGCAGTGTCAATCGCCCCCTGGGGTAGGCACAGCTCATTCAGCTTCAGCGTATGATGTGGCGGCCATTTTCCCTCAGGCCCTGCCGCGTTAATCTTCCTCTGGCCAATTCCGTGTTGCACAGCGATCGAGCCCCCAGCTCACAGCCGAGTGCTCCTGATGAGTCCGGCCGATGGTGCGCCCGGTTTCAGCAAGATCTGGTGAGTTTTAAGGATGGTATTCGTAGGATGTTGGGGCCTGGCCTGCGGAGCTCCTTCACCAGGCAGCCATCTCGCAACGCGCCGTAGCCACGCCCCCTTCTCTAGGTTATGCTTCTTCGGAGCGGAGTTCTGCCACACTAATGAATGCACTTATTAGCGCATACCTTTCCTTTTAGATGTAAGCCTTCTCCCACTTGTCTAGTGGCGGGCACAGGCAGAGTGACCTTGAATAGCAGATAATTTGTGCCCGGCCTCAGAATCAAAACTTACTCCTTTATAATTTACTGTCCAGCTGCATCTCTCTGGAAAATTCCATGGTGGGCGTGCTTTCATTGGTTTCAAAGTGTATTTAATGTATCGTTATATTTGCTGATGTCAGTCCCTCTGCAGCACTCCTTAGAGACTGGGCAGACAGGGCTCCACTCTGAGCGTACTCTGAATAAACAGATATTGGTTTGTATTCTCTACTGTCTGACCGACTCTTCATTTGGTATGGAAGGCTGAGAGGTGGTCTTGTGTGACCCGGGTGACCCGAATCGGGTCACTTCCTTCAGTTGGCACCCGAACAGGGACTCCTTCGGGTGAGTGACCCTTCCCCTTCCGTGAACGGGGGGGGAGGTCGAGGCCATCGTCGGGTCGGACGGACAGATCAGGGATCCCTGCACGAAGAGTTTCTGGTACTCGCAGCTGCCCCTTCTGTCTGGTCGGACGGTGCCTCGCCCAGTGGTCATCCTGACTGGAGTCCTAAAACGGCAAAACCCTTGGATCTGACTGCTTGGTCTGAAGAGTAGGCAGTGGAGAATAAATTCGTTTGACCTGCATATATCAGGTGAGTTTGTTTTTGTTCTCTGTGGATATGGTATCATTTTTGGTTTGTATTTGGTGCGGTCTAAGGGCCGTCTTTGGATAAGAAGTATTTGCACTTGTTTTGTTAGGCATAAAATAGTGAATGTTTGAAGATGCCTAGTGTTAGCAAATTGATTTCTTTGTGCTGCCGCTGTTGTTCTGCAGATGCTCGATTGGAAGAAGCTCAGCCAGGGCCTCCAGAAGGCACTCCCAATTTTGATATGTATGTGATGCATGGTCTTGGCCCTATTATGTTTAGTACATTATGGCACAAATATACGAGGTTGCAGTGGCTGTTGACGGGCACGTTTGATATACAAAAGATTAAGTATTTACAAGAACAGTTGTTTAAGAAACAAAGTAGGCAGTCTATGTTTTATTCCCTCAGAACATGGCAGAAAGTAGCTAGACAGCGGTGATTGAAGGCAGAAAAAGATGCCCGGAAAGGAAAAATGCAGACATTGACTAAGAAGGCTGTAGCATATGATAGGGAGAAACAGGAAAAGGGTGTTGAATGTGAAGATAGGAGGTTTAGATTACATATTGATAAATCGTATGTGATTCAGGAAGAAGATGACGCTTTTGTGGAACAATTGTTAGATACCCAACCTCCGCCTCCAAATGCCCTGCAAAGAATATATCCCATTGTTCCGGTGCCCTCACAGCCGCCTGTTACGGTTGCTTCCACTGTTTCTGTTCCAGCATCTATTGCTGTTGTTACGACGGCTATGGCTTCGGCTCCTCCCCCTCCCCTTCCTTCCGTTTCTTTGCCGTCTGTGGCAACTGTGACTGTTAGTACCCCTGCCGTACCTATTGTCTCAGCGTCCCTTTCGCCAGCTCTTTCCCCCACGACACAACCCCCAGCGACGATAGTGCCTGTTACTTCTGTTGCTTCTCCTACTGTGGTTTTTCATCCTCTTACATTAGCAAGTAGTGGGACACCGGTGCGTGGATTTGAGGACAGGGATTGGACGAAATTTAAGGAGCGCATTGGACCGTTAGTGTGATCTGATGTGGGAGATGAAGGGAAACAGGTAATAGTAAATCAGGCTGCACAGTGGGCCCGTAACCCTATTTATAGTATAGAGGATGTCTGGGCGACTATGAGAGATTTTAAGCCCTTTATACCGCAGCATGCCCTCAAACACATATCTGCTACTCTGATTGGTATTTGGCAACAGCACTTTGAAGTGGAAACAACTCAAGTTTTATATGACATTAGAGATCGGGTGTATATTAGCGAGCTGAGGCCGGAGCAAGTCTTTGCCAATGTTACTACAATAATAGCTTATAGGGAAAGACTGCATGAGAAAAGTCCCAGGTCGTTGTCTCGGTTTACGATGGGAGAGGTTCATCCTATATATTACCCTGAGATACCAGAGGTAATGGATGGGTGAGGTAATGTTACTCGAGCGACGGTGGCGGCCCGGTTTCAAGAGCAATGGGTTTATACTCCGTGGAAAAGAAGTGAGGTTTTATCCCTTAAAACTCATTTACCCGATCCTAGAAAAAATCCTACTGCTTATTATAAAGAACTGACTGAAGCTGCTTCCTCAATGGTGATGACTCTTGCTGATATTGAAATGTTTCTTGGTCTTCTTGTTCCGGTTGATATTTGGAGGCAGGTCCATACTCAAGATCATGTTCCGGAGTTGGGTGGTGCTTGGGATCAAATTAAGGCATGGGACCAGGAAAGAAAGCCCGGTGATGAGCCTCGAGCGGAAATCTTTGCGTTGCCAGGCCGCATTATTACGTATATGCATTCTCTTATTCCGCCGAGAAAGGTAGACTGGGATAAATTGTCAGCCTGTCGACAAAAGAAAGATGATAGTGTGTCTGATTTCTTTACCCGATTTGAAGGTACATTTTTGGATTACAGTGGGCAGGATTTGTCTATTGAGGGAGGTGCTCGGTTGTTTGTCAATAGATTTGTTTCTAATTTGCTTCCTGAAATTGCAACTCGATTGCAGGCTTTTGAGAGTACTTGGTCCACCTCTTCCCCCTCTGGTATTTTGAATATGGCACAATATTATGAGCATAGGGACAATGAGGAAAAGGAGAGGACAGAGAAGAGACATAAGGATTTAAAGACAAAGGTGTTGTTACAGCAGGCTTTTAGAGGGGATGGGAGAGGACGTAGTGGTCCTGCCTGACAGCTTCCACGCACTAGTAGGCAGCCAACAACTATGCCTTTGGGTCCGAATCAGTGTGCGTATTGTAAAGAGGAGGGACATTGGCGTATCAAGTGTCCTGTGATTTTGCAGAATGTAGTGGTCCCGAGAGGACGAGGCTCTCATGGACTGGGTCGTGGAACAGGTGGGACAGATAGGGCTCAGAATGCTGCAGCCTCACAGAGTCGTTCTGATAATAATTACCTTGATGACCCTCGTGATGGACAGTATTACCATGATGATTATGACATGGAAGAAGTGACAGAAATGTCTTACAGTTAGGACAGCCAGAGAAAGAGTGGGGGACCAGTTCCGATACCTATAGACCAGCGTGGACCTTATATAACAGCAGAACTGCAAGGTTCAACTAAGAAATTTTTGGTGGACACAGGTGCGACAAAAAGTTCTGTTTCTCGAAACATGGTCCCTGGGGCGGCTCTGTCTGGCCATAATAATGTGTCGGTTGGTTTTTCTGGTGTACCGGTTGTAAGCCCCATTTCAAAACCTCTTGCGTTCACTATTGATCCTTTTACTGTGGATTTGCCATTCTTGTTGACATCTAATTGTTGTGAAAATTTGATGGGTTTGGATTTGTTGAAGAAATTGCATGCTACCATTTATTGCTCTACGGCCGGTGTCTATATGACAATGGGCCTGGATGTAGTACGTGCTAAATAGTGTTTGTCCAAAGATGCACCTCTTCCTGTTGAATTTGCAGATGTTCCATCCACTTTGTGGGCGACAGGTAATACCGATGTGGGACTGCTACAGATACCACCAGTTTCGATACAGGTTAAGGATGGTGCTATTTTGCCTCGTATCCCTCAGTATAAAATACCACAGGCAGGAGAACGAGCCTTATTGCAAATTATTCAGGATTTCATCAAGAAGGGAGTGTTTGAGGAGACGACAGCCAATATTTGTAATCGTCCTATTCTCCCCATTCTTAAACGGACACCTTCAGGCTCTTCTGATGATCAAGGAGATGTCTATCATTTTGTGATTGATTTGCGCGAGGTTAATAAAATAGTGGTTCCCCAGTTTCCAGTGGTCCCTGACATTACTACTCTTTTGACAATGATTCCTTCTACTGCTAAATTCTTCTCTGTCATTGACTTGAAAAATGCTTTCTTTAGTATTCCTATTCATCCGGATAGCAGGTACTTGTTCGGGTTTACACTGGCTGGCAGGAGCTTTAGGTTCTGTCGAGCTCCTCAAGGCTATACTGAGAGTCCAAGTATTTATAGTCAAGCTTTAAAGAGCCAGTTGGATTCCCTTTTGCTTCCCTCAGGTAATGTATTGGTGCAGTATGTTGATGACTTGCTCATCGCTTCTGACACAGAACAAGGTTGTAAAGACAGTACAGTTAAATTGTTGTTGCATTTGTCCCGACATGGACATAAGGTGTCTCTTTCTAAATTTCAATATTGTCGACAGGAGATCACCTATTTAGGTCGCCTACTGTCGAAGGAGGGTAGGATATTGACTCCTGAGCGCATCAGTAACATTGTTAAAATGCCCGTTCCACAAACTAAGAAAGATGTGTGCGCTTTTATAGGTATCACTTCTTATTGTCGCCAGTAGATACCTAACTACTCGCTACTAATCAAACCCTTGCTTGCTCTAACCATTAAAGACGGGCATGAGCCCCTGCCTTGGATGCCTGAATGTCAGCAGTCTTTTGAGCAATTAAAAACTTTGCGCTTTGTACAACCCCAGTACTTGGTACCCCCGATTATAACGAATCATTTGTATTGTTCATCCATGAGATGGCTGGTTGCGCGCTTTCTGTTTTAACACAAGAATTTGGAGATAAGCAACAGCTGTGTGCTTATTTCTCTACTGTTCTTGACCCTGTCGCAAGAGCCCTCCCAAGCTGTCTAAGAGCGGTCGCAGCTGTGGCTGTTTCGATCAGACAATCGGCTGGACTCGTACTGGATACTGATCTCACAGTCATGGTACCCCATGCTGTGGACATGCTTTTGAATAAGACTAAGACAAAGCACCTCACCAGTGCACGCCTGACTGGCTATGAATTAACATTATTTGCCAAACATATCACGATTAAAAGATGTGCTACTCTGAATCCATCCACGTTACAGCCCCTCCCTTCTGAGAATGATGAGATTGATAAACATGACTGTATCTTCCAGACGGAAGAAGAGACGAAGGACGGGTAGACCTGACAGATGTTCCCTTATCTGACCCACAAGGGGAACTATATGTCAATGGCTCTTGTTTTAAATGATCAGATGGCACTATAACTGCTGCGTATGCTATCACTATGCTGCGTACAGTGGTTGAGACATCACGAGTTCCCTATCAATCGGCCCAAGCTGCGGAGCTTGTTGCCTTGTTAAGAGCTTGCGAATTAAGTGAGGGACTGGTTGTCAATATCTATACTGACAGCCAGTATGCCTTTGGAGTCGCACATCATTTTGGGCGACTCTGGGCTGAGAGAGGGTTCCTTACTTCGCATGGTGCCAAGATTCAGCATGGGCACCTTATATTGAGGCTTTTGTCTGCTTTGACACTCCCTAAGAAATTGGCCATAGTAAAGTGTAGGGCTCATCGGAAAGTTACTGATGATGTAGGTAGGGGAAATGCATTTGCAGATCAGACAGCTAAGGAAACAGCACAGACAAAAATGAAAAGAATGTTTGTAGCAGGTCCCGCTAGGTGGGTACCTGAATTTACCATGTTTGAGGATACACTTGAGAATGTGAAAGAGATACAAAGTGAGGCCACAATAGAAGAATTAGCATTGTGGCAAGAAAGTACAGCACAATTGAACGATGAGGGATGTTGGATTTACAAGTCAGGGAAGCAGAGATGGATGTTGCCAGATGCATATGTTCTCCCTGTAGTCACGATGGCCCATGGCCCAGCCCATATTAGTGCTAAGGGTATTTGCAAGTTGTAAGACCCTGTATGGTAGAACGATAATATTTCTAAGACAGCAGCCCATTTAGTGAAATATTGCATGGTGTGCATGATGCACAATCCTGGAAAAGGTACCCCTACACCACCCGGTAACTTTGCACCACCCAATTTCCCTTTTGAAGTCCTCCGGATGAATTTCATAGCATTAGACCAGTGCAATAATTTGAAGTATGTTTTGGTGGTTGTCTGCGCTTTTAGTAAATGGGTTGAGGCTGATCCCACTAAAGACAATACAGCTGTTACAACTGCAAAGATACTCCTGAAGGAGTTCTTTCCTCGTTTCGGCTTGCCCCGTTTGATTTGGAGTGATAACGGAAGTCATTTTAATGCCAAGGTAATTCAGTTAATTCGTGATGGTTTGCACATAAAGCAGAAGTTTCATGCCGCTAACCACCCGCAGTCAGCAGGTTTGGTTGAGAAGTACAATGGTACTCTCACACTGAAATTGGAAAAGATTCAGGAGACAACAGGGTTACAGTGGCCAGATGCTTTACCATTAGCTCTTTCGTCGACCAAACCAACAGCACATTCTAGGACAGGATTGTCACCATACGAGGTCGTGTTTGGATGCCGGGCAAATGTCTGGGGCATCCCGCGTCCTCGGCAGTTTACTGATATTGAGTATCCATTGTTGATCGATTACCTTTGTCAGTTAACTGAAAATTTGCGTTCTATTCACCCAACAGGTCCAGGAAGCCCTGCCAGTTATGCCAGAGGGGCCTGGACACGATATTCAGCCTGAAGATTTTGTGCTAGTGCGCAATTTTCAGCGAAAGAAGAGTTTGGAGCCGCGGTGGAAGGGGCCAAAGCAGGTCCTCCTGGCTACACGTACAGCGGTCAAGATTGATGGTCTAAAGAACTGGGTCTATGCGACTCACTGTCGCAGGATACAACTACCCTTGCCTTACGATTAGTGGGTGAGGGATGGAGTAGGGGATTCTGAGTGCGAGACGGTGCTTTCATTTTGTCCCCATCAGTGACGCCAGGCTGACCTGGACCAAAACAGATGAGGAAAATGATAAAGTGCTGAATGCAGCAGTACCTCCGGAAATATGGGCTATCCAGGAGCCCCTTTTCACTGATCCCTCTGTGCCTGGAGTTACTAAGTAAAATTTGCACCCTCGGTTGAGGAACAGTGCACTAAAGGAAAAGTCAGAAGAGTTAGGGATGGACTGTGTAAGTTAGGGTGTACTTTGCTATAGTACCAATAGAGCTAGTTTAGGGTGAGGTGAGATTTGTGCACTGTTTGAACCTTGGACAGGATAGATCGAAAGTATCCCCTTGGGGGTACATTATCCTGGTCGACGTGGAACCCGAGCTTAGGACAGAGCAAGCTCCACCGCCGGTGCTCAAGAGCGCCAACATTTTGATGGACAATAGGAGCCTGTACCAGTGAGGCTCTGACGGACACTGGGAACTTGTATATTCTTCTTGCTGGTATTTTGCCCCCCTTGCTTTATCATTTGCTATGCATCCCTTTGGCAGGATGGTTGCCGACGAAGAGCAGCCAGTGATTCCCCCTGTTTATACAAGTATATTCTGGTCTACAAAGAAAAAGATATTGTGTGTTATTCTTGTGATTTTGCTGCTGTTGATTCTCGGTGGGGTGTCCTGGGTTTTGGAACTAGATCAAGATGCACAGTCATGTACTAAACATAAGGTTGTTTCCCAAGTTCACATGAAAAGGATAGCCCTGAGTAATGTGTTTCTACACACACATAAAAGGTTTTTTGGAGAAGGTACTGCTTCCTACCCTACTGAGTCTGTTACTAACTTATGGACTGCCATCCATTGTCACTTGTTAATTACACCTATCCTCGGCCTCCTGATTTTGTAGAAGTACAAGGAGTATTTGGGTTTGGTTATCCAGGCCCATGTCTATATCATCAAAAACCACAAGGCACAGGTTATCCAGGATGTAACAACAATACTTATTGTGATAATTTCTATATGGAGAAACAGAATGTAACACTGGCGGGTTGGCATTACAAAGAATTGACAGTTTCCTGAGAGGCTGGACATTACCCTGCAGGTTGCCCAATTCTTAATTTTACCGACCTCGTCCTGTATGTTAACTGTTCATGGATAATTCTGCGTAAGGGAACGTATTCTATGGTAGATCCAAAAGATCCTCGTACCGTTGGATGGAACTCAAGGTATGCTGCTGTAGATTATGATAGGCCTATTTATGCACACCCAGGGTTTTTCTTTTTATCTAATGGGACTTATTCCAATATGCATAATGGTACAAATGATGTGACCCTTGGGATGGTGTTACCTTTAGGTGTGCCTAGTAAAAATGCGAAGCCTAAAGTTAGATGGGTTAAAAGAACACTGATAAAGGGATTTTGCGAATGGGTGACAGACCTTGAAGTCAATAATTACAGTAATGGTATCACTGTTGGGATTATTTTCTCTCCTCCATTATTACCTTTGGAGGTACTGCTATGGCCAGGGGTGAGAAAGCCAGAGAATATTTTGGATGTAAGCTGCAGATACTGTCTAACTCCACAGTAGCGGCACTGCGTGACATCACCACCCAATTGGAAAGTATGCGGATATATTCCGAGCAAACTAGATATGCTGTTGATTTCATCCTAGCTAAGAGCGGTGGTGTGTGCACGGTAGTAGGAGACCAGTGTGTAGTCGGGATAACTAATATGGAAAAAAATATTACCCAACACATTTTAGACATCTTAGAAAACGTGAAAGGAATGGAGAGTGGGAACTGGAGTTGGTCATTGCTTGGTGGATGGGGTTGGATCCTTGAAAAAGGTGATCCATTTCATTGTGATTTTGGTTTCTTGCTGTATCCTGGTCCAGTGTCTTCCCTTATGTTGCTCTTATTGTACCACTCTCCTCACTCCTAAGAAAATATCAATTCATGATTCTAATGCAACAATCATGATTCAAAAGGCAGTAGGAGACCTCATGGAAATAGATGAGGGTGTTTTTGAGACTTCTTCCCTCCTCACCATTTCCCTTCCTGAAGCTGAGAATATGGAGTGCTCTTAAGAATGTATTCATGATTAGTTGAATTATATGTCTTTTTTTATTATTACACAAAATTACTTAGCTCATGCTAAAAGGAGGGTCTGTTGGAATAAAAATTATGTTATTCGCTTTGTTTTACGTAAGTTAGCATTCGCAGCGCCATTTTGTGTATAGGCGCCATTTTGTATCGTGATCGAAACTAATTCTTTGCCATTTCCGAGAAACGGCCTTCTCTAGGGTATGTTTCTTCGGAGCTGAGTTCTGCCACACTAATGAATGCACTGTTCTTATTAGCGCATACCTTTCCTTTTAGATGTAAGCCTTCTCCCACTTGTCTAGAGGCGGGCACAGGCAGAGTGACCTTGAATAGTAGATAATATGTGCCCGGCTGCATCTCTCTGGAAAATTCCATGGTGGGTGTGCTTTCATTGGTTTCGAAGTGTATTTAATGTATCGTTAAACTTGCTGATGTCCGTCCTTCTGCAGCACTCCTTAGAGACTGGGCAGACAGGGCTCCGCTCTGAGCATTCTCTGAGTAAACAGATAGTGGTTTGTATTCTCTACTGCCTGACCGACTCTTCATTTGGTATGGAAGGCTGAGAAGTGGCCTTGTGTGACCCGGGTGACCCAAATCAGGTCACTTCCTTCACTTACATGGAAAAGATTCACAACATCTACTAAACCCTACACTAAACTAAGGATAGGGGAAACCCTATTTAATCAAGGAAGCAAGAAAGGTGTCAGCATCAGAACCTCCTGTAGAAGTTCTATAGGTAAGGAGTTATGTATAGAATGAAGCCACACAATCAGAGATGACAAGAGAGGTCTGTACCTCTTTAAGTCTAAAGGGAATCTGACCAAACCCAAGGTGGGTTCACTAATTAAAATGCACCAAGAACATTCAAGAAATATGACCTCATACTTATCATAGTACTTTTCCAGTTCCCAAGAAGGAACCTGGAGCCTTGAACACTACTTCCATATTCCAGTCTCCGCTTCCAAGACGTCCTTGGATTCCTCTCTTCATCTGATCGTACCATGTTGTAACACTCTCTTTGTTCTTCATTAAAATTATTTGACCTTGACAGCTATTCCTCGCCTCCCTATCTCTGAAATTCAATTTGCTTTTTACTAACCTTTGGTCTACACCTGCAGAGGAGAAAACATGCAGAAAAACAACTTTCATGTTAGAATTAAATGTCTCGACTGTAAGCTTAAGGCCCACAATCACGCTAACTTAACAGTTTTCTTCAATGCATATTAAGTCTAAAGCCTACATATAATCTAATGAATGATGCTGTACTCTTATTAGTGAAGCTAATAAAGGGGTTACGTCCTAATTTGGTAGCCAGATGGGGGGTACATGGGCATTGAATTCATGCACAAATTGTTTTATTTTAACAAATGTTTTGTTAATTAATGTTTTGTGTCTTCATTCCTTTGAACTAAACAGTGTTTCTTTTCAATTCTCAGATAGAATGAAATTGTTATAAATGTTTCTAGAAAATGTGTAAATCATGGCAAAATGATTAAGCCGAGGACCAAGGATTACAAATATTGGCCCTTAGTCTGCTAAAATAAAAAGTAATACATGCATTATTAACCAAAAACGGCAACTGCCCACAATTTATAAACAAAGCATTGATCGCACATATGATTTATTCTCACTAATCCCTGGTAAATACACTGCAAATGCATTTAAGCGCACCACCTTACGATTTAAATCTATAGAATTTTAAAATCAGCAATTCAGAAGTCTCTGAAAAGGAAAAACATTAATATGCACACACACATACATGTATGTCTCCAACATACAATAAATGCACCTTTTATACTTTTAGTGCACCATAGCTCCTTGGTATTATTGCATCACACATAAGGCCAAAGATAAATATATATATGTACTAGCCAAACGTGAAAAGGATGGAGCCAAAATTATGCTACTCCAATCCTCCCTTTTATGTTAATCAAGTCATCACAGATTACAATCAGATTATTATCAGATTAGACCAATCAAAACCTAGTGGTCTTGAGCATCTTTTGTCTAGACTCCTTTAGACGCTTCCTATCATCATATCTTCTGAGACCTTTTTCTAACTCCACATCTGCTCTCTTTCTTTTCACGCCCTCTACTCCCTGTCTAGCTTGAGCATGCTGATATTCCTTAAAGATCAGATATAGAAATATCATACAAAGGGCAATTATCAAAACAGGTTTCAAAATGGTGCTCATAATTCAACTTACCAAGCTTTTAAACAGTTAACCTATCAAGGCAAACCCATTTCCCCATTAGTTTCCCAAGCACTTGTCGCTTCCAACTCTTTCAAATCTTCAACATCCGACAGACTCCGCCCTCTTTTGCGAGCAAGAGGTCTAAATCAAGGCGGTTCTGTAAAACCATAGACATTATCGCAATCATCTCAGTATTTACACGTAATAAGGAAATTGTGATACTAGTAGCCAATTTTTCTACTATTGTAGACAGCTTTATAAGTTTCAGGTAATTCAGAATCACACCTAAAGATGGGATTATAGAGGCAAAAATATCTCCTACTACTTCTGCTGCACTAACACCTTGTTTAGTTCTGGATTTCTCTTTTAATGTATATAGGTATGGGCGTCTTGTTTGGGTGTATTTGGAGGGTCATTACTTAGATGTGAATATCAGGTGTACAAGTGTGTACTAATATTTTTTATATGATACAAAGTTTGTGATATGTATGTTTTAAATTTGCAGCCCCGATAAAGTCCCAAAGGGACGAAACGCATTGGCTGGGCTAAATGGACTGCTTCTGTCAAATTGCATTTTTGAATAAAATTGGTTTCAAAGAGATTCACAAGACTCCTGAATAGCTTTGTTGCACTTAATCATGATTATCGGATAAATTGTTGGAGAAGAGTATAATCTTTGGGATTATTGAAAGGACACTCATTTTTTTAAATTTAACGCTCCTTTTGAGCTGTTGTTCTGACCGTCGGTAAGTGTTCCTCACTCACAGCTCCCCCTCACCTCATCCAAACCTGCAAGGAGATGCTTAACTATTTATCTCCTGCGTGGTGGTGAGTACCCCAAGATTACGCCCACCAAGTCTCCTTTCTGGGCCTTGCCGTGCTCACCCAAACCTGGGAAAGCACTCTGGTCTTTCTTTATTAAGTCCTGCCTCACAGACTCACAGAGTGTACATAGGCCCTCCCTCACTTCTTCTGACATACCTATAGGGAACCAGCAACAAAATAACTGCCTCCAATACAAAGCAGCAAAAACGTCGCTTTAAACGTATTATAATGACTAACAAACACCAGTAAACTAACCCTGGGCGTAGTTCGCGTAGTCGCGCTACGCGAAGCTACGAAAAGACGTCGAAGCGCTACGCGAGCTTCGCGAGCGCGCGTAGCTGCTTGGCGCGCCCGTTCGCGATGCGTTTTTCTTGCTCGGGAACGCGTTGTTCGTGTTCGGGACGCTGTTTGCGTGCTCGGGGCGCGAACTTACCCATGCGGTCGCCTATGGGCGCGGCCATTTTGGTTTTCACTTGTCCCGCCCGTTCGCGATCCCTTATTTCCTGTTCCGGGTCGCGGATAGCGTGCTCGCGATGCGCATTCCATGTTCGGGAACGCGTTGTACGTGTTCGCGATGTTTTTGCGTGCTCGGGGAGAAATATCGCGCAAACTTACCCATGCGGTCGCGATGGGCGCGGCCATCTTGTTTTACCACTCTATGCTATGGTTCTGGGCCTGCTTTTCTATCCTCCCTCAATCTTTGCAATCCTTAGTTTTTACACTGTTTTTCAATTTTTCTTTATTTCTTACCTATCTCTCTCTCTGCCTAAGTCTATATTTTGCATTTTTTTCTACTTTTTACTGTGTTTTTTTACTTTTCAACTGTTTTATATAACTTTCTTCTTTAAGCTCCTACTTCTTCCCCTAACTTTATTTTTCCCTTCTAACTTTTCTTTTTCACCTCCTCCCACCCCAGAACCATGGCGAAGGGTAGCAGCAGCGGGTCAAAGGGCAAGGCGCGTGCGCCCAATCGCCGCCTGCCTTGCGGCAGACTGTGCCCCGCAGGGGTGCAAGCCCGCCAGCTGTTTACGGAGGAGGAGGTGGCCGCCCTTGTTTTTTTTATTCAGCGCCACCTCCCCTTGACCTTGGCAGCAGGCGGCAGGCCAGGCTCCGGTTACCCGACCCAGGAGTGTCACCGCCGGTGGGCGAAGGTGCGTCGGGCAGTGTTTCGCTGCTCCGCGGTCCGGCGCACACATAACCAGCTGGCCCACCGGTGGTCAGACATTCTTGACCGGGAGCAGGACCTGTTGGACCTGCTAGGTGTCGAGGTCGTGGGGCTTGGTGAGTAGCCAATATATATAGTAGTATAAGTATTGTGATTTGTGTATACATTTTTACAAATAACAAGAATAATGCTGCTTACATTGCAGGTAAATTACGTTTCAAAATCTTCTGTGATTGTAGGACACAGGTGCTGGGCGGTACTCTTACTTTTTTGCAACTTTGCGCTCGCTTGTCATTATTATGTAAGAGTTTACTTTAGAGAACTTCAGTTAGGTAATGCTATTGCTAGAGAGACTGTAGTCCTTCCTTTGTCCTCCTGTCAAATAGTGGTGGATGGATTTGATACTAGGTTTAGTTACTATTAGTTGATAATTTTTGAGCGGTGTGCGTGACGCATCCTCTGTCACTGAGTGCTGCTTACCCCAGTCCTTAGTAGAACCTTTTGTAGTTTGTTTAGTGAGTGGTACTGGTAAGCTTAGCTTAGCAGTGTCAGTCAGCTGCAGAACATCAGACGCAACCAACCAACAATTTGGTGTATGCATTATGCACTGACTTTATGCATGTGTCCTCCTTCTCATCTACGCATTTTTGATGGAAAAAAAAAATGGAAATGCAGGCTTAATGAACAATTGGCCCGCCTGGAATAGGTGGGCTAGGTCAGGTGGTACTTAGGCTTAGTTAGTGTTCTGGATTTTATTTGAATCAATCAGAATGGAACACTGAATTAGTGTTCCCAAATAAGTAGACTGTCCGTGAAACCCGCAAGCCAGTAGGCGATCGGATTAGATAGGTCAATTTTATTGCAATTTATGTTTCCTAAAACGTTTTTGAGCGTTTTTTTTAGATAATTTATTTGTTTCACAGCAATCATTAATGTTTGTGTCTTTCTTTTTCTTTATTATATCTTACATGATCACTGATCTGCAGCACCCAGGGGCAAGAAGACGGGGTCCGAGTCGGCGGGACAACCACCAGAGGACCGCTCCTCTACCGAGGGCCCTGCTGCTGGTCCCAGTAAGTCCTCCAGTGGTTATATTAACAATTATATTGCCCTAACTTTTACTGGACCTTATTTTTTCAGAACTATTAATTCTGGCTCCACTCCCTAATTATATTTTTTACAAAAGATTCTTTGATCTTGACTTGACTATCTGTTTCTAAATTCTGGTTATCCCTGCCTCTAAGTTGTAACTGCCTCTGCTATGAATGTCTGTACTCGGTACTACTACTATTAGTCTGTCGCTAAGCTTGCCCAGTTTGCATTGCCACTCTTTATTGTACGGTTTTGAATAAAACTCAGATTGACCAATACTAATAGCTCTAGCCACTGAGTCCAGTCCTTTCGGTTGTCCTCTTCTAGGCTTCTTAATCTTGAGGCTTTGACAATTACCACAAACAAAATGCACAACCAGATATTTGACTATTTTTGATAGGATATAGTACATACTATTTGGATTCTGCACAGCCCCATGCAGAACTATGCACAATGAAAGAGGATGTTGGTGATGAGAGTTTGGAACTTGGACGTTCCTCACACCTCAGTCAGAAGTGAACCCACAATCCCCTGAACGACTAGCTAGTGTCTCATTAGGTCCCCGAACCCCCACCCGAAGATACCCAATGATTATGATTCCACAACCCCGAACATAACATACTTTCGCTCACTCACTCGTGTAAGTCCACCACCACCACCACACCAAATACCACAGAGTCTATGTGTAAGTTCAAAAGGTTTATTTTCAAATGACAACCTCTGTATGTTGTTGTTCTATAAAATTCAGTGTACTCCAGCCAGCTCCAACAGCAAAATGCATAAGATTAAAACAATAAAAATTGTTGCAACAAGTGCATGATGATATAAGACAAAGATCTGTGTGAATTCTGGGCGACTCCTCACCGTAGAACGTAGAATTACTGGTTACATGCATCATTCATAAGCTCTGCAAAACTCTGGTTCTTAGAAGGGAATCCTCTGCCTGAGAAAAATGGTGCGTGTTAATGCAAGCATTTGTCAGTCCTGCCAAAAAACTGTAACATGTTACCTATGGCTAAGTAATACGGACTAACGGAACTCCATAACAAAGTGGCTTGTTTTCCGACCTCTTGTACGCAACGCTCAGACAGTAGCTGTATGTGCTCATGTGGGCTCAAAAAGGCGTCTTACTGTTACTGCACAACAAGCTGCGAGGTAACATGCGCAAAAGACATGACGCGAAAAATGGTTGCATGGCTCAGGCTAACTTTGCAAAGAGTAGAGTATAGTATAATAATGACCCTAGGGACCATAATAACACTACTAGTGTCTGTCTACTGACTGTACTCTAGTACCCGATTTGGACTATTGAATGTGATTTATAATAATAATATGTATTAACTTTTTTCAATCTTGCTAGTGAAAAAGAATAAATAGGGGGAGGTGTACAGGCATCTAAAAATGTGTCATGTTTTTTCTAGGCGTACTACCGACCACCAGTGCCGGTGGGGCCAGCGGCGATGGCGTTGCGGCCATTCCGGAGGGGGCAGGAGATACAGGGGGTGAGCCAGCAGCAGTGGCGGGCGGTGGTAAGTTATATTCATGACTTATTGACATTGCACTAGCTGGAAGGGTGTGTGGAGTGGACTTCACTCACTGTACTGTTGTTGAGACTTATTAGGTATGAAGTTGTAGTGAACATTATACAACGGTTAATAAAGAAGACACCCTTTACTTAGCATGAGCAATGCAGTAGCAATAGCATTACCAGCGTGACTTCATTAACCAATGACCTCTTATATCTGACTCCAACTCAGCTGTGAAAGTTTTATGGAGGAGACTAAAAGTCAGATCAGATGACCTTGATGGATGTGTTGAACAAAAAGGGAAAGAAGGGTGGAAGGAGGAAGGGCGGGCGAGATTTAATATGACGACTGGCAGAGAAGGATACGTTGGAAGCATGGATAGGTGGCTGATAGGAATCAGATGCATGTGTTGTTGAAGGATGGGTGGGAGGTGAAAGAAGAATGGATGCCTGCCTGGGTGGAAGACACAGTATGGGTGGATACTGTGGATAGCAAGAATCATCAGCGGTGTTTGGGTGAAACTCTAAGCCAAGGCAAGCAACGGAGTGAGTGTACGCATGCGTTGTTGTTGGTGAAACAAAGTAACGTTTGTGGAGAGATTAAGAAGAATGATTGACATTTACTTAGAATGGATGGATGCCTGTATGTATTCATCATAGACAGCATAGGTGGAGACTGTCACGGGATGCACAGTTTTAGGGAATGTTAAAGAAACCGCGCCAGCGTACCAAAGCCGATGTGGGGAGGGGCAGGGTGGGGGTAGTAGTAAACAATGTATTACGCGGGCAAATACAGGTAACTTTACTGTAACATACAAATAAATAAAGTGAATTTCATTGTGCGCACTGCACCGCCAAATGCGATGCAGTGTGCGCAACAAAATTAGTTTCATTTATTTATATGTTTACTTACCTGTAATTGGCCGTAATCCATAGTTAACTACCCCCATCCTGCCGCTACCCACGCCACCGCCAGGCCAAACTCCCCGAGTCCCACCAACGACCGCTACTGACCTTATGTCGTTGTCCCATATAAAAGCAACGATCATTGGATCAGATATATAATCTGCCTTTTTGTAGTAGCCAAGGCACTGTGAAATTGAGCAATTGCCCTCCATGTAACAGAGAGAGTATGGCCAGTGCCACCCGTAATAGAAAAATACGAGCTTCCCCACCTGCAAACAGTAGTAAATCAAACTAATGTGACTCTGCGTCATGACTCGTATGTTTGTCTTGGGTTCAAGCATAGATGACCGAGCTGGCAATGCCGGCTACAACCAGGTTATGTCATTTCCCTAAACTAGAGATAAGAAGAACACTGGTGTACTGTGTACTGGTTGGAGTCCATAGTGCTAGTATAATGCCTGAAACTCCCACAAATGTTAGAGGCCGAGGAAGTGGGAGGATAGATAGATTATTACCACAAATGTTATGTACTGTGCTTCTTGCTAGTGCTACTGTGCCATTATGTGTTGAATTAATTTTGTGTTACTGTTTAGGTAAGAGTACTGGTTACAACAATATTTTTTTTCTTTCTTTTCCCAAGACAAACCATCGCGGAAGGAGTTGGCAGTCAGGGCCCGGCGCCGGAAACTGGAGGCCATATGCCGGGAGTACCGGCGGCTGGTGGCTCTGGCGGAGGAGGAGGAGGAGGCGGCAGCAGCTGCAGCCTCGTCCGATGCCCCGGGCCCCAGCCAGGCCCCAACTCCAGCGGTACGGCGCCGCGGTCTGATAGCCACCCGCCGCAATTCATTAGCAGCCAGCACTGCTGTCCCCCATTGTGGATGCCACTGCAGGGCATTGCGCCGGAAGATTCTCCTCCGGATGGCACGGCAAGAGGAGCAAATGGAGGAGCGGGTGAAAATCCTGGTGGACAAACACCTCAAAGCCCGCCGATTATAACATCGAGGACCCTGTTGCTTTGCCCCTTTTTATTCCTTGTTTTGGTGGGTGGCAATTGGGCGTTGGGGTTTCGGGACATTCTTTGGACTTTTTTCGTTTTGGACATTGGTTGGGGTTTGGGAGAGGGGTGGGTCAGGTGTGGGATAGTTTATTTTTGTTAGGGTAATAAATTATATTTATACTTAAACATACAATGTTAATGTTTTGTGGGGGGTTACTGTTTTACGTATTAACGTCACATTGGTTTCCTTGCTGCTGCAGGGCCGCAGCCAGTGTTTGATTTAAATAATCTGCCGATGATGTATAACAAACAGATAGATGTGGTACCCCTCACTGAGTTATTTGTCCTACTAGTATTCTACCTCCCACCAAACTTATCTTACCTGTGATTGATGATGACTACGTTCGGCACAGCGATGGCTGCACGGTTTCCATAGAGAATGTAGAAGATGCCATGGTTGTGGTGGTAGTAGTAGAGTAGACACTGGCAGTAGCATTTGCTAAAAAAATAAAAAAAGAGACAGTCACTTGCCTGAGAAAAACTGTGGGAGGAGTAGTCGAACGAAGTGAAATACAGTACAGAAGACGACTGCCAAACAAACAATATTGCAGTTGCAACTGCTAAAGTCAAATTAAACATAATGGTGGCGGGGACAGCCTAGTACAAGAAGTTATAAACTGCAGTTGTGCTGTCGAGTGAGTCACTTAACTTAACACAATCGTAATTCGTAACCTTTACTGCTGTGTGGTAGGAGTTTGATGATTAATCCAATCAATGACGGCAATTAATTATGATGTACTACTATTAGCCGGTGACGGCTTGCACAATGCACATAGACTGAGCATGGGTGGCCAAGCAGAAGAAGCTCCTCGCCCTGCCTTGCAATTGAATTAGTGTTGCTTTCACCACATCTGCCCCAGCAAGCGTGTGATCAATTGGTGTACATTTTATGTAGTCACATCACACCTCAATATAAATCACAGCCCGGGGGAAGAGGGTTAGGGTTTGATGAATGGATGGGAAGGGGGTTTGGGGAAAGGTTTGAAAATGAAAAACAGTACGCATGGACAACAAAAGCAAAGTGCAATCTTGGCAGACGACCATGATCTTATCCAAAAAATCAATAAAGCGAGAAAAGGGAAATGCATGCGTTAATGATGATGAAGATTAGATAACTTGATGGTTAATGAGTAGTACTTAATAACTCCTACTAGACAATTAGACAGTACAGGGCACCAGTATATTCTATGCAATTTGCCTTGCCTGTAATATGCCCTCAGAGACCCAAATTCCTTGTTGTACTGGGCTTACTTGTAAAGATAGCAAAGACAATTAAAAAACATTTGTAGGGATCAATTAGCAAACAAACACACAACACACAGTCCTAATGATTGCAGAGAAAAAAGGATTCAAATTAATTAAAAGATGAATGATGAATGATACTAAAGTTACTGTATTATCATCATGCTAAAATTGTGGAGTTGAATCTCGTCCTTCCTCTTGGTCCTATCTTCCATGGACGCTCCGCACATCAATCTTGGTGGCCTTCCTGATGCCAATTGGTAAGGTAAATGTGAGTTGTGTCTCCCAGTATAGCAAGCACAGGGTAAAGGCCGGCCTGTAACGTCTAGATGGAAAAACAAAAGGGGTATTGAGAAATCAATGAATAAAAAAAAAACATCATTTACGGTGGAGTCCAAGAAGAGAAGAGAGAACACTTTCAGAGTGAGGCGGCTTGGATATATCGTGTAGATTCTGTTTACAGCATTAAGCTACAACAACAACAGGACAGAACAGGCCCACCACAGCACCAGCCCGTGACCCAACCTCCATTTACCTTAATTTTTGACATAGCCAGACAAAAGGCATACACAGCAACTTAGCATTTTCCTAATTAAGTGACAAAATCAATGCGCCGCTGTCAGTCATCACTACACTCGACTAGACCACTATATGGACATGTAGGTCTGCTGTGTTTACTACTTTCTTGTTGAATTGTTGTGTTTATGTTTACCTTATGCCACTTCATGAAATGCAGTTAGTCCTTGAATCATCTTTGATCCAACTGAATGACTGCGCGCGAAAAGATAGTATGGTCATCATCATGGTGTGGTACGTGTTGTCCAACTACAACTCAGTCTGTATTGACTCCGAGTAAGTCCATATTCCATATTAAAAAATTGCAACAGATATTGGCCTGCACCTGCAGTAGTAGGAGTACAATTTGGTTATTAAACAACAAGAAGGGAAACATTGACTGTCACTGACTTACTTGAGTCACTTTGTAGATTAACTAGTAGAGTAGAGTTCGACTTCATGCACAACATCAACAACAAACAACAGCAATCGCTCAGAGTCTGCAAACATCCAATGCATTCCATCATTACCTGTCTTGCTCTTCTCTTTGGCTGTCAGATCATCAGATGCCTAGTTCTGACATTTTTTTTTTTTTTTTTGCGGGGCAGTGGCCTCATCATTACTCCAGTCCACATTCATTTTGAGTGTTAGGCGCTGTTTCGGTTTTCGTCTTATTCATCTGTGGCACTTCTTTGTCACAGTTTAAGTTGCTTCCCATGGTCAGCACTGTGATGATGGGCCGCGGCCTGTGTAGTGCTCATTGCTGGTCATTTGAGTTTGCACAAATGTCAGCAAGTTTCTTCGAAGAGTCTCTTGTCTTTCTCTGCCAAGTACCTTCTGTCCTGACAGTGAGGACCTTTGGATGCCTGCTGAGGCTGTAGCCTTCGGACACTGATGAGTTTCGGCTCGAAAACAAAACGGAGGATAGCTATAGTAGTCACGTTTCACTTCTAATGGAGGCGGGACTGGTAAAGGCAACATTTCTTGTACTAATGTCTGGCTTGATGGAAATGTACTTGTGCGAGACAGGAAGATGAAGCAGGACTCTGAAGAGTGGACAGTTAAATGCACAGACGTGCAACTCCAATAGGGAAATAAAAAGAAGACGGTGGTGATGGTTTTGTTGTGATTTGATTTGAACCAGAAAGACAGATACACAGACACATAAAGGAAGGAAGAAAGCAACAATTTGAAAGCCTAGTTGTCAGGGAAGAGGAGCTCGTCCTCAAACTCTGGTGGTTCGGACAGAAGTAGGTCCTGTAACGCACTATTTACGTCATCCAAGTCGCTCTGCTCTTCCTGCTGTGATTCACGTATTTTGTAATCCGGTGGTATAAAGTGCTGATTCATTTTGATCATGGTTAACCTCTCCACGCTTTGGGCCGAGAGACTGGTCCTTTTCGAAGTTACAATGGCACCAGCAGCACTGAAAACACGCTCAGAAGAGACACTTGCGACAGGGGAAGCGAGATACTTTATCGCCAGCCTGCTGAGCACTGTCCATTGGCTTCTTTTCCCATACCAATACACCAATGGGTTTCCATCCATGAAGACCTCTGTTGGGTCATCCAGATAGGCCTGGACCATCCGCTCAATGTTAAGGGGGTGCTCGGCCGGTTTTGCCTTTGCATCAGCACTGGACTTACCATACCCCTGCTGTAGAAACCAATCAGTTGCACATTGTGCTGTGGATGATCCTGTTCTTGATGTTATTGTTGGTGTAGGTGACTGCTGGGAGGCAAATGCACTGCCCTCAGGCTCCGAAGTATAACTTGACTCTGGATGCCCTGTAGTACTGGTTATGGCCTGTGGTGGGGGGCCTGTAATTAACAGCCGTTCGCTTTCGAAAATAGTTGCTTCCTTAGCTATCAAAGTTTTGTAGTTGGCAACATCCACTTCCGAAAAAGGAATTACTGCCTTGCTGTTCAGAAATACTTTGTACCGTGGATCCAAAATTGTGGCACTAATGTAATGTGGTTGTGACAAAATTTTATTTTTAATCCTTGTATTTTCCGATAAGCGAGCGGCTAAGGTCTCCGCCAAATGATATGCGTCTTGTTTGTCATCCACACCTGCGTACGTTTCAGACATATCCTTCAGCTGTTGCTCTAGCATGTGCAACAATGGGATAGCTTGGCCCATAGTACAGTCCTCCCTGCTGACTTCACGTGTGAAGATCTCAAAAGGAAGTAGCATCTCAGTCAGGCATTTAATGAGGTCCCATTGAGCCATCTCAACGGTCATGCCTCTCACAGTAGGTTCCCCTATTCTTTGCATGACATAAGCATTGAGTGGTATGTACAGTTCAAACAGACGATCAAGCATGTAATAAGTTGAGTTCCAACGTGTTGGCACCTCCTGGATGAGCGCTTTGACTGGCAGTTTATGCTCACGTTGAATGACCCTCAGCTGCTTCCGGGCTTTAAAAGAATGGCTGAAATGTGTGCATATTCTTCTGCAGGTGACCAGTAAGTTGCTGACTTTTGATTCATTTTTCAAAAAGTCTTGAACAACAATGTTAATGCAGTGTGCCAAACACGGGACCCTGAAATAGCCACCATTGCGCATGGCCAAAACTACATTACTGCCGTTGTCCGTGGCAACAAAACCAATCGTAAGCCCTCTTGGGCGCAGCCACTCAAAGACCTTGGTGTTAAACTCTTCCAAAATGTTTGCAGCAGTATGAGATTTCTCCATGGCAAACATGGCTACAGTTGCATGTTTGCGAGTGGCATGAAAAATCTCTGCAGTATCAACACCAGCAGATAGCTGTTCTCTAACACCCACAAAACTGATCCAGTGTGCAGTGATGCACATGTAATCTGTGGCTTGGCAACTGGTCCACATGTCTGTAGTCAGGTGGATACTGTGAACAGCACTCTGCTTCAAGGCCTTTCCTAGCAATTCCAGCACGTCGTGATGTAGTGCTGGAACTGCAACTCTGGCAAAATAGTAGCGGCTGGGAACATGCCATTTTGGGCAGATGGTTGACACAAATTCCACAAAACCCAACCCTTCAACAAAAGAAAAAGGGAGAAGGTCCAGTGCTAACATTTTAGCCAGCTTCGCATTGTACAAACGTGCTATTGGGTGGTTGCGTTCGTACTGCCCCTCACCCCCAAACATGCTGATAATGGTAGGCTGCATGGTTTTCCTTTCTCTTAGGCTCAACGCACTTTTTGGTAGTGCGGACCTGGTACTTCTTGGTGTCTCCGGCTGACTCTTAGTCTTGTGCCACTGAGATGTTGCTGAAGATGTGTGCAACGTTAAGACTGCACTGCTGGGGTCAGGGACACCTTGTGTACCACTACCAGAGAGAATGTCTCCCTGTCCTTCCTCTTCCACCGTGATCGGATCTTCTTCTACTCCTTTATCCCCACCAACACCAATGGTTGCAGTTTTTTTTCCTGTCGCGAAGGTGGTCCTCCCAGCTGATCAAGTGGTGTTTTTTCAGATGGGTCATTTGGCCTCCGGTACCATAGTTTGTACCAAGCTTACCATGACTAACAGAGGTATTACAAATGGAGCATATAGCAATGTTCTCCTCCTTTTCGCTAACCGTAAAGAAGTCCCAAACTGGGGAGCTTAACTTTGGCCTCCTGCTGGAGGTGCCACTTCCAATGCCGGATGATCTGTAGGGTGTGTGTTGAATTTGACTCTGTGCTGCTGTACCACTACCTACTCCTACAGAGGTGGTGGTTGTGCTGGATGTAGGTCGCTGCCGGGCCTTTGCTAATGCAAATATGGAAGCTGTAGGTCGTGTTGGTGTTACCTGTGGAGGTATGCGTGCTACATCCCTCGCAGTGATTTTGGATAGAGTAAGAATGTTGGTCTCCATCTCCTCGGGGCCGGGAGTGATGTTCGTGATGACTGGCTCGTCGTCATCATCATCATCATCTTGCTGTTCTACATCGACCTCCATAAGTGTAAGGCTTTCTGGAACCTTCCTTTTCCCTAGCTTGGTCTTGGAACGTGGCTCCCTCTCAGACTCAGTTTGTGGCTTCCAAGTGGCATCTAGATCATCAGAAGGGGGCTTGGCGAAGAACTCGATGGACTACCCCTCCTTTTCCTTGCTGGGGATTTGGAAGACAATGGATCTTCTGAATGAGTGGCTTCTTCTTCTACCTCTGCATGAGGCTCAATTTCCTGAACTGCCCCTACTTCAGGAGGAACAACAACTACTATTGCGGGCGGTGGTTGCGGCTGTTGTTGTTGACCACTTATCTGCTGTGTTTCCTCCTGCGTTGATTGGGTACTACTTTGAGATAGCGATAAGTTTATCTCCGGCTCAGCATCACTGCTTTCCACCATTAGGCTGGCTACCTCTTCCCCACTCATGTGCTTGGCCCTGGGTTGGTGGGTTGGGTCCACTGATGCGGATGTGCTGCCCCCAGCTTGCCCCCGGACACCGCTGCTGCAGGCGCAATTTTTTTTCCCAAAAAAGGTACTGGCCGGCACACCAGACTTCAGTGTCACTTGCTTCTTCTGTTCCTTCTTCTTCTCAATAGCAACTTTCTTGGTACTGGAGGACCTGGTACCTGCTTTCTTTGGGCCCATCTTCTTCAGATGTCAGCAGCACTCAGTTGCAGAGATGTCTGGTCAGCTCACACGTCACGTTGTGTGTCCAGCAGCAGGATGTCTGTCTGGAAGTGCAACAGGCAATGATGAGAGACACACCTCCTCCTCAGTCTTTGTGCACCTAAAAGCAAAAAAGCCAGAACATCAGTCAAACATAGCACAAATCAAACAAATAGAATATAGAACTTAGTGTGTGGTGGCCTCAATTATTAAATTTCAGAAACTCTGCCAACAACAACACACAGTGTAGCCATTTATGAGACGTTGACAACAAGGCCAGGGCTTTCCTGGCTACTGTACACTCTGGAAGAATAAGAATATTAAAGAACAAAAACTAAAATGTACTGGAGCATGTTTGGCCTAAATTTGTGCATCACGTGGGATGTATTATATAGCAGCATCAGGGAGCTGCAGCTGGCAATGGGGATGGATTTGGAAGCAGTAAAACAAGAGGAAAAATGGAAAGACACGCAGGCCTATGTGGCAAAAACAGCACACTAATAACTACCACAACAAAATGGCCCCCAGAAACATGGTGACTCACAGGCACGAGGCACGGCAAACAATGAACTCAAGCAGGCCTATATATGGGCAGACAAAGGATGCCTTATAAAACACACACAGCTTTAATGCAAAAACTAAAATCCACATGGCTAAAAACACTTTGGAAAGTCAGACAACCACTACAACAACACAATTATAATGACACAGTACACACGCAAAAAAGGCATTTATTTACCACACCCAATAAGTGAAATAGTCAGACCCTCCAAAAAAAGCCACATTTCGCAATTCAATTGAATCTATTCAATGCCATCCATGGCCTAAATGATGCCAAAATTCCACAGACTACACAGAAACAGTTTTATGCACCCATGGTGACTACCTCTGGGCCTACTGGCATACTGGGCCGCAAGCTTGGAGGCCTATGGCAAAAGCACAGTGGCTGGTTTAACAAAATGGCCGCCGCCCACATGGCCAGGCCACCCAAAATAACAAAAAGTGAAGACAAAGGACAGGACCAGGCAGTTGGAGACTCTGGGAAACTTGCTACCTCTTGGAAAAAATTGTAAAACAAAAAAAAAATGACTCCTTGATCACCAAACTACATCTGAAATGACAACCTGAGGAGTTTTTTGTGCAAAATGAACTAAATCAACATTTTCGAGAAGGTTTAATGATGCTCGAGAGATATTGTTCGCCAGATTGTAAATTCTGCGTGTTCGGCATCGCGATCGTCACAAATTGTCGTTATCGCGCGCGCAAAACGTACATTGAGCGCGCGAAGAAGATAAAAGTGTAAGTCCGCGTTGTCGCGCAGTGCGGACTTGCCCAAAGTCCGCGAGCTGAACGCCCAGGGTTACCTACTGGCTGAAAAGGCCTATTTATTTAACAAACACCACAAAAAATAAAATACGCCCCAAAAACCACTTTTACCAATTCAAAACAATGCCATCCATGGCCTCAATTATGTTACAATTCAACAGACAACACAAACAGTTTTTATGCACCCATGAGGATGACTACCGCCGGGCCTACTGGCACACTAGGCCGCAAGCTTTGAGGCCTATGGCAAAAGCACAGTGGCTGTTCACACAAAATGGCCGCCAACACATGGACAGGCCACCCAGAACAACAAGAAAAGGAACACAAGACAGACAATGCAGGCCTATGGCAAAATCACAATGCCTGGCTTCACAAAATGGCTGCCACCCACATGGCCAGGCCACCCAAAATAACAAAAAGTGAAGACAAAGGACAGGACCAGGCAGTTGGAGACTCTGGGAAACTTGCTACCTCTTGGAAAAAATTGTAAAACAAAAAAAAATGACTCCTTGATCACCAAACTACATCTAAATGACAACCTGAGGAGTTTTTGTGCAAAATGAACTAAATCAACTTTTTCGAGAAGGTTTAATGATGCTCGAGAGATATTGTTCGCCAGATTGTAAATTCTGCGTGTTCGGCATCGCGATCGTCACAAATTGTCGTTATCGCGCGCGCGAAAACGTACATTGAGCGCGCAAAGAAGATAAAAAGTGTAAGTCCGCGTTGTCGCGCAGTGCGGACTTGCCCAAAGTCCGCGAGCTGAACGCCCAGGGTTACCTACTGGCTGAAAAGGCCTATTTATTTAACAAACACCACAAAAAATAAAATACGCCCCAAAAACCACTTTTACCAATTCAAAACAATGCCATCCATGGATGCCCGGCCTACATGATGTTTAAACTTTCAATTCAACAGACACCACAGAAACATGCACCCATGGGTACCTCTGGCTCTAGTCTGGGCCTACTGGCTGAAATTCCAATCAAAGAAAAACAACTAGGCCCCTGCCGAAACTACAGGCCACAACAATACATTTTAAAAAATATGGAAATCCCCCAAAAAATGTAGGTACAAACAAGCCCCAATCAAACAAACAAGTACACCAATTCTCCAACTTACTTGTAAAATCTCAAATCCAAGAGTCCTCAAATCCAATCCAATGATATGATGCAGCAGACAGACACAAAAAGTGATCCTTCCAGCTCCAAATCCAAATGAAAGTGAACAGCACATGGACAAAACACTGGGAGGAGCCTGCTGGACAGGAACAGGAAGTTTGAGAATCAGGGGCACTTCCTTCCTCTTGGAAAAAAAGAAAAAGGACTCCTTGCTCACCAAACTACATCTCTAAATGACAACCTGAGGAGTTTTTTGTGCAAAATGAACTAATTCATCATTTTCTAGAAGGTTTTATGATGCTCGAGATATATTCTTCGCCAGATTGTAGTTTCTTCGTGTTCGGGATCGCGATCTTACCAACACTGCCGCCGGAAGTCAGATCGCGCGTCCGAATGACGTGTTCGCGGTCGCACACTCTTGCGGGATCGTGCGGCCGGATTCCAAATCTCGTGGCGCCCGCGAACGGATAGGAAGTCGCGTCGGCGAACGCAGAATCACGGTAGGTCGTTACCGCGCGCGCGAGAACGTATATTGAGCGCGCGATGAAGAAAAACAGCTACGCTACGCCGCAAATTGCGTAGTGCACGGTAACTTCGCGTTCTACGCGAATCGCGAAGTTACCGTAACTTCGCAAGCTTCGCGAGCGTAGCGAAGTTCACCGCCCAGGCTTACAGTAAACTACAGGGCGTCTTCAAAGTACAACAGTCAACTGCAAATTAGGGGTGGGAGTGGCTCCCGCACTGGTAAATTCTGCTCCGCCGGTGGCCGGCGGAGCCCTGCCGAACTCTGCGCTCCAAGCGGAGCGTGGAGTGGCAAGAACTCCACAAACTCTGCCAGCGTAGTGGAGCCTGCTGCCCATACCTACATTTTTCAAATGATATGCAACAAAATATATACAGGAATCTTCATGAGTCTTCCTTAACCCTATTCTGTGTTCTTCTTAAAGACAACCTTAAGCTCTTTTGTTTCCCTTGAGCCTTGGTACTCATCTTTCTTCCCTACAAAATCTATGAAATATCTGTAATAATAAATGGTTCTAATTCACTCACTATCAGTCCCAATATGAAATACTTCAGTTCGTCAACTAGCACAGGAAACGTGTTTGCATCGAAAAAGGGAAATTCAGCCACATCTAAGATAAGATGTCTCAAGGCACTCAGTCCTGTTAACAGAGGAAGTTCAAAGGTAAAATCAAGCTGAAGTTCAAGTTCCAAAAGTTTCAATTGAACTTTTACAGTGATCCCAAAATTCCCAAAACTTGTTCTACCTGTCATTTGCCAGAAGATATGTCCATTCAGGGGATGAGTACCTCCGGCAGGGCACTCTTGCTATCTTTGACCTCCTGAGTGTTGTCTCTTCTCCTCCTTCACTTCCTCGTGCCTGCTCCCCCTGCAGTAGTTCTCCTGTCCAGCTTACCTACAGTCTGCTACCCGCTGCTGCCTGTCTACCTGCTGCCCTCTGTTTGTGCCTCCCTGCTCATTTCTTGCTCTGTTTTGCCTGGTCTGCTAATTTTTCTACCCTCTATTTTGCCTTCTCTGCTCATTTTCTCTGCCCTCTGTTTCTTTTCTGCTCATTTTCCTGTCCTGTTTTGCCTGTTCTGCTAATTTTTCTGCCCTCTGTTTTGACCTCTTCTGCTCTGTTTTGCCTTTTCTGCCCTTCGTTTTTGCCTTTTCTGCTTGTTTTTCTGCTCTCTGTTTTGCCTTTTTCTGCTTATATTTTCCCTAGTCCTGCCGTTTCCCTCCTCTTGCCATTTCCCTCTTCCTGCTACCCAGTGCCCCTCCCTCCCCCATGACCTACTTACTTTAGGCCGCAGTGCGACCCCATTGAGCAAGTCCTCATGCCTGCTCCCCCTGCAAGATTTCTCCTGTCCAGCTTGCCCATAGTCCACAACCCTCTGCTGCCTGTCTACATGATGCCCTCTATTTGTGCCCCCTCTGCTTGTTTCTTGCTCTGTTTTGCTTTTCAGCTCATTTTTCTGCCATTTTGCCTTTTTCTGCTTGTTTCTTCCGCCCTCTGTTTTGCCTTTTTCTGCCCTCCATTTTGCCTTTTTTGCTTATTATTCTGCTCTCTGTTTTGCCCTCTTACACTCTGTTTTGCCTTTTCTGCTCATTTTCCTGCCCTCTGTTTTGCTTTTCTGCTCGTTTTTCTGTCCTCAGTTTCAGCCTCTCCTGCTCTGTTTTGCCTTTTCTGCTAGTTTTTCTGCCCTCTGTTTTGCCTTTACTGCTAGTTTTTCTGCCCTCTATTTTGCCTTTTTCTGCTCATTTTACCCCTCTTCTTGCCTTTTCCCTCTTCCCGCCATTTCCCTCCACCCAGGGTCCTTCCCTCTCCCCAGGATCTACTTAATGGACACTGCAGCATGATCTCCATTGAGCAGGTCCTCGTGCCTGCTCCCCCTGTGACAGTTCTCTTGTACAGCTTGCCCGAAGTACTGCTACCGTCTGCTGCCTGTCTACCTGCTGCCCTCTGTTTGTGCCTCTTCTGCTAGATTCTTGTTCTGTTTTTCTTTTTCTGCTCGTTGTTCTGCCTTTTTTAGCTCTTTTGTCTACCCTCCATTTTGCCTTTTCGCTCGTTTTCTGCCCTCTGTTTTACCCCGTGTTTTGCCTTTTCTGCGAATTTTTTGGTCCTCTGTTTGTCCTTTTCTGCTAATTTTTCTGCTCTCTTTTTTGCCCTCCTCTGCTCTGTTTTGCCATTTCTGCTTGTTTTCTGCTCTCTGTTTTGCCTTTTTCTGCTCGTTTTTCTGCCCTCTGTTTTGCCTTTTCAGCTCACTTGTTTTTCTGCCCTCGGTTTTGCCATTTTCTGCTCCTTTCTTCCCCCTGTTTCCTCAGGACCTGGCTTTTCGACGGAGACCTCCCTTCCCAGTGCCCCTATACCCCCAGGGGTATGCTCTACAAATGCTTATTGATGGGTTGATTGATTCAGTCAGGACTGAGTCTTCTATATCCTCTGAGATATCTCGGAGATCACTTCTCCATGCGGAACCAGTCTCCCTCTCTCCTGCCTTCTCGGCCAACTTTCTTCTGCTGCCCCTTGCATTCTCAAGCACTAGGCCCTTCATCAGGGTCCGAGTCTACCTCTGTTATGACCACTGGATTAGCCTCTCCTTCACCAGTTTTGTCATCTAACTCTCCAGAACTGTCCGCAGGCCGATCAAGTGCTATTCCAGTTTCTGACTGTTTCCCTATAGCTTGACTAACCTGCTCCCATGATCTCTTGACCACCACTGGCTCTTCAGGGAGAGATGCTGTTTTTTTATTAAGGGGACATGGATCCAATGAAGGAGAACTCCGCACCTCACAGCAGTTGTAGTCACGATTTGATAAGGCCCTCGCCAACCAGGCTCCAAGCAAAACTTTCGTATGTGCTTCTTCACCCCCACCCAGTCTCTGGGACTTAGGTCATGGCACTGCTACTTGTTTGGCGGGGCTGTAGCAGCTTCAGCCTAATGAGAAACAGAATGCACCATGCAGCCAATCCTTTACAGTAATCTATTATCATCTCATCAGTAATGTCCACAAGCGCATTTGCAGGTACAGCTGGCAATCTCATTGCCCTTCCCATGATGATATTAGGGGAAACACTCCTGTCCTATGATTGGGTGCGCTATGCAGACTCATCAACACCAACAGCAAAGCATCCAGCCATTTCGAAGACGAAGAAGCACACACTTTGGCAGGTCTTGATTTCAGTGTCCCATTGACTCACTCCACCAGGCCTGAAGCCTCAGGTCGGTAACTACAATGCAATCTCTGTTCAACCTGTAAGGCAGCAAATAGCATCCTCAGTACTTCTTTACTGAAGTGCAGGCCTTGGTCCTGTTCCAAAGAAGTCGGGCAGCCGTACTTTGGTTTCAACTTCCTCAACAGCAACTTTGCTACTGTGAAACTATAATTTCTTCTTCTTTCTTCTATCGTGAAAAGTTGTACACAACAACCAACACATATCTCAGCCCATTGCACACAGGCATCTCAATAAAGTCCATTTGCATCCTGTTGTTCCCTACATGTTCTGTTGGCACACAACACATCTGTTACATAATTCTTCAGCCATCAAACTGAACCTTGGATTAAACCATGTTTGGTGACACAATCTGACTATAGCATCCCTCCCAAAATGAGTAGGACCACGGTAATGTCCAGCCATTGGCAGCAGCAAACTATTTGGCAGCACAGGTCTGCAATCTCCTGAAACCCATATTTCATCTTCATTTCTTTTTACACAACCTGCCTTTGCCCAGCTCTGCTGTTCTGCTTCTGACACCTCTTCCTGTAACCTCTTAACTTCCTCCCAAGTGTCAGCTGCTTTAAGCAAAGTGTTGTAATTGGTCTTGTCTGTTCTTTCATTTGCAAACCCTCCATTAAATGTATAAGCATTGTAAGCACAGTACCTTGCAGCCTTGTTAGCATATGTGTTGCAGAGTGTCACATAATCATTTCCCTTGTAATGTGCGTAACATTTCACGACTGCAACTTTCACAGGCAATTGCAAAGCCTCTAACAGTTTTCTCACGTGCTCACCATTATGGATAGGGGATCCTGACAACGTTATAAATCCCCTCTGGGACCATAGCTGTCCGAAGTCGTGCACCACACTAAAACCGTACTGACTATCTGTAAATATACTTCACAAGTTCCCAGGACCACAAGGTCCAAGGCGGGTAGAGAGGTCCTCGGTCTCGAGGATAGAAAGGACATGTCCTCCCTTTTCTATACACTTTCACTACTAAAAATACCCTTCCCGTGGTCTCATTTAAGTACCCCTACAGTGATGAGGGGGACGTTTGAAAATGAGACAACCAAAACTGGGTGGGGGTTCCTATATGTATAGTGGTGACTCTCTCAAGTACTAAGTTACTGAGAGGATCAAAGAAACATGAAGCCAACCCTGTATATGACTGTATATGTTCCTCATTCTGACCAAATCTGTTAATTAGAACGAGGACACAGCACTTCACAAACAGATGCCTGACCCAGTATGAGCAAATTATACTGGCAGACCAGAACGTGTCCCTAAAGAGGTGTTCTGTTTTGAATCCTGCCACTTTGCTATACCTTCCTGAGAATGACAATGATGATGGTGAGGTGGAGTCCCTGAACTATGCTTCAAGCCAGCACCAGATATACAAGATGAACCCCTACCTGAATCTGATTACATATAGTGTGGATGACTCGTGTTTATGAGATCACAAAGGAAATTTGAGAGCATTTTTAGGAGTAGTGGAAGCTGCTTGGCTTCAAGGAGTAGTCTACGCACAAGTAGCTCAATTGATTGCTCTTACCCGAGCATGCTACGTTTCAGATCAATTTGAGGTGACTATATTTACAGATACTTTCACTACTAAGTATGTCCTTCCTGTGGTCTCATTTAAGTACCCCTACAGTGATGAGGGGGACGTTTGAAAATGAGACAACCAAAACTGGGTGGGGGGTTCCTATATGTATAGTGGTGACTCTCTCAAGTACTAAGTTACTGAGAGGATCAAAGAAACATGAAGCCAACCCACAACTGCCGGTGGAAAGGGAAGAAGACCTTTTTCTTTCATTTGCCCACACTCACTCTAGTAGTGACATGCTTCATCATTGGGCCATCCCGACTCCTAAAAGTCGGGGTGGACTCGACCGTCTTTCAGGGAGCACTTAGAAATAATTTGTAAGGGGGCTTACCATTAAAGATAAAATTCCTAACCCACTCCTAAAGAAATCTTTAATAGTGGGGTGGGTCGGAAGGTTAAAATATATACAAAACGGGTATTAAGGATGTGATGGTCCTATGACCCTAAAAACAGCACCAACATGTTTCAGCCCTACTTAACTGGCTTTCTATGAGTCCTGGGCTTTCATCAGGGTGGGACGTAATGAGGTTACTTCCCCCAAAGACGTGAGTGCGATATGTGCTATTTGCCAAGTGCACTATAAATGTTTATAAAAAATGGAACAAGCCTACTACTTGCCACCAGTCTGGATCAGGAATTACCTATGCAGAAAAGATAAAACATACATTCCAACCGTTAATATGTCCAACTTTGTTACCATTTAGTCACCATCAATACACCTGTACCCCCGAATTCGTAGTTGTGATGGTATCGGGATTTCACCCTTATATCAGTGCTTTTACCTCACCAGCATATTGCTGTGGTCACAAACACAGAGCTATCGCAATCTTATCACTCCATATACATTATAGTGGCTTTCACAAGTGCCAGAATCACCAAATGATGTACTGGCCAGGGGGCTATATGCCTCCACCATACCAAGGACCCCCGATACCCCAAAATATACCACCAAATATGCCATATTACCAGCCAAACCACCCAAACCAGCATTTTTTAGGGTTTGGCGGCCGACCCAGGGAGAAGAGGTCGGAGGGCACGGAGAGTGCAATGGCAAGACGAAACACCGGACGGAACAAACACAAGGAGCAAGACATGAGACCAGGGTCAGGCGGGCCCGAGCAACCAGTAGATCCGGTGGTCAATCTATCGAAAGAGCAACTCACAAAGGACGAACTAGATGTTCTTAATAAGGGGCTAGGATTCGTCCCTACTACTGTTATGGACAAGTTTTCCTTGAGATGCGAACTAGCAGAATTTTTAGAAAAATTTGCATCAAAACCTTCTTTATGAACCAACTGGAACAACCCAAAGAAGAAGGCTACACCGATCTGAAGAAGAAGTCCACTTTCAATCCGCCTCTAGCTGCTATACCCCCAGAAATTGTGGCATTCGAAGAAGCAGTCATTATAAAGACATCGAGAATTTCCAACCTAGACCCAACGGATTCAACAACCTCTCTTAACAGGAATCTACAGCCCTGAGAACTCCAGCCTTGAAGGACGATATAGTGGTGAAACCCACGGATAAGGGGGGCGCCATCGTCATTCAGGACAAAGATGACTACAGAACAGCATGCCAGATACACCTACAGGATGGAAGGAACTACACCGTCCTCCTTGGAGACCCCACAGCTAAGATACAACGGAAGATTGGCCCGCTGCTTGAAATAGCACTGGAGAAAGGGTGGATTAACCAGAAAGAGAAGGATTTTTTGACAGGCAAAGACCCAAGGGTCCCGCGATTTTACACGATACCCAAGATACACAAGGGACGCACTCCTCCACCTGGAAGAGCGATAGTCTCCGGGATCGGGTCCATATTGGAACCTCTGTCCCAATTTGTAGATTGGTATTTGAGACCGCTGGTCACTAAAGCAAAATCCTACGTCAAGGACACCACCCACCTGTTGACCATCCTAAAAGACATAACATACAATCCAGATGTGGAGACATTAGTGTGCTTGGACGTGGAGTCACTATACGAGTATCCCCCAAGAAGAAAGTCTCGGGGTGATCCAGGACATATTACTTAATGAAGATTGGCAATGGAAGGCACCTGTGGAGTGGGTTATGCAACCTTGGCCTTAAATGAAAACTTTTTTTGTTTTGACGACAGCTTCTATCTCCAATGCCACAGGACTTCCATGGGCAGTACATTTGCTCCAAGTGTAGCATGCCTGTATATGGGATGGTTCGAGGACCTCTACATATGGAATAACAACCCTTTCACTGACAAGATACGGCTATGGATCAGGTACATAGACGATATCCTGGTAATATGGAATGACCACAGTACCTCCCTAGACTCTTTCAATGAATGGATCAATGACAGAAACCCATATTTGAAATTCACAATGACACACAACAAAAGGAAAGTCTCTTTCCTAGATGTCAACATTGTGGCAGAAGAGGGCAAACTGTGTACGTCACTGTATTCGAAACCGACTGATCGCAACAGTTTGTTACACTTTGAGAGTGCTCATCCAAGAGCACTCTGTGAAAACCTCCCAGTGGGGCAGTTTATGCGCATACGTCGCAACTGCTCCAGACTGGAAGATTACAAAAAGGAAGCCAACAACTTGGCTAAAAAGCTACAGACCCGAAAATACCCAGCCCAGATTATCAACAAAGCCAAAAAGAGGGTGCACAATATATCAAGAGAGTCTCTCCTTGAGAAAACAAACAGGCCAGATAAAACAAACATAATCTGCGTTACAACTTACAGTACCAGCTCCAATTTTGTAAAACAAACAAACACTGGCGTATTCTCACGTCAAACACACTGGATTTTGAGAAACCCATGTTCTCGTTTCGAAGAAATTGGAGCATCCGGGATAGAGTGGTCCATAGCGACACGAGAAACAAAACTGCAACAGGACAAAATACACTGTGGAGTCTACCCCCGGGTACGGGGGCATTTTCCAGGCGGCAACTGTGCAGTATGCCCATTTACTTCACAAACAAACACACTGGATCTCGGGATGAGAAGTCCATGGGAACAGCGATCCCATACAAACTGCAACAGTGCCAACGTAGTGTATGTAATCTCATGTGCCTGCAGGCTCAAGTACATCGGGGTGACTACCCGCAAGGTGAAGACCCGCATAAACGAACATCGCAGCACTATAAGGTGCAGTCGTGTAACAACAAAACTGACAGCGCACTTGCTAGAAAAAAAGCATACAGACAATGACTTACAATGGAACATCATTGAGAAAGTCAACCCCTCAAGTAATATTCAAAAAACATTACTATTCAGGGAACAACGGTGGGTGCACCATCTCAAAACCCATGTCCAGGGTTTAAATGACAACATACCGTGGAACCAACTGAACGCCCTTAACAAATAAATAGAACAAGAGATGGGCAGATTCCGTGAACTAGACCTAGTAATACATGAGTAATTTACCAGTCTGATCGTGTCTCTCAATACATGAAACTCCTGTATATTGTAATAAATAGATTGGGCAAGAATGCATCCATGAGCCTTTCTAGAAATAAATGCAGGACAGTGAGCACATTTTTTCACAAAACTGTAGACGTGTGAAGATTCGTGGACCACATCATATGTCGCACGTAGAAACGGTGCAACAATCCGGCTTTAATACAGCCAATGTCTGAATATGTGTAAAGAATCCTTTTGTAACCCTTATTCTAGGAGGCCTTATACACTAGAGGCACATTCTGTTTACTATCAAGACCGCTATCGTGGTTCTGGGAATGCCTGCATAAAGAACTACGTGTTAGAGGGTAAAGCACAGGGTGAATGACCGGCCATGATGCGCTAAGTCACGTGCCGCAATTCCATTAGCATGAAAACACTGTTCCAATACCACAGTCTGCCTAGAAGAACCAAGTAACTATGTAAACGGGAGACTGAGGGCAATACTAACATTCTAGCGTGAGAGAACGGGGCACGTACGGTAGCCCTCCCGGACTACGGAATAGTTGCTACGGCATTATCGAGTCCGTAGCAACAGCCAATGATCCTGTAGCTTTATCACAAAAAAGAGGCGAAACCCGGGACATTGGTGGTGTTGACTCCATACCACGTGGGTTTTCGAGCCTCCCGTACCACGTGTGATTGTGAGCCCATAGAGAACATCGGGCAGTTGCTACGACACAAACAGAGTCCATAGCAACAACCAATGCACAGGCAGCATCGCGCAAAAGAGGCGTGAACTAATTAAGTGACGAGAGACCGCGGAAGCGCGAAAATACGAGCATTTAACCTGCGGACAGATTTAGAACAAACTGCACAAGCCGGGGAGCATAAGCAGACGTAGGTTCGGGCAGGGAAGGACCTTTGACGAAGTAAGTGCCAGTAACTGTGTCAAACGAGCATATGCTCGAGCGGCGAGATTTACAGTGAGACGCAAGACTGGATCTATGCTTTACCAGCAGTCTTGCTCGTTATTTAAAGCTTTTTGTTAACAATACCATTGCTTTTAATATGTCACCCACAGTATGTGACTACAAGGCCTCCCTCCTGCACTCCCTTGAGAATCAATAACCCGAGTCATTGGGGTAAGTCTATGGAACACTATAATACGTATTGTAAATACTTATTGGTGGTGTGGATGAATGTGGTGAGACATTTAAGTGAAGTATGGAAGCATATTGTGGATGAAAAAATGCATGCATGCACTACCCATAGCACTTGTGAAAGCCACTATAATGTATATGGAGTGATAAGATAGCGATAGCTCTGTGTTTGTGACCACAGCAATATGCTGGTGAGGTAAAAGCACTGATATATATTGGTGAAATCCCGACACCATCACAACTCCGAATTCGGAGGTACCGGTGTATTGATGGTGACTAAATGGTAACAAAGTTGGACATATTAACGGTTGCAATGTATGTTTTATCTTTTCTGCATAGGTAATTCCTGATCCAGACTGGTGGAAAGTAGTAGGCTTGTTCCATTTTTTATGGATGTATGACGTTACATCGCATTTCATTGTAACGCATGCCTTTACAACGCATGCGTTACAACGCTAATGGCATACCATCGCAAACCTTTACCACGCATATTTTTATAATGACTATACGTTTACCACGCATGCCTTTACAACGAAATTCGTTGTAAAAGCATGCTTGATAAAAGCATATGCGTGTTCAAGGTTTCCGCATATGGCTTTACCACGCAAGCCTTTACAGCGAAATTTTCGCTGTAAAGGCATGGTTGGTAAAGACATGGAGACATAGACATGTGTACCCCAACCCCCTCCCCCACCTCCAGATCAGCTGCGGCGGGCTCGACACTTGCGCCACCCAGGCCACTGTGTACCACAACGACCCTGCGCCCATAAAAGTCGATTCTTACAGTGACTTTAAGACACTTTTAAACTATACACCTCCCTTGGGCTGCATGGGTCAAACAGCCCGAGTCCGCTCGAATGGGGTCTCCAGCAGCTGCGCAAGGAGGGGAAGATTGAACCCAAACTCATACCTCCTTGTCTATGGTCCACAATTTCCACCATGCGTAATGTGGCGCACTCACCGCACCGCATAGTATTCCCGGGCAGCCACACGTCACGTCCTGGCGCCTCGCCGAGCACCGCCAGGGGCCGCTGAAGCTAGGAATGCGGTCAGTAGAGCTCGCCGTCTCCGCCAGACTGCTGCTGGGTATATAGTGCTCGTGCTCCTCCCCCACTCCAGTACCAGAGGAGAGGAACACAAAAAACCCCAGGTATTCCGCCATCTCAATCACGAATCCGCCATGGCCATTGCAACAAATCCTTTACCACAAACATGCCTTTACCAAGCATGCCGATTTCGTTGTATAGGCATGCGTAGTAAAGGTATATTCGTGGTAAAGGATTCGTTCCAATGGACATGCGTAGTAAAGGAACGTTCGTTGTAAATGATTCGTGGTAATGGCCATGCGTGGTTTTGACCGCGTTGTTATGGCTGTTTCCCGAATTTATAGACATTTATAGTGCACTTGGCAAATAGCACATATCGCACTCACGTCTTTGGGGGAAGTAACCTCATTACGTCCCACCCTGACGAAAGCCCAGGACTCATAGAAAGCCAGTTAAGTAGGGCTGAAACATGTTGGTGCTGTTTTTAGGGTCATAGGACCATCACATCCTTAATACCCGTTTTGTATATATTTTAACCTTCCGACCCACCCCACTATTAAAGATTTCTTTAGGAGTGGGTTAGGAATTTTATCTTTAATGGTAAGCCCCCTTACAAATTATTTCTAAGTGCTCCCTGAAAGACGGTCGAGCCCACCCCGACTTTTAGGAGTCGGGATGGCCCAATGATGAAGCATGTCACTACTAGAGTGAGTGAGGGCAATTAAAAGAAAAGGGTCTTCTTCCCTTTCCACCCACAGTTGTGGGCTGGCTTCATGTTTCTTTGATCCTCTCAGTAACTTAGTACTTGAGAGAGTCACCACTATACATATAGGAACCCCCCACCCAGTTTTGGTTGTCTCATTTTCAAACGTCCCCCTCATCACTGTAGGGGTACTTAAATGAGACCACAGGAAGGACATACTTAGTAGTGAAAGTATCTGTAAATATAGTCACCTCAAATTGATCTGAAACGTAGCATGCTCGGGTAAGAGCAATCAATTGAGCTACTTGTGCGTAGACTACTCCTCGAAGCCAAGCAGCTTCCACTACTCCTGAAACTGCTCTCAAATTTTCTTTGTGATCTCATAAACACGAGTCATCCACACACTATATGTAATCAGATTCAGGTAGGGGTTCATCTTGTACATCTGGTGCTGGCTTGAAGCATAGTTCAGGGACTCCACCTCACCATCATCATTGTCATTCTCAGGAAGGTATAGCAAAGTGGCAGGATTCAAAACAGAACACCTCTTTAGGGACACGTTCTGGGCTGCCAGTATAATTTGCTCATACTGGGTCAGGCATCTGTTTGTGAAGTGCTGTGTCCTCGTTCTAATTAACAGATTTGGACAGAATGAGGAACATATACAGTCAAGGCATAACCCATTACTATACTTTCGTACTTTTTTATGCTGACACCTGTCGCTGTCACCGCTGTAAGGCAGCCAGGCAGCGCTGCAGCCACTGGATCTAACATGGCTGAGAAGTAAGCAACTGGTCTTCGGGCACCTCCATGATTCTGCGTTCACACTGGAGGGCAGAGCCCTTCAGTGTTAATCTACAGAAAAGCAAATGCACGTTGTTGTAATCAGGCATTCCTAGTGCTAGGGCATGGCAGAGACTTTCTCTCAAATCTAGAAAGGCAATCAAACATTCATTGTCCCAAGGCACCAGATTCAACACTGCCTTGTGTGTCAGCCTTTGTAAAGGCTTGGCCGCTTGGGAAATGTTGGGTATTCACTGACGACAGTAGCCCACCATCCCCAAAATCATCCTGACTTTCTTCTGTGTTGTTGGGGGATTCATTTGCATGATCTCCATAATTCTCTCTTGTGACACCCTTCTTCCATCTTTCTCGACATGATGACCAAGATATAGGGCTTCTCTCAAACAGTATTGCAACTTATTCTTTTTCATCCAAGTGATTTAACAATACAATAGTGTCAGTTTTGCATGCTCCACAAGTATTTTACGCAACCAGCAGGTCGTTAATATATTCAGACTAAGGCAGAGTTTCAGGGCAAACCAAGTGTCTCCAAATTCTTTTTAAGGATCTGGTTAAAGATAGGGCTCTCTGTATACCCTTGTGGGACTAGGCACCATGCCAAAACATGGTTTCCGAGCCTAAATGCAAAGAGGAACTGACTGCCCTCATGCTAAGGTATGGAGAAGAATACCTGGCACAAGTCACTCAGCCTCACATGGAATTTGAAACAATATTATAGTAAGATTCAGTGCCACAGGACAACAGGGAATCACAATGCAATTGATTTTGGGAAGGTCCTACACTTGGTACTTTTCGCTAGGCTTCTGCAGGCCCATAATGGGTGAGTTACATTGACTTCCCATGATCTCCTTCAGTATACTTCGTTGAATCATTGTCTTGTCCACCTGGGTTATTTCAGCAATTGTTTCAGGGGTCAGGAAGGATACTGTGGTGTTCTGGGATATTCCACATTCGGCATCATGTGAATACGGACAGGCTCAACTGCTTTAATGAGTCCAATGTCCTTTCCTGAAAAATCCCAAACCTCTGGTCTCACTGAATCTCTGAGATCTAAAGTCAAGTCTTCTGTCGTCATCATCAGATACATTCCAATAATTAGATTCTGATTTGCCAGCTTAAAAGTTCTATTCTTTTCAGTATATGGTGCAGTTCAGTTTGCACAGCAAATCGCGTCCTAACAAACTCACAGGACTCGAATCACAAACCACAAATTGATGATTGTCCTCAAAACTTCCTATCTTTACAGGGATATCCTCATTAATGAGGGTCTTCATTTGTTGAGTAGCAACTTCAACAACTTGGATAGGTCTTCCCAAGAGGAGTAACTGTGGAACTTCCACTGATCTCATAGTAGAATGGGTAGCACCAGAATCAACCAAAAATAATACGTCATAGCCATTTACCTCAGCATCTATAAATGGGTCACTCTGGTCTACCTCCATGACTTCGCCAAGCACACAATCTTCCTTCCCCCTCAGGCACCATCAGGAATACCGACCAATTCAGAAATTTTCACTGGTCTAAAACATGAGAAATTGTTTGTAAGGAATATTATTCTAGAAATCATTCTAATTCAAATTCGGAATTTGGTTTGAAGAAAATCTGGAAACATTAGCAGCTTGTTGTGGCATTGGAGGTTGGGGAACCTGCATCACTGGGGCTTGTGGCACATTCAAAGTCTTAGATCTTGGTCTGGGTACATTCTGTTACTGCATGGAATTTGTGTTCTGAGGTGGTAAAAACCCTGAACTTTGACCCTGATTTGTGAAATTAGGACAACATCCTTGCTTCCAATGCCCCAGCGTATTGCAGTAGTGACATGGATTAGACTTCTTCAATGTAGCCACATCAATTCCAGTACTCGGTTCAATAGGGACACCCCGACCTCTACCTTGTGACTGAAATCAACCTCCACCCTGAATCACCGGAGCTCCCTGTTGATACACTCCCTGCAGTGGAGGGGCATTCCCTACAAACGGTGGATTTTTAATTTCTGTCTGGGCAGCCTTCATTTGTATCACCATCAATTTCTCCTTTAACTTTTTCTGCCTCATTTCAATCTCATTGTTGCAATATTTAGCATATCGCAAAATCTCATCAACCAACTTATTCTGCCAACAAATCAAATGCTGTTCAATCATCATAAAAATCTCAGGCCTCAATTCTATCACAAACTTGGACACAAAATATCCAATTTCTTTAGGCTCTAGTGTTTCCATTCCGCTATACTGTTTGAATGCCTGTAACAATCTCTCATAGTATGCATGAATCATCGCTTTCGGTTCCTGGGTCGTCTGATTGATCTTGAGTCAATATGTTGGGGTGGCACCATAGACTTCAACCACGTCATTACCTGATCATACTTCCTCATTACTATAGCTGAAGGACCATTATTCACAGGATCTCTTGTCATCTCTCTCTCGGGCCATTATATGGCTATTTTACACTCCATCCACAATCACTTGGGAACGCAGAATCAAACAAGGTATTCAAATCAGTCCACAAAACTTTTGCATTTTTCACAAACCGCTCATCTTGTTTGTACCACTCCAGTCTTCTTTCTTAATTTAGGGAATTCATTTGTAAATGATGCAAGATCACTACTACGCCATGGTACATATATGTAACCTCCACTAGCTACGTCCCGTAAAGGAAAGCTTGTAGCTCATGTCTCCCCCCTCCGGGAGGAGGCAGCTCTCCCTTCGTTCTCTTAGGAGACGTTCTTTTTTACCATTTAACTTCCCACTTCTCTATTTCACTCCAAATTCAGATACTGTGAATTAATTCCCATAATTTGCATCTTCATCCCTGGTATTCTCATATGTTCAATGTCCTAATCACTAAAAGCTAGTCGGTGGCTTTTCTGTAAAGCCTTTGTCTGCTCTAAATCTACCTCAAATTTCTGAACTAGTTCAGATAATTTATCATGGGTTTGGCTAGCTCTCCTAGTAACATCCCTACTCATGAACAAAAGTTCACTCTGCTGCTACCTTTCTATTTCATCCAATGCAATGCAACTACTTATCATCTCATCCAATTCCAACTTTAATGTTCCCACATCCACCAAATTTTCTTTCAAAGTGGACTGAAGAGTTCCCTGATTCTTTTCCGCAATCCCACTCTCATTTGATGTAGCATTAAGAACTTTCAAAAAGTTTTCCAGTTTCTGGACATTAATAACAGGATGTATCTCATTGGCTTTAGATACTACCTTTACTTTAGGTTTGCTACTCTGCATATTTAAAGGCGGTTCTGTTTTTAGGGCAGACTCCCTGGGTCTCTGTGACTCTTAGTGTTGTTGGAATCCTGCACGGTGCTCCTGCATGGTGCTCCCACACACACTTATCCTCAGCCCATAAAATCAAATTCAGAATTGATCTTCTCTGGTTGCCAGCATGTGACTTGCTGCAGGTGCAGAGTGTCCGGATGCTACTGAGAGGCATATCTGGCCACTCTCTTCTTCTTGACTGGAGTGCTCCCATTGGCTCCCTTCGTCCTATGTGGAGAGTCAATGCATGGCACCTGACTGATCAAGAATGCTCAGATTTTGTGGAAGAGGAGATACACACCTTCTTCCAAAATAATCAGGGCTTGGTGCCCTCTGCCGGGCTCTTATTGGTAGCGAGTAAACCCACACTGTGCGGTCGTCTCAAAGGGAATGTGCGACATAGAGAGTGACAGTGGCAGGCACAGATAATGGAGCTTGAGACCCAAATCCTTGATTTGGAACGGTGCGCGGGTGGCTCCGGATTGGGGGCAGCTGACTGTTCATCGGAGATGGTGAGAGCCAAATTGCATCAGGTTTCACTAGAGGAGGTGCAGCAATGCTGGAGGGCATCTACTCAAAGGGTATACAACAAATTGAGTAAACTACTATACTGGCTGGTGACTCTGGAGGTTTGTAGCAGGATGGTCCCAGCCATTAGAGATGTCTCCTGTGTCCTATGTGAGGAACTACCTTCAATTGCCCAAGCGTTTACAACCTATGATTAGAGACTGTATGTGGCATGCCCAACTCCTCTGGATGAAGTTGGCCATCTCTTTATTGGAGATATCCCCTAACATCTATGCCAACTTCCTTGGTCCAAGAGCTAGATCAGCCGCTGTCTGTGGAGGAGGTAGGGCAAGCAATATCTGATCTTCATTCCGCTAAGACTTGTGGTCCTGATGGGGTCCCCATCAAGTTTTTAAACAGTACAGAGATCTCTTGGCCCCACATTTATTGTCCCTTTGCGCTGAAGCACTGAAGCGCGGCTCCTTTCCACCAGACTTCGATATGGCCACCATTGTGGTTATACCCAAGGCAGGACAACCGGCAGATCGCTGCTCATCATATCGCCCCATTTCCCTCAGTCACCCAGACGTCAAAATCTTTGTGAAAGTGCTGGCGACCAGGCTTAGTCGAACTGTCACATATCTTGTACACCCGGTCCAATGCTGCTTTATTCCGGGTAAGAGCACCTGCCACTGCATTCGGAGGGTGCAACTGGCCCTCTATCAAACACGCCACCCGGGAGATGATCTGGCTCTCTCCCTGGTTGATTTCCAAAAGGATTTTGACACAGTCTCTTGGTCTTTCCTTGAGGCCGTGCTACAACGAGCTGGCTTTGGGCCCACTTTTCACAGACTGGTGGGGCTGCTATACAATGCCCTCACTGCTCATGTTCGGATTCGCAGGGGAATGCATCAGGGCTGCCACCTGTCCCAGCTTCTCTTCGCTCTCACCATAGAGCCACTGGCATGCCTGATGAGATGTGATGCGCGGGTTCAGGGTTGGCAATGGGGAGGTGGCATGGAAGATCGCATTGCCCTATATGCAGATGATGTCTTGCTTTTCCTCAGTGAGCCACAGACGTCGGGTCATAGATGCCTTGAAATCCTCCGACTATATGCAGAGGCATCGGGCCTGTGTGTGAACGCCAGCAAATCTGTTTTGGTGATGATAGCTAGTAACCGGGCGAAACAGCACTGGTGCCCTGACATCTCTACCAGATGGAACTCCTTCATGTACTTAGGGAAATACATATCTTGCCTCCCAGACCTGGCCGGGTCTCTTAACTTTTGCCCTCTCATCCCAATGCTGGACTGCGTCTTACGCAAGTGGAGCCACCTGCCATTTAATTAGATGAGGCGCATTGCTCTTTTTAAATTGATGTGTTTACCCTGATATCTATATGTGTTAGCGAATTACCCATATCTCATTCCTTGTACACGGTCTAGCTCCTGCTCTTCAAAATTGACATCCTTCATCTGATCAGGTGGGTAACCTTGTGTGACTTTCACTTCGGCCTGCAAATCATGTTTGATGGAGGCCTCAGCATTCCGGATCTCTATGGGTACTATCTCACAGCACACCTAGTTCCTCTGCATGAAATGTTTACTGGGGGCTGGGATGATCCAGCCTATCATCTTGAACTACACCTAATAGGCTTCAATGGGCTTCTCTATCTACTCTATGGCGGTCCTATGCCCTCCATGAAGCCCTCTTGCACACAAGTGATGCTACTCTGTTGGAGGGCGGCCCTGCGCCTCACTCGATGGACTCGCCGCCTCACAGACATGACACTGCTGTGGCGAGATACCTGGCTTGGCCAGGTAGCAGACCTTGCGGGCTTTTCTCAGTGGGACCGCATAGGTATTACCTACTTGGGTGACGTTCGACAGCGGGGGCTCCTGATGTCCTTCCAGGAGCTACAGGACCAATACAGACTATCTCACACACAATTCTTCTGTTATCTCCAGCTGTGCCATGCTCTCCTGACTCACCTCCCGGTGGACACACATATCCCTGAATATAGTCCCCTGAGGTGAAACTCATGACTGGTTGTCTGGGCAAGGTTGCAATTTATGTGCTCTATTGCTCACTAATGATCAACGCACCATACCTTTTCTTACACCTCCCTATCAAATGGGAGGGCTGGGTGGGCGAGCTGGATGACAAGGACAAGCAGGAGGTATGTCTGCCCCCAAAGTAACTGGCAATTTCCTCTCACTTGCGGATGGTCCAGATTAATTATCTTCACGCAAGTTCCTGTCCCCTCAGCTACTACAATGGATGGGCCAGATGAGCTGGGCTGTATGTGTACGCTGCTCCGCCTGGTCGTTGACTTTTATCATGTGGCCTGGTCATGCCCACTCTTGACATCCTTCTGGAGTGGGGTAAGCCATGAGATCTCTGAGGTCCTGGGCCACCAAATTGACTTGGGCCCCCGGGAGGCACACTTGGGCCTCTTAGGGGGAGTTAGTGAATCCTGCTCAGAGAGGACTTTTATAGGGGTAGCATCTTTGGTGGCCAAGTGGGACATCGCTTACTGCAGAGGCAGAGGGTCGTTGATTGGTGCGTGCGCCAAGAACAAGCTCGAGCTCGAGGTTGCCCTCGAAAGCATGAGAAAATATGGGGTGCTTGGTGTACTTATCATGGACTGCCTATTTGAAATGTGTAATTATGATGGGAAACTGTCAATATTCAATGATCAGATCCAGAAATATGATGTCACTTGCTCTTAACTATCTATGGATGATGCAGTGCACTGTTAAACCTAATAAAATTTGGTGATTAAACCATAACAAAAGGCGGTCCCAAGTAAGTGAACCCAGATTTGGTAACCCTGTGAACAAACTTAAAGGTCCAAATCTAGTCTGATTCACAAATGGGTCTGCATTTGCAGCAGAAGGAGAACTTGCATTAATCAGACTTAAAGGAACAAATTCTCCCACCCTCTGACTCATGGGTGTAACTTCTGATGCTTGTTGTTGAGGAGGGACAGCTGAGTTTTGAAATCCGTTTTCCCCAGAACCAGGTTTATATATAGAAACCACTGGTCCAATGATAACAGGAACTGTAAGTGCATCTGGGACTGTACAGACAGTAAAGGTCCCAGGAACACAAGTCCTTGGATTTCCTCCTATCATACTTTGATTCACTGTAATAGTCCCCATCACACTCCCTATCATACCAGGGCTCATACTTACTGGTGCAGTAGGCAATCCAGTATTCCAACCTACAACCTCGCTGCCACCTCCCTCCATTCGAATCTCATTATATAGAGGTGGTCACTTGGACATTAATACGTCTAAAAGACTGTCACTAGATTCACTACCACTATTTTCATCTTTCTCTAAGGATTGTCTCATTTTATCCTTCTTTCTCTCCTCTGTCCCTTTTTCCCCTTCTCTAGTTTGCAATAAAGATATAATTTCACTCCTTATATCATGTCAGTTCTCCATCTTTTCTACTCTGCATCCCACATTGAATCTGCATAAGTACGCACTGCCTTTTTCACTCGTGCCAGATATCTCTCTTTTTCTCTCACGTGAGCCACATGCTCCCAAGTGTTAAGTACTTCAAATTGTGTGGTCCAAGTTGTGGTTTCATTTCATATAGAATTCTCCTCAAACTTTCAATAATTATCAGATTCAGTTTACCATAACGTGGAAACATCAGTACACATTCTTTCTCAGTGATCTTGTGCTATTGTTCTAGCCAAATACATGTGTGTAACCCTACATTTATCGGCATATAATGCATTTTCTACGGGAGGGGCTTCTTCACCCCCTCTAAGAGGTATATGAACAGCCAAATAAATCTCATCCAACTTTAAAACATTTGATATTTGATGAAATGGGTTCATTTTGACACAAAAATCTGTATTTTACAAAATATTGTTCCAAATCATCAACCAATAACAGTGCAGCACCTCGTGATGCAGACAGCCAATAACAGCATGGCTTTACACCAACCGACCTGTCCCAGGGCTTCAGGATGTGACGACAATCTCACTTCTTGCAGCAGCTCACCCTCCTATACAATTTTCACGAACGCACTCTTTTCAGCAACACACCTACAACTAAATACAATGAAATAGCAACAATTAACAATTTTCTGCTTTACTAAAGAATCAACAGAAATCAATCATGCAAAAGTAACACACTGATAAGTACAACTTTCCTCTGTGCAAAAGGTTTGCAACACTAATCATACCTCGCTTTCACACAAAATATCTCGATTGGGCTATCAACGACGTCCCACGACAAGCTCCACAAAACCTCAGCAGACAATTACAATACAGTGTCATATACACTTTTTAATATCATCCCGGTATCTTAGGCCACGTCGGACCCGATTACAAGCAAAATGTTAGCACTGATAGCAGGACAGCTATATCACCCAAACGGAAACTGACAGATACTACCTAAACGGTACTTAGCGTTTGCTAAAATGAGCAAACAAGATACTGCGCCTACTAATCAAGCACACTGGAGGAGGGGTAACGCACTATGAACTCACGTTGATGTACATAAACAAGAATATCACAAGTGTACATGCATTACTTGTCACAGCTCAATATTATATATCACATTATATTTCACAACACATAACTTGTGTAGAGTATCAACCTTAGTACTTAGTAGATGCATGACACTAGCATCTCCACTAGTATGCGGACAAAGTGCACACTGATGCTTAGTGTTTCTCCTCACACAATAGCACACCAGATTGCACAAAAATAAAGAGTTCCTAGGGAGGTTGAAAGAGAACACAAAACACACAATTAACACTTAAAACTTACCTGCACAGCTAAATAACCCTAGCATAGCTGTTTCTAGAATATTCAGCAGCTTGAATGCGCAGAGTTCTCGCCAGCGGTGATAGGCACCAAGCTGTGTAACCTGCTTCATGTTTTTATCCTGTATGACCCCAATGGATCATCCATGTTTGCACTTCGCACTTTAATAACTTGAGATGCTATTACTTCTCTGAATATCGAGTGTGCTTAACATTTGCTGCTTATTTCTCCCCAGCACTTTGCACTTTGCACTTTTTCAACCTTGGTAGCTGCTATACTGATATTGAATTTGTGTACTTTACACTGCTGCTGATTTATTTTGTAAATTAGCACTTTGATTCACCATACGTGCTGCTATATATTCATACCGTAGGCACTCCATTTTTACTGTCTTCGTGCTTCATGCTTTTTGAGTGACCTTTTCTACCCTAGCACTTTCCACTTTGATAGGACCTATATAGCTGCTATATTTTACTACGTAATTTTGACCTCAAATCTCTGTGACTGACCAATCAGCACGAAGCACCCTATGGATATCTATTGTTTACTGCTGTTTATATTCTGGGCGTGCTCAACAACATGTTGTTTGTATATATTGTTGTTATGATTAGTGAGAATATGCAGTTATATATTCATATAGGAACACATGTTGCCCTGGTAATGGACCATAGGGATAACCTATAGTTAGCACTCTAAAGTGTATAAGCAATATGTGCTATTTTTGTAATTGTTGAGCTGTTGATCGGCATTTAATTGTGGGCCTCCATGTGGCCAATAATGCAATTATAAAATTGGGGCGTTTTATTTCTGATTACTTGAATAATAGTTGAAGCACTTTGCACTTTAGTAACTGTTTAGATTATGTACTGTATATACCCTGACGATAGCCAAAAGTGTGTGAATTTCAAAAGATGGAGATAAACAGTGGTAACCAGTCTGTACATTTCTATGTGTGTCAGGTAATGAGAATACGGAAGAGTTTTTGAAGATGATCGTAAAATTATGCTGTAAAACAGGAGCGAGAATATTTCTTATCCCTATTTGGGGATACGCTCAATGTCCCAGAATTTATATCGGGGAGGCTAATATTATCGCATACTTGAAGATAAATTGAGCGTTTGCCATATACGGGTACTTCACCATTGATCCTTTCCCCTTTTTCTCTTTTTCCCTCTTCTCTTTTTCTGTCTCACATTCATACTCATGCTCTTTTCTACTCTCATTTACTTCTGTTTATAGATATCTTCACTTCTTCACTCTTTTTATATATTCCTTTTTTTCTTTCATCTGGGAGCACTTTCGCTCTCTTCTCTCTCTCTTTTTTCTCCTGACACATAGTACAGACCCATGGTGTCACCATCGGTGCGAAATGAGCACTAATGGCAAAAAAGAAAATGGTAAGGGAAAATTAAGAGTATAACAAGTATAAAAAGAGAATGATGGAAACATTTCTGTGGCACACCATGTTACAGTTTTTTGCAATACAAATGGCTTGTGTCCCGTTCCTTGTTTATAAAGTTTTTGTTGTTGAGGTGTGGGTGGGGTGTGTGCCCCTTTAAATAGATACACTCTAGACATTATCTCTATGGCCCTGTTGAAGGCTACGGCTGAAACACGTAGGCCATTTTCACCTTGGTGCTATGTAATAAATGAATAAAATTCACAACTTGAAGAATTACCTCTTTGGTGGTGCTGTGTCCTTCTGTGCGCAAGTGGAGGCTGTGTGGGAGCGCCCCGACCACTGCGGAAAGGATTTATTTCACACATATATATATATATATATATATATATATATATATATATATATTGGATTCGGTGAAGGATCACAGCACCACGCTCAGAAGGTATTCAAAAATGTGTATTTTTATTAAACCATAGTGCACTTACAAAACGCTAGAGGACGGTCTACGCGTTTCGGCTCCCAGCCTTCTACTGGACCATATATATGGCCTAGCCAAACGTAAAAGTATGGAGCCAAAATTATGCTACTCCAATAGCAGCAATCAGTTTTACGTTTGGTCTCACACATTCCCCTCTAATTTCACGCTCCAAAGAGGTTACACTCTTCTCTACAAACTTACACTTGGAATATTCAAATTTCAAACCATACATGTTCAGAATTCCCAGAACCTTTTTACTTTGACAACAAGCTCTTTCTTAATTTGTCCCATAATCAGAATGTTGTCTTGGAAACCTCTACCCTCTTTGCTCAACATTTTAAACATCATGAAATCCAGCCCAAATGACATCCACTTTGACTGGTAATATCCATCCACTGTCTGGTGTATTGAATGAAGTATACCTTTTGTTATCATCATGTAATGATATTTTACTGTAAGCTGCGGACAGGTATAGAATGGAAAACCACTTGGCACCTTTGACTAATAACAACATCTCTCCTATCATAGGTAGTTGAAACCTATCTATCAATATAATATCATTTAAATAGTGCAAATCTATGCTTAATCTAATTTTGCTCTTAGCCTGTTGTGTGATCACCAAAGTGTCCAACCAATCCAATGCTCCTTTAGGATCAATCATATCTACTCCCATTGTTACCTCATCAGGATGAATATATTTCTGACTTTGATTATCTTAATGCAAGCATTATCTTCAAATATCATTATATGTTCAAATCAATTAATTTCTTCATTGCCCATTGAACACCTCAGACTATTTTATTTTAGCTTGGTACTTTCCCATTGTTTCCCTTCATCAACAATCAGAACTTGTTCAATACTACTTGAATCCAAAACTATATGTAACTTCCTTTAGGTCTATCTACCTTCGACTGTTAAGTCATAGGGTAGTATCCCTTTTTTGCCTCATAGTATTTTCCCACTAACATCTTAGTTCTAAATTTGAAAATTAAGTTCCTATGCCCCATCATTTTTATAGATTCTTCACTATAACCTTTTGGATTGATATCTGATTTGACTAACTTCAACCCCAACTTTCTTTCAAACTTTTTTCTCTATACCTCTTCTTTCACAATAGTATAAGGTGAACCTGACTCTGATGCAACTTAAGTTCCTATACTACTAATTGTTGTGCTTTTACAACTTTTCTTTAGTTCCTCTCACCCTCTATATTTGAAATAATGCTTTATTTTACATTCAGAACACTGCTATTGTTATTGTGTTCATCATCACTAGATGGTTGCCCCTCACCTAAAGAAATACAATTCACTTTAGAGCCAAGTGACATTTTATTACATACTTTTGATAAATGGCCAGCCATGCCACATCCGTTACACATCTGCTTCAAAGCCAAGCAACTAAAGCACTGTGAACACAATACTATCATCTTCTTCCATCTTTTAGCATATACCTATATATTTTCAATTCTAAAGGTCTCAAAGAGTTTAGTAGTATATGCTTTTCCTATGCAGTATCATGCTGTCTTTATCATGTGATGAAATATCGCTTAAAAGTACTCTTTCCACTCACACCATTGCATTATAGGTTCTCCTGCAGTAGCTAAAAATGCCTGATGCGTGTTCAAAATATGCGTGTGAACACGTGGTTATGTGTGAAATTGTTCCAAGTCCACCATTCCTATTTTGTTTCATTGGATTTGTCCTTCGTCCTCTCTTCACCACAAAACAAGACCAAACTAAACTAGTTGTGGATCCAGAAATTAGTTCCTAAAAATTGTACAAGGCAAAGCTCCGTAAATAAAATGACATCACAATGGCATACTGGCGACTGGCCACAAACAATGTAAGTAGGCTTGCTCATTAAATGTTAGGATCCAGCATTCTTTTGCAGCCTATGATACATTTGCAACTTCAACTGTAAGTTCAGGCCATCTCTTCGCCTTGTGTACAATGGAAATTAATAAAAAAAAGTCCACCACATCACTCCCAGCGTTCATGGCATATTGCTGTTTGATGAGCTGCTCTGCGATCAGAATATGCACTTGTTGCAGTGGACTGCTATTACAAGATACTGGGGTAACCCAAAACTAAACCCATGGGACCTGGGTAACATGTGGTATGTAAAACAGTATGGTCCTACTGGTGCGTAATCAATGGAAGATACAACATTTGGGGCCCGATTACGATGCGGTTAGGAAAGCATTCCCACCTAGGGCATTTGCTCCTTCCGAATCGGGTACATGTCTTCCTGACCGAGGGCCAGATTACGATGGGGTTAGGATCATAGGCTCCCATAGAAGTCAATGGGAGTCCAACCAAATCGTATCTGGAAGCATCCGGATGCATCATACTCGGTCGGTCGGACTCTCCTGATCCGAATCGGTTGGAAACCATTTCCAAACCGATTCGATCGGGAAGATTTACTAACCGCATCGTAATCGGGCCCTTGGTTTGCACTATAGGCGAGCGAAAAACAAAGGCAACACAACGGGCCATACATTAAAGGGTAGAAACTGTAAGGCAAATAGGTAATTAAACGTCTGTGGGGTCGAGTAAGAACAGATATTCCAGACCGAGCAACCCCCAGCACTTACTCAATGGTTGCTTCACTGGTAAGTGAAATGAATTCTATGCGGACGCATCAAAGACAGGAAATTAATTCCTTTCTTGGCCGTGTCTCGGCGAGTTGCAGGGTGTGGCCCTTCAATTGGTATGTACAGTTCTCATGTGTGAATGATTTGGCCTCTATGGTTAGATTACAGGCTTTACAGTGACCACACTTGAAATGTCCTATAATCTGCTGAAGGTTCCACTGTGTCAAGTGAGTCATCTTAGGTGGTTCCCCCAAGAGAGATCTCACAACATGGTCTTTAACACGCTTGCCTTTTTTAAAGTCATGCATGGGTGCCTCTGGTGTCTCAATTTCATCTGCAACCAATGTCCAATGTCTATTGATGATTTTTTTGATTTCGTTACTGCATGTGCAGAACGTACTTATGCATATCATTCTATCATGTGATGTAATTGCACGTTGCTTAGGTTCCAAGAGAGTGTCTCTTGGACAATACCACGCCCTTTTGCATGACCTCTTGAGTAGTTTTTTAAGGTAAACCCGGTTGCCCAATCTGTCAATCAGCTCACCAGATTCCTTGAAGAAATTGGATTTTTTCAAACAATTCCTTCTTAGTCTAAGGAATTGCCCATAAGGCAAATGTCCCTCAGCCCCCTGAGGAATGTATTCCTCTCGCTTTTCTTCTTATATAGAGTGGTATGGAGGAGACCATCTTCTTTTATTATGGTTATGTCTAGAAAATGTATGGCCTTTTTGCTGTAATCTAAAGAAAACTGTATATCATTGGATCTTAGATTTAGCCAGCTATTGAAACTTAACAGTGTTCCTTCTGGACCTGTCCACATCAAAAGTACATCGTCAATGTACCGTTTCCATAGGCCCAAGTTGTTAATGTAGGGGTTATCAGTCTTGAATAGGTGACTTCTCTCAAAATGATCCATATACAGAAGGGCTACATCAGGTGCAAATCCTGCCCCCATAGCCACACCCTTTGTCTGCATGTAATAGTTCCCCTGGAAAAAGAAGAAATTCTTGGTCATAGTGATCTCGAGGAGTTTAATTATGACATCTTTCGGAACCTGCATAGGTCTTGGTCTCTTGTCTAATATTTAACTCATAACTTCCAAGGCTGATTCCTGAGGGATGTCAGTATATAAGGAGGTTATGTCCATTGTGACAAGAATTTGTTCGGATGGATTAAATGCCAAACTGTCCACGAGTTTGATTGTTTCCATGGTATCACGTATGTAGGCTGCCGTGGATTCGGCAAAAGGTTTCAAAAAGATATCAACATATTTGCAGAGTGGCTCTAATATCGAGCTGCATCCAGATACTATGGGCTACCAGGCAGTTTTTCCATGTTTTTATGGATCTTAGGTAAGGTGTAGATCGTGGGCAACCTCGGTTGTTTTTTGTTCAGGAATTCGTATTCGAGTTCAGTGAGGAAACCCCTATCATGCCCTTGGTCAGTAATTCTCTTAATGGCTTCAGATATCTTCTTGGTAGGGTAACCCCTTAGTAGATAGTAATTGGTTTCAACCTCCAATTGTGAGAGAATCTCTGTCTTGTAGTCCACGGTGTTCTGTACTACTATAGCCCCGCCCTTATCAGCTGACTTGATCACAATGTTGCTGTTTTTCTTTAAAGACTCCAAAGATTCACGTTCTTTTTTGGTTATATTGTATTTAACATAATCCTTTTTGGAGAACAGATTGAGCACATCCCTTAGAACTACTTGCTCAAAAGTCAAAATTTTGTGGGGCATGAGACTAGATAGATGTGTGAAAGTCGAGGGGGGCCTTAGTCCTGTATTAGAGAAATGGGGTCTAGATGGGCTCTTATTGAAATAATGTCTCAACCGTACTTTACGGAAGAACTGATGGAGTTCCATCTTAAGGTTGAAAGCATCAGGTCGTGCAGTGGGTACAAATGACAGGCCTTTATTTAGTATGCATTCCTCGTTCCGAGTCAGAGTATATTCTGAGAGATTCACAATTTTTTATTTATTTATTTATTTCTATAGCGCCAGAATCAAAGGGGTATCTCTGCGCTGCGGATAGGCAGCAGAAAAACTGAGGGACTGGCACAAGATCAGAGATAGAAAAGAAAGGTCTTAAGGTGCTTCCGGAATTGGAGGTGGTCAGGGCATTGTCTCAAGTACAAGGGGAGCTGGTTCTTGACTGTGGACTTGGGAGCGGGGGGGGTACCTAGGTCCATCGGCCACCAGTCAGGGGTCCATAGTAGGGGGGCGTCTCCGAAGAGCATGACTTCGGTCTTCCCCACGTTGAATTGGAGGAAGTTACATCTCATCCAATTGGAGATGGCCTTCATTCCAGAAGAGAAGGCCGATTGCACAGAGGAAGTGAATTTATTGAAGGGAAATAGCAGCTGAGTATCGTCGGCGTAAGAGATGGGAATGAAACCGTAGGTTCTAAGGAGATTGGCCAAGGGAGCCACATAGATATTAAACAAGGTAGGGCTCAGACACGAGCCCTGGGGAACTCCCTTGGTCAATTTCATAGACGCGGAGCGATAAGGGCCAAGATTAATGGTCTGAGTCCTGGAGGAGAGAAAGCTCGTCATCCACCGGAAGGCAGAATCTGTTAGTCCAATCTCTTCCAGTCTCCTGAGCAATATCTCATGTGAGACCGTGTCGAACGCGGCAGAAAGGTCCAACAGCACCAGAATCGTCGATTGGCCCCTGTCTAGGTTCATCCTGATGTTATCTGTGACCGCTAGCAGGGCTGATTCAGTGCTGTATTTGGGCATGAAGCCTGACTGGGAAGGGTCTAGACTGCCAGTGAGTTCGACAAGGTCGTACAGATGTTTGTTAATGTGTTTCTCTAGTAATTTGCTCAGTAGAGGGAGAAGCGAGATAGGATGGAGATTGGAGAGATCAGTCATGGGGGCCTTGGAGTTCTTGCGGATAGGCATAACCTGTGCTGCTTTCCATTCCAGAGGGACGTGACCCTCTCTCAGCGAAAGATTGAGGAGAAACTCTATGTAAGGAGATATTTGATGGGACAAGGAGGCTACGACTTTGGCCGGAATGATATCTAAGGGTGAGCCTGATTTTACAATACGTAACATCGTTTCAACATCTCCCGAGGTCACAGGGGGGGAAACTCTCTAATAGCTGAATGTTTAACTGTTCTGGCAAGTCATGAGTCAAGGCGACCGGAGGCTGGCTCCCTGATGAAACGATTTTATCGTATATCAGCTCTACTTTCTGGGAGAAATAGTGTGCAATGTCATTGCAAAGGGATTGTGAGGGGGCCTCTAAATTATCACATGCCGAGGGGTTAATAAAAGACTGGAGAATACGGTAGAGGGTTTTGGGAGCGTTTCTAGCCTGTGCTAGTTGAGACATGATATGCGCTTTCCTAGCGGTCTTAATATTTTTATGGTAGTCGGAGAGAGTGGCCTTAAAACTATCTTTATCCCTCTCATCAAGGGTGCGGCGCCAGCGTCTTTCAAGTTTTCTGCATAATTGTTTTTGAGTGCGAAGCTGAGGGGAAAACTAAACAGTCTGAGGGCGTTTTGAGAAGTTGGAGAAAGATTTCAGTGGCGCGTGCTGGTCTATGGCGCAAGTGATAGCAGAATTGTATTTGGCAAGAGCATCCTCTATATTGACAGGTACGGAGCCCCAGGGTGCCATGAAGGCGGCCTGGAAGTGTTCCGGGGTGATTTTCTTCCATTGTCTATGGGCAGAGTAGGTGGCAGGGGTGGGGCCAATCCTCTGCCTAGGGCCCGGGATAAAAAATTCAATAGATGCATGGTCTGACCATGTCAGCGGCTGAGGGGGTTCACATAAAATGCATGGTGAGTTAGAAAAAATTATGTCCAGTGTGTGACCTGCTGTGTGGGTGGGGCCTTCGTTGCGCTTAAGTAAGCCCAGAAGAGCAAGGTCTGCCATGAGTGTTATTGCATCGGTATTAGAGCTACATTCACTGTGGACGTTAAGTCTCCCAACAATAAGAAGTTGTTGGTCGAAATCACATGGGGGGCTATAAGTTCGGTGAGTTGGACTGAGAATTCAGCTAAGGGGCCTGGGGGCCGGTAGACTAGGGCCCCCTTCCAGCTGAATTGTGACAAGAGGTCCAACCGAAAGATTATGATTTCAATATTAGCATTGCAGCGCTGCTCTAATGAAGTAACTTTGATGCTGTCCTTATGTATTATTGCTAGTCCACCTCCCACCTTCGACTGTCTGTCCATTCTTATGATTCTGTACCCCTCAGGCAGAGCTAGTGCAATGGCAGGAGAAGAATAGGGCTTAAGACATGTTTCAGTCAAGAAGCCGAAGTCAGGCTGTACGGAAGAGATGAGGTCCCATATTTCGATGGAGTGCTTGGGCAAGGATCTAACATTACAGAGCATACTTTTCCATCCTGGCTTGGTAACAGGGGGGGGGATTTCCTGTGTCACTGGTAGAAGAGGTAGTAATTTGAGGGAGTGGGGGATAAACGTTGGGGTAAGAATAGCACGGTTCACCATAGGTGGGGGCTGCCTCCATGTAAGTGCCTTGATATCGGCATGTTCGGCAGGAGACAGGGCCCTCTAAAATTGGCCAAGTCCCAGGCCGACATGGCGGTCGGGGATCAGTTATTATATCTAGCAGCTCTTTGCAGGAATAGGATCGGAGGTGATTCAGGCCCGGGTCGGGTGTAGATCGGCCGGGGTCCCTGGCTCCTGGCGAATGGTATTCATGGGAGCAGGGTTTCTGTCGGGATTGTTATAATCAGGGAGATTGACAATGGAATTTTGACGATCACTTCTGGAGTTAATCATACATTCAGAATTACTGTCAAGTTGGTTGTCTACCACCTGTAATGCTGTCGTCGTGTTTGAATCTCGCCATGAGACTCCTGGGGGAACCTTCTTTTACATTTCAGCTCTCAGAACGATTTTCTCACTGAGACATGGCCTCGAAAGGATTTAATTTTAATTCTTTTCACTTACCAGTGAAGCAACCATTTGGTAAGTGCTGGTGGTTGCTCTGCCTGGAATATCTGTTCTTACTTGACCCCACAGACGTTTAATTACCCATTTGCCTTACAGTTACTACCCTTGAATATATGGCCCGTTGATCATATTGAATCCGCCAGGGAACACCCATATCGGAAGGTAGGCTACCATTTTTTTTAAACGTTCGACTTATTGTTTTTATACTCTTGGATGGCAACTTAAGGCCACTAATTCCTCCATTTTAATCACAGATTGAGGCGTTAAAGATTCCACCACAATCCTTGCAAATTGAGATGGGAGGATGTACATTGAATCTACACCTCCCACATCACACGGTGCTGCTGCACCGTTGTGAGGTTAGTACTTTCCTTCACTAATTGGCGATGCAAATGTTTTTAATGAGACTCTCTATAGAATTAATGCAGTGTGTCGTCCTTTAGGTTGCCCTACAATTCATTGTACTTCTTACTGTCCCCATGAAGACCTGCATGCTAGTATCCAAGTTACCTCACGCACCAGTCGGGTCGAACTGTCGACTTTTCTAAACTACCAAGCATGGACTGATTACCGATACCTATGTGGGGTGGTTGTTCTATCCATACACCACCCAGTTCTGAATAAGGAGAAAAAAAGAGACAGTACAAATCCCTCAGGCAGGCTATTTGGCCTTGGCTAAACTGGATTCCCTCATTGCCATAGCTATTGAACTATGATTACTCTGAATACCAGTATTAATCTCCTCTTTACTTCTCTTACTTATCACTGCACACTTGAGCACTACTTCAAACACCTCTCTCTTCATTCTTTTTGGAGCAACTGTTTTACAATGAATTTGGTGTTTTCTTTTGCTAATTTATTACTAATACATTTTTCGATATATAAAATTTAATTTGATTGTTTGACTCAGCATTGAGTGCGATTCATTTATAGTGTTGCCTTTGTTTTTTGCTCGCCTATAGTGCAAACTACATGTTGTAGTGAAGCTTTTCCGCTTTCATTTCTTGGCCCAACAATAAATTTACAACTTTGTCACTCTACTCAGATTTTATACTTCACCCATAGAGGCATTGGTCCTCCGATGGACCTTGCTTTGCCGTAGTGAAGGATGAGAAATCAGGGTGTCGAACTGTTGGCCACCTAATTAGGATCAATAATTAGTAGCCAACTCACAAATTAGTGATCAAATTTAAATACACTACTCTCAGAACAATGCTATAGACATAGAGTATTGCAATTGGGAGACCAAACCTCCTAAAGAAGTTTAATCTAACAAGCATCATGCATACCAGAAGCACTGCTGTGGCTACACAGAACAAGAGCAAAAGAACTCAATGTTCTGAAAATGATATATAACTCTCTGTATCATGCATTAGAAATCAGATAATTGTAAGCACAGTTTCTACGGAAAGAACATTAAGACATATATAATAAAAGACTCAGATAAATTTGAGATATTTTTGTTAGTGTATTAAAGATCCAAAATCAATTAATATAAGTAAAATTTTGAACAGTTCAGTTATGAGTCTTACATCACATAGTATAAAACCACACATTTGGTAAAATTAAGGGCCAGATGTATGAAGTATTTTTGCATGCGCAAATGGGTTTGCAACGCGTTTACGCATGCAAAAATACCTAAGGGCCATGTACAAACCCTAATTAGCGAGTCACAATTTATTTGCGACTCGCTAATTAGGATTTGCGACTCGCTATTAGGAAGGGGCGTTTCAAGGGCGTCCCTTCCTAATAGCAAGTCTGAGCCCTATGTATGACTGTTTTGCGACCACAATTGCGGTCGCAAACAGTCGCAATTTACCACCTACTTCAAGTAGATGGTAAAGCATTCGCGAACAGGAAGGGGTCCCTTCCCCTTTGGGAATGCATGGGAAAATATTTTTTAAGGTCAGGCAGTGGTCCCAGGGACCACTGCCTGCCCTTAAAAAATTAAACGAAAACGTTTCATTTTTTTTATTCAAATGCATCCCGTTTTCCTTTAAGGAAAACGGGCTGCATTTAAAAAAAAAAGAAACTGCTTTATTTAAAAGCAGTCCCAGACATGAAGGTCTGCTGAGCCCAGCAGGCCACCATCCCTGGGAGGGCCTGCCATTCCCAATGGGGTCGCAAATTGCGAGTGGCTCGTTATTATTCAGGAGCCTCGCATTTTGCGACCCCATTGGGAATCGCTAACAGGGTCTCTGACACTGTTGTACATTTGCTTTTGCGACTCGCAAATTGCGACTCGCAATTTTGTCGCAATTTGCGAGTCGCAAAAGCAAATGGTCGTACATCTGGCCCATGATCTATTGCTGACTGAAAAAATCCATAAAAAGGATGGTTTAGGTTAGGGTTTCCTACCACCAGCAAAGGTGAGAGGATGGTTCAAAAGAATTCTCTTAGCATGGGAAAAGGGAACAGATTAGAGTTCTGTTGGAGGATGGATTAGTAGTAGGGGTAGGTATGCACCTACCTCTGACAACAAGGCCACCCACTCCACATAAAGTCCAGACAAGGTCTCAAAACATTATTACGGGCTCAACTCTCCATAGCTGGCTGCGAACGGGCTGGCTTAACTCAGGAGACAGGTATGTAACACATTTAAAAACACCAACACATTAAATAAGTAAGACACAACACACAATAAAAATCCCACACCAATTAATAAACATGAGAAATATTTTTATCTTTAAAATGACAACAAGGGGGCGTGGCCAAGATGCCGGCGGAGTAACACCGACTTCTCGGGGCTCCGCTTGCCGAGGCCGTAATTTGGCGACCATTGGCGACTTCGAGACCTGCAGATAAACCCTTGGGGCCCCGCAGCAAGTGCTGACCCACAGAGGACACGGAGGTGACCCGCGACTCCCTCGGCGGCGCGGCGATCAGCCGCGACGTCTTGCGGCGGACGGCGGCTGTGGTGCCAGGGGCCGCGGCGGCTCGCCTGGGCTCGGCCCGGTGAAAGTGCAAACGGTGGCGACCCAATTGCCGGCGGAGGTGGCGGGGGCCCTGTGAGCCACCGGAGCGGGCTACGGACAGTCGGCGGTCCGCTGACCCCGTGGAGGGCCTCCAACTGCGATGCGGCCCGGTGAGGCCTAACTGGACGTGGACCCGGGAGGAGGAGCAGCCCAACCCGATCCAGTGAGGACGCATGGCGTAGGGGATGGAGTAAGCAGCGCTTGCTCGTTGGCGGCCTCCCGGATGCTGCGCACTCCTGTGCCCGCCTACTGTGCACCGCCAGATGAATGGTACACCCGGCCGCTTGTGGTGGGCACCGGAGAAGGTCCTGAGAGTGGTCGGAGTGCGGAGGGTGACAGGCGCCGCCTGTCACGAGGCGGCCGGAGCGCGCCCCTTCGTCTGGTGCCCCCTCTGACTCTTGGGTGGTGACTGGAGCGGAGAGGCCCCATGGGGCCCACGCCAGGAGTGGACTAGTGGCTGGCATATGGGAGTGACTAGGAGTTGTCCACATGAGACCCCGGTGAGAGGTGTGGAACTCGGTGAGGGGAGAGGCATTGCCTGGGGCCTTGGGCTGCGGTGGTGAGTGACTGGTGCATGGCAGAGCGAGAGCCTGAGGAGGGATTGGCCCCACTTGGGACATACACATTGTGAGCTGGACGGCCTGGAGTGGGGGGACCGAGTGTGGCTTGGCTGACGGCCTACCTGGGAGGCGCACGTTGACCCGGCCTTGTCGCAGGCATTGGAGGTCGGCCCGTTGGATTGCAGTCCTGCCCCACCAGGACTGGCCCCCGACCCTCTTGAAGGCACAGAACACAGGCCTGGGGCCACGAACGGCGACGGTCTTTGGGGGCGCCAAGAGGTTATAACGAAGGTGGGAATGGCTGTGGCGACCCCGGGAGTGACTCGCCTGGGCGGAGACCGTGCCGGGGAGTGGTGCTGACCAGGTGGTGTGCATCAGGGCCCGTGCCAACGTAGAGGAGGCGGGAGCCGTGGGCCTCGATGGTGGTGGTCTGAGAGTGGCCCCTTCACCTATCCTGGTGACTGCGGGGGCCCGTCTGGGGTATTCCATTCCCCCCCTCTGCTGCTCTCACACACTGCATCCATTAGTCTGCAGTCATGGCCACACAGAAGTCCAGGAGGGATACTGCGCATAAAGACCCATCCATTAAGGACCTGCTCCAGAAACCAGGAGGGAAGAAGCCGAGCCGGAGGGTGTCTGCGCAGCGGACCCGATCACCAAGGACTTTCTGGAGAAGCTCTTCGGCACGCTCCGAGAGGACTTCGCGAACCTACGACAAGAGATGGCCTCGGACATCAAACAGCTCTGGTCAGACCTCACCGAGGTGGGGGATAGGGTGGACACCCCGGAACGTAATGGGGATCGTCGTGAGGAGGAACTTGCCACACAGGCCCGAGAACTCATAGATTTGCGGGAGTGTAACGAGGAGCTATACCTCAAATTGGAAGATCTTGAGAACCGCTCGAGGCGCTCTAATGTCCGACTCAAAGGCGTACCACTTCAGGCAGACGGAGGCAAGTTGGAGGAGTGGGTCACCTGGTTCTTCAAACACCTGGTTCCGGCCCTCAGAGACAAAGAAATAATGCTGGACCGCACACATCGGGCTGGGCGCCCTGCCTCTGGCCCGGGCCAACCTCAGGACATCCTGACCTGTTTAAACTCATACCGCCAGAAAGAACTCATCATGGCGGCCACACGCGACCGCACCACGGTGGAGTTCGAAGGTCTTCAAGTGGGGGTCTTCCAGGATCTCTCCCCTCTTACCCTCCAAAGGCGCAGGGACATGCGACCAGTAACCTCCTTCCTCCGTGACCAGGGAATTCGTTATCGATGGGGCCACCCATTCCGCCTCTCCTTTATCTGGCAAAACGAAACCCGTGGAGTCCGCAGCCTACATGAAGCAAGGGAGGTGTTGGGCGAGGCTCTGGCTGAAGCGGACGACCCGGAGGAGGAAGGGGGGGTCGCCCAGAGGGGAGGCCCCCACGTCCTAACAGGAGACGAGGTCCCAGAAGGGGTGCTCGGTTGAAACCGACGGAGGTGGAGTACCAACAGGAAAGAGAGGCAGTGCTGCCACAACTGCAGAACCAGGAGGGCCCGGACACTGGCGGTGAATGAGGGCCTCAGGGGGACATGCACCTTAGTTATGCTTGTAGTAGGTTTGGTCCGACTTCATACGACAGGTGATCGGTCTTGGTGAGGGGAGCCCCATCCCTGGAGAGTCGATGCCGGACCGTCGGACTCATGGACCCTTGCACGTTTGTGCTTACAAGTTCCATTGGAAACTATTTTGTGACCTTCTCTCATGTTCGTCTCTGAATCCTTTCGACCTTTTCTCTTTCTTTTCTATTTTCTGTCTCCTTTCTCCGCCCCAGAGGGATGTACCGCTGGATTGCAGACAGGTAGGGAGTGACACCGTCTTGGGTGGCAGGGACAGGCGAGGGGGGACGGGACATGGGGCACAACATCTGGGAGGAGGGCGGGATCACCATGCTCGATGGGACAGTGCGATATGTGGACCCTGAGTGTATTCCTCAACGGGAGTTGGGAGGCGAGCTGGGTTGGATCTCGGGGCCAGTTTTCACACACATATGCAGGGTCGGGGGGACCACCTTCTCCAGACCTTACACACCACGATTACGGGGGGGGTGGAGAGGGTGGGGCCTGCGGGCGGGCGTAGGGGGGGAAAGGGGACTGCCCTATGCCTGCTGGTTACCCTGGGGGGGTCGGACCTGCATGTGTTAGCACCATTCTACATATACCATGCCCGGACTTAAAGTGCTGATTATGAGCTTCAACGTGAGAGGCCTTAATTCGCCTGTTAAACGGCGCACGCTGCTTGCCCTGTTGAGAGATGCTGGATGTGATATTTGCCGCTTACAGGAGACTCACCTGCTGTGGGCCGACTGGAAGCGACTCAGAACCAAATGGTTTGACAGGCAATACTTTTGCTCGGGTCCGGGGAAAACGGCTGGGGTAGCAATTTTTCTGGCCACGCACTTCCGGGGGAAAGTTGTGGGTACACATGGGGAGGTGGCAGGGCGCCTCCTGGCCTTGCGGGTGTTGATGGGGGAGCGTATCTACACGATTGCCTCCATCTATAGCCCTAACGAACGACAGGAAGTCTTTTGCGAGACACGATTACCTCCATTCTGGCATCTCCAGATGAAGACCTTATCATTGGGGGCGACTTTAACTTAGTCCCCGTGGCGGAACTAGACAGGTCAACTCTTCGGGTGGGACACTCTGGCTCGATCTCCGATACCATGCTCCGGAGACTAGGAGAGGCCGGACTGGTGGATGCGTGGCGTCATCACTTTCCGACAGCACGGGAGTACACCTTTTTCTCCGCTGCCCATCAAACGTACGCCCGCATTGATCTTTTTTGGACCTCGCCCAGGGTTATGGCATCCACTGTAGAGGTGGCTATTGGGGCGGCGGCATTCTCGGATCACTCGCCGGTGACCCTGAAGCTTTTACTTCCAGGAGGTCCTCCCAAGCAGAACTCCTGGAGGTTGAACCGCAAATTGCTCACCTATGACGCCAACGTCACTGAACTCAGAGGGGCTATTAAAGCTTACTTGGAGCTTAATGACAACGGCTCGGTGGGGGTCGACACTATATGGGATGCCTTGAAGGCAGTCCTCCATGGTAGATGTATAGCGATAGCGGCGGGCCTGAAAAGGGACCGTAGAGCAAAGAGGGTGGAATTGGAGGATCAAATCAAGGAACTGGAGGGGGTTCACCAACGTACGGGGGCGGTCCAAACGCGGCGGCTCCTTACACAGGCTAGGAAGCAGTTGCGAGCACTGGACCTCGACCGTGCCGAATATGCCCTACTCCGCACCAAACAGCGATATTATGAGGGTAGTAATAAAGTGGGGAGGCTTCTGGCACATGACTTGCGTGCGGAGACAGCGGCGCGTCGGGTGGTGGAACTGCGAAACAAACGGGGAAATCCTGCGGCAGGATGAAGACATAGCGCGCGAGTTCGAGTCCTTCTATCAAGCCTTATACTCCGCGGAGTATTTGGACCCCGCGGTGGTGGGAGATTATGTACAGGCGGCGCCGGTGACTCCGATCGGGGCTCACACTGTGACTGACCTGGAGGCTGACATTGGTCCAACTGAAGTCCAGAGGGCCATCCAGAGACTCGCGGTTGGTAAAGCTCCGGGAGAAGACTGCTTCCCGGTCGAGTTTTATAAAGTGTTTGCATCCGACTTGGCTCCTCTTTTGGCGCGACTCTTTAACTCCTTCAGCGCCACTGAGAAGCTGACCCCCACGATGGATATGGCGGAAGTGGTGTTCATCCCCAAGCCAGGGAAGGACCCCAGGGAATGTGCTTCATACCACCCTATATCTTTACTTAATGTCGACCTGAAAATTTTCACGAGCATTTTGGCTTCTCGACTCGCCCCCCACATGCCGGGCATGGTGGACCCGGATCAATCGGGCTTCATCCCGGACCGCAACTGCGAAGACGGGACACGACGACTGTGCCATTTGTTGGACAAGACGCAACGGACACAGACCCCGATGCTTCTCCTCTCAATGGACGCCGAAAAGGCGTTTGATCGGGTCCACTGGCCTTACCTGTGCCAGGTTGTTTGCCATTTCGGGCTGGGCGAGAGGTTCCGGAAATGGATAGGCTGCATATATCATTATCCGCAAGCCCACGTCTGAGTTAACGGAGTAGCTTTCCGGCCGTTCCGGGTGGAGCGCGGTACGAGGCAGGGGTGCCCTCTTTCCCCCTCCTCTTCGCGCTCTATATGGAGACGTTTGCGGAGAGAGTGCGCCAATTACCTACTGTTACTGGGATCCGTATGGGGGATAGAGAGCATAAGATCTCCCTATATGCGGACAACGTGCTTCTCTTTTTAACTCATCCGGAGGGGTCCCTCCCACCTCTGCTGGCGGAGGTGGAGGCTTTTAGTGGGGCGTCGGGGTTTAAGATAAACCTGAATAAGACTCAGGCTCTGAGTCTTACCATACCGGCGGCGGAACGCCATCAGCTCTTGCTTCAGTTTCCGCTCTCTTGGGCAGACTCCGATATCACCTATTTGGGGATTAGGGTCTTCTCTACCACACTGAAGACTGCCCGGGTCAACTACATAGAGGCATTAGACATGGTCCGCAACGAGTTGAACACCTGGAGGAAACATGCCCTCTCGTGGCTGGGTAAGATTGCTGCCGTCAAAATGGTGATTTTGCCCCGTCTACTTTATATTATGCAGGCGCTCCCTCACTGCCCACCCCCCATGGTGTTGGCCCAGATGCAGCGACTGATCAACGGCTTCATTTGGGGGGGGGAAGACCTCGGATGGCCTGCCATCTCACCTATCTGTCACAAGACGAGGGATGTCTTGGAATCCCCCATCTCGGGCGCTACTATGAGGTGGCGCAATTGCGCTGGATAGTTGAGTGGTATCAACTTGAATCCGAAAAACACTGGTGCTTCATAGACGGGGGAGTGGCAGGGATGCACATATGGAAGGTTCCCTGGCTTCCTTGACGCCATCGCCCGTTGAGGGCTTATCTTTCCCCGGTTCTCCGTGCTATCATGAAGGCATGGGACAGGGTACAGGAGAGGCGCCAGCTGTCCTCCGTAGTCTCTCCTTTGAGCCCTTTTATTGGGAACCCGGATTTCCCCCTGCCCCGAGAGGCGACTCCTACTTACCCTGGCAGGAGGCGCAATGTAAACGTATCGGTGACCTCTTTGATGAGCGAGGAGTCATGGACTTCCCCAGGTTGGTGGCCCACTATGGAATCCCCAAGACTGCGTACTGGCAGTATTTGGCATTGCGCCATTGGGTCACATGGCCACAGATTCGTCCGCACACGGGACGACTTCTCACAAAATTTGAGATCTGGTATATTACCCGCACCTCCAACAAGCGCCTTCTGTTGGACATATACGGATTTCTCAACAGGGCAAGAACCCAGACAAAGACACCAGCGCAGCGTCGGTGGGAGGTGGAGCTGGGTCGAGAGTTCTCACCTAAGGAGTGGGCGGACATCGTACACAGGGCCCGGGCATCCTCCTGCAGCACTTCAGGGAAGGAGATGCTCCTAAAAATTGCGCACTATTGGTACTGTACCCCGGTGAGGGTGGCGAAATGGAAACCCTGAGGTAGTAGTCTCTGTTGGCTTAACTGTGGATAGGAGGGTACCCTCTCCCATATTCTTTGGCAGTGCCCCAAGATCCAAGCGTTCTGGGAGACCATCTTACCTATAATCAACCAAATATACCAGACTGCACTCCCTAGGTTCCCCAGCTATATTCTGCTAGGATTGCCCAACCCTCTCACGTACCCTCTTAGATCCTGTAGGGGCAGGGCGATTACTTTAGCGTTGGGGGTGGCTAAACAGGTTCTCCTTGCTAAGTGGGGTACAGTAGAGGTTCCGACTCAGTTAGACTGGCTACACAAAATGTGGGACATAGTGGGTATGGAACGAATCACTGCAGGGATCCACCGCACACTCCCTAGGTTTGATAAGACCTGGGGGTCCACGGTAGCATACCTCTCTTCCGAGTTTGTGGAGCTCACCTGCCCTCGATACCTTAGAATTCTATGGTTCCCTATAGACCCATTGCCGGACCCAAATGCCCCCTTGCCAGCTCCTCAATCCTAAATCCCTGCCGAATCTGTTATATTTAGGGCTCCCGGTTTTCTGTTTAAACGGATTTTTACATATAAATACAGACGGAAAACAAGTTTTCCTTTATCTGTATTTATATATAAAAACGGGAAAATACTAGTACATTTTGCCGCGCTGCTGTGCACCAGCAGACCTGCCTACAGTAACATAAAATGCTTTTATTGATGCCCCAGCCATTTCCGGGGGCTCCGCTCCGCCCCTCGAGTGAGGTCTTCATTGGCATCAATAGAATCACACCCCCAACCATCTGGTGTCTCCCCCTCCTTAGAGGGTTAAGAGGTGTCAGCCTTCCCGGGCACACACAGCCGCACCCGAGTACTTCACAGGTCTTTGAAAGACCATTTACTTGGTAACAAGGCTTTGTTGTTCTTTCACTCCTCCAGGAACAGAAAGAAGCCGCCCAGAGTGGCCAAGAGGCTGACGGTCTGACCCCAGACCTGCCTAATTGCAGCATATGCAGCCATTTCAAAACAAAAGTAGGTGCCCTCGGCGAAGGGGGTGGGGGCTGAAGTCAGTGGCGTATGCAGTTTTGGGGGCGGCAAAAGCAGGAATCGAATGCCAGCACCCCGTGGGGTGGCAAAGCCTATTAAATTAAACACGGTCTGGCACTGAGGGAGCACTTGCAGCCTCTGTTATCTGAAGAGCGCGTTTGTTGTGCAGGTAGCAGTAGCCCAACAGGTTAGGGTGGAAAGGTCGCTGGTGCCAGAGACAAGCAGGGGACGGTCCCTACTGTGCCATTGGAGGTTGCATAACTGAGGAGGAGGAGGGCAGCAGCTCGCCACAGGCCATGGGCCGTCAGTGAGTGTGTCTGAGTAAAAGTATTAACATAACACCTGCCTGTGCCTCGGTCTGTGCCCTCCCCACTGTGGGTACGAACAGTAGCCTCACTCGTCTATTACAGGGCTGTCCACAGCTAACACCAGCAATAACGCATCTCAGAGAGATAGTTCAATCGGTTAAGGTACCTACTCTAGCGTTTTGTGTCTAGCATTAGCGGGTCACTCACAGATATGATTCAAAGCCACTTCAAAGTGCTCAATTACACAGCGGCGGTCTCTTCCTTTTTTCCCCGGACAAGGTCAAGGACAGTTTCCACTTCTGCTGCCCCCACTCTTTCTTCCTCTTCTTCTCTCTCTTTCTGTTGCGCTCCTCCTCACTTGTAGAAAACCGTGATTGTTCTTTCCTCTCTTTTCCGTCATTTGTTCCTCTGTGAAATGGATCCAAAAAAAGAAGAAACACTTTTGCTGCAGATGTCTTTGTCAGACATTTTTCTACTCCAAAATGCAGCCTCAGGAGGAGAGAAAAAAAGGTTTTAAAATACAAACAATAAATACATAACTAAATAAAGCAAGACAGAGTAGTCGCAAAGTGGCCAGATTGGTTTTATTTACACTCAAACACATTAGCGCCACCTTACAGAGTTTGCCAGTGAAGCGCTACTTTTCTTTTCATGTTGTTAGCTTTTCAAGCAAAAACGCTCATTGATTTCTGAATAATGAGTGTAAAAGCTTTAAGTTGTATTCCCTATGAGTGTTTGCTTTTTTCCAGTATGTTGTTACTTTTTTTCAGGCAACATATTACTGTAGTCTAGTGCATAATTTGAATTGAATTGCTTCCAGGTGTTTATAGCGGGGCACAATTGGGTTGCAGCTCAAGGCAGTGTGAGTTTCTCTCAGTGGGGCAGTATGGTGTTCAGTGGGGAGAGGATGTGGCACTCTGCAGATGACAGAAACTGCAAGGCTCTGAGACAAATGGCTTGTGATAGCACTTTTAAGCATATTTGGGACGTTCTGCAAATGGCAAAGTTTTCAGATGAATGTATAGTGTTGACCAATAACAACCTAGCGCATGTGTGCATTGTCAATTTAAATAAATGTGGAAAAATACTAGCTGTAGCGTTGTCTTTTGCTTGTGGCAAAAATAAATGTGGATAAATACAGAAAAAATGCCCAAAAAATAAATATGGATAAATACAGACGGAAATGGCCAAAAAATAAATACCATAAAACCGGGAGCCCTAGTTATATTCTACGGGTGGTACCCCTTTCTCTCCTTTTCTGTTCTCGTCTTTCTCTCATCGCTCTTTACGGGAGTGCTGTCGTCCGTACTCCTTATCTATCAATAAAAGTTTGAATTTGACTGAAGATTCCCCACCGGCCGGTGGTTGTAGGTGGGTGTACTGTATTGACTCTACTGCATACTTAATAAAAACTACTTAAACCATAAAATGACAACAAAACGTCAAAAATCCAATATAGGGAACCGGAGATACAAATTTTTAAAGATGAACAACGCAATAGTGATTTAAAACATATAGCGCCATCCTTGGACATCTGGTCGTGCTTGACTTGGACAAAATCAAAGTTTGAGGCCGACCGTGATGGAGTCCTGGTCGGATACACTAAGCGGGAGACACCGTTAAAAATGTTATCTTTCCACTTAGAAATGTTTCTGGAGGATTTTCTCACGACATTGTGTGGTCCCCTCCAGCAGGCCGATTTCGATGCAACATCATCAAATTGATTTTCAGAGAGGCCCCGGTCAAATCCCAGAAGTCTGGAGCTCCAGAGTTTTCAGTGGGACAAATCTGAAATCCAGGCCAGGTTGCGGTTGAAGGTAGCCGGCTTGACTCTTGACATCGTGCCGGTCCACTCGTTGCTCAGATATGTATTTACCTTAAATAAATGAAAAGACAAGAGGCGTTTGGCAAAACAGGAACAGGTTGGTATAATTAAATGCAGCGGTCGGGAGAGTCTCGACAGAATGCGTCTGAGGATAGTCTCTCGATGTACAAAGTTTAGGCTGGTTTTATACACATCTTGGAAGTATTATAAACCATTTTCTGCATTCTTAAAAGGCATTACAGTCATAAATTAACAGGGTTGGCCATCTTGATAAGGACACAGATGGCTCTCGATTTTGGGGAGAGCTTGTGCTGGTCAGTGTGTATGTGTCCACATGTCAGTCATAAGGAAGGAATGATCACTACGTGTAGTATGCATGTCCTGTTCAGATTAGCTGAGGGTTTCTAGCTACATGTGGCATCTAGCTTTGTGATATTTTTGGGGAACGTGACCCTTTGGCCAAGCCTGTGTTTTTTGGGGCGAATTGCCGTGGACCTGTTTGGGGTGCAACTATCTGTCTGTGGGATCCATCAAGGTAGTCCCTGAGCGTGCGTTTATCTTTGGGTTAAGAGAGGCCCCACCTGTGACCTGTTATTCGATAGCCATGGGTGCGGGTCGCAGGGCCTGTCTGACCATGTATTTCTGACTAGGGGTTGATGGGGAGGTCACCTTGGGTAAATCCATCAGCAATGGTACAAGTTCACTGGAACTCCTAAAATTAATATGTCGGTCACTGGCGCCAATTTTATCAACATTCTCAATAGCTTGTGTACAGTTGTCATAGAGTACATTGGTATTGTTTTCACCGATATTTACATGGTTATACATCTCTAGATCATGTCATACACTGACAACACTTTTACTGGTAACACCATTGTTGTTAGTACATGAATTATGGCATACATTGACATTGCTACTGCCGGTATCATTGCTGTTGTGTAGGCATAGATTATGACATATTTTGACATTGTACTTATGAGCATTGACATTTTCATATGGGCAAAGGTTATGGCATACGTTGGTATTGCATATATCAATATTGTCGTTGTCGGGCCTACACACATCATGGTACTCATTGACATCATTTTTACCCGTTCCAACACTCCCCCTCTAGTTGATTCTTCAACTACTTTATCCTCCTCATATCACATGGCAGTTATGTTATTAGAAAGTGTTAGTGTGTGTAGTGTCTGTTACTTTTTCCCTAGCTAAGTGCAAACTACCTAACTTGAGGACTGCAATTTTACGGCAGGAAACCCCTACCTGTAGGTCCCACATAACAGAAGTATAATAGTAAAAGCTGGAGTGAATAGTTTGGACACCCATAAGAGGATCCACGAAAAGATATTATGCGACCGGTCCTGCTCCGGGGCACCTCCCTCCTTTTGCATGGCAGCTTGCAGACAATACAGTTCTTGGATGGCACAAGCTAATGTTTCATTGTCCAAGTTATTTCCAGGAATAAAAGTACAACAGGAAGAACCAATCTTGGCACACACCCCACCCTCCATCACGGTCATCAGGTCCAACACATACCAATGTTGCATCACCATAAAGCAGATAGCCCTAAGTTCTTCCTTGATAGCGTTTAGGGATAGCTCAGTATTGTTGATCACTTGCATCAGCACCCACCTGGTTATTTGTAACCAGCAGGCGTTGGCTGTTGTTTGCATGGTGAAGAAGGGTATTGACACTCTGGTGTTTACTTGAGTGCCTGTGAACAGTCTACATTTTTCTGGAATACCCTTGTACTGAGCCCAACCAAAATAATCAGCAGTTCTTATCCTTCGGGCCTGATGCAACTGAGTTGTTTCCTTCTGTAACATTTGTTGGGGCAACTCAACAGAACTTCTCCAGGGAAGACAAGGGTTGGGGTGTGTGTGGTCACAAGAGCACAGAGACCCCACCATCGGGGATGAGCTGGATGTATGCCAGGCCACTGCACTGCCAGTAAATATCCATCAACTTGGAGGTGCCCTATTGCAAGCCTGGAACATATAATATCACATCACAGCCCTCATTATTACCCAACGGTATGGTTCCTTTGCCTCTGAAACATAAAGAGTACAGTGTAAGTGTCTGTACAATTAGGGGTTGCCCCTTCCCCTCCAACCATGTATAACTATTAATCTCGGTAGCCCAGATTTCCTGGTGTATAAGCTAGCATTGGACTGCCTCCCATGGGACTAATTTCCCCCCGCGTGTAATTGAGATGAGCGGCCCTGCACTGTCCTGGGTCCATTTTTCATTAAAGAAGGTGGCCCCAAAGATTTTAAGAGCCTCCTTGGGACTACAGACTGAGGTGGGAGCGGATGTATTTGTGCACTGGTGCGGTAGTCCAGAAACCTCTTCTCTGTGAAGTCCTGTGGCCAAACAGTGTCCTCCCCTATGGTGTCCTCCCCCTGTCTACCTCAGATTGAATGTCGCTAGACTCGGTGAGGAGATACAGTGCAGTGGCATTGTTCTCATACCGGGTGATGTTCACTGGTGCCCTATGGGGTTCTACTCTATGGGGTTAGATTTTCGCCCTGATCCTACATAGGTACAGATGGACAAGGCATTTTGCTCTTTCAAGGGCTATCTCCTGAGATAGGTAAAGCTTGTCTGTGCCTATGGCATGGGGTATCAATGAACATATATAACATTACTTGTTCGTAGTTTGTGTGCCTCTGGCGGTCATGTGTTGATACCAGGTATTGTGTAGGAGTGTGTTGTGTAGTGAATGAGGAATACTAGGGTTTAGTTCAGTGTAAGTGTATGTGAGGTGAGGTAAGAGAGGTCTCTGTGCATGTATTGCAAGAATGTAGAAGCAGAGTTTATGAGATGAGGCATACCTCTAGTTCATGAGGGGCTCGAGAGCACCCCGGCTAAATAGGATGTGTACAAAAATACACAGAGACAGAACTTAGAAAGCATTTGTAGGCTGTGGAGTCATCTTTGGGTGAGGTGTCTGTCATCTGGGCGCCCAGTGATGTCTTTGTCTTGATGCGGTGTAGATATTGTCTTTTAAGGGAATTTTGCAAAAAGTCAATGTGTACTGTATTACTAGAGCAATTGTTCTTGTGAGAGAAAGTCTTTAAAAACTTTGGTCGAAGGAATGATGGGCCGCGACAGTGCTGGTGCACTTTCAGCCTGATCACGGACCTGTAGGATAAGATAAGTGGTTTTGTGGGTTAATTTGGAAAAAACACATTGTTAGGCATTTGTCTGAAAAATACCTCCATTTACATTTTACTGATGCACTCAATGGTGTAACCGTGAGCAAAAGATTTCCTCATGGGGTACTGAAAAGGAAGTGCTAAAGTTTTTAGGAGGAGGGTGAGTTTTAAACAGTTTTAAGAGGTGCTGGAATTTTAAGGGAGTAGTGGGTGTTAAACTGTTTTCATGCTCTTGTTTTGGTTTACCCCCTCTCCTAACTACAGTGGGGACTGTGCTTCTTTCCCGTGTCCTCTACATGGGAATCGAGGGACAACTTCTACAGAGACTTCAGACCATACAGAACGCCGCAGCCAGACTCATCCTCAACCTTCCCAGACGAACCCACATAACACCCAACCTCAGGAAACTCCACTGGCTCCCCGTACACAAGAGATACAAATTCAAGCTGCTTACTCATGCACACAAGGTTCTACATAACCAAGGACCCACCTACATTAAACACTACATGAACTTCCACCAACTATCAAGAAGACTACACTCCACCTTCCTTTCACTTGCCTATACTCCCCGCATCTACTGAAGCAGAAGTGCAGGATGCTCCTTCTCTCACATTGCAGCAAAGACCTGGAACAGCCTCCCCATGCACCTTTGGACCATCACCTCACTTCTGGAATTTCGAATGGCCCTCAAGACCTGGTTGTTCGAATAAGCCTTTGTGGCCTGCAAGCACCTGGATACCCTATCAGGTGATTAGCTGCGCTTTATATATCCTGATTGAGTGATTGAAGTGGGTGTTTGGATTTTAGTTTTATTGTTCTGTTGACACATGCGTATCCTTTTGGCCTCTGCACGTGGCATGGAGCAAGGTTTGTCTCTAATTAAACTGCATTACTGGGCTACTCCCTTCTTCTGGAAGGGTTGAGAATCTTTGGCCCATTTTGTGTTGCTCCATGCGGGTCCCGGTGAGCAGTTACCTGTGAGTTTGGGCGTGGTTTAATTTTAAGAGAAGGACACTGGAGGTGGTTGGAAGGTCACATGTGAACCCCCATGGGAACCTGCAGGGGAATGGCTGGGACTGTGGATGTTTGTGGTATTTTCTTGACAAGAATCAGGGGCCTTGTTGAAACTTTATGTGCTTGGCCTGATGGTGGTGGTACTAATTTGATGGATTTTCCTATCAACATGGGTCATGTGATTGAATTTTTCAGGAGTTTTCGATGATTTTGCTGCTGTCATGGGCATCGCTGCCCTCTGTGTGTTGAGGAACCTAGCTCCCGATGCTGATGCTTGAGCATTCGCCTTGTTTTGGAACTTAAGAGGGGGCTCTATTGGGTGGTAAACCTGAGGTGGTGTAGACATTCATAGCCCAACCAGTGTTGGACTTGGGTGAGTGGTCCTGGGTGCCTGCTTTTATACACCGGCTGGGCGGCCTGCCCTGCTTCTGCGTCAGACTGTCCTCCTCTGGGGGCAGGGGCAGCCAGCCTGGCCCTGAGAGGCCAACAGCAGTTGGGGCCCTGGCCCTCTTCAGGTACTTGCATAGTGAATTCTAGAGCAGACTCTGGATCGACATAGCATGGCCGTCCTGAAGGCTGGTGGTGGTGGCAGGTAAGGAAATGTGACTGAGAGTGGTATGAAGGGGATAGGTCATCTCGGAGATCCCTGCAACCCCAGACAGTCACCCCACCCCGCCGTGGCTGTGGTTCCGGTCCCTGTGGGGCTGAGCTCCCTGTCTGTTGCAGCATCTGCCCTGTGACCAGCCAACCAGCCGGTGAGGCGGCTACGGCCTGGTTTCCTTGAAGCTGATTGTGTGACACATGTGTGTTGCTCTGTGCTTGGTTTTGGGGATGTATGTTCCATGGGCACTGTCCCGGTACTATCCCATTCCGTTCATGGTACATTTTTAGGCAGCACCAATTAGCCATGTGGCTCATTCTGTGACAGTAGTGGCACGCTACGAGGCCAGTTTGGACCAAGCCCAAAAAAAAAATTCCTCAGGGTTGTAGTTCCAAGTGTGCAAACAGGAGCAGTCCTTCAGGAAGCAATCTTGTGTGGTGCAGACCAGGGTTCCAGCAGGGCAATCCTTCTTCTTGTAGTTTCAGGCAGCAAATTCCAATGTAGAACTGAGTTGCTCTCACATTCTTATACAATGATCTGTGGTGACAAGCGGGGGGGCACCGCTGTCCAATGGGGTGCAGGGTGACACCCAAAAGCATGACTGCTTTCTCCAAAGTGTGCCATATTCTTGTCCCACAAAGCACTGTACTTTAAAATTCTAGATGGACAAATCCTCTCCAAGAGAGTGAGACCTGGCTAAACCAACCTACTGGTGTGACTCATTTACATTAGTACTCCCCCTGCCCTTCTGTAAATTCTTTTCCTGGCGTGCCATCTGGCTGGGGATACAGGATGTGGGGGTAGGTAGGCCTGGCATTCCTTTCTGTTCTGCTCTCTCTTTAGAGCCCGGGTTGATTTACCCAGCCCCCTTTTATGACCCATCCTCAGCAGCTGCAGAACTCTCTCCATAAGATAGTCTCTGCTCTCTGAGGCCACTTATCACCTCATCATAGCAGCTTGGCTAAGCCTGTTAAGGCTGACCAATCAGGAGAGGCCATCAGAAGGCTGGATTTTTGCTTACAGAAGGGAAAGTTCTATAACTTCTTTTCTGTACTAGTTATGAAAAATCTAACAGTGGCAAGTTGTTGGATTTATCATTACCAATCGTTCAAGTCTTTGAATGACATTTTTAGCCCCTTTCTAGCACTAGAATAACATCTTCCAATGATAGCCTATGGAGCTAATAAATCTACAATGGGTAAACATGGAAATGGCAGTTCTTCCCTCACCAGGGCTTATAAACAACTTTTATAATATCCCTGCCTATGGTTACAAGGCACTCCACCCCTAGGACACTTAGGGAAGACCTTAGGGGTGATTAATAAGTACAAATAAGGTAGATTACCCCTTTGGAAGTGCCTGTACCACCAAAGTCGAATTTGCTTGCACTTTAAAGACAGTTCGCAAAACAAGGCTGCCTTAAAAAATGAACTCCCTTGCCCTATTATATACTAGGGACTTATAGGTAGTTTGCATTCCCCTTGCTCTATTATATACTAGGGACTTACAGGGTCTGTCATTACCAATTGTAATTATGCCTAATTACCATATACCTTTTTCATCAGAGTACTGGCCCTGTGCCTGTTTAGCAGAGCCTAGGGCGGAGTCAGAGTCCATTTCCACCAGTATCAGTCAAAAAATGGGGGTGAACAGGACAGAAAGGATGACTTTCTCACAAGTCCACTAAGGAAAAGTCCATGGGCATGAGCAAGGGGAGTGGAGCTATAATCAGAAAAGTTACAGTCTGACATCTCACCTGATAGCTCCAAATCGTTCAGCAGGCACGTTTACCAGCAAAGGGAAAAAGGCAAAGGGCTTTGAAGGTCCGATGCTATGGTGGGTAGGTTGGAAATCAAGAGAGAGATTCCATTCCCTCCTCCTTGGAAACTCACTTTTTATACCCCAAATAGTTCATTTGTGACATCAATTGTCACCATACAATGGTTTGATCATCATGTGACCATTCTTCCAGTCACCAGGTACAAAATGGATACTGCAACATAATTTCCTATGTTGCTCATGAGTAATGACTGTCCATTCTGTCCTCACAGGTTAGTTGATAAAAAGCCCATTTACTTTGTTGCTCTTTATGTATTAGGTTGCAGGGGTAAGTTCCCATCAATTCACTCACAACAAAGTACAGAAAAGTGTCTATTGATTTAAGAATGTTGCATAAAAAGGACAGATAAGCAATGTTTGAAGAAACGCAACAAAAGTCCATTACCAGGCTATAAAATAATGCAGCCTAAGGAAAGAGGTAATATAATGCAGTCTAAAGTCAGCATTTCTTCTTTAGTAAAATAAACTCATAATTTACTTCAAGAATAATGAAATAAATCAAGCATATCATTTAAAGAAATAATTGTAATGTTTGTCAGTATTATTGCATTGAAATTTTCAACTATAAATATGGCCAACCACACAATTTTGAAAGTACATACATGAAAACTATTCTTAAAAATCATTGTAATAAAATCGTTTTAGGAAATCTAAGACTCTAATAATATGAAGCATTTATATTGAATGTTACAGTCATATACAATGTAACAATTTTAATTTGCACCAGTTTTTCATTTGCTATGGTGCATTACAATGAAGGCAATAGAGATGCTAAGTTTCATCATTAATATTTACACAATCGTGTGTAAGACTCATTTGTTTCATAGATATACTGCTTCATATTAACAAGTTGTGTTATTTTGCATCATAGAAAGCTTTCCCATCAATAATCTTCACATAACAACTTTGTTAAAATAATGGGTACTTAGTTAATAAACTTGTTAAATTCATTAATCACAAAAATCTTCTTTCTATAAATCTGAAAACACTTTTACGGTGCTGGTTCTTCAGCTTTTCTCAGTTTCAGTGTTATTTTTCGTGAGGCGTGCCAAGTGCATATTAGAGTTTCATTGTCAAAATCAGTTTTTATGTCATGTAAAGAATGATCCGCTTTTATGCTGCATCACACATGTTAGGAGGCTCTGGTTCCTCACCCTGTCACAGCAGTCCTCTTTTTTCACATTCGGCTCTCTCGCACTGGGGTTATTTCCATTCACTTAGTGAGAATCCGTGCAGCTCCAAATTCAACAAAAACCCCAGTTACAATTTTACCAAATGCATCCAATCCCTTTTACATTTATTGACACCATTGTTGGTCTGTAACTGGCAATGGTCGTAAAAAGATCCATTACAATTGTGGAAGTGTGCAAGATATGAGATCCTACATTAGGAATCTGCACATAAGACCCAGTTTACTAATTTTTCCATGTCTCTCACGCACCTCACTCATTGATAATTTTGTGAAGTGAATTAACATTCTCGCAACAGTTAAAATGAAGCAGTGTATTCTCTGTGACCTGGGAACCCATACGTCTACCTCTAGTCTCCCCATTACAAGTTCCATTTCCCATAATTCTCTTAATAAAACTTGGATCATGTCACAATGAAGAGAATATGATGGAACCAAATGGTTAGCTTAAGGCTGAAAGGTCATCCTAAGCCACAGTACAGTCTTTTGTTGTGCCTTGAAATCTTTCCTTATCGAGTGGTGTTCTCCATAGATTCTCTGTCTGTTTCTTGTTCTTTTTCGCTTTCACAATCACTTGCCATCTCTATTGACCTCTTGTTACTTGCCCGTAGCTACTCCCACTTTGGTTCCACTCTAGTCTTTTTACATTTTAGATACCTTTCCTTATCACCACTATTTTCTCTCCCTGCTTTTGCTATTTGTCTTGGATATATAGGGGCATATTAGCAAGAAGAGGCGATAATCATCGCTAACCCTGCTTAGCGTGATTTTTATATCGCTGCTATCGCTGGAATATATCGCCACGCTAACGCTGTATTAGCAACGATTAGCGCTATGGCGATGAATATTCCAGCGATAGCGAGAAATGGGCCAACATCGCTGAAAAACCAGCGATGTTGCATGGAGAAAGGAGAACACCTTGCTGATACGACCCTGTGGTCGTATCAGCATAATCCACCTCCATGTTAGGTATGGCTAACACCTGCTAATTGCAGGTGTTAAATAAATGGCGATGACCCGGTTAGCGCGACTTTCACGTCGCTAACTGGGGCCATGGCCACCTTGCTAATAGGCGATAGGCCTGTTAGCGAGTGTTTCCCAGGTTTGTTCGTCGGGAACGCCCACTTTGCATGTCATTAGCGATAAATATCGCTGACATGCAAAGCGGTAAAAAAACGGGCGCTAATGCCCGCAAACTGACACTAACTGCTGTTAGAGACAGTTTGCTGATAGGGCGATATAAATATCGCCGCTTTAGCGGCAAAAAGTGCCGCTAAAGCGGCGATAGTGCCCTTGCTAATATGCCCCATAGTTTTTTCCCTCCTGTTATGTTATGGTGATCGTTAAGACAGTAAAACCATTCTAATAAAAAATGACACATTATAGTAAAATCCTAGATAATACAACTCAAACTTTATGATGGTAGGACACAGTTGTAATGTGTACGGCTTTCATATAAAAATCGTGGACTGGTGGTGCAATGTAGAATTTCTTCTTCCTTCATGAATTAAGTAAGGATGATTGGATTATGCAGTGTCTTTTCATTATCTAATATGTTATTGCAGTAGCTGGAAGGCTGCAAGGCTCCTCAAATAAAACCTTCTTATTACATTTGCGTTCCTACCTCTGTTGAGTATATTTCCTTTGCGACAATCTCTGTGGAACTTCAGACCAATGTGACATGGTTTTGCATAGGGCACACCTTGGACAGCTTCTCCCACGAATATTAAGCACCAATGTGCTGTGAGTGCTACCTATGAGTAACTCTTTGACAAAACTGGCTGCACACAATATGCATTCTGCATATCAGTTAATGAAAGAGCCACTGAGTTTAAAATTGAAACGACTGTGCATTTAAATTATAATGCACACGATTAAGTAATCCAAATAGCATGCTCGTGATTAGTTCCTGTAGCGGGCATAAGGCCCAACCACATCAGTGGGGCAGCGTTTTTATCGGGACAAGTGGGGTGACGCTGGGTAGTAGGCATTTTGTGGATTCATGCTGATCCCAGAAGTTTCTGTCATAGACATGTAACGAAACTGTGTGATTTTAGGCAAAGTTTGAGGTTTGGAAGGGCTTCTGTGTAAGCAAACCTCATGAGATCCACACAAACCACAACACCCTGTACTCCACTGCTTGTCTAGTTTTCAGAAATGTGCCAGTTTGGTAGGTTTTCCTGGCTGGTAGCCAAGACAATCCCAAAATCCATGGCTACCCACATTGTGAAAACAGGGGTTGTTTCAGTGGAAAAATTTGATGTGTCCATATTGTGTTTTCTGCTCTTTCCTATCGCGAGTGCTAGACCCATTCCTACGAGTGAGACAAAATTTATATGGGGAGACCTGGAGGAATGCTGGGTGGTAGGAAATTTTGGCTCCCCACAGATTACAGGAATTTCCAGTTTGCAAGGGCTGCTGGGTAATAAAACCTTGTGAGATTAACGCAAGCCACAACACCCAGGACTCCCTCATGTGTGTAGTTTTTAGAAATGTGTGAGTTTTCCCTGGGTGCCGGCTGAGCTAGGGCTCAAAATTCACAGGTAGCCAAGTTGCCAAAAAAGGGTTGCTTTTGAGTGTAAAAAATGTGATCTGTCCATGTTGTATTTTGGACTACTTTTGATTATTTCCTGTTGTGGGCCTTAGTCCACCCACACAAATGAGGTACTATTTTTGGACTTGGTGGAACTCTTGTTTGTTGGAAATTTTCTTAGATATTCCAGAACCTTTTCTCACAGAAATGAGGAAAATGTATATTTTTAACCAAAGTCTGAGGTTTGCAGGGATTTGAGGGGAAGAAATCATCATGGGATATATGCAAGGCACACCACTCTGGACCACCCTGAGTGTCTTGGTTTCAGAAATTTGGAGGTTTGGTAGGTTTTCCTTGGTGCTGGCTGAGCTAGAGCCCACAGTGTACAGCTAGTAGCCAACAAATGGTCAAATTTTAGTGGAAAAACTTGATCTGTCTATGTTGAACTTTGGACCCATTCCTGTCATGGGTGTCATGGGTGTTAGGTTCAGCAACATAAGGGAGGTACCATTTTTAATGGGTGACTTGGGGGAACACTAAGGGGTCGATTCCGATGTCGGCCGGAAGCGCACCTAACAGTATTCGTCCGGAAAAAATACCAGCCGAACGCGTGTTTTCCGACCGACTCGAACACTCTACCGAACGAACAAGTACGATGCGCATAACAGCCCAGATTCCGAGCGAGCCGTACTTACCCATTCCAGCTCCTGTTCCCCGCCCGAGCCGGATCCGTAAACGCCGAATCGAGTCGCACGGAACCAAATACACAGCACCTTCCGGCCGGACTAGTACGATGCGTCTTCCGTACGCGCCGAGGCTCGTCGCTACGTCCCGCACGTTTGAGCATCCGGGAGAGCTGTACATAAGCTCCGATTCGCACCACAAGGCGATCCACGGCTATGAGATGAACAAGCCAGCGGCGAGTACGAGTCGAAGCCACGAGAAACCCGAACGAGACGACCCAACCATGAATCCCATCGCGCAGGTCCTACCAATACTCTACATCTATTACCGGGACCGGTACGGACGCGTACTGCGCAGACGGTAAGTCAAACACCCACAACACAAACAAACGACACGTACCCGAAATATGTCACACACACATAGGGATGCACAAATGACGTACACTAGCAACAGCAGAACCATAGGGGCGGGATGGCCATCACCAATGCCATACACACCCATAGGAGGATGATGCCTGCCACTAGGGGGATGGATGCCTACCACTACTACCATCCCCACTCATGGGGGGCTGGATGCCTGTCACTACTGCCATCCCCACTCATGGGGGGCTGGATGCCTACCACTACTACCATCCCCACTCATGGGGGTCTGGATGCCTACCACTACTACCATCCCCACTCATGGGGGCTGGATGCCTACCACTACTACCATCCCCACTCATAGGGGGCTGGATGCCTGCCACTACTGCCTACCCACCCATAGGGGGATGGATGCCTACCACTAACACCACCCCTACTCAGGGGGGGCTGGATGCCTGCCACTACTGCCATCCCCACCCATAGGGGGCTGGATGGCTGTCACTACTACCATCCCCACTCAGGGGGGGCTGGATGCCTGCCACTACTGCCATCCCCACCCATAGGGGGCTGGATGGCTGTCACTACTACCATCCCCACTCATGGGGGGCTGTACGGCTGTCACTACTACCATCCTCACTCATGGGGGTCTGGATTCCTGTCACTACTGCCATCCCCACCCATAGGGGGCTGGATGCCTGCCACTACTACCATCCCCACTCATGGGGGTCTGGATGCCTGTCACTACTGCCATCCCCACCCATAGGGGGCTGGATGCCTGTCACTACTACCATCCCCACTCATGGGGTCTGGATGCCTACCACTACTACCATCCCCACTCATGGGGGGCTGGATGCCTGTCACTACTGCCATCCCCACTCATGGGGGGCTGGATGCCTACCACTACTACCATCCCCACTCATGGGGGTCTGGATGCCTACCACTACTACCATCCCCACTCATGGGGGCTGGATGCCTACCACTACTACCATCCCCACTCATGTGGAGATCCACTAAATCAGGCTCTCCACTGGACCTATGCCCTCCAAAGATCTTCCATCTTCTACCAGAGATCTTTGCCTCTCATCTGACGCCTATATTTAATCAAATGTTCTCCTCTGGTTTATTCCCCACTAGTTGGAAGTTGGCTTCCGTGCTTCCCCTTCTGAAGAAGCCAAATCTTGATGAGGCTGACCCCAATAATTACCGCCCAATCTCCAGACTTCCGCTGCCAGCAAAGATGGTGGAGAAGGCCATGAATAATACTCTATCAGATTATATTGAAAGGCATGGCCTTCTCGATGACACCCAGTTCGGGTTTCGAAAACATCATAGTACCGAACTGGCGTTGATCACATTATCTGAACTGATTAGCAGACAGTTGACTCGGGGGGCAGTGCAGCACTTGTGCTGCTTGACCTCTCCGCCGCATTTGACACGGTGAACCATCAGAAACTTTTGGAAGTTCTGAGGGGATTGGTGTCAAGGGAATACACTTTCCCTTCTTGAATCATTCCTGTCTGGCAGGGAACAATTTGTGGCCCTAGAAAACTTTAAATCACCCAATTTTACACTTCCATGTGGTGTGCCACAGGGTTCAGTCCTTGAGCCCGACTCTTTTTAATATTTATGTTGCACCACTGGCGAAGTTAATCAGGTCCCTAGGCTTTTCGGCTGTATCCTATGCCGGCGATACGCAGATCATCGTCTCAGTGTCAGGATCCCCCACTAACACTATGAAACAGTTCCATACCTGCCTTCGTCAGGTTGGGGACTGGATGGCTGCCAATTGTCTAAAACGTAACTCTGGTAAGACGGAGGTCTTACTTTTTGGTGCTCACACTAATTTCTGGTCACCCGATCTCTGGCCCTTGGAGCTTGGGCCATTTCCCATGCCAGTGATCAAGGTTAAGAACTTGGGAGTCATTTTCGATTCTAAACTCTCATTTGAAAACCATGTCAACCAGGTTACCTCCCTTTCTTTCTACACGCAAAAGCTTTTGAGAAAGATCCTCCCATTTATTCCAGCTGAGCTACGTAAACTGGTGGTCTCTGCACTCGTTCTGTCAAGAGCCGACTACTGTAACGGGCTTTTTATTAATCTTCGGAAAAAGTGCCTGTCTAAGCTGCAGGTTGTGCAGAAAGCAGCGGCTCGGCTCTTGCTGAACATTCCAGGACACAAATTTGTGTCAAAGGTCCTCAAGGATTTACATTGGCTGCCAATAAAAAGACGAATAGAGTTTAAGGCTCTATGTATTGTTTTTTTTTTTTTTTGACAATATATTTTATTGCAATTTTACACCCAACAGGGTGAGCCCCCAACAGACAATATTTATAGAAAGCAAGGATCAATGATATTTGAGTCGCTGAAGAGGGTATCTCTTGAGGATATATAAAACAGTTAAACCAACCCCCCCCGCCCCCTCCTCCCCCCTCCCCCGCACCGCACTCCCCACTAGAAAGATTATACAAGTGTTAAAACATATAGGCATAATTCCGCACCAGCTAGGCTTCAATGGAGATTGGGAGTCGTTATATGGTAAGCCTGTCTATAAGGTCCTGATTCGTGGACGTGGGAAAGATAGAAAGGTCAATGCCACGGTATTTAGCCCATGCAGCCCAAATCTTCCCATGTTTCTGTGGGCAACCTCGAGCCTGAAACACCGCCACCTCAGCGGACATACATTTATCTAGCGCGGACTTCCAGGCCGCCACCCCAGGGGGAGAAGAGGACTTCCACTGTTGGGCTATGTCGCGCTTGGCCAAGGTGAGTCCCAGGAAGAGCAGGTGTCTTTTATATATGTTCACCCCTATATCGTCTGTGCTGTGGAGAAAGACTAGGCGGGGATCGGCTGGGAGCTCCCACCCCAGGACAAGCCCCAGGCAGGACAACACACCCGACAGAAATGCCGCAGCGTTGTGCAGCCCCAGACCGTGTGCAGGAAGGAGCCATCCTCCGACTGACATCTGAGGCAGGTGGGGGATGGAATGACCCCCATCCTCCACAGACGGAGGCGGGTGTAGTACACCCGGTGAAGATACTTAAACTGGATCAGTCGGTATCTAGTGGACACCGCGGAGCCCCTGGGGCTGGCCAGGGCCTCAGTCCAGTCGTCATCAGAGAGGGCCGGTAGATCCGCTTCCCATGCCGCCCTCGTCCGGTCCAGATTCGTCTTGGCGTGTGTGGTCAATGTCTGATAGAGCTGACGGATTTTATGTCCCCGAGATCCCCCATCAGTAGTCTACCCTCTAGTGGATGGAATTCTGGCAACGTCGTAGGGGTTTTAATCCCAGGGAGACAGGGCGTGGCGAAGCTGGAGATATTTATGGAATTGGGACTTATGCAGATCAAACTCTTCCTGTAGCATTAGAAAGGTTTTAAGTGTAGGTCCGCGCATCACATCCCTCAATGTCGAGATCCCTATGGTGTCCCAACGACGGAAACCAGGTAGAGCCGAGACCGGTCGGAGGTACGTGCCCTGCCAGAGGGGCGTCGCACATGTCAGTGTGCCCCACCACCCCATGGACCTCAAAAAGCGTCTCCATATCTGAATCACCGTACGACTGGCCGGCGGGAGGGCCTCCAGCGCCGAGTTACTATATAGGAGATCCAATAGCGGATATACCTCCAAGAAGAGTCGTTCTATTGCGTAAGCCGGGTCGTCTTGCCGGCTGTACCACCAGTCATTGATGACCAGCAACTGAGACGCCCAGTAATAGGACCGCACATCCGCCGCAGCGATGCCCCCACAGTAGGAAGATTGAACACATGTCGCCAAGGCCACCCGAACCGCCCCGCCACCTCACAGAAAACCATTCAGAAGAGCGTTCACCTGGCGAAACCAGGACGGCGGGATGGGGTATGGGTAATTCTGTAATTTGTAAAGCAAGCAGGGCAGAGACACCATTTTAAAAATAGCAGACCGGCCGTACAAGGACAGGGGGAGATGGGACCAAACCGTTGTCTCCTCCCGGACCTTAGGAAGAAAAGGGGCAATATTAAGCGACCACGCCGCGGCGGGGTCTCTGGTAACGTGGACCCCAAGGTATTTGAATCCGACTTGTGCCTTGATCAGCTGCGATGCCCAGTCCATGCTCCCCTGATCACCGCAAATCGGGAAGAGCGTCGATTTGGACGGGTTAGCATGGAGCCCTGTAGTTTCGCCGAACACCCGCAGGATTTGCAGCACCCTCGGTCCGGAAACCCAGGGGTCTGAAAAAAAGAATAATGCGTCATCCGCATAGAGTGCTATTTTATCTGAGTAGTCGGGGGACCATACCAGGCCCCTGTATACCGCGTCCCGGCACACCCAAGCTGCCAAGGGTTCAATTGCCAAGGCGAACAGAAGCGGGGAAAGAGGGCATCCCTGTCTCGTACCCCGCTGGATACGGAAGGGGTCTGAGCGAAACCCGGCCACCCGAACAGAAGCCGTGAGGTCCGTGTATAAAAGTTTGATGTATGCTCGGAAGCGAGGCCCTAGGTTGACCGCCTCCAGTAATTTGAAAAGATATGTCCAGCCTAGAGAATCGACGGCCTTATCAATGTCGGCCAGTAGGACCGCCGCTGGGCGTCCGAGACGATGGGCCCCGGCGATGGCGTTATGTACGCGTCGTATGTTATGCCTCGTGGAGCGGTGTGGCATGAAGCCGGACTGGTCCGGGTGGAGAAGGTCAAGGATACAGGTACGGAGGCGATCAGCCAACACCTTCCCCAGGAATTTCGGCTCAAAATTTAGCAAAGATATGGGGCGATATGAACCCGGGTCTTCCGGCGGTCGGCCCGGCTTAAGAAAAACAATGATTTCGGCGTGGCGCCAGTCCGGGGGTAAGATCTCTTGCTCGAGCGCCTGATGTAATGCGCCGAGGAGATGGGGCCCAGCGGTCCCCACGTGGGAACGCAGGAAGTCGCTGGGGAACCCGTTAGGGCCTGGTGCACGACCCGGGTGCAGATTGGTAAGAGCGGCTTGTAGTTCATCTAGCGAGATAGGTTTGTCGAGGTCGTCTCGCTGTTCGTCGGACAGGCGCTTCGGGGGGATATCTGCGAGGAAGGCATCTTTGGGCGAATCGGCGAGTTCCTCGCGGGCACTGTAGAGCGCGGTATAGAACTCCGCGAATGTCTGAACAACTGCCCCCGGGGAGGAGCACAAGGCACCCGCAGAGGAACGGAGTACCGGGACTTGTGTCGGCGAGGACCGAGCTTGGCAAAGTCTATGGAGCATCTGACTGGACTTGTCGCCCCACTGATATATCCTATATTGAGTCGCCAGCCAGGCATCCTTGGCCGTGTTCGTAAGCAACTGATGCAGCTGCTGTTGAACCTGAAGCAGATTGCGGCGGGCACCCCCGTCCGAACCCTCCACCACAGCGTCCTGGAGAGCGCGTTGTCCCAGGTCCCTCACCTGCGCCAGGCGACGTTTCTTTTCTCCCGTACGGTAACTGATATCTATCCCACAAATCGTGGGCTTGAAGGCTTCCCACAATGATACCTTGGAGGAATCGGACCCGACGTTGGCGACAAAGTAATCCTCCGTAGCGCAGTGAAGTACCTCCCGATACTCGGGGTCCCGAAGGAGCCACGGCGACATGCGCCAGCGATAGGAGGGGCGACTAGTATGTAGACTAAGCGTGAGTTGAATGGGCGAATGGTCCGACAGGCCACGCGGGAGGATGGAAGCGGTCACAACCCTATGTGTATAGCTACGTGGGAGGAACAAATAGTTCAAACGGGAGAGTGTAGGGTGTACTGACGACATATATGTGTATCCCGCCTCGGAAGGATGAAGGGCCCGCCAGGAGTCCGTTCAGCCCAGGGTGTGCGCAAGGGTATTGAGTTTAGTTCTGGGGGGGAACGGTCGGGGGCCGCGCCCTCCATCTGTCCAGAGGGGCCATAGTGTCATTCCAGTCTCCCCCAAGTATAATCAAACCGTCAGGAAATTCTCCCCAGAGCTGCGTCAGTCTGTCCACAAATGTCTGACTAAGGGGGGGTGGGGCGTATATGCTACCTAGTGTGATCTGCTCTCCCGCCATGGTACCAGAGATGACCGTAAACCGGCCTCCGGGGTCTAGCCACTGTCTCGTAACCTGGAATGGAACCCTATGGTGTATGAGTACGGCCGTTCCCCGGGCGCCCCTGGAGAACCCCGAGTGGTACACTACATTGTAGCCGAACCTGGACAGGCACGGAGCCATGTTGCCGAGCAGGTGGGTCTCCTGTAGAAGCAGAACATCAGCGGAATACCGCTTGGCTTGGGTCAGCACTGCCCCCCGCTTAACCCTATTCAACAGGCCCCGAACATTCCAGGACACCACATTGAGGTTCCCATGTGGAGCGGTCCTAACTGCGTGAGCCATGAGCCATGGGTGGAACGAGACGCGGATGCCTACCTACGTATGAGGGGCAGTGCGGTGCAGACAACATACAACATATCAACAAAACAACTTGCCCAACCCCCCCCTCCCACCACCCCCCACCCCGCATACTTCCTGAAACTCGGAGTATCTGTCGCGGCAGAATCTCGACCAGGCCCTCCAACGGGAAGACCACAGCGGACCCTCCAAAGGATCCCTCCCTCCCACCCCTACCCATAAACTGAGAACAAAGAGGCGAGTTTGGTCCATCCTAGCCAGCCTTAGCGGACTGTGTCCCACCGATATAGTGTCTGAGGTCATGGTGTGACGCCGCAGCCGGCCCAGTGAAGAATAGAGCATCCAAGGTATTAATAACCCCACAGTACCTCACTCTGCTGCGTCAGACTTGTTCTGGGAACGCCAGTTGGATCGGGAGCGATGTCGCCGGTGCGATGTGTCCCCACCCTGGCGGCCACTCATTCGTGAGCTCTGAGAGGAGTCTGAATCCAGGGGTGGCGGGGTGTGTGGTTTGAGGTGTCGGTGCTCGTCTGTCCATGCAAAGACCTCCTCAGGGGTGTCGAAGAAGTAGGATTTGGATTGGAAGAGTACTTTCATGCGGGCTGGAAACATAAGAGCGTAGGAAAGGTTCAGGTCGCGTAGGCGTCGCTTCGCCGCCACAAAGGACTGTCGCTGCTGCTGGACGATCCGGGTGTAATCCGGGAAAACCATAATGGGGCGGGATTCATAGACCATTCTCTCCTTGTGCATGCGGGCAAAGCGCAGTATGGCATCGCGGTCCGCGTAATTGAGGAGGCGGGCAATGACCGGACGTGGGCGCTCGCCCGGCGGCGGCCGCTTCGTCAGGGCACGGTGTGCTCTTTCGATCAGGAAACAGGGCAAGATATCTTCTGCGGGTAGCAGCGCCCTGAGCCAGGTTGACAGGAAAGTGACCATCGAGGACTCCTCGCATCCCTCCGGAAAGCCCACCAGGCGGATATTGTTGCAGCGGGCCCTCCCTTCTGCATCCTCGGCCCTCGCTGCAAGCTCCTTGGAGACCATGGCCAGTTTGTCAACCTTTTTCTGGAGGGCAGACACAGTATCTTCCAACGTGGAGACCCTCGTCTCGGCCTCCATGATTCGGTCGACTGCCTTCCGGAGGTCCTGACGGAGGAACGACACCTCGGACCCTACTGCACCGATCTGGGCCTCAAGGGCCGTACGGGACTGCGTGATGGCCTCCAGAAGCATCGCCGTGTCTGAGGAGACGCCCCCAGCGGCCTCCCTCCCGGCCGGGGCGGCCGTGGTGTACTGGTCCATGGTAGGTTGTTTAGGCGCCGCTGTGCTAGGGTTGTTCTTCCCCATGATGGTGTGCGGGGCCACTCTCCGGCAGACCAGGACACAGTAAGATGCAGGGTCCAGGAGCGGGGTGGGAAGGACAGGCACCGCAGCACGGCCAGTAGGGCAGCTCCGGCTATACCGCTATGCAGGCCCGGCCCCCGTACGGACCGCAAGATTTCCCAGCGAGGAGCAGGCCCACCCCACAGCCACCGCCAGGGGACCTCTTCAGCCGCTGCAGGGGAGGAGCGGCACCACGATGGCAGCGCAGTCGTCTTCGGAGGTCGGCCCGGGTCTACCCCGACGGCCCTCAGCACCGGCAGGTCTCGTGGGTCCGGTTCCCTCGCAGACCCCGACCAGGCTCCAGGCACCACCAGGGGCTCACAGCCCGCACCGGCGTAGGCCTCACTGCCGCCCGGGGCCCGGCCCCGGTCCTGGGGGGCTCCTCGGTCTCCAAGAGGGCCCAGCAGCCGACTTCACCCCAGAGAGGGCTCCGCGGCGACGACACAGGACCCACCTCTCGCCAGAATCCACTGCCCGTGGCCCCCGGCGGGGACCAATGGTGTCCAGACCCCGGCACAGGCCCACATCCTCAATGCGTGGCACGGCCCGCTGGGTCCCCCGGTGGGCCGGGGGGGGCGAGGGTCTCACTGCTGCCACTCACTCTGCCTCAGGAGCAGGCCCGCTCCAGTGATGCGCGCCCTCCAGGCCCTCTCATCCGGCCAGCACTCCGCAGCCTAGGCCTCGCCGGCCGACCACTACAGCCAGTACAGGAGGGGGAGGGGCGCCATGACGACCACACGGCAGCCCCGGCCACAGAATGGACACCCGGCGCGCCCCGAGCGGGCCGCCCGCACCGGGCAATGGCCCCTCCGGCTCGCCTCATCAGGGGACCCGGCCTCTGAGTCCAACCGTCGTCCCCACGCCCACAGGTGCCGCGTCACCCGCCCGCCGGCGGGGACCGGCCCAGCGGCCGAAGCGGGCCCCCGCAGCTCTCCGGGGCTCACCGCTAGATGCCCGGCGCGGCCCCCTCCAAGGCGCGCCACAGAGTTGGTCGGATGGGACCAGGATATAGGTCGGATGATGGCGCTGGCAAGGGCGGACAGCGGAGCTCTAGCGAGACGCGTCGCCATGTTCGGCTTCCAAGCCACGCCCCCCCTATGTATTGTTTTTAAGGCCACACAGGACATAGGACCAGGTTTTTTAAAGCGGAACTTGTTACCCTATATTCCAGTCCGTTGTCTCCGCTCATCCTCTGCCCATGATTTGATTGTTCCCAGGGTAAAAAAATGCTCCTGGGGGGGAAGAAGCTTTCTGGTTGGCGCAACTAGGTTATGGAATTCTCTCCCAATAAGATTGAAACAAGAAACACATCTGTTAGCTTTCAGGAAAGCGCTAAAGACATGGTTGTTCAATCTTTAAAGTGTCTGCGAACCTCCTAGCTTAAATCCTGTCTCTGATGAGCAAGCGCCTTGACACCCTTGGGTGATTGTTTTGCGCTCTATAAATCTCCATTTCATTTCATTTCATTTCATTTCATTTCATGGATGCCTGCCACTTCTACCATCCCCACTCATGGGGGGCTGGATGCCTACCACTACTACCATCCCCACTCATGGGGGTCTGGATGCCTACCACTACTACCATCCCCACTCATGGGGGCTGGATGCCTGCCACTACTGCCATCCCCACCCATAGGGGGATGGATGCCTACCACTAACACCACCCCTACTCAGGGTGGGCTGGATGCCTGTCACTACAACCATCCCTACTCATAGGACGGGTAATGCATGACACAACTAGCATACTCCCACATAAGGACTGTCTGAAAATTACATCCCACCCCTATAGGAAGGTGGAATCTGACTATATGGTTGCCCCCACTTTTTTCCTGGTGTTTTGCTGGTTTATGACTTAGTTGGACTGGGATCCTGCTATTCAGGGCCCCAGTCTATCTGCTTCCTCTAAAATGGTTTCCATGTGCCTTAGGCACATCTCTGATTGGAATCTGGAGTGCCCTTATAAGTCCCTAGTATATGGTATACTATGTACCCAGGGCATAGGTACCTCAGAGGCCTACCAGGGGCTGCAGCATGTATTGTGCCACCCCTGGAAGTCCATCCAAAATGACACCACAGGTCTGCTACTGCAGCCTGGGTAAGGTGGTGCATGCACCCCTTACTGTGATATAGGCTACCTATATCACTACTTACATACACACATATAAACCTATAAGTCACTCCTATGGCAGGCCTTATCAATCCTGAAGGCAGAGTGCGTGGTTCCTATGTGAGAGGGTGCCCCTGCATGAGCAGGGCCCCTCTGCAGTGTTTGGAGACCCTTCTCTGATGCTGTTTGTAGTGCAGCCTGACCATATACTCTTAAGCGCATTATAACCTCACGTTAAATGCTAACTTTGGGATGGCTGCACGGAAAGCATGTCGTGTTTGGTGTCAAACATCTTGGAATACTACCCCCCACCAGTTCAGGCGGCGGGGGTAGCATTCCACCCTTCTAGAGGGAGAGACATGTACACACCGGCCTGCCCGGTAACTTCTTTCCAAGCCCTGGCATCACAAAATGGATGCCGCTGCCACAGACACGAGTCTGGCCTCCTGCTACTGACCGAAACTCGGGCAGGGGAGGCCTGGACAATAGGTTTCCTGTCCCAGGGAGGTGTAACCACCTCCCCAGACAGGATAGTGTGTATTGGGACAGGGCGGGAGCACTCTCTGGTGCTTTGAAGTCCTGCACTGGGGGCACATTTGGTGTCCCTGTGCATACCCCAGTTCAAACCGGCTCAGGGGCTTCCAGCCCCTGCTCTGGCGTGAAACTGGACAAAGGGAAAGGGGTGTAACCACCCCTCTGCCCTGACCCTCCCATAGGTGGGTCCACAGAGTATGTCCAACCCCCTACCTTAGTATAAGTATGGGACCCCAGTCCTTAGGACTTTAGATTTACCTGGACGAAACTCTGACACAGAATCCTGGACCTTCGACGCTCTACTTTAAGATTAGAGGACTGAAGAATCTCCCTTGGGGTCAAGGAGTGACTCCCCTGCTTGGCAGGCACCAACAAAGCAATTGTCCGGTCTGCATCGCTGAAGCTCCCGCCGGACGCCGAAGTCTTTGCATCACCAGAGGTAAATTTCCAGACTTCCCCGAGGCTACCCTAACTCCCCAGCAGAGCTGAGGCCTGTGGCTATCGTGGGTAACGTGGAACCGTGACCCCTGGACACCACATACTTTTGTAAGTGCATCCTCTGCTGGGTCTCCCACGAAGTTGTGCTTTGGGCTCCGAGTAGCCCCAGCCTCCAGCACCGACTGCACCGAAGATCACTGGCCTCCACTCCACGAGTGTCCTGTGAGCCAGCTCCACGTGTGTCGACTCGAGGCTCCTTTGCGGTCACTAGTCCGTTGGCTAGTAGGCCCTCCCGAAGGCCAATCTTCTTCTGCTTGAGCTCCCTGGTTGCTCCAGGTGTGCCCTGACTTACCCTCGCTGGGTGAGTCCCACAGACCTTGCTGGTCTGCAACATTGTCCTTCTTCCATTTCCACAAGACTTGCCGTTGCCAAGGCTTGTTGGGTCCAATCTGGTCGCCGACACCCCTGCAATCGACAAACGTCGTGGTACATCTCGAATCCAGCACCTGGTCATCGTCGACACCTCCTGGACCTCATGGCTGAAGAGTCAAGACGACCGTCAACCTACCTGAAGCACTCAACATCGGTGGGCATCTGCTCATCGCCTTCCTGGTCACTGGCTAGTGACCCAGACTCTGTCCCCTCTGCTTTCAGGTTCTTCAGATCTTCGATCCACCTTTGGATCCACCCGAACACTTTCGACTTGGCCGCCAGCAGCACTTTGCAGCGGATCGCCATTGAAAGCGGCAGCGAAACCCGACCCCGAAAGACACCTATGCACCCGGCTCCCCTGGGTGAGGGTAACTCGAGTACTCTGGTGCTCCCGTGGGTATTGACACTAGAACAGCCTAGTTCTCAAAGGGTTTGCTCCAAGTCCTCCTCTAAGTGTCCCTTTTCTTTTAAATTCAAATCGCGACTTTCCCCATAGAAGTTAACGGCGATTCGCGGCTGTGTTCATACACTGCACGCGTCCCCCGTGGGTCCCCTGTGTCACTACCTTGTGTGGTTCTTTGTGGTCCAAGCACTTCTACAGGCTCTAGGCCCTGTGTCTAGCTCAGTCGTGGTTCTTATACCACTTTATTGGTATATGGTTTGGTACGCCCTTAGGGCTCAAACGTGTATTTGTGCTATTACTGTAGATAACTAACTTATAATTTATGTACTTCGAACTCTAGCCTCATAAAGAGACTAGAGGGGTGTGTTTAGCAATAAATACATATATTTTGAATATATACCTCTTGTGGTCCTCTTTCATTTGGTCACTCAAGAGATTATAGACTGGTAAAACAAGCTGCTTTACATTCCTTCAAGACTTAGCCTGAAGGCTGCTCTCCATAGCTACCACTAGGATAGCTTTCAATAAAGGTTGTCTTTAACCTATCTCCAATAAGGGGTTGTTTGGACTGGTGCAACGTGCCCACTATAATTAGTGGACAGCATATGCCAGGCCAACTTCTCACAACCCCCAACACCATGACAAGCGTGTGTGGTCTGTGTCAAATGCATACAACACTGAACATGACATTGAACATACAATGTGACCCCCTAACACATGTGTCACACATAATTGTGTGCGTAGCCTACACAATGCAAGCAGACCATGACCACTGTGGCAATGTGGCCCAAAGCCCCATCACCACAGTGCCCAAAAGGTAAGTGTGTGCTCCCTAGCTGAAGCACATTTTGAACAGTGTGGCAATGGGGCCCAAAGCCCCATCACCACAGTGCCGAAAAGAGAAGTGTGGCTCCATAGCTGAAGCACATTTTGAACAGTGCGGCAATGGGGCCCAAAGCCCTATCACCACAGTGCCCAAAAGGTAAGTGTGTGCTCCATAGCTGAAGCACATTTTGAACAGTGCGGCAATGGGGCCCAAAGCCCCATCACCACAGTGCCCAAAGGTAAGTGTGTGCTCCATAGCTGAAGCACATTTTGAACAGTGTGGCAATGGGGCCCAAAGCCCCATCACCACAGTGCCCAAAGGTAAGTGTGTGCTCCATAGCTGAAGCACATTTTGAACAGTGTGGCAATGGGGCCCAAAGCCCCATCACCACAGTGCCCAAAAGGTAAGTGTGTGCTCCACAGCTGAAGCACATTTTGAACAGTGTGGCAATGGGGCCCAAAGCCCCATCACCACAGTGCCCAAAAGGTAAGTGTGTGCTCCACAGCTGAAGCACATTTTGAACAGTGTGGCAATGTGGCCCAAAGCCCCATCACCACAGTGCCCAAAAGGTAAGTGTGTGCTCCATAGCTGAAGCACATTTTGAACAGTGTGGCAATGTGGCCCAAAGCCCCATCACCACAGTGCCCAAAAGGTAAGTGTGTGCTCCATAGCTGAAGCACATTTTGAACAGTGTGGCAATAGGGCCCAAAGCCCATCACCACAGTGCCCAAAAGGTAAGTGTAGTCCTGGTAAAAGCTGCAAAAACAAAACTGCAGGGATTATTCCTGGCCACACAACACCAAACACTACAGTGGCATTGTAGTGCTTGTGTCCCATAGCAACATAGATTGTGTGAGGCAAGCAGTGCAGTGCCAATGACACATCGTTCTGGCCATGTGCACACAAACATCAGCCATGGGGGCCCACATTGTCTACATTCACAAATAACACAATGACAGAAGTGAGCATCATAATGCAGACCCACATATCTGCACCAATGGACACACAAATGTAGATATCCTGTGGAGACTGTAGATGTCAGGTGAACAAATACCATACCATGGCAGCAATGGGACATACTAACCATGATCAATGTGCTGACTGATGACCTAGCAGTCCCAGGGCCAGCAGGGGAAAGCCAACAAACAACATACAGCCAATGGCAAACTAAAGATATGCCAATGCAGTGGTGCAAATGCACAAACACAAACAGGCAGACTCACACTGCATATCAAACACAACAGGTGAGGGGGGTTGTGTGCCTGTGTCCCCACGCAAACACACAACACATGAGGAGGCCAGATTCACTAATACACAGATGTCAACACAGTCACATACAAATATAACTCATGGATTGGATTCCCCTATGTGGGCAAACAGGCATTGTGAGATGAGAGGGAGCCCAAATTACACATGTCACACAAGCTTGTAGGAACAGCAACAAACACAGCAAGAGACAGAACCACCACAGCACTCCCCCCAGGGACCCCACATTGTGGTGACACTAGCCTGCATGACAATCACACTGTGATGACAAAGGTAGATGTCATCCACACTGTGAACCACAGCCATGTGTCCTGAGCAACAAACTACCATCACACCTACACAAGCACAAAGCACTCAGCATGGCCTGCCAGCCAAGGACAATATGGAGGTAGTGCCCCAGCCGTGCAACAACTCACATTTGCAAACACTCAACGCCACACACCTTGATGTCCACCAATGTGCAGCAGTGAAGCTCACATGGACTTCTGACATTGCACATGCACCCATGACAATCCCAGGGGTGGTGAGGGGAAATAAGGTGCAGAAACCCATCACACATGGCCAGTCAACAAGACTTGTGAATGTCTGACACACTGCACAGTATGCCGTACATGGGCATGACGTGAAATCCACCCCAAACAATGGGATCCTGGCCATAGTCCACACCAATGAAGAAGCCAAGCTGACCCACAAAGGACACGCATAGACAACTTCCAACATTGCAGCTCTGACCCTGAGGAGTGGCAGCAGTCACACCCACAACGTGTCACAATCACTGAAAGCATACACAAACAGAAAATCACATTACTTGTGTAACCAACAAGTGCCAAGAGGAATCCTGACTGTGTCCCATCTGCGTTTGCCCACATCCCCAGCCCTGACAACAAAGACAACTAGGGATGACAACCTCATGAACATTAGTTTGCCATGCACCCACATCTCGGAGAAACCAGGTCCAAGATGCTGGATGAACACAGAACAACTCAGCAAGCATCACAAACAGGATCATCCGTAGGGACACAGCCTGTGTAGGAAAAGGAGAAGGGAACACGCACAGACATGCCTACACAACACACAACACGGGCACAGCCTATATCACGGAATCACGCACTGCCATGAGGGCACTCCACTCCTGTGGAAGGTCAGCTGTGCCAAACCTTGTCTGTGCACGACTCAAACATGTCAGCAGAACACTCGGTCAGTGAGTCAACAACTACAACACACTGAAGGCTCTGCTCATATCAGGCTGGGCACGGGAGTGTCACGTCAGTCATCTGCATACACCCAAGACACGTGTCAAGCAACTTGCACTGTGTACACAGATGAGTCCTCCAAATTTGATGTGCTAAACTGCATGTCCATTGGAGACGGGCACACAGTCAGGGTACTAGGAACATTGGACATTGGTAAGCCCACCAGATGTGCATCAGTGTAGGACAAAGATGGTAATCTACAAATGCTAAACGTACATCCCTGTGTCAAATGCTGAACATTACACCCTCAGACTGCAGCAAAGGATGCTATAGATCCAGACTAGATTAGGACACATATCCCATGGACCACATGGAGCCCATCACAGCAAAACTTCATTTACCTGATCTGAACACTATTACAACAGCAAATGCATGATTCTACACATCTACATCATGTACCTCCAAAGATTAACCACAAGTAAACAAAAAGAGGCTTTAATCAGCAAGTGTGCAACTCACCAACGCCCGACGACACTCAACTGATCCTCTCCCTCACCAAGGACCCCCTCGCCGCCAAAGCCAATCTCCATGAAGGAATGAAGGCCGTCGCCGATTGGATGAAGATCAGCCGACTAAAGCTGAACACGGACAAGACGGAGGTCCTCATCCTCGGCTCCAACCCCTCAGCCTGGGACGACTCCTGGTGGCCAACGACGCTGGGAGCAGCCCCGACACCCACCGACCACGCACGCAACCTGGGAGTCATCCTCGACTCAACGCTCTCCATGGCCAAGCAAGTCAACGCAGTCTCCTCCTCCTGCTTCAACACCCTCCGCATGCTTCGCAAGATCTACAGGTGGATCCCGACAGACACAAGAAGAACAGTCACCCAGGCCCTCGTCAGTAGCAGACTTGACTATGGGAACGCCCTCTCGCGGGGAGCCCCTGCCAAGCTCATCAAGCGACTGCAACGCATACAAAACGCCTCCGCACGCCTGATCCTCGACGTACCACGCCACAGCCACATCACCCCCACTTGAGGAACCTGCACTGGCTCCCCGTCGACAGGAGGATCACCTTCAAACTCCTCATCCACGCACACAAGGCACTCCACAAAACTGGCCCAGCCTACCTCAACAGACGACTCTTCTTCTACGTCCCCAACCACCAGCTCCGCTCCGCCGACCTCTCCCTCGCCACCGTCCCTCGCATTCGAAGAACAACCACCGGCGGCAGATCCTTCTCACACCTCGCTGCCAAGACCTGGAACACCCTTCCACTAAGTCTACGACAGACCCAAGACCTGCTGACCTTCAGGAGGCTACTCAAGACCTGGCTGTTCGACCAGTAGCAGCACCCCCCCTTCCCTCTCCCCAGCGCCTTGAGACCCTCGCGGGTAAGTAGTGCGCTCTACAAATTCTGTGATTGATTGATTGAAATCAAAAGTCCAAAATAAACTAAGGCCAATGGCCAGTCCAAATATACAGCCCCAACAGGGTGATGTGTGACAACTTGTCAACAATTGCTTGCCTGCACAGGTACGGACAGGGGACATCCCCCTTGGAGGGGCATACGAGGGGCAGGCCAGGCACCGCAGGGACAGGATCAGGGGATGCCAGAAGGAAGCAGTGAAGGGGAGGTGGGTGCAGGAGTGTCACCGGCAACTGCAGTGGAGGTGTCTGACTCAGGGGGGGCTGGCACCACCGCAGGGCTCAAGTCAGATGGTGTTGGTGCTGCAACCACTGCAGTGGGCTGGTCAGATGGAGTGGACTGGGTCCCCAGTGCAGTGCCCGAGTCAGATGGGGTGGTTGTGGACTCCACCGCAGTGCATGACTCCAAGGTAGTGGAAGGGGGGCAGAAGAGCTGGGCAGGACAGAGGGGGACACGGTCTCACACCAGTGGCACAAACAGGCAGAGCATCTGGTTTGGGGGTGGAAGAGCAAGTGGCAGGGGGAGGGCCTAAGCAGTTTGGGGATGTGGTATCGGTGTGTGGGGGAACCTGGGGCAGGGTGTGGCGGTGGAACCTGTGGAGTGGTGGCCTGGGGGATGGAGGTGAGAGACTGGGTGGTTGACTTGCAGGGCGGTGGGGGGTCTTGCTCTTCCGTGACCGGGGGGACTTGCGGGTGGGGGGCTCACTCTGCCTGCACCTGGGGGAGGGTGTCGGGGGCGAGGGGCACTCCCCTCTGTGTGGGTGGACTTCCTCTTCCCCCGGTATGCTGGATCAGCGGGATTGGAGGGGAAGAGGCCGAGGTCACAGAGGAAGAGCTGCTTATCAGGTGGGGTTGCAGGTGAGGCAAGGGAAGGGGTCTTGGAGGGAGAGGATCTTGAGGATTGCGGAGTGACTGTGGTTGCCTGTGTGTGTCAGTTCCCCATCCCCTGTGTGTGTGGTATCAGTCCCCTGAGGATGCTTGTGTGCACGTCTTGCCTTGGTTTTGGGTGTGTCTGTGCTGCTTTTGTCTGTGTGTCTGGGTGTTTGTGCAGGTGTGCTTGTGCTTGGGACAGGTAGGGTGCCAGGAAGTGTGGATGGGGCAGAGGTAGGAGGGGCAAGGGACTGTTGGAGGAGGGACACTGCTGCCGTCAGGGAGGAGTCCATGGACCTATTGCTCCTCTGTAGGGCAGACATACCCGTCGAGATGCCCTCCATGAACGACACCAGCTGTGTCAACAGAGTGGTGTGTGCATGGAGGACACTCAGCATTGCTGTCTGCCATACATGGAGCTGCCGAAGCAGGTACACAGATTCCTCACTCAGGGCAGCAGAGGACACAGGGGCAGGAGGTGCGGTGCCTGGCACAAAGGAGACACGCTCCCGGACACGGGAGCCTCCACGGACCTCTGGAATGGGAGCCAATGGGAGGGCGGTGGTGGTGGTGGTGGTGGTGGCGGGGCCAGACAGACTAGCTGGTGTTTGGTGGCTGCTGACACCCGCCTCCACAAGGGAGTCATCCTCCGAGCTGCTGTGGTCCTCAGCTGAGGTGGATGGTGCTGAGGACTCCTCGGTGTGGCTCCCCTCGCCCTCCGTGCCACTGGGTCCCTCCGACCACTCGTCGGCTGTTGACCCAGTCTGGCTCTGCCGCTCCTCCTGGTCCGTGGAGCTGTCCCCTCCTGTGGCCGTGGATGTATCTGCAAACAATTAGGGAAACAGACAAACATCAGACACCTGCACTGACCGCACACACCACAGTGAGTACAGCACATTACAGAGTAAGACCTGGCATCCCCAGCTGAACATTGCCAAAAGTCCTCACACAGATTAGGAAAAGCCAATTGTCAGTCTGATGGTCAACCATGGAACAGATACCCCTCCTGCCCTTGCACCCATCTGTCTGGTGCCTGTCTGATGGTAATACCCCAGTGTGGACACATGCACCACCTACACAGTTGTTGGACATTGCTGAGAACACGGTGAAGTATGTGAACATGCCCACGTCACATCTCTTGCCACTGAGTCAGTGCAGGAGTCTGGATAAATGGACGGGCAGAGTCTAAATAGAAATGCATGAGATGCATACCAGCACCAGACACCATGAAGCACCCATGTCCGGATAGTCAATGCCACAATGGGGTGCATGTTGCACATGTCACTCCCCTGCAGGATCACTCTTAGGAAGTTGAAAGCCATGACACAGGCATGCCTGCAAAGTCATACATCACTGTCTCCAGTCACATGGCCATGGCAGCCAGCCAACAACAGTCTGCACTGTGTCACAATCCTAGGACATGGGGAAGGCAAGTAATGTAACTGACAAGTGCACATGTCCACCCCCACTAACCACATCATCTGAACCCATATTTGTCCACTGCACACCAATTGGACAAATGGGAGACATGAAACACAACTCTCTGAACCAGAGCACCTCAGTGTGCTGTGAATGATGAACATCTGCCTGAAAGTCACAGTCGCATACACCTGTCTGCACAGTCAAGTGATCAAACACCTATAAGTCACAGAAGTCTTGTCTCACATGGTCCAATAGCAGATGGCATGCTGACCCCTAACTGATAAACATCACAGGAGTCCCGACAACGTAGTCACAGCACAACGACACAGAGGCAGACACCTGAGGGAACATTTCACTGAGCACAACATGTCAGCTGATACACGGGAGTGGGAGTACAGAGTGTATTGTATGCCCTGTAGTAGGCATGACTGTCCGGCTCCACCTGCAAGAGGGATGAGCCCTGGTCAGTAGGCAGGTGGCTAAGCATGTGTGACACACTTGACATACATACTCCTGAGGCCCAAACATTGTACCCACCCGCAGCATGGGGGTGTGCCAAATACCCCAGGGACATGTGGTGATTCTGATCTGCAAGTGGACCACATATCAAAGTTACACCCAGACTACATTGCACGACTCAGGCATTGTGTGAGCAATTGACCCACCCATGAAGGCCAACACAATGTCACGGGAACAAAAGCTGTCACCCGCCTAGACCAAAGCAAAATGCAAGGACCCTGTACCCGAGTGACACAATTATCCTGAGCGTAAGGAGCACACCTGCGTATTAGATGAGGAGTGGGGATGTCACAATAGAGGGACATGGGTACTGGACAACAAGACTGATGTACTGGGGAAGTTTAACCAGGCCAGAGGAGGGCACATAGCATGTTAGACAGAGTTCACAGTGCAGTCTTTGACTCACCCCCTCCTTGCTGCTGTCTGGCCTTCAGCTGCCCATCCAGGTCTGGGAAGACCACCACCAGGATCCGGAGCATGTGGGAGGGTCAGGGTCCGGTGTCTGCCCCTCCTGCGAGGAGGCGACAGCTTCAGCTGGACCCTTGCGATCCTCCGGGTCCAGCCACGAAGGTCCTGCCACCTCTTCTGGCAGTTGCGGATCCGGCGCTTGTAGACCCCCACGGATCTTACTGCCCGGACGATGGCCAGCCAGATCTCCTGCTTCTGGTGGGGATCAACCTGTGAGGATGACAAAGTGAAAAGGCCATTACTACACATGCAACATATACGTGCATCACACAGTTGTAAATACATGTCTCAATCACAGGGGCATATGATGAACACAGGCAGTGCAACGAGGGCTATGGACAGTTTGCCAGCAGTTACTACATGGTATCATTGCATGGGAAGTAAACCTTGTTGGAATGCACTGTTACTGCACTGTACCTGTTCAGTGCATGTGACTACACACTTTGGGGGGTGCAAACTACTCAGTGAGCATGCTAGCCAGTGGTGTGCACACTGTAAATCCTTCTAGTCAGACAACATGCACAATTAGTAAGGCAGTGGACAGCACACTCACCTGCTTCCCTGGTGTCCCATACAGCTTGCTGTACTGTGGAAGGAGGTTGTCCACCAGGGCCTGGTTCTCCTCATGGGTGAAGGCTGAGGCTCTCTCCACAGTACGTGCCATTGCAGTAGCCAGAGGATGCAGGGACAGCAGCAGTGTAGTGGCAGATGTCGTCCTGGAGCATGTAGTGCAGGCAAGTGAGCCCTCAGGGGAACAGCCAGCATTATATGTGTGCTGCAGAGGCAGATTCTGTCCCATGTGTCCAAAGTGATAGGTCCAAGTCGTTTGCATCTCCTGAATCTGACCAATCCATGGAATTGCAGCACCAATACACGCCCACAGCATCCTTCAAAAATTCAACTTCATGACACCCATGAATTTGCAACATTGTTGTGGCTGGCCAACTGAATTCACTGCATCAGACTCGTTGAAGCTTCGAAAACGCGTCCGTTGCCATGCCAGGCCCCAGCCAATGCGTGCGCACCGATCGGTCCATTGCTGTACAACGCGTACCCGGGATACAACGCGTACCCGCTCACATCCAATGCAATGGGCCGTGCGGGCACACCGATCGGTTCATTGCTCTACAACGCGTACCCGTGATACAACGCGTACCCGCTCACATCCAATGCAATGGGCCGTGCGGGCACACCGATCGGTCCATTGCTCTACAACGCGTACCCGCTCACATCCAATGCAATGGGCAGTGCGGGCACACTGTTCGGTCCATTGCTGTACAACGCGTACCAGCTCACATCCAATGCAATGGGCCGTGCGGGCACACCGATCGGTCCATTGCTCTACAACGCGTACCCGCTCACATCCATTGCACTGGGCCATGCGGGCACACCGATCGGTCCATTGCTGTACAACGCGTACCCGGGATACAACGCGTACCCGCTCACATCCATTGCACTGGGCCGTGCGGGCACACCGATCGGTCCATTGCTCTACAACGCGTACCCTGGATACAACGCGTACCCGCTCACATCCAATGCAATGGGCCGTGCAGGCACACCGATCGGTCCATTGCTCTACAACGCGTACCCGGGATACAACGCGTACCCGCTCACATCCATTGCAATGGGCTGTGCGGGCACACCGATCGGTCCATTGCTCTACAACGCGTCCCTGGACAGGTCACACGCATATCTCACCATGCTGGTCACTGGTGAACCTATGCCAGCCACATATACTTTCCAGGGACTCTGGGGCACACCTACAACACCACACCCAGTCCACACTGTATCTAAGGCATGTGTGGCAGCATAACCGTATCTGTGTATGTGGGTGAACATGTGGTTTTTGGGGTGGCACTTGGGGGCAGACACACCCAGGCTGTGCACGTGTTCATGGGGACAGGGTCCTTTGTGTGTTGTGCACCTGACCACTGTGGTGTGCAACTTTTCATTTTGGAGCATGTGTCATGGTCACATTTCCAGGTTGTGTATGTGTATGACATGTCACATACCCCCAGGCTCACATGTGGGAAGGCATGTACATCACAGGGTGGCCCATTGCCACAATAGTGATGTCCCTCCGCACTCTGTGTGCATGTTGTGTTTCACATGTCTCTGACTCCATGTGCACAATGGGAGACAGTCTCCACATCCACGTGGTTTGTGCATGAACTTTGATGTTGTGTGTGTGTGTCACAGACGTCCATGTCTGTCCTGCAGAGGCTACAGGGGCCACTACCTGTGGGTGTCATGTTTGTTTTTCTGACGTGTACATGATACGCCATGTCATGCCAGTGTCCATGTGGCAAGACAGGGTCCCTGGGAATCTACCTGTCAATGAGCTGTGATGCCTGTGGAGCATCTGTCCAGACATGTCACTGTGGTATGTGTGTGGAACGTGAGAGCAGTAAATGGGTACTGTGACACAGCCTAATGGTTTCCCATAGCACACCCTGGAACCTGTTGTCAACACTTGTTGAACAGAGATGTTAGATGATGTCCATGTAGGTGCCATATATGTCCAAACAGAACGACACACACATCAAGTACTTGTGTTTGTTAATGATGTATCATGTGAAATTGAGTATGGTGAACGGCACATAGGTGGGGTGACTGACAATCTTGCTTTCTTCACCTATGCACTGCAGGGCTCCTGCTGTCCATCGACCATTCCCAGACCTGGCAACGATGGTGGACCGTGACAGCATCCGACGGTACCGCTTCACCAGGCAGCTGATTGAGGATTTGGCAGTGCGGTTGGATCCACATTTGCAGCCTGGCTGTCCGTATCCTACAGCGCTGTCCCCCAAGGTGAAGGTGATGGCAGTCCTACACTTCTTTGCCACCGGTACCTTTCAACACACTGTGGCGACTGCCGGTGGGATGTCACAGACTATGTTCAGCCGTGTGCTACGCGATGTTTTGGGGGCAATGTTGAGATACCTGAACCAGTACATCTATTTCCCAACACGTCAACGACTCACTGACGTCAAGAGTGACTTCTATGCCCTGGGGAGGATGCCACATGTAATTGGCTCCATTGATGGGACACATGTGGCTTTGATTCCACCACAGGCACATGAGCAGGCATACCGGAACCGTAAACATTACCATTCGATCAATGCTCTGGTGGTATGTCTTGCAGATATGACCATCACACATGTGTGTGCCCGTTTCCCCGGTTCGGCACACGATGCCTACGTGATGAGGAGTAGTCGCATCCCGAGGATGATGTCACAGATGCCGAACCAGCGTGCCTGGCTTGTTGGTGTGTACTGACTTTGTACCATTGTGTGTGTTCTGCTATGTTGTTTTCCGCACACATTTTCAAATCGGCTAATGTGCAATTGTCTGTCTGTAGGTGATTCGGGATACCCCAACATGCCGTGGTTGCTGACACCCCTCAGGAACCCTGTGACACCAGCCCAGATGCGCTACAATGAGGCACATGGTCGGACGAGGAGGGTGATTGAGCGGACCTTTGGTCTCCTGAAGAGCCGCTTCCGCTGCCTGGACAAGACAGGAGGGGCCCTCCACTATGCCCCAGCAAAGGTGTGCAAGATTGTCATCGTCTGCTGCATGCTACACAACCTGGCAGTGCGGAAGGAGTTGCCTCTCATCCTGGATGACGATGACCAACTTCCGCCACCTGCGGAAGATCCTGGCCTGGGTCACGATGCCAGTGAAGATGATGATGATGATGATGGTGATGTCCGCACACAGCCCATCACCAACTTCTTCAGCTGAATGTGAGTCTCCAGAGGGTTGTAATGTCAATGATTTGAGTTTGCATGATATGTGTGTGTGGTGCTCTGGTGCTGTTTGAGTGTGGCCATGTGCTACTTGACTGGATGCGTGCAGCGATGTGTCCTTGCAGGTGGTCTGTACTGCCCAACAGTGTTGACATGCTAACTTGGTTTTGTGTAGTTATCTCGTGACATGTATTAGACATGAGTATTGCCGTTCTGTGCTGTTCTTCAGTGGTTTTGACTGTGTGTCATGTCTGTCCTTCACAGGGTGCTGCCGGAGTTGTTTGATCAACTTGGATCCCACGAATCCATGATTCAACTTCCAAGGTGGAAGCAGTCGTTTCCCTACAGGTGATGTGCCACACACCCCTGGACTTTCTATCTTCTGCACTTTTTGACTTTGTGGCCACAGCCAGGTTGGATTAGCTAGCATTTGTAGTGGAAACAACATGTTGCAAATGTGTAATAAACCTGTGCTTCACTTTGGGATGTGCGTTGTCTGTAGTCACACATCTGACTGACATTTGCTTACTGCACCTGTAGTCTAGTTGACACAGACTGTGAATAGGTGGCGTGTCTGTGCATTCCACTGTATTTAGTTGCAACATCAGTATAGGTGATGAGTCTGATGGCCCTGGTGTGTATGTGTTGTGTGGCCCTAGTGGTGTGTCTCCCTCATATGTGTCACGTCGCCATGACTGACATGACGGTGTTGGACTTGCTGTAGCAGTTAGCATGCACAGTGTCATTTTTCTGATCACCATCTCCATGACAGAGAGCACGTTGGAATCACAACAGAGGCAGATATGGTGTATTGGTGAGTTTATTTACATACAGGTGTGAGGATGGTGCACAGGATGGTGGGTGCTGTACATAGAAATTGGAATCCAAAGTTCCCATGTGATTCGGAAGTATTGGTAGCTGAAATGTCCAGAGTAAAGTCCACAGTCATCTGATAAATTTGGCCAACTATAGCTCCCCATGTCATGTGGGAGAGTTGGGTTGGCTTCGACAGGGCGTGCAGTTTGCACACAGAGGAAAAGTTCCAGAACAGGTGTTGGCTTCCTGGGGGATGTAGATGGCCATCAGCCTCTCAGTTTGGCCTCCTCGGACGGCCCCTCTTCTTGGGGGGGACCCTCAGGTGCAGGCTGCGGCGGTGCAGGGGACTCTCTGCCAGAGTCCTCCTCCCTCCCTGTGGCATTTGCAGTTGTTTCAGCAGCAGATGTTGTGGGCACACAGGGAGGTGAGGCCATGTTGGTGCTGATCTGGCGGAGGCATGTCAGTATGTCCCTATGCACCGCTGTCAGTTGTTCCAATGTGTCCCACTTGGACTCCATGCCAGACATGTGTGTCTCGACATGTGACATGTGTATCTCGACACGGGACATGTGGGAGTCCAAGCGGGCATGATGGATTCCCCACTACCTGGCTGACCTCTCCGGTGCTAGTCTGGTACGCATCCGCGATGCGTGCCAGTTGTGGGTCATCATGCAGTCCAGACCCCTCTGCAAAGAGCGACCTATGTCTACCACCCCTCCCACCACCCCTGGCGACACGTGCAGGACCTGCGGTGGCACGCACAGGTGACCGTGGGCCCACTTGGGTGTTGTTCCTGGGCTCGTTGTCACCAGCTCCAGTTTGGGTCTGGGTCCCTGCGCTGTTGTCATCTGTGGTCCTTGGTCTGTCCGTGTTGGCAGGGGTGGCCTGTGGGTTGGCAGTTGTTGGAGGGGTGGGTGCAGGGGGTGCAGATGTTGGTCCTGCTGGTGCTGCATGATGACTCACACCGGAGGGTCCAGCTGGTTCTTCGCCATCCGAGGAGTGCAGAGGCTGATCCACACCAGTGAGCTCAGTGTTCCCCGGAGCCTGGGACAGGGACTCCTCCTCGTCTGCTGCTGTGTCCCCATCATCACCTGTTTTGGGGAGAGACACAGATTGTATGTTATGTTTCTACTGGCATCAATTGTTCAAACACCTGACAGTTGTGACTGTACCTCTGGATGTGGGCCTGGACATTGCATTCTCCTAAATTGTGACAGTCAGAGAGTGATATTGGTGTAGCACATTGTCCTGCCAACCTGTGGCATGTCAATGTGAATGTTGAGCTGTGTGCATGACCAGCATTGGTGGTATTTGCTTGCCATCCGGGCCTCCTTCTCCCCCAGCCCAGTTATCCCACCATGAAGCGTGCTTCCATTGCAGGGAGTGCAAGTTGTCTTTCAGGATGTCAGTCAGTGGTGTCCTGCTGTTGGTTGTTGCACAGTTCCCAGCAGGGCCTTGTGCTCCCCCCAGCAGTACCCAGTGTCAGCCATCTTGTGAGTCCTTTTCCACTCCCTGTGATGTGAGCATGGTTCAGGGTGGTGTTGATGGGCCAATTGTGAGGCTTACCAATATCTGTGACTACCACTCCCATCATGCTATTGGCTACACTGACTTCACCAGCATACACAGAATTCCTTCCTTTCAGTGAGCTTCCCTGTGAGGTGGTGTTCTAGTGGTGGGTAAATATCTGGGAGTGTTTGTTGGTTCTATTTGTGCCACTGCCTTGCTGTATTTGTTGTTAGGTTTGTACATGTCATGACACAGTTACATATCACTATGAGATGGCAGGTATTGTGTTTGTCTGACTAGCATTCACATCTTGGGATGAATATCTTTTGGTTGCTGTGTATTTGCTAAGGGTGCATGGTTTGCCTATCCCCTTGACTGTGATGTGTGTTTGTTGTCACACCATTTTGTGTATATTAGTTGTGTACTCACCAGGCTCTGGGATGTCTGTTAGTCCGTATACGCTCACTGGTGGTAGGATGGCCCGCACCTTCTCCTCCCAGGGCCTGAGGTATACTGGTTTTGCAGGAGGGCCACTGCCGGTGTGCTGGCTGAGGAGGTAGTCCTTTTTGAGTAGGTCCCAGACCCTCCTGCGCACATCATACCACCTGTTCTGGATGTCTTCCTTTGTGCGCAAACATGGTGATTGTGCGTTCACTCTGTCGACAATCCTCGCCCACATCTTGGTTTTCTGCGACATGGGGATCTGTTGTACCAATGTACCAAACAACTGTGGCTCTACCATGAGGATCTCATCTACCATGACTTCCAATTCACTGTCTAGGAACTTATGATTCTTCTTTGGGGGCATGGTGATGGGTGGTGGTGGTGATTGATGTGTGTGTGTGTGCAAGTGGGGGGGTGTGAGTGTAGGTTTAGCTGGGTGTGTGTGAGGGTGCTATTTGTAGGTGTGGTAATGGTGTGTGGCTTGTGTGATGTATGAGCTGTGAGTGTGTCTGTGGTTGCTGTGTGATGGTGTTCTGTGCTGGAAGGTCAGTGGAATTTGCAAAGGATCATGGTAGGGATTTGTGGCCTTTATGTAGGTGGAGTTGGAGGTGTGTCCTTGTTCCATTTTTTTTCCTCCCTGTATTTATTGGCTTTGTGGTTGCTTGTTTGGCCCTTTTTAAAAAAAAAAATTCCTTGGTATTTTTGGTGCATGTAGGAGTCGTTCTTGTGTCCGAGTAGGACGCTGCAGTTGTCTGGTGCGATCTTGTCCGACTCGTTCCCGCTGTGTGTCAGCTAGGTTTCATATGCGGCGTACGAGTCGGTCGCGGAGTATTGGGTTGCTTCGGCTGGGTTTTGTATGCGTGTCGGTCGTACGGCTTGTGCTCCGGGCGAGTCGGTCGTGTTTTGCACGCACAGCATCGTACTACGCGGGTCGGAGTTCGCGGGTACGTTTCGTTCGGGTTCAATCCGGGTGCGTGTCGGTCGGTTCGTTTCGCGTGATTTCCCGGCCGGATGGCTTGTTTACGTCCGGCTCGGTCTGTCGTTTTGTATTCCGTCCGAGTCGGTCGGATTTCACATGCATTTCATCGTACTACCCGGGTCGTACGGCGCCGGTCCGAGTCGGTCGGACTAAATTCCCGTACCGAGTCGGTCGGTATTTTTTCCAGCCCGAATCGGAATCAGCCCCTCAGTGGTAGGAAATTCGTGGCTTCCTACAGATTCAAAAATGTTCCCCCTCTTAAAAATGTCATGATTATGTATATTTTTAGCAAAAGTTTAAGGTTTGCAGGATGTAAGAAACTGGGTAACTGGTTGAGGGGGTGAAACCCTACTCAAGAAACAATCACAACTCTTGTCAGGGTGAGACACAAACAACCCCCAAATTAACCTGTTCTCAACCCTCCGGTAGCTTGGCACAAAAGCAGCCAGTCTTGACGTAGAGGCAATGTGTAAAATATTTATTCAGCACTCCAAACAGTAATAAAGTGAAAACACAACATAATTTAGGAAAGCAGAGTAACATTTAATACATTATTTGAGACCAAAACAGCAAAAATCTAATCAGTAGAACCATAAATATGTAATTCCAAAATTTTAAGCACAAAGCACCAATTGTGGTTATCTGGTCCCTCCAGACTGAGACAAAGTCGCAAGTTCGAGCCAACCACAATGGAGTGCGGGTTAGAAACAGGGACCAAGTTAGGCCTGCTGAAAAAAGTACCTTAAATCCTGGTTATGGAGCATAGCGAGATAGCACGTAGAGGATGCTTCGTGCAGAGGGGGTTCCGCAGAAGCTATGGGATTGTGATGTGGAGTACTGCATCATCTTCTAGGATGCTGTTGACAAGGGGCTTGTGATGGGAAGACCTGCATCCAGGATGCGTCATGCAGTGGCAGTTCTGTGGAAGCTGTGGGGCAGCAACGTGAAGTTCTGAGTCATCGTCGAGGATGCTGTTGATGAGGAGCTTGAGATGTGAAGGCCCGCACTCAGGATGCACTATGCAGCGGTGGTTCAGAAGAAGCTGTGAAGCAGGGGGTCCCGCCTTGGGGATGCATCGAGCAATGGAGGTTCAGATGCGGCTGTGAAGTGATGCGTTGCATCTGTTCTGCTCACATGACCACTTCTGGGCTGGCAGATCACCTTCAGGCCCACTTACAAAGGTCCAAGACTGAGGTGTCATCACTTGGAGTGTTAGAACTCACAGCAGCCAGAGACCAGGTGCTGGGTTAAAAGTGGTTGAAGCCTTTTCTGTCCCTAAGGTTCTTATCAAGAGGCCTGGATTCAAGATGCAGATCCAGTCCTTCTCACTCAGGCTGCAGGGCAACAGAGTAGCAGTCCTTCTTGCAGAGCAGCACAGTAGTCCTTCTGAGTCTTCCACAGGTCCAGAGGTACACTGAAGAGTTGAATTTGAGGGTCCATTATTTATACCTGGTGCCTATTTTGAAGTAGGAGAGGTTTCTAGAGGATTCTATCTGTATTTGGGATTTCCTGCCTCCCTGCCCAGGCCCCAGCTTGTCTGTGGTCACAAAAGACTAGTGTTAAACCCTTTGTAAGTAGGCTCACGCACAGCCTTTGTGATAAGCAAGTGTGGTAGGTAACAGCTCCTCCCCATCAAGTCAGAGATGACTCATTCTGCCAGTACCCATCCCCTCTTTATCTCAATGTCTGGGAGCAGTACAGAAAGACCAGCTGCACCTAGTCATGTGACCCAGGATACAGGCACCAAATGGTTGGGACAAAAAATTGACAACTTTCTAAAAGTGACATTTTCAGAATTGTTTATGAAAATCCAACTTTACCATTTTTTTTTTGTGGAGTTTTATATAGTGCGAACTTGACCTGCAGGTATTGGGTATCAGAGCGCTTTACATAGCACCAGTTGCGTTACACAAGGACACATTCATTTTTGTTAGGCACGGGGAGATTAAGTGATTTGCCCAGAATCACAGGATGTTCAGCGTCATTGCTGAGACTCAAACCCAGTTCCCCAGATTCGAGGTCGACCGCCCTAGCCATTAGGCCAACTCCTCTCCCCATTAAAGAGGGCTTTAAATTACAAGTCTTTAGATACCAAACTCAATATTCATACCTGCTCCCAATTGAAAGATACCACTTATTAAATGTGAGAAGGCAACCCAATGTTATCCTATTGGAGAAATAGGTCTCACAGTAGAGAAAAACAAATTTAGGAGTTTTTCACTACCAGGACATGTGAAGCTTACAAAAGTACACGTTCAACTTTTTAAATACATTGCACCCTGCCCTTGGAGCTGTTTAGGGCCTACCCTAAGGGTGACTTATATGTATTAAAAAGGAAGGTTTAGGCCTGGCAAAAGGTTTATTTTGGCAAGTTGAAATGGCAGTTTAAAACAGCCCACATGCTGCAATGACAGGCCTAAGACATGTTTAAAAGGCTACTTAAGTGGGTGGCACAATAAGTGCTATAGGCCAATTAGGAGCATTGAATTTACAGGTCCTGAGTACATGTAGTATAATTGTAAAAGCACTTACAAGTAAATTAAATGTGCCAATTGGGTTTAATTCAATGTTACCATATCTGAAGGATAGAGCACATGCACTTTAGCACTGGTTAGCAGTGATGAAGTGTAGAGAGTCCTAAGGCCGGCAAAAACAAAGTCAGCAAAACAGGAGGATATAAAACAAAAATATATGGGGGAAAACCATAGGGTATCATGGATAAGAAAGCTTAATGGGTTCCATGCGAGGCACACAACTCTGGACTCCCCCGGTTGTTTATTTTTCAGAAATGTGCCAGTTTGGTAGGTTCCCTCTGGTGCAGGCTGAGCTAGGGCCCACAATCTGCAGGCACAAACATTGCAAAAAAGGTTTTTTTTATGGAAACATGTGATCTCTCCATTTTGGACCCTCTGCTGCCATGGGTGCAAGACCTACTCACACAAATGAGGTACCATTATTATATGGGAGATGTGGGGGAATGTTGGGTGATAGGAAACTCATGGATCCCCACATACTCCAGAACTTCCCTTCACAAAAATGAGAGGAAAATATGTGTTCTTAAGCACAGTTTGAGGTTTGTAAGGGCATCTGTTTAAGAAAACTCCATTAGAACCACACAAGTCACACAACCCTGGACTCCCCCAGGTGTCTAGTGTAAGAAATGTCTGAGTATGGTAAGTTTTCCTGTGTGGTGGCCGAGCTAGAGCCCAAAATCCGCAGCTATCCACATTGTAAAAAAAGCAAGGACACTTATCGATGAAATATGATGTCTCCAGATTGCGTTTTAGGGTATTTTGTGTGACAGGGGCTAGCCACACAAGTGGGGTGCCACTTTTAATGGAAGACATGTGGGAACACAGAATAGTAGAACATTTGTGTTTACTATTTTGATTTCTCTGCATTTGTGACTTCCAAATATAAGCCAGTCTGCAAGAAAGAAGACATTTTACAAAATGCCCTCTGAATCACATGCTACTAAATCCAGATCCACAGACGTACAAATGGCCTCTGCTTCTAAATTCAGTATCATTGTAAATAGTGCATTTCTCAGTCTTTAAATTTATATTTTACCATGTGAACTGCACTACACTTGTTATACAATAAAACACCATTGTAAGGTTCACCTCAATTGTTGACCCTGGGTACCTCAGGTTCTTGGAGAACCTACAAACACTATAAACATCCCCACAACCTGAAGGGTCTAGCAGATGTATCAGTATATTGTTTTTGTAAATCAGCCATCTTGACAAGAAGTTAGAGATTAACATGTCACAAATGGCTTGTTTTTCCTACTCTTTATGAATATTTTTATTTCTGCAGTTAGTTCATTTGGGGAAACCTTGAGGAAGCTACACAAATGTCCCCTTGCTGAATTCAGAATGTTGTCTACTATTCAGGAATGTGTAGCTTTCTGGCACCACCCATGGGTCTCACACCTGTTTCTACCTCAAATTCGAATTAGGTTGAAACCACAAAAATTAAATGGGCCACTGCTTAGAAAAATGCCAAACCTGCAGTCAAAATTGGGTTTTTGATACAGCTATGCTGGTTCCTGAAAGCTAGAAAGATGGTGATTTTAGCATGGCAAACATTGTATTCATTTTTAGGAATAAAAACAGACACCTTTTTCCATTTTTCCCCCAAAACACAAATTTTAGCTATATTTTAGCAATTTTCTCAGTCTTCTCTAGGAAATCCTCAATATTTTGGTACCCTTGGAATCCCCATGATGTTGTGAAAAAAGGACACACATTTGGTGTTGATATCTTATGTGGAAAAAAGGGATATGGATGCATAAGCGCAAAGTACCCCAAATAGCACAAAAAGGACACAGCGTTGGGGTGGAAAAAGCTCAGCAGTTGAGGGGTTAAATTGCTATTCAACTCCAAAGCCAAAATTCTGCTACTTGTTGCTGCAGTTTTATATCACTCTTTCAGCAAAATGAGTAAGTGGAAAAAATATACCAAAAAAATGAAGTTCTTGAGCGTCTTACCTGTTGAGACAGGAACTCAGAGGGTGGTGTTGGGAGGAAGGAGGGTATCTATACATCATGTGATGTATGGAAGAAAGACTGCTTCGTAGTTTGTTTTCTTTGAGCATGGGTAAGGCTGCCTGGGAGGTGGGGCTCACTTCAAGGAAAGAGGACTAGGACAAGGTGGGCGGGGGAAGGAGTAATGAATACATGGAGGCCAGGCTATGAGAAGAAAAATTCCCCAGCTGCTCTGGAAACGAAGTCAACACATTTAAATCTTTACTTCAGGTAAATGCCTCATCTATTCCCAGTGCTGCTTGGTATGTCTTATGCTCTTAATTGTTGTGGTCCTATTCAGTAAGTTCAGATTTAACATTTACATGAACCTCTTCATCCAAACATTAGTTATTGTAATGCTATAAATCTAATATACATTTTAGAGTGATCTTGTTTGTGATTTCTTTTTACTAAACTTCACTTTTCTTTTTGAAATATATTTTAGGATCATTGTTATTAATTCTGTATTATGTTCAACTGTCTTACTTATTTAATTTTGGCTCAAACACACATTCATAAGAAGTGTTCTTCTTGAGGAATGGTCACATTCATGCAACATATTAAAAATACCTCTTGGAACCACTGGTCCCATTTTTGGACCTCATCCTTGCTAGCGTGTGCATGCACATCTGCTATTACCACACCCAGAATTACTGATGCACTTGGTAATAGTAATCCTGAGGTGTCTAAATAATGTGGCATTTTGATTTGTTCCCTTTGGGTATCCATAGAAATGGGTGCATTACCTACTGGTAATCATTATTTTTCTGATTCTTCCTCACTTATCCCAGTCCTTGCTACAATGAATAATGTGGCAATATTATTGCCACTTGCCCACCCACCCCACCCCAAAGCTTTCTTCAGTTTCCAAAGCCAAAAACACAGGTCTCCCATAAGACCTCTGTTAGAAATAGGATTCCTGGCTGTCTGAGGTATGCTCCCAGGCCAGGCAGGAAACACCACAGGGTAAGCTAGATGCACCCTGAAAGATAACCTGTGCTCACACTCTAGTAGCTTGACACAGAGCAGTCTGACTTATTTAAGGAGGCAATGTGTAAAGTATTTGTGCAACACACGCACACAGTAACACAATGAGAACACCACAAAAAGACTCCACACAAGTTTAGAAAAATAGAGACTTTATCTGAGCAACAAAAATCCAATGAGTACTTTTCATGTTATGAGCTTTTTACACTGCAGGGAAAACATGTTCATTTCTATTATGGTCCCTACGGTAATCTTAGTGCAATTACAGCGGTCCAAGCCGGGGATCGGCAAAAGGGACTCTCTCAGCATTTGAGCGGGAAAGCAGTGTCCCAAAAGTCTTTAAAGAGTATGTTTTTGGTGGGCCCTTTGAGACCAGTATGCCCTAATTCAACCCATCTGCCTGCGATATCACGCAGGTAGGCTGCAGAGACCTCACGGGTCTCAGGATTCACAGCCCCTTTCCTTAGGCAAGTCAGCAAGCTGCACATGAGCTGCGGGCATTTACGGCATCGGGTTTGGGGCTTCTGATGTTGTGGTGTCCTCCTTGGGGCCACGGCAAGCTGCGCTGAGCCATCTTGATGCGGTGCTGGTTGCAGCGAGTGGGCGCGGCAGCCTCCCGCAGTTGAAGTTGTGGGTGGGGCATGACGTTGCCCCGGCAACGCTTGGCAACAGGAGCACACCGATCTGGGCTGATGTGCTGCCGCTAGTCAGGACTCCGCTGTGGATTGGAAAAGAAATGCAGGTCCTTTGCAGGAATGACACACTAAGCACTTATCTGTGCTGGGTTGCACAGCAAAGGACTATTTATCTTATGCAGGGTGACACACTGGTTCTCACAGAATTGACTCTTACAGCAGTGAAGAAAAAACCAAAAAGAAGTTCATGATGGCTCTGAGACTTCGAGAATAGGGAGCAAGCCAACACGCCCTTGAGATCCCTTGGAGGGAGGGCAGAGTCCAATGCTCCTTCCATGAGAGTCAGGAAGTAGCAGGGCAAAAAGCAGAAAAGCAGTCTGGTTGAATCCTTTAAGCAGCACAGCAGTCCTTCTGACAGAGGTTCAGTTTAAGATCCAGCGGTGTCTGATTTTAGGGGGTCAGAGACCTAGTACTTATACCCTAAAGTGCCTTTTATGTAGGGCGTTACTTCAAAGCAGCTCTCTGAAGTGCCACAAGGATCCCTTTCAACCCAGTCCTGTCTGCCAGGCTACCTGTGTGTGTGTGTGGGGGGGGGGAAATCAGTGCTTTGTGTAAGGATAGGACACTACCCTTTGAAGTGTAAGTGTCAGCCCCTCCCATTTCTCCCTGCCAGGTAGGCCCATCAGAATGCAAATGAATGCAGATTAGTGTTCAGAATGTAGATGAGCCTTGCCTTCCTGTGTTTGTGGCTGTTTAGAGGGAATGGACAAAGTGTAGCTGTCACCCAACCCAGATGGTTATTGAAGACAGGCTGCAAAGCACACAGAGTTATAAGCACAGGCAAATGTCCACATTCTAAAAGTGCCATTTCTAAAACAGTAATGTTAAATCCAACTTCACAAGCAAGGAGGATTTGTCATTACCATTCCAAACATATGAAACATGAACAAACTACTCTTTTTTGATCTGTGCTTAAAAGTGTATTAAGGAATTTCCAATGCTAACTTATGAGAGGAGTAGGTCTTACAGTAGTGAAAAACTAAATAGGCTGTTTGTCACTACCAGGACATGCAAAACATAAAGGTACATGTCCTACCTTTTACTTAGATAGCACCTGCCCTTAGAGCTACATTAGGAGTGACATATGTAATAAAATGGGAGTTTAACGCTTGGCAAGTAGTTTTAAATGCTAAGTCAAAGTGGCAGTGAGCTGCACACACAGGCACAGCAGTGACAGGCCTGAGACAGGTTTGAAAGGCTACTTAGGTGGGTGGCACAATTAGTGCTGCAGACCCACAAGTAGAAATTGAAGTACAGGCCCTGGTTATATGATATACCCTTTTACAAGGGACCTACAAGTAAATCAAACATGCCAAACAGGTGTAAACCAATTATACCATGTTTATAGCACTTGCACTTTAGCACTGGTCAGCAGTGGTAAAGTGCCCAGAGTCCTAAAGCCAACAAAGAGAAGGTCAGAAAAAGAGATGGAGGAAGGCAAAGAGTTTGGGGTGACCCTTCAGCAAAGAAGGCCATTTTCCAACAGCCCCTCTCCCCTAACCTCACTTCCTTTTGTAACAAGCAATTCCAATCAGGCTGATGAGTAAGAAGGGAGGGAGGGTATACCGTAAGCACTGGAATGAGTGAGGAAGAATCAGAGTAATGATAATTACAGGTAAGTAATTTGACCATTACCTCATCATCACCTCAGTTGTCCCAATCCTTATTACCATAAGGTGTGTTTGGACAAAATATCGAGTTGTAAATATCGGGAGACAGAAATATTGGAAATAAAATATTGTGATACAAAAATATAATGATGCAAGAATATAGTTGATAAGAATATAGTTTTTTGAGGTAAGTAATATAGCTCCCACAGCCTGATTGCGGTACGATACCATTGTAAAGTAGTATTTTTAGATGAGATTGCATTATGTACATTCCCTCTTGACTGTCAGATATTTTATAATAGTGGACATTCCCTCCTGACTGTTTGATATTTGATAATTGTTTTATTCCAAAGGGTGGCTTGTGAAAATATAAATTTTGAGACTGCTGTGAAGGCGGTCGCATTGTAATAAGGGCAGTTGGACAGTTGACTCCTTGTTGGGAGCTCCCGCTTCCACTACGGTGCTAGTCAGACGAGAGTCCGACCGGCATCGTGATGATGTCCAAAAATTTGATTTGCAGAAAATAGGTACTGAAAAGGAGCAACTTGGCCATTGGTATAGAGTGCAAAATAAAATATAGTGACAAGTGCTCTGTTTAGAGATCCCATCGCACCCACATGGCGGAAGTTCCACTTTCCTGAACCCTGCAGTTGGAAAGGCAAATTTAAAATGCAATGTTCCCAATTTTAGTGTAGTTAACCAATGTCGATGTGTGGGATTCTTGATCCACCATATATATATATATATATATATATATATATATATATATATATATATATAGAATAGATATATATATATATCTACACACATACAAAACGCTCACACAGGGGAAGTGAAAACACCAGTTTCGTTTCACAAGATCTACTAGTAGACACAGATTTAGTTATAGTCACTAGACATCAACAAAGGACAAACACATAATACTGAATGCTGGCACCATCTTGGAAAGGTAAAAATAAAAAATTTAAATTAAAAAAATTAAGCATTGCCATGTCATCTATGTATACAATAGTGCATCTTTGATCATATACCCCAAATACTGTCACAATATATGTATGGAGAGATACAAAAACAGGTCCAGGTAGGCAAAGTGTCCAATCCAATGGGGGAAAAAGGCAGACATCATGATTGCAACAGTCAGGCTGTAGTGTAGTTCCTATTTCCCTAATAGGCTCTGCGCATTGGAATAATATAACCTATAGGTTTGACATAGGACTAAGGTCGGTATGTCCCAATCGATTATATTAAACTTAATTACCTGTGCCAGCTAGCTCAGAGGCCACTAGAAACTTCTTGAAGACAACAAGGGAATAGTTTCTGGCAACCACATAACATAAAACCCTGATCCTCAGGATCGTGGAAACAATATACTACTTTTCATTCAGTCACTCATCTCAGAGAAGTACATAGAAGAAACAGTCGGGTGTGTTTACAATAAAATGTATTGCACAGTTGTTGTTCTAGTACTGGTTATATGTGCTGCGACAACCGTTGGACAGTAGCAGAGAAATATGGGCAGCAGTGCAGTTAAATAAAAATGCATGGTACAGTTTTACCATTGTGCAATAGTAATGAACACATACATGAAATGCAGAATGCATTAAGATAAAGCCTATACCCCTATGATGCCTAACTAGATGTACCTAAGTGTATCTAGCATGTGTGTAGGTCTTAGAGAGCCAAGAATCCCCCTAGGATTTAGTCTAACCCCATTACCTTAGTGGGACTTCATCCTGGTGTTGAGCTGGACACCCCAGGATGGGTGGATGGACCTCTGCCAGCTGGAGCTGTGGCATGATGCAGGTTGCAGCGTCTCATGTCATAGTGTCGGCATGGAAAGTCTCGATCCCCTCTAGTTTGCTTGGGCAAAGGGAGGTATATTTATACCTGATATGTGCCTTGGAATCTTAGTATTGACGTACAGTCGGTCAGAGGAAGACGTCAGGAATGAACCCTTAGGAAATAGTGGTTCATGCATATTTAATGAGTTCTTGGAGAAATCAATAATCCTGTGCTAGGGAAAATCCCAAGAGCGAAGGGTCTTTTTCTAAGAACTCGTTGTGACATATGTTAGTCACTGTTGGACATGGATATGACGTATTTAGGATGGACCGTCTTCTGCACCCAGAGCACACGTCAGATAAGGGACAGACTCTGTTGCTCGTTATTTGTAAAGGGAGGGCCAATGTAGGTAAAAGGTCATGCCTGTCTCAGTGGCACGAAGGATTTGAGCCTCTGAAACGGCGCACCTATGTTAGGGCCTCAATCCAGCACATAACACCCACTCCTATCTATGGACAATCGTGAATAACCCCTTAAAAGCAAACTACGTGACTAAAATAGGCATTAGCATATGATTGGCAGGTAGTTTGCATGAGAGTGGTTTATGAGCTGAAAAAATAGCAGCTGTTAAAATATGTAAAATTACTATAGACTCTGTGGAGACAGGAAAAATCTATAGTGTCAGTAAAAAATACTCTCTTAGAGTCAGTAGTTACTTATAAAAGTTCCTGTTTATAAAATTGAAAACTCTTACAAGCTGTTCAGAAGACCATGCTTTCTTTAGAAGAAAAAGAAGAAAGAAGAAAGGTCATTTTAGAGGGAATGCTCCAAGCACTCGGTCAGAGTTGAAACAATAAGAGAAAAAATGTGTTTCAGGACATGTTTTAGCAAAATCGAGATAACAAGTGGCTGAGAGACACAACATTTCTGTTGCTATAGTTACTGCAGGGGATGGCCCTTTGTAATACCTCGCAGAATTGTTGTGGGAGCACAGAATGAGCAGTGCTGCCAGTTGCTGTTTCTGAGGCAGCTGGTGCTGTAATCGATACCTTGGTGCTAGCTAAAGGAAGCAAAAAGGCACCCTCCGGATTTGCAAGGAATGCTTTGGTTTGATGGGAATACGCTTGGGACACAGCCAAGCATGGGACTTCAGCAGTTCCAGCCTGGTGGTAAATGCCGCTGGCGTTTCCTTTGGAAGTGTCAGACAGATGATGACCACGCATTCTTCACTGCAAAAAACAGGCATCAGAGAACAGGTATGTTGCAGTTGCAGTCTTTTCAGACTGGTCTTTTAAATATTAGAAACCATGAGAAGCATAGTTCCTGTTTGCAAGGTATTCCCAAGGTGCATCACACTGCTTGTGTGTGAAAGATAAAAATTTTCAAAAAGGAAAGAGGGGCAGTCTGTATTTAAGAGTGCTATATTGCAAAAAAGAAAAAATATTTCTTTAGCTGATGTGAAATAAAAATAAAAGTGCTGCACAAGCATGGTTTTCAGATTGCTCAAAGCATTTGAACTTTATAAAGGAAACTTTTGGTTCACTACTTTCAGTGTTGGGGCTTCTAGCCAAAATGGGCACAACTTCCCTACACTTGTAGGATTTCACTACCTCTGGATGTTATCTGTAGATAACATAGGTCTGGCTTATATATACTGAGTCCCTTGGTGATGTTCAGGAATCATTTTTGTGACAGGTATTTGTGTCAAAGGGCCAAACCATCCATACTTTCCTAACTGGGTCTGTCCTGTTGTTTTGTAAATGGCATCTAATGTTGCCCCTGCTGATGTATGTCAACTATTCCACCCCATGCCATGGTGTTTGGTGGTGTTTGGCAACGTTCCTACTGGTGTTTAAACAACCACATTTCTAGATGCATTACAAGTGTGTAGGAGTTGATAACCTTAATGAAGGTAACAGGTATAAAGCGTCACAATAAGAATACATCTCTAACATTTCATGATCTAAAAATGTAGCAATTATTCCTAAAACAGACAGCATATTATTCACTGTATCAGTAACCCAATTTTCAGAAAAATGTACTGCAGGTAATGACAACACTGAATGAATGTTAAAATGAATGAAAATGAATGAAAGTTCAAAATAAATTATTCAGAATTAAAAACCGGATGATTAAATACATCATTTAGAATACAAAGGCTTGTTCAGGCCGAATACATTTATAAGTCTCTTTTGCATTTGAATTTAAAATGGATGTGGCTTCAGTTTTATGTTGAGTCTGTTTCGTAGAAAAGTGTCCACTAAGAGTCATACTAAAAGCTAGCTCTAAGCAAAGCTAGAACAGAAAAAGATGAACCCAGAAATACTCCATAGTTCTACCCATGGTGAAGCCAGGTCTGTATCTTTTGGAAAAGAAAAGGTACAAAAGTTTGTACTTGCATGTTCGTTGTTTGTTTTTGGCTGGCTGCGCTTCCTGTTCACGTGGAGCCATGGAAAACGTATCACAGTTAATGAAATAGCCAGTAGCTGTATGATCAATTGTTGAAATTGCATCGTGTTTAGTTGAAGTTATTTCTGCTGTTTTTGTTGAAAAACATTTGAAATGTTGAAATTAATAGTTGATTTCTTTGCTGAAAAATTTTCAGATGTTGAAGTTAATATTTTATTTTTTGGTTGAAAAACATTGAAGCATGTATTAGTTGTTGCTTTTGTTGAAAAACGTTGATGCATTTATTATTTGATGTTTTTGTTGAAAAACGTTGAAGCTTTTATTATTTGATGTTTTTCTTGAAAAAACGTTGGTGTACACATTTGTTTTTAGCCAAATTGCAACTTGAGTGTTGTCTTGACTTTTATTTTGAATTTGAAAGGTTGGTTTAAGGAGAACTAGTTCCATTGCATTGTTGCATAGTCCCCAACTCCATGGATTTGATTTCTCAAACGTGATGAGCTTTTCAGTTTGAAGTTCTTGAATAGTAGTGAGAGGGACGTCTACTACTGTGGAGTTCACGAGGCCTACTGCTCAGTATTGGCCACATAGTTTTGGGTTGATTCTTTCATTTGAAATGAATCTGTTTTCCTTTTTCACGGCAAGATGCGGCAAAAGTACAGTTTTTGTTCCTTTCACTTCAAGGAATGGCACAGGTTTTCCTGTATGATTGGCCAAATTCCTTTGTGTCCACGATCTTTATCTCTCTCTGCCCAGATCCCCGACTTTTGGGATTCAGACAGGTCTTGCCGTGATTACCTCGACTTCCCAGTGGCGGCCTGTTTCACTTTGACAGAATCTTTGTTTGTTTCTTTGTTTCCTTAAGTTCCTGTAAAACAGCCAAACGATCATAGATACAGAATGGTTTTCATCCGCCTCTGTGCCTTCACATTTATGATCAGGCTCCCACATTCGTAAATGGAGTCAGACCCCCTAGAGAGCTTCTTGGCTGGGTGTGTATTGCCCCCTGAATCCATATAAGTGTTTGACCTCACTAGCGCCCCGCCTAATACCCTAGCTGTTAAGGATTGCTCTATGCCCCAGTCCTTCCTCTCCTCTACCTAAATTCCCTCAGGATGGCGTTGGAGAGGAGTACCGCAATATTACGTCCATCCCTTCCATGGCCTTTTTGTCAGCCCGAGAGCTAAGCATGGAGCCACAGTCAGGGTGTAACGTTGATTGCGTATCTCCTGTTATGGACTCGCAAATCTTTCTATAACAGTTTTTAGCGTCAGCCGAGCGCTAAGGCCATACCTATAGGAAACTTGAGCACGGATCCACTGCCACCAAGATATATTTTTAAGCCACCTCAAAATTTGAGGGGCCACAGTGGTCCTGTTACATGACACGATCAAGTGGACAGTCTGATGCTGTCTAGCAATGGGACCTGCGCGGGTCTTGTGATGGTGTAGCCTGGCATTTGTTTGCAGATTTTGCAGTTCAAGACAAAGCCAATAGTCTGACTTCTGAACCTTGGCCACCAATAGCACTGTTTGCAATGAAGAAATAGTAGCTATTACCCCTGAATGTGCGGAGCCCAAGCCCTTGTGTGCTTTAAATGATTAATTCCTGCCTACTATCCATATTTGGAAATACTCTATCCCCCACTCCAGGAATCTGAGCATATGGAATGTTGTTTGCACCTAACTTGTAGGAGTATATAAGGGGAAATTTCTTAGGCACTGCTGTGCTGCCTTTGCGTGAAGCAATTACAGCCACCATATTCTAACCGTCTATTCTCGTTGTTGAACGAGTGTGCGCAGCTACGCAAGCTGTGTGAACAGCCCCCTGTGTGGCTGCTACAGCCAATGAATTCCCTGCAACGTGCACGCCATCACGTTGATGACTCAGTGTGTTAATCACGTGACTTTTTGTTTGGTAGGTCGTATTTTTCAACTCCACTACCTGTTCCCATAATTTTTGTGTTTAATTATGCCACCTTTTTCATCTTTAAACCCATTTTGTTCCCAATGGTGTAAATATTTATTACATGATTGCACACATTAAAAGGAATCGCACACTATAATTGTGGGGAATTCGCGATCCGTGTTTACAAGTGCAAGTATCAGGGCTTTTAAAGCTGCCAACCGAGCCGTGCTATTACCTAGAGGTAGTTTTTTGGTGCAATGAGGACGGAACTGGCCATCCAGCATCTGATCTTCAACAAAGGCGGCCGGTGGGGCAGACCCATCAGTGTAAATTTAAAAAAATTCATACTGGTCTAGAGGCAAGATTTCATTTGGTAGATGATGTTCTTTCTCATTTTGCAGGAATGCCTATGTTTTTAAACTTGGATCAAATCTGGATTCAAAGTCTGATGCAGCAAAAGAATTAGCCCTTTGTATCCCTTCTGGATGTAAGGCTTTGGCATTAGGAATGCTAGCCCCGGTACTGGGGTGACGACAATAATGCATCTTCCCATGAGCCGGTGCTCTTTCTTTTGCTACAGCAGTCTGAATGGTTGTCAGAATTTTTCCTGTTGAATTAAAACTCATTTCTGTGTTTGTGTACAGATGAGATTTGTATGCGATTGGTACAGTTTCACCTTCATTAAAGGTTTAATAAGTGTACCCGCATTGACCATAAATGATACTGAGTACCAAGTGGTGCAAGTTTACACATGTGTGTATGTGTTTGGAAGCAATAATATCTTCCTGGAGTGAACAAAGAATATTGGTGTGTTCTTGTGTCCAGTGTTTGACTGAAAAGTCAGGTTTGAAAAAGGTCGTAGAAAGGTTTTACTCTCTCTGCGAAATCAAAAATCTGCCAAAATCTAGGAATCCCAGTACTGATTGGAAGTTGTTTTAATATCTTTGGAGGCTGGAGCAGCGCACACTTTTCTAAAAAGTTAGCTGCCAGGCTTTTCCCTTCACTTGAAAACTATTATCCCAAAAATAGGACACAGAGGTGGGCAATTTTTGATTTCTCAAAATTAAATTTGTAGCCCTCAGAGGCGAATCCCATAATAATGGTGCTCAGCCTGGTCAAGTGTTTCCCCAATAGGTCGTCCGTTAGATAAATATCATCCAAATAGGACGCTTCTTCATCAAAGTGCTTTAGCCATTCAGTAACTCTTTCAGAAAATACCCCTGAGCTGTTCTTATACCCACGGGGGAAGATGACAAAAGATTGTCGCTGGGACTCTAATATACTAAATGCTGTTAGGTACCTGTTTTCAGGTGCTATAGTTTGACAGTAAAATCCATTTGAGACAACAAGTGTCGTTTTGTATTTTTCCCGCATAATGTTATTCATTAATGCGGCACTATCTGCATGTTGGACAGCATATGTCTTTGTGCAAGTGTTCAAGTGTCTGTAAATGAAAACTAGACGAAATGTATTATCATGTTTTGATAAGTGAAACAAGGGATTGTTCTTTTGTGAAGTGCATTTTTCAATGATCTCCTGGTATTCAAGTTGATCTAAGATCTCCCTGACCTGTGTTTTTAGCTTCTTGCTTAATACGATATTGTCTTTGAGCATGTGGTGAAACTATTAACGGGATCACGTGGTGGGTTAAGGCATCATCCCATCCAGCGTGATTTTTATACAATGCTGGAGCTTGGGCTACTGCCCACTCCCGTGCATATGTATGTTTAAGGTGAACTGGGACATGGTTGGAAAATGCAGGAAAAATATACTTTCTCCCTTTGGGCACTCCCTGACGAATGCTGGCGGCTAATCTTGTTCTGCTAACAGTATGTCAAAACCAGACAATAGGTTCTTCGCAAAGAGACCTTTTACTTTCCTGTGTTTGTCCTCCTCCATGCGGAGTGTTATTTCATATAACTTGTGTGGGACGTTCACCCTTTTGTCTGGTGTTTCCACCGTGATGTAATCATTCAATTTTGCTGTCCAGAAATTCCTTCAGGTTCTGGCTAGCTATTGTTACTTCTGCCGCACTGTCTAGCATTGTCTGAGCCCATTCCCCATTCAGAAGTTGAGTCCTTAGGATTCTGTGCATGTCTAACTTTGAGACCTGCAACTTTCTTCTTTTTTAATTGAGGTTTGGATTGTGGCTTGCCTTCTGTTTTAGAAGAGTCCTGAGCATGCTTGTCCCTGGACTGCTTGCGCTCTTCTTTGTGTGCTGACTTTCCTTCTCTCCCTGTGTTGTTTGTCGAGGGGAATGTGTATCAGTATCCTGATACCTGTTAGGTTTCCTAATATTATCCCTAGTCCTAAGGTTATACCTCTTTGCAGAGGGCTCCTGTTGAGGAGACCTACCTCGGGACTGAGAATCTTTTCTGAAAAATGTTGTTTTTTATTATTATCCCACTTCTTTTTAGAAGAAGTAGGTGTCTGCTTAGAATTGTCCTTCTCAGGACTGCCCATTAGCTGTGGTTTTAAAAGATTTCCCACCCAAACTGTCCCTTCCCAGTTCTGCATATGTAGTTTCAATTATTTTGGGAAGTTCTTGTGGTTGGTCTATAAGACTGACCTCTCTTAGGTGTTGGCGGATCGCCACTGAAGCTGCTTCCCCTTTAATGTTAGCTAGTATTATTGTTGATACCTGGTCATAATTACCTAGTAATTTCATACCTAAGGTCAGAGCTGGTTCAGCTCCATACTTGTTCTGTATCTGTCATAAGACATCTGGAATTACTGCTAAGGAAGGAATACCATGAGTCCTGGTATATATGGCAGCAAAGACTGTACCCCAAGTGGTGTAGTCCTCTAACTGTGGTGTGATCCCCATGGGCAAGCAGAGTGTTAGCATTATATGCTTTCAAATGGTGTAGTATTTGGAAATACTGCTTCTAACTGGATAATTTTCTGAGCTACCCAGAAAGGAATGTTCACATTTTGTGGGCAGTTTGCCCATTACTGTGTGTAATGTTTGTGGAGTGATTTTAGTAGCAGTGCTCTGTGTTGGAGCTGTGTTATTTGTAGCTACTGTGGGCTGGACACCAAGTGTCCTCATGACGAGTTGCGTCATGGCTCTGTAAGAGTTTTACCAACTCTTTGTGTTGTAGGAGCAGTGCATCTTGTGGCATTATATCAATGTCAGGATGTGGTGTGTAGCCAGCTAATATTGGCCTTGTAGCTCCTGGTCTACCTAGTGGACCGAACCTGGTTTTATTTATTTGTTGTAGGGCGCCATTAAACCAGAAATTGTGGTCCTGGTCAGTGTGCGGAATCTTAATCTCCTCGAACGGAGTGTAGACCGCTGGGAATTTTTCATGTATGTAAGAATGAAAAGTCTGAGTTGTTGCATTTACTGCTGGGAATGTAACCCAAGAATAGAACACATCTGTTTGATAATCTTCGTGTGCCTCTATTAATATCACTGTACCCTCTCGGTCTGTTAAACCATGTCTGAGGGGTTTTTGTGTGAGTGTATGACTGATTTTGGGTGCAAAATGTATTGCATTTGCTTCCTCTTCGTCGTTTGAGACCTGTGTCCCAGTGACAGGAGCAGCTGCCTCGACAGACATTGTGTTGTGAAAACAAAATGTTCTAAAAAAGGGTTTTAAGATAAGGTTTTAAAAGGCACAATTGTTCGGGAACTTTTTCCTTCAAGTTTGATTAACCTACAGCCAATACATAGGAAGATTGCCTACTCAGCTGTGGCGGAATTTTGTGCCTACCCACTCCAGACGTCTCTGGCGTTTTGTGAATAGGGGTCTCTGAGAATAAGCATGACTGAACTACTCAGATTCTACTGTTAAATAAGTGCCAAATTCACGTTTGGGCATCATGTAGTGTAGTTCCTATTTCCCTAATAGACTCTGCGCATTGGAATAATATAACCTATAGGTTTGACATAGGACTAAGGTCGGTATGTCCCTATCGATTATATTAAACTTAATTACCTGTGCCAGCTAGCTCAGAGGCCACTAGAAACTTCTTGAAGACAAGAAGGGAATAGTTTCTGGCAACCACATAACATAAAACCCTGATCCCTCAGGATCGTGGAAACAATATACTACTTTTCATTCAGTCACTCATCTCAGAGAAGTACATAGAAGAAACAGTCGGGTGTGTTTACAATAAAATTTATTGCACAGTTGTTGTTCTAGTACTGGTTATATGTGCTGCGACAACTGTTGGACAGTAGCAGAGAAATATGGGTAGCAGTGCAGTTAAATAAAAATGCATGGTACAGTTTTACCATTGTGCAATAGTAATGAACACATACATGAAATGCAGAATGCATTAAGATAAAGCCTATACCCCTATGATGCCTAACTAGATGTACCTAAGTGTACCTAGTATGTGTGTAGGTCTTAGAGAGCCAAGAATCCCCTAGGATTTAGTCTAACCCCATTACCTTAGTGGGACTTCATCCTGGTGTTGAGCTGGACACCCCAGGATGGGTAGATGGACCTCTGCCAGCTGGAGCTGTGGCATGATGCAGGTTGCAGCGTCTCACGCCAGAGTGTCGGCATGGAAAGTCTCGATCCCCTCTAGTTTGCTTGGGCAAAGGGAGGTATATTTATACCTGATATGTGCCTTGGAATGTTAGTATTGACGTACAGTCGGTCAGAGGAAGACGTCAGGAATGAACCCTTAGGAAATAGTGGTTCATGCATATTTAATGAGTTCTTGGAGAAATCAATAATCCTGTGCTAGGGAAAATCCCAAGAGCGAAGGGTCTTTGTCTAAGAACTCGTTGTGACATAGGTTAGTCACTGTTGGACATGGATATGACGTATTTAGGATGGACCGTCTTCTGCACCCAGAGCACACGTCAGATAAGGGACAGACTCTGTTGCTCGTTATTTGTAAAGGGAGGGCCAATGTAGGTGAAAGGTCTTGCCTGTCTCTGTGGCATGAAGGATTTGAGCCTCTGAAACGGCGCACCTATGTTAGGGCCTCAATCCAGCACATAACAAGGCCTCTGTGTACAACACGTTATCCATGGAAATGCAACACAAATTCTAACTGATAGTGTTGCAGGGATTCTGCACAAACACAGAACTATGCGCAGGAATATGGGACCTTGGTCTATAGGGACTGGGTCTTCCTATCACCTTAGTACCCACGAACCCAGGATTGACTAGATATAGTGTCTCACTTGCTCTCATACTCACTCACAAAGAAGCAAATAATTAGACACCCCAGAACAGAACACTCCCAGATCTCTCAGGAATCGCGGTAACAAGACACACCCTTTCTCTCACTCTCTTGTACTAGTCTACAATAAGATCTGATAGAGACATGAAACAGTTTAAAATATTTATTTTAACTAACGTGCCCTAACATGCAGTATACGTGCCACAACAAGCAGGAAAATGCATAGTACAAATATTTTCAGCATAGCAGCTAGTCCATAAATCATGAAGGGAGATGTCATCATAGAAAGACAATGGAGAAAGGACTATAGTGCCTAACCTCCCTCCCCTTGCTAAGAAGAAGTATTATTATATAATAGAAGATCTCTGCGCTTTTTCAGCAGACCCCATACCTTAGCCTAAAGATGGTAGATCTACATCAGAGGTGCTGTCTTGCTCTTCTCCCTGGAACAGTCCCTCTCCAAGTGTGTGTCACCTATTTGTGTACCCCACTAAAAATCCAAGTATGCTTTCCAAACAACAGCTGCATCGGTATGTTTTGTCTAAGGGCTAAGGACTGGCCAGAACAAAATAACAAGGGGCATTGTTGTTCGACCTTGCACATAATGTTCAGACAAAATCCCAGGAACATGCAGAGAGTGAATACAGCGATGAACTCTCATGTGAAAGTAGTCATGGAAATTATTGCAAAAAATAAAGACGTGTAGTAACGTGTGCAAAGCAGCAGGCAAGCTGCAGCCCGCTCATGCTAAGTTAGTCAAAAACAACAATGTCCCATGGGCCACGTGACAATAGAAATAATAACACACATATTCAATTGAAAATATATCCCGCCCAAATGGGCAAAATCCAAACTAGAGTGTGGGGCAAACTGGCTGCGCTGGTGCGAAGCCATAGTGGCCAGAAAGTCTTGTAAAACAGAGAGTGGTATCAATACAACTAGCTGGAACCAGCATCACATTCTCCGAAATTGCTACCACAGGGAAGGGAAAACTGTGCAGGAGAGTAAAGCCCCAGTGAGTTTCATAGCTAGACTCGTTCCCAAAACTTATTTTATACTGCACAGATGTGCAGAGCGTTTTATCAGTACAACATGCTGGACCAGCGTGTCATTATAAAAAAATGCTGCTAAATGTAAAGGAAAGGGAACTGTGCAGAGAATACTACCCCATGTGGGCAACTGGATTCCTTCTCAATTCATGCCCAACACTACATATATGTACAGAAGAATACAAAGCAGCAGCACCAAAAGTGCCAAAGTTGATGTGTATGTACATAAGAGAGAGAAAAGGGGAAACACCATCAGGCAATGTTATCACTCAGTGTGAAAAAACACAAAGGGGAGGAGGACTGCATATTTATCTTACAGAAACAATTTATATGTTAAGAAACTGGAGACAGCCTCTGCAGTTCATAGAGTAATCCTGAACACAAAAAAAGGAAAACACACAATATTTTATATATCGTCTAAATTCGTCAATCATATCTACAAATACATAATTGAGACATAAGCTGTAAGACATGTAGTAACAAACAGAGCAATCTTATCTGTGTGTTACACCATCTCCTTGTAGTGTTTTTGAGGAAAAGGGGTGGGGGGTTCCTGCCTGATGGCTGGAATGCATCTCAAAGAGATTTTCTTCCTTTCCTTCTGCGAAACAAAATATTAAAGTGATAATTAGAAAAACAAGATTAAAAAAAAGAAGGGAAACTATGCCAAAATCAATAGATAATACCTAAAAACAAAACATCAAGTCAGAATCTGATGGAGGACAAGACATCTAACTATCTCCTAAATGTACTTTCAATTCCTCCTCTGTGTTCCATCCCCATGAGTCATTGGTTTCCAAATCTATTATGTGTTTGGATATCAACCTTCTCATGGACAGAGTTCTGTACCCTCCTCTGATGGGTTTTAAAACCTGGTCCACGATGTTATATACTAGCTTGCTTCTGCCACTACATTGCTTTTCACTGAAGTGACATGCCATGGGATATTGGGGATCTTTGTTGTCAATGGCTCACATATGTTCTAGTATCCTCTTCTACATAGCTCTTTTTGCAGGGACATTCATGAACATCCAAGACATATTGGGAACTGCACGTGAGGAATGTGATTACATTCCTAGGTCTAGTGTCATGTGGGATGTCATATTCAGTTCTGTTGGTGCTATATCTGCATACCTTGTACCTTTTGCAGGGAAAAAGCCCACACGATTATTCACCTAGATGTTGATATTCATGGTGATGTCACTGCATACAAGTAAATCCCTTCATGATCTACTATTCCTGTATGTAACACTAGGTTTGGGATCAACTCTAGAACCTACAATAGAATCATTGGAAAGAATCTGCCAGTTCTTTCTCAAAATTCTTTCCACTTCTTTGTGTTGTCTATTGAGAGTTGTTATACATCTGGTGGTGCTTTCCTCTTTCTTGTCCCTGACTTACGCATGATGGAAGAGAATGCTGTCTCTATCTCTGCCAGCGACCCTGTCTACTGCTCTTTTAAGTACCCATGCAGGGTATCCTCTGTCATGAAATTTAGAGATCATAATTTTGTGTTGTCTTTTAAAGGCTTCGTTGGAGCTGCAATTTCTTCTTGCTCTCAGCATTTCCCCATAGGGTATGCTCCACTTCAGTGTTTCTGGGTGACTACTGAGTGAGTGTTGTAGGCTATTGCCTGACGTGGGTTACTGAAACAATTTGGTGATGAGTTTGCCCTTTGTGGCGTCTACCACCACCTCTAGAAATCTGATACATGGGATTGCATGTGAAATTTAAATTGATAGAATTGTTCCTAGGTTTGTCAACAAACTACATGGCAGACTCATTCCCTTCCATATAATAAACAAGTTGTCGATGTACCACAGCAAAAATATGGCATTTTCCATGTCATTGGTGGTATCATTAGCAGTGAACATCTGCTCCTCCCACCAGGCCACAAACAGATGGCCATCGAAATATAGAGCCCCCACCTTCCTCTTGATAAGATGTCTAATGGTGTTGCAGCCTGTGAGCATCATTCTGCGCATGCTGTGCAAACAGTGTAACTTACAGATCACCAAATACCCTACTTTTTAATGAAAATGAAATATATATTACATTAAGGAAGTCACTGAGGTTTTACCTTGAAAACCCCTAGTTCTTGACGACTTGTCTGATCTCCCCTGAAACACGATGGATCATGGGTGGAGATCATGTCTCATTGAGGCCCCGTGTCCTCCAACCTGTCAACCCTCTCACAACAAGCGCCGCCTTCCTCACACTCCTCAACTCTGAGGCAAGAAGCACATCAGTCCACCGCTGTCTTCAGCTTTCTTTGCCACAATCTTCAGCTCTGAAGCACTTTTGTGGGCTCCGTACCAGAGCTTGTTACAGTCTTGGTGTGCTGTGTGTGATTGCGGCACAATTCTACTTCTCTGGAGCTTCTGCAAGTTGTATTGTCTGTGCTGTCAGTTTGCATGTGCCTAGTAGGTCGATGACCCGCAAGTATGTAAACGCCTTGCTGGTGGGAACAGCTAATGTCAGTAGGATCACTTCGGTAGTCCTGTCGGTTCTCAATGTTACCTGGTATTCACCTGGGCTTTATGTAGAAACCAACATGCACATGTCCAAGTGCTTGTTATTGCGAGTAGTGATAACTAAAGTCAGAGAAAAGGGATCATTCCAGAAATCTCCCACTGCCGAAGTTCTGTAATTCGTGACAGAAAACAGTGTACAGAGAAGGCGGGTCGGGCATATGAAACAAATCAAGATAGGAGCAACACAGTCTGTCTTTATACCCCATTTTATTGTTTTATTGGGCACTTTGCACACCTGGTTATATATATATATATATATATATATATATATATATATATATATATATATATATATATATATATATATTATCTACTGGCGGTCGCCAGTAGATAGTTATAGTTACAACCTATTATCCATAGGAAATCCGCGACATTCTATTTGAAATAACTCTCTTGCCGGTTGACGTATCTTCGCAAAATTTTCAAACTTTATGGCCCGCTCCGGTCCGCTCCTACCCTGAAAGTCTCGGGGGATTCGTCAAGCGGGAGCCGAGAAAAAGGGGGTCCCAAAACACGTTTTCCCCATGCAATTTTCCATAGGAAACTTTAGACACGGCTACAGCCCGAACTGCTGAACGGAATTACACCAAATTTGGCAAAGAGGTAGTTCTTGGTTCAGAAAGAACCCTTTTTGTTAAATGGTGTAAATCCGTTCAGTAGTTGCTGAGAAAATCAAAAGTAAAAAGATAGTGATATCTATGGCCGAGTAGGGTCCGCGTACCCTCCCGATCACGAGCTGCATGTTAATTGGCTGTCAGCTGGCTGTCAACATTCCGATTCAGGAAATGTTGGCAGCCATTTTGTCCCTCGGTAGAACCGAGGGACAGAAACAAGTGCGCAAAGCGCACAAAGGGGGCAGGGTAGAAACACCCTGACCCCCTAGGTTTGCTCAGGGGGTCCCACAAGGACCCCCTGGGCAAAAAAAAAAAAAAAAAATTTTTTTTAAATCGGCAGGATGCGCTCAGGGTGCGCGAATCCTGCCGGAAAAAAAAAAATCGAAGCGCGGTCTCCCGCGCTTCGATTGTATTTTGCCCCCGGGTGGCCCAAGTCCCGGGGGCATGGTGGGGGGGAATAATTTAATGTGTGGGGGGCCTCAAAGGGCCCCCCAAGCCCCGGGGACCGCCACCCCCCGGGGCTTTTTTTAAAAAATGGTGCGGGAGGGCTCTGAGCCCTCCCGCAGCCCCGGGGACCACCACCTCCCCGGGGCTTTTTTTTATAATTGAAAAACCTGTGTGGGGGGGCTCCAGCCCCCTACACGCCCCGGGACCGCCACCTCCCCGGGGCACTAAACATTTAAATATGGGGGTCCGTTACGGACCCCAGAGCCCCGGGGACCACCACCTCCCCGGGGCTGTGAACTGAATGGGAGGGGGCCGCGCGGCCCCCTCCTGGAGCCCTTGATGGCCCTGGGGACCACCACCCCCCAGGGCCGGCTCCTCGCAGTGTCCCGGGTGCCTACCCCCGGGACACTGTAGTTTGCTATGGCAGGACGGGAGCCTCGCGGCTCCCGTCCTGCCATAGCAAACTGCTTTGGATATTGGAAGAGAGAGCAGGGAAACCTGCTCTCTCTTCCAATATCCAAAGCACATTGCTTTCCACATGGGGAGCTGCATCTTAGCAGCTCCCCATGTGGAAAGCAATGCCGGCGCCCAAGGGACGCGGGGAGCCGGCGGGACTGTGGGGGTATTGGGGACCCCCCACAGTCCCCAACGGAGAGGGCCAGCCCCGGGGGATGGGGTCCCCGGGGCAAGTAGTGGCCCGGGAGGGGGGCCACGCGGCCCCCCTCCCCAAATAATAAAAAAAAAAAAAAATTTAAAAAAAAGGAAAGGCCGGCCCCGGGGGATGGGGTCCCCGGGGCCTTAAATGGCCTGAGGAGGGGGCCACGCAGCCCCCCTCCAAAGAAAAACAAAAAATCGAGGCCATGCCCCGGGGGATGGGGTCCCCGGGGCCAATACAGGCCCAGGGAAGGGGGGCCACGCGGCCCCCTTCCCGTTTTTTTAATAATATTTAATTTTAAAAAAGGGGTAAGGCCCTGGGGGATGGGGTCCCCAGGGTATAAAAAGTGGAAAAAGGAAGGGGGGCCACACAGCCCCCCTTCAGGGGACAAAAAAAATAAAATAAAATAAAAAACGATCGGGCCCGCAGGCCCCGCCCCCTTCCTTCACCACTCTGCAAACGCGCCCCCTGGCGCGTTTGCAGAGGGGAATGAATTCCCCTTGAATACTGGGGGTCCCTGAGGCCAACTAGCCCACCAGGAACCTCCAGTATGCGCCAGGGGGCTGCCTTGCAGAGAGGTGTACAGAGGCCACGCCCTTTTTACACCTCTCTGCAACGCAGCTCTGTGGCGCTTTTTGGAGGTATATGGTGGGCTAGTTGGACTCCGGGGACCCTCAGGATTCAAGGGGACTTAATCCCCCAACTTAAAACGTGCCACGGGCGCGTTTGCACAGTGGTGAAGGGAGGGGCGGGGCTTCAGGTGACATGTGTGCAAACAGGCCCCGTGGCGCGTTTTAAGATGGGGAATTAAATCCCCTTCAATCCTGAGGGTCCCTGGGGCCAACTAGCCCAACAGGTACATCCAGAAAGCGCCACAGAGCTGCGTTGCAGAGAGGTGTAAAAGGGGCGTGGCCTCTCTACACGTCTCTGCAACGCAGCCCCTGGCGCATATTGGAGGTTCCTGGTGGGCTAGTTGGCCCCTAGGGACCCTCAGGATTCAAGGGGACTTAATCCCCCAACTTAAAATGCGCCACGGGGCGCGTTTGCACAGATGTCACCTCAGGCCCCGCCCCTCCCTTCACCATTGTGCAAATATTCTTCTAAAATCATCCGAAATACGAATTCCGATTTACTCACCTGTTATAAGGAGAGACCTCAGTGCTGCATCTTTGAGCCCAGTACTGGTCCTGAAAAGTAATTTTAACCGTACTTACCAGTAACTTGAATTTCCTTCCATAGGATATCATTGCCTGCTTTTTGCTGAAAAAGTTTGTAAGTGTTGATTTTTGAAACATACAAATATTCCTCTAAAATCAGCTGAAATACGAATTCCGATTTACTCACCTGTTATAAGGAGAGACCTCAGTGCTGTATCTTTCAGCCCAGTACTGGTCCTGAAAAGTAATTTTAACCGTACTTACCAGTAACTTGAATTTCCTTCCATAGGCTAACATTGACTGGTTTCACTTGGAAATTCTTCTAAGTGTGGAGTTTTGGAACTTTAAAATATTCCTCTAAAATCAGCCGACATACGAATTCCGATTTACTCACCTGTTATCAGGAGAGACCTCAGTGCTGCATCTTTCAGCCCAGTACTGATCCTCAAAAGTAATTTTAACCGTACTTACCAGTAACTTGAATTTCCTTCCATAGGATATCATTGCCTGCTTTTTGCTGAAAAAGTTTCTAAGTGTTGATTTTTGAAACATACAAATATTCCTCTAAAATCAGCCGAAATCCAAATTCTGATTTACTCACCTGTTATCAGGAGAGACCTCAGTGCTGCATCTTTCAGCCCAGTACTGGTCCTGAAAAGTAATTTTAACCGTACTTACCGGTAACTTGAATTTCCTTCATAGGCTAACATTGACTGGTTTCACTTGGAAATTCTTCTAAGTGTGGAGTTTTGGAACTTTATAATATTCCTCTAAAATCAACCAAAGTACGAATTCCAATTTACTCACCTGTTATCAGGAGAGAACCCAGTGCTGCATCTTTTAGCCCAGCACTGACCCTGAAAAGTAATTTTAACCGTACTTACCAGTAACTTATATTTTCTTCCATAGGAATCCATTGTCTGGTTTTCAGCAGAAAAGTTTCAAAGTGTCGATTTTCACAAACTACAAATATTCCTAAAAAATCGCCTGTATGACTTAAACGCATTCTTTCAACTGTTTACAGGAGATGCACCAGTGCTGGATCCAGGATCCAACACTGAGTGAGAAAAAGTCACGATAACACTACTTACCTGCTAAGTGAATTTCCTCCCATAGGATAACATTGGTGATTCTATGTGAAAAAGTTTCTAAGTGTCAACTTTTAAAGTACAATAATATTCCTTAAAAATCACGACTGTAACCAAAACGCTTTTACTCAACTGTTTACAGGAGATGTCCCAGGACTGAATCTAGTATCCAGTCCTGTGGTTAGAAAAGTAATCCATAAAGTAACTAATTGCATTTAACTAGAAATTCACATTGAGCTGAATGTTGCATTGTGTTTGAAAATGTGTTGCCCATTGCAACAACTGTAACTACTGTACTTAAAAGTCTATTGCCTATGTGCAAAGTATTTAAACTAAAGTAATTCATTCTGAGAAAGTATTTTTTGTAATGTAATGTATAATGTAATTACAATGTAATTTAAAAAATAAAATATGTAAAAAAAAATTGTTTCTAAAAATGTAGTAAATGAGTATGAAAAAAATTTATATAACAATTAATACATTTAAAAATTGTCATTTACAAAACCTTTGAAATTCACTGAAAAAACCGTAGGTTTCAGACATGTTATAGTTACAAATTAGCATTTAAAAAACCTTTGAAATTCACTGAAAAAACCATAGGTTCCAGGGACGTTATAGTTACAAATTAGCATTTAAAAAACCTTTGAAATTCACTGAAAAAACCATAGGTTTTAGGGACAGTTATAGTTAGTTGGACATTGCACTCGTACAAAACCCGTGAAATTCCCCCATTATAGTTAGTCCAGCTAACTATAACTCGCGCCCCCGCAATGCACTGCTGATGACGTCACATATTACATCACTCATGACATGGTCAGTGACATCACTGATGACATCACTGATGACATCACTGATGACATCACTGATGACATCATCCATGTGATAATTTCATGCATCTTCTCACACCCTAATATAACCTTTGATACACCCACTCTAAATTACAGACTGCCATTCGCAAAACCATAGACACTCCAACACCAATAACTACATACCCACTCACTGATTCTTAGGTCTACGCACACATCCACTCACTCACCCGTACAGTCACTCATACTTACGGTCACTCAGTACAGGACTATCATATGCACTCATACTCCTATATAGACACTCAAACACCGCCACTCATCCATAGAGGTACTCACACACCTAGTCAGTCATGCAAATAATTAAACACACTACCATTTACTCACCTATACAGTTATACACACACCAGCTCACTTACTCATACAAATACTAGCATATTCTTACGCTCTTATACAATCACTGATACAAGCACACACTCATCCATACAGCCACTATCACAATCACTCACTCTCGCTTATAGCTATTTATATACTCCAACACACATATATACTGCCTTTCACATATGTAGTTACTCACACATGTACCACTGGGACATACATTCACTCACTAACACACTCTTACACACACTTACCCACCCGTACAGTCTATCACAGATGCACTCTTGAAACCATCCACCCAGTGAATCACCCACTCACACATCTATGCACAGAGTTGCACACACCCCTCCCACACAAACACTCAGGCACCCATACAGATACTCACACAAGCATTCAATAACTCATATAGACACTCATGTAGCTATTCACAAACACATGCAGCCACTTACACAGCAACAGACAGACGGATACAGACATTCACCCAGTTTAGTCACTAACCCATGCATTCAGTAAGATACGTTAAATCACTCACTTATACAGTCAGTCACGCACCTACTAAATCATCCATACAGACACTTACACACCCACTCATTCTTCAATACGTCTTTTCCTATATATATTAAAAATATTTAAACTTTACAGAAACACACAGTCACTGGATGATGTCATCAGTGATGTCATTTGAGATGTCATCAGTGATGTCATCAGTGATGTCACTGACCATGTCATGAGTGATGTAATATGTGACGTCATCAGCAGTGCATTTCGGGGGCACGAGTTATAGTTAGCTGGACTAACTATAACGGGGGAATTTCACGGGTTTTGTACGAGTGCAATGCCCAACTAACTATAACTGTCCCTAAAACCTATGTTTTTTTCAGTGAATTTCAAAGGTTTTTTAAATGCTAATTTGTAACTATAACGTCCCTGAAACCTATGGTTTTTTCAGTGAATATATATATATATATATATATCCTACTGTTAGGTAATTATAGTTAGGACCTAGTTTACATAGGAAAGCGTTTTTTGATTTGCCAATATCTTTGGCGTTGCTTGACGAATCTTCATGAAATTTTCAAAACTAATTGGGCGGTCAGATCAACAGCTGTGTTGAAAGTTTTGGGGTGATTCGTCAAGCAGGGGCTGAGAAAAAGGGGGGGTCCCAAAACGTGTTTTCGCCATGTTAATTTCCATAGGAAACTGTTGACGCAGCTACAGCCCAAACTGCTGAACGGAATTTCACTACATTTGGCAGAAAGGTAGCTTTTGGTCCAGAGTGCACTCTTTTTGTTGAATGGTGTAAATCCGTTCAGTAGTTCCTGAGAAATGTAACATTTCTCAGATATACAACTAGGGACGTGGAGAGACCGCGATAACCCTCCCTCGATAACCCTCCTGATATCCTGCCTGCAATCTGATTGGCTGCCAACACTTCAAACCAGGAAGTGTCGGCAGCCGTCTTGTGACTCGGTTGAACCGAGTCACAAGAAAAAAGGTAAAAAAATGTGAAATAACAAGAAAAGGGGGCAGGGTAGAAACACCCTGACCCCCTAGGCCTGTTCATGGGGTCCCCCAGAGCTAAAAAAAAGCATTTTAACAAAAGAATTTCAGCTGGATTCGCGGTGGATCCGCGAATCCAGCTGAAAATATTTTAAAAAATGAAGTGCGGGCTCCCGCGCTGCGTTTCCTTTAGGCCCCGGGGTGGGCCAGGCCCTGGGGGCAATCAAAAATAAGGATGCCTTGGACCGCCACGTCCCTGGGGCTAATTTTTGGAAATGCAAGGGGGCACTCAGCCCCCCCGCAGCCCCGTGGACAGCCATCTCCCCAGGGCTATATATTCAAAAATGCGTGGGGGGGGCTCCTGCCCCCCCATGCAGCACCAGAGTCCACCATCTCCCAGGAGCTCTTTGAAATATGGGAGTGCGGCCCCCTTCCTTAAAAAAACAAAATGTAAAAAAATTGGCCGGGCCTTGGGGGATGGGGTTTCTGGGGCAGAATTCGGCCTGGGGAAGGGAACCGCACAGCCCCCCTCCCCTTATGAATTAAAATATAAACATAGGCCTAGCCCCAGGGGATGGGGTCCCCGGGGCTGAAATATGCCGTGGGAGGGGGGCTGTGCGGCCCCCCTCCCTTTTTAATTTAATTTAAAAAAAATGGGTCACGCCTTGAGGGATGGGGTCCCCAGGGCCCAAAAGGGTGAAAGGGAAGGGGGCCCACACAGCCCCCCTTCCTAAAATACAAAATTTACGAAGCCGGCAACTCGCCGGAGGCCCCACCCCTTCCTCCACTACTCTGAAAACCTCCAGGTGTGCTCTTGGTTGATGGGATGAAGTCCCCTTTGATGCTGAGGGTTCTTAGGGGCCAACTAGCCCACCTGTTTCCTCCAGTAAGCCCCACAAAGTGGGATTACTGAGAGGTGGTCGAAGGCAACGCCCCTTTTTACACCACTTTGCAAACGCGCATCTTGGCTCACTGCTGGTGGGGTGATGAGGTCCCTTTGTGTCCTGAGGACCTCAGGACTACAGTGGGCTTCATCCCCCAAGCAGCAGTGCACCAGGAGTCACGTTTGCAGAGTGGTGGAGAAAGGGGGCTTGGCCTGTGACCACCTCCCAGCAATCCCACTGTGTGGGGCTTACTGGAGGTAACAGGTAGGCTAGATGGCCCCTAAGGACATCCAGCAGTGAAGGGGACTTCATCTCCCAACCCAGAGCACACCAGGAGGTGTGTTTTCAGAGTGGTTGACAAAGGGGGCATGGCCTGCTATCGGAACTCAGCAATTCTGCTGTGTGGGACTTACTGGAGGTAATAGGAGGGCCCCCAAGGACATACTTGGGGACCAACTACCCCTCCTGCTGCTTCCAGTAAGTCCCACCCAGTGGGATTGCTAAGAGATGTTCACAGGCCACGCCTCCCTTTCTCTACCACTTTGCACACATACCTCCTGGTGCACTACTGGTTGGGGGATGAAGTCAACTTTACTCCTGAGGGGCCCTGGGGGCCAAGAAGCCCTCCTGGTACCTCCTGTAAGTCCTACGCAGCGGAATGCCTGAGCGCTGGTTGGAGGCCCAGCTCCCTTTCTCCACCACTCTGCAAACGCGACTGCTAGTTAAAAATTCATAGAAATTAACTGAAACAAACCACAGGTTTCAGGGACATTATAGTTAGAAATTAGCATTAAAAAATCCTTAGAAATTCACTGAAAAAAACCACAGGTTTCAGGAGCGTTATAGTTAGAAATTAGCATTTAAATTCACTAAAAAAACAAAGGTTACAGGGATGTTATAGTTAGGCTGACATTTCGCTCGTACAAAACCAGAGAAATTCAGCCGTTGTAGTTAGCTGAGCTAACGAGTGAAATGTCAGCCTAACTACAACGCCCATGTAACATTTGTTTTTTTCTGTGAATTTCTAAGGTTTTTTTAAAATGCTAATTTCTAACTATAACGTCCCTGAAACCTGTGTTTTTTTCAGTGAATGTGTATATATATATCGTTGGAGGCTGAAACGCGTAATGGCGGAGGTGCGGGAGTTTACCAAATAAACCGACTATTGCACTGATCTTGGGTCTGCATTTTCGTCTTTCCAAGTGGCATGGTGGAATCCTTTGGATATCCATATATATGTATATATATATATATATATATATATATATATATATATATATATATATATATATATCCTGAGCTAACTATAACTTATGCCCCTGTAATGCACTGCCAGATGACATCACTGATGACACCATCCAGTGAGTGTAAGTATTTTGTGAGTTTATGATTGTTAAACATATATACTAAGGTACTACAAAACAATACTTAAAGTAGTATACTAGGAGCACTACTAATGAGTGATCCTACTTCTAATATATATCATGTGAGTGGCTGTGTGACTGTATGTATCCCTGTGTGTATTGGTGTGTGAGTGGCTGTATGGGAGTATAAGTGGGTGTGTGAGTAGTTGTGTGGCTGGAGTAGATGCTGTATGAGTGGCTGTATTTGTGAGTGAGTGGGTGTATCAGTGGCTGTATGGGTGGGTGAGTGGTGGTGTCATTGGCTATATGGGTGGGTAAGTGGGTGTGTAGTGACTGTATAGGTGAGTGAGTGGGTATATGAATGGCTGTATGAGTGATTGACTGGGTGTGTAAGTGGCTATATGGGTGAGTGATTGGCTGTTTGAGTGGGTTTTTGATTAAGTGAGTTGGTGTCTGAGTGGCTATATTGGAGAGTGAGTGTCTGTGTAAATGGCTGTATGGGTGAGTACACTTATGTATGAGTGCTTGTATGGATGTGTGAATGGGTATGTAAGTGGTTGTATGAGTGGCTGTGTGAGGGCTTGTATGGGTGAGTGAGTGGCTGTGTTGAGAGGCTGATTGGACGAGTGAGTGGGTGTGTGAGTGATTTTGTAGGTAAATAAGTGGGTGTGTGAGTAGCTGTATGGGTGAGTGTGTGGTTATGTGACTGGCTGTATGGGTAAGTAACTGGTTGTATGAGTGGCTGTATGGGTGAGTGAATGGTTGTGTGAGTGGGTGTACAAGTGTGTGAGTGGCTCTATGGAGGAGTAGATGGGTGTGTGACTACTGTATACATCTGCAAATGGGTATGTTAGTGGTTGTACGGGTGTATGTGTGGGCGTAGAAGAGGTTGTATGGGGGTGTGAGTAGGTGTGTCAGTCAATCAATCAATCATTCAATCAATCAATCAATCAATCAATCGGTACTTGTTAAGAGCGACTACTCTACTCACCCGTGAGGGTGTCAAGGTGCTGGGTGAGGGGCTGCAGTTCAGTGAAAGAGCCAAGTCTTAAGATACTTCCTGAATTGGGTCAGCAACGGGGATAGCCTGAGGTGGAGAAACAGGGTGTTCCAGGTTTTGGCGGCAAGGTAGGAAAAGGATCTTCCTCCGGTCCTGGTCTTGCAGATCCGAGGGATGGTGGCAAAGGCCAGTTGGGCAGAGCGGTGTGTCTGGTGGGTATGTGGAATGAAAGGCAGTGGTTCAGGTATGCTGGTCCGGTGTCATGGAGGGCATTGCAGGAGTATGTGAGAAGCTTGAAGGTGACTCTTTTGTTGACTAGAAGCTAGTGAAGTTCTCATAGGTGTTGGGAGATGTGACGGTGGCAGGGGATGTTGAGGAACAGTCTGGCTGTGGCGTTTTGAATGTTCTGTAGTTTCCTGAAGAGTTTCTGGGTGACGCCTGCGTAGAGTGCATTGCCGTATTCAAGTCTGCTGCTGTTGAGTGTGTGGACGACCGTATTTCTGACCTCAGTGGGGATCCATCTGAAGGTCTTTTGAAGCAGGTGAAGAGTGCGGAAGCATGATGAGGAGATGGTGTTGATCTGGTTGTTAGTAGTGTGTGAGGAGTCCAGTATGATTCTGAGGTTTCGTGCATGGTCCATGGGTGTGTGTGCTTCCTAACATGGCGGGCCACCAGGATTCTTCTCAAGTGATGGTGTTGGGCCCCAGAATGAGGACTTCTGTCTTTTCTGACTTGAGCTTGAGGCAGTGGTCTCTCATCCAGGTGGCAACGTCCTTCATCCAAAGTTGTTTCTGGCGATTGTGGCCTAGTTGGTGAGGGAGAAGATCAGCTGGGTGTCGTCAGCATAGGAGACGATGTTGAGTCTGTGGTTCTTGACGATGGCAGCGAGTGGGGCCTGACATTGAAGAGGGCGTGGCTCAAGGAGGAGCCCTGGGGGACTCCGCAGCCGATCTCTGTGGGTTCTAAGAGGGACGGTGATAGTCTGACTTTCTGTATTCTACCGGTGAGGAAGGAATGGATCCAGTCCAGGGCTTTTGCAAAGATGCTGGCCTCGTGGAGTCTCGTGCTGAGGGTGCTGTAGGAGATGGTGTTGAAGGCAGCGAGCGGTCCAGGAGGATGAGGGCTGCTGTTTCTTCCTGGTGGAGGAGGGAGCAGATATCCTTGGTGGCGGTGAGAAGGGCGGTCTCATTGCTGTGGTTTGCTTCGGAACCTGTTCTGTGGTTAATGTCATCAGCGATGTCATTTGAGATGTCATCAGTGATGTCACTGACCAGGTCATGAGTGATGTAATATGTGAGGTCATAAGCAGTGCATTGCTGGGGCGTAAGTTATAGTTAGCTCAGGTAATTATAACTGCTGAATTTCACTGGTTTTGTACGAGTGAAATCTGAGCCTAACTATAACGTCCCTGTAACCTTTGCTTTATTAAGTGAATTTCAAAGGTTTTTCAAACTCTATTTTCTAACTATAACGTCCCTGTAACCTTTGGTTTGTTTAAGTGAATTTCTATGATTTTTTAACTAAAAGTCATATTTGCAGAGTGGTAGAGAAAGGGAGCAGGGCCTCCAACCAGTTCTCAGTAGTCCTGCTGTGTCGGACTTACTGAAAGTCACAGGAGGGCTTCTGGCCCTCAAAAACGCTCAGCATCCAAAAGGACTTCATCCCCCAACCAGTAGTGTGCCTGGAGGAGCATTTGCAGAGTGGTAGAGAAAGGGGGCATCGCCTATGAACACCTCTCAGCATTTCTGATGTGTGGGACTTACTGCAGGTAACAGGAGAGCTTGTTGGCCTTCAAGGGCACTCTAGATCCAAGGAGACTTCAACCCCCAACCAGAAGTGTGCCAGGAGCAATCGCGCTCTGTGGGACTTATTGTAGGTAACAGGAGGGCTTGTTGACCCGCCAAAGATCCTCTGGAGCCAAGGGGACTTCATCCCCAAACCAGAAGTGCACCAGGAGGTGAGTTTGCACAGTGGTGGAGAAAGGCGGTGAAGTCCTCTCAGCAATCGTGCTCTGTAGGACTTACAGGAAGTAACAGGAGGGCTTGTTGGGCCCCAGGAACCCTCAGCATCCAAGGGGACTTCATCCCCCCACCAGCAGTATACCAGCAGGCATGTTTGGAAAATGGTGGAGAAAGGGGGTGTGGCCTCTGAAAACTTCTCAGCAATCCAACTGTGTGGGACTTACTGGAGTTAACAGGAGGGCTTGTTGGCCCCCAGGGATCCTCAGCATCCAAGGAAACATCATCCCCCAACCAACAGTGTGCCAGGAGGCACGGTTGTAGAGTGGTGGAGAAAAGGGGAGTGGCCTCCGAAGTTCTCTCAGCAATCCCGCTCTGTCAGACTTAGTGGAGGTAACAGTAGGGCTAGTTGGCACCCAAGGACCCTCAGCATCCAAGAGAACTTAATCCCCCCACCAGCAGTGCGCCAAGAGGCATGTTTTCCGAGTGGTGGGAAAGGGGGCATTGCCTCCGACCACCTCTCAGCAATCCCACTGTGTGGGACTTACTGGAGGTAACAGGAGGTCTTGTTGGCCCCCAAGGACCCTCAGCATCCAAGGGGACTTCATCCCCCAACCAGCAGCATGCCAGGAGGCAATTGCAGAGTGGTGCAGAAAAGAGGAGGGGTCTCTGGTGTTGTGCCAGTAGCTTTTTTTTTTTTTTTTTTTTTTAAATTATAAAGGAAGAGGGCAGTGTGGCCTCCCCTTCCCTGGGCTTATCTTGGGCCCGGGGACCCCATCCCCTGGGACCAAATATTTTGAAAATGGGAAGGGTGTCTGTGAAGCCCTCCTCCCCGGGCCGATTACAGCCCTGGGGTCCCTATCCCCCGGGTCCCGTCTTTTTGTTTTTTACATTTGTTTTAATAAAGGAAGGGGGGGCTTCGTGGCCCCCCTCCCGAGCCGATTTTGGCTCTGGCTATCCCATCCCCTGGGGCCTGGAAACACTACTGGTTGCCCTGGTCCCACCCAGAGCGCCCAGTTTCTCCCGTGGGGGACTGCCGGTTTCCTGCGTCCTGTGGGAGCCGGCATTGCTTTTGGACAGAGGGAGCTGCTGAACATGCAGCTTCTTCTGTCCAAAAGCAATTCTGCTCTGCTTCTAGTAAGTAAGAGCATTTTTTCTGCTCTTGCTTACTAGAAGCGGAGCAGCGTTTGCTATGGCTTGGTAGGAGAAGCCATAGCAAAATTCAGTTTCCTGTGGGTGGGCACCCTGGGACATTGCAGAAGCCGGCCCTGCGCAGCCACCTCCTTTCTTAATTTTGTCCCGGGGAGGTGGCGTTCCCCGGGGCTGAGGAGGGGCCGCATGCACCCCCTCATTTAAATCATATTTTGCCCTGGGGAGCTCCCTGGGGCTGCAGGGGGGCACTCAGCCCTGCATCATAAAATTTGCCTTGGGGAGGTGGTGGTCCCCAACAGCCAGGGTGTTGCCCAGGGCAACCCTGGCATAAATCATGAAAAATTCCCTGGGGAGGTGGCGATCCCTGGGGATTTAGGGATCTGAGGAGGGGAGCCCCATGCACCCCTCCTACATATTTGGACATGCCCCTGGGACCTGTCCCACCCGGGGGCTGATTAGAAATGAAGCGCGGTTCCCCGGTTTTATACATTTTTGGCAGGATTTGCAGATCCAGTGCAAATCCAGCAGAATTGTAAAAACAAAATGCTTTTTTGGCCCTGCTGGGTCCCTGTGGGACCTAGCCAAGAGGCCTAGGGGGTCAGGGTGTTTCTACCCTGCCCCCTTTTTGTTTTTTTAAATGTTATTTTCTGTCGAGTCACAAGATGGCTGCCAAGACTTCCTGGTTTGAAGTGGTGGCAGCCAATGAGATCTCAGCACGAAATCAAGAGGGGTCGCGGATCCACTGCGTCCCTATATATACAACTAGAAATTTCTTTAAATAACTCAGCAACTACTGAACAGATTTACACCATTGAACCAAAGAGCTACCTTTCTGCCAAAATTGGGGTAATTCCGTTCAGAAATTCGGGCTGTAGCCATGTCTAAAGTGACTATGGAAATGAAGATGGGGAAATGCGTTTTGGGGCCCTCCTTTTACTCAGCCCCCACTTGATGGATCACCCTGAAATTTTCAAGACAGCAGCTAAAGTTAGTGGCAAAGTAGTTTTGAAAGATTCGTCAAACGACACCAACGTTATTGTAAAATGAAAAAACGCTCTTCCTATAGAAACTGGGTAATAACTATGACTTCCTACTAGCAACCGCCAGTAGGTGATATATATACATATATGTATATATTTATGAATATGAAAAATTAAATATATATATATATATATATATATATATATATATATATATATATATATATATATATATATATATATATATATATATATATATAAATATATTACATTTTTCTTCACTGAATAAACCAAAGGTTACCGGAACATTATAGTTAGGCTCAGATTTCTCTCGTACAAAACCAGTGAAATTCAGCAGTTATGGTTACCTAAGCAATCTATAACTTACCCCTCCCAATGCACAGCTTATGACCTCACAAATTGACACTGAGGAGCCGATTATGATGTGGCCCATAAAGGCTCTGACCCTGGCTGCATCGTAATCGGCCTCTCGGTTTGCTTTCTGACTGCCGTATCATGATGGTGGCGGTCGGAAAGTAAGCCGGCCAGACATTCCAGCTGGCTTTTGACGGGCTCATGGAGCCCGTCGGCCAGTCGGAGCTGGCTCGTAATCCCAAAGGGTGAGCCTTTCCACCCTTGGGTTTACGATGCACGGTTTCTGTCATGGTTTCCATGCCGGCCTGTCTGACATGGAAACCATGTCGGAAAACATGTTTGGGGGCCCCTAGCAGGTCCCTCATATGTGTGCAGCCTCCGGTTGAGGGCTGAGTTGATCCCTGCACCTTGTGGCAGGCACTTTGAGGTGCCTGCCACGGGATGCAGGAATGAACAACACCTCACATTTCTCAATGGGAACTTGTGTTACAGCCGTAATGGGAGTATGTAACTGAACAGTGTTCGGTCGCATTGTAATTAGCTGGTTGGGACTGCCTGACATCGTAATCAGGCCCTGAGTGTGAGAGTGAGTGCATGAGTATCTCAGTGGTGTTTGAGTGTCTGAGTAGGTTTGTAAGTGGGTGTGAGCGAGTATGAGTGGGGCTGTAAGTGGGTGTATGAGTGTCTGAGTGGGTCTTTGAGTGGGTGTGTGAGTCTCTGAGAGGGTCTGTGAGTCAGTGCGCAAGTCTCTGAATAGACCTGTGAGTGGGTGTATGTGTCTGAGTTCACCTCGGAGTGGGTGCATGAGTGAATGGGTCTGTGAGTGGCTGTGAGAGTGTCTGAGTTGTTCTGTGAGTGGGTGCATGAGGGCCTGAGTGTGGTCTGCTCATTATATGCTTTTTTCTGCTCATTTCTGACCTTTATTTTTCCCCTTTCTGCTAATTTCTGACCTGTATTTTGCCTCGTTCTGCTAATTTCTGACATTCATTTTGCCTCTTTCTGCTCATTTCAGACCTTTATCTTGCCTCTTTCTGCTCGTTTCTTACCTTTATTTTGCTTCTTTCTGCCTGTTTCTGACCTTCATTTTGCCTCTTTCTGCTCATTTCTAATCTCTATTTTGCCTCTTTCTGCTTGTGACTGACCTTTATTCTGCCTTTTCCTGCTCGTTTCTGACCATTATTTTTCTTCTTTCTGCACTTTTCCTCTCAAAACTGCGGGGGGAGACTCAAGCAAACTGTTTCATCTCTTTCCCTGCCCACATGTCTGGGGGCAGGGAAAGAGATGAAACCTCCACTTCCAGTGGGTTGGAACATTTTGACAGCTCTTGCCTGCTGGAAGCTGAGTGTTTGCTTTTTCTTGGCGGGAGCGGCCCCCTCCTGGATTTTTGGCTCCAGGAGCGGGCCACACTGCCCACCTCCTTCTGTTTGCACGGGCAGGTCGCGGAGAGGTGGTGGTTTCCACTGCAAAATATGGCCCAGGAGGGGGGCCGTGCGGTCTCACTCTCAGTTTTTTAAGTGATTTGGCCCCAGGATGTGGTGATACCCAGGCACAGGGGATCCATGCCCCAATTACTTTTATATTTAGCCCCGGGGAGGTGGTGGTCCCTGGAGCTTGTAATAGGCCCAGGAGGGAGATCTACGCGGCCCCCCTCCATACCTAAAATGAAAGCCCCAGGGAGGTGGTGTTCCCTGGGCTCTAAGAGCCTCAGGAGAGGGGTCCTGTGGGCCTGCTTCGGTTTTAAAAAAAATGCCCCTGGGACCTGGCCCACCTGGGGGCTCATTTCAAAACAAGTGTGGGAAACCGTGCTTGTTTGTTTTGCAGTTTTGCAAAAATCTTCGGATCCGCCTGCAATGTTGTGGCAAAATTAAAAAAATGTTTTTAAACCCCAGCGGGGTTCCTCTTGGACCCCACCACTACATGTAGGGGGTCAGGGTATTTCTACCCCGCCCCCTTTTCTATATATTTTTTACGTTTTTTATGGGAGTCCTTAGATGGCTGCCTAGACTTCCTGGTTGAAGTGTTGGCAACCGATTAGATTATAGGGACCGTCGGATCCGCGCCCTTATGTATACAAATTTGGATTTCGATTAATCTCTCTAATACTACTAAATAGATCTATACCAAACTACCACAAGGCACTAGTCTGGACCAAGATCGAGATTTCTGCCAAATTGGGTGGAATTCCGTTCAGTGGTTCGGGCTGTAGTCGTGTTCAAAAACCCAATGGGAATTAACTTGGGGAAAACGCATTTTGGGATCCCCACTTTTTCTCGGCTCCCGTTTCACGGATCACCCCAAAACTTTCCAGACAGGCTCTGAAGTGAGCGTCAAATTAGTTTTGGAAATTGTGGGAAGATTTGTCAAACAGCACCAAAGTTATTGGCAAAACAAAAATGCTTTTCTCAAGGAAACCTGGTCCTAACAATAACTACCTACTGGCCACTGCCAGTAGGTTATCGAAAACAAGATGTGGTACGGCCATTGCTGGCCTTGATCACATGTAGCTATACAGCCGTTTCTATGTAACGGTCATCTCAGGCATTCATGCCCATTTCCACAACCCTTACGGGACACGCGAGCAAATGTTTTCAAGATCCACCGTTATAATTCTTCTTTGGTGGATTTCTTCATCTCCAGGGGGGAGATGAAGAAATCCACCAAAGAAGAATTATAACTGGAGGGGCCCCATTGTCTGTCTGCTAATCCATCATGTTTCTTTTCTATGTTTCCCTTTCGCCTATGCTTGCTGTATCCCTCACACTATCACGTCACACTCTGAGCCAGACCTGTACCATTCGTTTATTTTGTTTTATGTTATTTGAAGCTGGCCCAACAGGTTATAGTACTCTCCATGTTAACATAAGAACTACTGGGACCACAATGCATTCTGTCTGTACTACAGACGAAGTCATGTCCTTTTGATGCACACATTACCATGTTATTTTGTATGACCATTCGTATGATCACTGTAACTGGCGCCTTATCAACTGTATTGATGCATTGATGTTTTCATTTCTCAGACTCTTGCATGATTTTTGAAGCTTGGCATTTCTACATTGTATCACTATCTTTCAGTCCACTTTCTATGTTTATTTTGAAAATGCATTTATGGCACTGTGATTGGTTTCTTAGCTCCCGCTTCATGAATCACCCCAAAACCTTCCAGATGACAGCGGCTGAAGTAAGCATCAAATTCATTTTGAAAATTGTGAGAAGATTTGTCAAACAGCGCGAAAGTTATTGGCAAAACAAAAATGCTTTTCCCATAAACCTGATCCTAACTATATAAACCTACTGGTGACCACCAGTAGGATATATTTATATATATATATATATATATATATATATATATATATATATATATATAACCTACTGGTGGTTGTCAGTAGGTAGTTATAGTTAGCAACAGGTTTCCATGGGAAAAGCATTTTTGTTCTGCCAACGACTTTGGCGCCGTTTGACGAATCTGATGAAGCTATCCTACGCAAATTAGAAACAAAATACATCCTTGAGTTGGATACACAGACATCACAAGGGTTGATTTTTTTACTTGTCTGTGAAGTCCTGTAAAAATATAGTACTGTAATAGATTGAACATCTTACTGTTTTTCTGCCGTTATCTCTATTTTTACTTTTAACACACATATTTTTAGCACTTATGTTTAGCTGGGTAGAAATTTTTAGGCTGCTTGATATATTCATTGTGAAGTACACACATGGAAATTAGGTTAAGGGCCCACTAGGGTGTAATGGTCATCATGCACCAGCACTTTAAACAAGAGTCGATGTGGGATTAGGACTTGCTTGTGTTACTAAGGTTGGTTCAAGAGGATCATGTTTTAAATTGATGTTTTTTGAATATTATTTATTCATGATTACTATAATATCTTCATAAAGGTGTTGCTTTTTTTTTTTTGATAAACAAATTTTGTTTTATTGAATTGACAACATACAAAAGAATACACAAACCATACAGCCTCACACAGTGACATTTTAGGACTAAGAAAGGAAATTAGCACCACCCGGTTTACAAACATTGGTGCAAGCATATGAGCATAGAATTGGACATTCCCTTTATGACTAAACCACCTCCCCCAACCATTTCCCCCAAACCCTACGGTATTTTTTAGGACATCCACGAGCCTCATACATAACCTTCTCCTGCGTGGCACACCAGTCTACCCCAGTCCTCCAACGTCCAACGCACGGAGGTTCGGGGAGCTTCCAGGAGGCTGCAATGTCTCTTTTGCAACCACCATTGCCGTAGTATAAAACAATTTTTCGTTCCGAGACCCATCCAGCCCGTCAGTGATGCCCAGGATCGCGTGCTTTGGGTCATGGGGGATCTCCCAGCCCAAAACCTCGGTGAGTTCCTCCTCAATCTCCCCCCAGAACCGCTCCAAGTGGGGGCATACCCACACCATGTGGAAAAAGTCTGCGGGGTCGTGACCACATCTAGCACAAGCGGAAGTTGGGCTGAATCCGGCTCGGTGCAGGCGTATCGGGGTGAGATATGCAGCATGTAAATAATATAGTTGCACCAAGCGCAATCTAGCAGAGGCAGTGACCGTCCTAGGAGCCATAAGGGCGTCACGCCAATCCTCCTCATCTAAGGTGCCCACCCAGCCCTCCCATTGAGCCCGCAGTCGGTCTAAGGAAGTGGGGGCATTGTTGATCAGTGTGCGATAAATACGGGAGATGCCACCCCTACCCAGGTCACCTAGCATTATCTGAGCCTCTGGCGGGCTATGATCGGGAAGACGTTCACCTGTCGCGAGGTGGACGTGGAGGGCGTGGCGCAACTGCAAGTACCTGTAGAATTGCGACTGATGCAAGGAGTGTCTGCTTTGAAGGTCACCGAAGGACCGCATGTGATCCCCCACCCACACATCGCCTAGCTGCGAAATGCCTATGAGATCCCAGGCCCTGAAACCCTGCAATGTGTTAACTTCCTTGAGCCAGGTCCCCTGCCACAAAGGTGTACATTGGGTCAGTGTGTGCGCCCATTTGGTATGCCGCAATGCAGCCCGCCAGGCCAGCAACACAGAGCGCATTACCTCCGGTAAGCGTGAGGGAATAGGGGCCCCATACATCATAGCCTGAATCCTGGCAAAGCCCAATTCCCCAACCTCGAGCCTGTAGGCCGGGTCAGACCAACCCCCATTGAACCAATCATGTATAGAGAGAAGCCGCGTGGCCAGATAGTACAAATATAGATGGGTCATTCCCAAACCCCCATCGAACGAGGGGATCCTACAGACGTTGAGTGCCAATCGGGCCCTACCTTTCCCCCATGAAACTTGTTGGCTATGCTATCGAGTTCACGGAACCAGGCCCTAGGAAAGCCTACAGGGGTGTTTTGTAATACATAAAGGAAGCGGGGGAGCACCATCATTTTAAATAGGGCGACCCTCCCCATGGGGTTCAGGGGCAATTGTTGCCACCTCTGGAGGTCCGCCTTAACCCGTTTCACCAGGGGAGCAACGTTAAGGGCCCAGCTGAGTTCAGGGAGCAAGGTCATCCATATCCCCAAATATTTGAAGGATTGACGGCGAAGAGGAATGTTGGATTGCCAGTCAAAACATTCGCGGGACAGGTGGAGTGGAACCAGGGCCGACTTATCAGGGTTCAGCCGGAGGCCCGAGGCCCGCTCAAAGAGGTTAAGAATGCGGAGGCAATGGGGGCCTGACCGGGCGGGATCTGCCAAGTAGATGAGGACGTCATCCGCGTAGAGTGCAATTTTGTCTGGGTCAGTATTGGGCCACTCCCATCCCTGCATATGTTCGCACGATCGCATCATGGAAGCCAAGGGCTCCATCACCAAGGCGAAAAGCAGGGGGGACAGGGGACAACCTTGTCTTGTTCCCCTGCAAACCGAGAAGGGCTCTGACAGAACCCCGTTCACCAGGACACGGGCGCGGGGAGAGGCGTAAAGGACCTTGACCATGGCACGAAAATGGGGACCAAGTCCCATCTTAAGTGTGTTGCTTTTATGAATTAATTAAGCAACATCCTTCTTATTTTGCTCATTTTGGGCAAAATTTTACATGTTTTTTTAATTGATTTTTTTTCTCAATTATTCATCATGAATTTGGTTTTTAGCGAATATTTTACTACACAAAGTATATGTCTAATAATATTAATATTTTTATCCTGCCTAAATATTTATGTGACTAACATTAATATTTATTGAGACTCTAATTGTTTTTATAATGTTGCTGGGTGCTTCATGAAGTAACTTTTCCATGTTAATGAAGTTTTGCAAATCACGTGTTAATGCACTTGCACTTTAAATGGTGTCAGTCTCTTGAAAGCGTCATGTGATCAAGGCTTCTTGAAAGCCGAAACGCGTTATGGCGGAGGTGTTGGGCATCTTGAAATAAAAGAAACTTTGCACTTATACCTGGGTCTGCATTCGTCTGTTCTAGCCACACGTGGAGTTCAACAGCAAAGTCCTCAGCATTATATATATATATATATATATATATATATATATATATATATATATATATATATATATATATATATATATACCTATCATAAACAAAGCTGCTGATCGAGTGCTACTCACCAGGTGGACAACCTTTGGAGCAGAATGTAATGCGCGGCCGTCCTGCCGCGGAGTGTGCACCACCCCGTAATGTTATGGGGGCCACCCAACTTGGTAACTATCATGTCGGCTATGTGGACCAGCAGCCGCAAACAGGATTGAGGACGAGTCCACTTGCAGGGTCCATACAGGACAAGATTTGTGTGCTATCCGGACCACATTTCCCACAATGCACAGTCTCATTTGAGCTTCCCATTGGTGGGTGTGCAATATGAAAATGGCGAAGTGGGTTCAGCGTTTGCACACACTGTCTCCGTTCAAGCCTCTGAAGAGAAGCATATGGAGCTTCGAAACGCGTCAGGCATTTCCATTACGGAGCAGCTTCTACAAGTGGATCCTCGTCCCTACCTATCATAAACAAAGCTGCTGATCGAGTGCTACTCACCAGGTGGACAACCTTTGGAGCAGAATATATATATATATATATATATATATATATATTTTTTTTTTCACTGATGAAACCAAAGGTTACAGGGATGTTATAGTTAGGCTCAGATTTCACTTGTACAAAACCACTGAAATTCAACAGTTATAGTTGCCTGAGCAAACTACAACTTATTCCTCCGCAATGCACTGCTTATGACCTCACATATTACATCCCTCATGACATAGTCAGTGACATTACTGTTGACATTACTGTTCTCAGGTTCTATACTCATACACCGAAAGTGATGTACTGTTGAAAGAATCATCACTGAACAGTGGGGGAAAAACAATCATAAAGATTGTAGGAAAAACAAAACAAAACGGCATACTGTGTTACTATGTGTATGCAAGTATATATATATATATTATGACAAGTGGGGGTGCGCAGCTCAAAAAATTCCAATAGACCAAGGAATTAAAAAATTATTTCTTCTTTATTCAAAAAATGTATTTTTCTTAAAATCATCAAATATAGACAATCCAGCCTACGCGTTTCATTCCCACATAGGGAACTTCATCAGGGCTCTATATCCACTGTGTGTCCTAAAAAGTTTTTCCAATAATTCAAAAGGTCAAGTGTATTGCACTGTGGCCCATATTCATTCTGAGCAGATACGAAGAATCCCAGCTGCCCTTGCCTCTCCCGGGAGCCGAGCGCTAAAGTGCTTCCTGCTGCGGCCCTCTGATTGAGCGCCGTGCGCACCCCCACTTGTCATAATATTCTCTGATCTGGAGCACAGTGACGTCATTCAACGGCTGACGCAGGGGTAGATTGCACGGCGAACTTATATGTAGGAACTGGCACGAGGTGCGGCACAGAAGGTCCACCGTTGTTGTATCTGGTATATATATATATATATATATATATATATATTCACTGAAAAAACCAGAGGTTTCAGGGACGTTACAGTTAGTTGGACATTTTACTCATACAAAACCAGAGAAATTCCGCCATTATAGTTAGTTGAGATAACTATAACTCGCGCCCCCGCAATGCACTGCTGATGACATCACATATTACATCACTCATGACATGGTCAGTGACATCACTGATGACAACTCAAATGACAACACTGATGACATCACTGATGACATCATCCAGTCACTGAGTGTTTTAAAAAAAAGTTTAAATATGTTTTATATATATATATATGCCAAGCTGTATTGAAGAATGAGTAGGTATTTGAGTGTCTGAATGGATGATTTAATAGGTGCATGACTGACTGTATAAGTGAGTGATTAAACGTCTCTTACTAATACATGGGTGACTGACTAATCTGTATGAATGTCTGTATCAGTCTGTCAGTTGGTGTGTAAGTGGTTGCTTGGGTTGGTGAGTAGCTACATGAGTGCCTATATGGGTTTTTGATTGGTTGTCTGAGTGCCTGAATGGGTGCCTGAGTGTCTGTGTGGGTGGGTGGGATGGGTATGACTCCCTGCATGGATGTGTGAGTGGGTGATTCACTGGGTGTATGGGTTCAAGAGTGCGTCTGTGTGGGGCTGTATGGGTGGGTGAGTGTATGTATGGCTGTGTTGGTGAGTAAATGGATGTCTCAGTGGTACATGTGTGAGTAACTACATATGTGAAAGGCAGTATATGTGAGTGTTGGAGTATATAAATAATTATATGTGAGAGTGAGTGATTGTGAGAGTGGCTGTATGGATGAGTATGTGCTTGTGTCAGTGATTGTATAAGAGGGTAAGTATGTGTTAGTATTTGCACAAATAAGTGAGGTGGTGTTTGTATAACTGTGTAGGTGAGTAAATGGGAGTGTGATTGATTCTTTGCATGACTGACTAGCTGTGTGAGTAACTATGGGTGAGTGGTGGTGTGTGAGTGTCTGTATGGGTGTATGAGTGCATATGATAGTGGCTGTATTTATGAGTGACTGCATATATGAGTGACTGTATGGATGAGGGAGTGGATGTGTGTGTAGAACTAGGAATCAGTGAGTGGGTATATAGTAACTGGTATTGGTGTGTCTATGGTTTCGAGAATGGCAGTCTGTATTTTAGAGTGGGTGTATCAAAGGTTATATTAGGCTGTGAGGAGGTGCATCAGATTATCACATGGATGATGTCATCAGTGATGTCATTTGAGATGTCATCAGTGATGTCATCAGTGATGTCACTGACCATGTCCTGAGTGATGTAATATGTGATGTCATCAGCAGTGCATTGCGGGGGCGCGAGTTATAGTTAGCTCAACTAACTATAATGGCCGAATTTCTCTGGTTTTATATGAGTGAAATGTCCAACCTAACTATAACGTCCCTGAAACCTTTGGTTTTTTAGTGAATTTCTATGGTTTTTTAAATGCTAATTTCTAAATATAACGTCCCTGAAACCTATGTTTTTTCAGTGAATTTCTATGGTTTTTGAAATGATAATTTCTAACTATAATGTCCCTGAAACCTATGTTTTTTTCAGTGAATTTCTAAGGTTTTTTAAATGCTAATTTCTAACTATGCCTACATAGGTAGGACATGTGCAGAAAGAGGAAGAAAGGTGCAGAAAGAGGCAAGAGTAGTGCAGAAAGAGACAAGAGAGGTGCAGAAAGAGGAAGAAAAGTGCAGAAAGACGCAAGAGAAATGCAGAAAGAGGCAACAGAAGTCCAGAAAGAGGAAGAAAGGTGAAGAAAGAAGCAAGAGATGTGCAGAAAGAACCAACAGAGGTGCAGAAAGAGGCCTACATTGACTGTAACTTACAACAGACTCATACAAAGTACCCTAATCACTAATCCTTCTCGGAAGATGTCTTAAACCTCACTTTTCTCTTGAAGGTTCACTATTAATCGACTGCTCAGAATGTTAGGCCTACCAAATATAAAACAGCAATCCTAAGCATATCACTGTTGTAAGTCTGACCAAGTTTGTGAAGGTATGCATGCGTGTCTATGCTTTTACCTAGTGACATGTTAAATGAAAATAAACATACAAACACTTGAATACCTGTGTTTCAAACAGCATACTCTGTAAATTTGTGTAAAAAAAGGTGTATGCATTTCTTTCTGCTCACAATACAGGGCACATGGGTATTCAATAGTATATTTGAGGGGCTCTATAACACATATATACATAAGACATGTCTGCCTGTGCAACCGAATGACAGAGCAGAACTAAGAAGATTTGACCACCTATAAGAGAAGCTACCCGCTTTTTAAGCTACCATCTTCAGATGCATAACTCACGTGAGAATACATGTGCAAGTAAACATATACCTCAGTCATGAGAGCATGCTGATATTTAAACTTGACAGCTTGCACTTCCCATTTGAATATAGAAACAGGCAAGAGAAGTACAGAAATGAACAAGAGAATTGCAGAAAAAAACAAGAGAGGTGAAGAAAGAGTAAGAGATGTGCAGAAAGAGGCAAGGGAAGTGCAGAAAGAGGCAAGAGAAGTGCAGAAAGAGGTAAGAGAAGTGCAGAAAGAGGCAGGAGAGGAGCAGAAAGAGGCAAGAGAGGTACAGAAAGAGGCAAGAGAGGTACAGAAAAAAGCAACAGAGGTGTAGAAAGAGAAAAGAGAACTGCAGAAAGAGGCAAGAGTTGCAGAAACAGGCAAAAGAGGTGCAGAAAAAGGGAACAGGGGTGCAGAAAGAGGCAAGAGCGGTGCAGAAAGAGGGAAGAAGGGTGCAGAAAGAGGCAAGAGGGTGCAGAAAGAAGCAACAGAAGTGCAGAAAGAGGCAAGAGGGTTACAGAAAGAGGCAAGAGAAGTTCAAAAAGAAGCAACAGAGGTGCAGAAAGAAGCAAAAGAGGCACAGAAAGATGGAAGAGGGGTACAGAAAGAGGCAAGAGGGGTGCAGAAAGAAGCAATAGCAGTGCAGAAAGAACCAACAGAGGTGCTGAAGGAGGCAAGAGGGGTGCCGAAAGAGGCAAGAGGGGTGCCACCATTTTTAAGAGGGGTGCAGAAAGAAGCAAGAGCAGTGCAGAAAGAACCAACAGAGGTAGAGAAACAGACAAGAGGGGTGCAGAAAGAAAGCAACAGAGAAGTTCAGAAACAACAAGAGAAGTTCAGAAAGAAGCAACAGAGGTGCAGAAGCAGGCAAGAGAACTGAAGAAAGAGACAAGAGAGTTGCAGAAAGAGGCAAGAGAGGTGCAGAAAGAGGGAAGAAGGGTGCAGAAAGAGGCAAGTGGGGTGCAGAAAGAAGCAAGAGAGGTGTAGAAAGAAGCAAGAGAAGCGCAAAAAGAAGCAACAGTGGTGCAGAAAGAGGGAAGAGGGGTGCAGAAAGAGGCAAGAGAAGTACAGAGGGAGCAACAGAGGTACAGAAAAAGGCAAGAAAAGTGCAGAAAGAGGCAAGAGAGTTACATAAACAGGCAAAAGAGGTGCAGAAAGTGGGAACAGGGGTGCAGACAGAGGCAAGAGTGGTGCAGAAAGAACCAACAGAAGTGCAGAAAGAGGCAAGAGGGGTGCAAAAATGTGCAAGAGAGTAGCAGACAGAAGCAAGAGCAGTACAGAAAGAACCAACAGAAGTGCAAGAAGAGGCAAGAGGGGTGCAGAAAGAGGCAAGAGAAGTGCAGAAAAAAGCAAATGAGGTGCAGAAAGAGGCAAGAGGGGTGCAGAAAGAGTCAAGAGAGGAGCAGAAAGAGGCAAGCGAGGTGCACACTGAGGCATGTGGGATGCTGAAATTTGCAAGAGAGGTGCAGAAAGAAGCAAGAGAAGTGTAGAAAGAACCAACAGAGGTACAGAAGGGAGCAAGAGGGGTGTAGAAACAGGCAAGAGAGGTGCAGAAAAAGGGAACAGGGGTGCAGAAAGAGGCAAGAGAGGTGCAGAAAGAGGGAAGAAAGAAAGAGGCAAGAGAGGTGCAGAAAGAGGGAAGAAGGGTGCAGAAAGGAGCTAGAGGAGTGCAGAAAGAAGCAACAGAAGTACAGAAGGACACAAGAGAACTGCAGAAAGAGGCAAGAGAGGTGCAGAAAGAAGCAAGATTGGCTTCCACACCATTAGTACCAATTTAACACCCATATTTAGCAATAAGTAACAGGTGCCCATTCTAGGCTTACAAAGGACCTTCCACCATGCTGTAACACTTGTCGCTGTATTTCTGGTAACGTTTGAGCTGTTTGAGCTAGAAACAAAGGCTTTTTTTGTTCAAATCTGCAGATTAGGCAGCAGATAATGGATTATGTGGCTAATGCGGAAAATGTATAATTGTGCGAAAGTCGGTGCAGTCAATCAGTTGAATAATTACAGTGGCCCTGCTAATACCTCTGGCTAGGTCCAGAAGTGCTCCTCAGTGAGTCCTTCTTTTTTTTGTCTCATTGAGTTCATAGTTTAGCTTCTATGGAAATGAGGAAGACTAAACCTGAGGTTACCACTTCACAACACAGACTACCATACCACATAATTCCTCTCCATAACACATAATCCCACTCTACATAATTCCTATACACTAAATACCACATACTTGCTATCCACATAATTTCACTACACACAACATTTACAATGCCAATAGCTCTAACTCTCACAAATGCGAAACCTATTACATTGCAAATGCTTCTTTAACTAGTAGTCGCGTTTGCAGAGTGGTGGAGAAAGGTTGCTGGGCCTCTAACCAGCGCTCAGGAATTCCACTGCATAGGACTTACATGAGGTACCAGGAGGGCTTCTTGGCCCCCAAAGTCCCTCAGGAGTAAAGTGGACTTCATCCCCCAACCCATAGTGTGCCAAGAGGGGGCGTGGCCTCCAAAGACCTCTTAGCAATCCCACTGTGTGGGACTTACTGGAGGTAACAGGAGGAGTAGTCGGCCCCCAAGGACATCTTTGGGGGCCAACTACCCCTCCTATTATCTCCAGTGTCCCACACAACAGGATTGCTAAGTTCTCATAGCAGGCCACACCCCCTTTGCCCACCACTCTGCAAACGCACCTCCTGGCACGCTCTTGGTTGGGAGATGAAGTCCCCTTGCCTCCTGAGGGTCCCTGGGGGCCAACTAGCCCTCCTGTTATCTCCAGTAAGCCCCACACAGCTGGATTGCTGAGAGTGGTCTGAGGCCACGCCCCCTTTTTACACCACTCTGAAAACGCACCTCCTGACGCACTGCTGCTCGGGGGATGAGATCCACTTTAGTCCTGAGGTCCTCAGGACACAAGAGGACCTCATCGCCCCACCAGCAGTGCACCAAGAGGCGCGTTTGCAGAGTGGTGTAAAAAGGGGTGTGGCCTCAGACCACCTCTCAGCAATCCCACTGTGTGGGGATTACTGCAGGTACCTGGTGGTCTAGTTGGCCCCTAAGGACCCTTAGAATTGAAGGAGACTTAATCCCCCAACTCAGAACGCGCCAGGAGGTGCGTTTGTAGATTGGTGCAGGGAGGGGGCGGGGCCTTCGGCAAGATGCCGGCTTTTCCTTTTTAAAATATTTTTAGAAGGGGGGCTGTGTGGCCCCCCTTCTTTTAGTGTTTTTTAGGCCCTGGGGACCCCATCCCCCAGGGCCTGAGCATTTAAAAAAAAAAAAAAAATGAGAAGGGGACCTTGTGGCCACACTTCCTTGGGCCACTATTGGCCCTGGGGACCCCATCCCCCAAGGCCTGGCCTTGTTTTAAAATTTTATTTTTTTATTTTTCCGGGAGGGGGGCTGTATGGCCCCCCCTGGGCCACTTCTGGCCCCGGGGACCCCATCCCCCGAGGCCTGGCCTCATTTTAAAAAAAATATATTTTTAATTTTCCCGGGAGGGGGGCCGCGTGGCCTCCCTCCCCTGGGCCACTTCTCCCCGGGAGCCGGCATTGCTTTTGGACAAGAGGAGCTGCTGACATGCAGCTCCCCTTGTCCAAAAGCAATTCTGCTTTGCTTCATGGAAGCGAGAGCAGGTTTCCTGCTCTCGCTTCCACGAAGCAAAGCAGACGTTTGCAATGACAGGGCAGAAGCCGTGCTCCCGCCCTGCCATTGCAAACTGCAATGTCCCGGGGTAGGCACCCTGGGACATTGCCTTAGCCGGCCCTGGGGGGTGGCGGTCCCCAGGGCCATAGAGGGCTCCAGGAGGGGGGCTGCGCGGCCTCCTCCCAATGTGAATATAGCCCCGGGGAGGTGGTGGCCCCCAGGGCCAGGGGTCCGCAACGGACCCCCGTATTTCAATACCTAGTGCCCCGGGGAGGTGGTGGTCCCTGGGGCAGTGTGGGGGGGGCAGGAGCCCCCTCACACTTCTGATAATATTTTAAAGCCCCGGGGAGGTTTCGGTCCCTGGGGTTTGGGGGGCCAGCGAGGCTCCCCATTTATGAAGAAAGTCCCGGTGAGGTGGCAGTCCCTGGGGCTTGGGGGGCCAGCGAGGCCCCCCATACGTAATAAAGCCCCGGGGAGGTGGCGGTCCCCGGGGCTGCAGGGGGGCCGCATGCCCCCCATGCATAATAAATAAAGCCCCAGGAAGGTGGTGGTCCCCGGGGCTGCGGGGGCCCGTGAGACCCCGCACATTAATGAAACATTGCCCCTGGGACCTGGCCCACCCGGGGGCTTAAAAAACAAGCCCACGCTTCATTTTTTAAAAAACATTTTGGCTGGATTCACGCACCCTGCGCAAATTTGGCTGAAAATATAAAAGAAAATGCTTTTTTTGGCCCTGGGGGTCCTTGAGGGACCCCTCAGCAGGCCTAGGGGGTCAGGGTGTTTCTACCCCGCCCCCTTTTCTAGTTTTTTTATCCTTTCTTTACTGTTTTCTTGTGACTCGGTTTTACCGAGTCACAAGATGACTGCCAACACTTCCTGGTTTGGAGTGTTGACAGCGAACCCTCCTCGGCCACCAGATATCGATATTTTTATTTTTTAAATTTCTCAGGAACTACTGAACGGATTTACACCATTTAAAAAAAAAGGTTGCTTTCTGAACCAAGAGCTACCTTTTGCCATATTTGGTGTAATTCCGTTCAGCAGATCAGGCTGTAGCTTTGTCTAAAGTTCCTATGGAAATTAACAAGGAGAAAACGTGTTTTGGAACCACCCTTTTTTCTCGGCCCCCGGTCGACGAATCACCCCGAACCTTTCAAGACAGGAGCTGACCTGAGTGAACCATTAGTTTTTAAAATTTCGCGAAGATTCGTCAAACGGCGCCAAAGATATTGGCAAAAGAAAAAACGCTTTTTGAATAGAAACAAGGTCCTAAGTATAACTACCTACTGGCTACCGCCAGTAGGTAATATATATGTGTATATATATATATATATATATTACAGCTCCATTGTACAGAAAGTACAGCACTCACGGGGGACTGTGTGACCAAGTTTATTGGCACATAAAACACAAACACAAGATGCGTTTCGGCGACTGCCTTTCTCAATATCTATATATTTCCAACACTGATTCCACCAGAGCCGGCGAACACTTGGCGGGTGAAACCAGGTAAGCAGGGGGTGGGACCTGCTATGTTACACAACAACTACAATTACGATTGGTGCACTCACGAGGTGTTTACAGAGGCTTTTATTTCCCGCATACGCGTTTCAGCGTTAGCCTTCCTCAGTGCGGTAAAAGCCGTGCATTCACTAACACAGCGAGAGGATATTAAAAACCATGTATGACCTGATTTGTTGTTTTACTGGCCAATGGGAGGACTGCCACTCCCCCTGGAGTTCGTGATGCCGCGCCGGTACCTTTAATGTTCAAAATAGTGTTCCTGGTTTCATAACCATTCTAGACCAATGTCAAAATGTTTCAAAAGTGTCCCAGCGCATCTCCACTGGAGTCCTGCCACTCTCGCTGTGCCTGCAACACCTCTCGCGCCGCCGGATGTCTGCTATCGGCTTACTGCGGGTGTCCGTCGAATGGCTGGGCACTCCTGGCTTTGGATAAGCCACGACCTTCAGTGGTCGACAGGGCCTTGCGGCGGCGGTTCTGGCAGCCCAAATTAAATCCAACACTGATTCCACCGGAGCCTCTGAACACTTGGCGGGTGCAACCAGGTAAGCAGGGGGTGGGACCTGCCTTGTTACACAACAACTACAATTACGATAGGTGCACTCACGAGGTGTTTCCAGAGGCTTCTATTTCCCGCATACGCGTTTCAGCGTTAGCCTTCCTCAGTGCGGTAAAAGCCGTGCATTCACTAGCACAGCGAGAGGATATTTAAAACCATGTACGACCTGATTGGTTGTTTTACTGGCCAATGGAAGGACTGCCACGCCCCCTGGAGTTCGTGATGCCGCGCCGCTACCTTTAATGTTCGAAATAGTGTTCCTGGTTGCATAACCATTCTAGACCAATGTCAAAATGTTTCAAAAGTGTCCCAGTGCATCTCCACTGGAGTCCTGCCCCTCTCGCTGTGCCTGCAACACCTCTCGCGCTGCCGGATGTCTGCTATCGGCTTACTGCTGGTGTCCGTCGTATGGCAGGGCACTCGTGGCTTTGGATAAGCCACGGCCTTCAGTGGTCGACAGGGCCTTGCGGCGGGGGTTCTGGCAGCCCAAATTAAATCCAACACTGATTCCACCGGAGCCGCCGAACACTTGGCGGGTGCAACCAGGTAAGCAGGGGGTGGGACCTTCTTTGTTACACAACAACTACAATTACTATAGGTGCACTCACGAGGTGTTTCCAGAGGCTTTTATTTCCCGCATACGCGTTTCAGCGTTAGCCTTCCTCAGTGCGGTAAAAGCTGTGCATTCACTAACACAGCGAGAGGATATTTAAAACCATGTATGACCTGATTGGTTGTTTTACTGGCCAATGGGAGGACTGCCACTCCCCCTGGAGTTCGTGATGCCGCGCCGGTACCTTTAATGTTCGAAATAGTGTTCCTGGTTTCATAACCATTCTAGACCAATGTCAAAATGTTTCAAAAGTGTCCCAGTGCATCTCCACTGGAGTCCTGCCCCTCTCGCTGTGCCTGCAACACCTCTCGCGCTGCCGGATGTCTGCTATCGGCTTACTGCTGGTGTCCGTCGTATGGCAGGGCACTCCTGGCTTTGGATAAGCCACGGCCTTCAGTGGTCGACAGGGCCTTGCGGCGGCGGTTCTGGCAGCCCAAATTAAATCCAACACTGATTCCACCGGAGCCGCCGAACACTTGGCGGGTGCAACCAGGTAAGCAGGGGGTGGGACCTGCTTTGTTACACAACAACTACAATTACGATAGGTGCACTCACGAGGTGTTTCCAGAGGCTTTTATTTCCCGCATACGCGTTTCAGCGTTAGCCTTCCTCAGTGCGGTAAAAGCCGTGCATTCACTAACACAGCGAGAGGATATTTAAAACCATGTATGACCTGATTGGTTGTTTTACTGGCCAATGGGAGGACTGCCACTCCCCTGGAGTTCGTGATGCCGCGCCGGTACCTTTAATGTTCGAAATAGTGTTCCTGGTTTCATAACCATTCTAGACCAATGTCAAAATGTTTCAAAAGTGTCCCAGCGCATCTCCACTGGAGTCCTGCCACTCTCGCTGTGCCTGCAACACCTCTCGCGCCGCCGGATGTCTGCTATCGGCTTACTGCGGGTGTCCGTCGAATGGCTGGGCACTCCTGGCTTTGGATAAGCCACGACCTTCAGTGGTCGACAGGGCCTTGCGGCGGCGGTTCTGGCAGCCCAAATTAAATCCAACACTGATTCCACCGGAGCCTCTGAACACTTGGCGGGTGCAACCAGGTAAGCAGGGGGTGGGACCTGCCTTGTTACACAACAACTACAATTACGATAGGTGCACTCACGAGGTGTTTCCAGAGGCTTCTATTTCCGCATACGCGTTTCAGCGTTAGCCTTCCTCAGTGCGGTAAAAGCTGTGCATTCACTAACACAGCGAGAGGATATTTAAAACCATGTACGACCTGATTAGTTGTTTTACTGGCCAATGGAAGGACTGCCACTCCCCCTGGAGTTTGTGATGCCGCGCCGGTACCTTTAATGTTCGAAATAGTGTTCCTGGTTTCATAACCATTCTAGACCAATGTCAAAATGTTTCAAAAGTGTCCCAGTGCATCTCCACTGGAGTCCTGCCCCTCTCGCTGTGCCTGCAACACCTCTCGCGCTGCCGGATGTCTGCTATCGGCTTACTGCTGGTGTCCGTCGTATGGCAGGGCACTCGTGGCTTTGGATAAGCCACGGCCTTCAGTGGTCGACAGGGCCTTGCGGCGGGGGTTCTGGCAGCCCAAATTAAATCCAACACTGATTCCACCGGAGCCGCCGAACACTTGGCGGGCGCAACCAGGTAAGCAGGGGGTGGGACCTGCTTTGTTACACAACAACTACAATTACTATAGGTGCACTCACGAGGTGTTTCCAGAGGCTTTTATTTCCCGCATACGCGTTTCAGCGTTAGCCTTCCTCAGTGCGGTAAAAGCCGTGCATTCACTAACACAGCGAGAGGATATTTAAAACCATGTATGACCTGATTGGTTGTTTTACTGGCCAATGGGAGGACTGCCACTCCCCCTGGAGTTCGTGATGCCGCGCCGGTACCTTTAATGTTCGAAATAGTGTTCCTGGTTTCATAACCATTCTAGACCAATGTCAAAATGTTTCAAAAGTGTCCCAGCACATCTCCACTGGAGTCCTGCCACTCTCGCTGTGCCTGCAACACCTCTCGCGCCGCCGGATGTCTGCTATCGGCTTACTGTGGGTGTCCGTCGTATGGCTGGGCACTCCTGGCTTTGGATAAGCCACGACCTACTGTGGTCGACAGGGCCTTGCGGCGGCGGTTCTGGCAGCCCAAATTAATATATATACATGTATATATATATATATATATATATATATATATATATATATATATATATATATATATATATATTATCTACTGGCGGTCGCCAGTAGATAGTTATAGTTACAACCTATTATCCATAGGAAATCCGCGACATTCTATTTGAAATAACTCTCTTGCCGGTTGACGTATCTTCGCAAAATTTTCAAACTTTGTGGCCCGCTCCGGTCCGCTCCTACCCTGAAAGTCTCGGGGATTCGTCAAGCGGGGGCCGAGAAAAAAGGGGGTCCCAAAACGCGTTTTCCCCATGCAATTTTCCATAGGAAACTTTAGACACGGCTACAGCCCGAACTGCTGAACGGAATTACACCAAATTTGGCAAAGAGGTAGTTCTTGGTTCAGAAAGAACCCTTTTTGTTAAATGGTGTAAATCCGTTCAGTAGTTGCTGAGAAAATCAAAAGTAAAAAGATAGTGATATCTATGGCCGCGTCGGATTCGCGCACCCTCCCGATCACGAGCTGCATGCTAATTGGCTGTCAACACTCCAAATCAGGAAGTGTTGGCAGCCATTTTGTCCCTCGGTAGAACCGAGGGACAGAAACAAGTGCGCAAAGCGCACAAAGGGGGCAGGGTAGAAACACCCTGACCCCCTAGGTCTGCTCAGGGGGTCCCACAAGGACCCCCTGGGCAATTTTTTTTTTTAAATTTTTTTAAAAAAATCGGCAGGATGCACTCAGGGTGCGCAAATCCTGCCGAAAAAAAAATTTAATTGGCCCTCGGGTGGGCCAAGTCCCGGGGGCATGCTGGGGGGTTAATTTTATGTGTGGGGGCCTCTAAGGGCCCCCAAGCCCCGGGGACCACCACCCCCCGGGGCTTTATGTAGAATGGTGCGGGAGGGCTCTGAGCCCTCCCGCAGCCCCGGGGACCGCCACCTCCCCGGGGCTTTATTTTTTAATTTTTGAAAAACCTGTGTGGAGGGGCTCCAGCCCCCCCACACGCCCCGGGACCACCACCTCCCCGGGCACTAAGAAAATTACAATGGGGGTCCGTTTTGGACCCCCAAGCCCTGGGGACCACCACCTCCCCGGGGCTTTCAAAATATAAGGAGGGGGCCGCGCGGCCCCCTCCTGGAGCCCTTGATGGCCCTGGGGACCGCCACCCCCAGGGCCGGCTCCTGCAGTGTCCCGGGTGCCTACCCCCGGGACACTGCTGTTTGCAATGACAGGACGGGAGCCTCGCGGCTCCCGTCCTGTCATTGCAAACTGCTTTGGATATTGGAAGAGAGAGCAGGAAACCTGCTCTCGCTTCCAATATCCAAAGCTGATTGCTTTTCCACATGGGGAGCAGCATGTTAGCTGCGCCCATGTGTAAAGCAATGCCGGCTCCCGTAGGACACGGGAGCCGGCGGGACTGTGGGGGTTTGGGGACCCCCCACAGTCCCCAACGAGAGGCCAGGCCCCAGGGGATGGGGTCCCCGGGGCCATAGTGGCCACGGAGGGGGGCCACGCAGCCCCCTCCCCAAAGGAAAAAAAAAAAAAGTGCTAGGGCCGGCCCCGGGGGATGGGGTCCCCGGGGCCTTAAATGGCCTGGAGGAGGGGGCCACGCAGCCCCCCTCCAAATAAAAAAAAGAGGCCATGCCCCGGGGGATGGGGTCACCGGGGCCAATACAGGCCCAGGGAAGGGGGCCACGCGGCCCCCTTCCCGTTTTTTTTTTTTAATTTTAATTTTGAGAAAGGGGTAAGGCCCTGAGGGATGGGGTCCCCAGGGCCTAAAAATAGGGAAAAGGAAGGGGGCCACACAGCCCCCCTTCAGGGGAAAACGATCGGGCCCGCAGGCCCCGCCCCTTCCTTCACCACTCTGCAAACGCGCCCCTGGCGCGTTTGCAGAGGGGGAACGACCCCCTTGAATACTGGGGTCCCTGGGGGCCAACTAGTCCACCAGGAACCTCCAGTATGCGCCAGGGGCTGCCTTGCAGAGAGGTGTACAGAGGCCACGCCCCTTTTTACACCTCTCTGCAACGCAGCTCTGTGTCGCTTTGGAGGTATATGGTGGGCTAGTTGCACCCCAGGGACCCTCAGGATTCAAGGGGAGTTAATCCCCCGACTTAAAACGCGCCACGGGGCGCGCTTGCACAGTGGTGAAGGGAGGGCGGGGCTTCAGGTGACATGTGTGCAAACAGGCCCCGTGGCGCATTTTAAGATGGGGAATTAAATCCCCTTCAATCCTGAGGGTCTCTGGGGCCAACTAGCCCAACAGGTACGTCCAGAAAGCGCCACAGAGCTGCGTTGCAGAGAGGTGTAAAAGGTGTGTGGCCTCTGTACATGTCTCTGCAACGCAGCCCCTGGCGCATACTGGAGGTTCCTGGTGGGCTAGTTGGCCCGTAGGGACCCTCATGATTCAAGGGGACTTAATCCCCTACTTAAAACGCGCCACGGGGCGCGTTTGCACAGATGTCACCTCAGGCCCCGCCCCTCCCTTCACCATTGTGCAAATATTCCTCTAAAATCAGCCGAAATACGAATTCTGATTTACTCACCTGTTATCAGGAGAGACCTCAGTGCTGCATCTTTCAGCCCAGTACTAATCCTGAAAAGTAATTTTAACCGTACTTACCAGTAACTTGAATTTCCTTCCATAGGCTAACATTGACTGGTTTCACTTGGAAATTCTTCTAAGTGTGGAGTTTTGGAACTTTAAAATATTCATCTAAAATCAGCCGAAATACGAATTCCGATTTACTCACCTGTTATCAGGAGAGACCTCAGTGCTGTATCTTTCAGCCCAGTACTGGTCCTGAAAAGTAATTTTAACTGTACTTACCAGTAACTTGAATTTCCTTCCATAGGCTAACATTGACTGGTTTCACTTGGAAATTCTTCTAAGTGTGGAGTTTTGGAACTTTAAAATATTCCTCTAAAATCAGCCGAAATACGAATTCCGATTTACTCACCTGTTATCAGGAGAGACCTCAGTGCTGTATCTTTCAGCCCAGTACTGGTCCTGAAAAGTAATTTTAACCGTACTTACCAGTAACTTGAATTTCCTTCCATAGGATATCATTGCCTGCTTTTTGCTGAAAAAGTTTCTAAGTGTTGATTTTTGAAACATACAAATATTCCTCTAAAATCAGCCGAAATACGAATTCCGATTTACTCACCTGTTATCAGGAGAGAACCCAGTGCTGCATCTTTTAGCCCAGCACTGACCCTGAAAAGTAATTTTAACCGTACTTACCAGTAACTTATCTTTTCTTCCATAGGAATCCATTGTCTGGTTTTCAGCAGAAAAGTTTCAAAGTGTCGATTTTCACAAACTACAAATATTCCTTAAAAATCGCCTGTATGACTTAAACGCATTTTTTCAACTGTTTACAGGAGATGCACCAGTGCTGGATCCAGGATCCAACACTGAGTAAGAAAAAGTAACGATAACAGTTTTTACCTGCTAAGTGAATTTCCTTCCATAGGATAACATTGGTGATTCTATGAGGAAAAGTTTCTAAGTGTCAACTTTTAAAATACAATAATATTCCTTAAAAATCACGACTGTAACCAAAACGCTTTTACTCAACTGTTTACAGGAGATGTCCCAGGACTGAATCTAGGATCCAGTCCTGTGGTTAGAAAAGTAATCCATAAAGTAACTAATTGCATTTAACTAGAAATTCACATTGAGCTGAATGTTGCATTGTGTTTGAAAATGTGTTGCCCATTGCAACAACTGTAACTACTGTACTTAAAAGTCTATTGCCTATGTGCTAAGTATTTAAACTAAAGTAATTCATTCTGAGAAAGTATTTTTTGTAATGTAATGTATAATGTAATTACAATGTAATTTAAAAAATAAAATATGTAAAAGAAATTGTTTCTAAAAATGTAGTAAATCAGTATGAAAAAAAATAATATAAAACTTAATACATTTAAAAAACCTTTGAAATTCACTGAAAAAACCGTAGGTTTCAGGCACGTTATAGTTACAAATTACCATTTAAAAACCTTTGAAATTCACTGAAAAAACCATAGGTTTCAGACACGTTATAGTTAGAAATTAGCATTTAAAAAACCTTTGAAATTCACTGAAAAAACCATAGGTTTTAGGGACAGTTATAGTTACAAATTAGCATTTAAAAACCTTTGAAATTCACTGAAAAAACCATAGGTTTCAGATATGTTATAGTTACAAATTAGCATTTAAAAACCTTTGAAATTCACTGAAAAAACCATAGGTTTTAGGGACAGTTATAGTTAGTTGGACATTTCACTCGTACAAAACCCGTGAAATTCCCCGTTATAGTTAGTTCAGCTAACTATAACTCGCGCCCCGCAATGCACTGCTGATGACGTCACATATTACATCACTCATGACATGGTCAGTGACATCACTGATGACATCACTGATGACATCTCAAATGACATCACTGATGACATCATCCACGTGATAATCTGATGCAGCTCCTCACACCCTAATATAACCTTTGATACACCCAATCTAAATTACAGACTGCCATTCGCAAAACTATAGACACTCCAACACCAATAACTACATACCCACTCACTGATTCTTAGGTCTACACACACACATCCATTCACTCACCCGTACAGTCACTCATACTTATGGTCACTCAGTACAGGACTATCATATGCACTCTTACTCCTATATAGACACTCAAACACCGCCACTCATCCAAAGAGGTACTCACACACCTAGTCAGTCATGCAAATAATTAAACACACTGCCATTTACTCACCTATACAGTTATACACACACCAGCTCACTTAATCATACAAATTCTAGCACATTGTTACGCTCTTATACAATCACTGATACAAGCACATACTCATCCATACAGCCACTATCACAATCACTCACTCTCGCTTATAGCTATTTATATACTCCAACACACATATATACTGGCTTTCACATATGTAGTTACTCACACATGTACCACTGGGACATACATTCACTCACTAACACACTCTTACACACACTTACCCACCCATACAGTCTATCACAGATGCACTCTTGAAACCATCCACCCAGTGAATCACCCACTCACACATCTATGCACAGAGTCGCACACACCCCACCCACACAAACACTCAGGCACCCATACAGATACTCAGACAACCAATCAATAACTCATATAGACACTCATGTAGCTATTCACAAACCCATGCAGCCACTTACACAGCAAAAGACAGACGGATACAGACATTCACCCAGTTTAGTCACTAACCCATGCATTCAGTAAGATACGTTAAATCACTCACTTATAGAGTCAGTCACGCACCTACTAAATCATCCATACAGACACTTACACACCCACTCATTCTTCAATACGTCTTTTCCTATATATATTAAAAATATTTAAACTTTACAGAAACACACAGTCACTGGATGATGTCATCAGTGATGTCATTTGAGATGTCATCAGTGATGTCATCAGTGATGTCACTGACCATGTCATGAGTGATGTAATATGTGACGTCATCAGCAGTGCATTGCGGGGCGCGAGTTATAGTTAGCTGAACTAACTATAACGGGGGAATTTCACGGGTTTTGTACGAGTGAAATGTCCAACTAACTATAACTGTCCCTAAAACCTATGGTTTTTTCAGTGAATTTCAAAGGTTTTTTAAATGCTAATTTGTAACTATAACATATCTGAAACCTATGGTTTTTTCAGTGAATTTCAAAGGTTTTTTAAATGCTAATTTGTAACTATAACTGTCCCTAAAACCTATGGTTTTTTCAGTGAATATATATATATATATATATATATATATCAACTAACAGACTTAGTTTCTCCGCACCTCTACATCCCAGATGGGCGAACAGAGAATCCACGAACCACTGGAAATTGTTGGCATAAAGATCTTTTAATTGCTCCTCAGAACGACGCGTTTCGGGCAACACTTGCCCTTGATCTCGTTACAAAGGAAACTGTTCGCCATATTTAAATATGCTGTGCTCTCACGCCTCGTGATATGTGAACATAGAAAACATACTAGCACTGCTTCATCATACACGATAAGTCTTTTTTCTTTTTCTTTTTTCTTAAATTATTTTGCTATGTACATTTTATTTATTAGCACCACCATTTTTCAACTGGCAACATATTATTTCTTGCACATTTCTATTTATAAATTCCCTTATTGCCTAGCTTGATATTTTTACGATCTAAAAGCAAATTTTCTTCATATATAAATATACTTGGGTTTACATCTTACGTTAATTTTGCACGATGATTCACCAACATACATTATTGCATATATGGAAAAAACCTAATAAATACAGTAATAAAATCCACGTTCTCAGCCTAATGCTATTTAGCATATTCAGAACATATATATATATATACACCACTCCTTAATAGTTGTGAATATAACGTTATTTCTTGTAATGCGATATGATAAAGACTATTCTTCCTGCGTAAAGCTTATTCTTATAGTCAATTTATCATAGTACTGTTCCTGACTATGCAAACTATGCAGGTACTTATCGCAAATTCAATTACAATTCAAGCCATAATCCAGGGATTTATTACCTAACACTATTCCATCCTGTGCAAAAGTTGCATATTGATAAAGTGCTGTGTGTTGTGCAAAGTATGCAGTACAGCTTTAAAGTGCTAGATGTGCAAAAGTGCTAACTCTGACTCATAAAACCACTAAAAATACAAGTGCTGAATTTTCAGTAAAAATCCTCATAAAAACCATATCTAAGAAGTTATTATATATGTATATATAAATTTTTTTGCGCGGTCCCGATGGAATTTGGGACTTGCCGCTACTGAAACAACTGTTGCATGTTATGCCACAGTCCTGTATTTGTGTTCCGAAAATGTCCTACCAATGTCATACACAATCATCTATGGACTCTCTTATCCTATATAACAGAATGCAATTTTACAAAAAATAGTGTAAGTCCTCAGTATTGTTTAATCCATTGGGGAACTTACTGTCTAGCTCCAAAATCATACGGGACTCCATCTGCCTTAGTTTCCTTTCCCTGTCACCACCTCTTCGTAATTTTGGAACCGCTGCTACCACAAAATATTTCAAACAGTCAAGGTTGTTATTGTGTATCTGTTTGAAATGACGAGCAACCGGATAAGTAGTGTCATTATTCACGATGGCTCGTAAGTGCTGCAAAATTCGGACATGCACCTGCAGCTTGGTACTTCCCACATACCTAAGACCACAGGTGCATGCCAAAATGTACACTGCATACTCCGTTCTACAGTTAAATTTGCCCTGGATAGCAATTTTATCCGGGCTAAAAGGAGTGGTGTAATGGGTTGTATTCTCCCGAATTTGCAGGCCCTACAAGAAGAGCATTTGGTAAAACCTACTTTCGGTTGCAGCCACATGGTGGCTTTGGACAGTTCTGGACTGCTCTTCACAATTTGGGTGCGCATTGAGGGGCCTTTTCTGTATGTGATCACTGGTTGGGCAGGGAGCCTGGATGCCAATACCCCATCCGTCAACACAATTGGCCAATTGTGTTTGATTATTGATCGAATCTTCCTTTCTTGTTTATTGTAGGTAGTAATAAGTCTGGGGGCATTATTGGCATCTGTACTATTTCCTTTTTACTACTATGATTAGAAAACAGAGATTCCCTTGTTCTGTCCTTCATCTTTCTTTCTGCCTCAATTAAAACTTTATTCTCATATCCTCTCTGTTTAAACCTACTTAGCGCTTCTTCTGTACACACTTTGAGATCTTCTTGCGTGCTGCAGATTCTTTTGATACGCAAAAGTTCTCCGTAGGGAATATTTCTAATCAAGTGCTGAGGATGCGCACTGCTTGCATGAAGTGTGACATTTCCAGCTGTGGCTTTTCTGTATAAGGTGGTCACTAATCTCCCTTCTTTTACATACACCCGCACATCCAAAAAATCAATAGATCCCCTGCTTATATGTGAGGTGAATTTCAAATTGGCAGTATTATCATTAATACAGTTAACAAACTCACCAGCCTGTTTTTCATCCCCGTTCCATATAATAAAAACATCATCAATATATCTCAACCAGTATAAAACATGGTTGGTATATTTATTCATAAGTATGGGTTTGAGAACCTGCTCCTCCCACCAGCCAACATGCAAACATGCATAGCTGGGGGAGAAGCAGGCTCCCATCGCCACCCCTCTCTTTTGCAGGTAAACATCATTACCAAATGAGAAAAAGTTATTTCCCAGACACCATGTGATCAACTTTAAAAGCCTTTTGTTATGATTGTAACACTCCATCGGCCTTGTGCCTAAAAAGTACTGTATTGCATTCAATCCTGTATTATGCTCTATACTTGTATACAAGGATTCTATATCTAATGTGATAAACATCAAGTTCTCTACCCATTCTATGTTTTGTATTTTCTTCAAAAAGTCCCCAGTGTCCTTCACATATGTGGGAAGTTGTTTCACCAAATCCTGAAGGAAATAATCTATATATTGGGTTGCCTTCTCCCCCATACTGCCAATTGCTGATATGATCGGTCTCCCCGGGATGGGGGTAATATTTTTATGAACCTTGGGGATAAAATATAGTCTAGGTAAGACCGGATGTTCCACATGCATAAATTTGTACTCTTCCAAGGAAATAATTCCCTCTCGTTTCCATTCCAAAAACATCTTTTTCAAAATGTCCCTTGCCACATTGTATTGTTTGATATTTGTCTTCTCATATCATATTGGGTCATCTAGGTGCCTGTGAGCTTCTAGCACATAATCTTTTTGTGGCCATATCACTATGTTTCCACCTTTGTCCGATTTCGTAACAAAGACTTCATGATTATTGCTCAACTTTTTCACCAAATTGAAATACTGCAATTCCTCTTTACTTTTGTAGCGTTTCCTATGTTTAACTTGATGATGTAGTTTTTTGATCTCTTCAATCACCACTTCATGATAGATATCGATAGCATCTTTTGGCATGTTTGGAATAAAGTTAGATTTCTATTTGAATGGGCTCATGCCTGCTCCTACTTGCTTGATATTGGCAGCTCCTAATCTGTCTTGAGTTGATTGTAATCCGGTCGTGCCTTGGTCGCTATTGTTGCCCTCATTGCTCAGTTCCTGTAAAGCAAGAAGAATTGGCACAGCCGACGCAAGCATATCCATGCTGTAATCTGTATCACAGATATTTTTTATTTGTACTTCTTTCAAGCCATCTTTTATGGCAAAGAACTTTTTCAATTTCAACTTCCGAATAAAACAGAAAACATCAACCCTAGTGCGAGCATAATTAAAGTCACTGATAGGGCAAAAAGACAGACCCAAAGATAGCAACTGCTTTTCAGCTATATATATATAACTTACTGGTGGTTGCCAGTAGGTAGTTATAGTTAGGACTTAGTTTCCATAAGAAAAGCATTTTTTGACTTGGCTATAACTTTGGTGTCGTTTGACCAATCCGCATGAAATTTTCCCCAAAAATTGTCATTGTGGGTACTATTGTTATGGAAAGTTTGGGGGTGATCTCTGCAGTGAGGACTGAGAATTTGGGGTGCAAAATAAGGTTGCCTTTGTAATGTTAATTCCCATAGGAACCTTTAGCCAAACTTACAACCCGAACCGCTGAACGGGCTTACACCAAATATGGCAGGGAGGTAGATGTCGGTTCAAGGAAGGGCCTTTTGCTTATTTGGTGTAAATCCGTTCAGTAGTTGTTGAGAAATGTAAGTTTAAAATTATATTGATATCTCTTGCTTCGGATATTTCGTGGAGGTTTCGCGATAAATTGCGAATTCACGCGCCAACGGGAATGCTCTGATTGGCTGGACGCAATCTGAATAGAAAGTTGCACCCGTCATTTTATCTATCGAAAACGGTTCTCGGGCTGAAAATCTGTGTGAAAGCCCACATAAGGGGTCAGGGTGGAGATACTCTGACCCCATGGTTGAGAAATAGGGGTGTTATTGACACAAGTTATGTGTCCAAAATTGATTTTTTCAATCGCTTGCGATATTTGCAGCGATGCCACAACTACCAGTGTGGCCCCCGTGTACTATCGTAGGGATATTGCAACTATCAATGTCATCGTGAATATGGTCGAAAATATAAAAAAATATATCAATGAATCATTAATATGCATTGTTATAGAGATATTGAGATATTGAAAGAAAATTATAGAGTTATTTATATAGTGAGTTATCTACTGTGATGTTAGAATTAATTATATAGTTATCATTTTTTAATGTGGTCGTGGCTATTGAATTCCTGCTTTTGCTTTCCGCTTTTACGACGTAACCATGAGGATCGCGGTTACTGACATTGCAACCTCCGGCCTCACCGCGAAAACGGAAAATAGGTTTTGGAGATGGTTGTTCTAGAAATGCACCAGAAAAACATGAATTTGAAGTGTACAGTAATAAACTCCTAGTGTGTAAAAGAGGCTCAGATCTCACTTGTACAAAACCACTGAAATTCATCAGTTATAGTTACCTGAGCGAAATATAACTTATGCCTTTGCAATGCACTGCTTATGACCTCACATATTACATCCCTCATGACATGGTCAGTGACATTAATGTTCTCAGGTTCTTTACTCATACGGTGAAAGTGATGTACTGTTGAAAGAACCATCAATGAACAGTGGGGGAAAAGATCATAAAGATTGCAGGAAAAACAAACAAAACTACATACTATGTGTATGTAAGTAATTTCAGTATGGAGAAATTTAAGAACACCAGCTTAGATTGTAACTCTGAGCTGTGCAGAACATCCATGGGATGACTTACAGGACTTTTTGAACAGACTGTAACATTAAAAGCATCAAATTCAAGACACTAGGAGGACTTTGCTGTTTGGATCCAACAAATGTTTGCAGGTTCTTTAAGAAGAGATTGTAAAAATGCTGTCCTTCATCTGCAACAAAAAAAAAAGCAAATCTTGGAGAAATTACTGATTTATTTTTGCAAAAAGAGTACCATGCAAGACGTGGTTCTCATATTAATATACTGCTCTGGGTAAAAGATGCACCTAAATTAGGAACAGACACAGATGAGTCTTTTCTTTCTTTCAGTGAACAGTTTATTACATGTAGCATTCCAAAAGACACTGAGAAAGAAGCCTAAAGCAGCAAGTACTGTGTCTTTAATCACATGGATGTGGAAAGTACTGTCAGCAGAACTATTTATTTTCTTAGCTCCCCATTGAACCTTCATGTTTTTCATAGCCTGAAGCCAGTTGCTTCTTCCCAAGTCTGTTTAAAAGTAAAAACTTTCTTAAAAAACAACAGTACTTTTTACAAACATTTCAAAAGTACTCCACAAAATCCTGCCAGGACTGGTGACAGTGTTTCTGACAACCCTTGAATTTCAACCTGCACTCCTCTGCCGTAAATTCATACTTACTGATAAGAACTTACTTTATGGTGGGATAACTCAACATCATCCTTCTCTAGGGCTAGTAGGTCATCCCTCCCCTCACTAGGAATATGACTCCAAAGGCCAGCTCTCCAATCCTCCTCAGACATCCTATGTACCCCTAGAGTTACTTCATTTGCCTGAAACCACCTTTCTATATCACTCCCTCCTTTAGATTTGGCACTAAGTCTCTGGGTATATGTACTCTTTCTTCTGCAGTGGACACAGTAGTGGTGCTCCAATCATTTTTGCTAGACTCTAATAGCTATTTGGCCTTCAAGTCCAGCTCCTTGACACTCACTTCATAAGCCAGGAAGACCCTTTCTCCTCCAAGTCTATCTTAGCCTCAGCTTTCCACTCCTATGCATCCAGCTGGGCCAGCTGCAGCCTCAGGTCTCACTCAGTCTGTCTTTCCTTGATGTGCTCATGGAACTGGGTTTGGGTGGAGAAAATACTTCTTGCATCCAATAGGGAGCTCTCTCTCTGGGGGATCCCCTCTCTCCTCTAGAGCCTTTGCCCAGTCATCTCTCTGCTCCTCTCCCTCCTTCTTAGTGCCACTACCCTTTGGGACCCTGATTCTGAGGTCAACTATAATCAGGGTTCTCCCTTCTTAAGAGTGGCGGAGTAGTCCTCTTCAAACTCTTCCTGTGGTGCAGATTGCATGCTGCAGATGTCCTCTCAGGTGCTAAGGGCGAACTCGTAGTCAAACTTGAACTTATAGGTGAGTAACTGGGTGTACGACTGAGTGTTGCAGTCAATGTCTGGATACATGAGTGGTGGGTACATATATACTTTTGTGGAAGTGTAACTGGGTGTGTAAGTGCCCGCCTGACTGTCTGAGTGTCTGCAAATTGCACACTATTAAATTACATACTATAGGCAGACACCCACATCTAATTTCAAACACATTCAAACATACTGGCTTAATAAAATAATTACTATACTCCACCCTATTTTCCTTTCTAGTATAGTGACTATAAGCTACACATTTTCTTTCAGCTTATACACACTCACAATTATTTTATCTGAATATACTTTTATATATTACAACCTAATTAACATACCTGCAAAAGCACTTTGCTGTTCTCCCAGGATTATTTCTATGTCTGTTAACATCTGTTTTCATTCCAAATCTCCAGTGACAACTCGAGCAATCCACCTCTACTGTCAGTAGAAAAGCAGCTAAAATAGCTACCCTTCACCATGTGCTCTTACTTATGCTGCTCTAGTTAACAAATCACAGGCTTCCTTTCATCTTTTATTTTTGTTATACCACTTCTCAATGGTCAGTTTTCTTTAACCCTTTCTATATTTTCTGTGAAGAAGCTAAATTTGTTGTTTTTCCGCGAATGTAACTTAATGGTGAATTTGTAGATCCACACGAAGACTGTCAGTGGGAGTGTCTGTGTGAGTATGTGAGTGGGTGTGTGAGTATGTATATGGGTCTCTGAGTGGATGCATGAGTGTCTGACTGGGTCTGTAAATGAGTGTGTGAGTGTCTGAGTGGTTTTGTGAGTGGGTGTTTGAAATTGTAAGTGGGTTTGTGAGTGGATGCGTAGTATGTAAATGGGTCTGTGAGTGGGTGCGCAAGTGTCTGATTGGGTCTGTGAGTTGATGTGTCAGAGTGTGAGTGGCTTTGTGTCTGGGTGTGTAAGTGTGTGAGTGGCTGTGAGTGGGTGTGTGTAAGTGGGTCTGTGAGAGTCTGTGAGTAGATCTGTCAGTGGGTGCAAAAGTGTCTGAGTGTCTGAGTGAGTGAGTGTGTGAGTGGTCTCTGAGTGGGTGTTAGAGTGTCTGTGTGGGTCTCTGACTGGGTGTTTGATGCCTGTGAGTGAGTGTATGATTATCAAAGTGGCTTAGTGAGTGGTTGTATTTTTTTTTAATTTACGGCCAGATTTGCGGATCTGCTGTGATTGTGCATAGGGGCCGCAGTCAGCGTCATGGCGGATCCACAAATTCACACATGTGGGGGAAAAAATGCATATAGGCCAATACCCTAAACCTTTTGAGTCCTTTTTTTGTTAATTCTCACAACCGGTGACCATTCTCTTGTATCTAAAATGGCGACCGCAACTTTCTCTCAGGTTGCGGCCAGTCAATAACAGCATTGCTGGAGGCACGTGAATCAGCCTATTCCCCACGGGGGATATGCGGAGGGTACACATACCTAGATATCTTTCTTTTTTATTTAATAACTCCAAAATTACTGAACGGATTTACACCAACTCACAAAAAGCACGCTTTCTGGTCCAAGATCTAGCATTCTGCCAAATTCAGTGTAATTCTGTTCAGCAGTTTAAGCTGTAGTCATGTCTAAAATCTCTATAGGAATTAACATTACAAATACACTTTTCCCCCCCTTTTTCTCTGCCCCCACTTGATGAATCACCCCGAAACTTTTCATTCACATCTAGACAAAGTGGGAGAATGTTTTGGGGAAAATTTTGTGAAGATTAGTTAAACGACAACAAAGGTATAAGCAGGTCAGAAAAAGCATTTCCTTTGGAAACTAGGTCCTAACTATAACTACCTAGTTGGTGACTGCCAGTAGCTAATATATCTATATATATATATCTATGTATATATATCAATATATATATATATATATATCTATGTATATATATCAATATATATATATATCAATATATATATCAATATATATATATATATATATATATATATATATATATATATATATATATAACGCACAAAATCCAATGCGTAACTCTTGGATAGAAGTAGAAACCAACACTGGAGCCGTGGCCACAAGTAAAGAGCGTGTTTATTGACAACACTAGGTCCGACGCGTTTTGGAGTTTCCTCACTCCTTTGTCACGGGCAAGAGTAAGTGAATCGTCAGTTTCATTTAAAGCAACAGTGCTACTAACGTGCAATGAATATAGAAAACATACTAGTGATCATCATCTTGACTAATAAAGTTTCAACAACATTCATCAAATATTTCAACAATTGGAAAATAACGGAAGCATGATGGTAAATAAATGTATAACCGCTAAAATTAATGGTCAAATAAATCGGCTCTAAAAGCTCAGTGTTAACGCAAATGCAGTGTACTTCATTTGTCTCATTGTACATAGTGGATTGCTGACACCCAAATATAATTTCATAATAATTGAATAAGATAAGACATGATAATTCACATAGTGCATAAATAACTCAATGTATCCTTCATTAAGGGCATAATAATCCCACTGAATATCGGAGACCAACTCCTATATCAATACCGCCAAACAGCCTTGCAACAATATGTGGAATGTGATAGGATACCACGCGGGCTCAGAATTTTTATCACTCCCACACTACAGAAGCCTGATCCAGATATGATAGAGGAGTGGATGACCAATAATCATGCCTGCTCACTTAACATGCTTAAAATCCTAATCAAACACGCTGAAAAGGAAAGCCTTAAATTGACAGATGAAAGTGAGGAAATCATTAATAAATTAAAGGAATTATACACTAAAGAGGAGTTTGAATCAGAAATGGCAAAAATGGATACAAAATTGGAAAAAATCGAGGAAGACATTAAAGCCAAGAAATTGAGCAAATTTCATCGTGATGAGGTAGACTATAATAAAGGCCAAATTTTGACATTTGGTAAAAAGTTCGATATATTACGAAAAGAGGCCAAGGAACATGGAGAGTCTAGTAAAGATCTAATACAACCATCTACATTAGGGGGATCTACCCCTACAGGACTTAGTGAAACGGCAGGAAACACGGTGGAGACACTTGACAGTGACAACAGTGAAAATGAAGGCTTGTCAATCAAAGAACCCACGGCATCAAAAGCCCGCATTTTAAAGGAGTTCACGCTGATGGCCAAAGAAAGAAAGAATATACAGGTACACAGCAAAAGTCCGGGAAGAGGTCGTGGTCGAGGCGGAAGAGGAGGAAACAGACCAAAATTCACAAGCAACAACCCAATAGACAGCCCTGTGGGAACACGTACGAGGGGCAGATTTGTGAAGAAATAATGGCCAACATGACAGTGGTAAATCTTTCTGATTATGTATTGACTAAAGACCAACTGGAAGTTTTATCTCTAGGATTATCTTTCTGCCCTACGTCTGAGTTTGATTACACTGAAACTCGTATTGATTTATTTAGTTTTGTTAGGAAACTGAAACTTAAGAAATGGTTTGCTATTAACAAATCTAATAAACTGAGATCAGTTCCCAGCAACCCATCAGCCCTTACCATAGATGATATTGAAACATTGCATTTGGTTCATGAGTTGGCTGGGGTTGAGGGATGCAGTGATGACCCGTATGTTAATCTTGTGGATATTAACATTGATTTAGAAATGGGAGCTGACACAGGTTTTAAACCCAAATCGTTTTTTATACCTCAGATTAGCAACGACGCTATCAATTGTTTTGAGAAGGGTATGATGAATGAGCTATCTAAACTCGAAAGACATAAATCTTATGTGAGATCCAATTTGAAAAAATCTCATAGAGTTGCACTGAAAGAATTAGAGACTAACACCAACGTAGTCATTAAGAAATCAGATAAAGGCGGTAACGTCGTAATTTGGCCTTTGTACATGTATCTTGAAGAAGGCAACAATCAATTGTCCGATAATAATAGATACTGTATTTCCTCCAAAGGAGAGTATGATAAGGCCGTGAAAGATGTGTCCATTAAACTTATGGGGTGGAGGGACAGTGGTTTGTTGAATAAAGATGAATTTGCTTTTCTGGAGTGTAAGAACCCTAAAATTCCAGTGCTTTATCTTCTCCCCAAAATTCATAAAAATGCCATGAAGCCACCAGGGAGACCCATAGTGTCATCACGGGACAGCGTGCTCGAGAACACATCTAAGTATGTGGATCATTTTTTGCAGCCGCTGGTCCAAGCATTACCTTCGTTTGTGAAAGATACTAGTGATTTTTAAAGATTTATCAATAATATCAGCTGGGATGATAATTATTTGTTAATGAGTATGGACGTAAGTAGTCTGTACACATGCATTCCCCAAGAACAGGGTATTCAAGCCTGTAGGTTTTTTCTGAAAAATAGATCGTTATCGTTCCTCTTTCATACTGAAATGATTCTGGATATGATCCAGTTATGTCTGAGAAATAATTTCTTCTTATTTAATAATAAGATGTATAGACAAATCCAGGGAACGGCGATGGGAACTTGCTTCGCCCCCAGTTTTGCAGGATTGTACCTCGGTTGGTGGGAGGAGCAGGTTGTCAGTAAGACCAGACAATTTTCTGACCACGTCGTCCTCTGGTTGAGGTACATTGACGATATCTTCTGTGTCTGGAATGGCACTCAGGTCCAGGCACGGGAGTTCGTGGATGTCCTCAATCAGAATGATCTGAACTTGCAATTTACCAGCGAAACTAGTAAAAGCACCATCGAATTCCTTGATCTTAAACTTGAGATCAATGACCACAAAATCAGCAGTAGGTTATTCAGAAAGGCCACGGCAGGAAACAGTTTGCTGCACGCCAACAGCTGCCACCCCAGAAACCTTATTCGCAGCATTCCTTTTGGCGAATTATTGAGAGCCAAGAGGAATTGCAGTACAGAAGAGAGCTATCAAACCGAAAAACTGATTATGACCAACAGATTCTTGGCACGGGGATACAATAAAAATCTGATCAAGGAAGCAACTGAAAAAGTGGAGAAAATTAATAGGGATGATTTATTGTTTCCCGAATCTGGCATTAATATAGTGGAGAAAAAAGAGCCGATAAGGTTCATCACCAAGTACACTAATCAAGCCTGGGAGGTTAAGAAAAGTCTTAACAAGTTTTGGCAGGTCTTAAGGAATGATGATGATTTAAGAGAATATGTTGTTGAATATACGTCCCTCACATTCAGAAAACCCCGTTCATTACGGGATAGTTTGAGTAGAAATATGCTGCCGGGCAATACTAAGAATATGGACATTAAGGGTTTTTTTACGTGTAACCAATGTAAAGCTTGCAAGTTTAGTACGAGTTGCAAATCCATTAAACTCTGCAATGATAAGGCTCCCTTTGTGATTAATAAACATGTGAATTGTAACACTGAGTACGCTGTTTACGCATTAAGGTGCCCTTGCAACAAATTCTATATAGGTAGCACCATTCATAAAGGCAAAAAGAGAGTGTTAGAACATCTCAGGGCAATTAAGAAAAATGACAAAGTGTATCCAGTTGCCCGACACTTTAGTGAGTTGCATAATCAAAATTCCAACCTTCTCAGATTCTGTGTCCTTGACTGTATTCCACCAAGGTCAAGAGGGGGGCAATAGGACTATGGAACTTAGGAGGCTTGAATCAAAAATGATTATTAGGTATAATACTCTGGCTCCCAAAGGGCTGAACCTTGATGAAGAGATGTCCGTACATTTATGATGTTTTCATTTTTAAAGTTTTAATGTTTATATGGTCTCCTGTTCTGTCTTAAAGATTTAGTGTTCAGTTACACTCACAATACATGCACTTTTATATTTGATTGTTTTTAATATATCATCATCTTTGTCTGATTTTTTACAGATGACGAATGGGAATGATGAGAAGCATGAATTTGAAATGTCTTATACAGCGTAATTTATGCAACGTGATATCTAGGCTCACTTGAGCATGACTGTTTTGGGACATTAACATAACGTTGAACCCATAGGGGTTGCTGTTGAGGTTATCGTGGTTTTAAATAACTCCGATCATTGACTGAATTCAAGGGTTACAAAAATGATATGCCCACTGGGGCTTAATTGTGAGCGTTTACCTAATGATTGATCTGATTTTTTTCACCTATCCAATATGTATTGTTTCATTAATTCAATATGAAGTGCAACATGATGAGTTTTGTGTAATCACACTGTTGAAATGATGATAGGCCTTTTTGGCGGTATTGATATAGGAGTTGGTCGCCGATATTCAGTGGGATTATTATGCCCTTAATGAAGGATACATTGAGTTATTTATGCACTATGTGAATTATCATGTCTTATCTTATTCAATTATTATGAAATTATATTTGGGTGTCAGCAATCCACTATGTACAATGAGACAAATGAAGTACACTGCATTTGCGTTAACACTGAGCTTTTAGAGCCGATTTATTTGACCATTAATTTTAGCGGTTATACATTTATTTACCATCATGCTTCCGTTATTTTCCAATTGTTGAAATATTTGATGAATGTTGTTGAAACTTTATTAGTCAAGATGATGATCACTAGTATGTTTTCTATATTCATTGCACGTTAGTAGCACTGTTGCTTTAAATGAAACTGACGATTCACTTACTCTTGCCCGTGACAAAGGAGTGAGGAAACTCCGAAACGCGTCGGACCTAGTGTTGTCAATAAACACGCTCTTTACTTGTGGCCACGGCTCCAGTGTTGGTTTCTACTTCTATCCAAGAGTTACGCATTGGATTTTGTGCGGATTTATGGGGGTGGCTACCCCTGCCGTGTGCCCGCCGTAGAAGTGGCTTGGGTTTAGCCAAACGAAACTGTGGATATATATATATATATATATATATATATATATATATATATATATATATATATATATATATATATATATATATATGTATATATATATATATAGATAATTACACTCCCTTGTGCCCTTGACGCACAACAAACAGGTACGGACAACTTTTTTCAGCTGGTGCCAAATATTACTTTATTTTCTTAAAGTTAAAGTGCAATGCTTCTCATGACGCGTTTCGGGCCTCCTGGCCCTTGGTCACATGACCGCATTACGTGCATACCGAGTTTTTATTGGTGGTACAAACCTCACCTGACCCCACATGTGACAGCTTAGATGGAGCTAGAGAAAATACTCAATCTTGCGGTTCAACATTACAAAAATAAACTAGTTAAATACTTAAGGTAATAAATACATTATACTCATGTATAAAAACCTACGTTATAAAACTATTACATAGTTAGTGTAAACAAGTTGGATAAACCATAATAACTGTTATAGTAAAAATCATAGCACAAATGCTAAAATTACAGTGCTACTCCAACTTTAAAATGCTGTCAAATATATTTCATATTAAAAGCCACAAGAATAAATAATTGTTGATGAAAATTAATAAATATTTAGATACACATAGTAGATAAAAAGTAACAATGTCTGTGCAAATACTGCATGTGCAAATATTGCTGACCACCAATGGCCATATCTACTGTTCTAATTCATATACATAGCCTCATATATTGTCACAATGTGCAAACAAAATGTGCAAAATAGTGCTTAAACCTCTAAAGTGTCTGTAGTGCAAATCAAAAAATATTATGATAGATGGCGGAAAGCCAAAAGGATATTCATGCATTCAAAAATATAGATATAGATATATATGTGTGTGTGTGTGTGTAAATATATATAGATAGATATATATGCATATATATATACACACACACACACCACACAAACACAAATACGTGTTTACATATTTTTTAATATAGAGTATGAAGTGTCATTTATTTATTTTACATTATATAAATTTATATAGTCAAATATTTACCATTTATCACTTTAAATTCTATCTATTTAAAAAAATCAATATTTGTGGTATTTATTTGGACAATATTAATGTTAGCGATAATTGTTTGCAATATTTTTGTATTTACCATTATAAGTATAGGAGCACGATATTGTGGTAAACAATATTCTTGACACAATGTTTTTGTTAACGATATTGTTTGCTACGATATTGTATCAGTGATCCACAATGAGGTCTGCCCAAGAAAGAATTCCTCATCAGCAAAAAAAAGTGTGTACACACAAATGCCTTAATAAGGTAGCAAATTTTATTCATTGACAAACCTTTTCCTATTCCGTTAGACAAGAGGTTAAGGAAAGGAAACCAAAAAAAAAATCTTTCAGAGTCAATGCTCACTTTCTGGCTTAAGTACCAAAATGTAACTTAAACTGGTGTGCTTCATCTAGCCTACAATGGTTAAAAAGCATTGATGGTGTAGCCAAGGTGGCAGCCCTACACATCTCAGTTATGGTGACTCCCATCCACTCCACCCGATATGTAGCCATTCCCCCAGTGAAATGGACCCTAATAGAACTGGGAATCTTTCTGGCGAAATTTTCAAACAGACTATCTGACTTTCTATAATGTACAGACCTTTATAGATATACAGTTACAGCTCTTACATTTAAAGTGTGAAAAGACAGGGCCTGAGGCTCTGCACCTGACTGTAAGGCTGGAAGGATTATTGCCTACTCCCTGTGAAACCTAGGCCCTGTTTATGAGTGGGCTGGTAAATTCAGACCAGTGCATAACCCCTGTTTACGCTTGGGTGAGGATTACGAGTGGGCATTATCAGATGTTTTAAATACCTCAGCTGTCATTAAATTTCAGCAGGTTAAACCTGCCGAAATTTAAACCTGCCAAAGGTTAAACCTGCCGAACTTTGAAAGGGGAAATTGTACGGTATGTACCCTAACATGATATTTTGGTGCGTTAAACTCTAAAATCAGCTTGTTATTCCTCACAAACTCATGATAGATGTTATTTATCGCACACGATAATGTACCCAAGAGTATCGTAATTCATCATGTGCGATTAATAATGCCAAAACTCGTAATCAGGGCCCTAGGGTTTACCTTTGAAATGAATCTAGGATCCAAAGACAAAACTATCCTGCCCGAAAATACTCTCAGATAAGGATGGCAGCAAAGAAGTGCCCTGAGGTCTCCATTTGTTTTAGCTGTAGTGATTGCTACAAGGAAGAGGGCTTTTAAAGTAAGGAACTTTTCTGATAAAGAATTTAAGGGTTAAAACGTAGTGAGTCCTAGAGATACGATAACACTAAAGGAGATCCCATGAAGTAAAAGGAGTTCTGATTTTTGTACCTAAAAGAATAAAACTCCCAAAAAGTTTTGATACTAAGGGTTCAAAGATTAGTCACCACAAGGCTCTCAAAGGTTTTAGGGCTGCCCACTGCAAATTAAGTTTGGCTACGGACAACTGCAATATATCAGTAATTGATGCCATTTTAGGTGAATTGGATCTTGGGGGATACAAGGGACTAAAGGATGATGAAGAACCCTGGAATGGAAGGACACAAAAAAGAAACAGGAAGTGTGGTTAGGAGAGAGGGGTCTTATGGGTGACCTATATTTTGTTTATAGAAACTGAAGAAAACCTTTGGGATGTTTGGATGAGTTGCTGTAATACTGAAATATTACTCATTGTAGTAAGGAATGGGACTAGTAAGGTGATGATTTACGAAGCCTTGTCCTTGCATTGACCAAGGCAAAGCAAGAACAAAGCCACACATGGGGTGATCTGGGCCATCTATCGTGGCTTTATAAAGAAACGTTAACACAGTGCAGCTGTTTGCACTGCGTTACTTTACATTTCAACTTGGGATGCGTTCCAAGGTTGGAGCATGGGCGTTCCTATGCATCCACCTATGGATTTTGGCGCATGGATTTTGGCTCATTTCCAGGTTTACTTAAGCTTGTAAATCTAGGAATGTGTCAAAATGTTACACCTTCCTCAGTGAAGTCTACAAAAAAGTAATGGATGGAATGCTTGAGTTAATCTCAGCCACTGGTAATTACCCGGTCACATCCCAGTTCATCGTTATTTTGCACACCATGTCACTTCAGTTTGGAGCCAGCCATATGCAAATCAGTCTTGACTCTGCTCCAGTGGAAGCAGTCTGGCTAAAACTGCCAGGCCAGGTACTGCCCGGAGCAGAACACAACCAACACATGACCGGTTTCGCCCTAGTTAAGGCTCCTCAGCCAGGTATAGCTTTGTTCCATCCAGTAACACAGTGTGCTTTACCAGTCCCACTTAGGGTGAGGCAATAAAGTATACAAAAAAATGATGGATGGAATGCTTGAATGAATCTCAGCCACTGGCAATTACACAGGGCCGCATCCCAGTCCATCCTATTTTGCACACAATGCCACCTCATTTTGGACCCAGTCATATGCAACTCAGTCTTGACTGTGCTTCAATGGGAACAGCCTAGCTCAAACAGCTGGGCCAGGACCGTTTGAAGGGGTAAATAACTCTCTGAGTTTCACAAGGTCATGTGCAAGAGACAAAGAAGGGGCTAACACATAATCATCGGACTTTAAAAGTATAAAAAATATATTGCCAAACAATCTGTTAAGATCAGTGAAGAAAATCATCAACATCTTCACGGAAATGACCACACAAGAAGATGTGAAGATCAGCTGATGTACAACTTAGCAACACTAAAAAAGGCTTTGGTATTCTTATTCTCTAAAATTAATTTTTATTGGGTAACAAATAGAAATTGCAAAAAACCATAAATCCATAGTAAGGAACCACCAGACATGACCAGATTCACTGTCTCCTTCATAGCCCGGCCTCATTATAAAAGTCCCAGAGCAGTATCCCCAGAGGGAATTCCTCTCTGGGCAATGCAAACTTGCCAGGATCCTCCATAGTGGAATTCCTGGGATCGTGCAAATTCCAGAAGCTGTAATCTTACAACCTAAGACACAGGATTCCCCAACTCTCTGCTTGCACAACGGGGGGAAACAGCAAACACTCCCCCACCTCTCCCCTTACTTAGTCTACCCTCCTTCACCTTCTGTCATCTGTACCACAGCCTTCAAAATAGCTGTGTAACCCATTTGCAATCTAAAAGCAAGTGGTAAATCAATGGAGATTTGGGTGCATTGTAGCCCCCTACATGGCGAACAACATGCAGATTGTGCCAGGTATTATCGGATCCATGTGTTATTCCCCCTCCCCTTTCTGTTGATAATAACCTAAATTTGTAATATCTGTCTATTGAAGTGAGGATTAGAGATTCCAAATCTTCCCCCGTGTGTTGACATCAAAATGAGAGAACTTGTAATAAATCCCACAAATTAAGATCTACAGGCGAGTATCGAGAATATCTAGTCTCTCATTCCAGCAAAACAAATGCAAACAGTATTGCTCCCTTGAGTTGACTTTTGTATAAAAATATATTTCTCAAATTGATAAACAGCATAAGAAAAAAAGCTGCACCAGTATTCTTGACAACCTGCCAACTTCATGCCCCCAGCAAGTCCTTGGACTGGTCAAGGCCCTTGTGGACCCAGCTCCAGCACTTCAAGGAACCCACTTCACCTCTCTCCCTCTTTCTCTCTCTCTCTCTCTCTCTCTCACCTTGTTCTCTCTCTTTCTGTGGCTTCTGTGACACATCTCTTGCTCTTTTTGCCTTTTCTCTCTCGCTCTGTCTTATGCACCATTTATCTTGCTCTTTCTGTGCCTTTTTTTCATTTCTCTTCCTTTTTCTGTGTCTTCTGTGCCATTTCTCACTCTATAACATTTCTCACTCTGTTCCATTTCTCTTGCTACTTTTTCCTCTCGCTCACTCATTTTCTGACCTTTTGCCACATCTCTCACTCTTTTTGTGATTTTTATGTCTCTCCATATTCTATCTCTGCCTCTGTGTGCCCCTTCCTGCACCCTTTTCCTATGCCCCTTTTCTGCCTCCTCTACACTCCATTCCTCCATCCCTCCAGCCGCTCTCCTTTTCTGCCCTTCTCTTCAGCCTGTCCACCACCCCCTGCACTCCTCCCCCCTCCCAGTGCCTACCTAATGGTGGCCACAGCTTGCTGAAGGCAAGCCTGTCTGTGCCATGTCTCCCCTGCACTACACCCTGCCCCTGAAACCATGGTCCTCCTTTGACCCACCACTGCTCTCTTTTGAGCCCTCTACCATGGAAGTCGCACCACCCTCTACCGGCACGCCACACAACACAATACAACACAAAAAGACATTATACCTGCTCCCTTTGTGGCTTCACCTGCATCACCACTCCTGCAACTCCAGCATCCACCAAAAACATAACCACAACACCCAACCCCTTACTAACTCAAACACCTATTAACAAATACACTTGGCACCCCTCACACACTATGATCATGCATGCTCCTCAACTTACGCTCACTCAGAAAGCACACCACAGAGCTCTGGAGCCCGCCAGATGATGACAGCCTGGACCTTGTCTTCCTCACGAAAACATGGCTGACCACAGCTTCAATGCCCGACATCACTGCTGCCATCCCTGCCAGATATAAGGATAGAAGATCACCAGGCAAGACAGCCTAAACAGGCTCAAAGAAGGAATCGCCATGGTTGATAAGCACAGCTTCAACTACACCACCTCTTCAATTCAATTCAATTTAAAAAAAACTGCAAGGAAAGAGGAAGGTCCTAGTTGAACGAATAAACACCAGATCCAACAGCAGCAATTGCAATCATCAAGGATTTCACCACACCCACAGTTGCCACCGGCCACATCATCCCAACCCAAGATCTGTGTAACGCCCTTTCAAACCTCTTTTGTATCATGATCACAACGATATACAGCAACTTTGCCCCGCAACCAGACCCCCTGATACTCACCAAATGTCTTCCAGTGATGAACAAAGACAACACAATCACCACCTGGGACACCAGCAGCACAGTGGAAACCACAGCAATCATGAAGACCATACACTTTGGGTCCCCCGTCGATCCCTGCCCCTGTCACGTCTTCGTAAAAGGAGCAATCTCTATTGGTGATACCTTCACTTCCATTCTCAACACCTCCATCAATACAGCCACCTTTCTGGAACCATGGAAACATGCAGCCATCAATGCCCTTCTAAAGAAACCCTTGGCTAACCTGACTAAACTCGCTAACTACCAACCAATATCCCTCCTTCCCTACCCAGAAAAGGTCCTGGAATAAGCCATAAACAAGTGCCTCTCCTACCACCTCACCAATCACCAGCTTCTCAATGCCACACAATCAGGATTTAGACCCAACTACAGCACAAAAACTGCCTTCATAGCAGTAATGGATGGCATCCGGATGAACCTTGACAGGGGAAAACCGCAACTCTCATCTTCCCAGACCTTCAACAGCCTTTGACACCATCTCCCCCCATTCTGAGCCGATGACTTCAGAAAGCAGACACCCAGGGACACGCCCTCAAGTGGATCTGCTCCTACCTCACCGGAACAACCCAAACTCTCAACATGTCCCCCTACTCCTCTGAAGCACAGGAACTCATCTCTGGAGTCCTTCAACATCTACATGATTCCACTGGCCAATGTCATATGGACTCACAAAATAAACATCCTCACATACGCTGACAAGCACAACTGATACTGTCCCCCTCGGACAAAACTCCCAAAACCAGGAACAAGTTCACCACATGCATGACCGAATTGGCCACCTGGTTGAAATCCAACCACGTCAAACTGAACTCGGACAAGACCGAAGTGGGGGCCTCAATAAAGATGCTTCTTTATGGGAATCCACCTGATGACCCACAGACCTCAGACCCACTTCCACGCCTTCCTCACAAGCAAGAAACCTCAGAATCATCATAGACAACAGACTGGACATGACCATCCAAGTCAACACAGTAGCCTCGTCCTGCTTCAAAACCTGGAGGATGGCGAAGAAAATCTTCAAGTGGCTACCATTCAACACCAAGAAAACAATCATCCAAGCCCTCATCACAAGCACACTAGACTATGGAAACATCCTGTACGCAAGGATAACCAACCAGCTCACAAGAAGACTGCAGACTGTCCAAAACGCAGCAGCCAGACTAGTTCTCAACCTCCCACCACAAGCCCACATCACACCACACCTTAAGAACCTCCACTTGCTACAGATACTCAAGTATGCACACTGCAAACTCCTCACCCACACTTACAAAGCACTCCACAACACAAACCCTGCCTACCTGAATAGCAGCATTAATTTCAACCAACTTTCCAGACACCTCCTCTCTGCCGGTCTCTCATTAGAATACAACCCACGCATACAGAAAAGCAGGGCAGGGGTTGCGCATTCTCATGCCTGACTCCCAAAGCCTGCAACGACCTCCCACAACACATCAGCAACTTATTTTCTCTTCTTGACTTCCACAAGAAGCTGTATTACTGGCTTTTCCAGTAAGCCCTCCAGGGCTGGACTCACACTCTGGCTATATAACACCTGGATACCTTCACAGGTGATAAGCACTATAAAAACACCAATAACATAGCATACCAATCAACCCTCCCTACACATGATGAGAACATGTAGAAAATATATACTCTTGTTATACATTGCCTTATGTTTCATTAGAGGACACTTGTTTTCCTGTAACCGAACAGGAACATTAACGATGAGCATAATGCTGCCTGGAGCCCTCGGCGAACGATCAATTTATTTAGTAGAGTTGAACCAAAAAATCAAAATTGCAAGTTTGTTGTTATCAGGTGTTCCAAACCATTTGTGGTTTGATTTTTCTGTTGTTGACATAGACACGGATTGTAATTCGATTTGCTTCCTCCGTTCTTTTATGCTGCCAACCAAAATGCAAAAAGCAGCAACAATGTAAAACGTGTTTCACCTCCCTGAATCTGTTCAGTCTACAAAACAGAAATCCCCCTGTAGGAAAAATGTATTAATGTTAATGCCGAACATCTGGTGCGCAATGGATTGTTCAGCAGGCTCCTGCATTAAGCTGGCGTGTATTTATCAAATCCCACATTTAAGAACGAGCCACGTTTGTGTTTTCAAACAGCCCCTTTTTATACCAATCTATTATTAAGGACAGTTGTAATCGGAGGCTTAAAGGAAAACATCACTTATCATGCACCAGGCAGTGATTCAGAGGTTCACAGGGGAAAAAGTAATATTTAATCACGATGACTTTCACATGCTGCAGTTAGATTATTAATGTTAGAATGATTTAAGCTGTAACCTCGGTAACTCATATTTTTTCCACAACAATCAACGCCGGAACTGCAAGGTTCAGGCCTAGATGCTTTGGTGATTGTGAACGGATATCGTAGTAGGAGCGACGAAAGATAGATTCGGTGAGATGGTACAGGGTGAATGCATTAGTTTGCAGAACACAGTTTGGCCTCGTATTTCTTTTCTCGCCCGAGTTTTGGATCCTTCTGAACCTTTGATTTATTTAACTTTATGCAAGGGACCACTGTGTGTAAATCTGGAGTATTACAGTCTTTGAACAGCCAAACGTTGAGCAGACCCATGGTTTTGTAAGGAACAAATGGCTATATTTACAAGGTCCCTGCGCCACCGGACCGTCATTTTTTATGACGCTCTGGTGGCACACAATGCTGAGCCATATTTACAAGGCCACGCAAAGCCACACAACGTGGCTTTGAATGGCCTTGTAAATATGGCCCCCTTTCACGCATTACTCTGGGTGAAAGGGGCGTTCCATGGGTGTTGCTCTGGGTGTTCCCACAGAACACCAATGGATTCTGACGCATTCCCAGTTTCATAAACCTGCGAATGCGTCAGATTCTAATGCCTCCCCAGGATAGGCGTTAAAGTGGCGCAACAAGGAGAAATACCTTTATTTCTCATCGATTTTTGCTCTTTCTATGTGTGCATTCTGCAGCACACATAGAAGGAGGAAAACAACATCAATGATTGTTTTTGTGCAGGAAGGTGTTTCTTCCTGCACAAAAACAATCATACCTGCAACGCAGGCACCCTTGCACAGTGCAAGGGTGCCTGCGTTGTCGCGAGGCAGCCAATTGTGCGCCAGCACAGAGGAAAGCACAGGAATGAGTCGCATTGCTGTAAATATGATGCATCCCTGCACATTCCTAATGACGCAGCTCAGCGCAGCAAAAAGGCTTGCCGCGCTGTGTCTTTTTCTAGTAAATATTCCCCAAAGTGCGCCTTCTGTGCATTGTAAGCATATTGCAAGTCACTGAGGAGTTCTGTGACCATATACACGAACGAGGCCGAAGGGCAAGTTTTTTCAACTCTGAGGTGGCTTATAATATCCTTTTAATGTATGTCAGAGGGAGTATTATTCTTTATAATCAGGACTTCTGGTTTTATGTAATTATTTTTTTGACATCTCCATCAGTATTTATCCTTATTTATTTTGGGTATTTTAAAGAAATAAATGAAGGTAAAACTAGTATATTTCCACATTTGTGTAACCTATAAATTTACACTCATACTTGAAGATCTGACATGTTTCAATGATATGAATACCGCCATGTGATAAATCAATACACCTGTATGAAAACATGCCCATTTTAGTATGAACCTTGTGCCCATCGATTTCTGCTTCAGCCTTATTACTAAAATTTCTTTCTTTTTTTTTAGCCCTCTTACCGGTAAGTCTGCACAGCTATTGGCCTGGCCGTCATGACTAACAGCCTTTAGGAGTACTCAAAAAAGAATATCATTTGTGTTTTTGTCAACTTTTAAAAATTAATACAGACAGGAAAATAAATGTTTTTCTCTCTGTATTTATCTATAAAAATAATTAAAAACGCAAAACAGGGAGCCTTACCTATAATACATTTTCAAATCATCTCCCTTCCCACAAACCACTTGATTTCTTGGTGTGCTCCTCTTTCATATGAAAGCGATAGTATGTTAACAGACATAAGAAATAAAAGTAGACTCTGTAATGCAAAGTTAAACACACCCGAAACCAGTAATTTGTTGCAAAAAGATATTATGCGTTTAATTTAAATACATTTTTAAACATGCTGTAGTTCAGAATGTGTAGAAACATGCAGAGAGATTTTATCTTCCTGTAACAGATCGAAAGAATCAAAATAAATTCTCGTTGTGCAGCACAGTCGGCTGTGCTGAACTGATCTTATTAGACCTATATGCAGCCTTTGATACCATCTTGCATTGCTCTCTCTTTAGAAACTCAGTGAGATTGGCGTGTTCTGTACCAGGGCGGTGTACAGTTGTTTTGCATTAAATGTCTGGAACCATTCCTGAACAACAGATCGCAAGCAGTGTTCATGAAGTCTTTTAAGTCCAAAGCTAAGTTTTTGAGATGTGGAGTTCCTCAAGGTTTGCAATTAGGTCCAACTCTTTTTAACATCTATATGACAGCTGTTGCGCTAATTCAAAGGTTTGGTTTTGCTTTAATGTCCTAATCTGATGGCACACAAATTGTGGTCTCTTTTCCTGGTGACTCTGATGCACCTAGACAGTGCTTTCAGAAATTTATGTTTGGTGCTGGGCAAATGGATAGGGTTAAGACGGAGCTCCAATTATTTGGTGGAGCTTTGCTGACTTAGGGCCTGCTTCAGATCTTGGTGAATGGGTTACTCCATCACAACGGTGACGGTTATATTGTCTGCCGAAATATAAATCCCATAGGATATAATGATCTGGGGCCTGCATGCATTCTCAGCAGTAAAAAACCTGGCAGTGTTAATGAACACAGCCCTTTCCTTCATCCAACAAATTAATGCCATCTTGTTTTTGCTCTCTGCCACCTTGTTTTTATTCTCTGATATTGTTGTGCAAAGTGCCACCCCACTACCTAAAAGCATCTGGAAAACTGTAGTCTGTGTTTTTATTTTATCGCACATTGCCTATTGTAATGTGCTGTATTTGGGCTTTCCTAAATCCAGAGGATTCTACAAATTCAAAATACTGAAGTGAGATTTTTTTTAAGGCTGACCCCTCAAAGCCACATGTGGCACCACCTAAGGGAACTGCACTGGCTTCCAGTTTAACAAAGTTTAAAGTTTAACGGCCTATGTTTGTGCCATAGAGCTTTCTACAAGGAGGACCCTCTTTATTTAAGTGAAACTTACCCACTGCCCCATAAATTGAGCCCTCTAGGGCAAAGTGAATGGATTTCTGTTGGAAACGGGTTCCATCCATTTAGCCTACCAGGAATTTTTGCTTCTGATCACCCAGTTTGTAGATCTTACTGTGGGTGAGTCTCCCTACCTGAATCTCACTCACAGTAATTTCATGGTAATTAGACTGTGCATGTTTACCGCCAGTGTCCGCTTTTAAATATAAGGCTACTGTGACAGAACTACAGTAAGGGGCACTGGGCTGGCTACATGCGAAGAAGAGTTTTGCCATATTGAATTGTACTAGAATGCTATTCAGGAGGATTTGGACAGGGATGGGGGGATGACTTGACATTCTAGGGTTGGCTATGAATGCCTGGCATCTAGAACTTTCCACCCACACTTATTAAACATTGCACAAGGAAGAGATAGAGAGAAAGACCCTGGACCTGGACCCTGGACCCTCGAGTAGTAGATTCCTCGAGCTGCCCCAACAATTGATGAAGCTGTAGGTGCCGCGAGTGGGACAGAGGACACCCCAAAATAAAAAAAATAAAAAAGAACAAAACCACCACAGCGCAAGGCCGCAAATGAACATGGAAAAGCTGATCATTAGTTATGCACGGTTCCCAATAAGGAGCTCCCCGTATTGGCCTGTGTGGGCTTTTCTGAATGCTGTTTTATGTTTGGGGTACCCGAAGAAGGGCAGGGATACCACTAACCATCTTTAGAGATATGTGGGGGCTGCTAGGAGTAATGTAACCCTTCCCAAAGGTGTTTTGGAAACACTACCCCATAATATCCTAGGTCATAGAATTCATGAGCCCGGTAGAGGTTTACGATTATTTCAAAGCACTCCCTGCACTGGAGCTTTTGCTCTTCAGCTCATGAATGCAGGATCTCCTTATGGTTGGTCCTATTGATGCGGCCCAAAGTGGTAAAAGAAAGACTCTAACATGTGTTTACGTTTTGAGGAACAATGCTTTATTGACTATTGTGTTCATGAACATTACAATGCTTTTATTAATGATAATGATTGCATTCAAATATGGTTATTGATTCCATGGATATGTTTGTGATTTCTTACATATGATTATTATTCTCATAATACGGTGCCTTACATTTGAATGTGGTGACCCCTTGACAAACCCATTGGGGCTTGCCTTATATAATGATGTGGTGACCCCTTGACAGAGCCAATAGGCCTGCTTGACTTAAAATTACACCCCCTTATATTGTGATAGGTTCTCTGGTATAGGTGGGGTGGCGTTTGGGACTCATGATCCATTAAGGGTCAAATGTGATTTGAGAGTGTCACCAACATATTTTCATCTACCCGATGTATATATTTGTACATTAATGTATAGCATTTAGTAGTGTGTTTGTAAGACATGTACTCTTCCTTTTGCAAGGAAAATGCACTGACTCAATAATGATTTATTTACTGTTGTTGTTGCATGCTAGAGAATGGAGATTACTAGCCCACACCACCTCCCCTTAGTAGGTCTTGGACTGCTCTACGTTGCTACCCTGAGAAAGTCAAGTGCTACAATGAGGTACTTGGTTTCTAGTAAGGAGATAATTGGGGGCCTATTCCTTGCACAGAATTCATATCGTGCACATTGAATAACCCCATTTCCTACATATTCCTTTCACTGGGTACACTAAGCGCTAGAGAAGAGTGTTTTTCTTGATAGCTCCTAAGTTCTAAAACTTGCTACTGGAACCCATTAGGGCAGAAGACCTGTTTTTTTATTTATTCACTGATATGTGACTGTGGTGTAGCTGGATCTTGACATGTCCTTCACCGACAGGACGCTCGCTGGGTAGGTGTTGCCCATTCATTGTTTAATCTTCAGCTGAAATTATGCTCTCTGACTGACCTGTCCGTCCACCTGGGCTGCTGGCTCTCACAGCAGGAATTGGGATGCCACAACTCAACTGTAATTAGTCATGACAGGTGAGCAGCTACATCATTTTCGTTTTACATGTTATTCAACTCGACTGTAATAAAGATATTAGAGAAAAGTTTTTGTACACGGATCGCAGGCTTCCATGTGTTAGATATGGGATAAAGTATTTTCTGACAGACATTATAAGGATATTACAAGCCACCGAGAAGTTCTGTGACCATATAGAAGAGTGAGGCCAAAGGCTGAATTCCTTTATAAGGTCATGAAACTCCGAGGTGACTTGCAATATCCTTATAATGTATGACATGGGTTATTTTATTCCTTAACATACCTGGCCATGCCATCACTCTTCCCACAAAATGCTTAAATTCTGGCCTAGATTTACGAACCTGACACAATGCAGCGCAGCACTCAAAGCCACTGTGCTGTATTGCATGGCAAGGAGAGAGCACCAGCGCTGGTGCAGAATTATGCTGCCTAGTGCCATGCACACACCTTTTCACCATACTTCAAAGGTGTCTGCGTGCATCTAGCATAGGTTTTGTACTGGATGGGTGCCCTTCCAGTACACAATACTATGCTTAGACTACCTTTTAAAGTTTTCCTACTTTGTATGCGTGCAGTACACATTCAAATAGTTTTCAGTGTACCCTCAAGTGGGAGTGGTATGTCCTAAAGTATTACTTCATCTGTAATAATCTGGGTCAATGACTTACACTGCTGTGCATGTTCCTCAGGTGACAAACCTGTTGGATATATACATATTTGCCAAGTCTGCTTTCATTTTTGTAAACTGAACCTATGCTACAATCAAAGGCAGAGTATAAATAATATGACAAAAAGCCCAAAATCAAGTAGCATGAACACAGCATTAACATAACAATAAGGCCCTGATTGCGACCTTGGTGGTCAGACCACCAAGTCGCAGCATCGGTGGTCGGGAGAACGCCGCCTAGCTGGCAAAATCCCAACTGCCGTATTCTGAGTTTACCACCGGGCTGTCGGTGTGCCGGTGGCAGTCTTGCGGCAGCAGCATGCTGTAGTGTAGTTCCTATTTCCCTAATAGGCTCTGCGCATTGGAATAATATACCCTATAGATTCGACATAGGACTGAGGTCAGTATGTCCCTATCAAGTATATTAAACTTAATTACTTTGTGCCAGCTAACTCAGAGGCCACTAGAAACTCCTTGTAAACAAGAAGGGAGTAGTTTCTGGCAACCGCATAAACATGACAACTTTGTTTCCTTTAGAATCGGAACACTCTCAGAATCGTGGAAACAACAGATAAAAGTTTCACTCAGCTAATCGTGCATGCTTAGTTTCTTCAGAGTTACACAGAAAGAATAGACGGGCGTTTCAATAAAAGGATTTATTGAACAGTCTTGTTTCTCGTGTAAGAGATATGAGCTGTTATGATCACAAGACAGTATGCGAGATATATAATGTACAGCGTAAGCAGTAGAAAGAAATAATACTGCACTAGCATTATCTTTTAGCTATGACACATATATTCATAAACATAAATAACATAAGCTAAAAATGCGAGTACTCATAAGATGCTTCTCTAACTAGTTCTACCCCAGTGTACCTAACCTAAGTGTAGTGCAAGGTAAGAAGTAGGTGATGTATTCTATAGTATGGTATGCTATAGTATGCCAAGAGTCTGGTATGCCAAGAGTCTGGTATGCCAAGAGTCTGGTATGCCAAGAGTCCCTCTAGGTTCTAGTCAGCTCCATACCTTGAGAATGAGAGAGGTGGGAATCTCTTTACGGGTCTCGAACTCTAACACCCCGTGAAGGGAGTCAGAACACTGGAAGCTGGATTCTCTGCGAGCAGGGATGACAGCGTCTCTTGTCAGTGCGTCAGGCCGGGATACGGGCTCCTCTAAAGTTGAGGTCTCCTCCTACTTGCTTGGGCAAGGGAAGGTATATTTATACCTGGTAGGTGCCTTGGAATGTTAGCATTGACGTAAAGTCGGGCAGAGGAAGACGTCAGGAATGAACCCATAAGGAATAGCGGTTCATGCATAATAAATGAGTTCTTGGAGAAATCAATAATCCCGTGCTAGGGGAACTCCCAAGAGCTTAAGGGTCTGGTTTCTAAGAACTCGTTGTGACGTTGGGGTGGACGGATGTAGGTGACCATGCCTGTATTTGGATAGCATGGCTAATGCCTAAATAAGGACTGGGATCTTATGCCTATATAAGGGCAATGCGAATTGTGCCTATATAAGGACATGTTTCAGGAAAACCTATATACGGACACCTAAAGCGGAATACAACACCCACTCCACTTTCGAATGAACGATAGTACTAAATGCTAAACATGAAATGCTAAACATTAAACTGAGTACCACATGTTGCTAAAAACATTTCTAAAAGCATATTAAAAGAAGTTGTTTAAAAGAAACTGTTGCTAAACATGTAATGCAATAGGTACTGTACATTTTAAAGCATTTTTTCATTCTAAGCATATATTGTAAATAAATGCAACATGAATGATAAAACAGAAATATATACATATGACGAAATGGTTGACAAGTATTCAAAAAATCAAAGCCATTTCATATCATGGTACTAAATGAAATTGTGGTAAATAAGGTGACAATGTGTCCCTGGAAGTATTCAAAGAAGTCTGTTCTATATGAATAGTTCTACTGTAAGCAGATTGAATTGCCATGTATTTTCAAAAATAGAAAAAGAAAAAAATCAATTTTTAGGAAGAGTTCCAAGTTTTGTTTTGTTTTGAAAATATGGAGGCCAAATTCATTGCTTCCCCGGTACACTGTGAGCCGAATCAAAGTCAGTGTATGGGTCTGGTGTAAACATGAAATCATCTATTCCTGTAGACAAAAGATCGTCTACCGATGTCGGTGACAGTTGGAATACCTCATTTAGAAGGTTAACTGCACAGAGATGTGAAGCACCGCCTTCAGCATAGGATGCCGCAGCAATGTTCGCGTCCATTGTTACCTGTGTGCCTGTTGATCCATCCCGTACCTCAGCAGCAGCAGGAAGCGTCTGTGAGATCTCAAGGAATGCTGTCATCAGGATTGGTAGCATCTGGGGACAACACAGAGCATGGGCCGTTATCGGGTCCAGCAGAGTATCGATATCCGTTGGCATGACTGATGGGAGTGTTAGACAGGTGTCTAGCACGCATTCTTCACCGCAAAGCAGGCAGCGTAGAACAGGTAAGATGCAATCTTGCCAGATTGGTCTAAATGACAGATGTTGTATTAAGTTCCCGTAGACGAGGTATGCCCAAAAGTTGCACTATGCGCTCACGGCACTTCCGTTCCAGGTGAGCTTTCTCCAAATTGCTGGGAGTGAGGCCGGTGGATAGGCTTGCCATAGCGTAGTAGTAGGAATAAAAACAGGATTCCTGCAACAAGTGCTAGAATTAATGGCACACCACCAAACACCGAATGTGCGAAGTTTGGAATGATTCCGAGGACTGCCTGAAAAGGTGTTAACAGTCCTGAACAGATGGTCTTAAATACATGTACAATCCCGCTCGTATCAGACATGTTTAAGATACGTCCCATCATTTCTACGAAATGTATAGGGCAGTTTGTACGAATTAAAGCCTGTATCTCAGCCGAAGTCCTTGCAATTTGTAAATCATAGATTTCTTTGGCCGAGGTCAAAGGCACGGTCTGTTGTAAAAGCATGGCTTTCATTCTGCTTAAAGTATCAAAACGTATAAAAGAAACATTCAATGAAGGCCATAGAGGCGACTCCCTGACTGTCTCTAATTGGGGGAACAATACTTGCATACAACAAGTAACCCTGGAGCCAACCGTTACCAGATATGGGATTCCTGGCAACATGCCACAGCAACTCTGACCACTCAACATGAGGTAACTCCCATTAGAAAGTTGTCCAAACGTTGGATTAATCACAGCAGCCGGTGTACCCTGCAGGTGGCAGGACAAGTTTGCCACAGAACCATTACAAGCCCCGTGTAAAGAAATGTACTGACATATGAGTGAACCGCTCAGTGCATTTTCACAGTGTGTACCGCTTAGAAACACTTCACGATCCCAACTCCAACATCTGTATTCGTAAGGTAAATCCCAGGATGTCTTAATGTATTCTTTATCCAACCTTTCATATTTGCCTGCTTGCATTTGTTTGAGGCAATACTGAAAATGAAAAGTAGTGACAGGCAGAGTTATTTCGCCATGGATAAGCCATTCTGTAGCTGGTTTTTCTGCTACCGTAAATGGTAATTTTTCCAGTTTTTCAATGCTCAGCACTGTATACTTTGCTCCCCTTTGTGCCAGTTCGATCTGTTTATCCGTTAGATTGTATTCTGCAAACAGAGACGACGTGTTGATAAAACGCCAAGGCACATAGCCTGCATGCAAGGATTGCAGCGTCCAGCCTAATAACATAATAGAACGTAACTGAGATTGGCCTTGTTGTAACATGGCTAAATCTTGTTCCAGTATGTCAATAGCAGAGGATACAATGTTGTCCAATGAATAAATTCTGGATGACAAAGTTGTTAACCCATTGTCGATCACAGTGAGAGATTTCTCTAAGTTAATACGATCAAGCTCACGTATTCGTTCTGCGGCCTCTGCCTGTGAAACCTTCCATATTTCATTATAAGCAGCATAAATGCCGGCATATATGAAACATTTTTGACGCGGTTTTCTTGGTCCTTGCAAGAAATCCCTAAGGTCTGCGTCTTCTTTAAGTAAAGATAAGTGTTGTTTCACAACCTCGAGTGTAGATTTTTGTAACCAGTCGAGGCACAATTTTCCTACACTGTATGTTGTTACTACCCCCGGATGTTGTCGTTTGAACATAACGTGGGTCTGGCCTATGGATAGTAAAGCCCTGTAATCTATTCAGGAATCTTTCTTGACAGATGTTTGTGTCTGTGGGCCAGAGCAACCATTTTTCCCAATCAGGATCTGATCTGTTGTTTTGTAGTATTGTGTCTACTGTAACCGCTCCCTGTGTAGTGCTATTACTTGCAGGTGTTGGTACAGAATGTGTGTTCATGTCTTTGATCTTGGCTAAACCAAGGCAAGACGTTTGTTGCACAGTGTCATTCAAAAACATTATTTGATGTGGGATGATACAGGCTCTAAACAAAGCTTCTATCCCCTGCACTTGCCAATCTTTAGAACCCCAGACAGATTTTGTGTCGATTGTGTCTTTCCAAAAGTCAAATCCTTGTCTAGACAGCTGGGTAATAAAGGCTGAAGAATAAATCTGTTTTGTATTAGTTAACATAATTTTCTGTCCTGTTTTGTTTACATTCTTATAGTAAAATGTTTCTGGATCAGATGTATTGTACCCTGAAAAACATGGAAACTTATTTGCAAACGTTTTTGAACTACCCCTCGGTGGTGTAGGACAATGTTCCCATTGGTTAAACATAAACACATTTCTAGGTGTTGCAGATTTATGCAAAAAATGATGACCATAGTGGTTGTAACAATAAAGCTGTTCGTAGTCTGATGAACCCTCTAAGTATTCATTGTTAGAGAACGCAGCAGACCTTTCTAGATCAGACATCATATCATTAACAGTCTCAAAGTCCCAATCATCAAAATAGGTACTGGAGGTAATAAAGTCACTTAATGAAATTTTAAATAAATGTGGAATCTTCAAAAGTTCCGTAAGGCCGAATATGTCGAAATCGGTTTTGTCCCAAACTATACCATCCTGTATAGGAACGGCTGTGATGTTCACTGCTGACAAGTCTCTTGCTTCACGATGGGAAGATTTGTGTGGTTTTAAAAGTAAGTTCATATTTTTACTTTCAGTGTCCATACGAATGTATCTGCCATTTATAAGCATGCTAAGAGTCATAACCAAAGCTAGCCAAAACAGAAAGAAAAATATTCCAGAAAAAATCCATATTTCAATCCATGGTGAAACCAGATAAGTCTTTTTCAGAAAATGAAAAAGGTCTTGTACTTGTTGTTTGAAAGTTTTTGAGGCTGGCTTCGTTTCAGGCTCACTCGGATCCTCAGAAAACGTATCAGATGAAATAGCCAGAAGCAGTTCGGTCGATTGTTGAAATTGCATCAGGATTCGTAGAAATCGCTGGAACCAGTTGATCACGTGTTATGTTGGTGTAGACAGGTGTATCTGGACGAACTGTTACTTGAGTTTCAAGAGGGATGAGTTCCATAGCATTGTTGCTTAGTCCTTCATCTGTTACTGCTGAATTCTCGATGGTTATAAGTCTTTCAGTCTGAACCTCTTGGATAGTAGCGAGAGGAGTGCGTCTGCTACTATGTCGGAGTCCACGAGGCCTACTATTTAGTATTGGCCACATACTGTGGTTTGATGAGGTCGATTGACACAAATCTTTTCTCCTTTTTTCCAGCAAGGGGCGGCAGTACTGTTCTTGTTCCGTGGACGGCTAGGACAGTTACTGGTTGTCTGTAAGAAGGTCCAAATTCCTTCTTGTCCGCAATCTTCTCTCTGACTAGATCCCCAACTTTTGGGATCCAGACAGGCCTTGCTGGGACTGCTGGTTTTTCCCCAGTGGTGGTTGGCTTCAGGAACACATTGCTTTGTTTCGATCTTAGTTCATTTAGATCCTGTAAAACAGCCAAACGATCTTTGATATCAAAGGGTTTATTTTCCACCACTGTGCCTTTACATTCGAGATCAGGAACCCACATTCTTGTCCCAAATAGGACCTCATATGGAGTGACCCCCCCTAGAGAACTTCTTGGCAAATTATTTAATGAGCGTTGGACCCCATAAAGATGTTTGACCCACCCATCACCCGAACCTAATACTCTAGCTGTTATAGACTGCTTTATGTCCCGGTTTTTCCTTTCCACAACAGAATTTCCCTCAGGATGAAACGGAGAGGAGTACCGCAATGCTACGCCCAAACTGGCCATGGCTTCTTTGTAAGCCCGAGAGCTAAACGCAGGGCCCTGGTCAGAATGTAGTGTGCCAATTGCGTATGTGCCGATAAAGACTCGCAAATCTTTTATAACAGTTCGAGCGTCAGCCGAGCGCTGAGGCCACATCCAAAGGAACCTTGACTTAGTATTTGTGGGATTGCATTTGTCCAAAAGGACGCCTGCGCGTAGATAGTCTAATGCTGTCTAACAATGGTGTCTGTACTGGGCAGGCTACTTCGTAGTCTGGTGTCTGATGGCGTTCTGCACCACTCTGTCTATTGCAGTCTCTGCAGTCATCGATGAAGATGTGAATCTGTGTATTCATTCCAGGCCACCAGTACATCTCTTTTAATGTTAATATTGTTTTAGAGATCCCTTGATGTGACAGACCCTCCCCCAGATGTGCTTCATAAATCAAAGCTGCTCTACGTTCCATGTTTGGAACTACCCTATTCCCCACTCCAGGGATTCGAGTAAAAGGAACGTTGTTTGCATCAATTACATAAGAGTACTTGAGTGGAAATTTCTTTGGTAACGCTGCACCACTGCTTTGCTTGAAGCATTGACAGCCAAACAATATCTCACTGTCTATTCTTGTTTTTGAACGAGTGATCGCAGCTACGGAAGCCGTCTGAACAGCCCCCTTTGCGGCTTCATCAGCCAATGAATTCCATGCAACGTGAACGCCATCACGTTGATGACTCAGCGTGTGTATCACGTGAGCTTTTGGTAGTCCGTTTCTCAACTGAACGACTTGTTCCCAAAGCGTTTTATGCTTTATTGTGCCACTTTTTGCATCTTTGAACCCGTTTTCAAGCCAATTCTGTATATATTCATTATACGACTGAACACAGTAAAAAGAATCGCACACTATAAGTGTGGGGAATTCGCGATCTGTATTTTCAAGTGCCAGTTTGAATGCTTGTAGCTCAGCTCGCTGAGCTGTACAATCTCCTAGAGATTAAGTTTTATTGACCATTGGTCTGAAGTTACCATCTTGCATGCAACCTTTAACGATTGCGCACGCTGCACTTTAAGCTTGCTTACTCCCTGTAGCGGGTTGTGCTGATCTGTCAGTATAAATTATAAATTCGTACTGATCGAGAGGCAGAATTTCAGTGAGCAGAGGACATTCATGTTCATATTGCAGGAACGCTTGTGTTTTTAAATCAGGATCAAAAACGTATTCAACATCTGTTGCAGCAAGAGAATTAACCCATTGTATCCATCTAGGATGTAAAGTTTTTGCATTTGGAATGCTCGCTTTTGTAACCGCCTCTAAGGCTGGTACTGGAGTTACGACAATAATGCGTTTCCCTTGAGCTAGAGCTCTTTCTTTTGCTACAGCGGTTTGAACTGCTGTCAGTATTTTTTCTGTTGAAGTGAAGCGCATTTCTGCTTGTGTATACAAATGTGATTTTTATGCTATTGGTCATTATTCACCCTCATTAAATGTTAAATAGGTGAATCCGCATTGACCCGAAATTATTCGGATCACTAAATTGCGTTTATTTACGCATGTTTGTAAGTGATTTGTTGCTAACATGTTAGCTTGGAGTGAACGCAGGATTTCTGTGTGTTCTTGTGTCCAATGTTTTGTTGAAAAATCAGGTTTAATTAATTCGTAGAGAGGTTTAACCCTTTCTGCGTAATTTAGAATGTAAGTTCTTCCAAAATTTAGGAAACCCAAGATGGTTTGTAAATTTTTCAGCGTTTTGGAGGTTGGAGCAGCGCGCACTTTTCTAAAAGTTAGCTGCCAGGCTCTTGCCTTCACTTGAAAGCTCATATCCTAGGAAAAAGACATTGAGATGGGCAATTCTGGATTTTTTAATGTTGAATTTATAGTCCTCAGAGGCAAAGCCCAATATAATGGTACTCACCCTATTCAAGTGCCTATCTAGGTCATCATCTGTCAGATAGATGTCATCGACATATGACAATGCCTCATTATCATAAATTTGTAGTAACTCTGTTACCCTTGCTGAGAATAACCGCGGGCTGTTTTTGAACCCTTGTGGGAGTCTACAAAATTGACGCTGGGTCCCCATTATTGCGAAAGCTGTTAAGTACCTGCTTTCAGGTGCTATGGTTTGACAAAAGAAACCATTTGGAATGTCCAATGTGGTTTTATATTTTTTACCCACAATGTTATTCATTAATGCTGTACTATGTGCATTTTGCACTACAAATGTTTTGGAACAGGTGTTCAAGTGTCTGTAGTCCAAAACTAGACGATATGTATTGTCTAGTTTGGATACAGGAAACAAAGGATTGTTCATTGAGGAGTTGCATGTTTCAATCACCCTTTGGTATTCAAGTTGATCTAAGATCTCCCTGACCTGTTTTTTAGCTTCTTGCTTTATTGGGTACTGCCTTTGTGCAGTAGTTTGATTTTTTAGCTGTATTTTGTGGTGAGATGAGTCCTCATCCCATCCTACATGATTTTTGTATAATGCTGGGGCCTGGGCATTTGCCCATTTCCTGGCATAAGTACATTTTAGGTGAATTGGAATATGGTTGGAGAAGGCTGGCATAATGATGTCCTTGCCATGTGGGCACTCCCTGACAAAGTGTGGTGGCCAGTCTTTTCCTGCTAGAAGTATATCATAACCCCTTGAAAGTTTCTCCCAAAAGAGTGTTTTCACTTTTCTTGGTATGTCTCCCTCCATTCGGAGTGTTATTTCATATAACTGTTGTGGAGTACTAACCCTGGTGTCTACAGTCTCTACTGTGATGTACTCATTCAAGTCCACTATCTCCAGAAGTTCCTTCAAGTTCTGGCGAGCTATTGTTACTTCTGCTGCACTGTCCAGCATTGTCTGAGCCCATTCTCCGTTCTTGAGCTGTGTTCTCAGTATTCTCGGCATGTCTGATCTTCAGACCTGCTACCTTCTTTTTGTGAATTGAGGTTTTGATTTATTTTTCTGAACATGTTTATCGTCTTTGGATTTCACGCGTTCTTCTCTGTGTTCTGACCGTCCTCTTCTTTCTGATGTCTGTGATGATATCTGAAAGGTACGAGAGGAACGTGTTTCAGTATCTTGATACCTGTCAGGTTTTCTTAAATTATCCCTATTCCTGAGGTTATAGCTCCTTCCAGAGGGCTCCTTTTGAGGAGACCTACCTCGGGATTGAGAACGTGTCTCGTTTGAATTTTGTTTATTAGTTTCCCACTTCTTTTTAGAAGGTGTAGGATTTTGTTTAATAGAGTCCTTCTCAGGACTTTCAGATAGTTTTGGCTTCAAAGGTTTTCCACCCAAACTATCTCTGCCTAATTCTGCATAAGATTGTTCTATTATTCTGGGTAGTTCATGTTGATGTTCTGTTATATCAAATTCCCTTAAGCGTTGGCGGATCGCCACTGATGCTGCCTCCCCTTTAATATTAGATAATATTATTGTTGAGACCTGGTCGAAGTTTTTCAGTAATTTCATACCTAAATTCAGAGCAGGCTCTGCCTCGTATTCGTTTTGAATTTGTTTCAGGATATCTGGTATTACTGCAATTGATGGAACACCATGTGTTTTAGTATAGATGGCAGCAAAGACTGTGCCCCAAGTGGTGCAGTCTTCCAGTTGTGGTTTGATCCCCTTTGGTAAACAGATTGTTAGGATTCTGTGTTTCTCATAAGGGCTAGTATTTGGAAATACTGCTTCGATTTGAGTAATTTTTTGAGCTATCCAGAATGGAATTTGTTCACGTTTTGTGGGCATTTTACCCATGACTGCGTGTAAAGTCTGTGGAGTAATTTTTAGTATATTACCCTGTTGAGAGGTTTGATTTGGAATGGTCATTGGTGGTTGGACTGTGAAAGTCCGCATGACATATTGGACTAATTGTCTGTAAATTTTTATTAACTCTTGTGGTTGAGTAAGTAATTCCTCGTCTGACATCTCATCGATGTCAGGATGAGGTGTGTAGCCGGCTAGAATCGGCCATGTTGCTCCTGGTCTACCTAGTGGACCGAGCCTGGTAATGTTTTTGTGATGTTTTAGGGCGCCTTTAAACCAGAGATGATGCTCCTGGTATGTGAGTGGAATTTCAATATCCTCGAAAGGAATATATTCCTCTGGTGGTTCATCTTCTTTAAAGAAGTGAAACACTCTTGTTACTGGATTTTATTCTGGGAATACTATCCATGAATAGAATACCTCTGTCTGAAAGGATTCGTGTGCCTCTATCACGAAAACTGCTCTACCACCTCTTGGTGATAGGCCGTGTTTTATAAGTTTTAGAGTGATGGCTCTCCTTAAGTTTGGAGGGATGTTTATAACACCCTCATCGGTTTCATTTAAACCTGTAAAGTTAAAAGCTATTACGACTGGATCAGCCGCAGCTACACCGTTCTCGGTGGCAGTATCCCCGGTCAGGGACATTGTTTCTTGAAAAATGTAGAACAAGTTTTAAGGGAACAAAAGATAAGGTGCACAATATTTTGGAACACTGTATCCTTCAACGTTGAACAAACCAAACAGCTAATATATAGGATTTTTGTCCTATTTAGCTTTGGCGGATGCGTAACCCTACCCACTCCAGACGTCTTATGAAGTATGTGAGTAGGGGTCTCTGAGAAAAGCACGACTGAGTTACTCAGTATCTAATGTTAAATTAGTGCCTTACCAAATGTTGGGCGCCATGTATTGTAGTTCCTATTTCCCTAATAGGCTCTGCGCATTGGAATAATATACCCTATAGATTCGACATAGGACTGAGGTCAGCATATCCCTATCAAGTATATTAAACTTAATTACTTTGTGCCAGCTAACTCAGAGGCCACTAGAAACTCCTTGTAAACAAGAAGGGAGTAGTTTCTGGCAACCGCATAAACATGACAACTTTGTTTCCCTTTAGAATCAGAACACTCTCAGAATCGTGGAAACAACAGATAACAGTTTCACTCAGCTAATCGTGCATGCTTAGTTTCTTCAGAGTTACACAGAAAGAATAGACGGGCGTTTCAATAAAAGGATTTATTGAACAGTCTTGTTTCTCGTGTAAGAGATATGAGCTGTTATGATCACAAGACAGTATGCGAGATATATAATGTACAGCGTAAGCAGTAGAAAGAAATAATACTGCGCTAGCATTATCTTTTAGCTATGACACATATATTCATATACATAAATAACATAAGCTAAAAATGTGAGTACTCATAAGATGCTTCTCTAACTAGTTCTACCCCAGTGTACCTAACCTAAGTTAGTGCAAGGTAAGAAGTAGGTGATGTAGTCTATAGTATGGTATGCTATAGTATGCCAAGAGTCTGGTATGCCAAGAGTCTGGTATGCCAAGAGTCTGGTATGCCAAGAGTCCCTCTAGGTTCTAGTCAGCTCCATACCTTGAGAATGAGAGAGGTAGGAATCTCTTTCCGTGTCTCGAACTCTAACACCCCGCGAAGGGAGTCAGAACACTGGAAGCTGGATTCTCTGCGAGCAGGGATGACAGCGTCTCTTGTCAGTGCGTCAGGCTGGGATACGGGCTCCCTAAAGTCGAGGTCTCCTCCTACTTGCTTGGGCAAGGGAAGGTATATTTATACCTGGTAGGTGCCTTGGAATGTTAGCATTGACGTAAAGTCGGACAGAGGAAGACGTCAGGAATGAACCCTTAAGGTGAAGCGGTTCATGCATAATAAATGAGTTCTTGGAGAAATCAATAATCCTGTGCGAGGGGAACTCCCAAGAGCTTAAGGGTCTGGTTTCTAAGAACTCATTGTGACGTTGGGGTGGACGGATGTAGGTGACCATGCCTGTATTTGGATAGCATGGCTAATGCCTAAATAAGGACTGGGATCTTATGCCTATATAAGGGCAATGCGAATTGTGCCTATATAAGGACATGTTTCAGGAAAACCTATATATGGACACCTAAAGCGGAATACAACAATGCTTCGGCTCAGAGAGAGAGCCTGAAGGTAATGCCGCCACACTGCAGCACATACACTGTCTTGCGCGCACTGTTGCCATGTACCATATCGAGCATGGCACACAGTGCACGCACAACAGTGCAGGCAAAGGGGAGCACAACATGTTCCCCCAGTCACAATGCGCAATGGGCAAAATAGCACGCAGGCTTGTTTGGGGCCCCTTTCCTTGCCTTTCCAGTGACCTTTTCATGGCGGGGACCCTGCCATGAAAAGGTCAGCGGAAATGCAAGTCGTAATTAGCACATTGGTGCTGGCATCGGCACCGCCACTATGAAGCTCCGCTCTCCCCACTGCCACAGCCACCGCCGGGGGGTCCAAGATCCTGGGGGTTGCTGCAGTTTTGCGGCAGTCCAACGCCCTCCTTATAATCGGGCGGTCAGACCGACAAGGAGGCAGCGGTTGGACTGCAACAGACGATACGGCGGTCTCAAGACCACAGTACTTGTAATCAGGTCCTAACTGCCAGCATCATTGTTGGGAAAAATCAGACACTACCCTTATCATACATTACACTTTCCCAACTAGGCCTTGGTGAACTAGGTGAGATGAACTATGAGTAACTTGAATTAATGCAAGTTATTGATCTAGAACGGTTTGCTGTCTAGGCGTGTTTAATAAAAAATGTTAATAGACTTCAAAAAATTGTAGCAGCTCAGGGCTGCACTGGGGATAATTTCCTGAAAGTTTTCTTCCAAGTAGAAATTTTCTAATGAAGTAGGATGCAGTTTACAAAATGCATAGCTACTTATTGTGAAGCCAGGGTCATCTGCTGTTCTACAAGGAGTGATACTGCAGTAATTTTTGTTTATACATTAAAAAAGCTTTTCTCTAAAATATTTTCAGATTTTCAAAAATCATTTTGTGGCGTGGGATGTCTGTCAAGAATTTCTCTGTATGAAAAGATCTATAGATTCTAGCCTTAGCGCTTTATCAAAGATGTTCAGCTGGGACTTGTATGATTTATGGATAACTGTTTCGAGCTGTGCAAATAAAGTGCATTCATATTTTGCAATGTCAGCTCTATGTTAATGTATTTTGTAATTGTCCATAAATATCCTAAAGGGCCTTGATATTGTGCATATTGAATAATCATTCAGGCCCATGTAGGCTGTCTCACTTGCCCATGAACCAAAATTAAAGTGCGATGATATCGTGCATAGTTACGAGTAGTAAAGCTCATGTGAGCTGACATCATTGTAAACATTTCACTCTTGCTATCCTCATATTTGCACAAAGTGCACTGATATTGTGCATGGTTACAGACAATAGAGCCCATGTGGGCTGACACCTTTGTAAACCTTTCACACTTGCTCTCCTCATATTTGCACATTTTATTGAGTCTGGACATAAGCCCTAAACAAAAAACCTTTTGGTTATACTTCTCAAATAAAAACAAACTTTCTCATGGAGGGCATGCCTATTGCAATATTTCATCAAAATTACATATTTACATACAGGGGCTTCCCAGGAATAACCTCAAAGACAAGCATGAAACCCCTCGTCTGCATTGAGACCATTGGGCATTTCAAACTTAAAAATGTATCTCATCTTAAGTTGTCTGAGTGCTTTGATGTAATCCCCACCTCTTCCTTCAACTAGTGCTGCATCAATTACAAAGTATCTAATTTGTTTTGCATCATGGTTACGATGTGTCTCACAATGCCTGGCTACAGGGTATGTGAGGTCAATATTACAGATCGTTCGCATGTGCTGCAGTATCGTCTTATATGCTGCCTACATAGCGTAGATTACAGGCACAGGTCAGCACATATACAGCAAAATCTGTTCTGCAATTATAAGAGCCCCTATCATTAATCACCCATCATGAAAGGGAGATAGATATTCCTCAGTGTTCGCGCCAATTATACATGCTTTACATCTAGAGCAATTTTCAAAAACCATCTTTGGGTTGCAACTAGTTGCCCTTATTCTTCACTTCAGGGCTGCTTTTTACCAGTGCATCTCTCATTAATCATGCTCCCTTGTATGTCATCAATGGGTTCTTAGGCACTTTAGCACTGATTATTTGATCAGTTTTCACTATATGCCAAAACTTTCTACATTAAGTGCTCAGTGCTTGGTCTTGGTTGCTGAATGTAGTGATGAATCTGACTCTGTCTCCTTGCTATTTCTTTGGCCTATAAAATAAAGTGGTATCTCTATCTTTTTTGTTGGCAGCTCACTGAGCTTGCTCTAGGAGCTTTTCGTTGTACCCTCTCTGTGTAAATCTAACTTTCATATCTTCTTGACATTTGAGTGTATCTGGAGTGGTTCTGCAGTTCCTTCAGGCTCACAGCATCTCACTGTAGTGGATACTAGCTTTGGTATGCAGTGGATGAAAACTAGATGCAGTAAAGTCATGTTGACTGCAGTATCTTTTCTGAAGAACCTGGTCTTGAGTTTCTTGTCTTTAATAAAGAACTCCAGATCTACAAAATTGTCCCTTGTTTTGCTGATGTGACAGGTAAAATGTAAATTAAGATTGTTCGTGTTTATTTCTTTTGCAAATAACTCATCACTTGCTATAGAACCTCGCCATGCCACAAATACATCATCTGTAAATCTTGACCAGATAATGACATGTTGGTTCCAGCCCCACCTGTGTTTATTTACGGAGCACCTGTTCCTCCCACCAGCCCACATGGAAACAAGCATAGCTGGGGGCAAAACAGGTCCCCATCGCAATACCACAGAGCTGATGAAGTAGCTCATTATCAAACAGGAAAAAGTTACTTTCCAAGCATCACCTTATCATTGTCAGCAATATCTGTGTGTGTTTGTATAGGTTCACTTGACAACTTTGTAAATAATGACTACCCGATTTTAAGCCATCATTATGTCAGATACTTGTATGTAATGTCATCACATCCAGCGAGATAAGGAAATAGTCCTCTTCCATAGGGATGACAGACTGCTGGAGAAAATGATCTGTGCATTTCCATGCATTCTCAAGAGACTTTCCAGAACCGATATAATGGGTGTCCCCGGTGGCTCACTTGCATTTTTATAAACTTTCAGTATTAGATACATTACAGGAATTATGGGGTGATCATTTCGTGAGAACATGTACGCAATCTGGTTAATCTGGTTGTTGTTTAGCCAATAATACATCACTCCAATTGCATCTGACAAAGCACTCTGCATTGTTTAATTGATTGTAAGCTTCCTTTCTATACATGGTCATTGGCCAGAATACTATGTTTCCCCTTTATCGGAGTTTCTCACAACAACCTGATTGTTATATATAACATTAATATATAAACACTAATTAGCATTCACCAAGTAAGAACTGAACTGATTAAAAAAAGCAAACACAAACCAAAACAACCAATGAAAATAAACCTAAAACACACTAACCAATACAAACACTTTATCAGTTAAACTACCACTATGAGAAGGACTCACAATGTGCTTCCATTTGCAGCACAAATGCCAAAACTTGAAGAAAGCAACATTATATTAGTACTATACTTTAATGGTTGCCAGATTCTGGTTGCCAGATTCTGACAGGACAAACGAAGAATCTAACTAAAATGTTGTAAACAACATAACCTACCATAAATGCAAAAAGTAATATAATGTTTTTTATTTATATTTCCCTAACATAGGAAACAGCAACTGAGCTTTCTAAACTCCAAACTCGACAAGCAAATGTCATAAAGTAAGTCAAAACCCCTTAAACCTTAAAAATAAAACTAACAGAAAAATAGCCCTAAAACTATAGAAAACTATTTTTCAAGCATGTAAAACTAATACATATTTTCTAAGCGGGCAAAAATCAAGTACCTGTCCCATACAGTTCCAAAAATAAACCAAAGACCTCAACAAAAATTTCTAGAAAATAAGTCAACATCAAATCTGTATGTATAAAATGTAAAATTTGTAAAGCATGTGTAAATCTTAATGTTACTTAAAATTTGTTTATTACAAACATTTAATAAATATCTAAATTGAAATGTAACAGATATAATATCAGAAAGTGCCACTTACATCATATCTCAAAAAGGAAAACTGTTACTTTCTCACATGGGAAATACTTACAGTCAAGGGAGCACAAGCACATAAAATATACATTGAAAATGTGCAAAATATTATTCAAATGCTTTTTATGGGAGATCTATGACCAGGAACAATTTAGTAGTTAACATTGGGCAGCATACTCACCCACCAAATGTACCAGAAATGGAAGTTAGAAATGTTTTACAAGACCTTAGAAAAGCAACCACTAGTTCTCAAGAACCTACAGGAGCTATTTAAAAAAATATTATACAAGAAGTTCCTGACTATACTACAAGACAACTGGCAGTTATCCCAAACTTAAAAAGATTGATAGCACAAACAAGAATAGCTAAAATGGAAACATCTGCTACTCTTAAAAAACTCCAAGACATAAATATCCTTGATTATTTACTACAACAAATAACTAGGAAACATTACTTATTGATTGCCAACACTAACAACAACAAAAGAATAATCATTTATGGAACAGAAATTGTATAGGTGGCACTTGGATGATGGCTGTCACATTTGAATCGTTCCCTCCAACATTCACTCATATTTATGTCACACTAGGTAAATACCACAATACAAACATACCTATAATATTCTTCCTAACAAATTGCTACATGCATAATATCCAAAACAACCAAATACTACTACCAAAAACATATCATTGACTTGGAATAAGCAATCTTTAGTTCCATATTAAAAGGCTAACCAGATAAAGTTATACAGGGCTGTTATTCAACCAGATTATTTGGAGACACCTTTAAAAATCTGCACTACGTGTGGAATACTCAACAAGCACCAACAAATGCCAAAAACATATACTGCCTTTCAAAAATGCAACACCTACTACCAATTGCCAATAAATAAGCAAAATACATAGCACCTAATAAGGAATTAAAATAGCACTAACAACTGTAAAACAAATAAACAATTCCTACCCACTTAAAATAAAGAAAAATATAACTTTCAGTTTTGTCGCTGATGCCCATGATCTGCAATTAATCCACAAAAACTAAATTCACAATAATAGAAAAGAGGAAGGCCAATAAATGCAAACATTAAAGAAAAAAAAAAAAAAACATATCCACACAAAGAAATCATAGTCCTCAGAAATCAGTAAAACCCCCAAAAATAAAATAGAAAACCAGTTCCGGAAAAACCGAAAAACAAGGAAAATGAAACTTATGGTTGTTTAAAATATAACCAACCCTGTTTCCTTCATACAAAACAATGCATTCAAAAATAGGGTAAATACTTGAGTGTTACAAAAAACTGTAGAAATGCATGAAATACTGACCCACACAATGTAAATAACCTGATAAACAGTACAAATAAAAAAACAATAACTATAACATAGCAAACATATAATACAATATAATAAAACATTAATGGAAACAACACATAATTTACCAAGACATACCGCAGTACACAACAAAAACTTAAATGACAACTTCACACAAAACCATTAAACACTAGACTATACTAACTTTGCTAACCCTAAACACACATGCTCTACCACCAAATCCCCAAAACGTAACGTAAAAGTAGTTTTACCTGAAAGGTAATGGGAAAAAATGGCTGCTAAATGAATTTAAAAAAAACTACCTTTCCATATAAATCAATAATAATAGAAAAAAAGGTATCATTATTTACTTTACGTTTTAAAAATTGTTAGAAATGGTGAAAAATGTTATACTAATTGTATGATATGTACAAAGATGAAAGAGTAAAAATATGTGATCCTATCAAAACTAATTATTTTAATGTATAGTACTTATTAATATATTAACTAAAAATGATTTTGCACCAATGTTTGACAAATGTTATGAATTCGCTAAACACATTGTTTCAAAATATGTAAAAAATATTACATATTAAATATTTTCTTTAAAAATTACATCTATAAACATGTACCTAAAATACAAAAGGAAATATAAAAATGAGTATTAATTTAAATTTATGAAAAGCATGTTATCAAAAAAGAATGCAATAACAAGTGTGTATAAAATATAAGTATTGTAATAATATATATAAAATATATCTAATAATGTAAAAATAAAATTGATACAAAATCAACGTGTAACATTTTTTCTGCTAACAAAACAACACTGCATTACACCCAACATGGTGCAAACTATATTATTGAAAATGGTTTATTCCCTCTTTCAACTGCAATTTAAGCTTCATTAGGGAAGGTATTCAACTTTAACAGGGGTAGATTTCCTATTTCTGGTCCAATTTAAGCTACACTGGAGGAAAGTGTTGGACTTTAACAGGTGTGTATTTAATATTAACATGGGTGCATTTACTATTCCCACTCCAATCTAAGCTACTTGGGGAAAGAATGGGGCATTAAAGGGGTTAAATTTACTATTCCCACTTCAATCTAAGCTACAATGGCGAAGGTGTTTCATATTAACAGGGGAAGGCCAACTGTTCCCACTTCAATCTAAGGTACACAGAGGGGAAAGCTATGGATATTGAAATGTTTTGGATTTTAACAGGGGTAGGCTAGATTTACTATTCTCACTCGAATCTAAGCTACATAGAGGAACGTGTTGGACTTTAACAGTAGTAGATTTATTGTTGCCTTTCCAATATAAGTTACATTGAGGTAAAAGTTCACTTTTAAGGGGTCAGATTTACTATTCATATTCCAAACTAAGGGGCCCATTAGGATGGCGGGCGGAAGCACCACCGCCGTGCTGGCGGATGGAAAAACCACCAGTAACCGTCCGGCCGCCGCAGCCCACACGCCCGCCCAATTAGGATGTGAAAAGTCAGCCAAACACCGCCCGTAAGCCAGCGATGCCGCCCGCCATCAAAGTGCGCCCATTCACGTAGCGGCGCGGCCCAATGGAGACACACCGCCCGACGGAATCACATACCGCCCGGCGTACAAATTACGATGCCACAACCAAACAGCTCCCCCGGCTAAGAGACACCGCACGTGAAAGAAAGGCGGAAACCCGACCGCACAGTACGGATACCAAAGAGGCGGACCCCCCGAGCATGAATCCAGCACTGCAGGCCCTCCCCATGCTCTACCTGATGCAGAACCTAGGAGTCAACGCACCGCGGAGACGCAGGTAGGCAGACACACAACAAGGGCACGCAAACACCTCACACAGTGCAAGTGCGGTAAAACTGTACATGGCCCCCCCGACACCCCTGCGTGGACGCGACACATCCACCACTGCACCCACAAATGTCACATCAGGCAAATTGTAACAACTCGCAACAACCAGGGACACACCACCTGGGACCAGGAACTAACGTCCCCGTCACGGACCCGCAGTGCAGCGCCGACGACGCAGCCACACATGCGCACAACGCATAGGCCAACGGCAGCGCCATGTATGCGCCGCACACAAACAACACAGGGTCACAACCAAACACCACACACACCAGCCCCACCCAGAACGCACATGTCACGTGACAGTCCTGCCACAGTCATGGCGCCAACCGGCAATTCACTGTTGCCAACCTGACGTCACACAACTGACCCGAACATGTCAGTGATGTCACGCCAAGTTAGGACACACCCCTGTGTGCAAAACATGGCGAAGCACACAGCGGCGGCAACATCACCCAGCAGAATATGGACCCCGTCGGAAAAAGCTACGCCAGTACCACACAGAAAGACCGATACCACCCTGCACCCAATACCAAGACATGCAATACGTAACATCAAAGATCCCGGGGGACCGACAACAGGTGGCTCCAATTACAACACCCACACACAAGGCCCAACGCATAGCGGAAACGCAGCGTGCCGCCCACACACGGGAGAGGAGATAGCACTGAATGGCCTTCCATACCCACACCGAAACCACAGCTCAACTATTCAAGCAGGACAACACCGTCATTATTCCAAAAAAAGCCCAACACAGGCATGCAGAGGGAACCGTCCACTGGGCAGATAGCGCATAACACGAAAGAACATTCCGATGGGAAAAAAGAAATGATACCACTCCCCCATGTGGTTCACATGCAAGTTATCGGGAAGGAGTCAGACACCACTGACCTTGACCATTCATAGAAGCATGTGGGATGAGGGCCCGTGTCCTTCGCACAAGCCACGATAACCCAAGCCCTACCACCCTACGACCATAACAGAATTCCCAGCAATGTCGGAGGTTGCACTCTGCAGACTGTACAGACAGCCGGAGCACGCCAACACATCGCCCTTCAGCAAAATGGCACTTGCACCACACCTACCCAACTACGCCGGACAGATGAAGCTGTACAAACATTACCTGATACAGATATTGGGATGTGAAAATCTGGCCTTGCTGAACGTAAGTTACCGACTAACTTACCGCATCGCATTGTTCAGCTGCGTCATCCCCGTCTTCTACTGTCGGAGGTGTCCTTTCCACTATCCTGTGGATTTATGTCTCTCCAACCCTGCATGTCCAATGGCGGACCTGGTACAACTGTTCAACCCCTGGACGTCCACAACAGGGTCTGTTCAGCCTATGGGGGCATGGCGTATGTGGCTGCAATCGGACCCACACTGCAATGGGACCACTGTGCCTCCACACGACGGATTCTGGATCACAGTTTCATCGAATGTCATCCAACATGTCCCATCATGCTCCTACAAGGGACAACTTACGACCAACACCTTGACAGCCACCATCCGCTACATTGGATGGCATCCATGTTTACCACCAATGCCATGGAAGCCCTGCTGGAAGGTATTGCATTCCTGACAACCTGTCAATTCGTCGGGCCCCGACGCAACACCCCCAATTGAACAATGATGTCCCACACCGTACCCATGCCTGGCATCCGCACGGACTGAGCAGTTACCAGTACAACAACTATACCACACAACCTGCAACTAACACCACACCATCAACTACACTGCCATGACATCGGATATTTTCGTGACATGCACTCTGTACCTCATCACATCCAGTAACTCTGCATGAACAGGGGGAGGCAGAGGCATGGGATTCGTGTATGGCAACCACATGGACATAACTGCACGTACATCTATGCCATAATATGTATCCTGCGCCCATGAACATATGCACCGGTCAGTGGACAGTAATCGTTCGGCTGTAGTATGTGAGAGCTGTCACCTCACCTCCCTCTGAACTTCCGTGCCAGGACTTTTGCATGGACAACAAGTGCATCCCCCAACAACATGACCCCAGTGACTGTGTCATGTCCAGTAGCCACCATATTGCAACAACAAGTGGGACGCCGTTGCATGCACGTAAGCCCATGCCCTGATGTCACCTCCACGCACGTGTGTATGAGTAACCATAGCAGCAAACCTGTAACATGGAACTGAGATGTACTGTGCCCATGATGTCAAGCGGTCTGGTAGGCGAAATGTATACTGTCTGTGTCAAAGTTAGCAGCTCCACAGTAATTAGCAAATGTACATTAGCACAGCAATGGCTAAGCAGTTGTAACTCTGAAGCACACATCCCACAGTCAACAACTGATGACATGTACCCCTACACCCTATGCTATGTGTAATCATGCTGAGTATATCCTCCACATGCATTTCGCTGCCAGTAGTGTCCACTATACTGCATCACAGAGGACATAAGTCCTAATACATGGCTTGAAGTAAATATGTGTCTCTGCTTATTCATTCCACAAGTACAAATGAGAGAGGATGAGAGTGTGTGAAGTACACGGCAGTCGTGATATGACCATGTAGTCCACTGTCATTGGATGTCAACGCAAATGAGTAGCACAACTGTGGAAGACACACATGTGTCATGTGAAGCGGGAGTTACGCTTGGCTCAGGTGGGTGGGTGTGACGGGTAGGTGCGCACATGCAATGTTGAAAGACGCTGTGTTGGGAGGATTCCGGAACAGTACATTGCTGCTCTCCTGGGAATTTGTAAAGACCACCTGTCTGGGGATGAATGTGAACTCGTGTGTGCACAACAGGCGGGCACACGATCAATGCTGCATCAGGTGTAGACATCAGCCCACCCTCCGTGGACATGCTGGATACTGCTGTGCGTCCGCCAGGCCCTTGCCAAGGCACTCACATCCCCTGTCTACCAGGTGTATCCCCAACATTGTCCACCTGCACAGGCAATCCAGGGCACAGGATGGCAGTGGAGCATGGTGGGTGAGATGTCATGGCGCGCTCCTCCTGGACACATCACGCAGGCAACACATCCTCAATTAGTAGTATGGCACAAGTCTAATGGAAGTAGTGGGGGACGCACACATCACGAGCAGGAGTGACGTCACGGAAGGTGGCTCGCACCATCTCACTCATTGCCTATATCCCCACACACGTTACATGCCATTGCAACAGAGAAGCCAGCGCGTGCAGAAGCAGCTCCAAGCTCGCCCCCGAGAGGCCAAAGAGTGAATGTGTGGGTCCATGAGCTCCAGTTGGACGCGGCCTGGGCCGCTAGGGCAGCTACAGCCTCTGTGTGTTGCAGGTGGTGTATCCGGACTGCGGAGCCTTGCATGCATTGTCAGTGTTGCCCGGGTGTCGAGTCGGGCACCACGCAGGTGGACGGCGTCCCGCCACTCATAATGCCGCGAGACAGACCACTTGTTTAACTGGACCCACACATACACTCCTTGGCCTCTCTGGGGCGAGTTTGGAGCTGCTTGTGCATGCGCTGGCTTCCCAGGTGCTAACGCATATATTGGTGAGCGAGGGAGGCCATGAGGACAGGGTAAAATATGACTGTTTGACTTCCAGTCAGTTCAAGGAATGACCCTGATGTGGTCATGAAAAGACGTGTCTCGTGTGTATTGCAACTAGTAGATAAGCCGATGAACTTCCCATGTCTTGCATGTAACCCCGCACCTAGCCCCGCCCACTCTACACATTGCAATGAGTACCAGCACCACATCCTTCCCATTCGAAGCACTGACTGGGGGTGATAACCATTGGACAGTCTTGTGTAGTCCACCCACGCGTACATGTGGGCCCTCCATGATCCATGTCACCTGCGGCAAAGTGATGTCATGGGCAATGACGGAAGTGAGGAGAGCTGTCTGCCCCACGCACAGATGGCGCATCAGCTCAACAGACCCAGCACTGAGGGCAGCAGGGGTCACATGTGCAGGGGCAGCTGTGCCTGGTGTGAAGGCACATGCATATAGACAGCACATCGACCAAAGTGTAGTCTGCCCACATCTACTGTCCATTGTCAGGCGGACCTAGCAAATGTTCACAAGGCAACACATCTGTGTTGGTGTACCCACTGTGACCAACACTGCGCAACAACCAACGTACTCGCCCTGCGCATGGCCCACCCCGCAACGGTGGTCACATTCAGTGGCACTATCTCACACACACATCCCTTCCACGAGGCATGGTGTGACCAATGTACAGGGCTGAGTTTGCGCTCATCCGGAGAGTGCTGAACAGGTGACACATGTAACCCACTAGTCATTCTGTGTTGTCACCTACTGGCATTGTGCAGTCAATGTGCAGGCCAGGCCTGCTGGGACTGAGAAGGGCAGCATGGCCCCAGCCTGACATGCACACGAGCAACAAGTGCACTGAGACCTGCATTGCCAATTGTTTGTCTCACTGGATGTCTGACATGAAGTTGCCATGTACCACCACTCGGGAGGGACAGACATGTCAAAGCGCCCGAGAGCTCACATACCACTGCCACCTGCAGTCAGCATGGTGAGCAGTGCATGTTTGAACACCACAGGCTCTGACTCATAGTGCTGCGGATCAACAACATGTGTGACCCCACATGCACTCCCACACACACTGCAGTTGTCTCTCACACACAACTTTCGCAAGGAATAGCCATGTGCAGTGTGCATGGAGCTCGGAATCCAGGATCTCCAGCTCCTCGCTGGTGAGTGGACCTGGACATATCCTCAGCATCATCCACGTGTAGGTGGAGAGGTGGCAGCAGCAGGTGTTGTTGAGGGGTGCCAGGCTGCAGTCCCAGGTAGCTGTGGTAATGCCGGTCTCACTCACACACTCACATAGCCCCCTGGGGCAGTTTCAGTGGGTCCAAGCTGCTGCAATTTGTGTACCATGTCTGCCAGCTACTATTGCAGATGATGGCCTGCTCCCAGCTGGCCCGGGACGCTTACCTCCATGGTGGAACACGCAGGGTGCAACCGCGAGGGTCATTGGAGTTGGCCGTAAGGGCCTGGCCCATGGCGGGTACAGTCCGCTGATGCCATGTGCACCACACAGTTTAATGTGCGCAATGCATCTGCAGGTGTGGCCATGATTTGTGTGTGGGTGCAGGTCCACAATGGACGGGGCCACAACATGCTGTGTGCATAGGCAGGGACGGCCAGTGGCCAGCCTCCACATGTCTGTTGGCATATCATCATGTACACATTCGCATGGGAGCATGGGATATGCATATGCACACACATGCCATCTTACACTATGTACATCTGCCACTTGGCACGTGCGACGTTACGTGTCACTTGTGATGTGTATTTGCAATCACACAGCCGTGTTGGCATGGAGCTGTCAATGTGTACGCCTGTCAATGTTTCTGGAGGTGTGATCCGTACAGTGCTGTACATAGGGTGCAGTAGGGACATCACTGACTGTCTCATATCCCCTCGTGCCACAGGTCCCACTTGTTTTGGCCGCTCAGCCTGTGTCCATAGCGTTGTTGGTGTGTGCCCTACACACCCAGCCTCGGAAGCAGTGTGATGCACAGCAGCTAGTCATGTTGCCGTGGTGTTGCAGCTTTCCGAATATGCAGTCTGTTTCCATCAGCATGCCTTACAAGTTGTTAAGGCCTAACTCCCCATGTGCATGCTCATGGCAATGGTGTGTGTCACTGCCCATTGCTATTTGTAGGGGACCTGTGTATGTGTATTGTGGCTGTGCTGTCCCTACTTGTCAGCTGTTCTGTGATTCAATTGCTTGGTCAGTCAGTTCTGATTTGTGTATGTGAAAATGCCCTGTGGCGTGTTGCCTTGACATGTGTCCACTTCCATCTTTCCTAGGAGGAGGCCAAACATACATCGCCCCTACCAATTGCTGTCGGCCATGGAGGATGTAGAGGTGATCCGGAAGTACCGTCTGGACCGACCCACCCTGCATCGCCTATGTGCCTTGTTGGAACCCCACCTCCGTCCTCGCAGGGTGTATCCTACTGCATTTACCACCACGGCTAAGGTGATGGCTGCACTGCATTTCTTCGCCAGTGGGTCATTCCAACACACAGTGGGCAGTGGAGGTGGGATGTCCCAGCCCATGTTCAGCATGGTGCTGAGGGATGTACTGTCAGCTATGATGCTGTACAGGAACAGGTACATACGATTCCCCAGGGCTCGTGAATTGGCGGCAGTGAAGGGTGATTTCTATGCCCTTGGACGGATCCCCCACGTTGTTGGTGCAATAGATTGCACCCATGTTGGCCTTGTTGCACCACAGGCCACTGAGCACCTCTACCGCAATAGGAAGCACACCCACTCCCTGAATGTGCAAGTGGTGTGCCTTGCGGACATGGTCATTTCACACGTGTGTGCGAAGTTTCCAGGATCGGCACATGACGCGCACATCATGCCCAACAGCATCCTACCACTTCTGATGACCAATCTGCAACGGGACCGTGCTTGGATTGTTGGTGAGTATGTGGAGTAGTGTAGCGTGCTGGCTGTGCGATGCTGTATTGTGTCCAGTTGGAATTGCAACGATTCTCTGTGTCCCTCACACCCAGGTGACTCTGCTTACCCGAATGGGCCCTGGCTGCTCAGCCCATTACGACATCCTCGTACCCCAGCTGATGTCCGTTACAATGAGGCACATGGGAGGACCTTACGTGTGGTTGAGCGGACCTTTGGCCTCCTCAAGTCCAGGTTCAGATGCCTGGACCGCACAGGGGCGCACTGGCGTACTCCCCACAGAAGGTGTGCCAGATAGTAGTGGCTTGCTGCATGCTGCATAATCTGGCTATTCGCAAGCAGATCCCCTAATTGTGGATGACGGAGATCAACCAGGGCCCCAGCCTGCAGACCAGGACGGGTCAAGTGAAGAGGACAGTGGGGAGGAGGAAGCTGTGAATGTGCGTCAGCAGCTCATCGCCCGCTACTTCACTTGACGGTGAGTGTCCATGTACGACGGCTGATGTAGCTGTAGTTGTGCAGGTGTATGTGTGCTCTGTCACGGAGGCCTTTTGTTCACTGAGTGCTGTGTGTCAATGGTCCATGTCCAGGTTAGTATGCCACTGACAGTGGCTGTTGCATTGTGCCCTGTTGCTGTGTGAGATGTGTGTACATTGCTGCTAGTTTGTGACAAGTACTGTGTGATGAGTGTGTGACACACTCAATGACTGTACTCTTGTTCTGTTTTTCACCACTAGGTCCCTACAGCCTCTCCTGTCCCATCGACATACCACACAGCAGATGCATTTCTGCTCATGGTGGCGATTGCACATCGTTGAATAAACCCAGGACACATAATGCAGATTGTGATCAAGGTGTATTTATTTACAGCGGTGACATGTGATTGTGTGCAAGGTGATGACAAAAGTGGTGCATGCTGTGACAATGATTTGACGGCCATGGCTGCGTGATGGTCAAGGTGTACCCATGTAGTTCTATGTCCACAGTCCAACAGACACATGCCATTCACATGGCAGTGTGGGGTAGGATCGTAGTCTAAGTCAGTGCAGTAGGTGGTCAGGGTGGCTGGCTGACTCACTGGCGTTTGGTGCGTGCGAAGTCCTCTCTGGACACCTGTTTCCTCTTCGGACGGCCCCTTCCACGTTTGGTAGGGGGTTGTGTTGGTGGGCTGCTGGTGGTGGCTGAGGACTGCTCACTCGCTGTGGACGCAGGGGAACTAGATGTTGCACGAGCCTGCGCCACAGCACGTGGTGGCGGCGGTGGTGTGGCTGGCCTTGCTTGGGCCCTCCCCCACCACCAGCTGGCCCATGAGGTCCACAAGTCGGTCCATACGTGTCACGAATTGGCCCATATGGGCGTCCATGGACCTCAACACCCCAAGGACCTCCCGCGTGTCGGCAGCCGACCTGGCCCATTGTCCTTGGACCTCTTCATAGGCCCCAAGGACTCTTGAGATTTGCGGCAGGGCTTGGCTCCCAGGCTCAGATGGCGTTGGCCTGACCCTGCTCCTCTCACCGGTACTGCTGCCACCGACCGGCCCACTCGCCACATTGGTCAGCACGGTCCTCTGTCTGGCTCCCAGGGTCGAGCACGACGGGCGTGCCACCCCTTGCGCAGGTGCTGTGGCCAGGGATGGCGTGATGGTGGTGGTGGTGGTTGTTGCGGCGGTGGTGGTGGCTGCAACGACCGTGGCAGCAGGGGTCTGTGACTGGTCAGCAGCCCTGGGTGATGTGTTGGTGGGTAGGAGGGACCCTGGGGAGCGGTTGGGCCCTGCCACTCCAGACGGGCCTGGTGGGTGGCCCTCGTCCGAAGAGGTGTCCAGGTCTTCTACATCCGTGAGTCCGGGTCGGGGGCTTGCGGGCTGGCTGTGCTGGCTGCTGTCTCCCTCTCCAGCATCCAGCTGTTCGGCACCTGTGGGGAGAATGTGATAGGTCATTGTGTTGCACCTAGCAAAGTATGTATTGGTTGTCTGACATTCACAGTTCGTGCACTGTCGTGCACAGGTTTCCCAGGGGCGTGTGTGTGGATGTACGATGTGTGTATGCGTGGGCTAGGCAATGGTACTGTGTGATGTGGACATGTGGCATGGGACGGATTAGCAATGCCGATGGGTGTGTGTTGCTATGCTCCTACATTTTGTGGCTCGGGTGTATGCGGGCTCCAGACCCATCGACGATGGTGGGTTGAACTATGGTTTAGGGGTTCAAATGGAATGCTTAGAAACGCAGATGGCTAAAGGGGGTACAGCCCCTCAACGCTTTTGAGGTGAAATATGGTTTAGGGGTTCAAATGGAACGCTTAGAAACGCAGATGGCTAAAGGGGATACAGCCCCTCAACGCTTTTGAGGTGAAATATGGTTTAGGGGTTCAAATGGAACGCTTAGAAACGCAGATGGCTAAAGGGGTACAGCCCCTCAACGCTTTTGAGGTGAAATATGGTTTAGGGGTTCAAATGGAACGCTTAGAAATGCAGATGGCTAAAGGGGGTACAGCCCCTCAACGCTTTTGAGGTGAAATATGGTTTAGGGGTTCAAATGGAACGCTTAGAAACGCAGATGGCTAAAGGGGGTACAGCCCCCTCAACGCTTTTGGGTTGAAATATGGTTTTGGGGTACATACTGTGAGTCATGGGTGCAGAACGTGACATGTGTTCTGGCAACATGACCGTGCATAGACAAAGGTGTGTGTCTGTCTAACATACCCGGCATATCTGCTGACTGTCATCATTTGTGGACATTACATTGGTGGCATTGTTGTGAGTTCGTGCTTGTTGTGTGCCACACGACGTATTGCAGATGGGCAAAACCCTTGGTGTGCGTGCTGCCCTCGGACATGTGCATCAATGCAGTGCTCTTGGGGTGTTGACTATATTATGTGTGTTGTCACTCACAGTGTGACGTGCGCTTCAGTCACTGCAGGCACATGATTTGTCATGGGCAGGTATCTCTGCATGACTGCTGTATGAGGGCCAGCTGTTCGGATGACATACCTTCCATGACACTGGGGCTGACAGATGAGATGGATGATATGTTGAATGTGCATTGTGTGCCTGTGTGTTTCATGGGTCCAGTGGTGTTTGTGTGCAATATTGTGGTTCCACGCTGTTACTTCTAGTGAGGTTTGTCTTACATGGGCGTTGTTGTAAGATTTGTGGGTGACAGGCAGTGAGGACTACATGGACAAGACTTGGTGTTGCTGATGTGTGTGATGGGTGGCACAGTGCCTGCCATGTGGGTCTGTACTCCAGTGGGACTTGTGCATGCAGACGTGGCTCCTTAGGTGTTGCTGTATCTGTGATGGGTCATGTGGGGTATGACTCTGTGATACATGTCCGTGTGCACATTGGTCACATGATTGTGACAGGGAGCAGTGCTGCGTGTTCCTCTGCTACGTGACATGTCACATGTGTCAGTCGTAATACTGTCCTCATGCCTACAGACACCCCGCCCTGTACTGTCTCCCACCTACAGGTTGTTTTTGAGTGCGCAATGCAATGGATGCCACATTGTTATGGGCGGGAGGGGTGCTCCATGTTGCTGGTCTGTGGGAGTGGGGGCGGTGTTGTGAGTTGTGGTGATGGCCTGACACCCACAGGAACCCCTGCATGTGGGGTGAGATGTCTATCTGTCGGATGCAGGTGTGCACTGCAGTGGCTGACGCATGGGTGTGGGGGTGCTCCACCTTGCTGCGCTGTGGGACTGGGGGCCTGGTGGCTGTTGTACTTCAGCTGTCCCCCTCTGACCCACTGCCTTTGTGTTGCGGCTCCTTACCTGTTACTTGTCGGTTAGTGCAGCTATGGCTGACACATGGGTGTGGGGAGTGCTCCTTCTGGCGCTTCTGGAGTACGAGGGGACCTGGTGGGAGTTGCGGTGCTGGCTGACTGTACACATGCCCCCATGGTTATGTCAGTTGGTAGGTTTGGGCTGTGTGTGTGAGTGTCTGTTGCATGAGTGAGTGATGTCTTGTGTATTCTGTACTGGACATGGGGGTGTTTGTCCCTCGGAGCTATGGCATAGTGGTAGTGCATGTGAGTACATAGCGGTGTGCTGGTATACGTTTGTTTGTACTTACCAGCCTCGACTCCCCCTGGTAATCCGGTGAGGATCTTCGGATGTATTATGACTCGCACCTTCTCCTCCCACACCTTGAAGGTCTTGAATAGCGCGGGATTACCTCCGCCAGTCCTGGCAGCCAGCTGCTGATTTTTGGTCTCCTTCTTCTTGACCACGCTTTTCAGGTCGTTCCACCTTTTGTTGATTTCGCCTCTGTTGCGTGGCACGTTCCCGACTGCATTGACCTGGTCTACGATCCTGCTCCACAACCGGTTTCTGGTGGATAGTGGTGTCTGTTGGACCTGGTTGCCATAGATTTGTGGGTGCACCTTGACGATCTCGTCGACCATGACCGTCAGCTCAGTGGTAGTGAACTTGGGCATTCTGTGTGATGCCATGGTGTGTGTTTTGGTGTTTGTGGTGCCGGTGCGGTGTGTGGTGTGTGATGTGCAGGGGGTTTGTGGGTCAGGTGTTTGGTGGTGGTGGTGATGGGTGTGATGGGTGCGTGTCTGTGGTGTGCTGCTGTCCTTTCTGTCTCGCTGTGTTCTGTGCTTTCGTCCTCAGTTTGTAGTGTTGCAAGGGATTGTGGTCTGTGAAGGAGCTGCTTTTGTACTTACCTATGTGGGTGTGTCATGATGGTCTGTTGTTTTCAGGTGTGTTGTGGCTGGTGTTCTGGGATTTGTAGTTTATTTGTTTGTCCAGGGGGGATGTGTTTTCGGGATGTGTACTGTGTTTGGGTATTTGGGCGTGGGTTGCTGTGTGGACTTGTTGGCCATGTTGTGTGTGTTTGTTTTTGTCCGCGGATGATTTCTGTGCAGGGACGTGGCCGCCTGAGCTTCCGCCGAGTCCATTTCCGTCACTGTTGTTTGCGCTGGCGGGCGGTGTATTTGTGGATTTACCGCACTCATGTCGGTGCGTTCCTAATTTCACGGGCGGTATCTCGTTCGTCAGGGCGGGCGGTTTTGGGTTGTCGTGCGTATTTCCGTCCGTGGCGGGCGGATGGACTTGGATTTGGACATGGGCGGGAGGTATTTTTTGTGTATTTTCCGCCGCGGGCGGTTTGCGGCTCGTGCCATCATAATTGCTCGGTCGGTATTCAGACGGTGTGGGCGGGCGGATTTCTACCGCTATGGTAGATGGCGGATTTTTTACTGCCCGGTATCGTAATGGACACCTAAGCTACATTGGGGAAAGTGTTGGACTTTAACAGTGTTAGGTTTACTATGACAACTCCAATCTAAGCTTCATTGGGTAAGGTGCAGGACTTTAATAGGTGTAGATGTACTATTCCTACTCCAGTCTAAGCTACACTGTGGAAACCAGTAGCTATTGAAGGGGTTATATTTACTATTCCCACTCCAATCTAACCTACATTTGAGAAAGTATTATACTTTAATGGTTGTATATATTCTATAACTACATAAAAAAACAACTAATAATAGTAGAAATGAAATAAAAAAAACACGTATGTAAATATAATGTTGACAAAATACAAAATTGAAGTATATATTAAAAGTACAACATAGTTTAAAAAAGTTTTAAAAAACATTTGAAAAATAAATAAAAATAGTATAAATAAGTATGTCAATTTAATTTTTAACAAAACATATTTACTCACTTATCCTCATTTTTCAATAAGAAAATGTCAACATTAAAAATAAATCTGTTGAAAAAATATAAACATTTTTTAAAAGTCAAAATAAATAAATTATAATTTATAATATAAAACATAAAGTAAAAAACCTTCAAAAAATAAATATTCAAATAAAAGCATAAACAAATTAATTAAGTTATGTATATTATTACTTTATACAACATTTGTAAAAAATATACATTTAATTTAAAGTCAAAATATTTTACCTAAACAGAAACATTATATTTACAAATATATATATATATATTTTAATGTTATTAATTTTTTCAAAATAATTTTTAAAACTGCTCTCACCCTTTTCTCGCTATAATACCTTAAATCTTGCTACTAAAAAATTGAAAAATAAAACAAATTAAAACCTAATTAAACAAACTACACCTAAAAATAAACATAAGTAAATATATTAAAAGTATATTAATCCAAAAAAGTACATAAAAAAACTTACATTTTAAAACCTAAAAATCTATCCACCCAATTCCCCTCCAAATGTAAGCTTTTTAAGCTAAAAACAATATATATCTATTACCTACTGACAGTCGCCAGTAGGTAGTTATAGATAGGACCTAGTTTCCATAGGAAAAGTGTTTTTGGATTTGCCAATAACTTTGGAGCCATTTGACGAATCTTCGTGAAATTTTCAAAACTAATGGGGCGATCACATCAGCTGCTGTCTTGAAAATTTGGAGTGATCCGTCAAGCGGGGGCTGAGAAAAGGTAGCTCTTGGTCCAGAGAGCACTCTTTTTGTTAAATGGCATAAATCCGTTCAGTAGTTTCTGAGAAATTTGAAGAGTTCTCAGATATACAACTGTGGCCGCAGTGGATCTGCTATCCCTCCTGATCTCATGCCTGAGATCTGATTGGCTGCCAACACTTCAAAACTAGGAAGTGTTGACAGCCATCTTGTGACTGGGTTGAAGCAAGTCACAAACAAAAATGTAAAACAAAATAGAAAAGGGGGCAGGGTAGAAACACCCTGAACCCCTAGGCCTGTTCAGAGAGACTATATAACCACAACACCCAGACTTAATCTAGGGTAAGGGAACCAGAGGCACGGGGTACTGGGAGCTGGCAGCCTCCAAAATAAACTGTGTACCACAAAGAAGCCGCTCCCAGTGAGATGTCTCAAATGCTAGTGCAGTTTAATTTGTGAGTGAAGACATCTCACATAAAATGAAGGACTGGTCTCACACACCACCTGGTGTCATGCTTCATCATTGACCAGTCCTCGCCCTCTAAAACCTTGGTTTGATAGAGGGCGGGCATACACCTGACGACAGGGATGCACTTCTAAACTAAGTGGGGGCCCAAAGAGAAAAAGTGAGTTAAAAAGCCATTTAAGAATGTCAGCTTAAATTTAATAGTGCTGGCATCTATATGGTAGTTAAAAACAAAGTGAACGGTGTGATGGGGATATTATTGTCCCCCCACCGCTATCAATGGGGTCGACATGTTTCTGCCTAAGGCCCAGTTGGGTCCGCGGCATTCATCAGGACCATATTGCAAAGAAATTTTTATAACGGGCTCCACTCTTACCACACTATGATGAAAAGGTTCAATGGGGCAATGGGGGTCACGCTCCCACTGTAATGTGGCTAAATTCTTAAGCCTGAAAAATAAAAAAACAAATATGTACAGACAAACTGACAAAATAGCATAAGACACAACTAGAACAAATAAGCCACATACACCTATAAGTGCGACGATTATGTGACAGAAAATCTATGCACCAACTTGGAAGGAAATCTCCCAAAATGCTTACCCTAAACTGAGGACACTTGTGCCCCATAGGAGAGTGAGTGCAAGAGACCCCTTAGGTCAGAACACGCTAAAAAATGAGGAGAAAAGCACAGGAACATAAGATGTTTAAAAGTTTGTCAAAATAACACACGGATCAAATATCTCCAAAGTCCACAACCTGTAAAGGAACTCATTCAGTCCAACATTCATACTCTTACTGTGACTGGACGTGATCTCCGCCTCTGTGCCTAGATGTATGCACCTCCGCTCCTCGTTGTAGACTGAGCGAGCCGGCGTTTGCTTTTAAATAGTGTCGGCGTGCTGAGTAAATTGATAATCACCGCTAATTGGGAGACTGTTGTGTGGGATCCGGTGTCACAACCACCTTGTACGAATGAAGCCTAAAGTTTGCCTGACCTTCCAAATATGGATCGCGGAAATAGAGCTAACCCAGCGTTAGAGAAGCGTCTGACATTTGGAGTGGGTGTATGATAGGTTATATTGGGGTGTGAGTAGGTGCATCAGAGATTATGTGGATGATGTCATCAGTGATGTCATTTGAGATGTCATCAGTGATGTCACTAACCATGTCATGAGTGATGTAATATGTGATATCAACAACAGTGCATTGCGGGGGCGCGAGTTATAGTTAGCTGAGCTAACTATAACAGCTGAATTTCTCTGGTTTTGCACGAGTGAAATGTCAGCCTAACTATAATGTCCCTGAAAACTGTGGTTTTTTCAGTGAATAGCTAAGGTTTTTAAAATACTAATTCCTAACTACAACATCCCTGAAACCAGTGTTTTTTTCTGTGAATTTCTAAGGTTTTTAAATGCCAATTCCTAACTATAACGTCCCTAAAACCTGTTTTTTTTAGTGAATTTCTAAGGTTCTTTTAAATGCTAATTCCTAACTATAATGTCCCTGTAAAGAGGCAAGAGAAGTGCTGAAAGAGGAAGAGAGGTACAGAAAGAAGCAAGAGAGGTGCAGAAAGAAGCAAGAGAGGTGCATAAAGAGGCAAGAGAAGTGCAGAAAGAAGAAAGAGGGGTACAGAAAGAGGCAAGAGAGAGACAGAAAAAAACAAGTGAGGTGCAGAAAGATGCAAAAGAAGAACAGAAAGAAGCAAGAGAGGTACAGAAAGAGGCAAGAGAGTTGCAGAAAGAAGCAAGAGAAGTGCAGAAAGAGGCAAGTGAGGTACAGAAAGGGGCAGAGAGGTACAGAAAGTGGAAGAGAGGTATAGAAAGAGGCAAGTGAGGTGCAGAAAGAGGCAATAGGTGCAGAAAGAGTCAAGAGAGGTGCAGAAAGAGGTAAGAGAGGTACAGAAAGAGGACGAAAGGTACAGAAAGAGGCTAGAGAGGTACAGAAAGAAGGGAGGTGCAGAAAGGAGAAGAGATGTGCAGAAAGAGGAAAGAGAAGTGCAGAAAGAGGCAAGAGAAGTGCAGAAAGAAGCAAGAGAGGTGCAGAAAGAAGCAAGAGAGGTGCAGAAAGAGGGAGAAATTCACAGAAAGAAGCAAGAGAAGTGCAGAAAGAAGCAAGAGAAGTGCAGAAAGAGGCAAGAGAGGTGCAGAAAGAGGAAGAAAGGTGCAGAAAGAAGCAAGAGAAGAGCAGAAAGAGGCAAGTGAGGTGCATAAAGAGCAAGAGAGGTAGAGAAAGAAGCCAGAGATGTGAAGAAAGAGGCAAGAGAGGAGCAGAAAGAGGAAGAAAGGTGCAGAGAAAGGAAAAAAGGCACAGACAGAGGAAGAAACTTGCAGAAAGAGGCAAGGGAGGTGCAGAAACAGGCAAGAGAGGTGCAGAAAGAAGCAGGAGAGGTACAGAAAGAAGGAAGAGAGATACAGAAAGAGGAAGAAAGGTGCAGAAAGAATCATGAGAACTGCAGAAAGAAGCAAGAGAGGTGCAGAAAGAGGCAAGTGAGGTACAGAAAGAGGCAAGAGAGGTGCAGAAAGAGGAACAAAAGGCACAGAAATAGGAAGAAAGGTGCAGAAAGTGGTAAGAGAGGTACAGAAAGAACCAAGAGAGGTGCAGAAAGAAGCAAGAGAAGTGCAGAAAGAGGAAGAAATGCGCAGAAAGAAGCAAGAGAAGTACAGTAAGAAGCAAGAGAAGTGCAGAAAGAGGCAAGAAAAGTACAAAAAGACGCAAGAGAGGTGCAGAAAGGAGAAGAGATGTGCAGAAAGAGGAAGAAAGGTGCAGAAAGAGGCAAGAGAGGTGCAGAAAGAGGAAGAAAGGCGCAGAAAGAAGCAAGAGAAGTGCAGAAAGACGCAAAAGAGGTGCAGAAAGACGCAAAAGAGGTGCAGAAAGAAGCAAAAGAGGTGCAGAAAGAAGAAAGTGAGGTGCAGAAAGAGGCATGATAGGTGCAGAAAAGAGGCAAGAGAAGTGCAGAAAGAGGCAAGTGAGGTGCAGAAAGAGGCAAAAGAGGTGCAGAAAGAGGCAAGAGAGGTGCAGAAAGAGGTAATAGAGGTGCAGAAAGAAGCAAGAGAGGTGCAGAAAGAGGCAAGAGAGGTAGAGGAAGAGGCAAGAGAAGTACAGAAAGAGGCAAGAGAGGTACAGAAAGAGGAAAGTGAGGTGCAGAAAGAGGAAGAAAGGTGCTGAAAGAGGCAGGTGAGGTACAGAAAGAGGGAAGAGAGGTGGGGGAAAGAGGCAAAAGAGGTTTAGAAAGAGACATTAGAGGTGCAGAAAGAGGAAGAAAGGTACAGAAAGAGGCAAGAGAGGTGCAGAAAGGGGCAAGAGAGGTGCAGAAAGAACGAAGAAAGGTGCAAAAAGAAGCGAGAGGTGCAAAAAGAAGAGAATCAGTTGCAGAAAGAGGCATGATAGGAGCAGAAAGAGGCAAGAGAGGTGCAGAAAGAGGCAAGAGAATTGCAAAAGAGGCATGTGAGGTACAGAAAGAGGGAGAGAGGTGTGGAAAGAGGCACGAGAGGTGCAGAAAAAAGCAAGAGAGGTGCAGAAAAAGAAAGAAAGGTGCAGAAAGAAGCAAGAGAAGTACAAAAAGAAGGAAGAAAAGTGCAGAAAGAGGCAAGAGAGGTAAAGAAAGAAGAAAATATGTGTAGAAAGAGGCAAGTGAGGTCCAGAAAGAGGCAAGAGAGGTGCAAAAAGAGTCAAGAGAGGTGCAGAAAGAGGTAAGAGAGGTACAGAAAGAGGACAAATGGTAGAGAAAGAGGCAAGAGAGGTACAGAAAGAAGCAAGAGAGGTGCAGAAAGAAGCGAGAGAGGTGCAGAAAGAGGAAGAAAGGCACAGAAAGAAGCAAGAGAAGTGCAGAAAGAAGCAAGAGAAGTGCAGAAGGAGGCAAGAGAGGTACAGAGAGAGGAAGAAAGGTACAGAAAGAAGCAAGAGAAGCACAGAAAGAGGCAAGTGAGGTGCAGAAAGAGGCAAGATAGGTGCAGAAAGAAGCAAGAGAAGTGCAGAAAGAGGGAGAAATTCACAGAAAGAAGCAAGAGAAGTGCAGAAAGAAGCAAGAGAAGTGCAGAAAGAGGCAAGAGAGGTGTAGAAAGAGGAAGAAAGGTGCAGAAAGAAGCAAGAGAAGAGCATAAAGAGGCAAGTGAGGTGCATAAAGAGGCAAGAAAGGTGCAGATAGAGGCAAGAGAGGTGAAGAAAGAGGCAAGAGAGGTGAAGAAAGAGGCAAGAGAGGTGCATAAAGAGGAAGAAAGGTGCAGAGAAAGGAAAAAAAGGTACAGACAGAGGAAGAAAGTTGTAGAAAGAGGCAAGGGAGGTGCAGAAACAGGCAAGCGAGGTGCAGAAAGAAGCAGGAGAGGTACAGAAAGAAGGAAGAGAGGTACAGAAAGAAGGAAGAGAGGTACAGAAAGATGAAGAAAGGTGCAGAAAAAAGCAAGAGAAGTGCAGAAAGAAGCAAGAGTAGTGCAGAAAGAGGCAAGAGATGTGCAGAAAGAGGAAGAAAGGTACAGAAAGAAGCATGTGAACTGCAGAAAGAAACAAGAGAAGTGCAGAAAGAGGCAAGTGAGTTGCAGAAAGAGGCAAAAGAGGTGCAGAAATAGGCAAGGGAGGTGCAGAAAGAGAAACAAAAGGCACAGAACGAGGAAGAAATGTGCAGAAAGTGGCAAAATAGGTACAGAAAGAGGCAAGAGAGGTGTAGAAAGAAGCAAGAGAAGTGCAGAAAGAGGACGAAATGCACATAAAGAAGCAAGAGAAGTACAGTAAGAAGAAAGAGAAGTGCAGAAAGAGGCAAGAAAAGTGCAGAAAGACGCAAGAGAGGTGCAGAAAGGAGAAGAGATGTGCAGAAAGAAAAAGAAAGGTGCAGAAAGGGGAAGAAAGGCACAGAAAGAAGCAAGAGAAGTGCAGAAAGAAGCAAAAGAGGTGCAGAAAGAAGCAAAAGAGGTGTAGAAAGTAGAGAGTGAGGTGCAGAAAGAGGCATGATAGGTGCAAAAAGAGGCAAGAGAAGTGCAGAAAGAGGCAAGTGAGGTGCAGAAAGAGGCAAGAGAGGTGCAGAAAGTGGCAAGAGAGGTGCAGAAAGAGGTAAGAGAGATACAGAAAAAGGAAGAAAGGTACAGAAAGAGGCAAAAGAAGTGCAGAAAAAGGAAAAAAGGCAAAAAAAGAGGCAAGAGAGGTGCAGAAAGAGTCAGGAGAGGTGCAGAAAGAGGCAAGAGAGGTAGAGAAAGAGGTAAGAGAAGTACAGAAAGAGGCAAGAGAGGTACAGAAAGAGGTAAGTGAGCTGCAGAAAGAGGAAGAAAGGTGCAGAAAGAGGCAGGTGAGGTGCAGAAAAATGCAAGAGAAGTGCAGAAAGAAGCAAGAGACGTGCAGAAAGACACAAGAGAGGTGCAGAAAGAGGAAGAGAGGTGCAGGCAGGAGAAGTGCAGAAAGAGGTAGGAGAGGTGCAGAAAGAGGAAGAAAGGTGCAGAAAGAGGAAGAAAGGTGCAGGAAGAGGCAAGAGAGGTACAGAAAGAAACAAGGGAGGTGGAGAAAAAAGCAAGGGAGGTGCAGAAAGAGGAAGAAAGGCACAGAAAGAAGCAAGAGAGGTGCAGAAAAAGGCAAGAGAGGTACAGAAAGAGGAAGAAAGGTGCATAAAGAGACAAGTGAGGTACAGAAAGAGGCAAGTGAAGGGCAGGAAGAGGCCAGAGAGGTGCAGAAAGAGGAAGAAAGGTACAGAAAGAGGCAAGACAGGGGCAGAAACAGGCAAGAGAGGTGCGGAAAGAGGGAAGAAAGGTGCAGAAAGAAGAAGAAAGGTGCAGAAGGAAGAAGAAAGGTGCAGAAAGAGGCAAGAGGGGTGCATAAAGAGGCAAGAGAGGTGCAGAAAGAGGAAGAAAGGTGCAGAAAGAGGCAAGAGAGGTACAGAAAGAGTAAGAAAGGCACAGAGAGAAGCAAGAGAAGTGCAGAAAGAAGCAAAAGAGGTGCAGAAAGAAGCAAAAGAGGTGCAGAAAGTAGAGAGTGAGGTGCAGAAAGAGGCATGATAGGTGTAGAAAGAGGCAAAAGAAGTGCAGAAAGAGGCAAGTGAGGTGCAGAAAGAGGCAAGAGAGGTGCAGAAAGTGGCGAGAGGTGTTGAAAGAGGTAAGAGAGGTACAGAAAAAGGAAGAAAGGTACAGAAAGAGGCAAGAGTAGTGCAGAAAAAGGAAAAAAGACAAAAAAAGAGGCAAGAGAGGTGCAGAAAGAGTCAAGAGAGGTGCAGAAAGAGGCAAGAGAGGTAGAGAAAGAGGTAAGAGAAGTACAGAAAGAGGCAAGAGAGGTACAGAAAGAGGCAAGTGAGGTGCAGAAAGAGGAAGAAAGGTACAGAAAGAGGCAGGTGAGGTACAGAAAAAGGCAAGAGAGGTGGGGGAAAGAGGCAAGAGAGGTTTAGAAAGAGACAAGAGAGGTGCAGAGAGAGGAAGAAAGGTGCAGAAAGAGGCATGAGAGGTGCAGAAAGAGGAAGAAAGGCACAGAAAGATACAAGATAAGTGCAAAAAGAGGCAAGCGAGGTGCAGAAAGAGGAAGAAAGGTACAGAAAGAGGCAAGAGAGGTGCAGAAAGGGGCAAGAGAGGTGCAGAAAGAACGAAGAAAGGTGCAAAAAGAAGCAAGAGAGGTGCCGAAAGAAGAGAATGAGGTGTAGAAAGAGGCATGATAGGAGCAGAAAGAGGCCAGAGACGTGCAGAGATAGAGGCAAGAGAATTGCAGAAAGAGGCATGTGTGGTGCAGAAAGAGGCAAGAGAGGTACAGAAAGAGGGATAGAGGTGTGGAAAGAGGCAAGAGATGTGCAGAAAGAAGCAAGAGAGGTGCAGAAAAAGGAAGAAAGTTGCAGAAAGAAGCAAGAGAAGTACAAAAAGAAGGAAGTGAAGTGCAGAAAGAGGGAAGTGAGGTGCAGAAAGAGGCAAGAGAGGTAAAGAAAGAGGAAAATATGTGTAGAAAGAGGCAAGTGAGGAGCAGAAAGAGGCAAGAGAGGTGCAAAAAGAGTCAAGAGACACGCAGAAAGAGGTAAGAGAGGTGCAGAAAGGATGAATGGTAGAGAAAGAGGCAAGAGAGGTACAGAAAGAAGCAAGAGAGGTGCATAAAGAAGTGAGAGAGGTGCAGAAAGAGGAAGAAAGGCACAGAAAGAAGCAAGAGAAGTGCAGAAAGAAGCAAGAGAAGTGCAAAAAGAGGCAAGAGAGGTGCAGAAAGAGGAAGAAAAGCACAGAAAGAAACAAGAAAAGTGCAGAAAGAGCGAAGTGAGGTGCAGAAAGAGGCAAGATAGGGGCAGAAATAGGTAAGAGAGGTGCAGAAAGAGGCAAAAGAGGTGCAGAAAGAGGAAGAAAGGCACGGAAAGAGGAAAAAGGTGCAGAAAGAGGCACAATAGGTGCAAAAAGAGGCAAGAGAGGTGCAGAAAAAAGCAAGAGAGGTGCAGAAAGAAGTAGAAAGGTACAAAAAGAAGCAAGAGAAGTACAGAAAGAAGCAAGAGAGGTGAAGAAAGAAGCAAAAGAGGTGCAGAAAGAAGAGAGTGAGGTGCAGAAAGAGGTATGATTGACGGAGAAAGAGGCAAGAGAGGTGCAGAAAGAGGCAAGAGAATTGCAGAAAGAGGCAAGTGAGGTGCAGAAAGAGGCAAGAGAGTTGCAGAAAGTGGCAATAGGGGTGCAGAAAGAGGTCTGAGAGGTGCAGAAAGAGGAAGAAAAGTATAGAATGAGGCAGGAGAGGTGCTGAAAGAGGAAAAAAGGCACAAAAAGAATCAAGAGAGGTGCAGAAAGAGGCAAGAGAGGTACAGAAAGAGGCAAGAGAGTTAGTGAAAGAGGAAAGAGAAGTACAGAAAGAGGCAAGAGAGGTGCAGAAAAAGGCAAGTGAGGTGCAGAAAGAGGAAGAAAGGTGCAGAAAGAGGCAGGTGAGGTGCAGAAAAATGCAAGAGAAGTGCAGAAAGAAGCAAGAGACGTGCAGAAAGACACAAGAGAGGTCCAGAAAGAGGAAGAGAGGTACAGGCTGGAGAAGTGCAGAAAGAGGTAGGAGAGGTGCAGAAAGAGGAAGAAAGGCGCAGAAAGAGGAAGAAAGGTGCAGGAAGAGGCAAGAGAGGTACAGAAAGAAACAAGGGAGGTGCAGAAAAAAGCAAGGGTGGTGCAGAAAGAGGAAGAAAGGCACAGAAAGAAGCAAGAGAGGTGCAGAAAAAGGCAAGAGAGGTACAGAAAGAGGAAGAAAGGTGCATAAAGAGACAAGTGAGGTACAGAAAGAGGCAAGTGAAGTGCAGGAAGAGGCCAGAGAGGTGCAGAAAGAGGAAGAAAGGTACAGAAAGAGGCAAGAAATGTGCAGAAACAGGCAAGAGAGGTGCGGAAAGAGGGAAGAGAGGTGCAGAAAGAAGAAAGGTGCAGAAAGAAGAAGAAAGGTGCAGAGAGAAGCAAGAGAAGTGCAGAAAGAAGCAAAAGAGGTGCAGAAAGAAGCAAAAGAGGTGCAGAAAGAAGAGAGTGAGGTGCGGAAAGAGGCATGATAGGTGCAGAAAGAGGCAAGAGAGGTGCAGATAGAGGAAGAAAGGTGCAGAAGGAGGCAAGAGAGGTACAGAAAGAGGAAGAAAGGTACAGAGAGAAGCAAGAGAAGTGCAGAAAGAAGCAAAAGAGGTGCAGAAAGAAGCAAAAGAGGTGCAGAAAGAAGAGAGTGAGGTGCGGAAAGAGGCATGATAGGTGCAGAAAGAGGCAAGAGAGGTGCAGAAACTGGCAAGAGAGGATCAGAAAGAGGCAAGAGAGATGCAGAAAGAGGAAGAAAGGTACAGAACGAGGCAAGAGAGGTGTAAAAAGAGAAAAAAAGGCACAAAAAGAGGCAAATAGAGGTGCAGAAAGAGGCAAGAGAGGTACAGAAAGAGGCAAGAGAGGTGTAGATAGAGGAAGAAAAGTACAAAAAGAGGCAAGAGAGGTGCAGAAATAGGCAAGAGAGGTGCGGAAAGAGGCAAGAGAGGTGCAGAAAGAGGCAAGAGAGGTACAGAAAGAGGCAAGAGAAATATAGAAAGAGGCAAGAGAGGTGCAGAAAGAGGCAAGTAAGGTGCAGAAAGAGGAAGAACGGTGCAGAAAGAGGCATTAGAGGTGCATAAAGAGGCAAGAGAGGTACAGAAAGAGGAAGTAAGGTATAGAAAGAGGCAGGAGAGGTGCTGAAAGAGGAAAAAATGCACAAAAAGAATCAAGAGAGGTGCAGAAAGAGGCAAGAGAGGTGCAGAAAGAGGCAAGAGAGGTAGAGAAAGAGGAAAGAGAAGTACAGAAAGAGGCAAGAGAGGTGCAGAAAAAGGCAAGTGAGGTGCAGAAAGAGGAAGAAAGGTGCAGAAAGAGGCAGGTGAGGTGCAGAAAAATGCAAGAGAGGTGCAGAAAGAAGCAACAGACGTGCAGAAAGACACAAGAGAGGTGCAGAAAGAGGAAGAGAGGTGCAGGCAGGAGAAGTGCAGAACGAGGTAGGAGAGGTGCAGAAAGAGGAAGAAAGGCGCAGAAAGAGGAAGAAAGGTGCAGAAAGAGGCAAGAGAGGTACAGAAAGAAACAAGTGAGGTGCAGAAAAAAGCAAGGGAGGTGCAGAAAGAGAAAGAAAGGCACAGAAAGAAGCAAGAGAGGTGCAGAATAAGGCAAGAGAGGTACAGAAAGAGGAAGAAAGGTACAGGAAGAGACAAGTAAGGTACAGAAAGAGGCAAGTGAAGTGCAGGAAGAGGCCAGAGAGGTGCAGAAAGAGGAAGAAAAGTACAGAAAGAGGCAAGAAAGGTGTAGAAACAGTCAAGAGAGGTGCGGAAAGAGGAAGAAAGGCGCAGAGAGAAGCAAGAGAAGTGCAGAAAGAAGCAAAAGAGGTGCAGAAAGAAGCAAAAGAGTTGCAGAAAGAAGAGAGTGTGGTGCAGAAAGAGGCATGATAGGTGCAGAAAGAGGCAAGAGAGGTGCAGAAAGAGGCAAGAGAAGTACAGAAAGATGCAAGTGAGGTGCAGAAAGAGGGACGAGAGATGCAGAAAGAGGAATAAAGGTACAGAAAGAGGCAAGAGAGGTGTAAAAAGAGTAAAAAAGGCACAAAAAGAGGCAAGAGAGGTGGAGGAAGAGGCAAGAGATGTGTAGATAGAGGAAGAAAGGTACAAAAAGAGGCAAGAGAGGTACAGAAATAGGCAAGTGAGGTGCAGAAAGAGGTAAGAGGGGTGCAGAAAGAGGCAAGAGAGGTAGAGAAAGATGCAAGAGAAGTACAGAAAGAGGCAAGAGAGGTGCAGAAAGAGGCATGATAGGTGCATAAAGAGGCAAGAGAGGTGCAGAAAGAAGCAAGAGAGGTGCAGAAAGAAGTAGAAAGGCACAAAAAGAAGCAAGAGAAGTGCAGAAAGAAGCAAGAGAGGTGAAGAAAGAAGCAAAAGAGGTGCAGAAAGAAACGAGTGAGGTGCAGAAAGAGGCATGTTAGGTGCAGAAAGAGGCAAGAGAGGTGCAGAAAGAGGCAAGAGAAGTGTAGAAATAGGCAAGAGAGTTGGAGAAAGAGGCAAGAGAGGTCCAGAAAGTGGCAAGAGAGGTGCAGAAAGAGGTATGAGAGGTGCAGAAAGAGGAAGAAAGGTACAGAAAGAGGCAAGAGAGGTGCAGAAAGAGGAAAGAGGCACAAAAAGATCCAGGAGAGGTACAGAAAGAGGCATGAGAGGTGCAGAAAGAGGCAAGAGAGGTAGAGAAAGAAGCAAGAGAAGTACAGAAAGAGGCAGGAGAGATGCAGAAAGAGGCAAGTGAGGTGCAGGAAGAAAGTTGTAAAAGGAGGCAGGTGAGGTGCAGAAAGATGCAAGAGAGGTGGGGGAAAGAGGCAAGAGAGGAGTAGAAACAGACAAGAGAGGTGCAGAAAGAGGAAGAAAGGTGCAGAAAGAGGCAAGAGATGTGCAGAAAGAGGAAGAAAGGCACAGAAAGATACAAGATACGTGCAAAAAGAGGCAACCGAGGTGCAGAAAGAGGAAGAAAGGTGCAGAAAGAGGCAAGAGATGTGCAGAAAGAGGCCAGAGAGGTACAGAAAGAACGAAGAGAAGTCCAGAAAGAAGCAAGAGTGGTACAGAAAAAGGAAGAAAGGTGCAGAAAGAAGGAAGAAAGTGCAGAAAGAAGCAAGAGAAGTGCAGAAAGAGGCAAGTGAGTTGCAGAAAGAGGCAAGAGAGGTAAAGAAAGAAGAAGAGAGGTGTAAAAAGAGGCAAGGGGAAAGCAAGATGGCGGCGGCAGCATAGTTCGCCATGGTAGCTCCCCTTCCCCAGCCCTGAGTATGCCCCTAGACTAACCCTCCACAGAAAGACACGGCTCACCTCTTGCTCGCAGCGGCTGCCGTCGTGGGCCTGGGTCCGGCGGATGGATCGCGTTTCTCGAGCGGCCGCGGAGCTCCAGCTTAGCATCAGGACGTCTCACGAAGTGGCGGGTGGAATTCCCAGGCGAGGGAGGACGGAGGCGGGGCCGGGCTGCGAGCCGGCTGTTGCTGCAAGCTGGAGGCTTAACCCTTTGGCTGCCAGACCTCTGTCACTTCACGTTACCTGGAAGTTCTGGCTGGAATCTGCTTTAGCATTTGGCAGCAAACTATTGGAGAGGTTGGAGAAGGCTCAAAGAGCAGTGCTTGGCTTCAGAAGCACAGAGGAACCTGAAAATATGCCCCCAAAGTCCTCGAGAGCTGGAAAAGAAGCGGTGGGAAGAAATCCAGCGCAATCCCAGGGCTCTAAACCGGAGCCCTCACGTAGCCAGGTTGTTAAGCCTAACGAGCCGCATAGTCTAAAGAAACAAGTAGATAGTGGAGGAGTGGGGAGACGGAAGGTTCCGACTGAACGTCTACAAACTGGGGGATGGAAAACAACTGCTCCAAAGTTGATGGAAGAAGGAGGGACAGCCCTGGATGAGGATGATTTTGCCCCAAATTCTGCACCGCCCCAACCAACTATTACGAGCTTCTTCAAAACGAAGGAAGATATACAAAATTTAAGTACTTCTGGCCTTATGGAGAACATGGACCTAGAATCTCAGGCTCAGCCTCTTAGTGACCTTCAAGGTGATTCCTTGTCGGAGGGCTTGACGATACAGCCCGGAGCTTTGGAAGAAGATGGGGTCAGTACATCATGCGTGATGGCGCAGGATCCCAGTGTGAACGGCTCTCGTATTATATCTGACCCTTCATCTGGCATATCTGTTACTATACAAGAAGATGCCTCTGGGGGTCCAGCACATATCAGAACTTTAGATGTTTCAGCGGCAGACGACATCATATCGGATAATACAGATACGTTTTTTTCACTTGCAGAGGAATCAATATCAGGTCTCTCTGACTCCGACCAAATTGAAAGCGGGGATAGCATCTTGTCCTCGGATTCTAGCACTCTTGAGGCACCAGAGACTGCCCTAAAACGCAAAAAACAACAAAGGAGCTCTAAGGGACACAAGGGATCCGCTGAGATGCAAAAAAATCAGGGAAGGCGGATCACTGGCACCGGTCTAAAATGGGACTACTCTCATACTAGTATTACTGGTCCTACAGAATCGGCGCTGGGTCAGGCTGCAGGTCCCTCGAAGGAGCAACATAAAGAGACAGCTGATATGAACTCAGTGTTAAGTATGATTCTTGAATCAATTAAAGAACATCGTGCAGAGACCGGGGCAGATGGCAAGAAAGCTAGACACATACAAAGAAGCTGAAAGGCGCAGTTCGGAAAGTGAGCAAAGCCTGTGCAGAGATTGGGGAACGGATGAACAGATTGAAGTAAGAACCGAAGTTGTTGAAAGAGAACTGTCGGTGGTAAGGGAAGGCTCTACATCCCATGAAGCTCAATTAAAAGATGCAATGTGGAAGCTTGAAGATATGGAGAACCGCCAGAGGAGGAACAACCTCCGCTTTCTTGGGATCAAGGAAGGACTTGAGGGGGAGGACATCCGTGCTTTTATGTTGGACTTACTTAAGGAAGCTTTCCCAGAGCTAGGGGGCTGGGATTGGGACCGAGAAATTCAGCGGGTACACCGGTACCCAGCTCTCCTCCGTAGATCCTCTGGCAGAGACTCTAACCAGCCGAGGGCGATTTTAGTTTTTTTTGGTAATTACCTGCTCAGACAGGCCATTTTTGAAAAAGCTCGTCCTGAAGCTAGAAGACAGTACAAGGACTCTTCCTTTTCGTTCGCCCCGATTTCTGCCACATCACGGTGGAACGTAGATGGCGGCTGAGACAAATGATCAAACCATACCAAGATGCAGGTTTTGAGGCATTCTTGCTGGCTCCGGCCAGATTGAAGACTATTGTTAGAGGGTCCTTTAAGTTTTTACCTCTGAAATTCAGGCAAAAGAGTACCTGGAACAAGTCAGTGGGAAATAAGCATTAGATGAGAACTAGATTGGGCCTTCCCTTTTCTAAGGGGCCTCAGGAACGACTTTCGGTTTAAAGATCAGAGGGGTGCACGGGGGTCTGGGGGGTTGTGGTGTTCTTGCTACCTCCATCACTCGGACCCTATGGGTCCGGCTGCTTTCAAAGGGAGGGCAGGGAGGGGGGTGGGTGAAGGGGAAGGTTGGGGTGGGGGCGTCGGGTGGCAAGGGGGGGTACAGGTTAAAATGGTGAAGCTGAACAACAGCTGAAGGGTATCTCTATGGATTTGTGTGTTTTTTTGGAAGGTATCAAAGACCAGGGACTATTCTTGATGGATGTCAGGATTAGTGGATTGGACAGGCAATGTAATATTTTAAATAAAGAAATGAGGTGTTACAGCTTGGGAAGTTTTTCTTTTAAAAGGGTATAATGGCTAAAATACGAATCGCCACTATAAATATCTGTGGGCTCAACGACAGTGTTAAAAGGAGAAGGGTTCAGGAAGATTTCAAAGTCCTCAAGGCCGATCTATATTGCCTCCAGGAAACTCACATTGCACGGAAAGATTGTAATCTATATAAATCCTTAGGGCTGAAGGTCCTAGCATATACTTCACAAGATGTAAGGACCAAGGGAGTCGCTATCCTTGCGAAAAATAGCTCCTTTACCCTGGGAAAAAAGATGGTGGACAAGCTTGGCAGATGGGTTATAATGGAATGCAAGAACGGGGCAGATTCTTTTACATTGTGTTCAGTATATGCTCCAGTGATAGATGACCCGGGTTGTGAGAAGTTGGCCTGGTATATGCTGTTCACTAATTAAAGTGGACACCTTGCACCAGAACACTTCGACTCTTATGGTTGGTAGGTTTAAGACAACCTTTATAGAAAGCTATCCTAGTGGTAGCTGTGGAGAGCAGCCTTCAGGCTAAGTCTTGGAGGAATGTAAAGCAGCTTGTTTTACCACACAATCTCTTGAATCACCAAATGAAAGGACACCACACAGGTATATATATCAAATATATATGTATTTATTAATAAACAACTCTCTACTAATCTCTTTATGAGATTAGAAGTCAGGAACATATGTACAAATCAAATGTTATCAAAATAAGTTAGCACAATCAAATATCACAATCTTAGTTTGGCTAGACCTAGGTCTAGAGCAGTTAGAATCGAGGGACCCCCAAGAACCACCCCAGGTAGTTGTAGGAGACCCACAGGGGACGGACGCGGTGTCCTGGCACCGGTGTGAGTCCTGTACGAGTCTATGCAAACAGACGCGATTGAGATTTCAATGTTAAAGGTCCCTTGCGTGTTCGAGGCGAACACACAGATCGGTCCTTGTACGAGTCGAAGGACGCGGTTACAGATAGAGTTGCAAGGGAGATGGACACGCTGTGTCTAACACAGACGCGAACCATGTACGAGTCAGCGCAATGGATATTTCAATGTTACAGGCCCCTTGTGTGTTCGAGGCGAACACCGATCGGACTCAGTACGAGTCGAAGGACACGGTTATAGATAGTGTTACAAGGGAGATGGACGCGATGTGTCTAACACAGACGCGAACCATGTACGAGTCAGCGCAATGGATATTTCAATGTTACAGGCCCCTTGTGTGTTCGAGGCGAACACCGATCGGACTAAGTACGAGTCGAAGGACACGGTTATAGATAGTGTTACAAGGGAGATGGACGCGATGTGTCTAACACAGACGCGAACCCTGTACGAGTCAGCGCAATTGTCGCACTTAGAAAATAAGAGTTTTAGGGCACTTCTAGGGTAGCTACAAGCAAGCCACTTACAGGGTAAGTAGTTCTAGGGCCCACACCCACGGGAGCACCGTAATGCTAAAGTTACCTCACCCAGGGGAGCCGGGCGCATAGGTGTCCTTTGGTGTCGGGTCGCGGCGTCGTTTTCAATGGGAGCCAGTGAAGACTTGCTGCTTGCGGCGACAGAAGAAGTGTCCATTGGAATCCAAGCCTGGATTTGGAAGGAGGAAGACCTGAAAGCAGAGGGGACAGTGTTCAAGGGCACTTGGCAGTGACCCGGGGCAAGGAAGATGAATGCCCACCGTCGTCGACAGATTTAGGTCATTCGCTGGGGTCTTGACTCTTCAACCACAAGGTCCAGGAGGCGTCCAGGATGGCCAGGAGCTGGACTCAGCGTGTCCCACGAAGTTTGCAGCTGACTGCGGTGTTGGCGACCCGATTGGAGCCAACAAGCCTTGGTAGCTGCAAGTCTCGTGGTGGAACGGAAAAGTCAATGGTGCAGACCAGAAAGGGCTGAGGAACTTACCCAGCGAGGGTAGGTCAGGGCAGGCCTGGAACAACCAGAGAAGCCCTTTGGTTTCTTTGGAAAGTCTTCTGGGGACCCACAAGCCGGCTGGCAAGGGATCGCGAAGACGCCTCAGGAGGATTCACTCAACAGGGGCCCACAGTCACTCAGGATGGTGTAGGCCTCTGATTTTAAGAGAGATCTCTGCTGGAGGCTGAACCCACACGTGGTCTAAAGCACGAGTTTGTAGAACGTCATGAAGGGGTTGCACTCGACAATAGTGCACGGTACCCAGGTGCTGCGGTTCCTCGTTGCTCGTGGGGTCCACTTGCCTCAGCTTCGCTGGGGACTCACGATGGCCTTGGAGGGGTCAGGAAATCCTCTTCCTGGGCTGCAGGGACTTCGGGCTCTAGCGGGAGCGGCGTAGTTTGCGACTGTCATTGTCGTTTTTGGTGCCTGCCAAGCAGGAGAGTCACTCCTTGACTCCAAGGGAGATTCTTCCGTCTTCCAAAGGTAGTGGAACGTCGAAGGTCCGGGATTCTTCTTGTAGAGCGTCGTCCAGGGGTATCTAGTTTGCAATGCACAGGTTCCCCCTCTTATACTAAAAGAAAGGGAGGGACTAGCTCTATGACCCCACCTATGGGAGGGTCAGGGGAGTGGATGGCTACACCCACTTCCCTTTGTCTAGTTTCGCACCAGAGCAGGGGCAGGTAGCCCCTGAGCTGGTTTGAACTGGCATATGCACAGAGGATCCTTCTGCTCCCCCAGTGCAGGACTTCAATGCACTCTAAGAGTGCACCCACCCAGCCCCAATACACTAAACCCTGTCTGGAAGGTGGTCACACCCTCCTGTGACAGGATACCTATTGTTGGGCTTCCTCCACTGCGAGTTTCGGTCATCAGCAGGAGGGCAGCCCAGTGTCTGTGACTGGTGGCATCCATTTTGTGATGCCAGGGCTCTGCAGGATTCTACAGCGTTTCCACAGTAGGTACATGTCTATCCCTCTAGAAGGGTGGAATGCTACCCCCACCGCCAGAACTGGCGGGGGGGTAGTATTCCAAGATGTTTGACACCAAACACAACATGTTTTGATGCAGCCATTCCAAAGTTAGTATTCTACCGCGAGGATATAATGCACTTAAGAGTATATGGTTTAACCGCATCCACAAACAGCGCCAGAGAATGGACTCTGAGAGCTGCAGAGGGGCCCTGCTCAGGCAGAGGCACCCTCTCACATAGGAACCAAGCACCCTGCCCTCAGGATTGATAGGGCCTGCCTTAGGGGTGACTGATAGGTTTAAATGTGTGCGCAGGAGAGATATAGGAAACCTATATCTCAGTGAGGGGTGCTAGCACCACCTCACCTAGGCTGCAGTAGCAGGCCTGTGGTGTCAGATTTAGTCTGCTTCCCAGGGGTGGCATAATACATGCTTCAGCCCCTGGTAGGCCTGTGAAGTACCTATGCCCTTGGTACCTAAGGTACCATATACTAGGGACTCATAAGGTACCACAGTATCCAATCACTAATGCACCTAGAGTGCACTCCAAGCCATTTAGAGAGAACAGAGAGGCTGGGGCCCTGATTGGCAGGGAACCAGCAAGACTATAGCCAGAAGCCAGTGTAAACATCAGGAAAAAAGTGGGGGCAACATAAGAGGCTGATCCTACTCTCCTACACAACCCCCCCCCCCAAACGCAGGGACACTAAACTAACCTTGACTAGTTGAGTCTTCGTGTTCTAAGTGGAAATACCTTGAGAGTCCATCTGCATTGGCATGTTGGGTCCCAGGTCTATGTTCCACTGTATAGTCCATCCCCTGTAGGGAAATGGACCACCTCAAAAGTTTTGGGTTTTCACCTTTCATCTGTTTAAGCCATAGGAGGGGCTTGTGGTCAGTCTGAACTATGAAGTGAGTGCCAAACAAGTATGGCCTCAGCTTCTTCAGGGCCCACACCACAGCAAAGGCCTCCCTCTCTATAGCTGACCAACGTTTCTCTCTAGGAGTCAGCCTTCTGCTAATAAAAGCTACTGGCTGGTCTTGACCTTCATCATTCAGTTGAGACAGTACAGCTCCCACACCCAGCTCAGAAGCATCTGTTTGGACAATGAACTTTTGGTGTAGTCTGGACTCTGTAAGATGGGGGCAGTGCACATGGCCTGCTTTAGGTCTTCAAATGCCTTCTGACAGCTAGCTGTCCACTGAACCTTTTTGGCATTTTCTTTGAGGTCAGATCATTCAAGGGGGTCACTATAGATCCATATCCCTTGACAAACCTCCTATAGTACCCAGTCAGGCCTAAGAAGGCTCTCACCTGTGTCTGGGTGGTTGGAGCAACCCATTCCATTATGATTTGGATTTTGCTCTGTAAAGGCTGAACCTGGCCTCCACCTACAAGGTGGCCCAGGTACACAACCTGACTCTGCCCTATCTGGCACTTAGTGGCCTTGATAGTGAGGCCTGCTTTCTGCAGGGCCTCCAAAACATTTCTGAGGTGGACCAGGTGATCCTGCCAGGAGGAACTAAAGACAGCAATATCATCTAGATAAGCTGAGCAATAAGTTTCCATCCCTGCCAGAACTTTATTCACCAACCTCTGAAAAGTGGCAGGTGCATTTTTCAATCCAAAGGGCATCACCACAAAGTGGTAGTGCCCACTAGGGGTTGAAAATGATGTTTTGGCTTTTGCCTCATCAGCTAATCTGATCTGCCAGTAGCCAGCTGTTAGGTCAAATGTACTCAGATACTTGGCTGAGGCCAAAGTATCAATCAGCTCATCTGCCCTTGGTATGGGTTCCTAGTGACTGCATTGAGGCCTCTGTAGTCTACACAAAACCTCATTTCTTTCTTACCACCCTGGGTATGAGGCTTGGGTACCAGGACTACTGGGCTAGCCCAAGGGCTATCTGAAGGCTCAATTACACCTAGCTCCAACATTTTCTGGACTTCAGTCCTGATACAGTCCCTGACATGGTCAGGTTGCCTGTAGATTTTACTCTTGACAGGCAGGCTGTCTCCAGTGTCCACCTCATGGGTGCACCAGGTAGTCTGACTAGGGGTCAGGCTAAACATATGTCTATACTGTTGCAGAACTTGTCTGCACTCAGTTTGCTGATGGTCAGTGAGGCTGCTTGCCAAAGCAACACCATCTACTGACCCATCATCAGGGTTCTGAGAGAGCAGGTCAGGGAGAGGGTCACTCTCCTCCTCCTGGTCCTCTTCAGTTGCCATGAGCAAGCCCATGTCAGCCCTGTCAACATATGGCTTTAATCTGTTGACATGGAGCACCCTCAGGGGGCTCCTGGGAGTCCCAAGATTCACCAGATAGGTGACTTCTCCCTTCTGTTCAACTATTGTATGGGGGCCACTCCACTTGTCCTGGAGGGCTGCTGGGGCCACAGGCTCCAACACCCACACTTTCTGTCCTGGCTGGTACACAGTCAGCACAGCTCTTTGGTCATGCCAAGCTTTTTGCAATTCTTGGCTGGCCTCCAGGTTTTTGGTTGCCTTTTTCATGTATTCGGCCATCCGGGAGCGGAGACCAAGTACATAGTCCATCACATCCTGTTTGGGGGTTTGAGAGGTAACTCCCAGCCCTCTCTAACCAGAGACAATGGACCTCTTACAGGGTGCCCAAACAGAAGCTCAAATGGGCTGTAGCCAACCCCTTCTGTGGAACTTCTCTGTATGCAAACAACAGGCAAGGAAGAAGAAGGTCCCATTTCCGCCTAAGCTTCTCTGGGAGTCCTTTAATCATTCCCTTCAGGGTTTTGTTGAAACGTTCAACCAACCCATTGCATTGTGGGTGATAGGGGTGGTGAACTTATAAGTTACACCACACTCCTTCCACATTGCTTTCAAGTATCCTGACATGAAGTTGGCACCTCTGTCAGAGATTACCTCCTTTGGGAAACCCACTCTGGAGAAAACTCCAAGGAGGGCTCTTGCCACCACAGGGGCTGTGGTGGTCCTCAGGGGAATTGCTTCTGGGTACCTGGTGGCATGATCCACTACCACCAGGATAAACCTGTGCCCAGATGCAGTTTGAGGGTCAAGGGGACCAACAATGTCAGTCCCTACCCTTTCAAAGGGCACCCCCACCACAGGTATGGTATCAGGGGGGCCTTTGTTGTGCCACCTGCCTTACCACTGGCTTGGCATGTGACACAGGAGTGACAAAACTCCTTTGTGTCCTCTGACATATGTGGCCAATGAAAATGTGGAACAAGTCTGTCCCAGGTCTTGTTTTGGCCCAAGTGACCTGCTAAGGGGATGTCATGTGCTAGGGTCAAGAGGAACCCCCTAAACTTCTGAGGTATTACCAACCTCCTGGTGGCTCCAGGGGCTGGGTCTCTACCCTCAGAATATAGGAGTCCCTCATCCCAATAAACTTTATGGGACCCACTAGCACTCCCAGCAGCCTCAGCAGCAGCCTGCTGTCTGAGGGGTTCAAGAGAGAGGCAGCACTGTTGCTCCTTACTCAGATCTTCCCTAGAAGGGCCCCCTGCCCCCAAGAACTCAACCTGATCAGGCTCAAGTCCCTCTGGGGCAGTTCCTTCTTCAGGATCTGCTTCACCTCCCTCTGGAGGTGAATCTGTGATCTGAGACAGAGGGGAAGGCACTGCCTTTACCCTACTGCTCCTCCTCTTGGGAAGCATCTGGTCCATTGTTCCAGGATCCAGAGCTGGTTCAGTGTTATGCATTCTTGCTTGTGACCTGGTCACAGCAAATACCTCTGCAGGGATGCCCAACATCTCAGCATGAGTCCATAACTCTACTTCAGACCAGGCTGAAGTCTCTAGATCATTGTCCAATAGACATTCTACAGGGAGGTCTGCACTGACTACAACCTTCTTGAGGCCAGTTACCCCTCCCCAGGAGAAATTCACAACTGCCAGACTATGGTTGGTCCTGACATTGCTCGCATTGGTCACCTGGTACATTTCGCCCAGGATGATCTGTCCAGGGTCCACAAGATCCTCTGCCACCATGGTGACACTAGCACCTGTGTCCCTAAATGCCAAAGCCTGTTTGCCATTTATTACAGGCTGCTGTTTGTATTTGCCCAGATTACTGGGGCTTACTAGGAAGGACATATCAAGGTCTCCATCACAAATCAGCATTGCCTGAGTGGGCACTCTGACTAGGTCAGAGTCCACTTCAGAACCCAGGGTCAACCCTACTACACCCTTATTCTGCGTACCACCTCCACCAGTAGCTGAGCTAGGGGGAACAGTTGCCTTAGGGGCAGGAGTGGTGGTGGTTTGGTCTTTGGACTTGTTACAATCAGAAGTCCAGTGCCCTTTATGTTTACAGAATGTGCACCAGGGCTTCTTTGGCCTTTTCCCTTGTTGGATTGTGACTCCCCACCAGATGCGGATTTTTGGGGCCCTTGTGAAGACTTCTGGTCTTTTGACTTATCCCCACCTTTCTCAGAGCCCTTAGAATCCTGCTTCTTTGTGTCACCCCCTTGGTTCTGGGTTTTCTGCCTCACCCTGGTTCTGACCCACTCGTCTGCCTTCTTTCCCAATTCTTGGGGAGAGGTCAGATCTGAGTCCACCAGGTATTGATGCAACAACTGGTTCTGGCAATTATTAAGGATCTGTTCTCTCATCATCAGATTATACAATCCCTTGAAATCAGTAACCCTACTGCCAACCAGCCAACCCTCCAGAGCCTTGGTTGCACAATCTACAAAGTCAGTCCAGTCCTGAGTCGGTGCCTTCTGGGTGTCTCTGAACTTCAAACTGTACTGCTCAGTGGTTAAGCCAAACCCGTCTATCAGTGCACTCTTCAGGACTTCATAGTCATCAGCATCCTCTTCTCTAACAGTGAGGAGCTTGTCTCTACCTTTATCTGAAAAGGAGAGCCACAAGATTGCTGCCCACTGCTTTTGGGGGACCTGTTGTACTCTACAGGCCCTTTCCATAGCAGTTATCCACTTGTGGATATCATCCCCACTCTGGTAGGGAGGAACAACCTTGCTCAGGTTCCTATGGTCTGGAATATTTTCTCTGCCTCTAGGGACACTGTTGCTGCCACCAGGGTGTTCTAACCCCTCTCTTCTAGAAGCTTTCTGGAACTCAAAGGCTTCTTTGTCTAATGCCAACTGCTTGGGTTTGAGGGCAAATCTTGCTTCCTCATACTGCAGCAGTTTGTACATCCTTTCAGAGGAGGTCTCTCTTCTTGGGAAGAAGGAGTTCCTCTGGTAGACAGTTTCTCTGCCAGAGTGAAAGGAGTGCACAGATTCCCTGGAAAGTGACCTGTGCCTGTCTTCCACTATGTCAGTTCTCTTAGGGAGAATTCCTCTGTCTTGTTCAGACCCCTTTGGGCCTGGCCCTACAATCACAGAGTCCTGGTCATCCTGATGTTCATCATCTGACCCAGACACTATAACTGACCCACCCACTGATCCAGACCCCTTAGCTCCTAGGGCTAATCTAAGGTCATCTGCTGTTAGCAGATCTATCAAGTGTAGTGTGGAGGGACTCTGTCCTATCTTCAGGTGCCTCTCAGCACACATGGCTTTCAAGTCACAGAAAGTCATGTCCTTATACTGAAGCTGGGTGGATCCACTGGGTCCATCCCTTGAGGACATTCTAGTGTTGTGCAGTGTTGTACTACCTACACTAGTTTGTGGCCTACTGATACTAGCTTGAGCTGTAGAAAGGGTGTGCTATTCCTTTTGCACACAGCTCTAAGTTCAGTAGAACTTATTGATACTAAGCTTGATTTTATATGTACCTTGAGTACCTATAGTGGTTTTTCAGTTAGTAATTCAAATAGAGATTTTCTGGTAAAACAATAGCAAGCTGGAATCCCACACGCTGCCACCAATGTGAGAAGTTGGCCTGGTATATGCTGTTCACTAATTAAAGTGGACACCTTGCACCAGAACAATTCGACTCTTATGGTTGGTAGGTTTAAGACAACCTTTATAGAAAGCTATCCTAGTGGTAGCTGTGGAGAGCAGCCTTCAGGCTAAGTCTTGGAGGAATGTAAAGCAGCTTGTTTTACCACACAATCTCTTGAATCACCAAATGAAAGGACACCACACAGGTATATATATCAAATATATATGTATTTATTAATAAACAACTCTTTACTAATCTCTTTATGAGATTAGAAGTCAGGAACATATGTACAAATCAAATGTTATCAAAATAAGTTAGCACAATCAAATATCACAATCTTAGTTTGGCTAGACCTAGGTCTAGAGCAGTTAGAATCGAGGGACCCCCAAGAACCACCCCAGGTAGTTGTAGGAGACACACAGGGGACGGACGCGGTGTCCTGGCACCGGTGCGAGTCCTGTACGAGTCTATTTGAACAGACGCAATTGAGATTTCAATGTTAAAGGTCCCTTGCGTGTTCGAGGTGAACACACCGATCGGTCCTTGTACGAGTCGAAGGACGCGGTTACAGATAGAGTTGCAAGGGAGATGGACGCGCTGTGTCTAACACAGACGCGAACCTTGTACGAGTCAGCGCAATGGATATTTCAATGTTACAGGCCCCTTGTGTGTTCGAGGTGAACACCGATCGGACTCAGTACGAGTCGAAGGACACGGTTATAGATAGTGTTACAAGGGAGATGGACGCGATGTGTCTAACACAGACGCGAACCCTGTACGAGTCAGCGCAATTGTCGCACTTAGAAAATAAGAGTTTTAGGGCACTTCTAGGGTAGCTACAAGCAAGCCACTTACAGGGTAAGTAGTTCTAGGGCCCACACCCACGGGAGCACCGTAATGCTAAAGTTACCTCACCCAGGGGAGCCGGGTGCATAGGTGTCCTTTGGTGTCGGGTCGCGGCGTCGTTTTCAATGGGAGCCAGTGAAGACTTGCTGCTTGCGGCGACAGAAGAAGTGTATGTTGGAATCCAAGCCTGGATTCGGAAGGAGGAAGACCTGAAAGCAGAGGGGACAGTGTTCAAGGGCACTTAGCAGTGACCCGGGGCAAGGAAGATGAATGCCCACCGTCGTCGACAGATTCAGGTCATTTGCTGGGGTCTTGACTCTTCAACCACGAGGTCCAGGAGGTGTCGAGGATGGCCAGGAGCTGGATTCTGTGTGTCCCACGAGGTCTGCAGCTGACTGCGGTGTCGGCGACCCAATTGGAGCCAACAAGCCTTGGTAGCAGCAAGTCTTGTGGTGGAACAGAAAAGTCAATGGTGCAAACCAGCAAGGTTTGAGGAACTTACCCAGCGAAGGTAGGTCAGGGCGGTCCTGGAGCAACCAGGGGAGCCCTTTGGTTTCTTTGGAAAGTCTTCTGGGGACCCACAAGCCGGCTGGCAATTCATCGTGAAGATGCCTCAGGAGGATTCACTCAACAGGAGCCCACGGTCACTCGGGACGGTGTAGGCCTCTGATTTTGAGAGGGATCTCTGCTGGAGGCTGGGACCATACGTGGTCCAAAGCACGAGTTCGTAGAACGTCGTGAAGGGGTTGCAATCAACAATAGTGCACGGTACCCAGGGGCTGCGGTTCCTCGTTGCTCGTGGGGTCCACTTGCCTCAGCTTCACTGGGGACTCACGATGGCCTTGGAGAGGTCAGGAAATCCTCTTCCTGGGCTTCAGGGACTTCGGGCTCCAGCGGGAGCGACGTAGTTTGCGACCGTCGTTGTTGTTTTTGGTGCCTGCCAAGCAGGGGAGTCACTCCTTGACTCCAAGGGAGATTCTTCCGTCTTTCAAAGGTAGTGGAACATCGAAGGTCCGGGATTCTTCTTGTAGAGCATCATCCAGGGGTATCTAGTTTGCAATGCACAGGTTCCCCCTCTTATTCTAAAAGAAAGGGAGGGACTAGCTCTATGACCCCACCTATGGGAGGGTCAGGGGAGTGGGTGGCTACACCCACTTCCCTTTGTCCAGTTTCGTGCCAGAGCAGGGGCAGGTAGCCCCTGAGCTGGTTTGAACTGGCATATGCACAGAGGAGCCTTCTGCTCCCCCAGTGCAGGACTTCAAATCACTCTAAGAGTGCACCCACCCAGCCCCAATACACTAAACCCTGTCTGGAAGGTGGTCACACCCTCCTGTGACAGGATACCTATTGTTGGGGTTCCTCCACTGCGAGTTTCGGTCATCAGCAGGAGGGCAGCCCAGTGTCTGTGACTGGTGGCATCCATTTTGTGATGCCAGGGCTCTGCAGGATTCTACCGCGTTTCCACAGTAGGTACATGTCTATCCCTCTAGAAGGGTGGAATGCTACCCCCGCCGCCAGAACTGGCGGGGGGGTAATATTCCAAGATGTTTGACACCAAACACGACATGTTTTGATGCAGCCATTCCAAAGTTAGCATTTTACCGCGAGGATATAATGCACTTAAGAGTATATGGTTTAACCGCATCCACAAACAGCGCCAGAGAATGGACTCTGAGAGCTGCAGAGGGGCCCTGCTCAGGCAGAGGCACCCTCTCACATAGGAACCAAGCACCCTGCCCTCAGGATTGATAGGGCCTGCCTTAGGGGTGACTGATAGGTTTAAATGTGTGTGCAGGAGAGATATAGGAAACCTATATCTCAGTGAGGGGTGCTAGCACCACCTCACCCAGGCTGCAGTAGCAGGCCTGTGGTGTCAGATTTAGTCTGCTTCCCAGGGGTGGCATAATACATGCTTCAGCCCCTGGTAGGCCTGTGAAGTACCTATGCCCTTGGTACCTAAGGTACCATATACTAGGGACTCATAAGGTACCACAGTATCCAATCACTAATGCACCTAGAGTGCACTCCAAGCCATTTAGAGAGAACAGAGAGGCTGGGGCCCTGATTGGCAGGGACCCAGCCAGACTATAGCCAGAAACCAGTGTAAACATCAGAAAAAAAGTGTGGGCAACATAAGAGGCAGATCCTACTCTCCTACACGGGTTTACTGCATTATCTAGCTAACGAACTACCTTCCTGGCCGGCACCATATGTGGTTTGTGGAGATTTAAACATCAACGGCTCCAGAGGAACCCCAGGTGATACAGGAGTTTCTAGTAAAGGGTATAAACCGCATTCTATGAGGGCTTATAATAATTTATTAAAAGACATGGGCTTGGGAGATGCATGGGCTAAACTAAAACCTGATGACCCTGGCTATACTTATTACTCGGCCCCCCATAGCAAGTTTGCTTTGCTTGATTATTTCTTAGTCTCCCCATCTCTTTTGCGGAAGGCTAGGGTGGAGCTCTTTCCCAGAGTAATGTGAGACCACAACCCAATTGTCCTTGAGATACTATGTAGCGGGATTCGAAAGGAGCGCACAGGCTGGACATTTGAGAGGGCACTCTTATCAGATAACGAATATGTTGAACATATGAGGTGCTGGATTAGAGAGTTTTTTTAGAACAATATCGGTAGTGTCCCTCCAGGGAAGATGTGGGATGCGTTCAAGGCAGCAACAAGAGGGGAGACACTGCAATATAGCTTGACCAAGTAGAAAAAAGGGGCTGGCCAGATTAAATTATTTTATCAGAAACTTGCCGGTCTGGAAACAGAACTGATACGCAAGGTGGCTAAGGGAGAAGATATTTCCGCAACTCTGAATTCTATCACGGTTATTAAAGCCTGTATGTCCGATTTCAATGCGGAAAAGACAGCAGGGTTGTACTTGGCCAAACGGCAAGACTGTTATGAATTTAGTGAGAATGTCGGTCGTTTATTGGCAGTAAGGACTAGGCAACAGGCCGCGTCCGGACACATTGAGCAAGTTAAGAATATGAGGGGGATGGTAGTTAAAGACCCGGGGGATATCAGAGAGGCCTTTAGGGAGTTTTATGAGGATTTATACAGTACCTCTCCCTCTGCTACTCTTCCGGAAGACGTCGCATCGGAATTTCTACCGAGTGGAAAGATATCCCAAGAGGAGGGTATACAACTGGGGCGGGCTATCTCTCAGGAGGAGCTATATTGCGCAATCCAAGCCCTACCTGCGGGTAAGGCTACGGGTACTGATTACATCCCTATGGAGTTTTATAAGGTCTTTTTTAGAGAGACTTGTCCGGCTTTGCTTGGTTTATTCAAGGAGATCAGGGAGGGAGCTCTACCACCTGGCTCTTGGGGCACAGCCAATATTGTGATTTTCTTAAAGAAGGGTAAAGATCCTATTAGTTTGGGCTCATACAGGCCCATTACGTTGCTTAATAGCGATGCCAAACTATATTCAAAGATTTTAGCCACCAGGTTGAATTCCGTGATGCATCAATTAATTTCAGTTTGGCAGCATCGTTTTATACAGGGAAGGGGGACTGAAGACCACGTTAGAAGGGTAATTTCACTCTTTGATGCTACTAAAGTCCTTGCCAACCCTATGGGGGCTGCCTTCTTGGACGCCGAGAAGGCGTTTGATCGTGTGGCATGGCACTATTTATGGAAGGTTTTGGAGTCCAACGGCCTGGGGGTTTCATTCATTAATGCATTACGGGTCTTGTATATAAATCCTATTGCACGACTAAGAATAATGGGGAAGGAAACAGAGGCCTTTCCAATCAGCAGGGGGACCAGGCAGGGCTGCCCGTCCTCCCCCTTGCTGTTCGCATTATATATAGACCCCTTTCTTAGGCGGCTGGAAGCCTCACCACACATCACTCCGGTAAGCTTACACGGCTGGCATACTAAGCTCCTGGCGTATGCCGACGATGTGGCCATAATTACTTCTGACCCCGATGGTGCAATGCGAGCCGTAGAAAGCATAGCAAAAGATTTCGGGATCTATTCAGGCTTCTCGCTAAACAGAGCTAAAACTCAGATCCTGATAAATAGATTTGCCACAGCTTCGGACATTCGTATTGTTGAGAAAGCGGTTTATTTAGGGGTCTGTATTACAGCTAAGGTTGAGGATATTGTAGAGTTAAATATGACTCCCATATTGGGGAAAATTAAAAATGACCTTCATCGTTGGGACAACTTGAAGCTGTCAATAATGGGGAGGTGTAATATTATTAAAATGATTGTCCTCCCAAAGCTGCTGTACATCTTCCGCACAATTCCTCTGGAGATACACAATTTTTGGTTTCGCTTAATTGATAGGGAGGTAGCGAGATGTATCTGGTCGTATGGCAGAACAAGGAGAGCTAATGCATTTCTATCCCTCACCCGGGAGAGAGGGGGCTGGGGGCTCCCACATTTTAAGCTATATTATCTGTCTGCAGCTCTGCAATATTATGGGCCTCTCTTTGGAGTCAAGGCCAGGGAGAGAAAAGATCCTAACTATGTCCCCTCAATATTTGAAATCTTGATTAATACTCGGGCTAATGGCTGCTTATTAAAATTTTATGAAGCTAGCTATTTCAAAAAAACCCGCTTTAAGGTTTTAATTGCTGCCTTTCGTAACTGGGCTGGTATAAGGAAAAAGCAGGAGTGGGCAGGTTTAACAGGTATACCCCCTGATCGGGAATGATCAGCTCCCAATCGTCCTACAAGATGAGTGTTTGGTAAGATGGGGCAGGAATGGCTTTTTCAGGATTGCGGATTTTTTAGAAGGTGATCACATAGCTTCCTTCGATATTATTCGGGAAAGGTTTAGTATAGGATCTCGAGATTTTTTTAAATATCTGCAGCTGAGGGATTTCCTTCTGAAAAAAGCAGGCGGGGCTGCAGGCTTCGGGCAGGTGGTATTAATCGAATTGCTGATTCGCAGATCGGGGTCCTCAATCTCACAACTTTATAGCTGCCTGTTGGAGGGGCTGCCAGATGATCTAGACAAGCACAGGCAAAGATGGCAGGATAAATTGGGGGTTTTGGACTCCCGCTTCCTTAAGTCAGTTGAATTGGGGAACTCGGTACTGTGTGCAGCTAATCTGAAATCACAACATTTCAAGACTTTGTTTGATCTATATATCACGCCTGCGAAGATCGCGAAATGGGGAGGTGTGGAAGGAACTCACTGTTTTAGGTGTAAGGCTTGTGCTGTGGATATAATACACATCTTTTCTACCTGCGCAGGCATTGAGTCACTCGGACAAGAAATATCAGGCTTTTTGCAGTTTGTTTTAAAAGAGGAGGTTCCTTTGACACCACTTCTGATGTTATTGGGGGTAGACGAAACAATAGGGAAAAAGGGGGAAGAGTTGACTTTTATTGCGATGGCAGTTTTAAGACTCTGTGTCGCCTCTGCCTGGCTAAGCCCGCAACCTCCTAATTTTCAACAGTGGAAAAGCCGTTTTTGCATATTTATAACTTAGAAAAAGCACTTTATGAGCGTAGAGGGAGAAAGGGCAGGATAAAAGGGAAAATATCTGGGTCCCATTCACAGATTGGATTACTCCATTCATCCAGGAAGAATGAAATGCATGGCTATGAAAATCTTTCTTTTTTTTTTTTTTTTTTGCCGGTGTGGCTGCCTTTTATCCTTTTTATTGTATATAGCTCGGTCTTAAACGTAATGTCTTAGCTCTTTAAAACTATTTATTGCCTGTATTTAGATTCTATGCTGCTTTGGGCTCTTTGTTATGGTCTTGCTGATAATGGTTTTTATTAGCTATTTATAGATTTATATTATTTGTACTATAAACATTGTGATTTTATTCTTCAGCTGTATTTTCTTCATGATGAAATCAATAAAAAAAATATTTTAAAAAGAGGCAAGTGAGGTGCAGAAAGAGGCAAGTGAGGCACAAAAATAGTCAAGAGAGCTGTAGAAGGAGGTAAGAGATGTGCAGAAAGAGGATGAAAGGTACAGAAAGAGGCAAGAGAGGTTCAGAAAGAAGGGAGGTGCAGAAAGGAGAAGAGATATGCACAAAGAGGCAAGAGAAGTGCAGAAAGAGGCAGGAGAGGTGCAGAAAGAAGCAAGAGAGATGCAGAAAGAAGCAAGAGAGGTGCAGAAAGAGGGAGAAAGGCACAGAAAGAAGCAAGAGAAGTGCAGAAAGAAGGAAGTGTAGTGCAGAAAGAGGCAAGAGAGGTGCAGAAAGAGGCAAATGAGGCACAAAAATAGTCAAGAGAGCTGTAGAAGGAGGTAAGAGATGTGCAGAAAGAGGATGAAAGGTACAGAAAGAGGCAAGAGAGGTACAGAAAGAAGGGAGGTGCAGAAAGGAGAAGAGATATGCACAAAGAGGCAAGAGAAGTGCAGAAAGAGGCAGGAGAGGTGCAGAAAGAAGCAAGAGAGGTGCAGAAAGAAGCAAGAGAGGTGCAGAAAGAGGGAGAAAGGCACAGAAAGAAGCAAGAGAAGTGCAGAAAGAAGGAAGAGTAGTGCAGAAAGAGGCAAGAGAGGTGCAGAAAGAGGAAGAAAGGTACAGAAAGAAGCAAGAGAAGAGCAGAAAGAGGCAAGTGAGCTGCATAAAGAGGCAAGAGAGGTAGAGAAAGAGGCAGGAGATGTACAGAAAGAAGCAAGAGAGGTGCAGAAAGAGAAAGAAAGGCACAGACAGAGGAAGAAAGGTGCATAAAGATGCAAGGAAGGTGCAGAAACAGCCCATAGAGGTGCAGAAAGAAGCAGGAGAGGTACAGAAAGAAGGGAGAGAGGTGCAGAAAGAGGAAGAAAGGTGCAGAAAGAAGCAAGAGAAGTGCAGAAAGAAGCAAGAGTAGTTCAGAAAGAGGCAAGAGAGGTACAGAAAGAGGAAGAAAGGTACAGAAAGAGGCAAGAAAGGTGTAGAAACAGGCAAGAGAGGTGCGGAAAGAGGCAAGAGAGGTGCAGAAAGAAGAAGAAAGGTGAAGAAAGAAGAAGCAAGGTGCAGAAAGAGGCAAGAGATGTGCATAAAGAGGCAAGAGAGGTGCAGAAAGAGGAAGAAAGGTGCAGAAAGAGGCAACAGAGGTACAGAAAGAGGAAGAAAGGTGCAGAAAGGCGCATAAAGAAGTAAGAGAAGTGCAGAAAGAAGCAAAAGAGGTACAGAAAGAAGAGAGTGAGGTGCAGAAGAAGCATTATAAGTGCAGAGAGAGGCAAGAGAGGACCAGAAAGAGGCAAGAGAAGTGTAGAAAAAAGCAAGAAGAGGTGCAAAAAGAGGGAATAGAGGTGCAGAAAGAGGCATGATAGGTGCATAAAGAGGCAAGAGAGGTACAGAAAAAAGCAAGAGAGGTGCAGAAAGAAGCAAGAGAGGTGCAGAAAGAAGTAGAAAGGCACAAACAGAAGCAAGAGAAGTGCAGAAAGAAGCAAGAGAGGTGAAGAAAGAAGCAAAAGAGGTGCAGAAAGAAGAGAGTGAGGTGCAGAAAGAGGCAGGATAGGTGCAGAAAAAGGCAAGAGTGGTGCAGAAAGAGGCAAGAGAAGTGTAGAAATAGGCAAGAGAGTTGGAGAAAGAGGCAAGAGAGGTCCAGAAAGTGGCAAGAGAGGTGCAGAAAGAGGTTTGAGAGGTGCAAAAAGAGGAAGAAAGATACAGAAAGAGGAAAGAGAGGTGCAGAAAGAGGAAAAAGGCACAAAAAGATCCAGGAGAGTTGCAGAAAGAGGCAAGAGAGGTGCAGAAAGAGGCAAGAGAGGTAGAGAAAGAGGCAAGAGAAGTACAGAAAGAGGCAAGAGAGGTGGAGAAAGAGGTAAGTGAGGTGCAGGAAGACAGTTGCAGAAAGAGGCAGGTGAGGTGCAGAAAGATGCAAGAGAGGTGGGGGAAAGATGCAAGAGAGGTGTAAACCAGAGACAAGAGAGGTACAGAAAGAGGAAGAAAGGTGCAGAAAGAGGAAGAAAGGTGCAGAAAGATACAAGATAAGTGCAAAAAGAGGCAAGCGAGGTGCATAAAGAGGAAGAAAGGTACAGAAAGAGGCGAGAGAGGTGCAGAAAGAGGCCAGAGAGCTACAGAAAGAATGAAGAGAGGTCCAGAAAAAAGCAAGAGAGGTGCAGAAAAAGGAAGAATGTTGCAGAAAGAGGCAAGAGAAGTGCAGAAAGAAGCAAGAGAAGTGCAGAAAGAGGCAAGTGAGGTGCAGAAAGAGGAAGAAAGGCACAGAAAGAAGCAAGAGAAGTGCAGGAAAAGGCAAGTGAGGTGCACAAAGAGGCAAGAGAAGTGCAGAAAGAGGCAGGAGAGGTGCAGAAAGAAGCAAGAGAGGTGCAGAAAGAAGCAAGAGAGGCGCAGAAAGAGGGAGAAAGGCCCAGAAAGAAGCAAGAGAAGTGCATAAAGAAGCAAGAGAAGTGCAGAAAGAGGCAATAGAGGTGCAGAAAGAAGAATAAAGGTACAGAAAATAGCAAGAGAAGAGCAGAAAGAGGCAAGTGAGATGCATAAAGAGGCAAGAGAGGTAGAGAAAGAGGCAGGAGATGTACAGAAAGAGTCAAGAGAGGTGCAGAAACAGAAAGAAAGGTGCAGACAGAGGTAAAAATGTGCAGAAAGAGGCAAGGGAGGTGCAGAAACAGGCAAGAGAGGTGCAGGAAGAAGGAGGAGAGGTGCAGAAAGAAGGAAGAGAGGTACAGAAAGAGGAAGAAAGGTGCAGAAAGAAGCAAGAGAAGTGCAGAAAGAAGCAAGAGTAGTGCAGAAAGAGGCAAGAGAGGTACAAAAAGAAGAAGAAAGGTGCAGAAAGGGACAAGTGAGGTACAGAGAGAGGCAAGTGAAGTGCAGGAAGAGCCCAGAATGGTGCAGAAAGAGGAAGAAAGGTACACAAAGAGTCAAGAAAGGTGTAGAAACAGGCAAGAGAGGTGCGGAAAGAGGCAAGAGAGGTGCAGAAAGGAGAAGAAAGGTGAAGAAAGAAGAAGAAAGGTGCAGAAAGATGCAAGAGAGGTGCATAAAGAGGAAAGAGAGGTGCAGAAAGAGGAAGAAAGGTGCAGAAAGAGGCAAGAGAGGTACAGAAAGAGGAAGAAAGGCTCAGAAAGAAGCAAGAGAAGTGCAGAAAGAAGCAAAAGAGGTGCAGAAAGAAGCAAAAGTGGTGCAGAAAGAAGAGAGTGAGGTGCAGAAAGAGGCAAGAGAGGTGCAGAAAGAGGCAAGAGAGGTAGAGAAAGAGGCAAGAGAAGTACAGGAAGAGGCAAGAGAGGTGGAGAAAGAGGTAAGTGAGGTGCAGGAAGACAGTTGCAGAAAGAGGCAGGTGAGGTGCAGAAAGATGCAAGAGAGGTGGGGGAAAGATGCAAGAGAGGTGTAAACCAGAGACAAGAGAGGTACAGAAAGAGGAAGAAAGGTGCAGAAAGAGGAAGAAAGGCGCAGAAAGATACAAGATAAGTGCAAAAAGAGGCAAGCGAGGTGCATGAAGAGGAAGAAAGGTGCAGAAAGAGGCGAGAGAGGTACAGAAAGATGCCAGAGAGCTACAGAAAGAATGAAGAGAGGTCCAGAAAAAAGCAAGAGAGGTGCAGAAAAAGGAAGAATGTTGCAGAAAGAGGCAAGAGAAGTGCAGAAAGAAGCAAGAGAAGTGCAGAAAGAGGCAAGTGAGGTGCAGAAAGAGGAAGAAAGGCACAGAAAGAAGCAAGAGAAGTGCAGGAAAAGGCAAGTGAGGTGCACAAAGAGGCAAGAGAAGTGCAGAAAGAGGCAGGAGAGGTGCAGAAAGAAGCAAGAGAGGTGCAGAAAGAAGCAAGAGAGGCGCAGAAAGAGGGAGAAAGGCACAGAAAGAAGCAAGAGAAGTGCATAAAGAAGCAAGAGAAGTGCAGAAAGAGGCAATAGAGGTGCAGAAAGAGGAATAAAGGTACAGAAAATAGCAAGAGAAGAGCAGAAAGAGGCAAGTGAGATGCATAAAGAGGCAAGAGAGGTAGAGAAAGAGGCAGGAGATGTACAGAAAGAGTCAAGAGAGGTGCAGAAAGAGAAAGAAAGGTGCAGACAGAGGTAAAAATGTGCAGAAAGAGGCAAGGGAGGTGCAGAAACAGGCAAGAGAGGTGCAGAAAGAAGCAGGAGAGGTACAAAAAGAAGGAAGAGAGGTACAGAAAGAGGAAGAAAGGTGCAGAAAGAAGCAAGAGTAGTGCAGAAAGAGGCAAGAGAGGTACAAAAAGAAGAAGAAAGGTGCAGAAAGAGACAAGTGAGGTACAGAGAGAGGCAAGTGAAGTGCAGGAAGAGCCCAGAATGGTGCAGAAAGAGGAAGAAAGGTACACAAAGAGGCAAGAAAGGTGTAGAAACAGGCAAGAGAGGTGCGGAAAGAGGCAAGAGAGGTGCAGAAAGGAGAAGAAAGGTGAAGAAAGAAGAAGAAAGGTGCAGAAAGAGGCAAGAGAGGTGCAAAAAGAGGCAAGAGGAGTGCAGAAAGAGGCAAGAGAGGTGCAGACAGAGGCAACAGAGGTACAGAAAGAGGAAGAAAGGCACAGAAAGAAGTAAGAGCAGTGCATAAAGAAGCAAGAGAGGTGCAGAAAGAAGCAATAGTGGTGCAGAAAGAAGAGAGTGAGGTACAGAAAGAGGCATTATAGGTGCAGACAGAGGCAAGAGAGGTGCAGAAAGAGGCAAGAGAAGTGCAGAAAGAGGCAAGTGAGGTGGAGAAAGAGGGGAGAGAGGTGCAGAAAGTGTCAAGAGAGGATCAGAAAGAGGCAAGAGAGGTGCAGAAAGAGGAAGAAAAGTACAGAAAGAGGCAAGAGAGGTGCAAAAAGAGGAAAAAAGGCACAATAGAGGCAAGAGATGTGCAGAAAGAGGCAAGAAAGGTGAAGAAAGAGGCAAGGGAGGCAGAGAAAGAGGCAAGAGAAGTACAGAAAGAGGCAAGAGAGGTGAAGAAATAGGCAAGTAAGGTGCAGAAAGAGGAAGAAAGGTGCAGAAAGAGGCAGGTGAGGTACAGAAAGAGGAAAGAGAGGTGCAGAAAGAGGCAAGAGAGGTGCAGAAAGAGGAAGAAAGGTACATAAAGAGGCAAGAAAGCTGCAGAAACAGGCAAGAGAGGTACGCAAAGAGGCAAGAGAGGTGCAGAAAGAAGAAGAAAGGTGCAGAAAGAAGAAGAAAGGTGCAGAAAGAGGCAAGAGGGGTGCATAAAGAGGCAAGAGAGGTGCATAAAGAGGAAGAAAGGTGCAGAAAGAGGCAAGAGAGGTACAGAAAGAAAAAAAGGTGCAGTAAAAAGCAAGAGAAGTGCAGAAAGAAGCAAAAGAGGTGCAGAAAGAAGCAAAAGAGGTGCAGAAAGAAGAGAGTGAGGTGCAGAAAGAGGCATGATACGTACAGAAAGAGGCAAGAAAGGTGCAGAAAGAGGCAAGAGAAGTGCCCTAAGAGGCAAGTGAGGTACAGAAAGAGGGAAGAGAGGTGCAGAAAGTGGCAAGAGACGATCAGAAAGAGATAAGAGAGGTGCAGAAAGAGGAAGAAAGGTACAGAAAAAGGCAAGAGGGGTGCAAAAAGAGGAAAAAAGGCACAAAAAGAGGCAAGAGAGGTGCAGAAAGAGGCAAGAGAGGTGCAGAAAGAGGCAAGAGAGGTAGAGAAAGAGGCAAGAGAAGTACAGAAAGAGGCAAGAGAGTTGCAGAAAGAGGCAAGTAAGGTGCAGAAAAGGAAGAAAGGTGCAGAAAGATGCAAGAGAGGTATAAATAGAGGAAGAAAGGTATAGAAAGAGGCAAAAGAGGTGCAGAAATAGGCAAGAGAGGTGCAAAAAGAGGCAAGAGCAGTGCAGAAAGAAGAAGAAAGGTGCAGAAAAAAGATGAAAGGTGCAGAAAGAGTCAAGAGAGGTGCATAAATAGCCAAGAGAGGTACAGAAAGAGGAAGAAAGGTGCAGAAAGAGGCAAGAGAGGTGCAGAAAGAGGAAGAAAGGTGCAGAATGTAGCAAGAGAAGTGCAGAAAGAAGCATAAGAGGTGCAGAAAGAAGCAAAAGAGGCGCAGAAAGAGGGAGAAAGGCACAGAAAGAAGCAAGAGAAGTACATAAAGAAGCAAGAGAAGTGCAGAAAGAGGCAATAGAGGTGCAGAAAGAGGAATAAAGGTACAGAAAATAGCAAGAGAAGAGCAGAAAGAGGCAAGTGAGATGCATAAAGAGGCAAGAGAGGTAGAGAAAGAGGCAGGAGATGTACAGAAAGAGTCAAGAGAGGTGCAGAAAGAGAAAGAAAGGTGCAGACAGAGGAAGAAAGGTGCATAAAGATGCAAGGAAGGTGCAGAAACAGGCAAGAGAGGTGCAGAAAGAAGCAGGAGAGGTACAGAAAGAAGGAAGAGAGGTACAGAAAGAGGAAGAAAGGTGCAGAAAGAAGCAAGAGAAGTGCAGAAAGAAGCAAGAGTAGTGCAGAAAGAGGCAAGAGAGGTACAAAAAGAAGAAGAAAGGTGCAGAAAGAGACAAGTGAGGTACAGAGAGAGGCAAGTGAAGTGCAGGAAGAGCCCAGAATGGTGCAGAAAGAGGAAGAAAGGTACACAAAGAGGCAAGAAAGGTGTAGAAACAGGCAAGAGAGGTGCGGAAAGAGGCAAGAGAGGTGCATAAAGAGGCAAGAGAGGTGCAGAAAGAGGAAGAAAGGTGCATAAAGAGGCAAGAGAGGTACAGAAAGAGGAAGAAAGGCGCAGAAAGAAGCAAGAGAAGTGCAGAAAGATGCAAAAGAGGTGCAGAAAGAAGCAAAAGTGGTGCAGGAAGAAGAGAGTGAGGTACAGAAAGAGGCATTATAGGTGCAGACAGAGGCAAGAGAGGTGCAGAAAGAGGCAAGAGAAGTGCAGAAAGAGGCAAGTGAGGTGGAGAAAGAGGGGAGAGAGGTGCAGAAAGTGGCAAGAGAGGATCAGAAAGAGGCAAGAGAGGTGCAGAAAGAGGAAGAAAGGTACAGAAAGAGGCAAGAGAGGTGCAAAAAGAGGAAAAAAGGCACAATAGAGGCAAGAGATGTGCAGAAAGACGCAAGAAAGATGAAGAAAGAGGCAAGGGAGGCAGAGAAAGAGGCAAGAGAAGTACAGAAAGAGGCAAGAGAGGTGAAGAAATAGGCAAGTAAGGTGCAGAAAGAGGAAGAAAGGTGCAGAAAGAGGCAGGTGAGGTACAGAAAGAGGAAAGAGAGGTGCAGAAAGAGGCAAGAGAGGTGCAGAAAGAGGAAGAAAGGTACATAAAGAGGCAAGAAAGCTGCAGAAACAGGCAAGAGAGGTACGCAAAGAGGCAAGAGAGGTGCAGAAAGAAGAAGAAAGGTGCAGAAAGAAGAAGAAAGGTGCATAAAGAGGCAAGAGGGGTGCATAAAGAGGCAAGAGAGGTGCATAAAGAGGAAGAAAGGTGCAGAAAGAGGCAAGAGAGGTACAGAAAGAAAATAAAGGCGCAGTAAGAAGCAAAAGAGGTGCAGAAAGAAGCGAAAGAGATGCAGAAAGAAGAGAGTGAGGTGCAGAAAGAGGCATGATACGTACAGAAAGAGGCAAGAAAGGTGCAGAAAGAGGCAAGAGAAGTGCCCTAAGAGGCAAGTGAGGTACAGAAAGAGGGAAGAGAGGTGCAGAAAGTGGCAAGAGACGATCAGAAAGAGATAAGAGAGGTGCAGAAAGAGGAAGAAAGGTACAGAAAAAGGCAAGAGGGGTGCAAAAAGAGGAAAAAAGGTACAAAAAGAGGCAAGAGAGGTGCAGAAAGAGGCAAGAGAGGTGCAGAAAGAGGCAAGAGAGGTAGAGAAAGAGGCAAGAGAAGTACAGAAAGAGGCAAGAGAGTTGCAGAAAGAGGCAAGTAAGGTGCAGAAAAAGGAAGAAAGGTGCAGAAAGATGCAAGAGAGGTATAAATAGAGGAAGAAAGGTACAGAAAGAGGCAAAAGAGGTGCAGAAATAGGCAAGAGAGGTGCAAAAAGAGGCAAGAGCAGTGCAGAAAGAAGAAGAAAGGTGCAGAAAAAAGATGAAAGGTGCAGAAAGAGTCAAGAGAGGTGCATAAATAGCCAAGAGAGGTACAGAAAGAGGAAGAAAGGTGCAGAAAGAGGCAAGAGAGGTGCAGAAAGAGGAAGAAAGGTGCAGAATGTAGCAAGAGAAGTGCAGAAAGAAGCATAAGAGGTGCATAAAGAAGCAAAAGAGGTACAGAAAGAAGAGAGTGAGGTGCAGAAAGAGGCATGATAGGTGCAGAAAGAGGCAAGAGAGGTGCAGAAAGAGGCAAGATAAGTGCAGAAAGAACAAGTGTGGTGCAGAAAGAGACAAGAGAGGTGCAGAAAGTGGCAAGAGATGTGCAGAAAGAGGAAAGAGAGGTGCAGAAAGAGGACAAAAGATATAGAAAGAGGCAAGAGAGTTGCAGAAAGAGGAAAAAGGCACAAAAAGAGGCAAGAGATGTGCAGAAAGAGGCAAGAGAGGTGCAGAAAGAGGAAGAAAGGTTCAGAAAGAAGCAACAGAGGTGCAGAAATTGAAGAAAGGTGCAGAAAGAAGCAAGAGAAGTGCAGAAAGGAACAAGAGAAGTGCAGAAAGAGGCAAGTGAGGTGCAGAAAGAGGCAATACAGGTACAGAAAGAGGAAGAGAGGTGTAGAAAGAGGCAAGAGCGGTGCAGAAAGAGGCAAGAGAGGTGCAAAGAAAGGTGCATAAAGAAGCAAGAGAAGTGCAAAAAGAAGCAAGAGATGTGTAGAAAGAGGCAAGTGAGGTGCTTAAAGAGGCAAGAGAGGTGCAAAAAGTGTCAAGAGAGGTGCAGAAAGAGGTAAGAGCTGTGCAGAAAGAGGACAAAAGGTAGAGAAAGATGTGAGAAGTTGACCTGGCATATGCTGTCCACTAGTTATAGTGGGCACCTTGCACCAGTCCAAATGACCTTTATTGATGATAGGTTTAAAGACAACCTTTATTGAAAGCTATCCTAGTGGCAGCTATGGAGAGCAGCCTTCAGGCTAAGTCTTGAAGGAGTGTTAAGCTGTTTGTTTTACCAGTTATAAGCTCATGAATGATCAAATGAAAGGAGAACCACACCAGGTATATATATAAAATATATGTGTAGGAGAGTAGGATCTGCCTCTTATGTTGCCCCCACTTTTTTTTCTGATGTTAGCACTGGTTTCTGGCTATAGTCTGGCTGGGTCCCTTGCCAATCAGGGCCCCAGCCTCTCTGTTCTCTCTAAACGACATGGAGTGCACTCTAGGTGCACTAGTGATTGGATACTGTGGTGCCTTATGAGTCCCTAGTATATGGTACCTTAGGTGCCAAGGGCATAGGTACTTCACAGGCCTACCAGGGGCTGCAGCATGTGTTATGCCACCCCTGGGAAGCAGTCTAAATCTGACACCACAGGCCTGCTACTGCAGCCTGGGTGAGGTGGTGCTAGCACTCCCTCACTGAGATATAGGTTTCCTATATCTCTCCTGCACACACATATAAACCTATCAGTCACCCCTAAGGCAGGCCCTATCAATCCTGAGGGCAGGGTGCTTGGCTTCTATGTGAGGGGGTGCCTCTGCCTGAGCAGGGCCCCTCTGCAGCTCTCAGAGTCTATTCTCTGGTGCTGTTTGTGGATGCGGTTAAACCATATACTATTAAGTGCATTATATCCTCGCGGTAAATGCTAACTTTGGAATGGCTGCATCAAAACATGTCGTGTTTGGTGTCAAACATCTTGGAATACTACCCCCGCCAATCTTGGCGGCGGGGGTAGCATTCCACCCTTCTAGAGGGAGAAGACATGTACCTGCTGTGGAAACGCGGTAGAATCCTAAAGAGCCCTGGCATCACAAAATGGATGCCACCAGTCACAGACACTGGGCTGCCCTCCTGCTGATGACCGAAACTCGCAGTGGAGGAAGCCCAACAATAGGCATCCTGTCACAGGGAGGTGTAACCACCTTCCAGACAGGGTTTAGTGTATTGGGGCTGGGTGGGTGCACTCTTAGAGTGCTTTGAAGTCCTGCACTGGGGGAGCAGAAGGCTCCTCTGTGCATATGCCAGTTCAAACCGGCTCAGGGGCTACCTGCCCCTGCTCTGGCGCGAAGCTGGACAAAGGGAAGTGGGTGTAGCCACCCCTCCCTTGACCCTCCCATAGGTGGGGTCATAGAGCTATTCCATCCCCTCTTTTCAGTATAAGAAGGGGAACCCTTGAACTTGCTAGTTAGATAACCCCTGGACGACGCTCTACAGAAGAATCCTGGCCCTTCGACGTTCCACTTCCTTTGGAAGACAGAAGAATCTCCCTTGGAGTCAAGGAGTGACTCCCCTGCTTGGCAGGCACCAAAAACGATAACGACGGTCGCAAACTACGCCGCTCCCGCCGGAGTCCGAAGTCTCTGCAGCCCAGGAAGTGGATTTCCTGACCTCTCCCAGGCCATCGTGAGTCCCCAGTGAAGCTGAGGCAAGTGGACCCCACGAGTGACGAGGAACCGCGACCCCTGGGTACCGTGCACTATTGTCGAGTGCAACCCCTTCACAACGTTCCACGAACTTGTGCTTTGGACCACCTGTGGTCCCGACCTCCAGCAGGAATCCCTCCGAAGATCAGAGGCCTACACCGTCCCGAGTGACCGTGGGCCCCTGTTGAGTGATTCCGCCCGAGGTGTCTTCAAGATCCCTTGCCCGCTGGCTTGTGGGTCCCCAGAAGACTTCTTAAAGAAACCAAAGGGCTCCCCTGGTTGCTACAGGCCTGCCCTGACTTACCCTCGCTGGGTGAGTCCCTCAGACCTTGCTGGTCTGCACCATCGACTTTTCTTCATCTCCCCGAGACTTGCTGCTGCCAAGGCTTTTTGGCTCCAATCGAGTTGCCGACACCGCAGTAAGCTGCAGACGTCGAGGCACACACCGAATCCAGCTCCTGGTCATCGTCGACACCTCCTGGACCACGTGGCTGAAGAGTCAATTACCCGCAACCGACCTGAATCATCTGACGACGGTGGGCATCCATCTTCTTTGCCCCGAGTCACTGCCCAGTGACTTTGAACACTGTCCCCTCTGCTTTCAGGTCATCCTTCTTCAGAATCCAGGCTTGGATTCCACCGGACACTTCTTCAGCTCCCGCAAGCAGCAAGTCTTCTTTGTTCGCCATTGAAAACGACGCCGCGACCCGACACCAAAGGACACCTATGAACCCGGCTTCCCTGGGTGAGGTAACTCCAGCACTACGGTGCTCCTGTGGGTGTGGGGCCTAGAACTACTTACCCTGTAAGTGACTTGCTTGTAGGTTCTCCCGAAGTATCCTAAAACTCTTTATTTCCAACCGCGACTTGCCCCATTGAAGTTAACGGCGATCCGCGCCTGTGTATCCACACTGCACGCGTCCCCCGGGGTCCTTTACTTACCTGCCTTGGGTGGTTTCGTGAGGCCCCTGCACTTCTGAAGGCCCTAGGCCTTGTCTCCCTGCAAGTCGTTGTCCCTAAGTCTCTTACTTAGTATATGGTCTGGTACGCCCCTAGGGCCCCAGCCATATTTTGTGCTTAACTTATTGTGAAACGTTGATTTGTGCATATGTTTGTCTTCTAATCTCATAAAGAGATTAGTAGAGAGTTATTTAGAAATAAATACATATATATTTGATATATATACCTGTGTGGTGTCTTTTCATTTGGTGATTCAAGAGATTATATGGTAAAACAAGCTGCTTTACATTCCTCCGAGACTTAGCCTGAAGGCTGCTCTCCACAGCTACCACTAGGATAGCTTTCTTTAAAAGGTTGTATTAAACCTATCTACCATAAGAGTCGATTTGCCCTGGTGCAAGGTGTCCACTTTAATTAGTGAACAGCATATACCAGGCCAACTTCTCACATTGGTGGGCAGCGTGTGGGATTCCAGCTTGCCATTGTTTTACCAGAAAATCTCTATTTGAATTACTAACTGAAAACCATTATAGGTACTCAAGGTACATATAAAGTCAAGCTTAGTATCAATAAGTTCTACTGAACTTAGAGCTGTGTGCCAAGGGATAGCACACCCTTTCCACAGCTCAAGCTAGGATCAGTAGGCCACAAACTAGTGTAGGTAGTACAACACTGCACAACACTAGAATGTCCTTAAGGGGTGGACCCAGTGGATCCACTCAGCCTCAGTATAAGGACATGGCTTTCTCTGACTTGAGAGCCATGTGTGTTGACAGACACCTGAGACTAGGACAGAGTCCCTCAACACTACACCTGATAGATCTGCTGACAGCAGATGACCTTAGATTGGCTCTAGGAGCTAAAGGGTTTGAATCAGTGGGTGGGTCAGTCATAGTATCTGGGTCAGATGATGAAAATCAGAATGACCAAGACTCTGTGATTGAAGTGCCAGGCTCCAAGGGGCCTGAAAAGGACAGAGGAATTCTCCCTAAGAGAACTGACAGAGAGGAAGAGAGGCACAGATCCCCTTCCAGGGAATCTGACCACTCTTATCACTCTGGCAGAGAATTTGTCCAGCAGAGGAGCTCATACTTTTCCTTAAGAGAGACCTCCTCTGAGAGAAGGTGCAAACTGCTCCAGTATGAGGAAGCCAAAGTGGCCCTCAGAACCAAGCAGTTGGCACTGGATAGGGAAGCCCTGGAGATCCAGAGAGCTTCTAGAAAAGAGGGGTTAGAACCCCCTGGTGGCAGCAACAGTGTCCCTAGAGGCAGAGAATATATTCCTGACCATAGGAACCTGAGCAAGGTTGTTCCTCCCTACCAGAGTGGGGATGATATCCACAAGTGGATAACTGCTATGGAGAGGGCCTGTAGAGTACAGCAGGTCCCCCAAAAGCAGTGGGCAGCAATCTTGTGGCTCTCCTTTTCAGATAAAGGAAGAGACAAGCTCCTCACTGTTAGAGAGGAGGATGCTGATGATTATGAGGTCCTGAAGAGTGTACTGATAGATGGGTTTGGCTTAACCACTGAGCAGTACAGGTTGAAGTTCAGAGATACCCAGAAGGCACAGACTCAGGACTGGACTGACTTTGTTGATTGTGCAACCAAGGCTCTAGAGGGTTGGCTGGTTGGCAGTAGGGTTACTGATTTCAAGGGATTGTATAATCTGATGATGAGAGAACAGATCCTAAATAATTGCCAGAACCAGTTGTTGCATCAGTACCTGGTGGACTCTGATCTGACCTCTCCCCAAGAATTGGGAAAGAAGGCAGACAAATGGGTCAGAACCAGGGTGAGGCAAAAACCCAGAACCAAGGGGGTGACACTAAGAAGCAAGATCCTAAAGGCTCTGAGAAAGGTGGGGATAAGTCAAAAGACCAGAAGTCTTCACAAGGGCCCCAAAAATCTGCATCTGGTGGGGAGTCACAGTCCAACAAGGGAAAAGGCCAAAAGAAGCCCTGGTGCAAATTTTGTAAACAGAAAGGGCACTGGACTTCTGATTGTACCAAGTCCAAAGACCAAACCACCACCACTCCTGCCCCTAAGGCAACTGTGCCCCCTAGCTCAGCTACTGGTGGAGGTGGTACGCAGAATAAGGGTGTAGTAGGGTTGACCCTGGGTTCTGAAGTGGATTCTGACCTAGTCAGAGTGACCACTCAGGCAATGCTGATTTGTGAGGGAAACATTGATATGTCCTTCCTAGTAAGCCCCAGTAATCTGGGCAAGTACAAACAGCAGCCTTTGATAAATGGCAAACAGGCTTTGGCATTTAGGGACACAGGTGCTAGTGTCACCATGGTGGCAGAGGACCTAGTGGACCCTGGACAGATCATCCTGGGTGAAATGTACCAGGTGACCAATGCAAGCAATGTCCAGACCAACCATAGTCTGGCAGTTGTGAATTTCTCCTGGGGAGGGGTAACTGGCCTCAAGAAGGTTAAAGTCAGTGCAGACCTCCCTGTAGAATGTCTATTGGGCAATGATCTAGAGACTTCAGCCTGGTCTGAAGTAGAGTTATGGACTCATGCTGAGATGTTGGGCATCCCTGCAGAGGTATTTGCTGTGACCAGGTCACAAGCAAGAATGCATGACACTGAACCAGCTCTGGATCCTGGAACAATGGACCAGATGCTTCCCAAGAGGAGGAGCAGTAGGGTTAAGGCAGTGCCTTCCCCTCTGTCTCAGATCAAGGATTCACTTCCAGAGGGAGGTGAAGCAGAACCTGAAGAAGGAACTGCCCCAGAGGGACTCGAACCTGACCAGGTTGAGTTCTTGGGGGCAGGGGGCCCTTCCAGGGAAGATCTGAGCAAGGAGCAACAGTGCTGCCCCTCTCTTGAACCCCTCAGACAGCAGGCTGCTGCTGAGGCTGCTGGGAGTGCTAGTGGGTCCCATAAAGTTTATTGGGATGAGGGACTCCTATATTCTGAGGGTAGAGACCCAGCCCCTGGAGCCACCAGGAGGTTGGTAATACCTCAGAAGTTTAGGGGGTTCCTCTTGACCTTAGCACATGATATCCCTTTGGCAGGACACTTGGGCCAAAACAAGACCTGGGACAGGCTTGTTCCACATTTTCATTGGCCACATATGTCAGAGGACACAAAGGAGTTTTGTCGCTCCTGTGTCACTTGCCAAGCCAGTGGTAAGGCAGGTGGCACAACAAAGGCCCCCTGATACCACTACCTGTGGTGGGGGTACCCTTTGAGAGGGTAGGGATTGACATTGTTGGTCCCCTTGACCCTCAGACTGCATCTGGGCACAGATTTATCCTGGTGGTAGTGGATCATGCCACCAGGTACCCAGAGGCAATTCCCCTGAGGACCACCACAGCCCCTGTGGTGGCAAGAGCCCTCATTGGAGTTTTCTCCAGAGTGGGTTTTCCAAAGGAGGTCATTTCTGACAGAGGTACCAACTTCATGTCAGGATATCTGAAAGCAATGTGGAAGGAGTGTGGGGTAACTTATAAGTTCACCACCCCCTATCACCCACAATGCAATGGTTTAGTTGAACGCTTCAACAAAACCTTGAAAGGAATGATTAAAGGACTCCCAGAGAAGCTTAGGCGGAAATGGGACCTTCTTCTTCCTTGCCTGTTGTTTGCATACAGAGAGGTTCCACAGAAGGGGGTTGGTTACAGCCCATTTGAGCTTCTGTTGGGCATCCTGTGAGAGGTCCACTATGTTTGGTAAAAGAGGGCTGGGAGTTACCTCTCAAGCCCCCCAAACAAGATGTGATGGACTATGTACTTGGTCTCCGCTCCCGGATGGCAGAGTACATGAAAAAGGCAACCAAAAACCTGGAGGCTAGCCAAGAATTGCAAAAAGCTTGGCATGACCAAAGGCTGTGCTGACTGTATACCAGCCAGGACAGAAAGTGTGGGTGTTGGAGCCTGTGGCCCCAGCAGCCCTCCAGGATAAGTGGAGTGGCCCCCATACAATAGTTGAGCAGAAGGGAGAAGTCACCTATCTGGTGAATCTTGGAACTCCCAGGAGCCCCCTAAGGGTGCTTCATGTCAACAGATTAAAGCCATATGTTGACAGGGCTGACATGGGCTTGCTCATGGCAACTGATGAGGACCAGGAGGAGGAGAGTGACCCTCTCCCTGACCTGCTCTCTCAGAACCCTGATGATGGGTCAGTAGATGGTGTTGCTTTGGCAAGCAGCCTCACTGACCATCAACAAACTGAGTGCAGACAAGTTCTGCAACAGTTTAGACATATGTTTAGCCTGACCCCTAGTCAGACTTCCTGGTGCACCCATGAGGTGGACACTGGAGACAGTCTGCCTGTCAAGAATAAAATCTACAGGCAACCTGACCATGTCAGGGACTGTATCAGGACTGAAGTCCAGAAAATGTTGGAGTTAGGCGTGATTGAGCCTTCAGATAGCCCTTGGGCTAGCCCAGTAGTCCTGGTACCCAAGCCTCATACCCAGGGTGGTAAGAAAGAAATGAGGTTTTGTGTAGACTACAGAGGCCTCAATGCAGTCACTAGGACTGATGCCTATCCCATACCAAGGGCAGATGAGCTGATTGATACTTTGGCCTCAGCCAAGTATCTAAGCACATTTGACCTCACAGCTGGCTACTGGCAAATCAGATTAGCTGAGGATGCAAAAGCCAAAACAGCATTTTCGACCCCTGGTGGGCACTACCACTTTGTGGTGATGCCCTTTGGATTGAAAAATGCACCTGCCACTTTTCAGAGGTTGGTGAATAAAGTCCTGGCAGGGATGGAAACTTATTGCTCAGCTTATCTAGATGATATTGCTGTCTTTAGCTCCTCCTGGCAGGATCACCTGTTCCACCTCAGGAATGTTTTGGAGGCTCTGCAGAAAGCAGGCCTCACTATCAAGGCCACCAAGTGCCAGATAGGGCAGAGTCAGGTTGTGTACCTGGGCCACCTTGTAGGTGGAGGCCAGGTTCAGCCTTTACAGAGCAAAATCCAAACCATAATGGAATGGGTTGCTCCAACCACCCAGACACAGTTGAGAGCCTTCTTAGGCCTGACTGGGTACTATAGGAGGTGTCTCAAGGGATATGGATCTATAGTGACCCCCTTGAATGATCTTACCTCTAAGAAAATGCCAAAAAAGGTTCAGTGGACAGCTAGCTGTCAAAAGGCATTTGAAGACCTAAAGCAGGCCATGTGCACTGCCCCCATCTTACAGAGTCCAGACTACACCAAAAAGTTCATTGTCCAAACAGATGCTTCTGAGCTGGGTGTGGGAGCTGTACTGTCTCAACTGAATGATGAAGGTCAAGACCAGCCAGTAGCTTTTATTAGCAGAAGGCTGACCCCTAGAGAGAAACGTTGGTCAGCTATAGAGAGGGAGGCCTTTGCTGTGGTATGGGCCCTGAAGAAGCTGAGGCCATACTTGTTTGGTACTCACTTCATAGTTCAGACTGACCACAAGCCCCTCCTATGGCTAAAGCAGATGAAAGGTGAAAACCCAAAACTTTTGAGGTGGTCCATTTCCCTACAGGGGATGGACTATACAGTGGAACATAGGCCTGGGACCCAACATGCCAATGCAGATGGACTCTCAAGGTATTTCCACTTTGAACACGAAGACTCAACTGGTCAAGGTTAGTTTAGTGTCCCTACGTTTGGGGGGGTTGTGTAGGAGAGTAGGATCTGCCTCTTATGTTGCCCCCACTTTTTTTCTGATGTTAGCACTGGTTTCTGGCTATAGTCTGGCTGGGTCCCTGCCAATCAGGGCCCCAGCCTCTCTGTTCTCTCTAAACGACATGGAGTGCACTCTAGGTGCACTAGTGATTGGATACTGTGGTGCCTTATGAGTCCCTAGTATATGGTACCTTAGGTGCCAAGGGCATAGGTACTTCACAGGCCTACCAGGGGCTGCAGCATGTGTTATGCCACCCCTGGGAAGCAGTCTAAATCTGACACCACAGGCCTGCTACTGCAGCCTGGGTGAGGTGGTGCTAGCACCCCTCACTGAGATATAGGTTTCCTATATCTCTCCTGCACACACATATAAACCTATCAGTCACCCCTAAGGCAGGCCCTATCAATCCTGAGGGCAGGGTGCTTGGCTTCTATGTGAGGGGGTGCCTCAGCCTGAGCAGGGCCCCTCTGCAGCTCTCAGAGTCTATTCTCTGGTGCTGTTTGTGGATGCGGTTAAACCATATACTATTAAGTGCATTATATCCTCGCGGTAAATGCTAACTTTGGAATGGCTGCATCAAAACATGTCGTGTTTGGTGTCAAACATCTTGGAATACTACCCCCGCCAATCGTGGCGGCGGGGGTAGCATTCCACCCTTCTAGAGGGAGAAGACATGTACCTGCTGTGGAAACGCGGTAGAATCCTAAAGAGCCCTGGCATCACAAAATGGATGCCACCAGTCACAGACACTGGGCTGCCCTCCTGCTGATGACCGAAACTCGCAGTGGAGGAAGCCCAACAATAGGCATCCTGTCACAGGGAGGTGTAACCACCTTCCAGACAGGGTTTAGTGTATTGGGGCTGGGTGGGTGCACTCTTAGAGTGCTTTGAAGTCCTGCACTGGGGGAGCAGAAGGCTCCTCTGTGCATATGCCAGTTCAAACCAGCTCAGGGGCTACCTGCCCCTGCTCTGGTGCGAAACTGGACAAAGGGAAGTGGGTGTAGCCACCCCTCCCTTGACCCTCCCATAGGTGGGGTCATAGAGCTAGTCCATCCCCTCTTTTAGTATAAGAGGGGGAACCTTGCCATTGCAAAGCAGATAACCCCTGGACGACGCTCTACAGAAGAATCCTGGCCCTTCGACGTTCCACTACCTTTGGAAGACAGAAGAATCTCCCTTGGAGTCAAGGAGTGACTCCCCTGCTTGGCAGGCACCAAAAACGACAACGACGGTCGCAAACTACGCCGCTCCCGCCGGAGTCCAAAGTCCCTGCAGCCCAAGAAGTGGATTTCCTGACTTCTCCAAGGCCATCGTGAGTCTCCAGCGAAGCTGAGGCAAGTGGACCCCACGAGTGACGAGGAACCGCGACCCCTGGGTACCGTGCACTATTGTTGAGTGCAACCCCTTCACAACGTTCCACGAACTTGTGCGTTGGACCACGTGTGGTCCCGACCTCTAGCAGGCATCTCTCCAAAGATCAGAGGCCTACACTGTCCCGAGTGACCGTGGGCCCCTGTTGAGTGATTCCGCCCGAGGTGTCTTCGCGATCCCTTGCCAGCCGGCTCGTGGGTCCCCAGAAGACTTCTTAAAGAAACCAAAGGGCTCCCCTGGTTGCTCCAGGCCTGTCCTGACTTACCCTTGCTGGGTGAGTCCCTCAGACCTTGCTGGTCTGCGCCATCGACTTTTCTTCATCTCCCCGAGACTTGCTGCTACCAAGGCTTGTTGGCTCCAATCGAGTTGCCGACACCGCAGTCAGCTGCAGACGTCGAGGCACACACCGAATCCAGCTCCTGTTCATCGTCAACACCTCCTGGACCACGTGGCTGAAGAGTCAAGGCACCCGCAACCGACCTGAATCAACCGACGACGGTGGGCATCCATCTTCCTTGCCCCGGGTCACTGCCAAGTGACTTTGAACACTGTCCCCTCTGCTTTCAGGTCATCCTTCTTCAGAATCCAGGCTTGGATTCCACCGGACACTTCTTCAGCTCCCGCAAGCAGCAAGTCTTCTTTGTTCGCCATTGAAAACGACGCCGCGACCCGACACCAAAGGACACCTATGCACCCGGCTTCCCTGGGTGAGGTAACTCCAGCACTACGGTGCTCCTGTGGGTGTGGGCCCTAGAACTACTTACCCTGTAAGTGACTTGCTTGTAGGTTCTCCCGAAGTATCCTAAAACTCTTTATTTCCAACCGCGACTTGCCCCATTGAAGTTAACGGCGATCCGCGCCTGTGTATCCACACTGCACGCGTCCCCCGTGGGTCCTTTACTTACCTGCCTTGGGTGGTTTCGTGAGGCCCCTGCACTTCTGAAGGCCCTAGGCCTTGTCTCCCTGCAAGTCGTTGTCCCTAAGTCTCTTACTTAGTATATGGTCTGGTACGCCCCTAGGTCCCCAGCCATATTTTGTGCTTAACTTATTGTGAAACGTTGATTTGTGCATATGTTTGTCTTCTAATCTCATAAAGAGATTAGTAGAGAGTTATTTAGAAATAAATACATATATATTTGATATATATACCTGTGTGGTGTCTTTTCATTTGGTGATTCAAGAGATTATATGGTAAAACAAGCTGCTTTACATTCCTCCGAGACTTAGCCTGAAGGCTGCTCTCCACAGCTACCACTAGGATAGCTTTCTTTAAAAGGTTGTCTTAAACCTATCTACCATAAGAGTCGATTTGCCCTGGTGCAAGGTGTCCACTTTAATTAGTGAACAGCATATACCAGGCCAACTTCTCACATTGGTGGGCAGCGTGTGGGATTCCAGCTTGCCATTGTTTTACCAGAAAATCTCTATTTGAATTACTAACTGAAAACCATTATAGGTACTCAAGGTACATATAAAGTCAAGCTTAGTATCAATAAGTTCTACTGAACTTAGAGCTGTGTGCCAAGGGATAGCACACCCTTTCCACAGCTCAAGCTAGGATCAGTAGGCCACAAACTAGTGTAGGTAGTACAACACTGCACAACACTAGAATGTCCTTAAGGGGTGGACCCAGTGGATCCACTCAGCCTCAGTATAAGGACATGGCTTTCTCTGACTTGAGAGCCATGTGTGTTGACAGACACCTGAGACTAGGACAGAGTCCCTCAACACTACACCTGATAGATCTGCTGACAGCAGATGACCTTAGATTGGCTCTAGGAGCTAAAGGGTTTGAATCAGTGGGTGGGTCAGTCATAGTATCTGGGTCAGATGATGAAAATCAGAATGACCAAGACTCTGTGATTGAAGTGCCAGGCTCCAAGGGGCCTGAAAAGGACAGAGGAATTCTCCCTAAGAGAACTGACAGAGAGGAAGAGAGGCACAGATCCCCTTCCAGGGAATCTGACCACTCTTATCACTCTGGCAGAGAATTTGTCCAGCAGAGGAGCTCATACTTTTCCTTAAGAGAGACCTCCTCTGAGAGAAGGTGCAAACTGCTCCAGTATGAGGAAGCCAAAGTGGCCCTCAGAACCAAGCAGTTGGCACTGGATAGGGAAGCCCTGGAGATCCAGAGAGCTTCTAGAAAAGAGGGGTTAGAACCCCCTGGTGGCAGCAACAGTGTCCCTAGAGGCAGAGAATATATTCCTGACCATAGGAACCTGAGCAAGGTTGTTCCTCCCTACCAGAGTGGGGATGATATCCACAAGTGGATAACTGCTATGGAGAGGGCCTGTAGAGTACAGCAGGTCCCCCAAAAGCAGTGGGCAGCAATCTTGTGGCTCTCCTTTTCAGATAAAGGAAGAGACAAGCTCCTCACTGTTAGAGAGGAGGATGCTGATGATTATGAGGTCCTGAAGAGTGCACTGATAGATGGGTTTGGCTTAACCACTGAGCAGTACAGGTTGAAGTTCAGAGATACCCAGAAGGCACAGACTCAGGACTGGACTGACTTTGTTGATTGTGCAACCAAGGCTCTAGAGGGTTGGCTGGTTGGCAGTAGGGTTACTGATTTCAAGGGATTGTATAATCTGATGATGAGAGAACAGATCCTAAATAATTGCCAGAACCAGTTGTTGCATCAGTACCTGGTGGACTCTGATCTGACCTCTCCCCAAGAATTGGGAAAGAAGGCAGACAAATGGGTCAGAACCAAGGTGAGGCAAAAACCCAGAACCAAGGGGGTGACACTAAGAAGCAAGATCCTAAAGGCTCTGAGAAAGGTGGGGATAAGTCAAAAGACCAGAAGTCTTCACAAGGGCCCCAAAAATCTGCATCTGGTGGGGAGTCACAGTCCAACAAGGGAAAAGGCCAAAAGAAGCCCTGGTGCAAATTTTGTAAACAGAAAGGGCACTGGACTTCTGATTGTACCAAGTCCAAAGACCAAACCACCACCACTCCTGCCCCTAAGGCAACTGTGCCCCCTAGCTCAGCTACTGGTGGAGGTGGTACGCAGAATAAGGGTGTAGTAGGGTTGACCCTGGGTTCTGAAGTGGATTCTGACCTAGTCAGAGTGACCACTCAGGCAATGCTGATTTGTGAGGGAAACATTGATATGTCCTTCCTAGTAAGCCCCAGTAATCTGGGCAAGTACAAACAGCAGCCTTTGATAAATGGCAAACAGGCTTTGGCATTTAGGGACACAGGTGCTAGTGTCACCATGGTGGCAGAGGACCTAGTGGACCCTGGACAGATCATCCTGGGTGAAATGTACCAGGTGACCAATGCAAGCAATGTCCAGACCAACCATAGTCTGGCAGTTGTGAATTTCTCCTGGGGAGGGGTAACTGGCCTCAAGAAGGTTGTAGTCAGTGCAGACCTCCCTGTAGAATGTCTATTGGGCAATGATCTAGAGACTTCAGCCTGGTCTGAAGTAGAGTTATGGACTCATGCTGAGATGTTGGGCATCCCTGCAGAGGTATTTGCTGTGACCAGGTCACAAGCAAGAATGCATGACACTGAACCAGCTCTGGATCCTGGAACAATGGACCAGATGCTTCCCAAGAGGAGGAGCAGTAGGGTTAAGGCAGTGCCTTCCCCTCTGTCTCAGATCAAGGATTCACTTCCAGAGGGAGGTGAAGCAGAACCTGAAGAAGGAACTGCCCCAGAGGGACTCGAACCTGACCAGGTTGAGTTCTTGGGGGCAGGGGGCCCTTCCAGGGAAGATCTGAGCAAGGAGCAACAGTGCTGCCCCTCTCTTGAACCCCTCAGACAGCAGGCTGCTGCTGAGGCTGCTGGGAGTGCTAGTGGGTCCCATAAAGTTTATTGGGATGAGGGACTCCTATATTCTGAGGGTAGAGACCCAGCCCCTGGAGCCACCAGGAGGTTGGTAATACCTCAGAAGTTTAGGGGTTCCTCTTGACCTTAGCACATGATATCCCTTTGGCAGGACACTTGGGCCAAAACAAGACCTGGGACAGGCTTGTTCCACATTTTCATTGGCCACATATGTCAGAGGACACAAAGGAGTTTTGTCGCTCCTGTGTCACTTGCCAAGCCAGTGGTAAGGCAGGTGGCACAACAAAGGCCCCCCTGATACCACTACCTGTGGTGGGGGTACCCTTTGAGAGGGTAGGGATTGACATTGTTGGTCCCCTTGACCCTCAGACTGCATCTGGGCACAGATTTATCCTGGTGGTAGTGGATCATGCCACCAGGTACCCAGAGGCAATTCCTCTGAGGACCACCACAGCCCCTGTGGTGGCAAGAGCCCTCATTGGAGTTTTCTCCAGAGTGGGTTTTCCAAAGGAGGTCATTTCTGACAGAGGTACCAACTTCATGTCAGGATATCTGAAAGCAATGTGGAAGGAGTGTGGGGTAACTTATAAGTTCACCACCCCCTATCACCCACAATGCAATGGTTTAGTTGAACGCTTCAACAAAACCTTGAAAGGAATGATTAAAGGACTCCCAGAGAAGCTTAGGCGGAAATGGGACCTTCTTCTTCCTTGCCTGTTGTTTGCATACAGAGAGGTTCCACAGAAGGGGGTTGGTTACAGCCCATTTGAGCTTCTGTTTGGGCATCCTGTGAGAGGTCCACTATGTTTGGTAAAAGAGGGCTGGGAGTTACCTCTCAAGCCCCCCAAACAAGATGTGATGGACTATGTACTTGGTCTCCGCTCCCGGATGGCAGAGTACATGAAAAAGGCAACCAAAAACCTGGAGGCCAGCCAAGAATTGCAAAAAGCTTGGCATGACCAAAGGCTGTGCTGACTGTATACCAGCCAGGACAGAAAGTGTGGGTGTTGGAGCCTGTGGCCCCAGCAGCCCTCCAGGATAAGTGGAGTGGCCCCCATACAATAGTTGAGCAGAAGGGAGAAGTCACCTATCTGGTGAATCTTGGAACTCCCAGGAGCCCCCTAAGGGTGCTTCATGTCAACAGATTAAAGCCATATGTTGACAGGGCTGACATGGGCTTGCTCATGGCAACTGATGAGGACCAGGAGGAGGAGAGTGACCCTCTCCCTGACCTGCTCTCTCAGAACCCTGATGATGGGTCAGTAGATGGTGTTGCTTTGGCAAGCAGCCTCACTGACCATCAACAAACTGAGTGCAGACAAGTTCTGCAACAGTTTAGACATATGTTTAGCCTGACCCCTAGTCAGACTTCCTGGTGCACCCATGAGGTGGACACTGGAGACAGTCTGCCTGTCAAGAATAAAATCTACAGGCAACCTGACCATGTCAGGGACTGTATCAGGACTGAAGTCCAGAAAATGTTGGAGTTAGGCGTGATTGAGCCTTCAGATAGCCCTTGGGCTAGCCCAGTAGTCCTGGTACCCAAGCCTCATACCCAGGGTGGTAAGAAAGAAATGAGGTTTTGTGTAGACTACAGAGGCCTCAATGCAGTCACTAGGACTGATGCCTATCCCATACCAAGGGCAGATGAGCTGATTGATACTTTGGCCTCAGCCAAGTATCTAAGCACATTTGACCTCACAGCTGGCTACTGGCAAATCAGATTAGCTGAGGATGCAAAAGCCAAAACAGCATTTTCGACCCCTGGTGGGCACTACCACTTTGTGGTGATGCCCTTTGGATTGAAAAATGCACCTGCCACTTTTCAGAGGTTGGTGAATAAAGTCCTGGCAGGGATGGAAACTTATTGCTCAGCTTATCTAGATGATATTGCTGTCTTTAGTTCCTCCTGGCAGGATCACCTGTTCCACCTCAGGAATGTTTTGGAGGCTCTGCAGAAAGCAGGCCTCACTATCAAGGCCACCAAGTGCCAGATAGGGCAGAGTCAGGTTGTGTACCTGGGCCACCTTGTAGGTGGAGGCCAGGTTCAGCCTTTACAGAGCAAAATCCAAACCATAATGGAATGGGTTGCTCCAACCACCCAGACACAGTTGAGAGCCTTCTTAGGCCTGACTGGGTACTATAGGAGGTGTCTCAAGGGATATGGATCTATAGTGACCCCCTTGAATGATCTTACCTCTAAGAAAATGCCAAAAAGGTTCAGTGGACAGCTAGCTGTCAAAAGGCATTTGAAGACCTAAAGCAGGCCATGTGCACTGCCCCCATCTTACAGAGTCCAGACTACACCAAAAAGTTCATTGTCCAAACAGATGCTTCTGAGCTGGGTGTGGGAGCTGTACTGTCTCAACTGAATGATGAAGGTCAAGACCAGCCAGTAGCTTTTATTAGCAGAAGGCTGACCCCTAGAGAGAAACGTTGGTCAGCTATAGAGAGGGAGGCCTTTGCTGTGGTATGGGCCCTGAAGAAGCTGAGGCCATACTTGTTTGGTACTCACTTCATAGTTCAGACTGACCACAAGCCCCTCCTATGGCTAAAGCAGATGAAAGGTGAAAACCCAAAACTTTTGAGGTGGTCCATTTCCCTACAGGGGATGGACTATACAGTGGAACATAGGCCTGGGACCCAACATGCCAATGCAGATGGACTCTCAAGGTATTTCCACTTTGAACACGAAGACTCAACTGGTCAAGGTTAGTTTAGTGTCCCTACGTTTGGGGGGTTGTGTAGGAGAGTAGGATCTGCCTCTTATGTTGCCCCCACTTTTTTTCTGATGTTAGCACTGGTTTCTGGCTATAGACTGGCTGGGTCCCTGCCAATCAGGGCCCCAGCCTCTCTGTTCTCTCTAAACGACATGGAGTGCACTCTAGGTGCACTAGTGATTGGATACTGTGGTGCCTTATGAGTCCCTAGTATATGGTACCTTAGGTGCCAAGGGCATAGGTACTTCACAGGCCTACCAGGGGCTGCAGCATGTGTTATGCCACCCCTGGGAAGCAGTCTAAATCTGACACCACAGGCCTGCTACTGCAGCCTGGGTGAGGTGGTGCTAGCACCCCTCACTGAGATATAGGTTTCCTATATCTCTCCTGCACACACATATAAACCTATCAGTCACCCCTAAGGCAGGCCCTATCAATCCTGAGGGCAGGGTGCTTGGCTTCTATGTGAGGGGGTGCCTCAGCCTGAGCAGGGCCCCTCTGCAGCTCTCAGAGTCTATTCTCTGGTGCTGTTTGTGGATGCGGTTAAACCATATACTATTAAGTGCATTATATCCTCGCGGTAAATGCTAACTTTGGAATGGCTGCATCAAAACATGTCGTGTTTGGTGTCAAACATCTTGGAATACTACCCCCCGCCAATCTTGGCGGCGGGGGTAGCATTCCACCCTTCTAGAGGGAGAAGACATGTACCTGCTGTGGAAACGCGGTAGAATCCTAAAGAGCCCTGGCATCACAAAATGGATGCCACCAGTCACAGACACTGGGCTGCCCTCCTGCTGATGACCGAAACTCGCAGTGGAGGAAGCCCAACAATAGGCATCCTGTCACAGGGAGGTGTAACCACCTTCCAGACAGGGTTTAGTGTATTGGGGCTGGGTGGGTGCACTCTTAGAGTGCTTTGAAGTCCTGCACTGGGGGAGCAGAAGGCTCCTCTGTGCATATGCCAGTTCAAACCAGCTCAGGGGCTACCTGCCCCTGCTCTGGTGCGAGAACTGGACAAAGGGAAGTGGGTGTAGCCACCCCTCCCTTGACCCTCCCATAGGTGGGGTCATAGAGCTAGTCCATCCCCTCTTTTAGTATAAGAGGGGGAACCTTGCCATTGCAAAGCAGATAACCCCTGGACGACGCTCTACAGAAGAATCCTGGCCCTTCGACGTTCCACTACCTTTGGAAGACAGAAGAATCTCCCTTGGAGTCAAGGAGTGACTCCCCTGCTTGGCAGGCACCAAAAACGACAACGACGGTCGCAAACTACGCCGCTCCCGCCGGAGTCCAAAGTCCCTGCAGCCCAAGAAGTGGATTTCCTGACTTCTCCAAGGCCATCGTGAGTCTCCAGCGAAGCTGAGGCAAGTGGACCCCACGAGTGACGAGGAACCGCGACCCCTGGGTACCGTGCACTATTGTTGAGTGCAACCCCTTCACAACGTTCCACGAACTTGTGCGTTGGACCACGTGTGGTCCCGACCTCTAGCAGGCATCTCTCCGAAGATCAGAGGCCTACACTGTCCCGAGTGACCGTGGGCCCCTGTTGAGTGATTCCGCCCGAGGTGTCTTCGCGATCCCTTGCCAGCCGGCTCGTGGGTCCCCAGAAGACTTCTTAAAGAAACCAAAGGGCTCCCCTGGTTGCTCCAGGCCTGTCCTGACTTACCCTTGCTGGGTGAGTCCCTCAGACCTTGCTGGTCTGCGCCATCGACTTTTCTTCATCTCCCCGAGACTTGCTGCTACCAAGGCTTGTTGGCTCCAATCGAGTTGCCGACACCGCAGTCAGCTGCAGACGTCGAGGCACACACCGAATCCAGCTCCTGTTCATCGTCAACACCTCCTGGACCACGTGGCTGAAGAGTCAAGGCACCCGCAACCGACCTGAATCAACCGACGACGGTGGGCATCCATCTTCCTTGCCCCGGGTCACTGCCAAGTGACTTTGAACACTGTCCCCTCTGCTTTCAGGTCATCCTTCTTCAGAATCCAGGCTTGGATTCCACCGGACACTTCTTCAGCTCCCGCAAGCAGCAAGTCTTCTTTGTTCGCCATTGAAAACGACGCCGCGACCCGACACCAAAGGACACCTATGCACCCGGCTTCCCTGGGTGAGGTAACTCCAGCACTACGGTGCTCCTGTGGGTGTGGGCCCTAGAACTACTTACCCTGTAAGTGACTTGCTTGTAGGTTCTCCCGAAGTATCCTAAAACTCTTTATTTCCAACCGCGACTTGCCCCATTGAAGTTAACGGCGATCCGCGCCTGTGTATCCACACTGCACGCGTCCCCCGTGGGTCCTTTACTTACCTGCCTTGGGTGGTTTCGTGAGGCCCCTGCACTTCTGAAGGCCCTAGGCCTTGTCTCCCTGGAAGTCGTTGTCCCTAAGTCTCTTACTTAGTATATGGTCTGGTACACCCCTAGGGCCCCAGCCATATTTTGTGCTTAACTTATTGTGAAACGTTGATTTGTGCATATGTTTGTCTTCTAATCTCATAAAGAGATTAGTAGAGAGTTATTTAGAAATAAATACATATATATTTGATATATATACCTGTGTGGTGTCTTTTCATTTGGTGATTCAAGAGATTATATGGTAAAACAAGCTGCTTTACATTCCTCCGAGACTTAGCCTGAAGGCTGCTCTCCACATCTACCACTAGGATAGCTTTCTTTAAAAGGTTGTCTTAAACCTATCTACCATAAGAGTCGATTTGCCCTGGTGCAAGGTGTCCACTTTAATTAGTGAACAGCATATACCAGGCCAACTTCTCACATTATGTATTTATTACTAAACACTACCCAATAGTCTCTTTATGAGGCTAGAGGTCAAAGTACACACGTTACAAGTCAAATAGCACAGTAAATTAGCACAATATACGATTAGCCCTAGGGGCGTACCAAACCATATATTAAGAAAGTGGTATAAGAACCACGACTTATATAGACACAAGGCGTAGAGCCTGTAGAATCGCTGGACCCCAAGGAACCACCCAAGGTAGTGACACAGGGAACCCACGGGGCTGTGTGCAGTGTGTGAACTTAGCCGCGAGCTCCATTGAAGTCTATAGGAAAGTCGTGGTTATCGTTTTAGAGATTAGGGACACTTAGAATTGGACTAGGACCAAACCCTCTTGGACTTAGACAGTTCTAGGGTCAACACCCACGGGAGCACCGTAGTACTCGCGTTACCTCACCCAGGGAAGCCGGGTGCATAGGTGTCAAATGGTGTCGGGTCGCGTCATCGTTTTCAATGGCAGCCTGCCACGAAGTGCTGCTGCCGGGAAGATGCGAAGTGTCCGAAGAGATCCAAGCCTGGATTGAAGATGAGAAGAACCTGAAAGCAGAGGGGACAGAGTCTGGGTCACTTGCCAGTGACCAGGGGCACGATAGTTGAATGCCCACCGATGTCGGGTGCTTCAGGTGAAAGAGGTGAAGCTTGACTCTTCAGCCATGAGGACCAGGAGGCGTCGACGACAACCAGGAGCTGGATTCGAGCTGCCCCACAAAGGATGTCGAGTGCTGCAGTGTTGGTGTCCCGATTGAACACAACAAGCCTTGGCAACAGCAACCCACGCAGAAAGGAGAAAGATGCTTCGGAGCAGACCAGCAAGGTCTGAGGGACTCACCACTTGGTGGGGAGTTAGGGCACGTCTGGAGCAACTAGGAACGCTCAAAGAAAATCAGACTTGCCTTCACAGGGACCCACCAGTCGACAGACCAGGGATCGCAAAGGAGCCCCAAGCAGAAATGCAGGAAGCAGGCCCACGGGACACTCGTGGAGTGTAGGCTCACAATCTTCGAAGCAAATGGTGCACGGGGCCTGGGCTACAAGTAACCCAAAGCAGGATTTCAAGAGTTATCGAGAAGTCAATGCACTAGCAAATGTGCACGTGACCAGGAGTTCCAGTTCCACGCTACTCACGAGGGCTGCGGGTCTCAGATTTGCTGGGGACTCGGGTTGGCCTCTGAGATGTCTGAAAATCCTCTTCCTGGGCTGCAAGTACTTCGGAGTCCAGCGGGAGCTTCGGAGATGCAGACTGGCAAATGTTTTGTTGGTGCCTGCCAAGCAGGGGAGTCACTCCTTGACCCTAAGGGAGATTTCTTCAGTCCTCTAGTCTTTAGTAGAGCGTCGAAGTTCCAGGATTCAGTAGCAGAGTTTCGGCCAGGGATATCTAAAGTCCTGTTGCCAGGGTTCCCTTACTTATACTAAAGAAGGGGGTTGGACTAACTCTGGGGACCCACCTATGGGAGGGTTTGGAAAGAGGGGTGGCTACACCCATTTCCTTTGTCCAGTTTCGTGCCAGAGCAGGGGCTGGCAGCCCCTGCAACCGGTTTGAACTGGGATATGCATGAGGACACCAAATGTGCCCCCAGTGCAGGACTTCAAAGCACTCTTGGAGTGCACCCACCCAGCCCCAATCCACTAAGGCCTGTCTGGGAGGTGGTAACTGTGAGAAGTTGGCCTGGTATATGCTGTCCACTAATTATAGTGGGCACCTTGCAGCAGTCCAATCAACCCCTTATTGGAGATAGGTTAAAGACAACCTTTATTGAAAGCTATCCTAGTGGTAGCTATGGAGAGCAGCCTTCAGGCTAAGTCTTGAAGGAATGTAAAGCAGCTTGTTTTACCAGTCTATAATCTCTTGAGTGACCAAATGAAAGAGGACCACACCAGGTATATATTCAAAATATATGTATTTATTGCTAAACACACCCCTCTAGTCTCTTTATGAGGCTAGAGTTCGAAGTACATAAGTTATAAGTCAGTTATCAACAGTAATAGCACAAATACACGTTTGAGCCCTAGGGGCGTACCAAACCATATACCAATTAAGAGGTATAAGAACCACGACTGAGCTAGACACAAGGCCTAGAGCCTGTAGAAGTGCTTGGACCACAAGGAACCACCCAAGGTAGTGACACAGGGGACCCATGGGGGACGCGTGCAGTGTGAGAACACAGCCGCGAATCGCCGTTGACTTCTATGGGGAAAGTCGCGGTTGGAATTTTAAAGAAAAGGGACACTTAGAGGAGGACTTGGAGCAAACCCCTTTAGAACTGGGTGGTTCTAGAGTCTATACCCACGGGAGCACCAGAGTACTCGTGTTACCTCACCCAGGGAAGCCGGGTGCATAGGTGTCTTTCGGGGTCGGGTTTCGTCGTCGTTTTCAATGGCGGTCTGCTGAAAAGTGCTGCTGGCGGCCAAGTCGAAAGTGTTCGGGTGGATCCAAAGGTGGATCGAAGATCTGATGAACCTGAAAGCAGAGGGGACAGAGTCTGGGTCACTAGCCAGTGACCAGGAAGGCGATGAGCGGATGCCCACCGATGTCGAGTGCTTCAGGTAGGTTGACGGTTGTCTTGACTCTTCAGTCACGAGGTCCAGGAGGCGTCAACGATGACCAGGAGCTGGATTCGAGCTGCTCCACAATGTCTGTCGATTGCTGAGGTGTCGGCGACTGGATTGGACCCAACAAGCCTTGGCAACGGCAAGTCTCATGGAAATAGAAGAAGGACGGTGGTGCAGACCAGCAAGGTCTGAGGGACTCACCCAGCGAGGGTAAGTCAGGGCACGCCTGGAGCAATCAGGGAAGCCCAAGCAGAAGAAGATTGGCTTTCGGGAGGGCCTACTAGCCAACGGACTAGCGACCGCAAAGGAGCCTCAAGTGGACGCACTTAGAACTGACTCACGGGACACTCGTGGAGTGGAGGCCAGTGATCTTCGGTGCAATCGGTGCTGGAGGCGGGGGCTACTGGGAGCCCAAAGCACAACTTCGTGGAAGCCCAGGAAGAGGATGCACTTGCAAATGTGCTCGGTGTCCAGGGGTCACGGTTCCACGTCACCCACGACCGCTACGGGCCTCAGCTTTGCTGGGGACTCAGGGCAGCCTCGGGAAAGTCTGGAAATCCACCTCTGGTGATGCAAAGACTTCGGCGTCCGGCGGAGCTTCAGCGATGCAGACCGGACAATTGCTTCTTTGGTGCCTGCCAAGCAGGGGAGTCACTCCTTGACCCCAAGGGAGATTCTTCAGTCCTCTAATCTTAAAGTAGAGCGTCGAAGGTCCAGGATTCTGTGTCAGAGTTTGGTCCAGGTAAATCTAAAGTCCTAAGGACTGGGGTCCCATACTTATACCAAGTTAGGGGGTTGGACATACTCTGGGGACCCACCTATGGGAGGGTCAGGGCAGAGGGGTGGTTACACCCCTTTCCCTTTGTCCAGTTTTGCGCCAGAGCAGGGGCTGGGAGCCCCTGAGCCGGTTTGAACTGGGGTATGCACAGGGACACCAAATGTGCCCCCAGTGCAGGACTTCAAAGCACCAGAGAGTGCTCCCGCCCAGCCCCAATACACACTATCCTGTCTGGGGAGGTGGTTACACCTCCCTGGGACAGGAAACCTATTGTCCAGGCCTCCCCTGCCGGAGTTTCGGTCAGCAGCAGGAGGCCAGACTCGTGTCTGTGGCAGCGGCATCCATTTTGTGATGCCAGGGCTCTGGAAAGAAGTTACCGGGTAGGCCGGTGGGTACAGGTCTCTCCCTCTAGAAGGGTGGAATGCTACCCCCGCCGCCAGAACTGGTGGGGGTAGTATTCCAAGATGTTTGACACCAAACTCGACATGTTTTGGTGCAGCCAGTCCAAAGTTAGCATTCTACCGCGAGGATATAATGCACTTAAGAGTATATGGTCAGGCTGCACTGCAAACAGCATCAGAGGAGGTACTCCGAATGCTGCAGAGGGGCTCTGCTCATGCAGGGGCACCCTCTCACATAAAAACCAAGCACTCTGCCTTCAGGATTGTCAAGGCCTGCCATAGGAGTGACTTATAAGTTTATAGGTGTGTGCAATGGTAGTGATATAGGTAGCCTATACCACTGTAAGGGGTGCATGCACCACCTTACTCAGGCTGCAGTAGCAGGCCTGTGGTGTCATTTTGGCTGGCCTTCCAGGGGTGGCATAATACATGCTTCAGCCCCTGGCAGGCCTCTGAGGTACCTATGCCCTGGGTACATAGTATACCATATACTAGGGACTTATAAGGGCACTCCAGATTCCAATCAGAGATGTGCCTAAGGCACATGGAAACCATTTTAGAGAGGAAGCAGCTAGGCTGGGGTTCTGATTAGCAGGGCCCCAGCCAGACTAAAGTCGAAAAACAGTGAAGCATCAGCAAAAAGTGGGGGTACCCATGTGAAGCAGATCCTACTCTCCTACACAACCCCCCCAAACATAGGGACATTAAACTAACCTTGCCCAGTTAAGTCTTCATGTTCTAAGTGGAAGTACCTAGAGAGTCCATCTGCATTGGCATGGTTACTCCCAGGGCTATGTTCCACTGTGAAGTCCATCCCCTGTAGGGAAATGGACCACCTAAGCAGTTTGGGGTTTTCACCCTTCATTTGTTTTAGCCATACGAGGGGCTTATGGTCTGTTTGAACAAGGAAGTGAGTACCAAACAAGTATGGCCTCAGCTTCTTCAGAGCCCAGACCACAGCAAAGGCCTCCCTCTCAATGGCTGACCAACGTTTCTCTCTAGTGGTCAGCCTTCTGCTAATAAAAGCTACTGGCTGATCCTGACCTTCATCATTCAATTGTGACAGTACAGCCCCTACCCCCAATTCAGATGCATCTGTTTGGACAATGAACTTCTTGGAGTAATCAGGACTCTGTAGAATGGGAGCAGTGCACATGGCCTGCTTTAGGTCATCAAATGCCTTTTGACAGCTAACTGTCCACTGAACCTTTTTGGGCATTTTCTTGGAAGTTAAGTCATTCAGGGGTGTCACTATTGATCCATACCCCTTGACAAATCTCCTATAGTACCCAGTCAGGCCTAAAAAGGCTCTCACCTGAGTCTGGGTAGTTGGAGCAGTCCAGTCCATGATGGTCTGGATCTTGCTCTGCAAGGGTTGAACCTGGCCTCCACCCACAAGGTGGCCCAGGTACACAACCTGACTCTGCCCTATCTGGCACTTGGTGGCCTTGATAGTCAGGCCTGCTTTCTGCAGGGCCTGTAAAACATTTCTGAGGTGGACCAGGTGGTCCTCCCAGGTGGAGCTAAAGACAGCAATATCATCTAGATATGCTGCACTATAGGCTTCCAGACCTGTAAGGACTGTATTCACCAACCTCTGAAAAGTGGCAGGTGAATTCTTCAGACCAAAGGGCATCACCACAAATTGATAATGCCCACTAGGGGTTGAGAATGCTGTTTTTGGCTTTGCATCATCAGCTAGTCTGATCTGCCAGTAGCCAGCTGTCAGGTCAAATGTGCTTAGATACTTGGCTGAGGCCAAAGTGTCTATTAGCTCATCTGCCCTAGGTATTGGATGGGCATCAGTCATAGTGACTGCATTGAGACCCCTGTAGTCCACACAAAACCTCATCTCTCTTTTCCCACCATTGGTGTGAGGTTTTGGCACAAGGACCACTGGACTAGCCCAAGGGCTATCTGAGGGTTCAATAACTCCCAAATCCAACATCTTCTGGACTTCTGTCCTGATACAGTCCCTGACATGGTCAGGTTGCCTATAAATCTTATTTTTAATAGGCAGACTGTCCCCAGTGTCCACTTCATGAGTGCACCAGGTGGTCTAACTGGGTGTCAGTGAGAATATGTGTCTGAACTGATTGAGCACCTGTCTGCAATCAGTTTGCTGCTGGGCAGTGAGGCTGCCTGCCAAGGCTACACCATCCACTGACCCATCATCAGGGTTCTGTGAGAGCAGGTCAGGGAGTGGGTCACTCTCTTCCTCCTGTCCCTCATCAGTAGCCATGAGCAAGCCCATGTCTGCCCTGTCCACATATGGTTTTAATCTGTTGACATGGAGAACCCTGTGGGGACTCCTGGGTGTTCCCAGGTCTACTAAGTAGGTAACCTCACCCTTCTGTTCAACAATGGTATGGGGTCCACTCCATTTGTCTTGGAGAGCTGCTGGGGCCACTGGCTCCAACACCCACACCCTCTGTCCTGGCTGGTAAACAGTCAGTACAGCCTTTTGGTCATGCCAGGCTTTTTGAAGTTCCTGGCTAGCCTCAAGGTTTTTAGTTGCCTTTTTCATGTACTCAGCCATCCTGGAGCTGAGACCAAGTACATAGTCCACTATGTCTTGCTTTGGGGGCTTGAGAGGTAACTCCCATCCTTCCTTCACCAAGCACAATGGACCCCTGACAGGGTGACCAAACAAAAGTTCAAAAGGGCTGTAGCCAACCCCTTTTGAGGCACCTCCCTGTATGCAAATAAAAGGCAGGGCAAGAGTATTTCCCATCTTTGCCTAAGCTTTTCTGGGAGCCCTTTAATCATGCCCTTCAAGGTTTTGTTGAATCTCTCAACTAAACCATTGCATTGTGGGTGATAGGGTGTGGTGAACTTGTAAGTCACTCCACACTCCTTCCACATTGCTTTCAAGTACCCAGACATAAAGTTAGCACCCCTGTCTGATACAACCTCCTTAGGGAAGCCCACTCTTGAGAAAATTCCCAGGAGGGCCCTTGCCACCACAGGTGCTCTAGTGGTCCTAAGGGGAATAGCCTCTGGGTACCTGGTGGCATGATCCACTACCACCAGGATAAACCTGTGCCCAGATGCGGTTTGGGGATCCATGGGACCAACAATGTCAATCCCCACCCTTTCAAAGGGAACCCCCACCACAGGTAGTGGTATCAGGGGGGCCTTTGTAGTGCCACCTGCCTTGCCACTTTCCTGGCAGGTTACACAGGAGCGACAAAACTCCTTGGTGTCTTCAGACATGTGGGGCCAGTGAAAGTGAGGGACAATTCTGTCCCAAGTCTTGTTCTGGCCCAGGTGACCTGCTAAGGGAATGTCATGGGCTAGGGTCAATAGGAAGCCCCTGAACTTCAGAGGTATGACCAACCTCCTGGTGGCACCAGGCTTGGGGTCTCTACACTCTGAGTACAAGAGTCCATCATGCCAATACACAGTATGGGGACCAATAGCTTTCCCAGCAGCCTCAGCAGCAGCTTGCTGTCTGAGGGGTTCAAGAGAGGGGCAGCTCTGCTGCTCCTGGCTCAGATCTGCCCTGGAAGGGCCCCCTGTCCCCAAGAACTCAACCTGGTCAGGTTCAAGCTCCTCTGGGACAGTTCCTTCCTCAGGACTGAGATCATCCCCCTCAAGAGACTGATCTTCCTTCTGAGCCAAGGGGGAAGGCACTGCCTTTACCCTACTACTCCTCTTCTTGGAGGGCAATTGGTCCATTATTCCAGAATCCAAGGCCTGTTCAGTGTTAGACATCTTGGCTTGTGACCTGGTCACAGCAAACACATCTGCAGGGATGCCCAGCATTTCTGCATGGGTCCTGAGCTCCACTTCTGTCCAAGCTGAAGTTTCTAAATCATTGCCAAGCAAGCATTCAACTGGTAGGTCTGCACTTACCACAACCTTCTTAAGGCCAGTTACCCCTCCCCAGGAGAAGTTAACAACTGCCAGAGTATGGTCTGTTCTGACATTGCTAGCATTGGTCACTTGGTACATTTCACCAAGTATAATCTGCCCAGGATTCACAAGGTCTTGTGTCACCATGGTGACACTTGCCCCTGTGTCCCTAAATGCCAAAGCCTCTTTTCCATTGATTAAGGGCTGTTGCCTGTACTTGCCCAGATTACTGGGACTCACAGAGGAGGTCACATCCATGCCTCCATCACAGACTAGGGCAGCCTGAGTGACTTCTCTGACTAGGTCAGAGCTCATCTCCTTACCCAGGGTCAACCCTACTAAACTCTTGGCTTGTGTAGTCCCACCACCAACTGTAACTGCACTAGGGGGAGCAGGTGCCTTAGGGGCATTGGTGGGGGCTGGAGTAGAGTCTTTGGACTTGGTGCAATCACTGGTCCAGTGGGTCTTTTGCTTACAGACCTTGCACCATGGTTTCTTTTGGCCTTTCCCTTTGTTAGACTGTGAATCCCCACCTGAAGAAGATTTTTGGGGGCCTTCTGAAGACTTATGGTCTTTACCCTTCTCCCCACCCTTATCAGAGTTCTTAGAATCTTGCTTCTTTGGGTCACCACCTTGGTTCTGTGCCTTCTGCCTCACCCTGGTTCTGACCCATTTGTCTGACTTCTTTCCCAATTCTTGGGGAGAGGTCAGATCAGAGTCCACCAGGTACTGATGCAACAGCTGATTTTGACAGTTATTAAGAATCTGCTCCCTCATGATGAGATTGTACAATCCTGTGAAGTCACACACCTTACTGCCCATCAACCAACCTTCCAGAGCCTTAGCAGAACAATCCACATAGTCTACCCAGTCTTGAGTCTGTGCTTTTTGGGTATCTCTGAACTTTAACCTGTATTGTTCAGTTGTTAGGCCAAACCCATCAATCAGAGCACTCTTCAAGACTTTGTAATTGTCAGCATCCTCTTCTCTTACAGTGAGGAGCTTGTCTTTACCTTTGTCTGCAAAGGAGAGCCACAAGATTGCTGCCCACTGCTCCTGGGGGACCCTCTGTACTTTACAGGCCCTCTCAAGTGCAGTTATCCATTTGTGGATGTCATCCCCACTCTGGTAGGGAGGGACAATCTTGCTCAGGTTTCTATGGTCATAAGACCTTTCCCTATCTCTGGGGAAATTGCTGACACCATGGGACTCTAGTCCCAACTTTTTCTCTCTCTATAGAGATCTAGGGACTCCCTGTCTATAGCCAATTGCTGTTTTCTGAGTTCAAGCTGGGCTTGCTCATACTGAATCAGTCTCTTCCTCCTCTCATGAGAGGATTCCCTTCCATGAGAGGAGACAGAGGTCCCTACTGAGGTGTCAGAGTGGTTAGACTCCTGAGAAGGAGATCTAGACCTTCTGGGCACACTCACAATTCTTCCTGGGGGGACAAATGGGAGGTCATTCTGATCCTCCTCCTCCTCCACAGGAGGAATTGGGTTTTCCAGGTCAAGGTCATTTTCACCTTTGTGAGAAGTTGGCCTGGCATATGCTGTTCACTAATTAAAGTGGACACCTTGCACCAGAACAATTCGACTCTTATGGTAGATAGGTTTAAGACAACCTTTATAGAAAGCTATCCTAGTGGTAGCTGTGGAGAGCAGCCTTCAGGCTAAGTCTTGAAGGAATGTAAAGCAGCTTGTTTTACCACACAATCTCTTGAATCACCAAATGAAAAGACACCACACAGGTATATATATCAAATATATATGTATTTATTAATAAACACTCTCTACTAATCTCTTTATGAGATTAGAGGACAGGAACATATGTACAAGTCAAATATTATCAGAATAAGTTTAGCACAATTGAATAATACAATCTTAGTTTGCTAGACCTAGGTCTAGGGCATCTAGAATCGAGGGACCCCCAAGAACCACCCCAGGTAGTTGTAGGAGACCCACAGGGGACGAACGCGGTGACCTGGCACCGATGCGAATCCTGTACGAGTCTATGCACTCAGACGCGATTGAGATATCAATGTTAAAGGTCCCTTGCGTGTTCAAGGCGAACACACCGATCGGTCCTTGTACGAGTCGAAGGACGCGGTTACAGATGGAATTGCAAGGGAGTTGGACGCAGTGTGTCTAACACAGACGCGAACCATGTACGAGTCAGTGCGGTAGTCGCACTTGGAAAGTTAGAGTTTTAGGGCACTTCGAGGGAAGCTACAAGCAAGTCACTTACAGGGTAAGTAGTTCTAGGGCCCACACCCACAGGAGCACCGTAGTGCTGAACTTACCTCACCCAGGGGAGCCGGGTGCATAGGTGTTCTTTGGTGTCGGGTCGCGGCGTCGTTTTCAATGGGAGCCAGTGAAGACTTGCTGCTTGCGGCGACAGGAGAAGTGTCCGGGGGAATCCAAGCCTGGATTCGGAAGATGGAAGACCTGAAAGCAGAGGGGACAGTGTTCAAAGTCACTTGGCAGTGACTCGGGGCAAGGAAGATGGATACCCACCGTCGTCGCAAGATTCAGGTCGTTCGCAGTTGCCTTGACTCTTCAGCCACGAGGTCCAGGAGGCGTCGACGATGACCAGGCGCTGGATTCGGCGTGTTCCACGACGTCTGCAGCTTACTGCGGTGTCGGCAACTCAATCAGAGCCAACAAGCCTTGGTAACAGCAAGTCTTGGGGAAAGTGTGAAGAGACAATGGCGCAGACCAGCAAGGTCTGTGGAACTCACCTAGCGAAGGTAAGTCAGGGCAGGCCTGGAGCAACCAGGGGAGCCCTTTGGTTTCTTTTGAAAGTCTTCTGGGGACCCGCAAGCCGGCTGGCAAGGGATCGCAAAGATGCCTCGGGAGGATTCTCTCACAGGGGCCCACGGTCACTCGGGACATCGTAGGCCTCTGATCTTAGGAGGGATTCCTGCTGGAGGCTGGGACCACACGTGGTCCAAAGCACAAGTTTGTGGAACGTTGTGAAGGGGTTGCACTCGACAATAGTGCACGGTACCCAGGGGTTGTGGTTCCTCGTTACTCTTGGGGTCCACTGGCCTCAGCTTCGCTGGGGACTCACGATGGCCTTTGAGAAGTCAGGAAATCTTTTTCTTGGGCTACAGGGACTTCGGACTCCGGCGGGAGCGGCGTAGTTTGCGACCGTCGTTTGTAGTTTTTGGTGCCTGCCAAGCAGGGGAGTCACTCCTTGACTCCAAGGGAGATTCTTCAGTCTTCCAAAGGTAGTGGAACGTCGAAGGTCCGGGATTCTTCTTGTAGAGCGTTGTCCAGGGAAATCTAGGGTGCAATGCACAGGTTCCCCCTCTTATACCTAAAGAAGGGGATGGACTAGCTCTATGACCCTACCTATGGGAGGGTCAGGGGAGTGGGCGGCTACACCCACTTCCCTTTGTCCAGTTTCACGCCAGAGCAGGGACAGGTAGCCCTTGAGCCGGTTTGAACTGGCATATGCACAGAGGAGCCTTCTGCTCCCCCAGTGCAGGACTTCAAAGCACTCTAAGTGTGCACCCGCCCAGCCCCAATACACTAAACCCTGTCTGGGAGGTGGTCACACCCCCTTGGGACAGGATATCTATTGTTGGGCTTCCTCCACTGCGAGTGTTGGTCATCAGCAGGAGGGCAGCCCAGTGTCTGTGACTGGTGGCATCCATTTTGTGATGCCAGGGCTCTGCAGGATTCTACCGCGTTTCCACAGTAGGTACATGTCTATCCCTCTAGAAGGGTGGAATGCTACCCCCGCCACCAGGACTGGCGGGGGGGGGTAGTATTCCAAGGTGTTTGACACCAAACACGACATGTTTCGATGCAGCCATTCCGAAGTTAGCATTTTACCGCGAGGATATAATACACTTAAAAGTATATGGTTTAACCTAAGGTACCATATACTAGGGACTCATAAGGTGCCACAGTATCCAATCACTAGTGCACCTAGAGTGCACTCCAAATCGTTTAGAGAGAACAGAGAGGCTGGGGCCCTGATTAGCAGGGTCCCAGCCTGACTATAGCCAGAACCAGTGTAAACATCAGAAAAAAAAGTGGGGGCAACATAAGAGGCAGATCCTACTCTCCTACAACCTTCCTGGCCAGTTTCAGAGGGGGGGCCCTGGGTTTCTTCACCCCTGACCCCTTCCTCATTTTCTGCCCCACCCTCTCTGCCTACCCCTTCAGACCCTAGGGGCCTGCTGAGATCATCAGCCAGTAACACCTCCCTGAGGTGTTGGGTGCTGGCACTTTTGCCTGCCTTCAGCTTCCTAGTATTGCATAATGCTCTCAATTCCAAGAATGGGAGTTTATCATACTTGGAGGGAAGAAGCCCACTGGCTTCTGGCAAGGACTCACTGGGTCCTGGCTTTGAAGACATTACTAGTGAGGTGTGGTGTATGCACAACCTACTCTAGTGTGGCCTACTAAACTCTCTTGAGTTGTAGAAAGGGTGTACTATCCCTTAACACACAACTCTAAGTTCAGTAGAACTTACTGTATACTAAGCTTGATTTATATGTACCTAAGGTACCCTTAGTGGTTTTCAGTTGATCAATTCAATTGAGATTATCTGGTAAAACAATAGCAAGCTGGAATCCCACACGCTGCACACCAATGTGAGAACGTGGCCTGGTATATGCTGTCCACTAATTATAGTGGGCACCTTGCACCAGTCCAAACAACCCCTTATTGGAGATAGGTTAAAGACAACCTTTATTGAAAGCTATCCTAATGGTAGCTATGGAGAGCAGCCTTCAGGCTAAGTCTTGAAGGAATGTAAGGCAGCTTGTTTTACCAGTCTATAATCTCTAGAGTGACCAAATGAAAGAGGACCACACCAGGTATATATTCAAAATATATGTATTTATTGCTAAACACACCCCTCTAGTCTCTTTATGAGGCTAGAGTTCGAAGTACATAAGTTATAAGTTAGTTATCAACAGTAATAGCACAAATACACGTTTGAGCCCTAGGGGCGTACCAAACCATATACCAATAAAGTGGTATAAGAACCACGACTGAGCAAGACACAAGGCCTAGAGCCTGTAGAAGTGCTTGGACCACAAGGAACCACCCAAGGTAGTGACACAGGGGACCCACGGGGGACGCGTGCAGTGTGAGAACACAGCCGCGAATCGCCGTTGACTTCTATGGGGAAAGTCGCGGTTGGAATTTTAAAGAAAAGGGACACTTAGAGGAGGACTTGGAGCAAACCCCTTTAGAACTGGGTGGTTCTAGAGTCTATACCCACGGGAGCACCGGAGTACTCGTGTTACCTCACCCAGGGAAGCCGGGTGCATAGGTGTCTTTCGGGGTCGGGTTTCGTCGTCGTTTTCAATGGCGATCTGCTGCAAAGTGCTGCTGGCGGCCAAGTCGAAAGTGTTCGGGTGGATCCAAAGGTGGATCGAAGATCTGAAGAATCTGAAAGCAGAGGGGACAGAGTCTGGGTCACTAGCCAGTGACCAGGAAGGCGATGAGCGGATGCCCACCGATGTCGAGTGCTTCAGGTAGGTTGATGGTCGTCTTGACTCTTCAGCCACGAGGTCCAGGATGCGTCCACGACGACCAGGAGCTGGATTCGAGCTGCCCCACAATGTCTGTCGATTGCTGAGGTGTCGGCGACCGGATTGGACCCAACAAGCCTTAGCAACGGCAAGTCTTGTGGAAATAGAAGATGGACGGTGGTGCAGACCAGCAAGGTCTGAGGGACTCACCCAGCGAGGGTAAGTCAGGGCACGCCTGGAGCAACCAGAGAAGCCCAAGCAGAAGAAGATTGGCCTTCGGGAGGGCCTACTAGCGAATGGACTAGCGACTGCAAAGGAGCCTCGAGTGGACGCACTTAGAGCTGGCTCACGGGACACTCGTGGAGTGGAGGCCAGTGATCTTCGGTGCAGTCGGTGCTGGAGGCGGGGGCTACTCGGAGCCCAAAGCACAACTTCGTGGGAGCCCAGGAAGAGGATGTACTTGCAAATGTGCTCGGTGTCCCGGGGTCACGGTTCCACGTCACCCATGACAGCTACGGGCCTCAGCTTTGCTGGGGACTCAGGGCAGCCTCGGGAAAGTCTGGAAATCCACCTCTGGTGATGCAAAGACTTTGGCGTCCGGCGGGAGCTTCAGCAATGCAGACTGGACAATTGCTTCTTTGGTGCCTGCCAAGCAGGGGAGTCACTCCTTGACCCCAAGGGAGATTCTTCAGTCCTCTAATCTTAAAGTAGAGCGTCGAAGGTCCAGGATTCTGTGTCAGAGTTTCGTCCTGGTAAATCTAAAGTCCTAAGGCCTGGGGTCCCATACTTATACCAAGTTAGGGGGTTGGACATACTCTGGGGACCCACCTATGGGAGGGTCAGGGCAGAGGGGTGGTTACACCCCTTTCCCTTTGTCCAGTTTCGCGCCAGAGCAGGGGCTGGAAGCCCCTGAGCCGGTTTGAACTGGGGTATGCACAGGGACACCAAATGTGCCCCCAGTGCAGGACTTCAAAGCACCAGAGAGTGCTCCCGCCCAGCCCCAATACACACTATCCTGTCTGGGGAGGTGGTTACACCTCCCTGGGACAGGAAGCCTATTGTCCAGGCCTCCCCTGCCGGAGTTTCGGTCAGCAGCAGGAGGCCAGACTCGTGTCTGTGGCAGCGGCATCCATTTTGTGATGCCAGGGCTCTGGAAAGAAGTTACCGGGTAGGCCGGTGGGTACATGTCTCTCCCTCTAGAAGGGTGGAATGCTACCCCCGCCGCCAGAACTGGCGGGGGGTAGTACTCCAAGATGTTTGACACCAAACTCGACATGTTTTGGTGCAGCCAGTCCAAAGTTAGCATTCTACCGCGAGGATATAATGCACTTAAGAGTATATGGTCAGGCTGCACTGCAAACAGCATCAGAGGAGGTACTCCGAATGCTGCAGAGGGGCTCTGCTCATGCAGGGACACCCTCTCACATAAAAACCAAGCACTCTGCCTTCAGGATTGTCAAGGCCTGCCATAGGAGTGACTTATAGGTTTATAGGTGTGTGCAATGGTAGTGATATAGGTAGCCTATACCACTGTAAGGGGTGCATGCACCACCTTACTCAGGCTGCAGTAGCAGGCCTGTGGTGTCATTTTGGCTGGCCTTCCAGGGGTGGCATAATACATGCTTCAGCCCCTGGCAGGCCTCTGAGGTACCTATGCCCTGGGTACATAGTATACCATATACTAGGGACTTATAAGGGCACTCCAGATTCCAATCAGAGATGTGCCTAAGGCACATGGAAACCATTTTAGAGAGGAAGCAGCTAGGCTGGGGTTCTGATTACCAGGGCCCCAGCCAGACTAAAGTCGAAAAACAGTGAAGGATCAGCAAAAAGTGGGGGTACCCATGTGAAGCAGATCCTACTCTCCTACAGTAACACCTCCCTGTGACAGGAAACCTATTGTCCAGGCCTCCCCTGCCAGAGTTTCGGTCAGCAGCAGAAGGCCAGACTCGTGTCTGTGGCTGCAGCATCCATTTTGTGATGCCAGGCTCTGTAAAGTTTCTACCGGGTATACCAGTGCTGTCATGTCTCTCCCTCTAGAAGGGTGGGATCATACTCCCACACTAGTTACTGGTGTGGGGGTATGATTCAAAGGTGTTTGACACCAAACACGACATGTTTCCGTGCAGCCATCCCAAAGTTAGCATTTACCGTTTAGATATAATGCACTTAAGAGTATATGGTCAGGCTGCACCACAGACAACCCCGGAGAGGAGATTCAGAAGGCTGCAGAGGGGCTCTGCTCATGCATGGGCACCCTCTCACATAAAACCAAGCACCCTGCCTTCAGGATTGATAAGGCCTGCCATAGGGGTGACTGATAGGTTTGTATGTGCAGTGTGAGAAGTTGGCCTGGTATATGCTGTCCACTAATTATAGTGGGCACCTTGCACCAGTCCAAACAACCCCTTATTGGAGATAGGTTAAAGACAACCTTTATTGAAAGCTATCCTAGTGGTAGCTATGGAGAGCAGCCTTCAGGCTAAGTCTTGAAGGAATGTAAAGCAGCTTGTTTTACCAGTCTATAATCTCTTGAGTGACCAAATGAAAGAGCACCACACCAGGTATATATTCAAAATATATGTATTTATTGCTAAACACACCCCTCTAGTCTCTTTATGAGGCTAGAGTTCGAAGTACATAAGTTATAAGTTATTTAAACACAGTAATAGCACAAATACACGTTTGGGCCCTAGGGGCGTACCAAACCATATACCAATAAAGTGGCATAAGAACCACGACTGAGCTAGACACTAGGCCTAGAGCCTCTAGAAGTGCTTGGACCACAAGGAACCACCCAAGGTAGTGACACAGGGGACCCACGGGGGACGCGTGCAGTGTAATTACACAGCCACGAATCGCCGTTAACTTCTATGGGGAAAGTCGCGGTTTGGAAATTAAAGAAAAGGGACACTTAAAGAAGGACTTGGTGCAAACCCTTTGAGAACTAGGTCGTTCTAGAGTCTCTACCCACGGGAGCACCGGAGTACTCTTGTTACCTCACCCAGGGAAGCCGGGTGCATAGGTGCCTTTCGGGGTCGGGTTTCGTCGTCGATTTGAATGGCGATCTGCTGCAAAGCGCTGCTGGCGACCAATGCTGCTGGCGACCAAGTGGAAAGTGTCCGGGTGGATCCAAAGGTGGATCGGAGATCTGAAGAACCTGAAAGCAGAGGGGACAGAGTCTGGGTCACTAGCCAGTGACCAGGAAGGCGATGAGCAGATGCCCACCGATGTCGAGTGCTTCAGGTAGGTCGACAGTTGTCTTGACTCTTCAACCACGAGGTCCAGGAGTCATTGTCGGTGACCAGGAGCAGGATTCGGGCTGGTACACGATGTTTGTCGAGTGCTGAGGTGTCGGCGACTGGATTGGACCCAACAAGCCTTAGCAACGGCAAGTCTCGATGTAGATGAAGATTGACGAGGATGCAGACCAGCAAGGTCTGAGGAACTCACCCAGCGAGGGTAAGTGAGGGCAAGCCTGGGGCAACCAGGGTGCCCAAGTAGGAAAAGATTGGCCTTCGTGAAGGGCTACTAGCCAACAGGCTAGCAACCGCGAAGGAGCCTCGAGACGGTGCACGTGGAGCTGGCTCACAGGACACTCGTGGAGTGGAGGCCAGTGATCTTCGGTGCAGTTGGTGCTGGAGGCTAGGGTGACTCAGAGCCCAAAGCATGACTTCGTGGGAGACCCAGAAGAGGATGCACTTGCAAATGCGTGCGGTGTACAGGGGTCACGGTTCCACGTTACCCACGACAGCTACGGGCCTCAGCTTTGCTGGGGACTCAGGGCAGCCTCGGAGAAGTCTGGAAATCCACCTCTGGTGATGCAAAGACTTCGGCGTCCGACGGGAGCTTCAGCGATGCAGACCGGACAATTGCTTCTTTGGTGCCTGCCAAGTAGGGGAGTCACTCCTTGACCCCAAGGGAGATTCTTCTGTCCTCTAATCTTTAAGTAGAGCGTCGAAGGTCCAGGATTCTGTGTCAGAGTTTCGTCCAGGGATAATCTAAAGTCCTAAGGACTGGGTTCCTATACTTATACTAAGTTTAGGGGTTGGACTTACTCCGTGGCCCCACCTATGGGTGGGTCAGGGCAGAGGGGTGGCTACACCCCTTTCCCTTTGTCCAGTTCGCGCCAAAGCAGGGGCTGCAAGCCCCTGATCCGGTTTGAACTGGGGTATGCACAGGGACACCAAGTGTGCCCCCAGTGTAGGACTTCAAAGCACCCGAGAGTGCTCCCGCCCAGCCCCAATACACACTATCCTGTCTGGGGAGGTGGTCACACCTCCCTGGGACAGGAAACCTATTGTCCAGGCCTCCCCTGCCGGAGTTTCGGTCAGCAGCAGGAGGCCAGACTTGTGTCTGTGGCAGCAGCATCCATTTTGTGATGCCAGGGCTTCAGAAAAAAGTTACCGGCCAAGCCAGGGTTAACATGTCTCTCCCTCTAGAAGGGTGGAATGCTACCCCCGCCGCCAGAATTGGCGGGGGGGGGTAGTATTCCAAGATGTTTGACACCAAACACGACATGTTTCGGTGCAGCCATTCCAATGTTAGCATTTAACGCGAGGTTATAATGCGCTTAAGAGTACATGGTCAGGCTGCACTACAAACAGCATCAGAGAAGGGTCTCCGAACGCTGCAGAGGGGCCCTGCTCATGCAGGGGCACCCTCTCACATAGGAACCACGCACTCTGCCTTCAGGATTGATAAGGCCTGCCATAGGAGTGACTTATAGGTTTATATGTGTGTATGTATATAGTGATATAGGTAGCCTATATCACAGTAAGGGGTGCATGCACCACCTTACCCAGGCTGCAGTAGCAGACCTGTGGTGTCAGTTTGGATGGCCTTCCAGGGGTGGCACAATACATGCTGCAGCCCCTGGTAGGCCTCTGAGGTACCTCTGCCCTGGGTACATAGTATACCATATACTAGGGACTTATAAGGGCACTCCAGATTCCAATCAGAGATGTGCCTAAGGCACATGGAAACCATTTTAGAGAGGAAGCAGCTAGGCTGGGGTTCTGATTAGCAGGGCCCCAGCCAGACTAAGGTCGAAAAACAGTGAAGCATCAGCAAAAAGTTGGGGTACCCATGTGAAGCAGATCCTACTCTCCTACATGCAGTGATAGGTGAGATATAGTGAACCTATATCTCTGTAAGGGGTGCATGCACCACCTTCTGAAGGCTGCAGAGGGGCTCTGCTCATGCATGGGCACCCTCTCACATAAAACCAAGCACCCTGCCTTCAGGATTGATAAGGCCTGCCATAGGGGTGACTAATAGGTTTGTATGTGCAGTGATAGGTGAGATATAGTGAACCTATATCTCTGTAAGGGGTGCATGCACCACCTCACTCAGGCTGCAGTAGCAGTCCTGTGGTGTCATTTTGGATGGCTTTCCAGGGGTGGCACAATACATGCTTCAGCCCCTGGTAGGCCTCTGGGGTACCTATGCCCTGGGTACATAGTATACCATATACTAGGGACTTATAAGGGCACTCCAGAATCCAATCTGTGGTGTACCTAAAGTACATGGAATCGATTTATAAGAGAAAGCAGATAGGCTGGGGACCTGCATAGCAGGTTCCCAGCCAAACTGAGTCAAAAACCATCAAAACACCAGAAAAAAAGTGGGGGCAACCATGTAGTCAGATTCTACCTTCCTACATAACCCCCCCCAAACGAAAGGAGATAAGGCTAACCTTGGCCAGTTGAGCCTTTATTGACTAAGTGGCCATATAAGGAAGTACCTGCACTAGCATGTTTACCCCCTGTCTTATGGTCCACTAAGCCATCCCTCACCCTAAGGGTATGAGAGGGTCTCCACCATGGGGAATTACTACCTGTGGTGTGCTTTGGTAAAGTAAAAGGCTGATGAGGTGTCTGAGTAGGGAAGTGAGACCCAAGGAAGGTTGGTCTCAGCTTCCTCAGATCACTGGTCACCATGTATGCCTGTCTTTCCATGACTGAGTTGCACTTTGCTCTAAGGGTCAACCTTTGGCTGCCTACAGCTGGGGGTTGGGTCCCTTTTGGTGGAACACTGGAGGGACATGGCAGGTTTGGAACCTTTTGGTCCCAGGTTTGCCCTTGCCTAACAGAGTCCTTCTGGGGGAGGTCCCTACACAAAGGTATGGGGGATCCCTCAGTGTGTTGAGGAATTTTCACCTGGCTAGGGCTACTAGACTGGGTGCCCCTGATCTGCTGATGGGGGGTTCCTCTGGACAGGGGGCCCTGTGGGGTCCACTGATCTCCCTGACCTCCCTGACCTCTGCAGCCCTGGGCTGACTGAGGCAGGGTAGAGAGGGGCAGGTTACCTGCTCCAGACTGGGTACCACCTTGGAAGGGTCCCCTGCCATCAGAGGGGTTGCCAGGCCAGGCCTGACTACCTCTGGGGCAGTTCCTTCACTAGGGGTAGGATCAGCTGAGGAGGCTGACCCTTACCTATAGTCTGGGGGGAGGAAGACTTTTCTTCAACCCTTGTGCTCTCTTGTGGAGGAGAGTGGGCCATTCTTTCAGGCTCCATCACTCCAAATTTTTCCTGGGGTGGGGCTGTGGCCATCACAGCCCCCCTAACTTTCTCAGGGATGCCCAGCATTCTCAGATGGGCTTGGTGTTCAACTTCAGCCCAGGCTGAAATTTCTAGGTCATTGCCCATCAGGCAATCTACAGGCAAGGTTGGGGACACTGCCACTCTTTTTGGGCCTCTGACCCCTTCCCAGCTGAGATTGACTATGGCCATGGGGTGATCTGTTCTGACACCATCAATGTTGGTCAACTGGTATTTAAACTCAGGTAAAAGCTGGTGAGGGGGGACTAGTTTCCCTGCCACCATGGTGACACTAGCCCCTGTGTCCCTGAATGCCACAGCTTTCTGACCATTAATCATTGGCTCCAGTCTGTACCTGCCCAATGCATTGGGGCCCATGGTAAGGTGGCAAATCCTATACCACCATCAGAGTCAGAGGAGTCTGTTGAGGGGGTCCTGTCTAAACTAGGGCCCACCTCTGTTCCCCTTGCAAAAGCACCCAACTTTTTGGGTGCACTACTCCCAACTGGGGGATTACTACTGGTAGTACCAGGAGGGGTGGTAGTATTTGTTGGAGGAACATTTTCTTTATTGCCAATCCTGGGGCAACTGGGATCAGTTTTCCAGTGACCAGGCTTTTTACAAACATGGCAATATGGTTTCTTTTCAAGAGAGGAAGGAGTTTGGGGCCCACCCCCAGAAGAGGACTTTTGGGGCCCTGTAGTGGATTTATCCTTAGATTTATCCCCACCTTTCTCTTGGGACTTGGTAGAATCTTTCTTCTGGTCACCACCCTGATTCTTAGTCTTTACTCTGGTTCTGACCCATTTGTCTGCCTTCTTTCCCAATTCTTGGGGAGAGGTCAGATCAGAGTCCACCAGGTACTGGTGTAAAAGCTGGTTTTGACAATTATTAAGGATCTGCTCCCTCATAATCAAATTGTACAATCCTAAAAAGTCATGCACCTTGTTGCCATGTATCCAACCTTCCAGAGCCTTAGTAGCACAATCTACAAAGTCAACCCAGTCTTGAGTCTGAGCCTTTTGGGTGTCTCTGAACTTCAACCTATACTGTTCAATGGTTAGGCCAAACCCATCTATCAGAGCACTCTTCAAGACTTTGTAATTGTCAGCATCCTCTTCTCTTACAGTGAGGAGCTTGTCTCTACCTTTGTCTGCAAAGGAGAGTCACAAGATTGCAGCCCACTGCTCCTGGGGGACCCTCTGAACTTTGCAGGCCCTTTCCAGTGCAGTAATCCATTTGTGGTAGGGAGGGACAATCTTGCTCAGGTTTCTATGGTCATAAGACCTTTCCCTACCACTAGGGAAGTTGCTGCCACCATGGGACTCTGGTCCCAACTTTCTTCTTTGTCTATGAAGCTCTAGGGACTCCCTGTCTATAGCCAGCTGCTCTTTTCTGATCCTAAGCTGAGCTTCTATATACTGGAGCAGTCTCTTTTTCCTTTCATGAGAGGATTCCCTCCTATGAGAGGAAACAGAGGTCCCTACTGAGGTGTCAGAATGGTTAGACTCCTGAGAAGGAGATCTGGACCTTCTAGGCACACTCACAACTCTTCCTGGTGGGACAAAGGGGAGGTCATTCTGATCCTCCTCCTCATCTGCAGGAGGAGCTGGATTGTCCAGGGCAAGATCATTGTCATCTTCCTGGCCAGTTTCAGAGGTCAGGTCCTGGGTATTTTCACCCCTGGCCCCTTCCTCATCTTCTGCCCCACCCTCTCTGCCTACCCCTGCAGACCCTAGGTGTCTTCTGAGATCATCCAGCAGAAGCATCTCCATGAGACGTTGGGTGTTGGCACTTTTTCCTGTCTTCAGCTTCCTAATCTTGCACAATTCTCTCAATTCCAAGAATGGGAGGTTGTCATATTTGGAGGGTAGAAGCCCACTGGCTTCTGGCAGGGACCTACTGGTTCCTGGCCCTGAAGACATCACTAGTGAGGTGTGGTGTATGCACTACCTACTCTAGTGTGGCCTACTAAACTCTCTTGAGTTGTAGAAAGGGTGTGCTAAGCCCTTGACACACAACTCTAAGTTCAGTAGAACTTACTGTATTTCTAAGCTTGAATTTATATGTACCTGAGATACCTCTAGTGGTTATCAGTTGATCACACACTTGAGATTATCTGGTAAAACAAAGGCAAGCTTGAATTCTACCGCTGCACACCAATGTGAGAAGTTGGCCTGGCATATGCTGTCCACTAGTTATAGTGGGCACCTTGCACCAGTCCAAACGATCTTTATTGATGATAGGTTTAAAGACAACCTTTATTGAAAGCTATCCCAGTGGTAGCTATGGAGAGCAGCCTTCAGGCTAAGTCTTGAAGGAGTGTTAAGCTGTTTGTTTTACCAGTTATAAGCTCATGAATGATCAAATGAAAGGAGAACCACACCAGGTATATATATAAAATATATGTATTTATTACTAAACACTACCCAATAGTCTCTTTATGAGGCTAGAGGTCAAAGTACACAAGTTACAAGTCAAATAGCACAGTAAATTAGCACAATATACGATTAGCCCTAGGGGCATACCAAACCATATATTAAGAAAGTGGTATAAGAACCACGACTTAAGTAGACACAAGGCCTAGAGCCTGTAGAATCGCTGGGACCCCAAGGAACCACCCAAGGTAGTGACACAGGGGTCCCACGGGGGCTGTGTGCAGTGTGTGAACACAGCCGCGAGCTCCGTTGAAGTCTATGGGAAAGTCGCGGTTATCGTTTTAGAGATTAGGGACACTTAGAATTGGACTAGGACCAAACCCTCTTGGACTTAGACAGTTCTAGGGTAAACACCTACGGGAGCACCGTAGTACTCGAGTTACCTCACCCAGGGAAGCCGGGTGCATAGGTGTCAAATGGTGTCGGGTCGCGTCGTCGTTTTCAATGGCAGCCTGCAATGAAGTGCTGCTGCCGGGAAGATGCGAAGTGTCCGAAGAGATCCAAGCCTGGATCGAAGATGAGAAGAACCTGAAAGCAGAGGGGACAGAGTCTGGGTCACTTGCCAGTGACCAGGGGCACGATAGTCGAATGCCCACTGATGTCGGGTGCTTCAGGTGTAAGAGGTGAAGCTTGACTCTTCAGCCACGAGGACCAGGAGGCGTCGACAATGACCAGGAGCTGGATTCGAGCTGCCACACAAAGGATGTCGAGTGCTGCAGCATTGGTGTCCGGATTGAACACAACAAGCCTTGGCAACAGCAACCCACGCAGAAAAGAGAAAGATGCTTCGGAGCAGACCAGTAAGGTCTGAGGGACTCACCACTTGGTGGGGAGTTAGGGCACATCTGGAGCAACCAGGAACGCCCAAAGAAAATCAGAGTTGCCTTCACAGGGACCCACCAGTTGACGGACCAGGGATCGTGAAGGAGCCCCAAGTGGAAATGCAGGATGCAGGCCCACGGGACACTCATGGAGTGTAGGCTCACAATCTTCAGTACAAATGGTGCTCGGGGCCTGGGCTAAAAAGTAAGCCAAAGCAGGACTTCCAGAGTCATCGAGAAGTCAATGCACTAGCAAATGTGCACCGGGACCAGGAGTTCTGGTTCCACACTACTCACGAGGGCTGTGGGTCTCAGCTTTGCTGGGACCTCGGGTCGGCCTCTGAGATGTCTGGAAATCCTCTTCCTGGGCTGCAAGTACTTCGGATTCCGGCGGGAGCTTCGGAGATGCAGACCGGTAAATGCTTCATTGGTGCCTGCCAAGCAGGGGAGTCACTCCTTGACCCCAAGGGAGATTTCTTCAGTCCTCTAGTCTTTAGTAGAGTGTCGAATTTCCAGGATTCAGTAGCAGAGTTTCGTCCAGGGATATCTAAAGTCCTGTTGCCAGGGTTCCCTTACTTATACTAAAGAAGGGGGTTGGACTAACTCTGGGGACCCACCTATGTGAGGGTTTGGAAAGAGGGGTGGCTACACCCATTTCCTTTGTCCAGTTTCGCGCCAGAGCAGGGGTTGGCAGCCCCTGCAACCGGTTTGAACTGGGGTATGCACGAGGACACCAAATGTGCCCCCAGTGCAGGGCTTCAAAGCACTCTTGGAGTGCACCCACCCAGCCCCAATCCACTAAGGCCTGTCTGGGAGGTGGTAACACCTCCCTGTGACAGGAAACCTATTGTCCAGGCCTCCCCTGCCGGAGTTTCGGTCAGCAGCAGGAGGCCAGACTCGTGTCTGTGGCTGCAGCATCCATTTTGTGATGCCAGGCTCTGTAAAGTTTCTACCGGGTATACCAGTGCTGTCATGTCTCTCCCTCTAGAAGGGTGGGATTATACTCCCACACCAGTTACTGGTGTGGGGGTGTGATTCCAAGGTGTTTGACACCAAACACGACATGTTTCCGTGCAGCCATCCCAAAGTTAGCATTTACCGTTTAGATATAATGCACTTAAGAGTATATGTTCAGGCTGCACCACAGACAACCCCGGAGAGGAGATTCCGAAGGCTGCAGAGGGGCTCTGCTCATGCATGGGCACCCTCTCACATAAAACCAAGCACCCTGCCTTCAGGATTGATAAGGCCTGCCATAGGGGTGACTAATAGGTTTGTATGTGCAGTGATAGGTGAGATATAGTGACCCTATATCTCTGTAAGGGGTGCATGCACCACCTCACTCAGGCTGCAGTAGCAGTCCTGTGGTGTCATTTTGGATGGCTTTCCAGGGGTGGCACAATACATGCTTCAGCCCCTGGTAGGCCTCTGGGGTACCTATGGCCTGGGTACATAGTATACCATATACTAGGGACTTATAAGGGCACTCCAGATTCCAATCAGAGATGTGCCTAAGGCACATGGAAACCATTTTAAAGAGGAAGCAGCTAGGCTGGGGACCTGAATAGCAGGTTCCCAGCCAAACTGAGTCAAAAACCATCAAAACACCAGAAAAAAAGTGGGGGCAACCATGTAGTCAGATTCCACCTTCCTACAAAAGAGGCAAGAGTGGTACAGAAAGAAGCAAGAGAGGCGCAGAAAGAAGCAAGAGAGGTGCAGAAATAGGAAGAAAGGCACAGAAAGAAGCAAGAGAAGTGCAGAAAGAAGCAAGAGAAGTGCAGAAAGAGGCAAGAGAGGTGCAGAAAGAGGAAGAAAGGCACAGAAAGAGCAAGAGAAGTGCATAAAGAGGCAAGTGAGGTGCAGAAAGAGGCAAGATAGGTGCAGAAAGAGTTAATAGAGATGCAGAAAGAGGCAAAAGAGTTGCAGAAAGAAGAAGAAAGGCGCGGAAAGAGGAAAAAGGTGCAGAAAGAGACACGATAGGTGCATAAAGAGGCAAGAGAGGTCCAGAAAAAAGCAAGAGAGGTGCAGAAAGAAGCAAGAGAGGTGCAGAAAGAAGTAGAAAGGCACAGAAAGAAGCAGGAGAAATGCAAAAAGAAGCAAAAGAGGTGCTGAAAGGAGCAAAAGAGGTACAGAAAGAAGAGAGTGAGGTGCAGAAAGAGGCATGATAGGTGCAGAAAGAAGCAAGAGAGGTGCAGAAAGAGGGAAGATAGTTACAGAAAGAGGCAAGAGAGTTGCAGAAAGTGGCACGAGGGGTGCAGAAAGAGGTACGAGAGGTGCAGAAAGAGGAAGGAAGGTATAGAAAGAGGCAGGAGAGGCGCAGAAAGAGGAAAATGGCACAAAAAGAATCAAGAGAAGTGCATAAAGAGGCAAGAGAGGTGCAGAAAGAACGAAGAGTGGTGCAGAAAGAAGCAAGAGAGGTGCAGAAAAAGGAAGAATGGTGCAGAAAGGAGCAAGAGAAGTGCAAAAAGAAGCAAGAGAAGTGCAGAAAGAGGCAAGTGAGATGCAGAAAGAGGAAAAAAGGCACCAGAAGAATCAAGAGAAGTGCATAAAGAGGCAAGAGAGGTGCAGAAAGAACGAAGAGTGGTGCAGAAAGAAGCAAGAGAAGTGCAGAAAGAGGCAAGAGAGGTGCAGAAAGAGGAAGAGAGGCACAGAAAGAAGCAAGAGAAGTGCAGAAAGAGGCAAGTGAGGTGCAGAAAGAGGCAAGATAGGTGCAGAGCGAGGCAATAGAGGTGGAGAAAGAGTTAAGAAAGGCGCAGAAAGAGGAAAAAGGTGCAGAAAGAGACACAATAGGTGCATAAAGAGGCAAGAGAGGTGCAGAAAAAAGCAAGAGAGGTGCAGAAAGAAGCAAGAGAGGTGCAGAAAGAAGTAGAAAGGCACAGAAAGAAGCAGGAGAAATGCAAAAAGAAGCAAAAAAGGTGCTGAAAGAAGCAAAAGAGGTGCAGAAAGAAGAGAGTGAGGTGCAGAAAGAGGCATGATAGTTGCAGAAAGAAGCAAGAGAGGTGCAGAAAGAGGGAAGATAGTTACAGAAAGAGGCAAGAGAGTTGCAGAAAGTGGCACGAGGAGTGCAGAAAGAGGAAAAAGGTATAGAAAGAGGCAGGAGAGGTGCAGAAAGAGGAAAAAAGGTATAGAAAGAGGCAGGAGAGGTGCAGAAAGAGGAAAAAAGGCACAAAAAGAATCAAGAGAAGTGCATAAAGAGGCAAGAGAGGTGCAGAAAGAACGAAGAGTGGTGCAGAAAACAGCAAGAGAGGTGCAGAAAAAGGAAGAATTTTGCAGAAAGGAGCAAGAGAAGTGCAAAAAGAAGCAAGAGAAGTGCAGGAAGAGGCAAGTGAGATGCAGAAAGAGGAAGAAAGGCACAGAAAGAAGCAAGAGAAGTGCAGAAAGAAGCAAGAGAAGTGCAGAAAGAGGCAAGAGAGGTGCAGAAAGAGGAAGAGAGGCACAGAAAGAAGCAAAAGAAGTGCAGAAAGAGGCAAGTGAGGTGCAGAAAGAGGCAAGATAGGTGCAGAGCGAGGCAATAGAGGTGCAGAAAGAGTTAAGAGAGGTGCAGAAAGAGGCAAAAGAGGTGCAGAAAGAGGAAGAAAGGCGCGGAAAGAGGAAAAAGGTGCAGAAAGAGACACAATAGGTGCATAAAGAGGCAAGAGAGGTGCAGAAAAAAGTAAGAGAGGTGCAGAAAGAAGCAAGAGAGGTGCAGAAAGAAGTAGAAAGGCACAGAAAGAAGCAGGAGAAATGCAAAAAGAAGCAAAAGAGGTGCTAAAAGAAGCAAAAGAGGTGCAGAAAGAAAAGAGTGAGGTGCAGAAAGAGGCATGATAGTTGCAGAAAGAAGCAAGAGAGGTGCAGAAAGAGGGAAGATAGTTACAGAAAAAGGCAAGAGAGTTGCAGAAAGTGGCACGAGGGGTGCAGAAAGAGGTACGAGATGTGCAGAAAGAGGAAGAAAGGTATAGAAAGAGGCAGGAGAGGCTCGGAAAGAGGAAAAAGGGCACCAAAAGAATCAAGAGAAGTGCATAAAGAGGCAAGAGAGGTGCAGAAAGAACGAAGAGTGGTGCAGAAAGAAGCAAGAGAAGTGCAGAAAGAGGCAAGAGAGGTGCAGAAAGAGGAAGAGAGGCACAGAAAGAAGCAAGAGAACTGCAGAAAGAGGCAAGTGAGGTGCAGAAAGAGGCAAGATAGGTGCAGAGCGAGGCAATAGAGGTGGAGAAAGAGTTAAGAGAGGTGCAGAAAGAGGCAAAAGAGGTGCAGAAAGAGGAAGAAAGGCGCAGAAAGAGGAAAAAGGTACAGAAAGAGACACAATAGGTACATAAAGAGGCAAGAGAGGTGCAGAAAAAAGCAAGAGAGAGGCAGAAAGAAGCAAGAGAGGTGCAGAAAGAAGTAGAAAGGCACAGAAAGAAGCAGGAGAAATGCAAAAAGAAGCAAAAGAGGTGCTGAAAGAAGCAAAAGAGGTGCAGAAAGAAGAGAGTGAGGTGCAGAAAGAGGCATGATAGTTGCAGAAAGAAGCAAGAGAGGTGCAGAAAGAGGGAAGATAGTTACAGAAAGAGGCAAGAGAGTTGCAGAAAGTGGCACGAGGAGTGCAGAAAGAGGAAAAAGGTATAGAAAGAGGCAGGAGAGGTGCAGAAAGAGGAAAAAAGGTATAGAAAGAGGCAGGAGAGGTGCAGAAAGAGGAAAAAAGGCACAAAAAGAATCAAGAGAAGTGCATAAAGAGGCAAGAGAGGTGCAGAAAGAACGAAGAGTGGTGCAGAAAGAAGCAAGAGAGGTGCAGAAAAAGGAAGAATGGTGCAGAAAGGAGCAAGCGAAGTGCAAAAAGAAGCAAGAGAAGTGCAGGAAGAGGCAAGTGAGATGCAGAAAGAGGAAGAAAGGCACAGAAAGAAGCAAGAGAAGTGCAGAAAGAAGCAAGAGAAGTGCAGAAAGAGTCAAGAGAGGTGCAGAAAGAGGAAGAGAGGCACAGAAAGAAGCAAAAGAAGTGCAGAAAGAGGCAAGTGAGGTGCAGAAAGAGGCAAGATAGGTGCAGAGCGAGGCAATAGAGGTGCAGAAAGAGTTAAGAGAGGTGCAGAATGAGGCAAAAGAGGTGCGGAAAGAGGAAGAAAGGCGCGGAAAGAGGAAAAAGGTGCAGAAAGAGACACAATAGGTGCATAAAGAGGCAAGAGAGGTGCAGAAAGAAGCAAGAAAGGTGCAGAAAGAAGCAAGAGAGGTGCAGAAAGAGGAAAAAAGGAACCAAAAGAATCAAGAGAAGTGCATAAAGAGGCAAGAGAGGTGCAGAAAGAACGAAGAGTGGTGCAGAAAGAAGCAAGAGAGTTGCAGAAAAAGGAAGAATGGTGCAGAAAAGAGCAAGAGAAGTGCAAAAAGAAGCAAGAGAAGTGCAGAAAGAGGCAAGTGAGATGCAGAAAGAGGAAGAAAGGCACAGAAAGAAGCAGGAGAAATGCAAAAAGAAGCAAAAGAGGTGCTGAAAGAAGCAAAAGAGGTGCAGAAAGAAAAGAGTGAGGTGCAGAAAGAGGCATGATAGTTGCAGAAAGAAGCAAGAGAGGTGCAGAAAGAGGGAAGATAGTTACAGAAAGAGGCAAGAGACTTGCAGAAAGTGGCACGAGGGGTGCAGAAAGAGGTACGAGAGGTGCAGAAAGAGGAAGAAAGGTATAGAAAGATGCAGGAGAGGCGCAGAAAGAGGAAAAAAGGAACCAAAAGAATCAAGAGAAGTGCAGAAAGAGGCAAGAGAGGTGCAGAAAGAACGAAGAGTGGTGCAGAAAGAAGCAAGAGAGTTGCAGAAAAAGGAAGAATGGTGCAGAAAGGAGCAAGAGAAGTGCAAAAAGAAGCAAGAGAAGTGCAGAAAGAGGCAAGTGAGATGCAGAAAGAGGAAGAAAGGCACAGAAAGAAGCAGGAGAAATGCAAAAAGAAGCAAAAGAGGTGCTGAAAGAAGCAAAAGAGGTGCAGAAAGAAAAGAGTGAGGTGCAGAAAGAGGCATGATAGTTGCAGAAAGAAGCAAGAGAGGTGCAGAAAGAGGGAAGATAGTTACAGAAAGAGGCAAGAGAGTTGCAGAAAGTGGCACGAGGGGTGCAGAAAGAGGTACAAGAGGTGCAGAAATAGGAAGAAAGGTATACAAAGAGGCAGGAGAGGCGCAGAAAGAGGAAAAAAGGAACCAAAAGAATCAAGAGAAGTGCATAAAGAGGCAAGAGAGGTGCAGAAAGAACGAAGAGTGGTGCAGAAAGAAGCAAGAGAGTTGCAGAAAAAGGAAGAATGGTGCAGAAAGGAGCAAGAGAAGTGCAAAAAGAAGCAAGAGAAGTGCAGAAAGAGGCAAGTGAGATGCAGAAAGAGGCAAGATAGGTGCAGAGCGAGGCAATAGAGTTGCAAAAAGAGGTGCAGAAAGGGGAAGAAAGGCACGGAAAGAGGAAAAAGGTCCAGAAAGAGACACAATAGGTGCATAAAGAGGCAGGAGAGATGCAGAAAAAAGCAAGAGAGGTGCAGAAAGAAACAAAAGAGTGCAGAAAGAAGCAAAAGAGATGCAGAAAGAAGAGAGTGAGGTGCAGAAAGAAGAGAGTGAGGTGCAGAAAGAGGCATGATAGGTGCAGAAAGAAGCAAGAGAGGTGCAGAAAGAGGCAAGAGAGTTGCAGAAAGAGTCAAGAGAGTTGCAGAAAGTGGCACCTGGGGTGCAGAAAGAGGTATGAGAGGTGCAGAATGTGAGAAGTTGGCCTGGCATATGCTGTCCACTAGTTATAGTGGGCACCTTGCACCAGTCCAAACAACCCCTTATGGATGATAGGTTAAAGACAACCTTTAGTGAAAGCTCTCCTAGTGGTAGCTATGGAGAGCAGCCTTCAGGCTAAGTCTTGGAGGAATGTAAAGCAGCTTGTTTTACCAGTCTATAATCTCTTGAGTGACCAAATGATAGAGGACCACCCCAGGTATATATATAAAATATATGTATTTAGTCTTAAACACACCCCTCTAGTCTCTTTATGAGGCTAGAGTTCGAAGTACATAAGTTACAAGTCAAATATCAGCAGTATTTAGCACAATACACGTTTGAGCCCTAGGGGCGTACCAAACCATATACTAAAATAGTGGTATAAGAACCACGACTGAGCTAGACACAAGGCCTAGAGCCTGTAGAAGTGCTTGGACCCCAAGGAACCACGCAAGGTAGTGACACAGGGGACCCACGGGGGACGCGTGCAGTGTGAGAACACAGCCGCGAGCCGCCGTTGACTTCTATGGGGAAAGTCGCGGTTAGATTTTTAAAGAAAAAGGACACTTCGGAGAGGACTTCCAGTTAACCCCTTAAAACTTAAGAGTTTCTAGGGCCCACACCCACGTGAGTACCGAAATACTCGAGTTACCTCACCCAGGGAAGCTGGGTGCATACGTGTAAAAAGGTGTCGGGAATCGTCGTCGTTTTCAATGGCGACCTCTGGAAAAGTGCTGCTGCCGTGGAGAAGAAGAGTGTCCGGAGCGATCCAAGCCTGGATCGAGGAAAAGGAAGACCTGAAAGCAGAGGGGGCAGAGTCTGGGTCACTAGCCAGTGACCAGGGGCACGATAGTCGAATGCCCTCAGATGTCGGGTGCTTCAGGTGAGTTGACGGGTGCCTTGACTCTTCAGCCACGAGGTCCAGGAGGCGTTGACGACAACAAAGAGCTGGATTTGAGCTGCCTCACAAAAATTCTGTCGAGTGCTGTGGTGTCGTTGACCAGATTGGACCCAACAAGCCTTGGCAACGGCAAGTCACGGGGAAGTGAAGAAAAGGCTGCGGTGCAGACCAGCAAGGTCTGAGGGACTCACCCTGCAAGGGTAAGTCAGGGAAAGTCTGGAGCAACCAGAAAAGCCCAAGCAGTTGAAGAGTTGCCTTCGTGGGGACCCACTAGCCAATGGACTAGAGATCATGAAGGAGCCTCAAGCGGTCGCACTTGGAGCTGGCCCACGGGACACTCGTGGAGTGTAGGCCAATGATCTTCACTGCAGTTGGTGCTCGAGGCTAGGGCTACTTGAAACCCAAAGCACAGCTTCAAGAGATGTCAGGAAGTTGATGCACTTGCAAATGTGCTTGGTGTCCAGGGGTCATAGTTCCACGTTACCCACGACAGCTACGGGCCTCAGCTTTGCTGGGGACTCAGGGCAGCCTCGGGGAAGTCTGGAAATCTACCTCTGGTGATGCAATGACTTCGGTGTCCGGCGGGAGCTTCAGCAATGCAGACCAGACAGATGCTTTGTTGGTGCCTGCCAAGCAGGGGAGTCACTCCTTGACCCCAAGGGAGATTCTTCAGTCCTCTAATCTTAATGTAGAGCGTCAAAGGTCCAGTATTCAGCTTCAGAGTTTCATCCAGGGATATCTAAAGTCCTGTTGCCAGGGTTCCCTTCCTTATACTAAGAAAGGGGGTTGGACTAACTCTGGGGACCCACCTATGGGAGGATTTGGAAAGAGGGGTGGCTACACCCATTTCCTTTCTCCAGTTTCACGCCAGAGCAGGGGCTGGCAGCCCCTGCAACCGGTTTGAACTGGGGTATGCACTAGGACACCAAATGTGCCCCCAGTGCAGGACTTCAAAGCACTCAGAGAGTGCACCACCCAGCCCTAATCCACTAAGGCCTGTCTGGGAGGTGGTAACACCTCCCTGAGACAGGAAACCTATTGTCCAGGCCTCCCCTGCCGGAGTTTCGGTCAGCAGCAGGAGGCCAGACTCGTGTCTGTGGCTGCAGCATCCATTTTGTGATGCCAGGCTCTGTTTAGTTGGTACCGGGTATACCGGTGCTGTCATGTCTCTCCCTCTAGAAGGGTGGGATCATACCCCCCACACCAGGAACTGGTGTGGGGGTAAAATTCCAAGGTGTTTGACACTAAACACAACATGTTTCCGTGCAGCCATCCCAAAGTTAGCATTTACCGTTTAGATATAATGCACTTAAGAGTATATGGTCAGGCTGCACCACAGACAACCCCGGATAGGAGATTCCGAGAGCTGCAGAGGGGCTCTGCTCATGCAGGGGCACCCTCTCACATATAACCAAGCACCCTGCCTTCAGGATTGATAAGGCCTGCCATAGGGGTGACTGATAGGTTTCTATGTGCAGCGTTAGGTGAGATATAGGGAACCTATATCTCTGCAAGGGGTGCATGCACCACCTTACCCAGGATGCAGTAGCAGTCCTGTGGTGTCATTTTGGATGGCCTTCCAGGGGTGGCACAATACATGCTTCAGCCCCTGGTAGGCCTCTAGGGTACCTATGCCATGGTTACATAGTATACCATATACTAGGGACTTATAAGGGCACTCCAGAATCCAATCTGTGATGTACCTAAAGTACAGGGAATCAATTTAGAGAGGAAGCAGCTAGGTTGGGGTCCTGAATAGCAGTGCCCCAGGCAGACTAAGGTCGAAAAACAGTGATTCACCAGCAAAAAGTGTGGGAAACCATAAGAGGCAGATCCTACTCTCCTACACAACCCCTCCCCCAAACGCAGGGACATTAAACTAACCATGACCAGTTAAGTCTTCATGTTCTAAGTGGAAATATCTGGAGAGTCCATCTGCATTGGCATGGTTACTCCCAGGTCTATGTTCCACTGTATAGTCCATCCCCTGTAGGGAAATGGACCACCTCAAAAGTTTGGGGTTGTCACCCTTCATCTGTTTTAGCCATAAGAGGGGCTTGTGGTCTGTTTGAACAAGGAAGTGAGTGCCAAACAAGTATGGCCTCAGCTTCTTCAGAGCCCAAACCACAGCAAAGGCCTCCCTCTCTATGGCTGACAAACGTTTCTCTCTGGGGGTCAGCCTTCTTCTAATAAAAGCTACTGGCTGATCCTGGCCTTCATCATTCAACTGTGACAGTACAGCCCGTACCCCCAACTCAGATGCATCTGTTTGCACAATGAACTTTTTGGAGTAATCAGGACTTTGCAGAATGGGAGCAGTGCACATGGCCTGCTGCAGGTCATCAAATGCCTTTTGACAGCTAACTGTCCACTGAACCTTTTTGGGCATTTTCTTAGAGGTTAAGTCATTCAGGGGTGTCACTATTGATCCATACCCCTTGACAAATCTTCTGTAGTACCCAGTCAGGCCTAAAAAGGCTCTCACCTGAGTCTGGGTAGTTGGAGCAGCCCAGTCCATGATGGTCTGGATCTTGCTCTGCAATGGTTGAACCTGGCCTCCACCCACAAGGTGGCCCAGGTACACAACCTGACTCTGCCCTATCTGGCACTTTGTGGCCTTGATAGTTAGGCCTGCCTTATGCAGGGCCTCCAAAACATTTCTGAGGTGGACCAGGTGATCCTCCCAGGTGGAGCTAAAGACAGCAATATCATCTAGATATGCTGCACTATAGGCTTCCAGACCTGTACGGACTGTGTTCACCAGCCTCTGAAAAGTGGCAGGTGCATTTTTCAAACCAAAGGGCATCACCACAAATTGGTAAATCCCACCAGGGGTAGAAAATGCAGTTTTTGGCTTTGCATCATCAGCTAGTCTGATCTGCCAGTAGCCAGCTGTTAGGTCAAATGTGCTTAGATACTTGGCTGAGGCCAAAGTGTCTATTAGCTCATCTGCCCTGGGGATTGGATGGGCATCAGTCCTAGTGACTGCATTGAGGCCTCTGTAGTCCACACAAAACCTCATCTCTCTCTTACCATCTTTTGTGTGAGGTTTTGGCACCAGGACCACTGGACTAGCCCAAGGGCTATCTGAAGGCTCAATGACACCCAGTTCCAACATTTTCTGGACTTCTGACCTGATACAGTCCCTGACCTGGTCAGGTTTCCTGTAAATCTTACTTTTAACAGGCAGACTGTCCCCAGTGACCACTTCATGAGTGCACCAGGTGGTCTGACTTGGAGTCAGAGAAAACATGTGTCTGAACTGATTGAGCACCTGTCTACAATCAGTTTGCTGCTGGGCAGTGAGGCTGCCTGCCAAGGCTACACCATCCACTGACCCATCATCAGGGTTCTGAGAGAGCAGGTCAGGGAGAGGGTCACTCTCCTCCTCCTGGCCCTCATCAGTTGCCATGAGCAAGCCCATGTCAGCCCTGTCCACATATGGTTTCAGCCTGTTGACATGGAGCACCCTGTGGTGGCTCCTGGGAGTTCCCAGGTCTACCAGATAGGTAACCTCTCCCTTCTGTTCAACAATTGTATGGGGGCCACTCCACTTGTCTTGGAGGGCTGCTGGGGCCACTGGCTCCAGCACCCACACCTTCTGTCCTGGCTGGTAAACAGTCAGCACAGCCTTTGGTCATGCCAGGCTTTCTGTAATTCCTGGCTAGCCTCAATGTTTTTGGTTGCCTTTTTCATATACTCAGCCATCCGGGAGCGGAGACCAAGTACATAGTCCACTATGTCCTTCACCAGACACAATGGACCCCTAACAGGATGGCCAAACAAAAGTTCAAAAGGGCTGTAGCCAACCCCCTTCTGAGGCACCTCCCTGTATGCAAATAAAAGGCAGGGCAAGAGTATGTCCCATCTTCGCGTAAGTTTTTCTGGGAGCCCTTTAATCATGCCCTTCAAGGTTTTGTTGAATCTCTCAACTAAACCATTGCATTGTGGGTGATAGGGTGTGGTGAACTTATAAGTCACTCCACACTCCTTCCACATTGCAGTCAAGTAACTGGACATAAAGTTTGTACCTCTGTCAGATACTACCTCCTTAGGAAAGCCCACTCTTGAGAAAATTCCCAGGAGGGCCCTTGCCACCACAGGAGCTGTAGTGGTCCTAAGGGGAATGGCTTCTGGGTACCTGGTGGCACGGTCCACCACCACCAGGATAAACCTGTGCCCAGATGCTGTTTGGGGATCCATGGGACCAACTATGTCAATCCCCACCCTCTCAAAGGGAACCCCCACCACAGGTAGTGGTATCAGGGGGGCCTTTGTGGTGCCACCTGCCTTGCCACTGGCTTGGCAGGTTACACAGGAGCGACAAAACTCCTTGGTGTCTTCAGACATGTGGGGCCAGTGAAAGTGAGGGACAATTCTGTCCCAAGTCTTGTTCTGGCCCAGGTGACCTGCTAAGGGAATGTCATGGGCTAGTGTCAATAGGAAGCCCCCTGAACTTCAGAGGTATAACCAACCTCCTGGCTGCTCCAGGCTTGGGGTCTCTACTCTCTGAGTACAGGAGTCCATCATCCCAATATATCTTATGGGTGCCACTAGCATTCCCAGCAGCCTCAGCAGCAGCCTGCTATCTGAGGGGTTCAAGAGAGGGGCAGTTCAGCTGCTCCTGGCTCAGATCTGCCCTGGAAGGGCCCCCTGTCCCCAAGAACTCAACCTGATCAGGTTCAAGCTCCTCTGGGACAGTTCCTTCTTCAGGCCTGAGATCATCTTCCTCAAAAGACTGATCTTCCTCCTGAGGCAAGGGGGAAGGCACTGCCTTAACCCTACTGCTCCTTCTCTTGGGAGGCACTGGTCCATTATTCCACAATCCAGGGCCTGTTCAGCTTTTGACATTTTTGCCTGTGACCTAGTCACAGCAAAGACATGTGCAGGGATCCCTATCATTTCTGCATGTTTCCTGAGCTCCACCTCTGCCCAAGCTGAGGTTTCAAGATCATTGCTAAGCAAGCATTCAACTGGTAGGTCTGCACTCACCACAACCTTCTTAAGGCCAGTTACCCCTCCCCAGTAGAAGTTAACAACTGCCAGAGAATGGTCTGTTCTGACATTGCTAGCATTCGTCACTTGGTACATTTTACCAAGTATAATCTGCCCAGGATCCACAAGATCTTGTGTCACCATGGTGACACTTGGTCCTGTGTCCCTGAATGCCAAAGCCTCCCTTCCATTGATTAAAGGCTGCTGTCTGTATTTGCCCAAATTATTGGGACTCACAAAGGGGGACATATCCATGCCTCCATCACAGACTAGGACAGCCTGAGTTGGCACTGTGACTAGGCCAGAGTCCATCTCAGTACCCAGGGTCAACCCTACTAAACCCTTATTCTGAGTGTTTCCACCACCACTTGTAGCTGGACTAGGGGGAACAGTTGCCTTAGGGGCAATGGTGGCTGGAGTGGAGTCTATGGACTTGGTGCAATCACTGGTCCAGTGAGTCTTTTGCTTACAGACTTTGCACCATGGTTTCCTTTGGCCTTTTCCTTTATTAGATTGGGATTCCCCACCAGATGCAGATTTTTGGGGACTTTGAGAAGACTTCTGGTCTTTACCCTTCTCCCCACCCTTATCAGAGTTTTTGGAATCTTGCTTCTTCTGGTCACCACCTTGGTTCTGTACTTTCTGCTTCACCCTGGTTCTGACACATTTGTCTGCCTTCTTTCCCAATTCTTGGGGAGAGGTCAGATCAGAGTCAACCAGGTACTGATGTAGCAACTGATTCTGACAGTTATTAAGAATCTGCTCCCTCATGATTAAATTATAGAATCCTTTGAAGTCACACACCTTACTGCCCAGTAACCCGCCTTCCAGAGCCTTGGTAGCACAATCTACAAAGTCTACCCAGTCCTGTGTCTGTGCCTTTTGGGTATCTCTGAACTTTAACCTGTATTGCTCAGTGGTTAGGCCAAACCCATCTATCAGGGCACTCTTCAGGACTTGGTAATCATCAGCATCCTCTTCTCTTACAGTGAGGAGCTTGTCTCTACCTTTGTCTGCAAAGGAGAGCCACAAGATTGCTACCCACTGCTCCTGGGGGACCCTCTGAACTTTACAGGCCCTTTCCAGTGCAGTTATCCATTTGTGGATGTCATCCCCACTCTGGTAGGGAGGGACAATCTTGCTCAGGTTTCTATGGTCATAAGACCTTTCCCTACCACTAGGGAAGTTGCTGCCACCATGGGACTCTAGTCCCAACTTTCTTCTTTGTCTATGAAGCTCTAGGGACTCCCTGTCTATAGCCAACTGCTCTCTTCTGATTCTCAACTGAGCTTCCTTGTGGGAGAGTAGGATCTGCCTCTTATGTTGCCCCCACTTTTTTTCTGATGTTTACACTGGTTTCTGGCTATAGTCTGGCTGGGTCCCTGCTAATCAGGGCCCCAGCCTCTCTGTTCTCTCTAAACGACTTGGAGTGCACTCTAGGTGCACTAGTGATTGGATACTGTGGTACCTTATGAGTCACTAGTATATGGTACCTTAGGTACTAAGGGCATAGGTACTTCACAGGCCTACCAGGGGCTGCAGCATGTATTATGCCACCCCTGGGAAGCAGACTAAATCTGACACCACAGGCCTGCTACTGCAGCCTGGGTGAGGTGGTGCTAGCACTCCTCACTGAGATATAGGTTCCCTATATCTCTCCTACACACACATATAAACCTATCAGTCACCCCTAAGGCAGGCCCTATCAATCCTGAGGGCAGGGTGCTTGGCTTCTATGTGAGGGGGTGCCTCTGCCTGAGCAGGGCCCCTCTGCAGCTCTCAGAGTCCATTCTCTGGTGCTGTTTGTGGATGCGGTTAAACCATATACTCTTAAGTGCATTATATCCTCGCGGTAAAATGCTAACTTTGGAATGGCTGCATCAAAACATGTCGTGTTTGGTGTCAAACATCTTGGAATACTACCCCCCACCAGTCCTGGCGGCGGGGGTAGCATTCCACCCTTCTAGAGGGATAGACATGTACCTACTGTGGAAACGCGGTAGAATCCTGCAGAGCCCTGGCATCACAAAATGGATGCCACCAGTCACAGACACTGGGCTGCCCTCCTGCTGATGACCAACACTCGCAGTGGAGGAAGCCCAACAATAGATATCCTGTCCCAAGGGGGTGTGACCACCTCCCAGACAGGGTTTAGTGTATTGGGGCTGGGTGGGTGCACTCTTAGAGTGCTTTGAAGTCCTGCACTGGGGGAGCAGAAGGCTCCTCTGTGCATACCCCAGTTCAAACCGGCTCAGGGGCTACCTGCCCCTGCTCTGGCGTGAAACTGGACAAAGGGAAGTGGGTGTAGCCACCCACACCCCTGACCCTCCCATTGGTAGGGTCATAGAGCTAGTCCCTCCCTTTCTTTTAGTATAAGAGGGGGAACCTGTGCATTGCAAACTAGATATCCCTGGACGACGCTCTACAAGAAGAATCCCGGACCTTCGATGTTCCACTACCTTTGGAAGACTGAAGAATCTCGCTTGGAGTCAAGGAGTGACTCTCCTGCGTGGCAGGCACCAAAAACTACAAATGGCGGTCGCAAACTACGCCGCTCCCGCCGGAGTCCAAAGTCCCTGCAGCCCAAGAAGTGGATTTCCTGACTTCTCAAAGGCCATCGTGAGTCCCCAGCGAAGCTGAGGCCAGTGGACCCCAAGAGTGATGAGGAACCGCGACCCCTGGGTTCTGTGCACTATTGTCGAGTGAAACCCCTTCACAACATTCTACGAACTTGTGCTTTGGACCACGTATGGTCCTGGCCCCCAGCAAAAATCCCTCCGAAGATGAGAGGCCTACCTCTTCCCGAGTGACCGTGAGCCCCTGTTGAGCGAATCCTCCCGAGGCGTCTTTGCAATCCCTTGCCCGCTGGCTTGTGGGTCCCCAGAAGGCTTTTATACAGAACCAAAGGGCTCCTCTGGTTGCTCCAGGCCTGCCCTGACTTACCCTCGCTGGGTGAGTCCCTCAGACCTTGCTGGTCTGCGCCATTGACTTTTTACACTTTCCCAAGACTTGCTGTTACCAAGGCTTGTTGGCTCCAATCGAGTCGCCGACAACGCAGTAAGCTGCAGACATCGTGGTACACGCCGAATCCAGCTCCTGGTTGTCATCGACGCCTCCTGGACCTCGTGGCTGAAGAGTCAAAGCACCTGTGAACGACCTGAATCTTGCGACGACGGTGGGCATCCATCTTCCTTGCCCCGAGTCACTGCCAAGTGACTTTGAACACTGTCCCCTCTGCTTTCAGGTCTTCCATCTTCTGAATCCAGGCTTGGATTCCTCCGGACACTTCTCCTGTCGCCGCAAGCAGCAAGTCTTCACTGGCTCCCATTGAAAACGACGCCGCGACCCGACACCAAAGAACACCTATGCACCCGGCTCACCTGGGTGAGGTAACTTCAGCACTACGGTGCTCCTGTGGGTGTGGGCCCTAGAACTACTTACCCTGTAAGTGACTTGCTTGTAGCTACCCTAGAAGTGCCCTAAAACTCTTACTTTCCAAGTGCGACTATCGCGCTGACTCGTACATGGTTCGCGTCTGTGTTAGACACACCGCGTCCAACTCCCTTGCAACTCCATCAGTAACCGCGTCCTTCGACTCGTACAAGGACCGATCGGTGTGTTCGCCTCGAACACGCAAGGGACCTTTAACATTGAAATCTCAATCGCGTCTGTTCGCATAGACTCGTACAGGACTCGCACCGGTGCCAGGACACCGCGTCCGTCCCCTGTGGGTCTCCTACAACTACCTGGGGTGGTTCTTGGGGGTCCCTCGATTCTAGATGCCCTAGACCTAGGTCTAGAAAACTCAGATTGTGATATTCGATTGTGCTAAACTTATTTTGATAACATTTGATTTGTACATATGTTCCTGACTTCTAATCTCATAAAGAGATTAGTAGAGAGTTGTTTATTAATAAATACATATATATTTGATATATATACCTGTGTGGTGTTTTTTCATTTGGTGATTCAAGAGATTGTGTGGTAAAACAAGCTGCTTTACATTCCTTCAAGACTTAGCCTGAAGGCTGCTCTCCACAGCTACCACTAGGATAGCTTTCTATAAAGGTTGTCTTAAATCTATCTAACATAAGAGTCGAATTGTTCTGGTGCACGGTGTCCACTTTAATTAGTGAACAGCATATACCAGTCCAACTACTCCCATTGGTGGGCAGCGTGTGGGATTCCAGCTTGCTATTGTTTTACCAGAAAATCTCTATTTGAATTACTAACTGAAAACCACTCAAGGTACATATAAAGTCAAGCTTAGTATCAATAAGTTCTACTGAACTTAGAGCTGTGTGCCAAGGGATAGCACACCCTTTCTACAGCTCAAGCTAGTATCAGTAGGCCACAAACTAGTGTAGGTAGTACAACACTGCACAACACTAGAATGTCCTTAAAGGGTGGAACCAGTGGATCCACTCAGCCTCAGTATAAGGACATGGCTTTCTCTGACTTGAGAGCCATGTGTGTTGAAAGACACCTGAAGCTAGGACAGAGTCCCTCCACACTACACCTGATAGATCTGCTGACAGCAGATGATCTTAGATTGGCTCTAGGAGCTAATGGGTCTGAATCAGGGGGTGTGTCAATTACAGTGTCTGGGTCAGATGATGAAAATCAGAATGACCAAGACTCTGTGATTGAAGGGCCAGGCTCCAAGGGGCCTGAAAAGGACAGAGGAATTCTCCCTAAGAGAACTGACAGAGAGGATGAGAGGCATAGGTCCCCTTCCAGGGAATCTGACCACTCTTATCACTCTGGCAGAGAATTTGTCCAGCAGAGGAACTCATACTTTCCCATAAGAGAGAGCTCCTCTGACAGAATGTGCAAACTGCTGCAGTATGAGGAAGCAAGAGTTGCCCTCAGAACCAAGCAGTTGGCACTGGATAGAGAAGCCCTGGAGATCCAGAGAGCTTCTAGAAGAGAGGGGTTAGAACCCCTTGGTGGCAGCAACAGTGTCCCTAGAGGCAGAGAATCTATTCCAGACCATAGGAACCTGAGCAAGGTTGTTCCTCCCTACCAGATTGGGGATGATATCCACAAGTGGATAACTGCTATGGAGAGGGCCTGTAGAGTACAGCAGGTTCCCCAAAAGCAGTGGGCAGCAATCTTGTGGCTCTCCTTTTCAGACAGAGGTAGAGACAAGCTCCTCACTGTTAGAGAAGAGGATGCTGATAATTATGAAGTCCTGAAGAGTGCACTGATAGGTGGGTTTGGCTTAACCACTGAGCAGTACAGGTTGAAGTTCAGAGACACCCAGAAGGCACAGACTCCGGACTGGACTGACTTTGTAGATTGTGCAACCAAGGCTCTGGAGGGTTGGCTGGTTGGCAGTAGGGTTACTGATTTCAAGGGATTGTATAATCTGATGATGAGAGAACAGATCCTTAATAATTGCCAGAACCAGTTGTTGCATCAATACCTGGTGGACTCAGATCTGACCTCTCCCCAAGAATTGGGAAAGAAGGCAGACAAATGGGTCAGAACCAGGGTAAGGCAGAAACCCCAGAACCAAGGGGGTGACACCAAGAAGCAGGATCCTAAGGGCTCTGAGAAAGGTGGGGATAAGTCAAAAGACCAGAAGTCTTCACAAGGGCCCCAAAAATCTGCATCTGGTGGGGAGTCACAATCCAACAAGGGAAAAGGCCAAAAGAAGCCCTGGTGCAAATTCTGTAAACAGAAAGGGCACTGGACTTCTGATTGTAACAAGTCCAAAGACCAAACCACCACCACTCCTGCCCCTAAGGCACCTGTTCCCCCTAGCTCAGCTACTGGTGGAGGTGGTACTCAGAATAAGGGTGTAGTAGGGTTGACCCTGGGTTCTGAAGTGGACTCTGACCTAGTCAGAGTGCCCACTCAGGCAATGCTGATTTGTGATGGAGACCTTGATATGTCCTTCCTAGTAAGCCCCAGTAATCTGGGCAAATACAAACAGCAGCCTGTAATAAAGGGCAAACAGGCTTTGGCATTTAGGGACACAGGTGCTAGTGTCACCATGGTGGCAGAGGATCTTGTGGACCCTGGACAGATCATCCTGGGCGAAATGTACCAGGTGACCAATGCAAGCAATGTCAGGACCAACCATAGTCTGGCAGTTGTGAATTTCTCCTGGAGAGGGGTAACTGGCCTCAAGAAGGTTGTAGTCAGTGCAGACCTCCCTGTCGAATGTCTATTGGGCAATGATCTAGAGATTTCAGCTTGGTCTGAAGTAGAGTTATGGACTCATGCTGAGATGTTGGGCATCCCTGCAGAGGTATTTGCTGTGACCTGGTCACAAGCAAGAATGCATAACACTGAACCAGCTCTGGATCCTGGAACAATGGACCAGATGCTTCCCAAGAGGAGGAGCAGTAGGGTAAAGGCAGTGCCTTCCCCTCTGTCTCAGATCACAGATTCACCCCCAGAGGGAGGTGAAGCAGATCCTGAAGAAGGAACTGCCCCAGAGGAACTTGAGCCTGATCAGGTTGAGTTCTTGGGGGCAGGGGGCCCTTCTAGGGAAGATCTGAGGAAGGAGCAACAGTGCTGCCCCTCTCTTGAACCCCTCAGACAGCAGGCTGCTGCTGAGGCTGCTGGGAGTGCTAGTGGGTCGCATAAAGTTTATTGGGATGAGGGACTCCTATATTCTGAGGGTAGAGATCCAGCCCCTGGAGCCACCAGGAGGATGGTAATACCTCAGAAGTTTAGGGGGTTCCTTTTGACCCTAGCACATGATATCCCTTTGGCAGGTCACTTGGGCCAAAACAAGACCTGGGACAGGCTTGTTCCACATTTTCATTGGCCACATATGTCAGAGGACACTAAGGAGTTTTGTCGCTCCTGTGTCACATGCCAAGCCAGTGGTAAGGCAGGTGGCACAACAAAGGCCCCCCTGATACCACTACCTGTGGTGGGGGTACCCTTTGAAAGGGTAGGGATTGACATTGTTGGTCCCCTTGACCCTCAAACTGCATCTGGGCACAGGTTTATCCTGGTGGTAGTGGATCATGCCACCAGGTACCCAGAAGCAATTCCCTGAGGACCACCACAGCCCCTGTGGTGGCAAGAGCCCTCATTGGAGTTTTCTCCAGAGTTGGTTTCCCAAAGGAGGTCATTTCTGACAGAGGTACCAACTTCATGTCAGGATATTTGAAGGCAATGTGGAAGGAGTGTGGTGTAACTTATAAGTTCACCACCCCCTATCACCCACAATGCAATGGGCTAGTTGAACGCTTCAACAAAACCCTGAAGGGAATGATTAAAGGACTCCCAGAGAAGCTTAGGTGGAAATGGGACCTTCTTCTTCCCTGCCTGTTGTTTGCATACAGAGAGGTTCCACAGAAGGGGGTTGGTTACAGCCCATTTGAGCTTCTGTTTGGGCATCCTGTGAGAGGTCCATTGTGTTTGGTAAAAGAGGGCTGTGAGTTACCTCTCAAGCCCCCAAACAAGATGTGATGGACTATGTACTTGGTCTCCGCTCCCGGATGGCTGAGTACATGAAAAAGGCAACCAAAAACCTGGAGGCCAGCCAAGAATTACAAAAAGCTTGGCATGACCAAAGGCTGTACTGACTGTATACCAGCCAGGACAGAAAGTGTGGGTGTTGGAGCCTGTGGCCCCAGCAGCCCTCCAGGACAAGTGGAGTGGCCCCCATACAATAGTTGAACAGAAGGGAGAAGTCACCTACCTGGTGAATCTTGGAACTCCCAGGAGCCCCCTGAGGGTGCTCCATGTCAACAGATTAAAGCCATATGTTGTCAGGGCTGACATGGGCTTGCTCATGGCAACTGATGAGGACCAGGAGGAGGAGAGTGACCCTCTCCCTGACCGGCTCTCTCAGAACCCTGATGATGGGTCAGTAGATGGTGTTGCTTTGGCAAGCAGCCTCACTGACCATCAGCAAACTGAGTGCAGACAAGTTCTGCAACAGTATAGACATATGTTTAGCCTGACCCCTAGTCAGACTACCTGGTGCACCCATGAGGTGGACACTGGGGACAGTCTGCCTGTCAAGAGTAAAATCTACAGGCAACCTGACCATGTCAGGGACTGTATCAGGACTGAAGTCCAGAAAATGTTGGAGCTAGGTGTAATTGAGCCTTCAGATAGCCCTTGGGCTAGTCCAGTAGTCCTGGTACCCAAGCCTCATACCCAGGGTGGTAAGAAAGAAATGAGGTTTTGTGTAGACTACAGAGGCCTCAATGCAGTCACTAGGACTGATGCCTATCCCATACCAAGGGCAGATGAGCTGATTGATACTTTGGCCTCAGCCAACTATCTAAGTACATTTGACCTAACAGCTGGATACTGGCAGATCAGATTAGCTGATGATGCAAAAGCCAAAACAGCATTTTCGACCCCTAGTGGGCACTACCACTTTGTGGTGATGCCCTTTGGATTGAAAAATGCACCTGCCACTTTTCAGAGGTTGGTGAATAAAGTTCTGGCAGGGATGGAAACTTATTGCTCAGCTTATCTAGATGATATTGCTGTCTTTAGTTCCTCCTGGCAGGATCACCTGGTCCACCTCAGATATGTTTTGGAGGCTCTGCAGAAAGCAGGCCTCACTATCAAGGCCACTAAGTGCCAGATAGGGCAGAGTCAGGTTGTGTACCTGGGCCACCTTGTAGGTGGAGGCCAGGTTCAGCCTTTACAGAGCAAAATCCAAACCATAATGGAATGGGTTGCTCCAACCACCCAGACACAGGTGAGAGCCTTCTTAGGCCTGACTGGGTACTATAGGAGGTTTGTCAAGGGATATGGATCTATAGTGACCCCCTTGAATGATCTGACCTCAAAGAAAATGCCAAAAAAGGTTCAGTGGACAGCTAGCTGTCAGAAGGCATTTGAAGACCTAAAGCAGGCCATGTGCACTGCCCCCATCTTACAGAGTCCAGACTACACCAAAAAGTTCATTGTCCAAACAGATGCTTCTGAGCTGGGTGTGGGAGCTGTACTGTCTCAACTGAATGATGAAGGTCAAGACCAGCCAGTAGCTTTTATTAGCAGAAGGCTGACCCCTAGAGAGAAACGTTGGTCAGCTATAGAGAGGGAGGCCTTTGCTGTGGTGTGGGCCCTGAAGAAGCTGAGGCCATACTTGTTTGGCACTCACTTCATAGTTCAGACTGACCACAAGCCCCTCCTATGGCTTAAACAGATGAAAGGTGAAAACCCAAAACTTTTGAGGTGGTCCATTTCCCTACAGGGGATGGACTATACAGTGGAACATAGACCTGGGACCCAACATGCCAATGCAGATGGACTCTCAAGGTATTTCCACTTAGAACACGAAGTCTCAACTGGTCAAGGTTAGTTTAGTGTCCCTGCGTTTGGGAGGGGGGGTTGTGTAGGAGAGTAGGATCTGCCTCTTATGTTGCCCCCACTTTTTTTCTGATGTTTACACTGGTTTCTGGCTATAGTCTGGCTGGGTCCCTGCTAATCAGGACCCCAGCCTCTCTGTTCTCTCTAAACGACTTGGAGTACACTCTAGGTGCACTAGTGATTGGATACTGTGGTACCTTATGAGTCCCTAGTATATGGTACCTTAGGTACTAAGGGCATAGGTACTTCACAGGCCTACCAGGGGCTGCAGCATGTATTATGCCACCCCTGGGAAGCAGACTAAATCTGACACCACAGGCCTGCTACTGCAGCCTGGGTGAGGTGGTGCTAGCACTCCTCACTGAGATATAGGTTCCCTATATCTCTCCTACACACACATATAAACCTATCAGTCACCCCTAAGGCAGGCCCTATCAATCCTGAGGGCAGGGTGCTTGGCTTCTATGTGAGGGGGTGCCTCTGTCTGAGCAGGGCCCCTCTGCAGCTCTCAGAGTCCATTCTCTGGTGCTGTTTGTGGATGCGGTTAAACCATATACTCTTAAGTGCATTATATCCTCGCGGTAAAATGCTAACTTTGGAATGGCTGCATCAAAACATGTCGTGTTTGGTGTCAAACATCTTGGAATACTACCCCCCCCCCGCCAGTACTGGCGGCGGGGGTAGCATTCCACCCTTCTAGAGGGATAGACATGTACCTACTGTGGAAACGCGGTAGAATCCTGCAGAGCCCTGGCATCACAAAATGGATGCCACCAGTCACAGACACTGGGCTGCCCTCCTGCTGATGACCAACACTCGCAGTGGAGGAAGCCCAACATTAGATATCCTGTCCTAAGGGGGTGTGACCACCTCCCAGACAGGGTTTAGTGTATTGGGGCTGGGTGGGTGCACTCTTAGAGTGCTTTGAAGTCCTGCACTGGGGGAGCAGAAGGCTCCTCTGTGCATACCCCAGTTCAAACCGGCTCAGGGGCTACCTGCCCCTGCTCTGGCGTGAAACTGGACAAAGGGAAGTGGGTGTAGCCACCCACTCCCCTGACCCACCCATTGGTAGGGTCATAGAGCTAGTCCCTCCCTTTCTTTTAGTATAAGAGGGGGAACCTGTGCATTGCAAACTAGATATCCCTGGACGACGCTCTACAAGAAGAATCCCGGACCTTCGACTTTTCACTACCTTTGGAAGATTGAAGAATCTCCCTTGGAGTCAAGTAGTGACTCCCCTGCTTGGCAGGCACCAAAAACTACAAACAACGGTCGCAAACTATGCCGCTCCCGCCAGAGTCCAAAGTCCCTGCAGCCCAAGAAGTGGATTTCCTGACTTCTCAAAGGCCATCGTGAGTCCCCAGCGAAGCTGAGGCCAGTGGACCCCAAGAGTGATGAGGAACCGTGACCCCTGGGTACCATGCACTATTGTCGAGTACAACCCCTTCACAACGTTCTACAAACTTGTGCTTTAGACCACGTGTGTTCCTGGCCTCCAGCAGGAATCCCTCTGAAGATCAGAGGCCTACCACATCCCGAGTGACCGTGGGCCCCTGTTGAGTGAATCCTCCCGAGGCATCTTTGCGATCCCTTGCCTGCCGGCTTGTGGGTTCCCAGAAGGCTTTCCTACAGAACCAAAGTGCTCCCCTGGTTGCTCCAGACCTACCCTGACTTACCCTCGCTGGGTGAGACCCTCAGACCTTGCTGGTCTGCGCCATTGACTTTTTACACTTTCCCCGAGACTTGCTGTTACCAAGGCTTGTTGGCTCCAATCGAGTCGCCGACAACGCAGTAAGCTGCAAACATCGTGGTACACGCCGAATCCAGCTTCTGGTTGTCGTCGACACCTCCTGGATCTCGTGGCTGAAGAGTCAAGGCACCCATGAACGACCTGAATCTTGCGATGACGGTGGGCATCCATCTTCCTTGCCCCGAGTCACTGCCAAGTGACTTTGAACACTGTCCCCTCTGCTTTCAGGTCTTCCATCTTCTGAATCCAGGCTTGGATTCCTCCGGACACTTCTCCTGTCGCCGCAAGCAGCAAGTCTTCACTGGCTCCCATTGAAAACGACGCCGCGACCCGACACCAAAGAACACCTATGCACCCGGCTCCCCTGGATGAGGTCTCTTCAGCACTACGGTGCTCCTGTGGGTGTGGGCCCTAGAACTACTTACCCTGTAAGTGACTTGCTTGTAGCTACCCTAGAAGTGCCCTAAAACTCTTACTTTCCAAGTGCGACTATCGCGCTGACTCGTACATGGTTCGCGTCTGTGTTAGACACACCGCGTCCAACTCCCTTGCAACTTCATCAGTAACCGCGTCCTTCGACTCGTACAAGGACCGATCGGTGTGTTCGCCTCGAACACGCAAGGGACCTTTAACATTGAAATCTCAATCGCGTCTGTTCGCTTAGACTCGTACAGGACTCGCACCGGTGCCAGGACACCGCGTCCGTCCCCTGTGGGTCTCCTACAACTACCTGGGGTGGTTCTTGGGGGTCCCTCGATTCTAGATGCCCTAGACCTAGGTCTAGCCAAACTCAGATTGTGATATTCGATTGTGCTAAACTTATTTTGATAACATTTGATTTGTACATATGTTCCTGACTTCTAATCTCATAAAGAGATTAGTAGAGAGTTGTTTATTAATAAATACATATATATTTGATATATATACCTGTGTGGTGTCTTTTCATTTGGTGATTCAAGAGATTGTGTGGTAAAACAAGCTGCTTTACATTCCTTCAAGACTTAGCCTGAAGGCTGCTCTCCACAGCTACCACTAGGATAGCTTTCTATAAAGGTTGTCTTAAACCTATCTACCATAAGAGTCGAATTGTTCTGGTGCAAGGTGTTCACTTTAATTAGTGAACAGCATATACCAGGCCAACTTCTCACATTCCTCATACTTGAGCAGTCTCTCTTTCCTTTCATGAGGGGATTCCCTCCTATGAGAAGAAACAGAGGTCCCTACTGAGGTGTCAGAATGGTTAGACTCCTGAGAAGGAGATCTGGACCTTCTAGAAACACTCACAACTCTTCCTGGTGGGACAAAGGGGAGGTCATTCTGATCCTCCTCCTCATCTGCAGGAAGAGCTGGGTTGTCCAGGGCAAGGTCATTGTCACCTTCCTGGCCAGTTTCAGAGGTCAGGTCCTGGGTATTTTCACCCCTGGCCCCTCCCTCATCTTCTGCCCCACCCTCTCTGCCTACCCTTGCAGACCCTAGGGGTCTTCTGAGATCATACAGCAGAAGCATCTCCATGAGACGTTGGGTGTTGGCACTTTTGCCTGTCTTCAGCTTCCTAATCTTGCACAACTCTCTCAATTCCAAGAATGGGAGGTTGTCATATTTGGATGGCAGGAGCCCACTGGTTCCTGGCAGTGAAGACATTACTAGTGAGGTGTGGTGTATGCACTACCTACTCTAGTGTGGCCTACTAAACTCTCTTGAGTTGTAGAAAGGGTGTGCTAAGCCCTTGACACACAACTCTAAGTTGAGTAGAACTTACTGTATTTCTAAGCTTGAATTTATATGTACCTTAGGTACCTTTAGTGGTTTTCAGTTAGTCACACACTTGAGATTATCTGGTAAAACAATAGCAAGCTGGAATCCCACACGCTGCACACCAATGTGAGAAGTTGGCCTGGCATATGCTGTCCACTAGTTATAGTGGGCACCTTGCACCAGTCCAAACAACCCCTTATGGATGATAGGTTAAAGACAACCTTTAGTGAAAGCTATCCTAGTGGTAGCTATGGAGAGCAGCCTTCAGGCTAAGTCATGGAGGAATGTAAAGTAGCTTGTTTTACCAGTCTATAATCTCTTGAGTGACCAAATGAAAGAGGACCACACCAGGTATATATATAAAATATATGTATTTAGTCTTAAACACACCCCTCTAGTCTCTTTATGAGGCTAGAGTTTGAAGTACATAAGTTACAAGTCAAATATCAGCAGTATTTAGCACAATACACGTTTGAGCCCTAGGGGTGTACCAAACCATATACTAAAATAGTGGTATAAGAACCACGACTGAGCTAGACACAAGGCCTAGAGCCTGTAGAAGTGCTTGGACCCCAAGGAATCACCCAAGGTAGTGACACAGGGGACCCACAGGGACGCGTGCAGTGTGAGAACACAGCCGCGAGCCGCCGTTGACTTCTATGGGGAAAGTCGCGGTTAGATTTTTAAAGAAAAAGGACACTTCGGAGAGGACTTCCAGTTAACCCCTTAAAACTTAAGAGTTTCTAGGGCCCACACCCATGTGAGTACCGAAATACTCAAGTTACCTCACCCAAGGAAGCCGGGTGCATATGTGTAAAAAGGTGTCGGGCATCGTCGCCGTTTTCAATGGCGACCTCTGGAAAAGTGCTGCTGCCGTGGAGAAGAAGAGTGTCCGGAGCGAACCAAGCCTGGATCGAGGAAAAGGAAGACCTGAAAGCAGAGGGGACAGAGTCTGGGTCACTAGCCAGTGACCAGGGGCATGATAGTCGAATGCCCTCAGATGTTGGGTGCTTCAGGTGGGTTGACTGGTGCCTTGACTCTTCAGCCACGAGGTCCAGGAGGCGTTGATGATGACCAGGATCTGTATTCGAGCTGCGTCACAAAGTTTGTCGAGTGCTGCAGTCTCGGCGACCGGATTCGACCCAACAAGCCTTGGCAACGGCAAGTCACGGGGAAGTGAAGAAAAGGCTGCGGTGCAGACCAGCAAAGTCTGAGGGACTCACCCAGCAAGGGTAAGTCTGGGCAAGTCTGGAGCAACCGGAAAAGCCCAAGCAGTTGAAGAGTTGCCTTCGTGGGGACCCACTAGCCAATGGACTAGAGATCGCAAAGGATCCTCAAGCGGTTGCACTTGGAGCTGGCCCACGGGACACTCGTGGAGTGTAGGCCAGTGATCTTCGCTGCAGTTAGTGCTTGGGGCCAGGGCTACTTGGAACACAAAGAAAAGATTCGAGAGATATCAGGAAGTTGATGCACTTGCAAATGTGCTTGGTGTCCAGGGGTCATGGTTCCACGTTACCCACAAAAGCTACGGGCCTCAGCTTTGCTGGAGACTCAGGGCAGCCTTGGTGAAGTTTGGAAATCTACCTCTGGTGATGCAAAGACTTCGGTGTCCAGCAGGAGCTTCAGCGATGCAGACCAGACAGATGCTTTGTTGGTGCCTGCCAAGCAGGGGAGTCACTCCTTGACCCCAAGGGAGATTCTTCAGTCCTCTAATCTTAATGTAGAGCGTCGAAGGTCCAGGATTCAGCTTCAGAGTTTCGTCCAGGGATATCTAAAGTCCTGTTGCCAGGGTTCCCTTACTTATACTAAGAAAGGGGGTTGGACTAACTCTGGGGACCCACCTATGGGAGGGTTTGGAAAGAGGGGTGGCTACACCCATTTCCTTTGTCCAGTTTTGCGCCAGAGCAGGGGCTGACAGCCCCTGCAACCGGTTTGAACTGGGGTATGCACGAGGACACCAAATGTGCCCCCAGTGCAGGACTTCAAAGCACTCAGAGAGTGCACCACCCACCCCTAATTGACTAAGGCCTGTCTGGGAGGTGGTTACACCTCCCTGAGACAGGAAACCTATTGTCCAGGCCTCCCCTGCCAGAGTTTCGGTCAGCAGCAGGAGGCCAGACTCGTGTCTGTGGCTGCAGCATCCATTTTGTGATGCCAGACTCTGTTTAGTTGGTACCGGGTATACCGGTGCTGTCATGTCTCTCCCTCTAGAAAGGTGGGATCATACTTCCACACCAGGAACTGGTGTGGGGGTATGATTCCAAGGTGTTTGACACCAAACACGACATGTTTCCGTACAGCCATCCCAAAGTTAGCATTTACCGTTTAGATATAATGCACTTAAGAGTATATGGTCAGGCTGCACCACAGACAACCCCGGATAGGAGATTCCGAGAGCTGCAGAGGGGCTCTGCTCATCCATGGGCACCCTCTCACATATAACCAAGCACCCTGCCTTCAGGATTGATAAGGCCTTCCATAGGGGTGACTGATAGGTTTCTATGTGCAGTGTTAGGTGAGATATAGGGAACCTATATCTCTGCAAGGGGTGCATGCACCACCTTACCCAGGCTGCAGTAGCAGTCCTGTGGTGTCATTTTGGATGGCCTTCCAGGGGTGGCACAATACATGCTTCAGCCCCTGGTAGGCCTCTGGGGTACCTATGCCCTGGGTACATAGTATACCATATACTAGGGACTTATAAGGGCACTCCAGAATCCAATCTGTGATGTACCTAAAGTACAGGGAATCAATTTAGAGAGGAAGCAGCTAGGCTGGGGTCCTGAATAGCAGGGCCCCAGCCAGACTAAAGTCGAAAAACAGTGATACACCAGCAAAAAGGGGGGTAACCATAAGAGGCAGATCCTACTCTCCTACACAGAAAGAGGAAGAAAGGTATAGAAAGAGGCAGGAGAGGTGCAGAAAGAGGCAAGTGAGGTGCAGAAAGAGGCAAGAGAGGTAGAGAAAGAGCAAGAGAAGAACAGAAAGAGGCAGGTGAGGTGCAGAAAGATGCCAGAGAGGTGCAGAAAGAAGCAAGAGATGTGCAGAAAGACACAAGAGAGATGCAGAAAGAGGAAGAGAGTTGCAGGCAGGAGAAGTTGAGAAAGAGGTAGGAGAGGTGCAGAAAGAGGAAGAAAGGCGCAGAAAGAAGAAGGAATGTGCAGAAAGAGGCAAGAGAAGTTCAGGAAGAAACAAGAGAGGTGGAGAAAGAAGCGAGAGGTGCAGACAGAGGAAGAAAGGTACAGAAAGAAGCAAGAGAGGTACAGAAAGAGGCAAGAGAGGTACAGAAAGAGGAAGAAAGGTGCAGAAAGAGGCAAGTGAGGTACAGAAAGAGGCAAGTGAAGTGCAGGAAGAGGCCAGAGATGTGCAGAAAGAGGAAGAAAGGTACTTAAAGAGGCAAGAAAGGTGCAGAAACAGGCAAGAGAGGTACGGAAAGAGGCAAGAGAGGTGCAGAAAGAAGAAGAAAGTTGCAGAAAGAAGAAGAAAGGTGCATAAAGAGGGAAGAGAGGTGCATAAAGAGGCAAGAGAGGTGCAGAAAGAGGAAGAAAGGTGCAGAAAGAGTCAAGAGAGGTAAGGAAAGAGAAAGAAAGGCACAGAAAGAAGCAAGAGAAGTGCAGAAAGAAGCAAAAGAGGTGCGGAAAGAGGCATGATGGGTGCAGAAAGAGGCAAGAGAGGTACAGAAAGAGGCAAGAGAAGTGCAGAAAGAGGCAAGTGAGGTGCAGACAGAGGGAGGAGAGGTGCAGAAAGTGGCAAGAGACGATCAGAAAGAGGTAAGAAAGGTGCAGAAAGAGGAAGAAATGTACAGAAAGAGGCAAGAGAGGTGCAAAAAGAGGAAAAAAGGCACAAAAAGAGGCAAGAGGTGCACAAAGAGGCAAGAGAGGTAGAGAAAGAGGCAAGAGAAGTACAGAAAGATTCAAGAGAGGTGCAGAAAGAGGCAAGTAAAGTGCAAAAAGAGGAAGAAAAGTGCAGAAAGAGGCAGGTGAGGTACAGAAAGAGGCAAGAGAGGTGCAGAAAGAGGCAATAGAGGTGTAGATAGAGGAAGAAAGGTACAGAAAGAGGCAAGAGAGGTGCAGAAATAGGAAGAAAGGTGCAGAAAGAGGTCAAGAGAGGTGCATAAATAGGCAAGAGAGGTGCAGAAAGAGGAAGAAAGGTGCAGAAAGTATCAAGAGAGGTGCAGAAAGAGGAAGAAAGGCACAGAAAGTAGCAAGAGAAGTGCAGAAAGAGGCAAAGGAGGTGCAGAAAGAAGAAAAAGAGGAGCAGAAAGAAGAGAGTGAGGTGCAGAATGAGGCATGATAGGTGCAGAAAGAGGCAAGAGAGGTACAAAAAGAGGCAGGAGAGGTGCAGAAAGAAGCAAGAGAGGTGCAGAAAGAAGCAAGAGAGGTGCAGAAAAAGGGAGAAAGGCACAGAAAGAAGCAAGAGAAGTGCAGAAAGAAGCAAGTGTAGTGCAGAAAGAGGCAAGAGAGGTACAGAAAGAGGAAGAAAGGTGCAGAAAGAGACAAGTGAGGTACAGAAAGAGGCAAGTGAAGTGCAGGAAGAGGCCAGAGTGGTGCAGAAAGAGGAAGAAAGGTACAGAAAAAGGCAAGAAAGGTGTAGAAACAGGCAAGAGAGGTGCGGTAAGAGGCAAGAGAGGTGCAGAAAGAAGAGAAAGTTGAAGAAAGAAGAAGAAAGGTACCGAAAGAGGCAAGAGAGGTGCATAAAGAGGCAAGAGAGGTGCAGAAAGAGGAAGAAAGGTACAGAAAGAGGCAATAGAGGAGCAAAAAGAGAAAAAAGGCACTAAAGAGGCAAGAGAGGTGCAGAAAGAGGCAAGAAAGGTGAAGAAAGAGTCAAGAGAGGTAGAGAAAGAGGCAAGAGAAGTACAGAAAGAGGCAGGAGAGGTGAAGAAAGAGGCAAGTATGGTGCAGAAAGAGGAAGAAAGGTGCAGAAAGAGGCAGGTGAGGTTCAGAAAGAGGAAGGAGAGGTGCAGAAAGAGGCAAGAGAGGTTCTGAAAGAGGAAGAAAGGTACAGAAAGAGGCAAGAAAGGTGCAGAAACAGGCAAGAGAGGTACGGAAAGAGGCAAGAGAGGTGCAGAAAGAAGAAGAAAGGTGCAGAAAGAAGAAGAAAGGTGCAGAAAGAGGGAAGAGAGGTGCATAAAGAGGCAAGAAAGATGCAGAAATAGGCAAGGGAGGTACAGAAACAGGCAAGAGAGGTGCAGAAAGAAGCAGGATAGGGACAGAAAGAAGGAAGAGAGGTACAGAAAGAGGAAAAAAGGTGCATAAAGAGACAAGTGAGGTACAGAAAGAGGCAATTGAAGTGCAGGAAGAGGCCAGAGTGGTGCAGAAAGAGGAAGAAAGGTACAGAAAGAGGCAAGAAAGGTATAGAAACAGGCAAGAGAGGTGTGGAAAGAGGCAAGAGAGGTGCAGAAAGAAGAAGAAAGGTAAAGAAAGAAGAAGAAAGGTGCAGAAAGAGGCAAGAGAGGTGCATAAAGAGGCAAGAGAGGTGCAAAAAGAGGAAGAAAGGTGCCGAAAGAGGCAAGAGAGGTACAGAAAGAAGTAGAAAGGCACAAAAAGAAGCAAGAGAAGTGCAGAAAGATGGAAGAGAGGCGAAGAAAGAAGCAAAAGAGGTGCAGAAAGAAGAGAGTGAGGTGCAGAAAGAGGCATAATAGGTGCAGAAAGAGGCAAGAGAGGTGCAGAAAGAGGCAAGAGAAATGTAGAAATAGGTAAGAGAGTTGGAGAAAGAGGCAAGAGAGGTCCAGAAAGTGGCAAGAGAGGTGCAGAAAGAGGCATGAGAGGTGCAGAAAGAGGAAGAAAGGTACAGAAAGAGGCAAGAGAGGTGCCAAAAGAGGAAAAAGGCACAAAAAGATCCAGGAGAGGTGCAGAAAGAGGTAAGAGAGGTGCAGAAAGAAGCAAGAGAGGTAGAGAAAGAGGCATGATGGGTGCAGAAAGAGGCAGGAGAGGTGCAGAAAGAGGCAAGAGAAGTGCAGAAAGAGGCAAGTGAGGTGCAGACAGAGGGAAGAGAGGTGCAGAAAGTGGCAAGAGACGATCAGAAAGAGGTAAGAAAGGTGCAGAAAGAGGAAGAAAGGTACAGAAAGAGGCAAGAGAGGTGTAAAAAGAGGAAAAAAGGCACAAAAAGAGGCAAGAGAGGTGCACAAAGAGGCAAGAGAGGTAGAGAAAGAGGCAAGAGAAGTACAAAAAGATTCAAGAGAGGTGCAGAAAGAGGCAAGTAAAGTGCAAAAAGAGGAAGAAAGGTGCAGAAAGAGGCAGGTGAGGTACAGAAAGAGGCAAGAGAGGTGCAGAAAGAGGCAATAGTGGTGTAGATAGAGGAAGAAAGGTACAGAAAGAGGCAAGAGAGGTACAGAAATAGGCAAGAGAGGTGCAAAAAGAGGCAAGAACGGTGCAGAAAGAAAAAGAAAGGTGCAGAAAAAAGAAGAAAGGTGCAGAAAGAGGTCAAGAGAGGTGCATAAATAGGCAAGAGAAGTGCAGAAAGAGGAAGAAAGGTGCAGAAAGTATCAAGAGAGGTGCAGAAAGAGGAAGAAAGGCACAGAAAGTAGCAAGAGAAGTGCAGAAAGAGGCAAAAGAGGTGCAGAAAGAAGAAAAAGAGGAGCAGAAAGAAGAGAGTGAGGTGCAGAATGAGGCATGATAGGTGCAGAAAGAGGCAAGAGAGGTACAGAAAGAGGCAGGAGAGGTGCAGAAAGAAGCAAGAGAGGTGCAGAAAGAAGCAAAAGAGGTGCAGAAAGAGGGAGAAAGGCACAGAAAGAAGCAAGAGAAGTGCAGAAAGAAGCAAGAGAAGTGCAGAAAGAGGCAAGAGAAGTGCAGAAAGAAGCAAGAGAAGTGCAGAAAGAAGCAAGAAAAGTGCAGAAAGAAGCAAAAGAGGTGTAGAAAGAAGCAAAAGAGGTGCAGAAAGAAGAGAGTGAGGTGCAGAAAGAGGCATGATAGGTGCAGAAAGAGGCAAGAGAGGTGCATAAAGAGGCAAGAGAAGTGCCCTAAGAGGCAAGTGAGGTGCAGAAAGAGAGAAGAGAGGTGCATAAAGTGGCAAGAGATGATCATAAAGAGGTTAGAGAGGTGCAGAAAGAGGAAGAAAGGAACAGAAAGAGGCAAGAGAGGTGCAAAAAGAGGAAAAACAGTACAAAAAGAGACAAGAGAGGTGCAGAAAGAGGCAAGAGAGGTAGAGAAAGAGGCAAGAGAAGTACAGAAAGAGGAAGAAAGGTACAGAAAGAGGCAAGAGAGGTGCAAAAAGAGGAAAAAAGGCAAAAAAGATGCAAGAGAGGTGAAGAAAGAGGCAAGTAAGGTGCAGAAAGAGGAAGAAAGGTGCAGAAAGAGGCAGGTGAGGTAGAGAAAGAGGCAAGAGAGGTGCAGAAAGATACAAGAGAGGTGTAGATAGAGGAAGCAAGGTACAGAATGAGGCAAGAGAGGTGCAGAAATAGGCAAGAGATGTGCAAAAAGAGGCAAGAGCAGTGCAGAAAGAAGAAAGGTGCAGAAAAAAGAAGAAAGGTGCAGAAAGAGTCAAGAGAGGTGCATAAATAGGCAAGAGAGGTGCAGAAAGAGGAAGAAAGGTGCATAAAGAGGCAAGAGAGGTGTAGAAAGAGGAAGAAAGGCACAGAAAGTAGCAAGAGAGGTGCAAAAAGAGGAAAAAAGCAACAAAAAGAGGCAAGAGAGGTGCAGAAAGAGTCAAGAGAGGTGCAGAAAGAGGCAAGAGAGGTAGAGAAAGAGGCAAAAGAAGTACAGAAAGAGGCAACAGGTACAGAAAGAGGCAAGTAAGGTGCAGAAAGAGGAAGAAAGGTGCAGAAAGTAGCAAGAGAGGTACAAAAAGAGGAAAAAAGCAACAAAAAGAGGCAAGAGAGGTGCAGAAAGAGGCAAGAGAGGTAGAGAAAGAGGCAAAAGAAGTACAGAAAGAGGCAACAGGTGCAGAAAGAGGCAAGAGAGGTGCAGAAAGAGGAAGAAAGGCGCAGAAAGCAAGAGAGGTGCAAAAAGAGGAAAAAAGCAACAAAAAGAGGCAAGAGAGGTGCAGAAAGAGGCAACAGGTACAGAAAGAGGCAAGTAAGGTGCAGAAAGAGGAAGAAAGGTGCAGAAAGTAGCAAGAGAGGTACAAAAAGAGGAAAAAAGCAACAAAAAGAGGCAAAAGAAGTACAGAAAGAGGCAACAGGTACAGAAAGAGGCAAGTAAGGTGCAGAAATAGAAAGAAAGGTGCAGATACAGGCAGGTGAGGTACAGAAAGAGGCAAGAGAGGTGCAGAAATAGGCAAGAGAGGTACAGAAAGAAGAAGAAAGGTGCAGAAAGAGGCAAGAGAGGCGCATAAATAGGTAAGAGAGGTACAGAAAGAGGAAGAAAGGTACAGAAAGAGGCAAGAGAGGTGCAGAAAGAGGAAGAAAGGTGCAGAAAGTAGCAAGAGAAGTGCAGAAAGAAGCAAAAGAGGTGCAGAAAGAAGAGAGTGAGGTGCAGAAAGAGGCATTATAGGTGCAAAAAGAGGCAAGAGAGGTGCAGAAAGAGGCAAGAGAAGTGCAGAAAGAGGCAATTGAGGTGCAGAAAGAGACAAGAGAGGTGCAGAAAGTGGCAAGAGATGTGCAGAAAGAGGTAAGAGAGGTGCAGAATGAGGAAGAAAGGTACAGAAAGAAGGAAGAGAGATGCAGAAAGAGGAAAAAATGCACAAAAAGAGGCAAGAGAGGTGCAGAAAGAGGCAAGAGAGGGGCAGAAAGAGGCAAGAGAGGTAGAGAAAGAGTCAAGAGAAATACAGAAAGAGGAAGAAAGGTGCAGAAAGAGGCAACAGAGGTGCAGAAAAAGGAAGACAGGTGCAGAAAGAAGCAAGAGAAGTGCAGAAAGAGGCAATTGAGGTGCAGAAAGAGCAAGAGAGGCACAGGAAGAAGCAAGTGATGTGCAGAAAGAGGAAGAAAGGTGCAGAAAGAGGAAGAAAGATACAGAAAGAGGCAGGTGAGGTATAGAAAGAGACAAGAGAGGTGCAGAAAGAGGCAAGAGAGGTGTAGAAAGAGACAAGAGAGGTGCAGAAAGAGGAAGAAAGGTGCAGAAAGAGGCAACAGAGGTGCAGAAAAAGGAAGACAGGTGCAGAAAAAAGCAAGAGAAGTACAGAAAGAAGCAAGAGAAGTGCAGAAAGAGGCAATTGAGGTGCAGAAAGAGCAAGAGAGGTGCAGGAAGAGGCAAGTGATGTGCAGAAAGAGGAAGAAAGGTGCAGAAAGAGGAAGAAAGGTACAGAAAGAGGCAAGAGAGGTGCAGAAAGAGGCAAGAGAGGTGTAGAAAGAGACAAGATAGGTGCAGAAAAAGGAAGAAAGGTGCAAAAAGAGGCAACAGAGGTGCAGAAAAATGGAAGAAAGGTGCATAAAGAAGCAAGAGAAGTGCAGAAAGAAGCAAGAGAGGTGCAGAAAGAGGCAATTGAGGTGCAGAAAGAGCAAGAGAGGTACAGAAAGAGGAAGAGAGGTATAGAAATAGGCAATAGAGGTGCAGAATGAGGCAAGAGAGGTGCAGAAAGAGAAAAAAAGGCACTAAAGAGGCAAGAGAGGTGCAGAAAGAGGCAAGAAAGGTGAAGAAAGAGGCAAGAGAGGTAGAGAAAGAGGCAAGAGAAGTACAGAAAGAGGCAAGAGAGATGAAGAAAGAGGCAAGTAAGGTGCAGAAAGAGGAAGAAAGGTGCAGAAAGAGGCAGGTGAGGTTCAGAAAGAGGAAGGAGAGGTGCAGAAAGAGGCAAGAGAGGTGCAGAAAGAGGCAAGAGAGGTAGAGAAAGAGGCAAAAGAAGTACAGAAAGAGGCAACAGGGGCAGAAAGAGGCAAGAGAGGTGCAGAAAAAGGAATAAAGGCGCAGAAAGTAGCAAGAGAGGTGCAAAAAGAGGAAAAAAGCAACAAAAAGAGGCAAGAGAGGTGCAGAAAGAGGCAAGAGAGGTGCAGAAAGAGGCAAGTGAGGTAGAGAAAGAGGCAAAAGAAGTACAGAAAGAGGCAACAGGTACAGAAAGAGGCGAGTAAGGTGCAGAAATAGGAAGAAAGGTGCAGATAGAGGCAGGTGAGGTACAGAAAGAGGCAAGAGAGGTGCAGAAATAGGCAAGAGAGGTACAGAAAGAAGAAGAAAGGTGCAGAAAGAGGCAAGAGAGGCACATAAATAGGTAAGAGAGGTACAGAAAGAGGAAGAAAGGTACAGAAAGAGGCAAGGGAGGTGCAGAAAGAGGAAGAAAGGTGCAGAAAGTAGCAAGAGAAGTGCAGAAAGAAGCAAAAGAGGTGCAGAAAGAAGAGAGTGAGGTGCAGAAAGAGGCATGATAGGTGCAGAAAGAGGCAAGAGAGGTGCAGAAAGAGGCAAGAGAAGTGCAGAAAGAGGCAATTGAGGTGCAGAAAGAAACAAGAGAGGTGCAGAAAGTGGCAAGAGATGTGCAGAAAGAGGTAAGAGAGGTGCAGAATGAGGAAGAAAGGTACAGAAAGAAGCAAGAGAGGTGCAGAAAGAGGAAAAAAGGCACAAAAAGAGGCAAGAGAGGTGCAGAAAGAGGCAAGAGAGGTAGAGAAAGAGTCAAGAGAAATACAGAAAGAGGAAGAAAGGTGCAGAAAGAGGCAACAGAGGTGCTGAAAAAGGAAGAAAGGTGCAGAAAGAAGCAAGAGAAGTGCAGAAAGAGGCAAGTGAGGTGCAGAAAGAGCAAGAGAGGTACAGGAAGAGGCAAGTGATGTGCAGAAAGAGGAAGAAAGGTGCAGAAAGAGGAAGAAAGGTACAGAAAGAGGCAGGTGAGGTACAGAAAGAGGCAAGAGAGGTGCAGAAAGAGGCAATAGAGGTGCAGAAAGAGGCAAGAGAGGAGCAGAAAAAGGAAGAAAGGTGCAGAAAGAAGCAAGAGAAGTGGAGAAAGAAGCAAGAGAAGTGCAGAAAGAGGCAAGTGTGGAACAGAAAGAGGAAGAGATGTGTAGAAAGAGGCAAGTGAGGTACAGAAAGAGGAAAGAGAGGTGCAGAAAGAGTCAAGGGAGGTACAGAAAGACGTAAGAGAGGTGCAGAAAGAGGACGAAAGGTACAGAAAGAGGCAAGAGAGGTACAGAAAGAAGCAAGAGGTGCAGAAAGAAGCAAGAGAGGTGCAGAAAGAGGTAGAAAGGCACAGAAGGAAGCAAGAGAAGTGCAGAAAGAAGCAAGACAAGTTTAGAAAGAGGCAAGAGAGGTGTAGAAAGAGGAAGAAAGGCACAGAAAGAAGCAAGAGAAGTGCAGAAAGAGGCAAGTGAGGTACAGAGAGAGGCAAGATGGGGCAGAAAGAGGTAAGAGAGGTGCAGAAAGAGAAAGAAAGGCACAGAAAGAGGAAAAAGGTGCAGAAAGAGACACTATATGCAGAAAAAAACAAGAGAGGTGCAGATAGAAGCAAGAGAGGTGCAGAAAGAAGTAGAAAAGCACAGAAAGAAGCAAGAGAAGTGCAGAGGATGCAAAAGAGGCACTGAAAGAAGCAAAAGAGGTGAAGAAAGAAGAGAATGAGTTGCAGAAAGATTCATGATAGGTGCAGAAAGAGGCAAGAGAGGTGCAGAAAGAGGCAAGACAAGTGTAGAAAGAGGCAGGTGAGGTACAGAAAGAGGCAAGAGAGATACAGAACAAGGCAAGAGAGGTGTAGATAGGGGAAGAAAGGTACAGAAAGGGGCAAGAGAGGTGCATAAAAAGGCAAGAGAGGTGCAAAAAGAGGCAAGAGCAGTGCAGAAAGAAGAAGAAAGGTGCAGAAAAAAGAAGAAAGGTGCAGAAAGAGGCAAGAGAGGTGCATAAATAGGCAAGAGAGGTGCATAAATAAGGAAGAAAGGTGCAGAAAGAGGCAAAAGAGGTACAGAATGAGGCAAGAGAGGTGCAGAAAGAGGCAAGAGATGAGCAGAAAGAGGAAGAAAGGGGCAGAAAGACGAAGAAAGGTGCAGAAAGAGGCACAGTAGGTGCAGAAAGAGGCAAGAGAGGTGCAGAAAGAAGTAAGAGAGGTGTAGAAAGAATCGAGAGAGGTACAGAAAGAGGAATAGAGGCACAGAAAGAAGCAAGAGAATTACAGAAAGAAGCAAGAGAAGTGTAGAAAGAGGCAAGAGAGGTGCAGAAAGAGGAAGAAAGGTGCATAAAGAAGCAAGAGAAGAACAGAAAGATGCAAGTGAGGTGCATAAAGAGGCAAGAGAGGTGGAAAAAGAGGCAAGAGAGGTGCAGAAAGAGGCAAGAGAGGTGCAGAAAGAAGGGAGGTACAGAAAGGAGAAGAGATGTGCAGAAAGAGGCAAAAGAAGTGCAGAAAGAGGCAATAGACGTGCAGAAAGAGGCAAAAGAGGTACAGAATGAGGCAAGAGAGGTGCAGAAAGAGGTAAGAGATGTGCAGAAAGAGGAAGAAAGGTGCAAAAAGAGGAAGAAAGGTGCAGAAAGAGGTACAATAGGTGTAGAAAGAGGCAAGAGAGGTACAGAAAGAAGTAAAAGAGGTGCGGAAAGAATTAAGAGAGGTTCAGAAAGAGGGAGACAGGCACAGAAAGAAGCAAGAGAAGTGCAGAAAGAAGCAAGAGAAGTGCAGAAAGAGGCAAGAGTGGTGCAGAGAGAGGAAGAAAGGCACAGAAAGAAGCAAGAGAAGTGCAGAAAGAGGCAAGTGAGGTGCAGAAAGAGGAAGAAAGGTGCAGAAAGAGGCAACAGAGGTGCAGAAAAAGGAAGAAAGGTGCAGAAAGAAGCAAGAGAAGTGCAGAAAGAAGCAAGAGAAGTGCAGAAAGAGACAATTGAGGTGCAGAAAGAGCAAGAGAGGTACAGAAAGAGGAAGAGAGGTGTAGAAAGAGGCAATAGAGGTGCAGAAAGAGGCAAGAGAGGTGCAGAAAGAACGAAGAGTTGTGCAGAAAGAAGCAAGAGAGGTACAGAAAAAGGAAGAAAGGTGCAGAAAGAAGCAAGAGAAGTGGAGAAAGAAGCAAGAGAAGTGCAGAAAGAGGCAAGTGTGGAACAGAAAGAGGAAGAGATGTGTAGAAAGAGGCAAGTGAGGTACAGAAAGAGGAAAGAGAGGTGCAGAAAGAGTCAAGGGAGGTGCAGAAAGACTTAAGAGAGGTGCAGAAAGAGGACGAAAGGTACAGAAAGAGGCAAGAGAGGTACAGAAAGAAGCAAGAGGTGCAGAAAGAAGCAAGAGAGGTGCAGAAAGAGGTAGAAAGGCACAGAAGGAAGCAAGAGAAGTGCAGAAAGAAGCAAGACAAGTTTAGAAAGAGGCAAGAGAGGTGTAGAAAGAGGAAGAAATGCACAGAAAGAAGCAAGAGAAGTGCAGAAAGAGGCAAGTGAGGTACAGAAAGAGGCAAGATAGGGGCAGAAAGAGGTAAGAGAGGTGCAGAAAGAGAAAGAAAGGCACAGAAAGAGGAAAAAGGTGCAGAAAGAGACACTATATGCAGAAAAAAGCAAGAGAGGTGCAGATAGAAGCAAGAGAGGTGCAGAAAGAAGTAGAAAAGCACAGAAAGAAGCAAGAGAAGTGCAGAGGATGCAAAAGAGGCACTGAAAGAAGCAAAAGAGGTGAAGAAAGAAGAGAATGAGTTGCAGAAAGATTCATGATAGGTGCAGAAAGAGGCAAGAGAGGTGCAGAAAGAGGCAAGACAAGTGTAGAAAGAGGCAAGTGAGGTGCAGAAAGAGGCAAATAAGGTGCAGAAAGAGGAAGAAAGGTGCTGAAAGAGGCAGGTGATGTACAGAAAGAGGAAGAAAGGTGCTGAAAGAGGCAGGTGAGGTACAGAAAGATGCAAGAGAGGTACAGAACAAGGCAAGAGAGGTGTAGATAGGGGAAGAAAGGTACAGAAAGGGGCAAGAGAGGTGCATAAAAAGGCAAGAGAGGTGCAAACAGAGGCAAGAGCAGTGCAGAAAGAAGAAGAAAGGTGCAGAAAAAAGAAGAAAGGTGCAGAAAGAGGCAAGAGAGGTGCATAAATAGGCAAGAGAGGTGCATAAATAAGGAAGAAAGGTGCAGAAAGAGGCAAAAGAGGTACAGAATGAGGCAAGAGAGGTACAGAAAGAGGCAAGAGATGAGCAGAAAGAGGAAGAAAGGGGCAGAAAGACGAAGAAAGGTACAGAAAGAGGCACAGTAGGTGCAGACAGAGGCAAGAGAGGTGCAGAAAGAAGTAAGAGAGGTGCAGAAAGAATCGAGAGAGGTGCAGAAAGAGGAATAGAGGCACAGAAAGAAGCAAGAGAATTACAGAAAGAAGCAAGAGAAGTGTAGAAAGAGGCAAGAGAGGTGCAGAAAGAGGAAGAAAGGTGCATAAAGAAGCAAGAGAAGAACAGAAAGATGCAAGTGAGGTGCATAAAGAGGCAAGAGAGGTGGAAAAAGAGGCAAGAGAGGTGCAGAAAGAGGCAAGAGAGGTGCAGAAAGAAGGGAGGTACAGAAAGGAGAAGAGATGTGCAGAAAGAGGCAAAAGAAGTGCAGAAAGAGGCAATAGACGTGCAGAAAGAGGCAAAAGAGGTACAGAATGAGGCAAGAGAGGTGCAGAAAGAGGTAAGAGATGTGCAGAAAGAGGAAGAAAGGCGCAAAAAGAGGAAGAAAGGTGCAGAAAGAGGTACAATAGGTGTAGAAAGAGGCAAGAGAGGTACAGAAAGAAGTAAAAGAGGTGCGGAAAGAATCAAGAGAGGTTCAGAAAGAGGGAGACAGGCACAGAAAGAAGCAAGAGAAGTGCAGAAAGAAGCAAGAGAAGTGCAGAAAGAGGCAAGAGAGGTGCAGAGAGAGGAAGAAAGGCACAGAAAGAAGCAAGAGAAGTGCAGAAAGAGGCAAGTGAGGTGCAGAAAGAGGCAAGATAGGTGCAGAAAGAAGCAAGAGAGGTACAGAAAGAGGGAGAAAGAAACTGAAAGAAGCAAGAGGAGTGCAGAAAGAAGCGAGAGAATTGCAGAAAGAGGCACAAGAGGTACAGAAAGAGGAAGAAAGGTGCAGAAAGAAGCAAGAGAAGAGTAGAACGATGCAAGTGAGGTGCATAAAGGGCAAGAGAGGTGCAGAAAGAGGCAAGAGATGTTCAGAAAGAGGAAGAAAGGTTGTAGGAGAGTAGGATCTGCCTCTTATGGTTACCCCCACTTTTTGCTGATGCTTCACTGTATTTTGACTTTAGTCTGGCTGGGGCCCTGCTAATCAGAACCCCAGCCTAGCTGCTTCCTCTCTAAAATGGATTCCATATACCTTAGGTGCATCTCTAATTGGATCCTGGGGTGCCCTTATAAGTCCCTAGTATATGGTATACTATGCACCCAGGGCATAGATACCCCAGAGGCCTGCCAGGGGCTGAAGCTTGTATTGTGCCACCCCTGGAAGGCCCTCCAAAATGACACCACAGGTCTGCTACTGCAGCCTGGGTAAGGTGGTGCAGGCACCCCTTACTGTGATATAGGCTACCTATATCACTGCCATTGCACACACATATAAACCTATAAGTCACTCCTAAGGCAGGCCTTAACTATCCTGAAGGCAGAGTGCTTAGTTTTTATGTGAGAAGGTGCCCCTGCATGAGCAGGGCCCCTCTGCAGCGTTCGGAGCCAATCCTCTGGTGCTGTTTGTGGTGCAGCATGACCATATACTCTTAAGTGCATTATATCCTCGCCGTAAATGCTAACTTTGGGATGGCTGCACGGAAACATGTCGTGTTTGGTGTCACACATCTTGGAATACTACCCCCCCACCAGTTCTGGCAGCGGGGGTAGCATTCCACCCTTCTAGAGGGAGAGACATGTATACACCGGTATACCCGGTATTGACTTTCCAGAGCCCTGGCATCACAAAATGGATGCCGCTGCCACAGACACAAGTCTGGCCTCCTGCTGCTGACCAAAACTCCGGCAGGGGAGGCCTGGACAATAGGTTTCCTGTTGCAAGGAGGTGTAACCACCTCCCCAGACAGGATAGTGTGTATTGGGGCTGGGCGGGAGCACTCCCTGGTGCTTTGAAGTCCTGCACTGGGGGCACGTTTGGTGTCCCTGTGCATAGCCCAGTTCAAACCGGTTGCAGGGGCTACCTGACCCTGCTCTGGTGCGAAACTGGACAAAGGGAATGGGTGTAACCACCCCTCTTCCCTGACCCTCCCATAGGTGGGTCCCCAGAGTATGTCCAACCCCCTACCTTAGTATAAGTATGGGACCCCAGTCCTTAGGACTTTAGATTACCCTGGATGAAACTCTGAAGCCGAATCCTGGACCTTCGACGCTCTACTACAAGATTAGAGGACTGAAGAATCTCCCTTGGGGTCAAGGAGTGACTCCCCTGCTTGGCAGGCACCAAAGAAGCAATTGTCCGGTCTGCATAGCTGAAGCTCCCGCCGGATGCCGAAATCTTTGCATCACCAGAGGTGTATTTCCACACTTCCCCGAGGCTGCCCTGAGACCCCAGCAAAGCTGAGGCCCGTAGCTGTTGTGGGTAATGTGGGACCGTGACCCCTGGACACTGAGAACTTTTGCAAGTGCATCCTCTTCCTGGTCTCCCACGAAGTTGCGCTTTGGGCTCCGAGTAGCCCCCGCCTCCAGCACTGACTGCGGTGAAGATCACTGGCCCCCACTCCACGAGTCTCCTGTGAGCCAGCTCCAAGTGTGTCCACTTGAAGCTCCTTCATGGTCGCTAGTCCGTTGGCTAGTGGGCCCCTCCGAAGGCAACTCTTCTTTTTCTTGGGCTTCCCTGGTTGCTCCAGATATGCCCTGACTTACCGTTGCTGGGTGAGTTCCCCAGACCTTGCTGGTCTGCATCAACGTCCTTTCTTCATTTCCATGTGACTTGCCGTTGCCAAGGCTTGTTGGGTCCAATCCGGTCGCCGATACTGCAGCAATCGACAGACGTCGTGGGACAGCTCGAATCCAGCTCCTGGCCATCATCAACACCTCCTGGACCTCGTGGCTGAAGAGTCAAGATGACCATCAACCTACCTGAAGCACCCGACATCGGTGGGCATCTGCTCATCGCCTTCCTGGTCACTAGCTAGTGACCCAGACTCTGTCCCCTCTGCTTTCAGGTTCTTCAGATCTCCAATCCACCCTTGGATCCACCCAGACACTTTCAACTTGGTCGCCAGCAGCACTTTGCAGCAGATCGCCATTGAAAACGACGACGCAACCCGACCCCGAAAACCACCTATGCACCCGGCTTCCCTGGCTGAGGTAACTTGAGTACTCCGGTGCTCCCGTGGGTATAGATTCTAGAACGACCTAGTTCTAAAGGGGTTTGCTCCAAGTCCTCTTCTAAGTGTCCTTTTCTTCTAAAATTCCAACCGCGACTTTCCCCATAGAAGTTAACGGTGATTCGCGGCTGTGTTCTCACACTGCACGCGTCCCCCGTGGGTCCCCTGTGTCACTACCTTGGGTGGTTCCTTGTGGTCCAGGCACTTCTACAGGCTGTAGGCCTTGTGTCTAGCTCAGTTATGGTTCTTATACCACTTTATTGGTATATGGTTTGGTATGCCCCTAGGGCTCAAACGTGTATTTGTGCTATTACTGTTGATATTCGACTTGTAACTTATGTACTTCGAACTCTAGCCTCATAAAGAGACTAGAGGGGTGTGTTTACGACTAAATACATATATTTAATATATACCGGGTGTGGTCCTCTTTCATTTGGTCACTCAAGAGATTATAGCCTGGTAAAACAAGCTGCTTTACATTCCTTCAAGACTTAGCCTGAAGGCTGCTCTCCATAGCTACCACTAGGATAGCTTTAAATAAAGGTTGTCTTCAACCTATCTCCAATAAGGGGTTGTTTGGACTGGTGCAAGGTGCCCACTATAATTAGTGGACAGCATATACCAGGCCAACTTCTCACATTGGTGTGCAGCGTGTGGGATTCCAGCTTGCTATTGTTTTACCAGATAATCTCAATTGAATTGATCAACTGAAAACCACTAAGGGTACCTTAGGTACATATAATTCAAGCTTAGGATACAGTAAGTTCTACTGAACTTAGAGTTGTGTGTTAAGGGCTAGCACACCCTTTCTACAACTCAAGAGAGTTTAGTAGGCCACACTAGAGTAGGTAGTGCATACACCACACCACACTAGTAATGTTTTCAGGGCCAGGAACCAGTGGGTCCCTGCCAGAAGCCAATGGGCTTCTTCCCTCCAAGTATGATAATCTCCCATTCTTGGAATTGAGAGCATTAAGCACTGCTAGGAAGTTGAAGACAGGCAAAAGTGCCAACACCCAACGCCTCATAGAGGTACTCCTGTTAGATGATCTCAGAAGACCCTTATGGTCTGAAGGGGTAAGCAGAGAGGGTGGGGCAGAAGATGAGGAAGGGGCCAGGGATGAACCAGCCCAGGACCTGCCCTCTGAAACTGGCCAGGAAGGTGACAATGACCTTGACCTGGACAATCCAGCTACTCCTGCAGAGGAAGAGGAGGATCAGACTGACCTCCCCTTTGTCCCACCAGGAAAAGTTGTGAGTGTGCCTAGAAGGGCCAGATCTTCCTCAGGGGAATCTGACCACTCTAACACCTCAGTAGGGACCTCTGTTTCCTCTCATAGGAGGGAATCCTCTCATGAAAGGAAAAAGAGACTGCTTCAGTATGAACAGGCCCAGCTTGAGATCAGAAAACAGCAGTTGGCTATAGACAGGGAGTCCCTAGATCTTTTTAGACAAAGAAATAAGTTGGGACTAGAGTCCCATGGTGGCAGCAATTTCCCCAGAGATAGGGAAAGGTCTTATGACCATAGAAACCTGAATAAGATTGTCCCTCCCTACCAGAGTGGGGATGACATCCACAAATGGATAACTGCACTGGAAAGGGCCTGTAAAGTACAAAGGGTCCCCCAGGAGCAGTGGGCAGCAATCTTATGGCTCTCCTTTGCAGACAAAGGTAGAGACAAGCTCCTCACTGTAAGAGAAGAGGATGCTGATGTTTACCAAGTCCTGAAGAGTGCACTGATAGATGGGTTTGGCCTAACCACTGAACAATACAGGTTAAAGTTCAGAGAGACCCAAAAGGCACAGACACAGGACTGGGTGGACTTTGTTGATTGTTCTGCTAAGGCTATGGAATGTTGGTTACTAGGCAGTAAGGTATGTGACTTCAAGGGAATGTACAATCTTATCATGCGTGAGCAGATTCTTAATAACTGTCAAAATCAGCTGTTGCATCAGTACCTGGTGGACTCTGATCTGACCTCTCCCCAAGAATCGGGAAAGAAGGCAGACAAATGGGTCAGAACCAGGGTGAGCAGAAGGTACAGAACCAAGGTGGTGACCAGAAGAAGATAGATTCCAAAAACTCTGATAAGGGTGGGGAGAAGGGTAAAGACCAGAAGTCTTCACAAGGCCCCCAAAAATCTGCATCTGGTGGGGAACCCCAATCCAACAAAGGAAAAGGCCAAAGGAAACCATGGTGCAAAGTCTGTAAGCAAAAGACTCACTGGACAAGTGACTGCACCAAGTCCAAAGACTCCACTCCATCCACCATTGCCCCTAAGGCAACTGTTCCCCCTAGTCCAGCTACAAATGGTGGTGGAAATACTCAGAATAAGGGTTTAGTAGGGTTAACCCTGGGTACTGAGATGGGCTCTGACCTAATCAGAGTGCCAACTCAGGCTGTCCTAGTCTGTGATGGGGGCATGGATATGACCCCCTTTGTGAGTCCCAGTAATTTGGGCAAATACAGACAGCAGCCTTTGATTAATGGAAGAGAGGCTTTGGCATTCAGGGACACAGGAGCAAGTGTCACCATGGTGACACAAGATCTTGTGGATCCTGGGCAGATTATACTTGGTGAAATGTACCATGTGACCAGTGATAGCAATGTCAGAACAGACCATTCTCTGGCAGTTGTTAACTTCTCCTGGGGAGGTGTAACTGGCCTTAAGAAGGTTGTGGTGAGTGCAGACCTACCAGTTGAATGCTTGCTTGGCAATGATCTTGAAACCTCAGCTTGGGCAGAGGTGGAGCTCAGGAAACATGCAGAAATGCTAGGGATCCCTGCACATGTCTTTGCTGTGACTAGGTCACAGGCAAAAATGTCAAAAGCTGAACAGGCCCTGGATTCTGGAATAATGGACCAGGTGCCTCCCAAGAGGAGGAGTAGTAGGGTTAAGGTAGTGCCTTCTCCCTTGGCTCAGGAGGAAGATCAGTCTCTTGAGGGAGATGATCTCAGGCCTGAAGAAGGAACTGTCCCAGAGGAGCTTGAACCTGATCAGGTTGAGTTCTTGGGGACAGGGGCCCTTCCAGGGCAGATCTGAGCCAGGAGCAGCTGAGCTGCCCCTCTCTTGAACCCCTCAGACAGCAAGCTGCTGCTGAGGCTGCTGGGAATGCTAGTGGAACCCATAAGATCTATTGGGATGATGGACTCCTGTACTCAGAGAGTAGAGACCCCAAGCCTGGTGCAGCCAGGAGGTTGGTTATACCTTTGAAGTTCAGGGGCTTCCTATTGACACTAGCCCATGACATTCCCTTAGCAGGTCACCTGGGCCAGAACAAGACTTGGGACAGGATTGTCCCTCACTTTCACTGGCCCCACATGTCTGAAGACACCAAGGAGTTTTGTCGCTCCTGTGTAACCTGTCAAGCCAGTGGGAAGGCAGGTGGCACCACAAAGGCCCCCTGATACCACTACCTGTGGTGGGGGTGCCCTTTGAGAGGGTGGGGATTGACATAGTTGGACCTATGGATCCCCAAACAGCATCTGGGCACAGATTTATCCTGGTGGTGGTGGACCATGCCACCAGGTACCCAGAGGCCATTCCCCTTAGGACCACTACAGCTCCTGTGGTGGCAAGGGCCCTCCTGGGAATTTTCTCAAGAGTGGGCTTTCCTAAGGAGGTAGTATCTGACAGAGATGCAAACTTTATGTCCAGTTACTTGACTGCAATGTGGAAGGAGTGTGGAGTGACTTATAAGTTCACCACACCCTATCACCCACAATGCAATGGTTTAGTTGAGAGATTCAACAAAACCTTAAAGGGCATGATTAAAGGGCTCCCAGAGAAGCTTAGGCGGAGATGGGACATACTCTTGCCCTGCCTTTTATTTGCATACAGGGAGGTGCCTCAAAAGGGGGGTTGGCTACAGCCCTTTTGAACTTTTGTTTGGCCATCCTGTCAGAGGTGCATTGTGTCTAGTGAAGGAAGGTTGGGAGTTACCTCTCAAACCCCCTAACAGGACATAGTGGACTATGTACTTGGTCTCCGCTCCCGGATGGCTGAATACATGAAAAAGGCAACCAAAAACCTTGAGGCCAGCCAGGAATTACAGAAAGCCTGGCATGACCAAAAGGTTGTGCTGACTGTTTACCAGCCAGGGCAGAAGGTATGGGTGTTGGAGCCAGTGGCCCCAGCAGCCCTCCAAGACAAGTGGAGTGGCCACCATACAATTGTTGAGCAGAAGGGAGAGGTTACCTATCTGGTAGACCTAGGAACTCCCAGGAGCCCCCATTGGGTGCTTCATGTCAACAGGCTGAAGCCATATGTGGACAGGGCTGACATGGGCTTGCTCATGGCAACTGATGAGGGACAGGAGAAAGAGAGTGACCCACTCCCTGTCCTGCTCTCACAGAACCCTGATGATGGGTCAGTAGATGGTGTAGCCTTGGCAGGCAGCCTCACTGCCCAGCAGCAAACTGATTGCAGACAGGTGCTCAATCAGTTCAGACACATGTTCTCTCTGACTCCAAGTCAGACCACCTGGTGCACTCATGAAGTGGACACTGGGGACAGTCTGCCTATTAAAAGTAAGATTTATAGGCAACCTGACCAGGTCAGGGACTGTATCAGGAATGAAGTCCAGAAAATGTTGGAACTGGGTGTCATTGAGCCTTCAGATAGCCCTTGGGCTAGTCCTGTGGTCCTGGTGCCTAAACCTCACACCAAAGATGGCAAGAGAGAGATGAGGTTTTGTGTGGACTACATGGGCCTCAATGCAGTCACTAGGACTGATGCCCATCCAATACCCAGGGCAGATGAGCTAATAGACACTTTGGCCTCAGCCAAGTATCTAAGCACATTTGACCTAACAGCTGGCTACTGGCAGATCAGATTAGCTGAGGATGCAAAGCCAAAAACAGCATTTTCTACCCCTGGTGGGCTTTACCAATTTGTGGTGATGCCCTTTGGTTTGAAAAATGCACCTGCCACTTTTCAGAGGTTGGTGAACACAGTCCTTACAGGTCTGGAAGCCTATAGTGCAGCATATCTAGATGATATTGCTGTCTTTAGCTCCACCTGGGAGGATCACCTGGTCCACCTCAGAAATGTTTTGGAGGCCCTGCAGAAGGCAGGCCTCACTATCAAGGCCACCAAGTGCCAGATAGGGCAGAGTCAGGTTGTGTACCTGGGCCACCTTGTGGGTGGAGGCCAGGTTCAACCACTGCAGAGCAAGATTCAGACCATCATGGACTGGGCTGCTCCAACTACCCAGACTCAGGTGAGAGCCTTCTTAGGCCTGACTGGGTACTACAGAAGATTTGTCAAGGGGTATGGATCAATAGTGACACCCCTGAATGACTTAACCTCTAAGAAAATGCCCAAAAAGGTTCAGTGGACAGTTAGCTGTCAAAAGGCATTTGATGACCTGAAGCAGGCCATGTGCACTGCTCCTATTCTGCAGAGCCCTGATTACTCCAAGAAGTTCATTGTCCAAACAGATGCATCTGAATTGGGGGTTGGGGCTGTACTGTCACAATTGAATGATGAAGGTCAGGATCAGCCAGTAGCTTTCATTAGCAGAAGGCTGACCCCTAGAGAGAAACGTTGGTCAGCCATTGAGAGGGAGGCCTTTGCTGTGGTTTGGGCTCTGAAGAAGTTGAGGCCATACTTGTTTGGCACTCACTTCCTTGTTCAGACAGACCATAAGCCCCTCTTATGGCTAAAACAGATGAAGGGTGAAAACCCCAAACTTTTGAGGTGGTCCATTTCCCTACAGGGGATGAACTATACAGTGGAACATAGACCTGGGAGTAACCATGCCAATGCAGATGGACTCTCCAGATATTTCCACTTAGAACATGAAGACTCAACTGGTCAAGGTTAGTTTAATGTCCCTGCGTTTGGGGGGTTGTGTAGGAGAGTAGGATCTGCCTCTTATGGTTACCCCCACTTTTTGCTGATGCTTCACTGTATTTTGACTTTAGTCTGGCTGGGGCCCTGCTAATCAGAACCCCAGCCTAGCAGCTTCCTCTCTAAAATGGATTCCATGTACCTTAGGTGCATCTCTAATTGGATCCTGGGGTGCCCTTATAAGTCCCTAGTATATGGTATACTATGTACCCAGGGCATAGGTACCCCAGAGGCCTGCCAGGGGCTGAAGCATGTATTGTGCCACCCCTGGAAGGCCCTCCAAAATGACACCACAGGTCTGCTACTGCAGCCTGGGTAAGGTGGTGCAGGCACCCCTTGCTGTGATATAGGCTACCTATATCACTGCCATTGCACACACATATAAACCTATAAGTCACTCCTAAGGCAGGCCTTAACAATCCTGAAGGCAGAGTGCTTGGTTTTTATGTGAGAAGGTGCCCCTGCATGAGCAGGGCCCCTCTGTAGCGTTCGGAGCCAATCCTCTGGTGCTGTTTGTGGTGCAGCCTGACCATATACTCTTAAGTGCATTATATCCTCGCCGTAAATGCTAACTTTGGGATGGCTGCACGGAAACATGTCGTGTTTGGTGTCAAACATCTTGGAATACTACCCCCCCCCGCCAGTTCTGGCGGCGGGGGTAGCATTCCACCATTCTAGAGGGAGAGACATGTACACACCAGTATACCCGGTATTGACTTTCCAGAGCCCTGGCATCACAAAATGGATGCCGCTGCCACAGACACAAGTCTGGCCTCCTGCTGCTGACCGAAACTCCGGCAGGGGAGGCCTGGACAATAGGTTTCCAGTTGCAAGGAGGTGTAACCACCTCCCCAGACAGGATAGTGTGTATTGGGGCTGGCGGGAGCACTCCCTGGTGCTTTGAAGTCCTGCACTGGGGGCACGTTTGGTGTCCCTGTGCATAGCCCAGTTCAAACCGGTTGCAGGGGCTACCTGCCCCTGCTCTGGCGCGAAACTGGACAAAGGGAATGGGTGTAACCACCCCTCTTCCCTGACCCTCCCATAGGTGGGTCCCCAGAGTATGTCCAACCCCCTACCTTAGTATAAGTATGGGACCCCAGTCCTTAGGACTTTAGATTACCCTGGACGAAACTCTGAAGCCGAATCCTGGACCTTCGACGCTCTACTACAAGATTAGAGGACTGAAGAATCTCCCTTGGGGTCAAGGAGTGACTCCCCTGCTTGGCAGGCACCAAAGAAGCAATTGTCCGGTCTGCATAGCTGAAGCTCCTGCCGGACGTCAAAGTCTTTGCATCACCAGAGGTAGATTTCCAGACTTCCCCGAGGCTGCCCTGAGACCCCAGCAAAGCTGAGGCCCGTAGCTGTCGTGGGTAACGTGGAACCATGATGCCTGGACACCAAGAACTTTTGCAAGTGCATCCTCTTCCTGGTCTTCCACGAAGTTGTGCTTTGGGCTTCGAGTAGCCCCTGCCTCCAGCACCGACTGCACCAAAGATCACTGTCCCCCACTCCACGAGTGTCCTGTGAGCCAGCTCCAAGTGTGTCCACTCAAAGCTCCTTTGCAGTCGCTAGTCTGTTGGCTAGTGGGCCCCTCTGAAAGCAACTCTTCTTCTTCTTGTGCTTCCCTGGTTGCTCCAGACGTGCCCTGACTTACCCTTGCTGGGTGAGTTCCCCAGACCTTGCTGGTCTGCATCAATGTCCTTTCTTCATTTCCACGTGACTTGCCGTTGCCAAGGCTTGTTGGGTCCAATCTGATCGTGGACACCGCAGCAATCGACAGACATCATGGGACAGCTCGAATCCAGCTCCTGGCTATTGTTGACGCCTCTTGGACCTCGTGGCTGAAGAGTCAAGACGACCATCAACCTACCTGAAGCACCCGACATTGGTGGGCATCTGCTCATCGCCTTCCTGGTCACTGGCTAGTGACCCAGACTCTGTCCCCTCTGCTTTCAGGTTCTTCAGATCTCCAATCCACCCTTGGATCCACCCGGACACTTTCAACTTGGTCGCCAGCAGCACTTTGCAGCAGATCGCCATTGAAAACGACGACGCAACCCGACCCCGAAAACCACCTATGCACCCGGCTTCCCTGGCTGAGGTAACTCGAGTACTCCGGTGCTCCCGTGGGTATAGACTCTAGAACGACCTAGTTCTAAAGGGGTTTGCTCCAAGTCCTCTTCTAAGTGTCCTTTTATTCTAAAATTCCAACCGTGACTTTCCCCATAGAAGTTAACGGTGATTCGTGGCTGTGTTCTCACACTGCACGCGTCCCCCATGGGTCCCCTGTATCACTACCTTGAGTGGTTCCTTGTGGTCCAGGCACTTCTACAGGCTCTATGTGAGAAGTTGGCCTGGTATATGCTGTCCACTTGTTAGAGTGGGCACCTTGCACCAGAACAATTCGACTCTTATGGTAGGTAGGTTTAAGACAACCTTTATAGAAAGCTATCCTAGTGGTAGCTGTGGAGAGCAGCCTTCAGGCTAAGTCTTGGAGGAATGTAAAGCAGCTTGTTTTACCACACAATCTCTTGAATCACCAAATGAAAAGACACCACACAGGTATATGTATCAAATATATATGTATTTATTACTAAACAACTCTCTACTAATCTCTTTATGAGATTAGAAGTCAGGAACATATGACCAATGCAAAGTTATCACAAATAAGTTAGCACAATCCAATATCACAATCTTGGTTTGGCTAGACCTAGGTCTAGGGCATATAGAATCGAGGGACCCCCTAGAACCACCCCAGGTAGTTGTAGGAGACCCACAGGGGACGGACGTGGTGTTCAGCCACCGGTGCGGGTCCTGTCTGAGTCTATGCGAACAGATGCGATTGGGATTTCAATGTTAAAGGTCCCTTGCGTGTTCAAGGCGAACACACCGATCGGTCCTTGTACGAGTCGAAGGACGCGGTTACAGATAGAGTTGCAAGGGAGATGGACGCGCTGTGTCTAACACAGACACGAACCTTGTACGAGTCAGCGCAATGGAGATTTCAATGTTACAGGCCCCTTGTGTGTTCGAGGCGTACACCGATTGGACTCAGTACGAGTCGAAGGACACGGTTACAGATAGAGTTACAAGGGAGATGGACGCGATGTGTCTAACACAGACGCGAACCCTGTACGAGTCAGCGCAATTGTCGCACTTAGAAAATAAGAGTTTTAGGGCACTTCTAGGGTAGCTACAAGCAAGCCACTTACAGGGTAAGTAGTTCTAGGGCCCACACCCACAGGAGCAAAGTAATGCTAAAGTTACCTCACCCAGGGGAGCCGGGTGCATAGGTGTCCTTTGGTGTCGGGTCGCGCCGTCGTTTTCAATGGGAGCCAGTGAAGACTTGCTGCTTGCGGCGACAGAAGAAGTGTCCGTTGGAATCCAAGCCTGGATTCGGAAGGAGGAAGACCTGAAAGCAGAGGGGACAGTCTTCAAGGGCACTTGGCAGTGACCCGGGGCAAGGAAGATGAATGCCCACCGTCGTCGACAGATTCAGGTCATTCACTGGTGTATTGACTCTTCGACCACGAGGTCCAGGAGGCGTCAAGGATGGCCAGGAGCTGGATTCAGTGGGTGCCACAAAGTCTTCAGCTGACTGCGATGTTGGCGACCCGATTGGAGCCAACAAGCCTTGGTAGCAGCAAGTCTCGTGGTGGAAAGGAAAAGTCAATGGTGCAGACCAGCAAGGTCTGAGGAACTTACCCAGCGAGGGTAGGTCAGGGAAGGCCTGGAGCAACCAGGGGAGCCCTTTGGTTTCTTTGGAAAGTCTTCTGGGGACCCACAAGCTGGCTGGCCAGGGATCGCAAAGATGCCTCAGAAGGATTCACTCAACAGGGGCCCACGGTCACTCGGGATGGTGTAGGCCTCTGATTTTGGGAGGGATCTCTGCTGGAGGCTGGGACCACACGTGGTCCAAAGCACAAGTTCGTGGAACGTCGTGAAGGGGTTGCACTCAACAATAGTGCCCGGTACCCAGGGTCTGCGGATCCTCGTTGCTCGGGGGGTCCACTTGCCTCAGCTTTGCTGGGGACTCACGAATGGCCTTGGAGAAGTCAGGAAATCCTCTTTCTGGGCTGCAGGGTCTTCGGGCTCCGGTGGGAGCACCGTAGTTTGCGACTGTCGTTGTCGTTTTTGGTGCCTGCCAAGCAGGGGAGTCACTCCTTGACTCCAAGGGAGATTCTTCAGTCTTCCAAAGGTAGTGGAACGTCGAAGGTCCAGGATTCTTCTTGTAGAGCGTCATCCAGGGGTATCTAGGGTGCAATGCACAGGTTCCCCCTCTTATACTAAAAGAAAGGGAGGGACTAGCTCTATGACCCCACCTATGGGAGGGTCAGGGGAGGGGGTGGCTACACCCACTTCCCTTTGTCCAGTTTCACGCCAGAGCAGGGGCAGGTAGCCCCTGAGCCGGTTTGAACTGGGGTATGCACAGAGGAGCCTTCTGCTCCCCCAGTGCAGGACTTCAAAGCACTCTAGGAGTGCACCCACCCAGCCCCAATACACTAAACCCTGTCTGGGAGGTGGTCACACCCCCTTGGGACAGGATATCTATTGTTGGGCCTCCTCCACTGCGAGTGTCGGTCATCAGCAGGAGGGCAGCCCAGTGTCTGTGACTGGTGGCATCCATTTTGTGATGCCAGGGCTCTTCAGGATTCTACCCACGTTTCCACAGTAGCTACATGTCTATCCCTCTAGAAGGGTGGGATCATACTCCCACACCAGTTACTGGTGTGGGGGTATGATTCCAAAGTGTTTGACACCAAACACGACATGTTTTGATGCAGCCATTCCAGAGTTAGCATTTACCGCGAGGATATAATGCACTTAAGAGTATATGGTTTGACTGCATTCACAAACAGCCCCAGAGAATGGACTCTGAGGGCTGCAGAGGGGCCCTGCTCAGGCAGAGGCACCCCCTCACATGGAAACTAAGCACCCTGCCCTCAGGATTGATAGGGCCTGCTTTAGGGGTGACTGATAAGTCTCAATGTGTGTGCAGGAGAGATATAGGGAACCTATATCTCAGTGAGGGGTGCTAGCACCTCCTCACCCAGGCTGCAGTAGCAGGCCTGTGGTGTCAGATTTAGTCTGCTTCCCAGGGGTGGCATAATACATGCTTCAGCCCCTGGTAGGCCTGTGAAGTACCTATGCCCTTGGTACCTAAGGTACCATATACTAGGGACTCATAAGGTACCACAGTATCCAATCACTAGTGCACCTAGAGTGCACTCCAAGTCGTTTAGAGAGAACAGGGAGGCTGGGGCCCTGATTGGCAGGGTCCCAGCCAGACTATAGCCAGAAACCAGTGTAAACATCAAAAAAAAAGTGGGGGCAACATAAGAGGTAGATCCTACTCTCCTACACAACCCCCCCCCCCAAATGCAGGGACACTAAACTAACCTTGACCAGTTGAGTCTTCATGTTCTAAGTGAAAATACCTTGAGAGTCCATCTGCATTGGCATGTTGGGTCCCAGGTCTATGTTCCACTGTATAGTCCATCCCCTGTAGGGAAATGGACCACCTCAAAAGTTTTGGGTTTTCTCCTTTCATCTGTTTAAGCCATAGGAGGGGCTTGTGGTCAGTCTGAACTATGAAGTGAGTGCCAAACAAGTATGGCCTCAGCTTCTTCAGGGCCCACACCACAGCAAAGGCCTCCCTCTCTATAGCTGACCAACGTTTCTCTCTAGGGGTCAGCCTTCTGCTAATGAAAGCTACTGGCTGGTCTTGACCTTCATCATTCAGTTGAGACAGTACAGCTCCCACACCCAGCTCAGAAGCATCTGTTTGGACAATGAACTTTTTGGTGTAGTCTGGACTCTGTAAGATGGGGGCAGTGCACATGGCCTGCTTTAGGTCTTCAAATGCCTTCTGACAGCTAGCTGTCCACTGAACCTTTTTGGCATTTTCTTTGAGGTTAGATCATTCAAGGGGGTCACTATAGATCCATATCCCTTCACAAACCTCCTATAGTACCCAGTCAGGCCTAAGAAGGCTCTCACCTGTGTCTGGGTGGTTGGAGCAACCCATTCCATTATGGTTTGGATTTTGCTCTGTAAAGGCTGAACCTGGCCTCCACCCACAAGGTGGCCCAGGTATACAACCTGACTCTGCCCTATCTGGCACTTAGTGGCCTTGATAGTGAGGCCTGCTTTCTGCAGAGCCTCCAAAACATTTCTGAGGTGGACCAGGTGATCCTGCCAGGAGGAACTAAAGACAGCAATATCATCTAGATAAGCTGAGCAATAAGTTTCCATTCCTGCCAGAACTTTGTTCACCAACCTCTGAAAAGTGGCAGGTGCATTTTTCAATCCAAAGGGCATCACCACAAAGTGGTAGTGCCCACCAGGGGTTGAAAATGCTGTTTTGGCTTTTGCATCATCAGCTAACCTGATCTGCCAGTAGCCAGCTGTTAGGTCAAATGTACTTAGATACTTGGCTGAGGCCAAAGTATCAATCAGCTCATCTGCCCTTGGTATGGGATAGGCATCAGTCCTAGTGACTGCATTGAGGCCTCTGTAGTCTACACAAAACCTCATTTCTTTCTTACCACCCTGGGTATGAGGTTTGGGTACTAGGACTACTGGGCTCAATCACACCTAACTCCAACATCTTCTGGACTTCAGTCCTGATACAGTCCCTGACATGGACAGGTTGCCTGTAGATTTTACTCTTGACAGGCAGACTGTCTCCAGTGTCCACCTCATGGGTGCACCAGGAAGTCTGACTAGGGGTCAGGCTAAACATATGTCTGTACTGCTGCAGAACTTGTCTGCACTCAGTTTGCTGATGGTCAGTGAGGCTGCTTGCCAAAGCAACACCATCTACTGACCCATCATCAGGGTTCTGCGAGAGCAGGTCAGGGAGAGGGTCACTCTCCTCCTCCTGTTCCTCATCAGTTGCCATGAGCAAGCCCATGTCAGCCCTGTCAACATATGGTTTTAATCTGTTGACATGGAGCACCCTCAGGGGGCTCCTGGGAGTTCCAAGATTCACCAGATAGGTGACTTCTCCCTTTGCTCAACTATTGTATGGGGGCCACTCCATTTGTCTTGGAGGGCTGCTGGGGCCACTGGCTCCAACACCCATACTTTCTGTCCTGGCTGGTATACAGTCAGTACAGCCTTTTGGTCATGCCAAGCTTTTTGTAATTCTTGGCTGGCCTCCAGGTTTTTGGTTGCCTTTTTCATGTATTCAGCCATCCTGGAGCGGAGACCAAGTACATAGTCCATCACATCTTGTTTGGGGGGCTTGAGAGGTAACTCCCAGCCCTCTTTTACCAAACACAATGGACCTCTTACAGGATGCCCAAACAGAAGCTCAAATGGGCTGTAACCAACCCCCTTCTGTGGAACTTCTCTGTATGCAAACAACAGGCAGGGAAGAAGAAGGTCCCATTTCCGCCTAAGCTTCTCTGGGAGTCCTTTAATCATTCCCTTCAGGGTTTTGTTGAAGCGTTCAACCAACCCATTGCATTGTGGGTGATAGGGGGTGGTGAACTTATAAGTTACACCACACTCCTTCCACATTGCCTTCAAGTATCCTGACATGAAGTTGGTACCTCTGTCAGAAATGACCTCCTTTGGGAAACCCACTCTGGAGAAGACTCCAATGAGGGCTCTTGCCACCACAGGGGCTGTGGTGGTCCTCAGGGATTGCCTCTGGGTACCTGGTGGCATGATCCACTACCACCAGGATAAATCTGTGCCCAGATGCAGTTTGAGGGTCAAGGGGACCAACAATGTCAATCCCTACCCTTTCAAAGGGTACCCCCACCACAGGTAGTGGTATCAGGGGGCCTTTGTTGTGCCACCTGCCTTGCCACTGGCTTGGCATGTGACACAGGAGCGACAAAACTCCTTTGTGTCCTCTGACATATGTGGCCAATGAAAATGTGGAACAAGCCTGTCCCAGGTCTTGTTTTGGCCCAAGTGACCTGCCAAAGGGATGTCATGTGCTAGGGTCAAGAGGAACCCCTAAACTTCTGAGGTATTACCAACCTCCTGGTGGCTCCAGGGGCTGGATCTCTACCTTCAGAATATAGGAGTCCCTCATCCCAATAAACTTTATGGGACCCACTAGCACTCCCAGCAGCCTCAGCAGCAGCCTGCTGTCTGAGGGGTTCAAGAGAGGGGCAGCACTGTTGCTCCTTACTCAGATCTTCCCTAGAAGGGACCCCTGCCCCCAAGAACTCAACCTGATCAGGCTCAAGTTCCTCTGGGGTAGTTCCTTCTTCAGGATTGGCTTCTCCTCCCTCAAGAGGGGAATCTGTGATCTGAGACAGAGGGGAAGGCACTGCTTTAACCCTACTGCTCCTCTTCTTGGGAAGCATCTGGTCCATAGTTTCAGGATCCAGAGCTGGTTCAGTGTCATGCATTTTGGCTTGTGACCTGGTCACAGCAAATACCTCTGCAGGGATGCCCAACATCTCAGCATGAGTCCATAACTCTACTTCAGACCAGGCTGAAGTCTCTAGATCATTGCCCAATAGACATTCTACAGGGAGGTCTGCACTGACTACAACCTTCTTGAGGCCAGTTACCCCTCCCCAGGAGAAATTCACAACTGCCAGACTATGGTTGGTCCTGGCATTGCTTGCATTGGTCACCTGGTACATTTCACCCAGGATGATCTGTCCAGGGTCCACAAGATCCTCTGCCACCATGGTGACACTAGCACCTGTGTCCCTAAATGCCAAAGCCTGTTTGCCATTGATTACAGGCTGCTGTTTGTATTTGCCAAGATTACTGGGGCTTACTAGGAAGGACATGTCAATGTCTCCATCACAAATCAGCATTGCCTGAGTGGGTTCTCTGACTAGGCCAGAGTCCACTTCAGAACCCAGGGTCAACCCTACTACACCCTTCTTCTGAGTACCACCTCCACCAGTAGCTGAACTAGGGGGAACAGTTGCCTTAGGGGCAGGAGTGGTGGTGGTCTGGTCTTTGGACTTGTTACAATCAGAAGTCCAGTGCCCTTTCTGTTTACAGAATTTGCACCAGGGCTTCTTTTGGCCTTTTCCCTTGTTGGATTGTGACTCCCCACCAGATGCAGATTTTTGGGGCCCTTGTGAAGACTTCTGGTCTTTTGACTTATCCCCACTTTTCTCAGAGCCCTTCTGATCCTGCTTCTTTGTGTCACCCCCTTGGTTCTGGGTTTTCTGCCTCACCCTGGTTCTGACCCATTTGTCTGCCTTCTTTCCCAATTCTTGAGGAGAGGTCAGATCTGAGTCTACCAGGTATTGATGCAACAACTGGTTCTGGCAATTATTAAGGATCTGTTCTCTCATCATTAGATTATACAATCCCTTGAAATCAGTAACCCTACTGCCAACCAGCCAACCCTCCAGAGCCTTGGTTGCACAATCTACAAAGTCAGTCCAGTCCTGAGTCTGTGCCTTCTGGGTGTCTCTGAACTTCAACCTGTACTGCTCAGTGGTTAAGCCAAACCCATCTATCAGTGCACTCTTCAGGACTTCATAGTCATCAGCATCCTCTTCTCTAACAGTGAGGACCTTGTCTCTACCTTTATCTGAAAAGGAGAGCCACAAGATTGCTGCCCACTGCTTTTGGGGGACCTGTTGTACTCTACAGGCCCTTTCCATAGCAGTTATCCACTTATGGATATCATCCCCACTCTGGTAGGGAGGAACAACCTTGCTCAGGTTCCTATGGTCTGGAATATATTCTCTGCCTCTAGGGACACTGTTGCTGCCACCAGGGGGTTCTAACCCCTCTTTTCTAGAAGCTCTCTGGAGCTCAAAGGCTTCTCTATCTAATGCCAACTGCTTAGTTTTGAGGGCAAACCTTGCTTCCTCATACTGCAGCAGCTTGCACAGTATTTCAGAGAAGGTCTCTCTTCTGGGGAAGTAGGAGTTCCTCTGGTGGACAAATTCTCTGCCAGAGTGATAGGAGCGGTCAGAGTCCCTAGAAAGGGACCTATGCCTCTCCTCCACTGTGTCAGTTCTCTTAGGGAGAATTCCTCTGTCCTTTTCAGACCCCTTGGGGCCTGGCCCTACAATCACAGAGTCTTGGTCAACTTGATGTTCATCATCTGACCCAGACACTGTAATTGACCCACCCCCTGATTCAGACCCATTAGCTCCTAGAGCTAATCTAAGATCATCTGCTGTCAGCAGATCTATCAGGTGTAGTGTGGAGGGACTCTGTCCTATCTTCAGGTGCCTTTCAGCACACATGGCTTTCAAGTCAAAGAAAGTCATGTCCTTATACTGAAGCTGGGTGGATCCACTGGGTCCATCCCTTAAGGACATTCTAGTGTTGTGCAGTGTTGTACTACCTATTCTAGTTTGTGGCCTACTGATCCTAGCTTGAGCTGTAGAAAGGGTGTGCTATCCCTTGGCACACAGCTCTAAGTTCAGTAGAACTTATTGATACTAAGCTTGACTTTATATGTACCTTGAGTACCTATAGTGGTTTTCAGTTAGTAATTCAAATAGAGATTTTCTGGTAAAAGAATAGCAAGCTGGAATCCCACACGCTGCCACCAATGTGAGAAGTTGGCCTGGTATATGCTGTCCACTTGTTAGAGTGGGCACCTTGCACCAGAACAATTCGACTCTTATGGTAGGTAGGTTTAAGACAACCTTTATAGAAAGCTATCCTAGTGGTAGCTGTGGAGAGCAGCCTTCAGGCTAAGTCTTGGAGGAATGTAAAGCAGCTTGTTTTACCACACAATCTCTTGAATCACCAAATGAAAAGACACCACACAGGTATATATATCAAATATATATGTATTTATTACTAAACAACTCTCTACTAATCTCTTTATGAGATTAGAAGTCAGGAACATATGTACAATGCAAAGTTATCACAAATAAGTTAGCATAATCCAATATCACAATCTTAGTTTGACTAGACCTAGGTCTAGGGCATATAGAATCGAGGGACCCCCTAGAACCACCCCAGGTAGTTGTAGGAGACCCACAGGGGACGGACGCGGTATTCAGGCACCGGTGCGGGTCCTGTCTGAGACTATGCGAACAGACGCGATTGGGATTTCAATGTTAAAGGTCCCTTGCGTGTTCGAGGCGAACACACCGATCGGTCCTTGTACGAGTTGAAGGACGCGGTTACAGATAGAGTTGCAAGGGAGATGGAAGCGCTGTGTCTAACACAGACGCGAACCTTGTACGAGTCAGCGCAATGGAGATTTCAATGTTACAGGCCCCTTGTGTGTTCGAGGCGAACACCGATCGGACTCAGTACGAGTCGAAGGACACGGTTACAGATAGAGTTACAAGGGAGATGGACGCGATGTGTCTAACACAGACGCGAACCCTGTACGAGTCAGCGCAATTGTCGCACTTAGAAAATAAGAGTTTTAGGGCACTTCTAGGGTAGGCTACAAGCAAGCCACTTACAGGGTAAGTAGTTCTAGGGCCCACACCCACAGGAGCACCGTAATGCTAAAGTTACCTCACCCAGGGGAGCCGGGTGCATAGGTGTCCTTTGGTGTCGGGTCGCGGCGTCGTTTTCAATGGGAGCCAGTGAAGACTTGATGCTTGCGGTGACAGAAGAAGTGTCCGTTGGAATCCAAGCCTGGATTCGGAAGGAGGAAGACCTGAAAGCAGAGGGGACAGTGTTCAAGGGCACTTGGCAGTGACCCGGGGCAAGGAAGATGAATGCCCACCGTCGTTGACAGATTCAGGTCGTTCACTGGTGTCTTGACTCTTCGACCACGAGGTCCAGGAGGTGTCGAGGATGGCCAGGAGCTGGATTCAGTGGGTGCCACAAAGTCTGCAGCTGACTGCGGTATCGGCAACCCGATTGGAGCCAACAAGCCTTGGTAGCAGCAAGTCTTGTGGTGGAAAGGAAAAGTCAATGGTGCAGACCAGCAAGGTCTGAGGAACTTACCCAGCGAGGGTAGGTCAGGGCAGGCCTGGAGCAACCAGGGGAGCTCTTTGGTTTCTTTGGAAAGTCTTTTGGGGACCCACAAGCCGGCTGGCCAGGGATCGCAAAGATGCCTCAGGAGGATTCACTCAACAGGGGCCCACGGTCACTCGGGACACTGTAGGCCTCTAATTTTGGGAGGAATCTCTGCTGGAGGCTGGGACCACATGTGGTCCAAAGCACAAGTTTGTGGAACGTTGTGAAGGGGTTGCACTCAACAATTGTGCCCGGTACCCAGGGTCTGTGGTTCCTCGTTGCTCGTGGGGTCCACTTGCCTCAGCTTCGCTGGGGACTCACGATGGCCTTGGAGAAGTGAGGAAATTCTCTTCCTGGGCTGCAGGGACTTCGGGCTCCGGCGGGAGCGGCGTAGTTTGTGACTGTCATTGTCGTTTTTGGTGCCTGCCAAGCAGGGGAGTCACTCCTTGACTCCAAGGGAGATTCTTCAGTCTTCCAAAGGTAGTGGAACGTCGAAGGTCCAAGATTATTCTTGTAGAGCATCGTCCAGGGGTATCTAGGGTGCAATGCACAGGTTCCCCCTCTTATACTAAAAGAAAGGGAGGGACTAGCTCTATGACCCCACCTATGGGAGGGTCAGGGGAGGGGGTGGCTACACCCACTTCCCTTTGTCCAGTTTTGCGCCAGAGCAGGGGCAGGTAGCCCCTGAGCCGGTTTGAACTGGGGTATGCACAGAGGAGCCTTCTGCTTCCCCAGTGCAGGACTTCAAAGCACTCTAGGAGTGCACCCACCCAGCCCCAATACACTAAACCCTGTCTGGGAGGTGGTCACACCCCCTTGGGACAGAATATCTATTGTTGGGCCTCCTCCACTGCGAGCGTCGGTCATCAGCAGGAGGGCAGCCCAGTGTCTGTGACTGGTGGCATCCATTTTGTGATGCCAGGGCTCTTCAGGATTCTACCTGCGTTTCCACAGTAGCTACATGTCTATCCCTCTAGAAGGGTGGGATCATACTCCCACACCAGTTACTGGTGTGGGGAATGATTCCAAAGTGTTTGACACCAAACACAACATGTTTTGATGCAGCCATTCCAGAGTTAGCATTTACCGCGAGGATATAATGCACTTAAGAGTATATGGTTTGACTGCATTCACAAACAGCCCCAGAGAATGGACTCTAAGGGCTGCAGAGGGGCCCTACTCAGGCAGAGGCACCCCCTCACATGGAAACTAAGCACCCTGCCCTCAGGATTTATAGGGCCTGCATTAGGGGTGACTGATAAGTCTCAATGTGTGTGCAGGAGAGATATAGGGAACCTATATCTCAGTGAGGGGTGCTAGCACCTCCTCACCCAGGCTGCAGTAGCAGGCCTGTGGTGTCAGGTTTAGTCTGCTTCCCAGGGGTGGCATAATACATGCTTCAGCCCCTGGTAGGCCTGTGAAGTACCTATGCCCTTGGTACCTAAGGTACCATATACTAGGGACTCATAAGGTACCACAATATCCAATCACTAGTGCACCTAGAGTACACTCCAAGTCGTTTAGAGAGAACAGGGAGGCTGGGGCCCTGATTGGCAGGGTCCCAGCCAGACTATAGCCAGAAACCAGTGTAAACATCAAAAAAAAGTGGGGGCAACATAAGAGGCAGATCCTACTCTCCTACACTCTAGGCCTTGTGTCTAGCTCAGTCGTGGTTCTTATACCACTTTATTGGTATATGGTTTGGTACGCCCCTAGGCCTCAAACGTGTATTTGTGCTATTACTGTTGATATTCGACTTGTAACTTATGTACTTCGAACTCTAGCCTCATAAAGAGACTAGAGGGGTGTGTTTACGACTAAATACATATATTTTATATATATACCTGGTGTGGTCCTCTTTCATTTGGTCACTCAAGAGATTATAGCCTGGTAAAACAAGCTGCTTTACATTCCTTCAAGACTTAGCCTGAAGGCTGCTCTCCATAGCTACCACTAGGATAGCTTTCAATAAAGGTTGTCTTTAACCTATCTCCAATAAGGGGTTGTTTGGACTGGTGCAAGGTGCCCACTATAATTAGTGGACAGCATATACCAGGCCAACTTCTCACAAAGGTGCGGAAAGAGGAAGAAAGGTGCAGACAGAGGAAGAAAGTTACAGAAAGAAGAAGAGGTACAGAAAGAAGGAAGAGAGGTGCAGAAAGAGGAAGAAAGGCACAGAAAGTAGCAAGAGAAGTACAGAAAGAAGCAAGAGAAGTGCAGAAAAAAGCAAGAGAGGCGCAGAAAGAGGAAGAAAGGTGCAGAAAGAAGCATGAGAAGTGCAGAAAGAAGTAAGAGAAGTACAGAAAGAGGCAAGTGAGATGCAGAAAGAGGCAAGAGAGGTGCTGGAAGAGGCAAGAGAAGTGCAGAAATAGGCAAGAGAGGTGCAGAAAGACGAAAAAAGGCCCAGAAAGAAGAAGAAATATGCAGAAAGAAGTAAGAGAAGTGCAGAAAGAATCAAGAGAGGTGCAGAAAGAGGAAGAGAGGCACAGAAAGAAGCAAGAGAATTACAGAAAGAAGCAAGAGAAGTGCAGAAAGAGGCAAGAGAGGTGCAGAAAGAGGAAGACATGTGCATAAAGAAGCAAGAGAAGAACAGAAAGAGGCAAGTGAGGTGCCAAAAGAGGCAAGAGAGGTGGAAAAAGATGCAAGAGAAGTGCAGAAAGAGGCAAGAGGGGTGCAGAAAGAAGGGAGGTACAGAAAGGAGAAGAGATGTGCAGAAAGAGGCAAAAGAAGTGCAGAAAGAGGCAAGAGACGTGCAGAAAGAGGCAAAAGAGGTACAGAATGAGGCAAGAGATGTGCAGAAAGAGGAAGAAAGGTGCAGAAAGAGAAAGAAAGGTGCAGAAAGAGGCACAATAGGTGCAGAAAGAGGCAAGAGAGGTGCAGAAAGAAGAAAGAGAGGTGCAGAAAGAATCAAGAGAGGTGCAGAAAGAGGAAGACATGCACAGAAAGAAGCAAGAGAAGTACAGAAAGAAGCAAGAGAAGTGCAGAAAGAGGTAGGAGAGATGCAGAAAGAGGAAGAAAGGTACAGAAAGAAGCAAGAGAAGAGTAGAAACATGCAAGTGAGGTGCATAAAGAGGCAAGAGAGGTGCAGAAAGAGGCAAGAGAGGTTCAGAAAGAGGAAGAAAGGTGCAGAAAGAAGCAAGAGAAGTGCAGAAAGAAGCAAGAGAAGCGCAGAAAGAGGCAAGTGAGGTGCAGAAAGAGGAAGAAAGGTGCAGAAAGAAGCTTTAGAAGTGCAGAAAGAAGCAAGAGAAGTGCAGAAAGAGGGAAGTGAGGTGCAGAAAGAGGCAAGAGAGGTGCTGAAAGAGGCAAGAGAAGTGCAGAAATAGGCAAGAGAGGTGCAGAAAGAGGAAAAAAGGTGCAGAAAGAGGCAGAAAGGCGCAGACACAGGAAGAAAGTTACAGAAAGAAGTAGGAGAGGTACAGAAAGAAGGAAGAGAGTTGCACAAAGAGGAAGAAAGGTGCAGAAAGAAGCAAGAGAAGTGCAGAAAGAAGCAAGAGAAGCGCAGAAAGAGTCAAGTGAGGTGCAGAAAGAGGAAGAAAGGTGCAGAAAGAAGCATGAGAAGTGGAGAAAGAAGCAAGAGAAGTGCAGAAAGAGGGAAGTGAGGTACAGAAAGAGGCAAGAGATGTGCTGAAAGAGGCAAGAGAAGCGTAGATATAGGCAAGAGAGGTGCAGAAAGAGGAAAAATGGCACAGAAAGAGGAAGAAAGGTGCAGAAAGAGGCAGGAGAGGTACAGAGATAGGCAATAGAGGTGCAGAAAGAGGAAGAAATGTGCAGAAAGAAGCATAGGAATTGCAGAAAGAAGCAAGAGAAGGGCAGAAGGAGGCAAGTGAGGTGCAGAAATAGGCAAGAAGAGATGCAGAAAGAGGAAAAAGGCACAGAAAGAGGAAGAAAGGTACAAAAAGAGGAAAGAGGTACAGAAAAAGAGGCAAGAAAGTTGCAGAAAGAAGCAAGAGAAATGCAGACAGAGGAAGAAAGGCGCAGAAAGAAGCAAGACAAGTACAGAAAGAAGCAAGAGAAGTGCAGAAATAGGTAGGAAAAGTGCAGAAAAAATGCAAGAGAGGTGCAGAAGAATAAAGCAACAGGTGCAGAAAGAAGCAAGAGAGGTGCAGAAAGAAGGGAGGTACAGAAATTAGAAGAAATTTGCAGAAAGAGGCAAAAGAAGTGTAGAAAGAGGCAAGAGATGTGCAGAATGAGGCAAAAGAGGTGCAGCATGAGGCAAGAGAGGTGCAGGAAGAGGCAAGAGATGTGCAGAAAGAGGAAGAAAGGTGCAGAAAGATGAAGAAAGGTGCAGAAAGAGGCACAATATGTGCAGAAAGAGGTAAGAGAGGTGCAGAAAGAAGCAAGAGAGGTGTAGAAAGAAGCAAGAGAGGTGCAGAAAGAGGAAGAAAGGCACATAAAGAAGCAAGAGAAGTGCAGAAAGAAGCAAGAGAAGTGCAGAAAGAGGCAAGAGAGGTGCAGAAAGAGGAAGAAAGGTGCAGAAAGAAGCAAGAGAAGAGCAGAAAGAGGCAAGTGAGGTGCATAAAGAGGCAGGAGAGGTGCAGAAAGAGGCAATAGAGGTGCAGAAAGAGGCGAGAGAGGTACAGAAAGAGGAAAAAAGGCGCAGACAGAGGAAGAAAGGTGCAGAAAGAGGCAAGGGAGGAGCAAACACAGGCAAGAGAGGTACAGAAAGAAGCAAGAGAGGTGCAGAAGGAAGCAAGAGAACTGCAAAAGAGAAAGAAATGTGATGAAAGAGGCAAGAGAGTTACAGAAAGAGGCAAGAAAAGTGCAGAAAAAGGCAAGAGAAGTTCAGAAAGAATCTAGAGAGGTGCAGAAAGAGGCAAGAGAAGTGTAGAAAGAAGCAAGAGAGGTGGAGAAAAAATGCAAGAGAGGTGCAGAAAGAAGCAAGAGAACTACAGAAAGAGGAAGAAAGGTGCAGAAAGAGGGAATAGAAGTGCAGAAAGAAGTAAGAGAGGTGCAGAAAGAATCAAGAGAGGTGCAGAAAGAGGAAGAAAGGCACAGAAAGAAGCAAGAAAAGTGCAGAAAGAAGCAAGAGTAGTGTAGAAAGAGGCAAGAGAGGCGCAGAAAGAGGAATAAAAATGCAGAAAGAAGCAAGAGAAGAGCAGAAAGAGGCAAGTGAGGTGCATAAAGAGGCAAGTGAGGTGCAGAAAGAAGCAAGAGAAGAGCAGAAAGAGCCAAGTGAGGTGCATATAAGGCAAAAGAGGTGCAGAATGAGGCAAAAGAGGTGCAGAAAGAGGCAAGAGATGTGCAGAAAGAGGAAGAAAGGTGCAGAAAGAGGAAGAAAGGTGCAGAAAGAGGCACAATAGGTACAGAAAGAGACAAGAGAGATGCAGAAAGAAGTAAGAGAGGTACAGAAAGAATTGAGAGAGGTGCAGAAAGAGGAAGAAAGGCACAGAAAGAAGCAAGATAAGTGCAGAAAAAAGCAAGAGAAGTGCAGAAAGAGCAAAGAGAGGTGCAGGAAGAGGAAGAAAGGTACAAAAAGAAGCAAGAGAAGAGCAGAAAGAGGCAAGTGAGGTGCATAAAGAGGAAAGAGAGGTGCAGAAAGAGGCAAGAGAGGTGCAGAAAGAAGGGAGGTACAGAAAGGAGAGGAGAAATGCAGAAAGAGGCAAAAGAAGAGCAGAAAGAGCCAAGGGAGGTGCATTACGAGGCAAAAGAGGTGCAGAATGAGGCAAGAGAGGTGCAGAAAGAGGCAAGAGATGTGCAGAAAGAGGAAGAAAGGTGCAGAAAGAGGAAGAAAGGTACAGAAAGAGCCACAATAGGTACAGAAAGAGACAAGAGAGGTGCAGAAAGAAGTAAGAGAGGTGGAGAAAGAATTGAGAGAGGTGCAGAAAGAGGAAGAAAGGCACAGAAAGAAGGAAGAGAAGTGCAGAAAAAAGCAAGAGAAGTGCAGAAAGAGCAAAGAGAGGTGCAGGAAGAGGAAGAAAGGTACAAAAAGAAGCAAGAGAAGAGCAGAAAGAGGCAAGTGAGGTGCATAAAGAGGCAAGAGAGGTGCAGAGAGAGGCAAGAGAGGTACAGAATGAGGCAAGAGAGGTGCAGAAAGAGGCAAGAGAAATGCAGAAAGAGGAAAAAAGGTGCAGAAAGAGGCACAATAGGTGCAGAAAGAGGCAAGAGAGGTGCAGAAAGAAGAAAGAGAGGTGCAGAAAGAATCAAGAGAGGTGCAGAAAGAGGAAGACATGCACAGAAAGAAGCAAGAGAAGTGCAGAAAGAAGCAAGAGAAGTGCAGAAAGAGGTAGGAGAGGTGCAGAAAGAGGAAGAAAGGTGCAGAAAGAAGCAAGAGAAGAGTAGAAAGATGCAAGTGAGGTGCATAAAGAGGCAAGAGAGGTGCAGAAAGAGGCAAGAGAGGTTCAGAAAGAGGTAGAAAGGTGCAGAAAAAGGAAGAAAGGCGCAGACACAGGAAGAAAGTTACAGAAAGAAGCAGGAGAGGTACAGAAAGAAGGAAGAGAGGTGCAGAAAGAGGAAGAAAGGTGCAGAAAGAAGCAAGAGAAGTGCAGAAAGAGGCAAGAGAGGTGCAGAAAGAGGAAAAAAGGTGCAGAAAGAAGCATGAGAAGTGCAGAAAGAAGCAAGAGAAGTGCAGAAAGAGGCAAGAGAAGTGCAGAAAGAGGCAAGTGAGGTGCAGAAAGAGTTAAGAGAGGTGCTGAAAGAGGCAAGAGAAGTGCAGAAATAGGTAAGAGAGGTGCAGAAAGAGGAAAAAAGGCACAGAAAGAGGAAGAAAGGTGCACAAAGCGGCAAGAGAGGTGCTGAAACAAGCAAGAGAAGTATAGAATTAAGCAAGAGAGGTGCAGAAAGAAGCAAGAGAAATGCAGAAAGAGGCAAGAGAGGTGCAGAAAGAGGCAGAAAGGTGCAGAAGGAGGCACATTAGGTGCAGAAAAAGGCAAGAGAGGTGCAGAAAGAAGTAAGAGAGGTGCAGAAAGAATCATGAGAGGTGCAGAAAGAGGCAGACACGCACAGAAAGAAGCAAGAGAAGTGCAGAAAGAAGCAAGAGAAGTGCAGAAAGAAGTAGGAGAGATGCAGAAAGAGGAAGAAAGGTTCAGAAAGAAGCAAGAGAAGAGTAGAAACAAGCAAGTGAGGTGCAGAAAGAGGCAAGAGAGGTTCAGAAAGAGGAAGAAAGGTGCAGAAAGAGGCAGAAAGGCGCAGACACAGGAAGAAAGTTACAGAAAGAAGTAGGAGAGGTACAGAAAGAAGGAAGAGAGTTGCACAAAGAGGAAGAAAGGTGCAGAAAGAAGCAAGAGAAGTGCAGAAAGAAGCAAGAGAAGCGCAGAAAGAGTCAAGTGAGGTGCAGAAAGAGGAAGAAAGGTGCAGAAAGAAGCATGAGAAGTGCAGAAAGAAGCAAGAGAAGTGCAGAAAGAGGGAAGTGAGGTGCAGAAAGAGGCAAGAGAGGTGCTGAAAGAGGCAAGTGAAGCGCAGATATAGGCAAGAGGGGTGCAGAAAGAGGAAAAAAGGCACAGAAAGAGGAAGAAAGGTGCAGAAAGAGGCAAGAGAGGTGCAGAAAGAAGCAAGAGAAGTGCAGAGATAGGCAATAGAGGTGCAGAAAGAGAAAGAAATGTGCAGAAAGAAGCATAGGAAGTGCAGAAAGAAGCAAGAGAAGGGCAGAAGGAGGCAAGTGAGGTGCAGAAATAGGCAAGAAGAGATGCAGAAAGAGGAAAAAGGCACAGAAAGAGGAAGAAAGGTACAAAAAGAGGAAAGAGAGGTACAGAAAAAGAGGCAAGAGTTGCAGAAAGAAGCAAGAGAAATGCAGAAAGAGGAAGAAAGGCACAGAGAGAAGCAAGACAAGTACAGAAAGAAGCAAGAGAAGTGCATAAATAGGCAAGAAAAGTGCAGAAAAACGCAAGAGAGGTGCAGAAGAATAAAGCAACAGGTGCAGAAAGGAGCAAGAGAGGTGCAGAAAGAATGGAGGTACAGAAAGGAGAAGAAATCTGCAGAAATAGGCAAAAGAAGTGCAGAAAGAGGCAAGAGATGTGCAGAATGAGGCAAAAGAGGTGCAGAATGAGGCAAGAGAGGTGCAGGAAGAGGCACGAGATGTGCAGAAAGAGGAAGAAAGGTGCAGAAAGATGAAGAAAGGTACAGAAAGAGGCATAATATGTGCAGAAAGAGGTAAGAGAGGTGCAGAAAGAAGTAAGAGAGGTGCAGAAAGAATCAAGAGAGGTGCAGAAAGAGGAAGAAAGGCACATGAAGCAAGAGAAGTACAGAAAGAAGCAAGAGAAGTGCAGAAAGTGGCAAGAGAGGTGCAGAAAGAGGAAGAAAGGTACAGAAAGAAGCAAGAGAAGAGGAGAAAGAGGCAAGTGAGATGCATAAAGAGGAAGGAGGGGTGCAGAAAGAGGCAAGGGAGGTACAGAAAGAGGAAGAAAGGCACAGAAAGAGGAAGAAAGCCACAGACAGAGGAAGAAACATGCAGAAAGAGGCAAGGGAGGAGCAAAAACAGGCAAGAGAGGTACAGAAAGAAGCAAGAGAGGTGCAGAAGGAAGCAAGAGAACTGAAAAAGAGAAAGAAATGTGCAGAAAGAGGCAAGAGAGGTACAGAAAGAGGTAAGAAAAGTGCAGGAAAAGGCAAGAGAAGTGCAGAAAGAAGCTAGAGAGGTGCAGAAAGAGGAAAGAGAAGTGCAGAAAGAAGCAAGAGAGGTGGAGAAAGAAGCAAGAGAGGTGCAGAAAGAAGCAAGAGAACTACAGAAAGAGGAAGAAAGGTGCAGAAAGAGGGAAGAGAAGTGCAGAAAGAAGTAAGAGAGGTGCAGAAAGAATCAAGAGAGGTGCAGAAAGAGGAAGAAAGGTGTAGAAAGGCACAGAAAGAAGCAAGAGAAGTGCAGAAAGAAGCAAGAGTAGTGTAGAAAGAGGCAAGAGAGGCGCAGAAAGAGGAAGAAAAATATAGAAAGAAGCAAGAGAAGAGCAGAAAGAGGCAAGTGAGGTGCATAAAGAGGCAAGCGAGGTGCAGAAAGAGGCAAGAGAAGAGCAGAAAGAGCCAAGTGAGGTGCATAACGAGGCAAAAGAGGTGCAGAATGAGGCAAGAGAGGTGCAGAAAGAAGGGAGGTACAAAAAGGAGAGGAGAAATGCAGAAAGAGGAAAAAGAAGAGCAGAAAGAGCCAAGTGAGGTGCATAACGAGGCAAAAGAGGTACAGAATGAGGCAAGAGAGGTGCAGAAAGAGGCAAGAGATGTGCAGAAAGAGGAAGAAAGGTGCAGAAAGAGGAAGAAAGGTGCAGAAAGAGGCACAATAGGTACAGAAAGAGACAAGAAAGGTGCAGAAAGAAGTAAGAGAGGTGCAGAAAGAATGGAGAGAGGTGCAGAAAGAGGAAGAAAGGCACAGAAAGAAGCAAGAGAAGTGCAGAAAAAAGCAAGAGAAGTGCAGAAAGAGCAAAGAGGGGTGCAGGAAGAGGAAGAAAGGTACAAAAAGAAGCAAGAGAAGAGCAGAAAGAGACAAGTGAGGTGCATAAAGAGGCAAGAGAGGTGCAGAGAGAGGCAAGAGAGGTACAGAATGAGGCAAGAGAGGTGCAGAAAGAGGCAAGAGAAATGCAGAAAGAGGAAGAAAGGTGCAGAAAGAGAAAGAAAGGTGCAGAAAGAGGCACAATAGGTGCAGAAAGAGGCAAGAGAGGTACAGAAAGAATCAAGAGAGGTGCAGAAAGAGGAAGACACGCACAGAAAGAAGCAAGAGAAGTGCAGAAAGAGGTAGGAGAGGTGCAGAAAGAAGAAGAAAGGTGCAGAAAGAAGCAAGAGAAGAGTAGAAAGATGCAAGTGAGGTGCATAAAGAGGAAGAAAAGTGCAGAAAGAAGCATGAGAAGTGTAGAAAGAAGCAAGAGAAGTGCAGAAAGAGGCAAGTGAGGTGCAGAAAGAGTTAAGAGAGGTGCTGAAAGAGGCAAGAGAAGTGCAGAAATAGGTAAGAGAGGTGCAGAAAGAGGAAAAAAGGCACAGAAAGAGGAAGAAAGGTGCACAAAGCGGCAAGAGAGATGCAGAAACAAGCAAGAGAAGTATAGAATTAAGCAAGAGAGGTGCAGAAAGAAGCAAGAGAAATGCAGAAAGAGGCAAGAGAGGTGCAGAAAGAGGCAGAAAGGTGCAGAAGGAGGCACAATAGGTGCAGAAAAAGGCAAGAGAGGTGCAGAAAGAAGTAAGAGAGGTGCAGAAAGAATCATGAGAGGTGCAGAAAGAGGCAGACATGCACAGAAAGAAGCAAGAGAAGTGCAGAAAGAAGCAAGAGAAGTGCAGAAAGAAGTAGGAGAGATGCAGAAAGAGGAAGAAAGGTGCAGAAAGAAGCAAGAGAAGAGTAGAAACAAGCAAGTGAGGTGCAGAAAGAGGCAAGAGAGGTTCAGAAAGAGGAAGAAAGGTGCAGAAAGAGGCAGAAAGGCGCAGACACAGGAAGAAAGTTACAGAAAGAAGTAGGAGAGGTACAGAAAGAAGGAAGAGAGTTGCACAAAGAGGAAGAAAGGTGCAGAAAGAAGCAAGAGAAGTGCAGACAGAAGCAAGAGAAGCGCAGAAAGAGTCAAGTGAAGTGCAGAAAGAGGAAGAAAGGTGCAGAAAGAAGCATGAGAAGTGCAGAAAGAAGCAAGAGAAGTGGAGAAAGAGGGAAGTGAGGTGCAGAAAGAGGCAAGAGAGGTGCTGAAAGAGGCAAGTGAAGCGCAGATATAGGCAAGAGGGGTGCAGAAAGAGGAAAAAAGGCACAGAAAGAGGAAGAAAGGTGCAGAAAGAGGCAAGAGAGGTGCAGAAAGAAGCAAGAGAAGTGCAGAGATAGGCAATAGAGGTGCAGAAAGAGAAAGAAATGTGCAGAAAGAAGCATAGGAAGTGCAGAAAGAAGCAAGAGAAGGGCAGAAGGAGGCAAGTGAGGTGCAGAAATAGGCAAGAAGAGATGCTGTAGGAGAGTAGGATCTGCCTCTTATGTTGCCCCCACTTTTTTTCTGATGTTTACACTGGTTTCTGGCTATAGTCTGACTGGGTCCCAGCTAATCAGGGCCCCAGCCTCTCTGTTCTCTCTAAACGACTTGGAGTGCACTCTAGGTGCACTAGTGATTGGATACTGTGGTACCTTATGAGTCCCTAGTATATGGTACCTTAGGTACTAAGGGCATAGGTACTTCACAGGCCTACCAGGGGCTGCAGCATGTATTATGCCACCCCTGGGAAGCAGACTAAATCTGACACCACAGGCCTGCTACTGCAGCCTGGGTGAGGTGGTGCTAGCACTCCTCACTGAGATATAGGTTCCCTATATCTCTCCTACAAACACATATAAACCTATCAGTCCCCCCTAAGGCAGGCCCTATCAATCCTGAGGGCAGGGTGCTTGGCTTATATGTGAGTGGGTGCCTCTGCCTCAGCAGGGCCCCTCTGCAGCTCTCAGAGTCCATTCTCTGGTGCTGTTTGTGGATGCGGTTAAACCATATACTCTTAAGTGCATTATATCCTCGAGGTAAAATGCTAACTTTGGAATGGCCGCATCAAAACATGTCGTGTTTGGTGTCAAACATCTTGGAATACTAGCCCCCCGCCAGTCCTGGCAGCGGGGGTAGCATTCCACCCTTCTAGAGGGATAGACATGTACCTACTGTGGAAACGCGGTAGAATCCTGCAGAGCCCTGGCATCACAAAATGGATGCCACCAGTCACAGACACTGGGCTGTCCTCCTGCTGATGACCGAAACTCGCAGTGGATGAAGCCCAACAATAGGCATCCTGTCACAGGGAGGTGTAACCACCTCCCAGACAGGGTTTAATGTATTGGGGCTGGGTGGGTGCACTCTTAGAGTGCTTTGAAGTCCTGCACTGGGGGAGCAGAAGGCTCCTCCGTGCATACCCCAGTTCAAACCGGCTCAGGGGCTACCTGCCCCTGCTCTGGCACGAAACTGGACAAAGGGAAGTGGGTGTAGCCACCCACTCCCCTGACCCTCCCATAGGTAGGGTCATAGAGCTAGTCCCTCCCTTTCTTTTAGTATAAGAGGGGGAACCTGTGCATTGCAAACTAGATATCCCTGGACGACGCTCTACAAGAAGAATCCCGGACCTTCGACGTTCCACTACCTTTGGAAGACTGAAGAATCTCCCTTGGAGTCAAGGAGTGACTCCCCTGCTTGGCAGGCACCAAAAACTACAAACGATGGTCGCAAACTACGCCACTCCCGCCGGAGTCCGAAGTCCCTGCAGCCCAAGAAGTAGATTTCCTGACTTCTCAAAGGCCATCGTGAGTCCCCAGCGAAGCTGAGGCCAGTGGACCCCAAGAGTGACGAGGAACCATGACCCCTGGGTACCATGCACTATTGTCAAGTGCAACCCCTTCCCTACGTTTTACGAACTTGTGCTTTGGAACACGCATGGTCCTGTCCTCCAGCAGGAATCCCTCCGAAGATCGGAGGCCTACCACGTCCTGAGTGACCGTAGGCCTCTGTTGAGCAAATCCTCCCGAGGCGTCTTTCCGATCCCTTGCCAGCCGGCTTGTGGGTCCCCTGAAGGCTTTCCTACAGAACCAAAGGGCTCTCCTGGTTGCTCCAGGCCTGCCCTGACTTACCTTCGCTGGGTGAGTCCCTCAGACCTTGCTGATCTGCGCCATTGACTTTTTACACTTTCCCCAAGACTTGCTGTTACCAAGGCTTGTTGGCTCCAATTGAGTCGCCGACACAGCAGTAAGCTGCAAACATCGTGCGACACGCCGAATTTAGCTCCTGGTCATCATCGACACCTCCTGGACCTCGTGGCTGAAGAGTCAAGGCACCCGTGAATGACCCAAATCTTGCGACGACGGTGGGCATCCATCTTCCTTGCCCCGAGTCACTGCCAAGTGACTTTGAACACTGTCCCCTCTGCTTTCATGTCTTCCATCTTCTGAATCCAGGCTTGGATTCCTCCGGACACTTCTCCTGTCGCCGCAAGCAGCAAGTCTTCACTGGCTCCCATTGAAAAGGACGCCGCGACCCGACACCAAAGAACACCTATGCACCCGGCTTCCCTGGGTGAGGTAACTTCAGCACTACAGTGCTCCTGTGGGTGTGGGCCCTAGAACTACTTACCCTGTAAGTGACTTGCTTGTAGCTACCCTAGAAGTGCCCTAAAACTCTTACTTTCCAAGTGCGACTATCGCGCTGACTCGTACATGGTTCGCGTCTGTGATAGACACACCGCGTCCAACTCCCTTGCAACTCTATCTGTAACCGCGTCCTTCGACTCGTACAAGGACCGATCGGTGTGTTCGCCTCGAACACGCAAGGGACCTTTAACATTGAAATCTCAATCGCGTCTGTGCGCATAGACTCGTACAGGACTCGCACCTGTGCCAGGACACCGCGTCCGTCCCCTGTGGGTCTCCTACAACTACCTGGGGTGGTTCTTGGGGGTCCCTCGATTCTAGATGCCCTAGACCTAGGTCTAGTCAAACTAAGATTGTGATATTCGATTGTGCTAAACTTATTTTGATAACATTTGATTTGTACATATGTTCCTGACTTCTAATCTCATAAAGAGATTAGTAGAGAGTTGTTTATTAATAAATACATATATATTTGATATATATACCTGTGTGGTGTCTTTTCATTTGGTGATTCAAGAGATGGTGTGGTAAAACAAGCTGCTTTACATTCCTCCAAGACTTAGCCTGAAGGCTGCTCTCCACAGCTACCACTAGGATAGCTTTCTATAAAGGTTGTCTTAAACCTACCTACCATAAGAGTCGAATTGTTCTGGTGCAAGGTGCCCACTCTAACAAGTGGACAGCATATACCAGGCCAACTTCTCACATTGGTGGCAGCGTGTGGGATTCCAGCTTGCTATTGTTTTACCAGAAAATCTCTATTTGAATTACTAACTGAAAACCACTATAGGTACTCAAGGTACATATAAAGTCAAGCTTAGTATCAATAAGTTCTACTGAACTTAGAGCTGTGTGCCAAGGGATAGCACACCCTTTCTACAGCTCAAGCTAGGATCAGTAGGCCACAAACTAGTATAGGTAGTACAACACTGCACAACACTAGAATGTCCTTAAGGGATGGACCCAGTGGATCCACTCAGCTTCAGTATAAGGACATGACTTTCTTTGACTTGAAAGCCATGTGTGCTGAAAGGCACCTGAAGATAGGACAGAGTCCCTCCACACTACACCTGATAGATCTGCTGACAGCAGATGATCTTAGATTAGCTCTAGGAGCTAATGGGTCTGAATCAGGGGGTGGGTCAATTACAGTGTCTGGGTCAGATGATGAACATCAAGTTGACCAAGACTCGGTGATTGTAGGGCCAAGCCCCAAGGGGTCTGAAAAGGACAGAGGAATTCTCCCTAAGAGAACTGACACAGTGGAGGAGAGGCATAGGTCCCTTTCTAGGGACTCTGACCGCTCCTATCACTCTGGCAGAGAATTTGTCCACCAGAGGAACTCCTACTTCCCCAGAAGAGAGACCTTCTCTGAAATACTGTGCAAGCTGCTGCAGTATGAGGAAGCAAGGTTTGCCCTCAAAACTAAGCAGTTGGCATTAGATAGAGAAGCCTTTGAGCTCCAGAGAGCTTCTAGAAAAGAGGGGTTAGAACCCCCTGGTGGCAGCAACAGTGTCCCTAGAGGCAGAGAATATATTCCAGACCATAGGAACCTGAGCAAGGTTGTTCCTCCCTACCAGAGTGGGGATGATATCCATAAGTGGATAACTGCTATGGAAAGGGCCTGTAGAGTACAACAGGTCCCCCAAAAGCAGTGGGCAGCAATCTTGTGGCTCTCCTTTTCAGACAAAGGAAGAGACAAGCTCCTCACTGTTAGAGAAGAGGATGCTGATAATTATGAAGTCCTGAAGAGTGCACTGATAGATGGGTTTGGCTTAACCACTGAGCAGTACAGGTTGAAGTTCAGAGATACCCAGAAGGCACAGACTCAGGACTGGACTGACTTTGTAGATTGTGCAACCAAGGCTCTGGAGGGTTGGCTGGTTGGCAGTAGGGTTACTGATTTCAAGGGATTGTATAATCTGATGATGAGAGAACAGATCCTTAATAATTGCCAGAACCAGTTGTTGCATCAATACCTGGTGGACTCAGATCTGACCTCTCCCCAAGAATTGGGAAAGAAGGCAGACAAATGGGTCAGAACCAGGGTAAGGCAGAAACCCCAGAACCAAGGGGGTGACACCAAGAAGCAGGATCCTAAGGGCTATGAGAAAGGTGGGGATAAGTCAAAAGACCAGAAGTCTTCACAAGGGCCCCAAAAATCTGCATCTGGTGGGGAGTCACAATCCAACAAGGGAAAAGGCCAAAAGAAGCCCTGGTGCAAATTCTGTAAACAGAAAGGGCACTGGACTTCTGATTGTAACAAGTCCAAAGACCAAACCACCACCACTCCTGCCCCTAAGGCAACTGTTCCCCCTAGCTCAGCTACTGGTGGAGGTGGTACTCAGAATAAGGGTGTAGTAGGGTTGACCCTGGGTTCTGAAGTGGACTCTGACCTAGTCAGAGTGCCCACTCAGGCAAGGCTGATTTGTGATGGAGACCTTGATTTGTCCTTCCTAGTAAGCCCCAGTAATCTGGGCAAATACAAACAGCAGCCTGTAATAAATGGCAAACAGGCTTTGGCATTTAGGGACACAGGTGCTAGTGTCACCATGGTGGCAGAGGATCTTGTGGACCCTGGACAGATCATCCTGGGCGAAATGTACCAGGTGACCAATGCAAGCAATGTCAGGACCAACCATAGTCTGGCAGTTGTGAATTTCCTGGGGAGGGGTAACTGGCCTCAAGAAGGTTGTAGTCAGTGCAGACCTCCCTGTCGAATGTCTATTGGGCAATGATCTAGAGACTTCAGCCTGGTCTGAAGTAGAGTTATGGACTCATGCTGAGATGTTGGGCATCCCTGCAGAGGTATTTGCTGTGACCAGGTCACAAGCAAGAATGCATAACACTGAACCAGCTCTGGATCCTGGAACAATGGACCAGATGCTTCCCAAGAGGAGAAGCAGTAGGTTAAAGGCAGTGCCTTCCCCTCTGTCTCAGATCACAGATTCACCCCCAGAGGGAGGTGAAGCAGATCCTGAAGAAGGAACTGCCCCAGAGGGACTTGAGCCTGGTCAGGTTGAGTTCTTGGGGGCAGGGGGCCCTTCTAGGGAAGATCTGAGTAAGGAGCAACAGTGCTGCCCCTCTCTTGAACCCCTCAGACAGCAGGCTGCTGCTGAGGCTGCTGGGAGTGCTAGTGGGTGTGAGAAGTTGGCCTGGTATATGCTGTCCACTAATTATAGTGGGCACCTTGCACCAGTCCAAACAACCCCTTATTGGAGATAGGTTAAAGACAACCTTTATTGAAAGCTATCCTAGTGGTAGCTGTGGAGAGCAGCCTTCAGGCTAAGTCTTGAAGGAATGTAAAGCAGCTTGTTTTACCAGCCTATAATCTCTTGAGTGACCAAATGAAAGAGGACCACACCTGGTATATATTCAAAATATATGTATTTATTGCTAAACACACCACTCTAGTCTCTTTATGAGGCTAGAGTTCGAAGTACATAAGTTATAAGTTAGTTATCAACAGTAATAGCACAAATACACGTTTGAGCCCTAGGGGCGTACCAAACCATATACCAATAAAGTGGTATAAGAACCACGACCGAGCTAGACACAAGGCCTAGAGCCTGTAGAAGTGCTTGGACCACCAGGAACCACCCAAGGTAGTGACAGAGGGGACCCACGGGGGACGCGTGCAGTGTGAGAACACAGCCGCGAATCTCCGTTGACTTCTATGCGGAAAGTCGCGGTTGGAATTTTAGAGAAAAGGGACACTTAGAGGAGGACTTGGAGCAAACCCTTTTAGAACTGGGTTGTTCTAGAGTCTATACCCATGGGAGCACCGGAGTACTCGTGTTACCTCACCCAGGGAAGCCGGGTGCATAGGTGTCTTTCGGGGTCGGGTTTCGTCATCGTTTTCAATGGCGATCTGCTGCAAAGTGCTGCTGGCGGCCAAGTCGAAAGTGTTCGGGTGGATCCAAAGGTGGATCGAAGATCTGAAGAACCTGAAAGCAGAGGGGACAGAGTCTGGGTTACTAGCCAGTGACCAGGAAGGCGATGAGCGGATGCCCACCGATGTCGAGTGCTTCAGGTAGGTTGACGGTCGTCTTGACTCTTCAGCCATGAGGTCCAGGAGGCATCGACGACAACCAGGAGCTGGATTCGAGCTGTACTACGATGTCTGTCGATTGCTGAGGTGTCGGCGACCGGATTGGACCCAACAAGCCTTAGCAACGGCAAGTCTCGTGGAAATAGAAGAAGGACGGTGGTGCAGACCAGCAAGGTCTGAGGGACTCACCCAGCAAGGGTAAGTCAGGGCACGCCTGGAGCAACCAGGAAAGCCCAAGCAGAAGAAGATTGGGCTTCGGGAGAGCCTACTAGCCAATGGACTAGCAACCGCGAAGGAGCCTCGAGTGGACACACTTGGAGCTGGCTCACGGGACACTCGTGAAGTGGAGGCCAGTGATCTTCGGTGCAGTCGGTGCTGGAGACGGGGGCTACTCGGAGCCCAAAGCACAACTTCGTGGAAGCCCAGGAAGAGGATGCACTTGCAAATGTGCTTGGTGTCCAGGGGTCACGGTTCCACATTACCCATGATAGCTACGGGCCTCAGCTTTGCTGGGGACTCAGGGCAGCCTCGGGGAAGTCTGGAAATCCACCTCTGGTGATGCAAAGACTTCGGCGTCCGGCGGGAGCTTCAGCGATGCAGACCGGACAATTGCTTCTTTGGTGCCTGCCAAGCAGGGGAGTCACTCCTTGACCCCAAGGGAGATTCTTCAGTCCTCTAATCTTAAAGTAGAGCGTCGAAGGTTCAGGATTCTGTGTCAGAGTTTCATCCAGGTAAATCTAAAGTCCTAAGGACTGGGGTCCCATACTTATACTAAGATAGGGGTTGGACATACTCTGGGGACCCACCTATGGGAGGGTCAGGGCAGAGGGGTGGTTACACCCTTTCCCTTTGTCCAGTTTCGCGCCAGAGCAGGGGCTGGAAGCCCCTGAGCCGGTTTGAACTGGGGTATGCACAGGGACACCAAATGTGCCCCCAGTGCAGGACTTCAAAGCACCAGAGAGTGCTCCCGCCCAGCCCCAATACACACTATCCTGTCTGGGGAGGTGGTTACACCTCCCTGGGACAGGAAACATATTGTCCAGGCCTCCCCTGCCGGAGTTTCGGTCAGCAGCAGGAGGCCAGACTCGTGTCTGTGGCAGCGGCATCCATTTTGTGATGCCAGGGCTCTGGAAAGTCAGTACCGGATATACCGTTGTGTACATGCCTCTCCCTCTAGAAGGGTGGAATGCTACCCCCGCCACCAGAACTGCGGGGGGGGGTAGTATTCCAAGATGTTTGACACCAAACACGACATGTTTCCGTGCAGCCATCCCAAAGTTAGCATTTACCGCGAGGTTATAATGCGCTTAAGAGTATATGGTCAGGCTGCACTACAACCAGCATCAGAGAAGGGTCTCCGAATGCTGCAGAGGGGCTCTGCTCATGCAGGGGCACCCTCTCACATAGGGACCAAGCACTCTGCCTTCAGGATTGATAAGGCCTGCCATAGGAGTGACTTATAGGTTTATATGTGTGTATGTATGTAGTGATATAGGTAGCCTATACCACTGTAAGGGGTGCATGCACCACCTTACTCAGGCTGCAGTAGCAGGCCTGTGGTGTCATTTTGGCTGGCCTTCCAGGGGTGGCATAATACATGCTTCAGCCCCTGGCAGGCCTCTGAGGTACCTATGCCCTGGGTACATAGTATACCATGTACTAGGGACTTACAAGGGCACTCCAGATTCCAATCAGAGATGTGCCTAGGGCACATGGAAACCATTTTAGAGAGGAAGCAGCTAGGCTGGGGTTCTGATTAGCAGGGCCCCAGCCAGACTAAAGTCGAAAAACAGTGAAGCATCAGCAAAAAGTGGGGGTACCCATGTGAAGCAGATCCTACTCTCCTACAGTGGGTCCCATAAAGTTTATTGGGATGAGGGTCTCCTATATTCTGAGGGTAGAGATCCAGCCCCTGGAGCCACCAGGAGGATGGTAATACCTCAGAAGTTTAGGGGGTTCCTCTTGACCCTAGCACATGACATCCCTTTAGCAGGGCACTTGGGCCAAAACAAGACCTGGGACAGGCTTGTTCCACATTTTCATTGGCCACATATGTCAGAGGACACAAAGGAGTTTTGTCGCTCCTGTGTCACATGCCAAGCCAGTGGTAAGGCAGGTGGCACAACAAAGGCCCCCTGATACCACTACCTGTGGTGGGGGTACCCTTTGAAAGGGTAGGGATTGACATTGTTGGTCCCTTTGACCCTCAAACTGCATCTGGGCACAGGTTAATCCTGGTGGTAGTGGATCATGCCACCAGGTACCCAGAAGCAATTCCTCTGAGGACCACCACAGCCCCTGTGGTGGCAAGAGCCCTCATTGGAGTTTTCTCCAGAGTGGGTTTCCCAAAGGAGGTCTTCTCTGACAGAGGTACTAACTTCATGTCAGGATATCTGAAAGCAATGTGGAAGGAGTGTGGTGTAACTTATAAGTTCACCACTCCCTATCACCCACAATGCAATGGTTTGGTTGAACGCTTCAATAAAACCCTTAAGGGAATGATTAAAGGACTCCCAGAGAAGCTTAGGCGGAAATGGGACCTTCTTCTTCCCTGCCTGTTGTTTGCATACAGAGAGGTTCCACAGAAGGGGGTTGGTTACAGCCCCTTTGAGCTTCTGTTTGGGCACCCTGTAAGAGGTCCATTGTGTTTGGTTAAAGAGGGCTGGGAGTTACCTCTCAAACCCCCAAACAGGATGTGATGGACTATGTACTTGGTCTCCGCTCCCGGATGGCCGAATACATGAAAAAGGCAACCAAAAACCTGGAGGCCAGCCAAGAATTGCAAAAAGCTTGGCATGACCAAAGGCTGTGCTGACTGTGTACCAGCCAGGACAGAAAGTGTGGGTGTTGGAGCCCGTGGCCCCAGCAGACCTCCAGGACAAGTGGAGTGGCCCCCATACAATAGTTGAACAGAAGGGAGAAGTCACCTACCTGGTGAATCTTGGAACTCCCAGGAGCCCCCTGAGGGTGCTCCATGTCAACAGATTAAAGCCATATGTTGACAGGGCTGACATGGGCTTGCTCATGGCAACTGATGAGGACCAGGAGGAGGAGAGTGACCCTCTCCCTGACCTGCTCTCTCAGAACCCTGATGATGGGTCAGTAGATGGTGTTGCTTTGGCAAGCAGCCTCACTGACCATCAGCAAACTGAGTGCAGACAAGTTCTGCAACAGTATAGACATATATTTAGTCTGACCCCAAGTCAGACTACCTGGTGCACCCATGAGGTGGACACTGGAGACAGTCTGCCTGTCAAGAGTAAAATCTACAGGCAACCTGACCATGTCAGGGACTGTATCAGGACTGAAGTCCAGAAAATGTTGGAGCTAGGTGTAATTGAGCCTTCAGATAGCCCTTGGGCTAGCCCAGTAGTCCTGGTACCCAAGCCTCATACCCAGGGTGGTAAGAAAGAAATGAGGTTTTGTGTAGACTACAGAGGCCTCAATGCAGTCACTAGGACTGATGCCTATCCCATACCAAGGGCAGATGAGCTGATTGATACTTTGGCCTCAGCCAAGTATCTAAGTACATTTGACCTAACAGCTGGCTACTGGCAGATCAGATTAGCTGATGATGCAAAAGCCAAAAGAGCATTTTCGACCCCTAGTGGGCACTACCACTTTGTGGTGATGCCCTTTGGATTGAAAAATGCACCTGCCACTTTTCAGAGGTTGGTGAATAAAGTTCTGGCAGGGATGGAAACTTATTGCTCAGCTTATCTAGATGATATTGCTGTCTTTAGTTCCTCCTGGCAGGATCACCTGGTCCACCTCAGAAATGTTTTGGAGGCTCTGCAGAAAGCAGGCCTCACTATCAAGGCCACTAAGTGCCAAATAGGGCAGAGTCAGGTTGTGTACCTGGGCCACCTTGTGGGTGGAGGCCAGGTTCAGCCTTTACAGAGCAAAATCCAAACCATAATGGAATGGGTTGCTCCAACCACCCAGACACAGGTGAGAGCCTTCTTAGGCCTGACTGGATACTATAGGAGGTTTGTCAAGGGATATAGATCTATAGTGACCCCCTTGAATGATCTGACCTCAAAGAAAATGCCAAAAAAGGTTCAGTGGACAGCTAGCTGTCAGAAGGCATTTGAAGACCTAAAGCAGGCCATGTGCACTGCCCCCATCTTACAGAGTCCAGACTACACCAAAAGTTCATTGTCCAAACAGATGCTTCTGAGCTGGGTGTGGGAGCTGTACTGTCTCAACTGAATGATGAAGGTCAAGACCAGCCAGTAGCGTTTATTAGCAGAAGGCTGACCCCTAGAGAGAAACGTTGGTCAGCTATAGGGAGGGAGGCCTTTGCTGTGGTGTGGGCCCTGAAGAAGCTGAGGCCATACTTATTTGGCACTCACTTCATAGTTCAGACTGACCACAAGCCCCTCCTATGGCTTAAACAGATGAAAGGTGAAAACCCAAAACTTTTGAGGTGGTCCATTTCCCTACAGGGGATGGACTATACAGTGGAACATAGACCTGGGACCCAACATGCCAATGCAGATGGACTCTCAAGGTATTTCCACTTAGAACACGAAGACTCAACTGGTCAAGGTTAGTTTAGTGTCCCTGCGTTTGGGGGGGGGGTTGTGTAGGAGAGTAGGATCTGCCTCTTATGTTGCCCCCACTTTTTTTCTGATGTTTACACTGGTTTCTGGCTATAGTCTGGCTGGGTCCCTGCTAATCAGGGCCCCAGCCTCTCTGTTCTCTCTAAACGACTTGGAGTGCACTCTAGGTGCACTAGTGATTGGATACTGTGGTACCTTATGAGTCCCTAGTATATGGTACTGTTATAGGGATTCTGCACACACAGAGCTATGCACAGGATAATAGGACCTCGGAATATAGTGGTGAGCCGACCATAAACCTTAGCACCTAAAACCCCAACCCAACTAGCCTTAGCGTCCCATTAGCAACAATGTACCAATGATTGGACAACCCAGAACACAGTATATCTCTGTCAGGACTCGCAGAAGCAAGAACACTCTTTCGTCACTCACTCATACCTGTCCACAACGTGCGTAAGAAGAGACTCAGTATAGGTTAAAATGTTTATTTCAACTTACGTGCTCTAAGATACAGTACACGTGTCAGTACTATCAGCATAATGCATAAGAATAATATAATCAGCATAGTTACAACTCCATAGAATACAAACGGGGAAAGCATCTCATAAAGCAGTGGATATAGGGCTAAATGACCTTTCCACCCTCCCCGTGCTAGAAGCTAGTTTATTATAAAAATAGAAGACCTCTGGGCTTTGACTAGCGAACCCCCATACCTCAGTCTCTAGATGCAAAACTACATCAGCAGACAATCACAGCTCTTCTCTCTGGAAAGGCTTTCTCCAAGTGTCTTCTTAAGTGGGAAAAACGCAATATTAAAAGCACACCAATTTCTCCATGGCAGCTGTACATAATGTTATGTCTAGGTGCGAGGGACTGGCCAGATCAACAAGAACTAGGGACGTTGTTTTTCGACCTTGTAACCGTTGTTCAGACTGAGCCCAAAGAGAACAGGAGAAAAGGTGAGAGACAGAAAATGCAGACAGTTCTAAAATAACTTGGCAGAAGCAGAGGTCGACAGAATAACGGCTCAGAGTAACGTGCGCAAAAGTCATCATGGCAGCCAGGCATATGCCAACGTATCCAGGCAGGCCAGGAGGCCACAAACCACAAGACACCCTCCCTGGACAGTCCATCGACCAAGACAAAGGACGAAGACAGAGTTCAAAACAGCTGAGCAGAACAGAAACGTTCATAGTGGAAGTAGTCCCCATGAAGGACCACGAACGGGAAAGGGGAGGAAAAAAGACAGCCAGCGAGGCAGGTCACAGTCAGCGAAGGCCATATCAATCCAAAAGCGTGGAAGTGCAGAAAAACGCTATACCTTCCAAGAGTACATCATTGGAATCGTCAGAAAACATAGACGCCATCCAGTCCATTAAATCAAAGCAGCAGGAATGCTCCTCGCAGGAGAGAGCATCCAATAGCAATGCGGGACAACTTGCGTGATACTCCACATAACTTAGTCGTAGGAGATTCTGAGCAGCCGCCCAGATATCCCATTGCGCCAAAATCCCCAGTGCAGCCGCACGTGTCATGTATCCTGCAGCGGAACAGTCCCGTTCATGGGCCTCCAAGGGACCCACCAACCGAACAAAATCCGGAACAGACAACGACGTATTGGAGAGGCAATAATCCATGGTCCAGGTGAAAGGACAGCGGATGCAAGACATCACAGGTTGTACGCAAGTGAAATACGCAAAGCGAAAAGAAAGGGTATAAGACACACTCAGTGTCACCAATGGCAGAACGCCGAAACCAGCGAGGAGGCGCTCACGGAGCAGGTGGAGGCGACCTGGGTTGAGAAGGGCCCATTGGGGAGCAGCCATTGCGGAGAAAACAGATCAATAGCAGTACACCAGCCGCCAAAGCGAGGAGAAAAGGGAAGCCGCCAAAGACGCTGGAAAAAATGGAATGAATAAACGCCGGTATCACACCAAAAATAGTTTGGAAAGTGGACACAAGGCCGGATCCCACAACTTTAAAAAAGTGTACTAGACCTTCAGTGCTAGAGGCGTTAAAAATACGGTGAATCAATTCACCGAAATGTTGTGGGAGGTTAGTGTTCAAAAGGGCCTGTATTTCACTATGGGTACTTGCCACCTGGAGAATGAATGTCTCCCGGGCGGATGTGAGCATAACCTCCTCGTTCAATAATAGCGCCTTTATTCTGCTCAGTTTATTGAAATCCGCCTTCATAGTAGGAATGGAAGGCCAAATAGAATTATCTATGATGTTGTGAGGGGGAGGAAAAAGCACATTCTTGCAGCAGACAACCCTGTGCGAGACCGTAACAATATAGGGGATGCCGGCCTGCATGCCACAGCAATTTTCGTTATTTAAAAGCAAATAGCTACCATTAGTAAGCAAAGTAAAGGTAGGAGAAATAGCAGGAGCGGGAATACCCCTCAACACACAAGCAAGATTCGGAGCGGAAACATTACAAGCTCCGTGCAACTTAATATGTTTACAAACAAGGGAATGACCCACAGTCGAGTCGCAGGACTCCCCGTGAGAAAAACTTCCTTTCCGTCTCTAAGGCATTTATACATGAAAGGGAGGGACCAAAGTTCATGCAGGAAGGCACTACCCAAGGGCTGGAAACGGCCCACAGGATAATGTTTCATGCACAAACTAAATTCAAACAAGGAAAAAGGCAAAGCGATAACCCCATGAACTAGCCACACAGCAGAATCCAATTCCGCCACAGAGAATGGTAAGGGTTCCACTTTCTCGATATGTAACAGAGTGTAAGCTGCATCTTTCATGGACATGAACTGCTGTTTGTCAGTTAAATTAAAAGGCAGAAATAAGGCAGTGGTGTTCAAAAAATGCCAGGGAAGTTTACCCAACTTAAGTGTCTGCAAAGTCCACGCAAACTGCATAACAGAACGTAACTGATTTTGACCATGATATAACACAGAAACATCATCTTGTACAATATCAACAACAGAGGACACAATATTCTCTAACGTGTAAATGCGGGAAGACAGGGTATTAATACTATTGTCAACAACAGCAAGCACCTTCTCCAAATTTGCTTGGTCTATTTCCCGTAGACGGGAAGCAGCTTCCATTTGCGACAGCTTCCAGAGTTCATTATAAGCTTCATAAATGAATCTCTTTGGTCGTGGACCACGAGGCCCCAATATAAAGTCGGACAGATCAATAGTGCCTGATAGGAGGGACAAATGTTGTTTAACAGAGTCTAGGGAAGAATGCTGCAACCACTGTTTACATAATTTACCAACAGAATATGTTGTGACAGTACGGGAGTCAGAAAACCTCGGATCTGGCCTGTCCTGTTTATAGCCAGGGACTGAGTCGTGAAAACGCAGTTGGCACGCATTAGACGATGTGGGCCAAGCCAACCAGGGTGACTGAACAAGCGTAGAAACATTAAACGAATTGTTCTGAAACAAAACCTGCAAAGTCGCAAGGGACATATTAGAGTGCAAGCTGTTGTTTGGAGTAGAAGACAGGGATGGAATTGATGGTGCATTCATTTGTTTGGTGGTAGCCAAACCCCAACACGTAGTCTGATAGATGGAAGCATTCAGAAACACAATTTGGGCCGGGATAAGGCAGGCACGGTGCAAGGCCTCGTGGCCTTGCACCTGCCAAGGCCTGGAGCCCCAGATTGATTTCAAATCCACAGTGTCCTTCCAGTACTCATAACCACCCACAGCTAAGGCGCTCAAAAAGGAACCCGAATAAAGCAATTTGGTGTGGGTCAACATGATTTTCTGTGTGAATGGGGCGGGTAATTTGAAATAATAGGACCCAGGGTTCGATCTATTAAAATCAGTGAAATAGGTAAATTTATTTCTAAGAGTCTGGGAGCTACCCGGTAAAGGGTTTGGGCAATGTTCCCATTGAGTGTAGGCCACAGAGCTACGTAGTGCACTTGGTTTATGGACAAAATGGTTGCCCCAATGCTGGTAGCAGTATAAATCGGCATAATTCGCAGAATTCATATACAAATCTTCAGCATTAAATGAAGCAAAATATTTTAAATCAGCAAATAATGCTTCAACTGCATGCACATCCCAATCGTCAGAATGAATATTACTTTTACTACATCACCCATCGAAACTCGAAGGACATTTGGTACATTAATAACTTCTGTTGGTCCATGAATTTGAAAATTTACCGCATCCCATACGATGCCATCAGCAACCGGAAAAGCTGAAATGTTCACCAATGTGTGGTCACGCTTCATGATGTGAGATGAGGAATGTGGAGCCAAAGTTCCAGCAATACTGTTCACAGCAGAGCGTTCAGGTAAATAGTGACCATTGATCAGTAGAAAAAACACTGTGACAAAGCCAATGGACATGAACAAAAAGATCAAGAAAAGCACCAACCAGATGTATGTCCAGGGGGAATCAAAAAATTGTCTCTAAACCAGGATACAAAAATACTGAACTTAGACGGGACAAATGACGAGGTGGAATCCGAGTCAAAGGAATAACGTGTCGGGCTCAGTGGCGTTGTTGGTAAGTGTGCCACCGATTCTGTTTCGGGATAGGTATACTCGTTCTCGTCGATGCAGGGGGAAACCGGAGGTTCGAGTATACTTTCAGGCAAATCAACCATCTCAATTGTAACATCAGTGACCGTTCGGGCTGGAGGACCTCGAACACAAGTCCGGTAAATTGCAGGACAAGAGACCGCTGGTGTAACACTATTCAGGATCGGCCAGTTGTTGTAGCTTGACATTTTCCACTGAGATGTATCTGTTCTCCTTGCGACCAGGAAACGGTGGTAAGATGACTGTACGTGTTCCCTTCAAACCCAGGACTGGAACCGGTGCACGATAAGAGGGGCCGAATTCTTTTTGTTCTCCACCTTCTCTCGAACCAGGTCGCCAATCTTCGGAAGCCAGCCGGCAACCGGAATCTGCAGGGCAGGATCTGTGGCTGAAGGTAAATGTGCGTTTGCAAGTTTGTCTCGGGCTTCTTGTAAGTCCTGTAACATAGTAGAATGGTTATCTACATCAAACTTGGCGGATTGCGCCGCCATGTCTAGACCATCAAGGTCAGGCACAAACATTCTTATGCCAAAGAGCATTTCGTATGGGGTCCGCCCACCCAGAGATCTTCTAGGGAGATATTAAGTGCACGTTGTACGGTATACAAGTGGGCCAGCCAGTTCCTGCCAGTACCTAAGACTCTAGCTGTCAAGGATTTCTTTAAATCACGGTTCATTCGCTCCACAATTGAATTACCCTCAGGTCTGTATGGAGACGAAAACTTCACCCGTACCCCCAGTGAACCCATTGCGTCCTTGTACGCCTTAGAGGCAAACGCTGGATCTTGGTCAGAATGGAAGGTGCTGCAAGCGAAGATTCCCACAAAGATACGCAAATCCCTGATGACATTTCAAGCGTCAGCACTCCATTGTGGCCAGACCCAGATGAAACGTGTGCACGAGTCCACTGCAACTAAGATATATTTATAGGCAGTATCGGAAGAAAATGGACCGCAGTGATCCAAGTAAACACACCCAAAGGGTCTGTTAGAAATGTAGAGCGAGGTCTGTGGTGGTCGTGTAACCGTAGAAGGCTTAATCTGTTGACACACGTCACAAGACAGCACATAAGTACGGGTGTCTTTATATAAACCACGCCACCAGTACCGCTGCTGCAAGATGGAAACGGTCGCAGACACTCCAGCATGAGCCGAAGCCATGCCTTCGTGTGCTGCCGTTATCAAGGAAAGTCTGCGATCCGCGTTGGGTATCAGCCGATCACCAACGTTAGGTATTGTTACATAAGGAGCCTGTTCGGGACCTAACTGATAAGAATATTTGGAAGGAAAACCCCTAGGGTAATTAGCACCTTCCTTTGTCGCAGCAATAGCTGCCAAAATATCGGTGTCAATTTTTGACATGGATCTGGTAACTGCTGCTACTGAACACGTGACTACTGCTGATCTGGCCGCTTCGTCTGCCAGACCGTTACCAACAGCGTGTGCGCCCACCCGCTGATGGCCTAGGGTGTGAACCACCTGTGTGAGTGGCAAACGTTGTCTCAATTCTGCCACCCGAACCCAAAGCATCTTATGCTTGATTGTGCTACCTTTAGCGTCTCTATAGTCGTTTTGCGACCAAAAGAACAGATTGTCATTGTAAGATTGAACACAGTAATAAGAATCGCACACAATGAGAGTGGTCACATCAGGATTAACGAACTCAAGTGCAAGCACCAATGCGCGCAGCTCGGCCAATTGTGCAGTACTGTCCCCGAGTGCCTGAGTGTGCACTACAGTGGATTTGAACTTTCCGTTCACAAAGGTACCTGCAACAATAGCACATGCGGCGGAATAAGCATGCTTGGACCCCGTGGCCGGTTGTGCCGAACCATCGGTGTAGATCACACAGTCGTAATCCTCAAGCGGCAGTAAAGACAGAGGAGGAGGATGAACGAATTCATACTGTAAAAACTCCTGAGTCTGTAGAGAAGAATCGAAAATGAAAGTGACATCTGGAGACGTCAAAGATGTTGCCCATTGAATCCAACGGGGGGCAAAGCTTTAGAGTTCGGAACACTTGCCTTTGTCACTGCCTCTAGGGCAGGATATGGTGTTACCACCAGAATGCGCTTTCCCTGTGCCAGTGCGCGTTCCTTTAGAATCGCCATCTGCACTGCAGTCAGAACTTTCTCCACAGATGAAAAGCGCATTTCTGCGGAAGTGTAAAGATGTGACTTGTACGCGATCGGAACTGTGTCACCTTCGTTAAAGGTTAAGTACGTGAAACCCACTGCCCCCGGAATTATTCTAATCACCAGGTTTGTGTGGTTGTCACGCATCAACAGGTACTTAGACTCAAGGAGGTCTGTCTGCAAGGACTGCAGAATGGAGGAATGCTCCGGAAGCCAACAAGACTTTGAAAAGTTAGGTTGTATCAAAGCATACAGTGGCTTTATACGCTGGGCGTATTCGGGAATGTATGTACGCCCGAAGTTCAGAAAACCTAGTAAAGACTGAAGTTTTTTCAGATTAGTAGGAGGGCACAAAAGTGCACATTTTTCTAGGAAGTGGGGGGCTAAGCCCTTACCTTCATTGTTGAGCTCGTAGCCCAAGAACAAAACGGTAAATTCAGCAATATGAGATTTGGCAAAGTTAAATTTATAACCTTGAACCGCAAATTCTAGAATAATGCGGTCTACTCTGGAGAGATGCGGGAACAATTCGTCGTCCGTCAGATAAATGTCATCGACGTACGAACATGCATCTTGATCTATGCCGTCTAACAAAGAGACAACACGGGCGGCGAATACGCCGGGACTGTTTTTATAGCCCATAGGTAAACGCCTGAATTTGAATAATTTACCACCGGAAGTGAAAGCGCTCCATTGGCTACTCTCCGGGGCTAAGTTGTGCGTGTAGAATCCATTGGAGAGGTCAAGTGTCGTCTTATATTTTTTACGAACAAGACTGTCTACAAGCGCAGAACTGTGTGTATTTTGCACCGCAAAGGTCCGACAATGAGAATTCAGATGCCGGTAATCCAAAACTAAGCGGTACGATCCATCGGGTTTAGAAACCGCGAAAAGGGGATTGTTCATAGGTGACACGCATGTTTCAATTACTCCCTGATATTCCAACTGAGTCAGAATTTCAGCAACGGGACCTTTAGCGTCCCTTTTAATGGGATATTGGGGTTGCGGCTGCGGTAGGGACCTCAAAGGTATTTCATGGAAAGGAGAGTCTTCATCCCAGCCCACGTGATTGCGGTATAACGCAGGAGCCAGGGATACAGCCCATTCGGCTGCAAGAGCCTCCGCTTTGTCCTTTGGGACATGACAAGAAAAGCTCGGAAGTATCACCTCCTCCCCTTTGCGCGCAGCAAGAACGAATGGGGGGGGCCAATCCACCTCCGCCAACAAAATGTCATATGAAGAGGTCAGATTCTCCCAAAAAATCCCTTTTATTACACGCTGTATATCACCTTCAATTTGAATGACTATATTAAAAAGTCTGTCAGGGGGTGCCACTCTGGTGTCTGCTGTCTCGACAGTTATGAAAGTTTCAGTTGCTGTCGCCTCCATATGAGGATGTTGTGCCTCCCGCACTATGGTAACTTCCGCGGCGCTGTCTAGGAGGGTCACTGCCCACGTCCAGTTCAGGAGTCTCGTTCTCACCGTCTGTGGCATATTTCGCTGTTACAGCGGCAACTTTCTTCTTCTGGAATTGTGGGCGAGAACGTTGAAAGTCTTCTGCTTTCCCTCTGACTTGTTGTCGAGGTTGGTCTCGTCCCTGGGGAGCCTCTCGACCCCTTCCTCTATCCTGGCGATCTCCTCCACTGGCTTGTGAAGTTGTCTGTGCCTGTGAAGAACGAGGAGAACGCGTATCAGGGATCTGAAACCTATCCGGAGATTTAATTCTCGCCCTATCGCGTAAATCATAAGTGCGTTCAGAAGAGACTGAAACCGGGGATGCGCCTCTCGACCCCGACTTCTTTTGTTGCTTACCCTGTTTTTTCAGCCTCCAGCTCTTTTTAGTGAAGACTGGTCTCTCATCTTTCTCAGATTGAGGTTTGGATTGTTGTTGTTGTTGCGATTGTGTTTGCTGTTTTGCAAAAGGTTTATTACCCAGGCTATTCCTGCCAATAGTTTTGTAAGCCTGGGTAATAATTTTCGGTAATTCGCGAGGCTTGTCCAATTCTGGGACCAAAGCCAAAGCATTAGCTACTTGAAAGTTCACTGCATCGCCCTTGACATTCGCAAGGATCAACTCAGCTACTACTTCAAACACTCCCACCAGTCTCATCCCTAATTCCACAGCCGCCTCAGGGCCATGTTCATCCTGTACTTTTTTAATTACAGAGGGAGGACCGTCATGGAAGGAGTGCCGAAAAACTTCGAATAAACTGCTGTGAATACCCTACCCCAGTTGTCACATGCTGTCAACTCGGGAATTAAGTCTTTTGGCAAACTAATCGTAAGAATTCTATGTTTATCCACCGGTGTTGTGTTTGGAAAAACTGCCTCCAATTGGTCAAATTTTTCTGCAAGCCAATAAGGAAAATCATCCTTATTTTGTGGACGTTTGCCCATCACTGAGTTCACCATGACGGGACTTATGGTCACTCCGCCTGCAGCAGCCGGATGGCCCGCAACTCCAGGTGGGGCTCCCTGGATGTTGCCTGTAACATATTGCACTAAAGCGCGATGCACTCGCACCAAAGCCGAATACATATTGTGCAGTTCAGCGACTGGTATCTGCATATATCGCGGATGTGGGGTGTACCCGGCCAAAACAGGCCAAGTGGCCCCGTCAATAGACAAGGGGCCTAAACGAACCGTTGTTACCGGTTGTGGGAGGGCGCCATCAAACCACACACGGTGCTGCCAAGCCGTGAGCGGTACTTCAAGATTAGTATAAGGTCTATAGGCAGCAGGAATAACGGTGGGTTCATATTCATGGAACAGATTATCGTTCGCATCCACCGCTGGAAAGGTGACCCAAGAGTAGAATACTTCAAAGTGGAAAGCCGGATCGGCTTGGACCACAAAGATCAGTTCGACTCCCGTGTCTGGCACTCCATACACCCTTAAGTGATCCCGGAGCGCTGTGCGGCTATGTGCCGCTATGTTTACACCCGCCATTACGATCGGGGATGTTCGACAACCTAACAGGAGGCAGCACAATAGAGGGTTCGATTAAGAAACCTTTTAACAACTTCAAGCTTGAAAGAACCTACAAAAACGTCAATATAGGAGGTATCACCATCACACACGCTTCCAGAAGCGTATGTGAGGGAGTTGTGGACAAGCACAAGCACTACACAAGCGTCTCGCAGATAAGCAGCCCACTCGTTGGTCGCGCCATGTTATAGGGATTCTGCACACACAGAGCTATGCACAGGATAATAGGACCTCGGAATATAGTGGTGAGCCGACCATAAACCTTAGCACCTAAAACCCCAACCCAACTAGCCTTAGCGTCCCATTAGCAACAATGTACCAATGATTGGACGTGCGTAGCGGGCGCGCCGCTGGCGCGCCGAAGGCGCGCCTAAGGCAAGCCCGTCTGCGCCCGTCCGCGCACGACCGAGCCCAGAGCCTTGGCACGCTGGCCGGAAGGAGGTAAACGGCTCAAATAATAATCGTCTGTCTTATTCCGCTGAATCATTACACCGGATAAGATCTCAAGACGAAGTGAATCATGTAATGGCCGTATGCTGCCCCTGGAGGTTCCCAACTGGGTTAGAGGGTGTGGTAGCCTGTCGGCACTGCCACTTTCAGGGGTACCTGGATTTGCCCAGCATACGTGTCCCAGTTTCACTCCCAGATGCATTGGTCACGAGCACAGCCCCTAAAATACCAGGTTTAACGGCGATTCTATGTAATGTAAGATCATTAGCTAAGCATCCCATTGAAATATGGGACATGGTCACTACTCATTCTCCTGATATTTGCTTTTTTACAGAAACGTGGCTGAATTCTACGAACCATCCTATGGTAAATCTAGCCATTCCAGATAGCTACAAATTTTTACATTTGGACAGAGTAGGAAAATCGGGCGGTGGTATTGCCATTGCCTTTAGAAATTTCCTTAACGTTAGCTGGGTGTTGACCGTTAGCAATGAGGATATGGAATTGGGTATTTTTAAGATTATTATATCTCCAACAGACAGCTGGTATGGAGCACTGATATATCGTCCCCAGGCTACAAGGCTAATTTTAGTGATCAACTGGCTGAATTAATAGCGACACATGTCCTTGCATCAAAAAAATTTCTCCTATTAGGGATTTTAACTTTCATGAAGAGGACCTAAATAGTTTAGGAGTAAATAAACTCTTAGATAATTTAGGCCTGTTGGGCCTTACTCAAAGAGTTAAAGGTCCAACGCACCGGGCCGGACATACTCTCGACTTAATCTTTTCCAACATTGACCTCCTTACCTGCAATCCCCTAGTCCCCAATTGTGGACAGATCATTTTTTAATCTTGTTTACAATTCAACTAACGAGTAAGGATGATGTAGCTGCATACCCTGGCCGAAAAAAAGAGGTGCGTAGACCCTGGCACAACTTAACTACAGAAAATTTTAGTGAGGCTTTCCAATATAAATTAGCTGAGAATAACCTGGATGTATCTAGACTGCTGGAGAGGTTCAACTCCGCTTTTTTGAGTGCATTAGATGAAGTAATTCCAAAAGAAATTATGGCACTCTACAGAGACGCCCGTCTGCCCCATGGTATACACCAGACTTAAAAAGTGGGAAATCGAAGTGCAAAACTTTAGAGAGAATTTGGCGGAGTAGCAAAGACCCCCAAGATAGACTACGATTTAAACAAGCTCTGACTAGCTATCATCAGAGTATAAAAACTGCTAGACAGATTTTTATTTCAAATCAAATTGAACATGCCAGCAATTCATCTAAAACCCTCTTCTCTATAGTAAAGGAGTTTGTGTCTCCACAAGTGTGCAGCCAAGTCCCAATGGAATCCCAAGAACTTTGTAATTCAATAGCTGTCCACTTTGAGGAGAAGATTAGAAAAATCTACGATAATTTCCCTACCACCTCTCAAATAAAACCAGAGCAAGAGCATAGGGAAGAGGAGCCAGAAGCAGAAGTATCCAGTACCCTTAAATGTTTTGAACTGATTACATTAGAGGAGGTCCTCCACTCTTTGGCTTCTGCTAAATCGGGGTCACCGGAGGACCTCTGTCGGCCTAAGACAATGGCTTTGCTGGCCCCTGTTGTGCACCTGAGATTTTACGAATTTATAACTGCTCGATACAATCGGGATGTTTCCCCAGGGCCTGGAAGGAAGCATTTGTACAGCCAATATTGAAGAAACCGACGGCAGATCCGCTGGCCCTTAGTAACTATCGCCCCATTTCTCTGCTTCCCCTGTTGGGTAAGCAATTGGAAAGTCTAATAAATAAGCAGTTAGGGTGCTATTTAGAATCTAATAATATTCTGGACCCCTCACAATCAGGTTTTCGATCAGGTTTCAGTACAGAGACTGCTCTTCTGGCCGTGACTGATTCCCTAAGAATGGAAGTGGATTCTGGAGGATCAATAGTTCTGATCCTATTAGACTTGTCTGCGGCGTTTGATACCATCTCGCATTCAAAGCTCGTGGATCGACTTCTGGCCTGTGGAATCCAGGGTACAGCCTTAAAATGGCTGCAACAGTTTTTATCTGACAGATACCAAACCATCATTTTGGGCTCTTACCGATCAGAAAAAATGCATTTGGATAAGGGGGTTCCTCAGGGGTCTTGTCTGAGTCCCACGCTGTTCAACGTTTATATGGCCCCACTGGCAAGAATAGTTGAACAGTTTGGATTTGAGATAATATCATATGCTGATGATACTCAGCTTATGTTTAAAATTGGCCCTAACCTTGAGACAGAGAAACTCGCTTTGCTACAGGAATGCTTGCAATATCTAGCTGGATGACGGATAATTGCCTCCAACTGAACCCCGGAAAGACTGAGATTATGTTAATGGGGAAAGCCTCATCCATTTGGGCGGATGACTGGTGGCCCACCAAATTGGGAGAGGTCCCCGTTCCCAGAAAAATTGTGAAAAATCTTGGGATAAAATTGGACCAATCACTAACAATGAAGGATCATATAAATGCCACTGTTAGCTCCTGTTATCATGCCCTGCGCCTTTTGCGTAGGATCTTTCCTTATCTACCTATGAATTCTCGTAAAACTCTTGTTCAAGCTATGGTGATTGGCAAAATGGATTATGGAAATGTCCTACTGGCAGAGGCGGATGAGTCCTCGCTAGCCAAATTGCAAGTGATCCAGAACACGGCTGCAAGGTTAATTTTGAATCGCCCTTCAGGCTCCTCGTCCGGTCCTCTGCTGAGAGAACTACATTGGTTACCAGTAAAGAAGCGATCCGTTTTAAAATCTGTTGCCTCACGTATAATGATCTTAGAGGCAAAGGGCCCAGGTACTTGCAGAGGAAACTATTAAAATATGTTCCCAGCCGAACTCTTAGATCTAGTTCACTCGGCCTCTTACAGGTGCCCCGAATACGCCTTAAGCGTACGGGGGAAAGCTTTCTCCTACCTTGCTCCTAAATACTGGAACAAGTTGCCCCAGGCTCTTCGTGAGTCCCCTTTTTATGGCACCTTCAGAAAAAAACTTAAAGCCTTTTTGTTTTAGGACTCAGGCAGTCCCTCTGGTATGTCTCAACACAAGCGCCGAGATGCCCCCGGGTGAGTTGTGCGCTATAAAAGTGGTTTTAACATAACATAACATAACATAACATTGGACAACCCAGAACACGGTATATCTCTCTCAGGACTCGCAGAAGCAAGAACACTCTTTCGTCACTCACTCATACCTGTCCACAACGTGCCTAAGAAGAGACTCAGTATAGTTTAAAATGTTTATTTCAACTTACGTGCTCTAAGATACAGTACACGTGTCAGTACTATCAGCATAATGCATAAGAATAATATAATCAGCATAGTTACAACTCCATAGAATACAAACGGGAAAGCATCTCATAAAGCAGTGGATATAGGGCTAAATGACCTTTCCACCCTCCCCGTGCTATAAGCTAGTTTATTATAAAAATAGAAGACCTCTGGGCTTTGACTAGCGAACCCCCATACCCCAGTCTCTAGATGCAAAACTACATCAGCAGACAATCACAGCTCTTCTCCCTGGAAAGGCTTTCCCCAAGTGTCTTCTTAAGTGGGAAAAACGCAATATTAAAAGCACACCAATTTCTCCATGACAGCTGTACATAATGTTATGTCTAGGTGCGAGGGACTGGCCAGATCAACAAGAACTAGGGACGTTGTTTTTCGACCTTGTAACCGTTGTTCAGACTGAGCCCAAAGGGAACAGGAGAAAAGGTGAGAGACAGAAAATGCAGACAGTTCTAAAATAACTTGGCAGAAGCAGAGGTCGACAGAATAACGGCTCAGAGTAACGTGCGCAAAAGTCATCATGGCAGCCAGGCATATGCCAACGTATCCAGGCAGGCCAGGAGGCCACAAACCACAAGACACCCTCCCCTGGACAGTCCATCGACCAAGACAAAGGACGAAGACAGAGTTCAAAACAGCTGAGCAGAACAGAAACGTTCATAGTGGAAGTAGTCCCCATGAAGGACCACGAACGGGAAAGAGGAGGAAAAAAGACAGCCAGCGAGGCAGGTCACAGTCAGCGAAGGCCATATCAATCCAAAAGCGTGGAAGTGCAGAAAAACGCTATACCTTCCAAGAGTACATCATTGGAATCGTCAGAAAACATAGACGCCATCCAGTCCATTAAATCAAAGCAGCAGGAATGCTCCTCGCAGGAGAGAGCATCCAATAGCAATGCGGGACAACTTGCGTGATACTCCACATAACTTAGTCGTAGGAGATTCTGAGCAGCCGCCCAGATATCCCATTGCGCCAAAATCCCCAATGCAGCCGCACGTGTCATGTATCCTGCAGCGGAACAGTCCCGTTCATGGGCCTCCAAGGGACCCACCAACCGAACAAAATCCGGAACAGACAACGACGTATTGGAGAGGCAATAATCCATGGTCCAGGTGAAAGGACAGCGGATGCAAGACATCACAGGTTGCACGCAAGTGAAATACGCAAAGCAAAAAGAAAGGGTATAAGACACACTCAGTGTCACCAATGGCAGAACGCCGAAACCAGCGAGGAGGCGCTCACGGAGCAGGTGGAGGCGACCTGGGTCGAGAAGGGCCCATTGGGGAGCAGCCATTGCGGAGAAAACAGATCAATAGCAGTACACCAGCCGCCAAAGCGAGGAGAAAAGGGAAGCCGCCAAAGACGCTGGAAAAAATGGAATGAATAAACGCCGGTATCACACCAAAAATAGTTTGGAAAGTGGACACAAGGCCGGATCCCACAACTTTTAAAAAGTGTACTAGACCTTCAGTGCTAGAGGCGTTAAAAATACGGTGAATCAATTCACCGAAATGTTGTGGGAGGTTAGTGTTCAAAAGGGCCTGTATTTCACTATGGGTACTTGCCACCTGGAGAATGAATGTCTCCCGGGCGGATGTGAGCATAACCTCCTCGTTCAATAATAGCGCCTTTATTCTGCTCAGTTTATTGAAATCCGCCTTCATAGTAGGAATGGAAGGCCAAATAGAATTATCTATGATGTCGTGAGGGGGAGGAAAAAGCACATTCTTGCAGCAGACAACCCTGTGCGAGACCGTAACAATATAGGGGATGCCGGCCTGCATGCCACAGCAATTTTCGTTATTTAAAAGCAAATAGCTACCATTAGTAAACAAAGTAAAGGAGGAGAAATAGCAGGAGCGGGAATACCCCTCAACACACAAGCAAGATTCGGAGCGGAAACATTACAAGCTCCGTGCAACTTAATATGTTTACAAACAAGGGAATGACCCACAGTCGAGTCGCAGGACTCCCCCGTGAGAAAAACTTCCTTTCCGTCTCTAAGGCATTTATACATGAAAGGGAGGGACCAAAGTTCATGCAGGAAGGCACTACCCAAGGGCTGGAAACGGCCCACAGGATAATGTTTCATGCACGAACTAAATTCAAACAAGGAAAAAGGCAAAGCGATAACCCCATGAACTAGCCACACAGCAGAATCCAATTCCGCCACAGAGAATGGTAAGGGTTCCACTTTCTCGATATGTAACAGAGTGTAAGCTGCATCTTTCATGGACATGAACTGTTATTTGTCAGTTAAATTAAAAGGCAGAAATAAGGCAGTGGTGTTCAAAAAATGCCAGGGAACTTTACCCAACTTAAGTGTCTGCAAAGTCCACGCAAACTGCATAACAGAACGTAACTGATTTTGACCATGATATAACACAGAAACATCATCTTGTACAATATCAACAACAGAGGACACAATATTCTCTAACGTGTAAATGCGGGAAGACAGGGTATTAATACTATTGTCAACAACAGCAAGCACCTTCTCCAAATTTGCTTGGTCTATTTCCCGTAGACGGGAAGCAGCTTCCATTTGCGACAGCTTCCAGAGTTCATTATAAGCTTCATAAATGAATCTCTTTGGTCGTGGACCACGAGGCCCCAATATAAAGTCGGACAGATCAATAGTGCCTGATAGGAGGGACAAATGTTGTTTAACAGAGTCTAGGGAAGAATGCTGCAACCACTGTTTACATAATTTACCAACAGAATATGTTGTGACAGTACGGGAGTCAGAAAACCTCGGATCTGGCCTGTCCTGTTTATAGCCAGGGACTGAGTCGTGAAAACGCAGTTGGCACGCATTAGACGATGTGGGCCAAGCCAACCAGGGTGACTGAACAAGCGTAGAAACATTAAACGAATTGTTCTGAAACAAAACCTGCAAAGTCGCAAGGGACATATTAAAGTGCAAGCTGTTGTTTGGAGTGGAAGACAGGGATGGAATTGATGGTGCATTCATTTGTTTGGTGGTAGCCAAACCCCAACACATAGTCTGATATATGGAAGCATTCAGAAACACAATTTGGGCCGGGATAAGGCAGGCACGGTGCAAGGCCTCGTGGCCTTGCACCTGCCAAGGCTTGGAGCCCCAGATTGATTTCAAATCCACAGTGTCCTTCCAGTACTCATAACCACCCACCGCTAAGGCGCTCAAAAAGGAACCCGAATAAAGCAATTTGGTGTGGGTCAACATGATTTTCTGTGTGAATGGGGCGGGTAATTTGAAATAATAGGACCCAGGGTTCGATCTATTAAAATCAGTGAAATAGGTAAATTTATTTCTAAGAGTCTGGGAGCTACCCGATAAAGGGTTTGGGCAATGTTCCCATTGAGTGTAGGCCACAGAGCTACGTAGTGCACTCAGTTTATGGACAAAATGGTTGCCCCAATGCTGGTAGCAGTATAAATCGGCATAATTCGCAGAATTCATATACAAATCTTCAGCATTAAATGAAGCAAAATATTTTAAATCAGCAAATAATGCTTCAACTGCATGCACATCCCAATCGTCAGAATGAATATTACTTTTTACTACATCACCCATCGAAACTCGAAGGACATTTGGTACATTAATAACTTCTGTTGGTCCATGAATTTGAAAATTTACCGCATCCCATACGATGCCATCAGCAACCGGAAAAGCTGAAATGTTCACCAATGTGTGGTCACGCTTCATGATGTGAGATGAGGAATGTGGAGCCAAAGTTCCAGCAATACTGTTCACAGCAGAGCGTTCAGGTAAATAGTGACCATTGATCAGTAGAAAAAACACTGTGACAAAGCCAATGGACATGAACAAAAAGATCAAGAAAAGCACCAACCAGATGTATGTCCAGGGGGAATCAAAAAATTGTCTCTAAACCAGGATACAAAAATACTGAACTTAGACGGGACAAATGACGAGGTGGAATCCGAGTCAAAGGAATAACGTGTCGGGCTCAGTGGCGTTGTTGGTAAGTGTGCCACCGATTCTGTTTCGGGATAGGTATACTCGTTCTCGTCGATGCAGGGGAAACCGGAGGTTCGAGTATACTTTCAGGCAAATCAACCATCTCAATTGTAACATCAGTGACCGTTCGGGCTGGAGGACCTCGAACACAAGTCCGGTAAATTGCAGGACAAGAAACCGCTGGTGTAACACTATTCAGGATCGGCCAGTTGTTGTAGCTTGACATTTTCCACTGAGATGTATCTGTTCTCCTTGCGACCAGGAAACGGTGGTAAGATGACTGTACGTGTTCCCTTCAAACCCAGGACTGGAACCGGTGCACGATAAGAGGGGCCGAATTCTTTTTGTTCTCCACCTTCTCTCGAACCAGGTCGCCAATCTTCGGAAGCCAGCCGGCAACCGGAATCTGCAGGGCAGGATCTGTGGCTGAAGGTAAATGTGCGTTTGCAAGTTTGTCTCGGGCTTCTTGTAAGTCCTGTAACATAGTAGAATGGTTATCTACATCAAACTTGGCGGATTGCGCCGCCATGTCTAGACCATCAAGGTCAGGCACAAACATTCTTATGCCAAAGAGCATTTCGTATGGGGTACGCCCACCCAGAGATCTTCTAGGAGATTATTAAGTGCACGTTGTACGGTATACAAGTGGGCCAGCCAGTTCCTGCCAGTACCTAAGACTCTAGCTGTCAAGGATTGCTTTAAATCACGGTTCATTCGCTCCACAATTGAATTACCCTCAGGTCTGTATGGAGACGAAAACTTCACCCGTACCCCCAGTGAACCCATTGCGTCCTTGTACGCCTTAGAGGCAAACGCTGGACCTTGGTCAGAATGGAAGGTGCTGCAAGCGAAGATTCCCACAAAGATACGCAAATCCCTGATGACATTTCGAGCGTCACCACTCCGTTGTGGCCAGACCCAGATGAAACGTGTGCACGAGTCCACTGCAACTAAGATATATTTATAGGCAGTGTCGGAAGAAAATGGACCGCAGTGATCCAAGTAAACACACCCAAAGGGTCTGTTAGAAATGTAGAGCGAGGTCTGTGGTGGTCGTGTAACCGTAGAAGGCTTAATCTGTTGACACACGTCACAAGACAGCACATAAGTACGGGTGTCTTTATATAAACCACGCCACCAGTACCGCTGCTGCAAGATGGAAACGGTCGCAGACACTCCAGCATGAGCCGAAGCCATGCCTTCGTGTGCTGCCGTTATCAAGGAAAGTCTGCGATCCGCGTTGGGTATCAGCCGATCACCAACGTTAGGTATTGTTACATAAGGAGCCTGTTCGGGACCTAACTGATAAGAATATTTGGAAGGAAAACCCCTAGGGTAATTAGCACCTTCCTTTGTCGCAGCAATAGCTGCCAAAATATCGGTGTCAATTTTTGACATGGATCTGGTAACTGCTGCTACTGAACACGTGACTACTGCTGATCTGGCCGCTTCGTCTGCCAGACCGTTACCAACAGCGTGTGCGCCCACCCGCTGATGGCCTAGGGTGTGAACCACCTGTGTGAGTGGCAAACGTTGTCTCAATTCTGCCACCCGAACCCAAAGCATCTTATGCTTGATTGTGCTACCTTTAGCGTCTCTATAGTCGTTTTGCGACCAAAAGAACAGATTGTCATTGTAAGATTGAACACAGTAATAAGAATCGCACACAATGAGAGTGGTCACATCAGGATTAACGAACTCAAGTGCAAGCACCAATGCGCGCAGCTCGGCCAATTGTGCAGTACTGTCCCCGAGTGCCTGAGTGTGCACTACAGTGGATTTGAACTTTCCGTTCACAAAGGTACCTGCAACAATAGCACATGCGGCGGAATAAGCATGCTTGGACCCCGTGGCCGGTTGTGCCGAACCATCGGTGTAGATCACACAGTCGTAATCCTCAAGCGGCAGTAAAGACAGAGGAGGAGGATGAACGAATTCATACTGTAAAAACTCCTGAGTCTGTAGAGAAGAATCGAAAATGAAAGTGACATCAGGAGACGTCAAAGATGTTGCCCATTGAATCCAACGGGGGTGCAAAGCTTTAGAGTTCGGAACACTTGCCTTTGTCACTGCCTCTAGGGCAGGATATGGTGTTACCACCAGAATGCGCTTTCCCTGTGCCAGTGCGCGTTCCTTTAGAATCGCCATCTGCACTGCAGTCAGAACTTTCTCCACAGATGAAAAGCGCATTTCTGCGGAAGTGTAAAGATGTGACTTGTACGCGATCGGAACTGTGTCACCTTCGTTAAAGGTTAAGTACGTGAAACCCACTGCCCCCGGAATTATTCTAATCACCAGGTTTGTGTGGTTGTCACGCATCAACAGGTACTTAGACTCAAGGAGGTCTGTCTGCAAGGACTGCAGAATGGAGGAATGCTCCGGAAGCCAACAAGACTTCGAAAAGTTAGGTTGTATCAAAGCATACAGTGGCTTGATACGCTGTGCGTATTCGGGAATGTATGTACGCCCGAAGTTCAGAAAACCTAGTAAAGACTGAAGTTTTTTCAGATTAGTAGGAGGGCACAAAAGTGCACATTTTTCTAGGAAGTGGGGGCTAAGCCCTTACCTTCATTGTTGAGCTCGTAGCCCAAGAACAAAACTGGTAAATTCAGCAATATGAGATTTGGCAAAGTTAAATTTATAACCTTGAACCGCAAATTCTAGAATAATGCGGTCTACTCTGGAGAGATGCGGGAACAATTCGTCGTCCGTCAGATAAATGTCATCGACGTACGAACATGCATCTTGATCTATGCCGTCTAACAAAGAGACAACACGGGCGGCGAATACGCCGGGACTGTTTTTATAGCCCATAGGTAAACGCCTGAATTTGAATAATTTACCACCGGAAGTGAAAGCGCTCCATTGGCTACTCTCCGGGGCTAAGTTGTGCGTGTAGAATCCATTGGAGAGGTCAAGTGTCGTCTTATATTTTTTACGAACAAGACTGTCTACAAGCGCAGAACTGTGTGTATTTTGCACCGCAAAGGTCCGACAATGAGAATTCAGATGCCGGTAATCCAAAACTAAGCGGTACGATCCATCGGGTTTAGAAACCGCGAAAAGGGGATTGTTCATAGGTGACACGCATGTTTCAATTACTCCCTGATATTCCAACTGAGTCAGAATTTCAGCAACGGGACCTTTAGCGTCCCGTTTAATGGGATATTGGGGTTGCGGCTGCGGTAGGGACCTCAAAGGTATTTCATGGAAAGGAGAGTCTTCATCCCAGCCCACGTGATTGCGGTATAACGCAGGAGCCAGGGATACAGCCCATTCGGCTGCAAGAGCCTCCGCTTTGTCCTTTGGGACATGACGAGAAAAGCTCGGAAGTATCACCTCCTCCCCTTTACGCGCAGCAAGAACGAATGGGGGGCCAATCCACCTCCGCCAACAAAATGTCATATGAAGAGGTCAGATTCTCCCAAAAATCCCTTTTATTACACGCTGTATATCACCTTCAATTTGAATGACTATATTAAAAAGTCTGTCAGGGGTGCCACTCTGGTGTCTGCTGTCTCGACAGTTATGAAAGTTTCAGTTGCTGTCGCCTCCATATGAGGATGTAGCGCCTCCCGCACTATGGTAACTTCCGCGGCGCTGTCTAGGAGGGTCACTGCCCACGTCCAGTTCAGGAGTCTCGTTCTCACCGTCTGTGGCATATTTCGCTGTTACAGCGGCAACTTTCTTCTTCTGGAATTGTGGGCGAGAACGTTGAAAGTCTTCTGCTTTCCCTCTGACTTGTTGTCGAGGTTGGTCTCGTCCCTGAGGAGCCTCTCGACCCCTTCCTCTATCCTGGCGATCTCCTCCACTGGCTTGTGAAGTTGTCTGTGCCTGTGAAGAACGAGGAGAACGCGTATCAGGGATCTGAAACCTATCCGGAGATTTAATTCTCGCCCTATCGCGTAAATCATAAGTGCGTTCAGAAGAGACTGAAACCGAGGATGCGCCTCTCGACCCCGGCTTCTTTTGTTGCTTACCCTGTTTTTTCAGCCTCCAGCTCTTTTTAGTGAAGACTGGTCTCTCATCTTTCTCAGATTGAGGTTTGGATTGTTGTTGTTGTTGCGATTGTGTTTGCTGTTTTGCAAAAGGTTTATTACCCAGGCTATTCCTGCCAATAGTTTTGTAAGCCTGGGTAATAATTTTCGGTAATTCGCGAGGCTTGTCCAATTCTGGGACCAAAGCCAAAGCATTAGCTACTTGAAAGTTCACTGCATCGCCCTTGACATTCGCAAGGATCAACTCAGCTACTACTTCAAACACTCCCACCAGTCTCATCCCTAATTCCACAGCCGCCTCAGGGCCATGTTCATCCTGTACTTTTTAATTACAGAGGGAGGACCGTCATGGAAGGAGTGCCGAAAAACTTCGAATAAACTGCTGCGAATACCCTACCCCAGTTGTCACATGCTGTCAACTCGGGAATTAAGTCTTTTGGCAAACTAATCGTAAGAATTCTATGTTTATCCACCGGTGTTGTGTTTGGAAAAACTGCCTCCAATTGGTCAAATTTTTCTGCAAGCCAATAAGGAAAATCATCCTTATTTTGTGGACGTTTGCCCATCACTGAGTTCACCATGACGGGACTTATGGTCACTCCGCCTGCAGCAGCCGGATGGCCCGCAACTCCAGGTGGGGCTCCCTGGATGTTGCCTGTAACATATTGCACTAAAGCGCGATGCACTCGCACCAAAGCCGAATACATATTGTGCAGTTCAGCGACTGGTATCTGCATATATCGCGGATGTGGGGTGTACCCGGCCAAAACAGGCCAAGTGGCCCCGTCAATAGACAAGGGGCCTAAACGAACCGTTGTTACCGGTTGTGGGAGGGCGCCATCAAACCACACACGGTGCTGCCAAGCCGTGAGCGGTACTTCAAGATTAGTATAAGGTCTATAGGCAGCAGGAATAACGGTGGGTTCATATTCATGGAACAGATTATCGTTCGCATCCACCGCTGGAAAGGTGACCCAAGAGTAGAATACTTCAAAGTGGAAAGCCGGATCGGCTTGGACCACAAAGATCAGTTCGACTCCCGTGTCTGGCACTCCATACACCCTTAAGTGATCCCGGAGCGCTGTGCGGCTATGTGCCGCTATGTTTACACCCGCCATTACGATCGGGGATGTTCGACAACCTAACAGGAGGCAGCACAATAGAGGGTTCGATTAAGAAACCTTTTAACAACTTCAAGCTTGAAAGAACCTACAAAAACGTCAATATAGGAGGTATCACCATCACACACGCTTCCAGAAGCGTATGTGAGGGGGTTGTGGACAAGCACAAGCACTACACAAGCGTCTCGCAGATAAGCAGCCCACTCGTTGGTCGCGCCATGTTATAGGGATTCTGCACACACAGAGCTATGCACAGGATAATAGGACCTCGGAATATAGTGGTGAGCCGACCATAAACCTTAGCACCTAAAACCCCAACCCAACTAGTCTTAGCGTACCATTAGCAACAATGTACCAATGATTGGACAACCCAGAACACGGTATATCTCTCTCAGGACTCGCAGAAGCAAGAACACTCTTTCGTCACTCACTCATACCTGTCCACAACGTGCCTAAGAAGAGACTCAGTATAGGTTAAAATGTTTATTTCAACTTACGTGCTCTAAGATACAGTACACGTGTCAGTACTATCAGCATAATGCATAAGAATAATATAATCAGCATAGTTACAACTCCATAGAATACAAACGGGGAAAGCATCTCATAAAGCAGTGGATATAGGGCTAAATGACCTTTCCACCCTCCCCGTGCTAGAAGCTAGTTTATTATAAAAATAGAAGACCTCTGGGCTTTGACTAGCGAACCCCCATACCTCAGTCTCTAGATGCAAAACTACATCAGCAGACAATCACAGCTCTTCTCCCTGGAAAGGCTTTCTCCAAGTGTCTTCTTAAGTGGGAAAAACGCAATATTAAAAGCACACCAATTTCTCCATGGCAGCTGTACATAATGTTATGTCTAGGTGCGAGGGACTGGCCAGATCAACAAGAACTAGGGACGTTGTTTTTCGACCTTGTAACCGTTGTTCAGACTGAGCCCAAAGGGAACAGGAGAAAAGGTGAGAGACAGAAAATGCAGACAGTTCTAAAATAACTTGGCAGAAGCAGAGGTCGACAGAATAACGGCTCAGAGTAACGTGCGCAAAAGTCATCATGGCAGCCAGGCATATGCCAACGTATCCAGGCAGGCCAGGAGGCCACAAACCACAAGACACCCTCCCCTGGACAGTCCATCGGCCAAGACAAAGGACGAAGACAGAGTTCAAAACAGCCGAGCAGAACAGAAACGCTCATAGTGGAAGTAGTCCCCATGAAGGACCACGGACGGGAAAGGGGAGGAAAAACGACAGCCAGCGAGGCAGGTCACAGTCAGCGAAGGCCATATCAATCCAAAAGCGTGGAAGTGCAGAAAAACGCTATACCTTCCAAGAGTACATCATTGGAATCGTCAGAAAACATAGACGCCATCCAGTCCATTAAATCAAAGCAGCAGGAATGCTCCTCGCAGGAGAGAGCATCCAATAGCAATGCGGGACAACTTGCGTGATACTCCACATAACTTAGTCGTAGGAGATTCTGAGCAGCCGCCCAGATATCCCATTGCGCCAAAATCCCCAATGCAGCCGCACGTGTCATGTATCCTGCAGCGGAACAGTCCCGTTCATGGGCCTCCAAGGGACCCACCAACCGAACAAAATCCGGAACAGACAACGACGTATTGGAGAGGCAATAATCCATGGTCCAGGTGAAAGGACAGCGGATGCAAGACATCACAGGTTGCACGCAAGTGAAATACGCAAAGCGAAAAGAAAGGGTATAAGACACACTCAGTGTCACCAATGGCAGAACGCCGAAACCAGCGAGGAGGCGCTCACGGAGCAGGTGGAGGCGACCTGGGTCGAGAAGGGCCCATTGGGGAGCAGCCATTGCGGAGAAAACAGATCAATAGCAGTACACCAGCCGACAAAGCGAGGAGAAAAGGGAAGCCGCCAAAGACGCTGGAAAAAATGGAATGAATAAACTCCGGTATCACACCAAAAATAGTTTGGAAAGTGGACACAAGGCCGGATCCCACAACTTTTAAAAAGTGTACTAGACCTTCAGTGCTAGAGGCGTTAAAAATACGGTGAATCAATTCACCGAAATGTTGTGGGAGGTTAGTGTTCAAAAGGGCCTGTATTTCACTATGGGTACTTGCCACCTGGAGAATGAATGTCTCCCGGGCGGATGTGAGCATAACCTCCTCGTTCAATAATAGCGCCTTTATTCTGCTCAGTTTATTGAAATCCGCCTTCATAGTAGGAATGGAAGGCCAAATAGAATTATCTATGATGTCGTGAGGGGGAGGAAAAAGCACATTCTTGCAGCAGACAACCCTGTGCGAGACCGTAACAATATAGGGGATGCCGGCCTGCATGCCACAGCAATTTTCGTTATTTAAAAGCAAATAGCTACCATTAGTAAGCAAAGTAAAGGTAGGAGAAATAGCAGGAGCGGGAATACCCCTCAACACACAAGCAAGATTCGGAGCGGAAACATTACAAGCTCCGTGCAACTTAATATGTTTACAAACAAGGGAATGACCCACAGTCGAGTCGCAGGACTCCCCGTGAGAAAAACTTCCTTTCCGTCTCTAAGGCATTTATACATGAAAGGGAGGGACCAAAGTTCATGCAGGAAGGCACTACCCAAGGGCTGGAAACGGCCCACAGGATAATGTTTCATGCACAAACTAAATTCAAACAAGGAAAAAGGCAAAGCGATAACCCCATGAACTAGCCACACAGCAGAATCCAATTCCGCCACAGAGAATGGTAAGGGTTCCACTTTCTCGATATGTAACAGAGTGTAAGCTGCATCTTTCATGGACATGAACTGCTGTTTGTCAGTTAAATTAAAAGGCAGAAATAAGGCAGTGGTGTTCAAAAAATGCCAGGGAACTTTACCCAACTTAAGTGTCTGCAAAGTCCACGCAAACTGCATAACAGAACGTAACTGATTTTGACCATGATATAACACAGAAACATCATCTTGTACAATATCAACAACAGAGGACACAATATTCTCTAACGTGTAAGTGCGGGAAGACAGGGTATTAATACTATTGTCAACAACAGCAAGCACCTTCTCCAAATTTGCTTGGTCTATTTCCCGTAGACGGGAAGCAGCTTCCATTTGCGACAGCTTCCAGAGTTCATTATAAGCTTCATAAATGAATCTCTTTGGTCGTGGACCACGAGGCCCCAATATAAAGTCGGACAGATCAATAGTGCCTGATAGGAGGGACAAATGTTGTTTAACAGAGTCTAGGGAAGAATGCTGCAACCACTGTTTACATAATTTACCAACAGAATATGTTGTGACAGTACGGGAGTCAGAAAACCTCGGATCTGGCCTGTCCTGTTTATAGCCAGGGACTGAGTCGTGAAAACGCAGTTGGCACGCATTAGACGATGTGGGCCAAGCCAACCAGGGTGACTGAACAAGCTTAGAAACATTAAACGAATTGTTCTGAAACAAAACCTGCAAAGTCGCAAGGGACATATTAGAGTGCAAGCTGTTGTTTGGAGTGGAAGACAGGGATGGAATTGATGGTGCATTCATTTGTTTGGTGGTAGCCAAACCCCAACACGTAGTCTGATAGATGGAAGCATTCAGAAACACAATTTGGGCCGGGATAAGGCAGGCACGGTGCAAGGCCTCGTGGCCTTGCACCTGCCAAGGCCTGGAGCCCCAGATTGATTTCAAATCCACAGTGTCCTTCCAGTACTCATAACCACCCACAGCTAAGGCGCTCAAAAAGGAACCCGAATAAAGCAATTTGGTGTGGGTCAACATGATTTTCTGTGTGAATGGGGCGGGTAATTTGAAATAATAGGACCCAGGGTTCGATCTATTAAAATCAGTGAAATAGGTAAATTTATTTCTAAGAGTCTGGGAGCTACCCGGTAAAGGGTTTGGGCAATGTTCCCATTGAGTGTAGGCCACAGAGCTACGTAGTGCACTTGGTTTATGGACAAAATGGTTGCCCCAATGCTGGTAGCAGTATAAATCGGCATAATTCGCAGAATTCATATACAAATCTTCAGCATTAAATGAAGCAAAATATTTTAAATCAGCAAATAATGCTTCAACTGCATGCACATCCCAATCGTCAGAATGAATATTACTTTTTACTACATCACCCATCGAAACTCGAAGGACATTTGGTACATTAATAACTTCTGTTGGTCCATGAATTTGAAAATTTACCGCATCCCATACGATGCCATCAGCAACCGGAAAAGCTGAAATGTTCACCAATGTGTGGTCACGCTTCATGATGTGAGATGAGGAATGTGGAGCCAAAGTTCCAGCAATACTGTTCACAGCAGAGCGTTCAGGTAAATAGTGACCATTGATCAGTAGAAAAAACACTGTGACAAAGCCAATGGACATGAACAAAAAGATCAAGAAAAGCACCAACCAGATGTATGTCCAGGGGGAATCAAAAAATTGTCTCTAAACCAGGATACAAAAATACTGAACTTAGACGGGACAAATGACGAGGTGGAATCCGAGTCAAAGGAATAACGTGTCGGGCTCAGTGGCGTTGTTGGTAAGTGTGCCACCGATTCTGTTTCGGGATAGGTATACTCGTTCTCGTCGATGCAGGGGAAACCGGAGGTTCGAGTATACTTTCAGGCAAATCAACCATCTCAATTGTAACATCAGTGACCGTTCGGGCTGGAGGACCTCGAACACAAGTCCGGTAAATTGCAGGACAAGAAACCGCTGGTGTAACACTATTCAGGATCGGCCAGTTGTTGTAGCTTGACATTTTCCACTGAGATGTATCTGTTCTCCTTGCGACCAGGAAACGGTGGTAAGATGACTGTACGTGTTCCCTTCAAACCCAGGACTGGAACCGGTGCACGATAAGAGGGGCCGAATTCTTTTTGTTCTCCACCTTCTCTCGAACCAGGTCGCCAATCTTCGGAAGCCAGCCGGCAACCGGAATCTGCAGGGCAGGATCTGTGGCTGAAGGTAAATGTGCGTTTGCAAGTTTGTCTCGGGCTTCTTGTAAGTCCTGTAACATAGTAGAATGGTTATCTACATCAAACTTGGCGGATTGCGCCGCCATGTCTAGACCATCAAGGTCAGGCACAAACATTCTTATGCCAAAGAGCATTTCGTATGGGGTACGCCCACCCAGAGATCTTCTAGGAGATTATTAAGTGCACGTTGTACGGTATACAAGTGGGCCAGCCAGTTCCTGCCAGTACCTAAGACTCTAGCTGTCAAGGATTGCTTTAAATCACGGTTCATTCGCTCCACAATTGAATTACCCTCAGGTCTGTATGGAGACGAAAACTTCACCCGTACCCCCAGTGAACCCATTGCGTCCTTGTACGCCTTAGAGGCAAATGCTGGACCTTGGTCAGAATGGAAGGTGCTGCAAGCGAAGATTCCCACAAAGATACGCAAATCCCTGATGACATTTCGAGCGTCAGCACTCCGTTGTGGCCAGACCCAGATGAAACGTGTGCACGAGTCCACTGCAACTAAGATATATTTATAGGCAGTGTCGGAAGAAAATGGACCGCAGTGATCCAAGTAAACACACCTAAAGGGTCTGTTAGTAATGTAGAGCGAGGTCTGTGGTGGTCGTGTAACCGTAGAAGGCTTAATCTGTTGACACACGTCACAAGACAGCACATAAGTACGGGTGTCTTTATATAAACCACGCCACCAGTACCGCTGCTGCAAGATGGAAACGGTCGCAGACACTCCAGCATGAGCCGAAGCCATGCCTTCGTGTGCTGCCGTTATCAAGGAAAGTCTGCGATCCGCGTTGGGTATCAGCCGATCACCAACGTTAGGTATTGTTACATAAGGAGCCTGTTCGGGACCTAACTGATAAGAATATTTGGAAGGAAAACCCCTAGGGTAATTAGTACCTTACTTTGTCGCAGCAATAGCTGCCAAAATATCGGTGTCAATTTTTGACATGGATCTGGTAACTGCTGCTACTGAACACGTGACTACTGCTGATCTGGCCGCTTCGTCTGCCAGACCGTTACCAACAGCGTGTGCGCCCACCCGCTGATGGCCTAGGGTGTAAACCACCTGTGTGAGTGGCAAACGTTGTCTCAATTCTGCCACCCGAACCCAAAGCATCTTATGCTTGATTGTGCTACCTTTAGCGTCTCTATAGTCGTTTTGCGACCAAAAGAACAGATTGTCATTGTAAGATTGAACACAGTAATAAGAATCGCACACAATGAGAGTGGTCACATCAGGATTAACGAACTCAAGTGCAAGCACCAATGCGCGCAGCTCGGCCAATTGTGCAGTACTGTCCCCGAGTGCCTGAGTGTGCACTACAGTGGATTTGAACTTTCCGTTCACAAAGGTACCTGCAACAATAGCACATGCGGCGGAATAAGCATGCTTGGACCCCGTGGCCGGTTGTGCCGAACCATCGGTGTAGATCACACAGTCGTAATCCTCAAGCGGCAGTAAAGACAGAGGAGGAGGATGAACGAATTCATACTGTAAAAACTCCTGAGTCTGTAGAGAAGAATCGAAAATGAAAGTGACATCAGGAGACGTCAAAGATGTTGCCCATTGAATCCAACGGGGGTGCAAAGCTTTAGAGTTCGGAACACTTGCCTTTGTCACTGCCTCTAGGGCAGGATATGGTGTTACCACCAGAATGCGCTTTCCCTGTGCCAGTGCGCGTTCCTTTAGAATCGCCATCTGCACTGCAGTCAGAACTTTCTCCACAGATGAAAAGCGCATTTCTGTGGAAGTGTAAAGATGTGACTTGCACGCGATCGGAACTGTGTCACCTTCGTTAAAGGTTAAGTACGTGAAACCCACTGCCCCCGGAATTATTCTAATCACCAGGTTTGTGTGGTTGTCACGCATCAACAGGTACTTAGACTCAAGGAGGTCTGTCTGCAAGGACTGCAGAATGCTCCGGAAGCCAACAAGACTTCGAAAAGTTAGGTTGTATCAAAGCATACAGTGGCTTGATACGCTGGGCGTATTCGGGAATGTATGTACGCCCGAAGTTCAGAAAACCTAGTAAAGACTGAAGTTTTTTCAGATTAGTAGGAGGGCACAAAAGTGCAAATTTTTCTAGGAAGTGGGGGGCTAAGCCCTTACCTTCAATGTTGAGCTCGTAGCCCAAGAACAAAACGGTAAATTCAGCAATATGAGATTTGGCAAAGTTAAATTTATAACCTTGAACCGCAAATTCTAGAATAATGCGGTCTACTCTGGAGAGATGCGGGAACAATTCGTCGTCCGTCAGATAAATGTCATCGACGTACGAACATGCATCTTGATCTATGCCGTCTAACAAAGAGACAACACGGGCGGCGAATACGCCGGGACTGTTTTTATAGCCCATAGGTAAACGCCTGAATTTGAATAATTTACCACCGGAAGTGAAAGCGCTCCATTGGCTACTCTCCGGGGCTAAGTTGTGCGTGTAGAATCCATTGGAGAGGTCAAGTGTCGTCTTATATTTTTTACGAACAAGACTGTCTACAAGCGCAGAACTGTGTGTATTTTGCACCGCAAAGGTCCGACAATGAGAATTCAGATGCCGGTAATCCAAAACTAAGCGGTACGATCCATCGGGTTTAGAAACCGCGAAAAGGGGATTGTTCATAGGTGACACGCTTGTTTCAATTACTCCCTGATATTCCAACTGAGTCAGAATTTCAGCAACGGGACCTTTAGCGTCCCGTTTAATGGGATATTGGGGTTGCGGCTGCGGTAGGGACCTCAAAGGTATTTCATGGAAAGGAGAGTCTTCATCCCAGCCCACGTGATTGCGGTATAACGCAGGAGCCAGGGATACAGCCCATTCGGCTGCAAGAGCCTCCGCTTTGTCCTTTGGGACATGACGAGAAAAGCTCGGAAGTATCACCTCCTCCCCTTTACGCGCAGCAAGAACGAATGGGGGGCCAATCCACCTCCGCCAACAAAATGTCATATGAAGAGGTCAGATTCTCCCAAAAATCCCTTTTATTACACGCTGTATATCACCTTCAATTTGAATGACTATATTAAAAAGTCTGTCAGGGGGTGCCACTCTGGTGTCTGCTGTCTCGACAGTTATGAAAGTTTCAGTTGCTGTCGCCTCCATATGAGGATGTAGCGCCTCCCGCACTATGGTAACTTCCGCGGCGCTGTCTAGGAGGGTCACTGACCACGTCCAGTTCAGGAGTCTCGTTCTCACCGTCTGTGGCATATTTCGCTGTTACAGCGGCAACTTTCTTCTTCTGGAATTGTGGGCGAGAACGTTGAAAGTCTTCTGCTTTCCCTCTGACTTGTTGTCGAGGTTGGTCTCGTCCCTGGGGAGCCTCTCGACCCCTTCCTCTATCCTGGCGATCTCCTCCACTGGCTTGTGAAGTTGTCTGTGCCTGTGAAGAACGAGGAGAACGCGTATCAGGGATCTGAAACCTATCCGGAGATTTAATTCTCGCCCTATCGCGTAAATCATAAGTGCGTTCAGAAGAGACTGAAACCGGGGATGCGCCTCTCGACCCCGGCTTCTTTTGTTGCTTACCCTGTTTTTTCAGCCTCCAGCTCTTTTTAGTGAAGACTGGTCTCTCATCTTTCTCAGAATAAGGTTTGGATTGTTGTTGTTGTTGCGATTGTGTTTGCTGTTTTGCAAAAGGTTTATTACCCAGGCTATTCCTGCCAATAGTTTTGTAAGCCTGGGTAATAATTTTCGGTAATTCGCGAGGCTTGTCCAATTCTGGGACCAAAGCCAAAGCATTAGCTACTTGAAAGTTCACTGCATCGCCCTTGACATTCGCAAGGATCAACTCAGCTACTACTTCAAACACTCCCACCAGTCTCATCCCTAATTCCACAGCCGCCTCAGGGCCATGTTCATCCTGTACTTTTTAATTACAGAGGGAGGACCGTCATGGAAGGAGTGCCGAAAAACTTCGAATAAACTGCTGTGAATACCCTACCCCAGTTGTCACATGCTGTCAACTCGGGAATTAAGTCTTTTGGCAAACTAATCGTAAGAATTCTATGTTTATCCACCGGTGTTGTGTTTGGAAAAACTGCCTCCAATTGGTCAAATTTTTCTGCAAGCCAATAAGGAAAATCATCCTTATTTTGTGGACGTTTGCCCATCACTGAGTTCACCATGACGGGACTTATGGTCACTCCGCCTTCAGCAGCCGGATGGCCCGCAACTCCAGGTGGGGCTCCCTGGATGTTGCCTGTAACATATTGCACTAAAGCGCGATGCACTCGCACCAAAGCCGAATACATATTGTGCAGTTCAGCGACTGGTATCTGCATATATCGCGGATGTGGGGTGTACCCGGCCAAAACAGGCCAAGTGGCCCCTTCAATAGACAAGGGGCCTAAACGAACCGTTGTTACCGGTTGTGGGAGGGCGCCATCAAACCACACACGGTGCTGCCAAGCCGTGAGCGGTACTTCAAGATTAGTATAAGGTCTATAGGCAGCAGGAATAACGGTGGGTTCATATTCATGGAACAGATTATCGTTCGCATCCACCGCTGGAAAGGTGACCCAAGAGTAGAATACTTCAAAGTGGAAAGCCGGATCGGCTTGGACCACAAAGATCAGTTCGACTCCCGTGCCTGGCACTCCATACACCCTTAAGTGATCCCGGAGCGCTGTGCGGCTATGTGCCGCTATGTTTACACCCGCCATTACGATCGGGGATGTTCGACAACCTAACAGGAGGCAGCACAATAGAGGGTTCGATTAAGAAACCTTTTAACAACTTCAAGCTTGAAAGAACCTACAAAAACGTCAATATAGGAGGTATCACCATCACACACGCTTCCAGAAGTGTATGTGAGGGGGTTGTGGACAAGCACAAGCACTACACAAGTGTCTCGCAGATAAGCAGCCCACTCGTTGGTCGCGCCATGTTATAGGGATTCTGCACACACAGAGCTATGCACAGGATAATAGGACCTCGGAATATAGTGGTGAGCCGACCATAAACCTTAGCACCTAAAACCCCAACCCAACTAGCCTTAGCGTCCCATTAGCAACAATGTACCAATGATTGGACAACCCTGAACACGGTATATCTCTCTCAGGACTCGCAGAAGCAAGAACACTCTTTCGTCACTCACTCATACCTGTCCACAACGTGCCTAAGAAGAGACTCAGTATAGGTTAAAATGTTTATTTCAACTTACGTGCTCTAAGATACAGTACACGTGTCAGTACTATCAGCATAATGCATAAGAATAATATAATCAGCATAGTTACAACTCCATAGAATACAAACGGGGAAAGCATCTCATAAAGCAGTGGATATAGGGCTAAATGACCTTTCCACCCTCCCCGTGCTAGAAGCTAGTTTATTATAAAAATAGAAGACCTCTGGGCTTTGACTAGCGAACCCCCATACCTCAGTCTCTAGATGCAAAACTACATCAGCAGACAATCACAGCTCTTCTCCCTGGAAAGGCTTTCTCCAAGTGTCTTCTTAAGTGGGAAAAACGCAATATTAAAAGCACACCGATTTCTCCATGGCAGCTGTACATAATGTTATGTCTAGGTGCGAGGGACTGGCCAGATCAACAAGAACTAGGGACGTTGATTTTCGACCTTGTAACCGTTGTTCAGACTGAGCCCAAAGGGAACAGGAGAAAAGGTGAGAGACAGAAAATGCAGACAGTTCTAAAATAACTTGGCAGAAGCAGAGGTCGACAGAATAAGGGCTCAGAGTAACGTGCGCAAAAGTCATCATGGCAGCCAGGCATATGCCAACGTATCCAGGCAGGCCAGGAGGCCACAAACCACAAGACAGTACCTTAGGTACTAAGGGCATAGGTACTTCACAGGCCTACCAGGGGCTGCAGCATGTATTATGCCACCCCTGGGAAGCAGACTAAATCTGACACCACAGGCCTGCTACTGCAGCCTGGGTGAGGTGGTGCTAGCACTCCTCACTGAGATATAGGTTCCCTATATCTCTCCTACACACACATATAAACCTATCAGTCACCCCTAAGGCAGGCCCTATCAATCCTGAGGGCAGGGTGCTTGGCTTCTATGTGAGGGGATGTCTCTGCCTGAGCAGGGCCCCTCTGCAGCTCTCAGAGTCCATTCTCTGGTGCTGTTTGTGGATGCGGTTAAACCATATACTCTTAAGTGCATTATATCCTCGCAGTAAAATGCTAACTTTGGAATGGCCGCATCAAAACATGTCGTGTTTGGTGTCAAACATCTTGGAATACTACCCCCCCACCAGTCCTGGCGGCGGGGGTAGCATTCCACCCTTCTAGAGGGATAGACATGTACCTACTGTGGAAACGCGGTAGAATCCTACAGAGCTCTGGCATCACAAAATGGATGCCACCAGTCACAGACACTGGGCTGCCCTCCTGCTGATGACCGAAACTTGCAGTGGAGGAAGCCCAACAATAGGCATCCTGTCACAGGGAGGTGTAACCACCTCACAGACAGGGTTTAGTGTATTGGGGCTGGGTGGGTGCACTCTTAGAGTGCTTTGAAGTCCTGCACTGGGGGAGCAGAAGGCTCCTCCGTGCATACCCCAGTTCAAACCGGCTCAGGGGCTACCTGCCCCTGCTCTGGCGCGAAACTGGACAAAGGGAAGTGGGTGTAGCCACCCACTCCCCTGACCCTCCCATAGGTAGGGTCATAGAGCTAGTCCCTCCCTTTCTTTTAGTATAAGAGGGGAACCTGTGCATTGCAAACTAGATATCCCTGGACGATGCTCTACAAGAAGAATCCCGGACCTTCGACGTTCCACTACCTTTGGAAGACTGAAGAATCTCCCTTGGAGTCAAGGAGGGACTCCCTGCTTGGCAGGCACCAAAACTACAAAAGATGGTCGCAAACTACGCCGCTCCCGCTGGAGTCCGAAGTCCCTGCAGCCCAAGAAGTAGATTTCCTAACTTCTCAAAGGCCATCATGGGTCTCCAGTGAAGCTAAGGCCAGTGGACCCCAAGAGTGATGAGGAACCGCGACTCCTGGGTACCGTGCACTATTGTCGAGTGCAACCCCTTCGCAACATTCTACGAACTTGTGCTTTGGAACACGTGTGGTCCTGGCCTCCAGCAAAAATCCCTCTGAAGATCAGAGGCCTACCATGTCCCGAGTGACCGTGGGCCCCTGTTGAGAAAATCCTCCCGAGGCGTCTTTGCAATCCCTTGCCAGCCGGCTTGTGGGTCCCCTGAAGGCTTTGCTACAGAACCAAAGGGCTCCCCTGGTTGCTCCAGGCTTGCCCTGACTTACCCTCGCTGGGTGAGTCCCTCAGACCTTGCTGGTCTGCGCCATTGACTTTTTACACTTTCCCAAAGACTTGTTGTTACCAAGGCTTGTTGGCTTCAATCGAGTCGCCGATACTGCAGTAAGCTGCAGACATTGTGGGACATGCCGAATCCAGCTCCTGGTCATCGTCGACGCCTCCTGGACCTCGTGGCTGAAGAGTCAAGGCACCTGTGAACAACCTGAATCTTGCGATGACGGTGGGCATCCATCTTCCTTGCCCAGAGTCACTGCCAAGTGACTTTGAACACTGTCCCCTCTGCTTTCAGGTCTTCCATCTTCTGAATCCAGGTTTGGATTCCTCCGGACACTTCTCCTGTCGCCGCAAGCAGCAAGTCTTCACTGGCTCCCATTGAAAACGACGCCGCGACCCGACACCAAAGAACACCTATGCACCCGGCTCCCCTGGGTGAGGTAACTTCAGCACTACGGTGCTCCTGTGGGTGTGGGCCCTAGAACTACTTACCCTGTAAGTGACTTGCTTGTAGCTACCCTAGAAGTGCCCTAAAACTCTTACTTTCCAAGTGCAACTATCGCGCTGACTCGTACATGGTTCGCGTCTGTGTTAGACACACCGCGTCCAACTCCCTTGCAACTCTATCTGTAACCGCGTCCTTCGACTCGTACAAGGACCGATCGGTGTGTTCGCCTCGAACACGCAAGGGACCTTTAACATTGAAATCTCAATCGCGTCTGTGCGCATAGACTCGTACAGGACTCGCACAGGTGCCAGGACACCGCGTCCGTCCCCTGTGGGTCTCCTACAACTACCTGGGGTGGTTCTTGGGGTCCCTCGATTCTAGATGCCCTAGACCTAGGTCTAGTCAAACTAAGATTGTGATATTCGATTGTGCTAAACTTATTTTGATAACATTTGATTTGTACATATGTTCCTGACTTCTAATCTCATAAAGAGATTAGTAGAGAGTTGTTTATTAATAAATACATATATATTTTATATATATACCTGTGTGGTGTCTTTTCATTTGGTGATTCAAGAGATTGTGTGGTAAAACAAGCTGCTTTACATTCCTTCAAGACTTAGCCTGAAGGCAGCTCTCCACAGCTACCACTAGGATAGCTTTCTTTAAAGGTTGTCTTAAACCTATCTACCATAAGAGTCGAATTGTTCTGGTGCAAGGTGTCCACTTTAATTAGTGAACAGCATATACCAGGCCAACTTCTCACAGATGCAGAAAGAGGAAAAAGGCACAGAAAGAGGAAGAAAGGTACAAAAAGAGGAAAGAGAGGTACAGAAAAAGAGGCAAGAGAGTTGCAGAAAGAAGCAAGAGAAATGCAGAAAGAGGAAGAAAGGTGCAGAGAGAAGCAAGACAAGTACAGAAAGAAGCAAGAGAAGTGCATAAATAGGCAGGAAAAGTGCAGAAAAACGCAAGAGAGGTGCAGAAGAATAAAGCAACAGGTGCAGAAAGAAGCAAGAGAGGTGCAGAAAGAATGGAGGTACAGAAAGGAGAAGAAATCTGCAGAAAGAGGCAAAAGAAGTGCAGAAAGAGGCAAGAGATGTGCAGAATGAGGCAAAAGAGGTGCAGAATGAGGCAAGAGAGGTGCAGGAAGAGGCAAGAGATGTGCAGAAAGAGGAAGAAAGGTGCAGAAAGATGAAGAAAGGTACAGAAAGAGGCACAATATGTGCAGAAAGAGGTAAGAGAGGTGCAGAAAGAAGTAAGAGAGGTGCAGAAAGAATCAAGAGAGGTGCAGAAAGTGGCAAGAGAGGTGAAGAAAGAAGCAAGAGAAGAGGAGAAAGAGGCAAGTGAGATGCATAAAGAGGAAGGAGGGGTGCAGAAAGAGGCAAGGGAGGTACAGAAAGAGGAAGAAAGGCACAGAAAGAGGAAGAAAGCCACAGACAGAGGAAGAAACATGCAGAAAGAGGCAAGGGAGGAGCAAAAACAGGCAAGAGAGGTACAGAAAGAAGCAAGAGAGGTGCAGAAGGAAGCAAGAGAACTGCAAAAAGAGGACAGATTCTCCCAAAAAATCCCTTTTATTACACGCTGTATATCACCTTCAATTTGAATGACTATATTAAAAAGTCTGTCAGGGGGTGCCACTCTGGTGTCTGCTGTCTCGACAGTTATGAAAGTTTCAGTTGCTGTCGCCTCCATATGAGGATGTAGCGCCTCCCGCACTATGGTAACTTCCGCGGCGCTGTCTAGGAGGGTCACTGACCACGTCCAGTTCAGGAGTCTCGTTCTCACCGTCTGTGGCATATTTCGCTGTTACAGCGGCAACTTTCTTCTTCTGGAATTGTGGGCGAGAACGTTGAAAGTCTTCTGCTTTCCCTCTGACTTGTTGTCGAGGTTGGTCTCGTCCCTGGGGAGCCTCTCGACCCCTTCCTCTATCCTGGCGATCTCCTCCACTGGCTTGTGAAGTTGTCTGTGCCTGTGAAGAACGAGGAGAACGCGTATCAGGGATCTGAAACCTATCCGGAGATTTAATTCTCGCCCTATCGCGTAAATCATAAGTGTGTTCAGAAGAGACTGAAACCGGGGATGCGCCTCTCGACCCCGGCTTCTTTTGTTGCTTACCCTGTTTTTTCAGCCTCCAGCTCTTTTTAGTGAAGACTGGTCTCTCATCTTTCTCAGAATAAGGTTTGGATTGTTGTTGTTGTTGCGATTGTGTTTGCTGTTTTGCAAAGGTTTATTACCCAGGCTATTCCTGCCAATAGTTTTGTAAGCCTGGGTAATAATTTTCGGTAATTCGCGAGGCTTGTCCAATTCTGGGACCAAAGCCAAAGCATTAGCTACTTGAAAGTTCACTGCATCGCCCTTGACATTCGCAAGGATCAACTCAGCTACTACTTCAAACACTCCCACCAGTCTCATCCCTAATTCCACAGCCGCCTCAGGGCCATGTTCATCCTGTACTTTTTAATTACAGAGGGAGGACCGTCATGGAAGGAGTGCCGAAAAACTTCGAATAAACTGCTGTGAATACCCTACCCCAGTTGTCACATGCTGTCAACTCGGGAATTAAGTCTTTTGGCAAACTAATCGTAAGAATTCTATGTTTATCCACCGGTGTTGTGTTTGGAAAAACTGCCTCCAATTGGTCAAATTTTTCTGCAAGCCAATAAGGAAAATCATCCTTATTTTGTGGACGTTTGCCCATCACTGAGTTCACCATGACGGGACTTATGGTCACTCCGCCTTCAGCAGCCGGATGGCCCGCAACTCCAGGTGGGGCTCCCTGGATGTTGCCTGTAACATATTGCACTAAAGCGCGATGCACTCGCACCAAAGCCGAATACATATTGTGCAGTTCAGCGACTGGTATCTGCATATATCGCGGATGTGGGGTGTACCCGGCCAAAACAGGCCAAGTGGCCCCTTCAATAGACAAGGGGCCTAAACGAACCGTTGTTACCGGTTGTGGGAGGGCGCCATCAAACCACACACGGTGCTGCCAAGCCGTGAGCGGTACTTCAAGATTAGTATAAGGTCTATAGGCAGCAGGAATAACGGTGGGTTCATATTCATGGAACAGATTATCGTTCGCATCCACCGCTGGAAAGGTGACCCAAGAGTAGAATACTTCAAAGTGGAAAGCCGGATCGGCTTGGACCACAAAGATCAGTTCGACTCCCGTGCCTGGCACTCCATACACCCTTAAGTGATCCCGGAGCGCTGTGCGGCTATGTGCCGCTATGTTTACACCCGCCATTACGATCGGGGATGTTCGACAACCTAACAGGAGGCAGCACAATAGAGGGTTCGATTAAGAAACCTTTTAACAACTTCAAGCTTGAAAGAACCTACAAAAACGTCAATATAGGAGGTATCACCATCACACACGCTTCCAGAAGTGTATGTGAGGGGGTTGTGGACAAGCACAAGCACTACACAAGTGTCTCGCAGATAAGCAGCCCACTCGTTGGTCGCGCCATGTTATAGGGATTCTGCACACACAGAGCTATGCACAGGATAATAGGACCTCGGAATATAGTGGTGAGCCGACCATAAACCTTAGCACCTAAAACCCCAACCCAACTAGCCTTAGCGTCCCATTAGCAACAATGTACCAATGATTGGACAACCCTGAACACGGTATATCTCTCTCAGGACTCGCAGAAGCAAGAACACTCTTTCGTCACTCACTCATACCTGTCCACAACGTGCCTAAGAAGAGACTCAGTATAGGTTAAAATGTTTATTTCAACTTACGTGCTCTAAGATACAGTACACGTGTCAGTACTATCAGCATAATGCATAAGAATAATATAATCAGCATAGTTACAACTCCATAGAATACAAACGGGGAAAGCATCTCATAAAGCAGTGGATATAGGGCTAAATGACCTTTCCACCCTCCCCGTGCTAGAAGCTAGTTTATTATAAAAATAGAAGACCTCTGGGCTTTGACTAGCGAACCCCCATACCTCAGTCTCTAGATGCAAAACTACATCAGCAGACAATCACAGCTCTTCTCCCTGGAAAGGCTTTCTCCAAGTGTCTTCTTAAGTGGGAAAAACGCATTATTAAAAGCACACCAATTTCTCCATGGCAGCTGTACATAATGTTATGTCTAGGTGCGAGGGACTGGCCAGATCAACAAGAACTAGGGACGTTGATTTTCGACCTTGTAACCGTTGTTCAGACTGAGCCCAAAGGGAACAGGAGAAAAGGTGAGAGACAGAAAATGCAGACAGTTCTAAAATAACTTGGCAGAAGCAGAGGTCGACAGAATAAGGGCTCAGAGTAACGTGCGCAAAAGTCATCATGGCAGCCAGGCATATGCCAACGTATCCAGGCAGGCCAGGAGGCCACAAACCACAAGACAGTACCTTAGGTACTAAGGGCATAGGTACTTCACAGGCCTACCAGGGGCTGCAGCATGTATTATGCCACCCCTGGGAAGCAGACTAAATCTGACACCACAGGCCTGCTACTGCAGCCTGGGTGAGGTGGTGCTAGCACTCCTCACTGAGATATAGGTTCCCTATATCTCTCCTACACACACATATAAACCTATCAGTCACCCCTAAGGCAGGCCCTATCAATCCTGAGGGCAGGGTGCTTGGCTTCTATGTGAGGGGATGTCTCTGCCTGAGCAGGGCCCCTCTGCAGCTCTCAGAGTCCATTCTCTGGTGCTGTTTGTGGATGCGGTTAAACCATATACTCTTAAGTGCATTATATCCTCGCGGTAAAATGCTAACTTTGGAATGGCCGCATCAAAACATGTCGTGTTTGGTGTCAAACATCTTGGAATACTACCCCCCCACCAGTCCTGGTGGCGGGGGTAGCATTCCACCCTTCTAGAGGGATAGACATGTACCTACTGTGGAAACGCGGTAGAATCCTACAGAGCTCTGGCATCACAAAATGGATGCCACCAGTCACAGACACTGGGCTGCCCTCCTGCTGATGACCGAAACTTGCAGTGGAGGAAGCCCAACAATAGGCATCCTGTCACAGGGAGGTGTAACCACCTCACAGACAGGGTTTAGTGTATTGGGGCTGGGTGGGTGCACTCTTAGAGTGCTTTGAAGTCCTGCACTGGGGGAGCAGAAGGCTCCTCCGTGCATACCCCAGTTCAAACTGGCTCAGGGGCTACCTGCCCCTGCTCTGGCGCGAAACTGGACAAAGGGAAGTGGGTGTAGCCACCCACTCCCCTGACCCTCCCATAGGTAGGGTCATAGAGCTAGTCCCTCCCTTTCTTTTAGTATAAGAGGGGGAACCTGTGCATTGCAAACTAGATATCCCTGGACGATGCTCTACAAGAAGAATCCCGGACCTTCGACGTTCCACTACCTTTGGAAGACTGAAGAATCTCCCTTGGAGTCAAGGAGGGACTCCCCTGCTTGGCAGGCACCAAAAACTACAAAAGATGGTCGCAAACTATGCCGCTCCCGCTGGAGTCCGAAGTCCCTGCAGCCCAAGAAGTAGATTTCCTAACTTCTCAAAGGCCATCATGGGTCCCCAGTGAAGCTAAGGCCAGTGGACCCCAAGAGTGATGAGGAACCGCGACTCCTGGGTACCGTGCACTATTGTCGAGTGCAACCCCTTCGCAACATTCTACGAACTTGTGCTTTGGAACACGTGTGGTCCTGGCCTCCAGCAAAAATCCCTCTGAAGATCAGAGGCCTACCATGTCCCGAGTGACCGTGGGCCCCTGTTGAGAAAATCCTCCCGAGGCGTCTTTGCAATCCCTTGCCAGCCGGCTTGTGGGTCCCCTGAAGGCTTTCCTACAGAACCAAAGGGCTCCCCTGGTTGCTCCAGGCTTGCCCTGACTTACCCTCGCTGGGTGAGTCCCTCAGACCTTGCTGGTCTGCGCCATTGACTTTTTACACTTTCCCAAAGACTTGTTGTTACCAAGGCTTGTTGGCTTCAATCGAGTCGCCGATACTGCAGTAAGCTGCAGACATTGTGGGACATGCCGAATCCAGCTCCTGGTCATCGTCGACGCCTCCTGGACCTCGTGGCTGAAGAGTCAAGGCACCTGTGAACAACCTGAATCTTGCGATGACGGTGGGCATCCATCTTCCTTGCCCCGAGTCACTGCCAAGTGACTTTGAACACTGTCCCCTCTGCTTTCAGGTCTTCCATCTTCTGAATCCAGGCTTGGATTCCTCCGGACACTTCTCCTGTCGCCGCAAGCAGCAAGTCTTCACTGGCTCCCATTGAAAACGACGCCGCGACCCGACACCAAAGAACACCTATGCACCCGGCTCCCCTGGGTGAGGTAACTTCAGCACTACGGTGCTCCTGTGGGTGTGGGCCCTAGAACTACTTACCCTGTAAGTGACTTGCTTGTAGCTACCCTAGAAGTGCCCTAAAACTCTTACTTTCCAAGTGCAACTATCGCGCTGACTCGTACATGGTTCGCGTCTGTGTTAGACACACCGCGTCCAACTCCCTTGCAACTCTATCTGTAACCGCGTCCTTCGACTCGTACAAGGACCGATCGGTGTGTTCGCCTCGAACACGCAAGGGACCTTTAACATTGAAATCTCAATCGCGTCTGTGCGCATAGACTCGTACAGGACTCGCACAGGTGCCAGGACACCGCGTCCGTCCCCTGTGGGTCTCCTACAACTACCTGGGGTGGTTCTTGGGGGTCCCTCGATTCTAGATGCCCTAGACCTAGGTCTAGTCAAACTAAGATTGTGATATTCGATTGTGCTAAACTTATTTTGATAACATTTGATTTGTACATATGTTCCTGACTTCTAATCTCATAAAGAGATTAGTAGAGAGTTGTTTATTAATAAATACATATATATTTTATATATATACCTGTGTGGTGTCTTTTCATTTGGTGATTCAAGAGATTGTGTGGTAAAACAAGCTGCTTTACATTCCTTCAAGACTTAGCCTGAAGGCAGCTCTCCACAGCTACCACTAGGATAGCTTTCTTTAAAGGTTGTCTTAAACCTATCTACCATAAGAGTCGAATTGTTCTGGTGCAAGGTGTCCACTTTAATTAGTGAACAGCATATACCAGGCCAACTTCTCACAGATGCAGAAAGAGGAAAAAGGCACAGAAAGAGGAAGAAAGGTACAAAAAGAGGAAAGAGAGGTACAGAAAAAGAGGCAAGAGAGTTGCAGAAAGAAGCAAGAGAAATGCAGAAAGAGGAAGAAAGGTGCAGAGAGAAGCAAGACAAGTACAGAAAGAAGCAAGAGAAGTGCATAAATAGGCAGGAAGAAGTGCAGAAAAACGCAAGAGAGGTGCAGAAGAATAAAGCAACAGGTGCAGAAAGAAGCAAGAGAGGTGCAGAAAGAATGGAGGTACAGAAAGGAGAAGAAATCTGCAGAAAGAGGCAAAAGAAGTGCAGAAAGAGGCAAGAGATGTGCAGAATGAGGCAAAAGAGGTGCAGAATGAGGCAAGAGAGGTGCAGGAAGAGGCAAGAGATGTGCAGAAAGAGGAAGAAAGGTGCAGAAAGATGAAGAAAGGTACAGAAAGAGGCACAATATGTGCAGAAAGAGGTAAGAGAGGTGCAGAAAGAAGTAAGAGAGGTGCAGAAAGAATCAAGAGAGGTGCAGAAAGTGGCAAGAGAGGTGAAGAAAGAAGCAAGAGAAGAGGAGAAAGAGGCAAGTGAGATGCATAAAGAGGAAGGAGGGGTGCAGAAAGAGGCAAGGGAGGTACAGAAAGAGGAAGAAAGGCACAGAAAGAGGAAGAAAGCCACAGACAGAGGAAGAAACATGCAGAAAGAGGCAAGGGAGGAGCAAAAACAGGCAAGAGAGGTACAGAAAGAAGCAAGAGAGGTGCAGAAGGAAGCAAGAGAACTGCAAAAAGAGAAAGAAATGTGCAGAAAGAGGCAAGAGAGGTACAGAAAGAGGTAAGAAAAGTGCAGAAAAAGGCAAGAGAAGTGCAGAAAGAAGCTAGAGAGGTGCAGAAAGAGGCAAGAGAAGTGTAGAAAGAAGCAAGAGAGGTGGAGAGAAAATGCAAGAGAGGTGCAGAAAGAAGCAAGAGAACTACAGAAAGAGGAAGAAAGGTGCAGAAAGAGGTAAGAGAAGTGCAGAAAGAAGTAAGAGAGGTGCAGAAAGAATCAAGAGAGGTGCAGAAAGAGGAAGAAAGGCACAGAAAGAAGCAAGAGAAGTGCAGAAAGAAGCAAGAGTAGTGTAGAAAGAGGCAAGAGAGGCGCAGAAAGAGGAAGAAAGAAGCAAGAGAAGAGCAGAAAGAAGCAAGAGAAGAAAGAGACAAGTGAGGTGCATAACGAGGCAAAAGAGGTGCAGAATGAGGCAAGAGAGGTGCAGAAAGAGGCAAGAGATGTGCAGAAAGAGGAAGAAAGGTGCAGAAAGAGGCACAATAGGTACAGAAAGAGACAAGAGAGGTGCAGAAAGAAGTAAGAGAGGTGCAGAAAGAATTGAGAGAGGTGCAGAAAGAGGAAGAAAGGCACAGAAAGAAGCAAGAGAAGTGCAGAAAAAAGCAAGAGAAGTGCAGAAAGAGCAAAGAGAGGTGCAGGAAGAGGAAGAAAGGTACAAAAAGAAGCAAGAGAAGAGCAGAAAGAGGCAAGTGAGGTGCATAAAGAGGCAAGAGAGGTGCAGAAAGAGGCAAGAGAGGTGCAGAAAGAGGCAAGAGAGGTGCAGAAAGAAGGGAGGTACAGAAAGGAGAGGAGAAATGCAGAAAGAGGCAAAAGAAGAGCAGAAAGAGGCAAGTGAGGTGCAGAAAGAGGCAAGAGAGGTGCAGAAAGAAGGGAGGTACAGAAAGGAGAGGAGAAATGCAGAAATAGGCAAAAGAAGAGCAGAAAGAGCCAAGTGAGGTGCATAACGAGCTAAAAGAGGTGCAGAATGAGGCAAGAGAGGTGCAGAAAGTGGCAAGAGATGTGCAGAAAGAGGAAGAAAGGTACAGAAAGAGGAAGAAAGGTGCAAAAAGAGGCACAATAGGTACAGAAAGAGACAAGAGAGGTGCAGAAAGAAGTAAGAGAGGTGCAGAAAGAATTGAGAGAGGTGCAGAAAGAGGAAGAAAGGCACAGAAAGAAGCAAGAGAAGTGCAGAAAAAAGCAAGAGAAGTGCAGAAAGAGCAAAGAGAGGTGCAGGAAGAGGAAGAAAGGTACAAAAAGAAGCAAGAGAAGAGCAGAAAGAGACAAGTGAGTTGCATAAAGAGGCAAAAGAGGTGCAGAAAGAGGCAAGAGAGGTGCAGAAAGAGGCAAGAGAGGTGCAGAAAGAAGGGAGGTACAGAAAGGAGAGGAGAAATGCAGAAAGAGGCAAAAGAAGAGCAGAAAGAGCCAAGTGAGGTGCATAACGAGGCAAAAGAGGTGCAGAATGAGGCAAGAGAGGTGCAGAAAGAGGCAAGAGATGTTCAGAAAGAGGAAGAAAGGTACAGAAAGAGGAAGAAAGGTGCAGAAAGAGGCACAATAGGTACAGAAAGAGACAAGAGAGGTGCAGAAAGAAGTAAGAGAGGTGCAGAAAGAATTGAGAGAGGTGCAGAAAGAGGAAGAAAGGCACAGAAAGAAGCAAGAGAAGTACAGAAAAAAGCAAGAGAAGTGCAGAAAGAGCAAAGAGAGGTGCAGGAAGAGGAAGAAAGGTACAAAAAGAAGCAAGAGAAGAGCAGGAAGAGGCAAGTGAGTTGCAGAAAGAGGCAAAAGAGGTGCAGAAAGAGGAAGAGAGGCACAGAAAGAAGCAAGAGAAGTGCATAAAGAGGCAAGAGAGGTGCAGAAAGAACGAAGAGTGGTGCAGAAAGAAGCAAGAGAGGTACAGAAAAAGGAAGAATGGTGCAGAAAGGAGCAAGAGAAGTGCAAAAAGAAGCAAGAGAAGTGCAGGAAGAGGCAAGTGAGATGCAGAAAGAGGAAGAAAGGCACAGAAAGAAGCAAGAGAAGTGCAGAAAGAAGCAAGAGAAGTGCAGAAAGAGGCAAGAGAGGTGCAGAAAGAGGAAGAGAGGCACAGAAAGAAGCAAAAGAAGTGCAGAAAGAGGCAAGTGAGGTGCAGAAAGAGGCAAGATAGGTGCAGAGCGAGGCAATAGAGGTGCAGAAAGAGTTAAGAGAGGTGCAGAAAGAGGCAAAAGAGGTGCATAAAGAGGAAGAAAGGCGCGGAAAGAGGAAAAAGGTGCAGAAAGAGACACAATAGGTGCATAAAGAGGCAAGAGAGGTGCAGAAAAAAGCAAGAGAGGTGCAGAAAGAAGCAAGAGAGGTGCAGAAAGAGGAAAAAAGGAACCAAAAGAATCAAGAGAAGTGCATAAAGAGGCAAGAGAGGTGCAGAAAGAACGAAGAGTGGTGCATAAAGAAGCAAGAGAGTTGCAGAAAAAGGAAGAATGGTGCAGAAAGGAGCAAGAGAAGTGTAAAAGAAGCAAGAGAAGTGCAGAAAGAGGCAAGTGAGATGCAGAAAGAGGAAGAAAGGCACAGAAAGAAGCAGGAGAAATGCAAAAAGAAGCAAAAGAGGTGCTGAAAGAAGCAAAAGAGGTGCAGAAAGAAAAGAGTGAGGTGCAGAAAGAGGCATGATAGTTGCAGAAAGAAGCAAGAGAGGTGCAGAAAGAGGGAAGATAGTTACAGGAAGAGGCAAGAGACTTGCAGAAAGTGGCACGAGGGGTGCAGAAAGAGGTACGAGAGGTGCAGAAAGAGGAAGAAAGGTACAGAAAGAGGCAGGAGAGGCGCAGAAAGAAGAAAAAAGGAACCAAAAGAATCAAGAGAAGTGCATAAAGAGGCAAGAGAGGTGCAGAAAGAACGAAGAGTGGTGCAGAGAGAAGCAAGAGAGTTGCAGAAAAAGGAAGAATGGTGCAGAAAGGAGCAAGAGAAGTGCAGAAAGAAGCAAGAGAAGTGCAGAAAGAGGCAAGTGAGATGCAGAAAGAGGAAGAAAGGCACAGAAAGAAGCAGGAGAAATGCAAAAAGAAGCAAAAGAGGTGCTGAAAGAAGCAAAAGAGGTGCAGAAAGAAGAGAGTGAGGTGCAGAAAGAGGCATGATAGTTGCAGAAAGAAGCAAGAGAGGTGCAGAAAGAGGGAAGATAGTTCCAGAAAGAGGCAAGAGAGTTGCAGAAAGTGGCACGAGGGGTGCAGAAAGAGGTACGAGAGGTGCAGAAAGAGGAAGAAAAGTATAGAAAGAGGCAGGAGAGGCGCAGAAAGAGGAAAAAAGGAACCAAAAGAATCAAGAGAAGTGCATAAAGAGGCAAGAGAGGTGCAGAAAGAACGAAGAGTGGTGCAGAAAGAAGCAAGAGAGTTGCAGAAAAAGGAAGAATGGTGCAGAAAGGAGCAAGTGAAGTGCAAAAAGAAGCAAGAGAAGTGCAGAAAGAGGCAAGTGAGATGCAGAAAGAGGCAAGATAGGTGCAGAGCGAGGCAATAGAGGTGCAGAAAGAGGCAAAAGAGGTGCAGAAAGGGGAAGAAAGGCACGGAAAGAGGAAAAAGGTGCAGAAAGAGACACAATAGGTGCAGAAAGAGGCAGGAGAGATGCAGAAAAAAGCAAGAGAGGTGCAGAAAGAAACAAAAGAGGTGCAGAAAGAATCAAAAGAGGTGCAGAAAGAAGAGAGTGAGGTGCAGAAAGAAGAGAGTGAGGTGCAGAAAGAGGCATGATAGGTGCAGAAAGAAGCAAGAGAGGTGCAGAAAGAGGCAAGAGAGTTGCAGAAAGAGTCAAGAGAGTTGCAGAAAGTGGCACGTGGGGTGCAGAAAGAGGTATGAGAGGTGCAGAATGTGAGAAGTTGGCCTGGCATATGCTGTCCACTAGTTATAGTGGGCACCTTGCACCAGTCCAAATAACCCCTTATGGATGATAGGTTAAAGACAACCTTTAGTGAAAGCTATCCTAGTGGTAGCTATGGAGAGCAGCCTTCAGGCTAAGTCTTGGAGGAATGTAAAGCAGCTTGTTTTACCAGTCTATAATCTCTTGAGTGACCAAATGATAGAGGACCACACCAGGTACATATATAAAATAAATGTATTTAGTCTTAAACACACCCCTCTAGTCTCTTTATGAGGCTAGAGTTCAAAGTACATAAGTTACAAGTCAAATATCAGCAGTATTTAGCACAATACACGTTTGAGCCCTAGGGGCATACCAAACCATATACTAAAATAGTGGTATAAGAACCACGACTGAACTAGACACAAGGCCTAGAGCCTGTAGAAGTGCTTGGACCCCAAGGAACCACCCAAGGTAGTGACACAGGGGACCCACGGGGGACGCGTGCAGTGTGAGAACACAGCCGCGAGCCACCGTTGACTTCTATGGGTTAAGTCGCGGTTAGATTTTTAAAGAAAAAGGACACTTTGGAGAGGACTTCCAGTTAACCCCTTAAAACTTAAGAGTTTCTAGGGCCCACACCCACGTGAGTACTGAAATACTCGAGTTACCTCACCCAGGGAAGCCGGGTGCATACGTGTAAAAAGGTGTCGGGAATCATCGTCGTTTTCAATGGCGACCTCTGGAAAAGTGCTGCTGCCGTGGAGAAGAAGAGTGTCCGGAGCGATCCAAGCCTGGATCGAGGAAAAGGAAGACCTGAAAGCAGAGGGGACAGAGTCTGGGTCACTAGCCAGTGACCAGGGGCACAATAGTCGAATGCCCTCAGATGTCGGGTGCTTCAGGTGAGTTGACGGGTGCCTTGACTCTTCAGCCACGAGGTCCAGGAGGCGTTGATGACAAACAGAAGCTGGATTCGAGCTGCCTCACAAAAATTCTGTCTAGTGCTGTGGTGTCGTTGACCAGATTGGACCCAACAAGCCTTGGCAACGGCAAGTCATGGGGAAGTGAAGAAAAGGCTGCGGTGCAGACCAGCAAGGTCTGAGGGACTCACCCTGCAAGGGTAAGTCAGGGAAAGTCTGGAGCAACCAGAAAAGCCCAAGCAGTTGAAGAGTTGCCTTCGTGGGGACACACTAGCCAATGGACTAGAGATCATGAAGGAGCCTCAAGCGGTCGCACTTGGAGCTGGCCAACGGGACACTCGTGGAGTGCAGGCCAATGATCTTCACTGCAGTTGGTGCTCGGGGCTAGGGCTACTTGGAACCCAAAGCACAGCATTGAGAGATGTCAGGAAGTTGATGCACTTGCAAATGTGCTTGGTGTCCAGGGGTCATAGTTCCACGTTACCCACGACAGCTACGGGCCTCAGCTTTGCTGGGGACTCAGGGCATCTTCGGGGAAGTCTGCAAATCTATGTCTGGTGATGCAAAGACTTCGGCGTCCGGCGGGAGCTTCAGCAATGCAGACCAGCCAGATGCTTTGTTGGTGCCTGCCAAGTAGGGGAGTCACTCCTGGACCCCAAGGGAGATTCTTCAGTCCTCTAATCTTAATGTAGAGTGTCGAAGGTCCAGGATTCAGCTTCAGAGTTTCGTCCAGGGATATCTAAAGTCCTGTTGCCAGGGTTCCTTACTTATACTAAGAAAGGGGGTTGGACTAACTCTGGGGACCCACCTATGGGAGGGTTTGGAAAGAGGGGTGGCTACACCCATTTCCTTTCTCCAGTTTCACGCCAGAGCAGGGGCTGGCAGCCCCTGCAACCGGTCTGAACTGGGGTATGCACGAGGACACCAAATGTGCCCCCAGTGCAGGACTTCAAATCACTCAGAGAGTGCACCACCCAGCCCTAATCCACTAAGGCCTGTCTGGGAGGTGGTAACATCTCCCTGAGACAGGAAACCTATTGTCCAGGCCTCCCCTGCCGGAGTTTCGGTCAGCAGCAGGAGGCCAGACTCGTGTCTGTGGCTGCAGCATCCATTTTGTGATGCCAGGCTCTGTTTAGTTGGTACCGGGTATACTGGTGCTGTCATGTCTCTCCCTCTAGAAGGGTGGGATCATACTCCCACACCAGGAACTGGCGTGGGGGCAAAATTCCAAGGTGTTTGACACCAAACACGATATGTTTCCGTGCAGCCATCCCAAAGTTAGCATTTACCGTTTAGATATAATGCACTTAAGAGTATATGGTCAGGCTGCACCACAGACAACCCCGGATAGGAGATTCCGAGAGCTGCAGAGGGGCTCTGCTCATGCATGGGCACCCTCTCACATATAACCAGGCACCCTGCCTTCAGGATTGATAAGGCCTGCCATAGGGGTGACTGATAGGTTTCTATGTGCAGTGTTAGGTGAGATATAGGGAACCTATATCTCTGCAAGAGTGCATGCACCACCTTACCCAGGATGCAGTAGCAGTCCTGTGGTGTCATTTTGGATGGCCTTCCAGGGGTGGCACAATACATGCTTCAGCCCCTGGTAGGCCTCTAGAGATACCTATGCCCTGGGTACATAGTATACCATATACTAGGGACTTATAAGGGCACTCCAGAATCCAATCTGTGATGTACCTAAAGTACAGGGAATCAATTTAGAGAGGAAGCAGCTAAACTGGGGTCCTGAATAACAGTGCCCCAACCAGACTAAGGTCGAAAAACAGTGATACACCAGCAAAAAGTGGGGGAAACCATAAGAGGCAGATCCTACTCTCCTACACAACACCTCTGTAGGAGAGTAGGATCTGCATCACATGGGTACCCCCACTTTTTGCTGATGCTTCACTGTTTTTCGACTTCCTGCTAATCAGAACCCCAGCCTAGCTGCTTCCTCTCTAAAATGGTTTCCATGTGCCCTAGGCACATCTCTGATTGGAATCTGGAGTGCCCTTGTAAGTCCCTAGTACATGGTATACTATGTACCCAGGGCATAGGTACCTCAGAGGCCTGCCAGGGGCTGAAGCATGTATTATGCCACCCCTGGAAGGCCAGCCAAAATGACACCACAGGCCTGCTACTGCAGCCTGAGTAGGTGGTGCATGCACCCCTTACAGTGGTATAGGCTACCTATATCACTACCATTGCACACACCTATAAACCTATAAGTCACTCCTATGGCAGGCCTTGACAATCCTGAAGGCAGAGTGCTTGGTTTTTATGTGAGAGGGTGCCCCTGCATGAGCAGAGCCCCTCTGCAGCATTCGGAGTACCTCCTCTGATGCTGTTTGCAGTGCAGCCTGACCATATACTCTTAAGTGCATTATATCCTCGCGGTAGAATGCTAACTTTGGACTGGCTGCACCGAAACATGTTGAGTTTGGTGTCAAACATCTTGGAATACTACCCCCCCACCAGTTCTGGCGGCGGGGGTAGCATTCCACCCTTCTAGAGGGAGAGACATGTACTCACCGGCCTACCCGGTAACTTCTTTCCAGAGCCCTGGCATCACAAAATGGATGCCGCTGCCACAGACACGAGTCTGGCCTCCTGCTGCTGACCGAAACTCCGGCAGGGGAGGCCTGGACAATAGGTTTCCTGTCCCAGGGAGGTGTAACCACCTCCCCAGACAGGATAGTGTGTATTGGGGCTGGGCGGGAGCACTCTCTGGTGCTTTGAAGTCCTGCACTGGGGGCACATTTGGTGTCCCTGTGCATACCCCAGTTCAAACCGGCTCAGGGGCTTCCAGCCCCTGCTCTGGCACGAAACTGGACAAAGGGAAAGGGGTGTAACCACCCCTCTGCCCTGACCCTCCCATAGGTGGGGCCACAGAGTATGTCCAACCCCTACCTTAGTATAAGTATGGGACCCCAGTCCTTAGGACTTTAGATTTACCTGGACGAAACTCTGACACAGAATCCTGGACCTTCGACGCTCTACTTTAAGATTAGAGGACTGAAGAATCTCCTTGGGGTCAAGGAGTGACTCCCCTGCTTGGCAGGCACCAAAGAAGCAATTGTCCGGTCTGCATCGCCGATGCTCCCGCCGGACGCCGAAGTCTTTGCATCACCAGAGGTGGATTTCCAGACTTTGCTGAGGCTGCCCTGAGTCCCCAGCAAAGATGAGGCCCATAGCTATCGTGGGTAACGTGGAACCATGACGCCTGGACACCGAGCACATTTGCAAGTGCATCCTCTTCCTGGGTTCCCACGAAGTTGTGCTTTGGGCTCCCAGTAGCCCCCGCCTCCAGCACCGACTGCACCAAAGATCACTGGCCCCCACTCCACGAGTGTCCCGTGAGCCAGCTCCAAGTGCGTCCACTTGAGGCTCCTTCGAGGTCGCTAGTCTGTTGGCTAGTGGGCCCTCCCGAAGGCAACTCTTATTCTAATTGGGCTTCCCTGGTTGCTCCAGGCTTGCCCTGACTTACCCTTGCTGGGTGAGTCCCTCAGACCTTGCTGGTCAGCACCACCGTCCTTCTTCTATTTCCACAAGACTTGCCGTTGCCAAGGCTTGTTGGGTCCAATCCGGTCGCTGACACCTCAGCAATCGACAGACATCATGGGACAGCTCGAATCCAGCTCCTGGTCATCGTCGACGCCTCCTGGACCTCGTGGCTGAAGAGTCAAGATGACCGCCAACCTACCTGAAGCACCCGACATCGGTGGGCATCCGCTCATCGCCTTCCTGGTCACTGGCTAGTGACCCAGACTCTGTCCCCTCTGCTTTCAGGTTCTTCAGATCTTCGATCCACCTTTGGATCCACCCGAACACTTTCAACTTGGCCGCCAGCAGCACTTTGCAGCAGATCGCCATTGAAAACGACGACGAAACCCGACCCCGAAAGACACCTATGCACCCGGCTTCCATGGGTGAGGTAACTCGAGTACTCCGGTGCTCCCGTGGGTATAGACTCTAGAACGACCCAGTTCTAAAAGGGTTTGCTCCAAGTCCTCCTCTAAGTGTCCCTTTTCTTTAAAATTCCAACCGCGACTTTCCCCATAGAAGTCAACGGCGATTCGCTGCTGTGTTCTCACACTGCAGTGTCCCCCGTGGGTCCCCTGTGTCACTACCTTGGGTGGTTCCTTGTGGTCCAAGCACTTCTACAGGCTCTAGGCCTTGTGTCTAGCTCAGTCGTGATTCTTATACCACTTTATTGGTATATGGTTTGGTACGCCCCTAGGGCTCAAACGTGTATTTGTGCTATTACTGTTGATAACTAACTTATAACTTATGTACTTCGAACTCTAGCCTCATAAAGAGACTAGAGGAGTGTGTTTAGCAATAAATACATATATTTTGAATATATACCTGGTGTGGTCCTCTTTCATTTGGTCACTCAAGAGATTATAGACTGGTAAAACAAGCTGCTTTACATTCCTTCAAGACTTAGCCTGAAGACTGCTCTCCATAGCTACCACTAGGATAGCTTTCAATAAAGGTTGTCTTTAACCTATATCCAATAAGGGGTTGTTTGGACTGGTACAAGGTGCCCACTATAATTAGTGGACAGCATATACCAGGCCAACTTCTCACATTGGTGGGCAGCATGTGGGATTCCAGCTTGCTATTGTTTTACCAGATAATCTCAATTGAATTGATCAACTGAAAACCACTAAGGGTACCTTAGGTACATATAAATCAAGCTTAGTATACAGTAAGTTCTACTGAACTTAGAGCTGTGTGTTAAGGGATAGCACACCCTTTCTACAACTCAAGAGAGTTTAGTAGGCCACACTAGAGTAGGTAGTGCATACACCACACCTCACTAGTAATGTCTTCAAAGCCAGGACCCAGTGAGTCCTTGCCAGAAGCCAGTGGGCTTCTTCCCTCCAAGTATGATAAACTCCCATTCTTGGAATTGAGAGCATTATGCAATACTAGGAAGCTGAAGGCAGGCAAAAGTGCCAGCACCCAACACCTCAGGGAGGTGTTACTGGCTGATGATCTCAGCAGACCCCTAGGGTCTGAAGGGGTAGGCAGAGAGGGTGGGGCAGAAAATGAGGAAGGGGTCAGGGGTGAAGAAACCCAGGCCCCCTCTGAAACTGGCCAGGAAGGTGACAATGACCTTGACCTGGAAAACCCAGCTATTCCTGTGGATGAAGGGGAGGATCAGGATGACCTCACCTTTGTCCCCCAGGAAGAGTTGAGAGTGTGCCAAGAAGGGCTAGATCTCCTTCTCAGGAGTCTAACCACTCTGACACCTCAATAGGGACCTCTGTCTCTTCTCATAGGAGAGAATCCTCTCATGACAGGAGAAAGAGACTGATTCAGTATGAGCAAGCCCAGCTTGAGCTCAGAAAACAGCAGTTGGCTATAGACAGGGAGTCCCTAGATCTCTACAAAGAGAGAAAAAGATGGGACTAGAGTCCCATGGTGGCAGCAATTTCCCCAGAGATAGGGAAAGGTCTTATGACCATAGAAACCTGAGCAAGATTGTCCCTCCCTACCAGAGTGGGGATGACATCCACAAATGGATAACTGCACTGGAGAGGGCCTGTAAAGTACAGAGGATCCCTCAGGAGCAGTGGGCAGCAATCTTGTGGCTCTCTTTTGCAGACAAAGGTAGAGATAAGCTCCTCACTGATAGAGAGGAGGATGCTGATAATTACACAGTCTTGAAGAGTGCTCTGATTGATGGGTTTGGCCTAACCACTGAACAATACAGGTTAAAGTTCAGAGATACCCAAAAAGCACAGACTCAAGCCTGGGTGGACTTTGTTGATTGTTCTGCCAAGGCTCTGGAAGGTTGGTTGATGGGCAGTAAGGTATGTGACTTCACAGGATTGTACAATCTTATCATGAGGGAGCAGATTCTTAATAATTGTCAAAATCAGCTGTTGCATCAGCACCTGGTGGACTCTGATCTGACCTCTCCCCAAGAATTGGGAAAGAAGGCAGACAAATGGGTCAGAACCAGGGTGAGGCAGAAGGTACAGAACCAAGGTGGTGACCCAAAGAAGCAAGATTCTAAGAACTCTGATAAGGGTGGGGAGAAGGGTAAAGACCAGAAGTCTTCACAAGGCCCCCAAAAATCTTCTTCAGGTGGGGATTCACAGTCTAACAAAGGGAAAGGCCAAAAGAAACCATGGTGCAAGGTCTGTAAGCAAAAGACCCACTGGACCAGTGATTGCACCAAGTCCAAAGACTCTACTCCAGCCCCCACCAATGCCCCTAAGGCACCTGCTCCCCCTAGTGCAGTTACAGTTGGTGGTGGGACTACACAAGCCAAGGGTTTAGTAGTGTTGACCCTGGGTAAGGAGATGAGCTCTGACCTAGTTAGAGAACTCACTCAGGCTGTCCTAGTCTGTGATGGAGGCATGGATGTGACCTCCTCTGTGAGTCCCAGTAATCTGGGCAAGTACAGGCAACAGCCCTTAATCAATGGAAAAGAGGCTTTGGCATTTAGGGACACAGGGGCAAGTGTCACCATGGTGACACAAGACCTTGTGAATCCTGGGCAGATTATACTTGGTGAAATGTACCAAGTGACCAATGCTAGCAATGTCAGAACAGACCATACTCTGGCAGTTGTTAACTTCTCCTGGGGAGGGGTAACTGGCCTTAAGAAGGTTGTGGTAAGTGCAGACCTACCAGTTGAATGCTTGCTTTGCAATGATTTAGAAACTTCAGCTTGGGCAGAAATGGAGCTCAGGACCCATGCAGAAATGCTGGGCATCCCTGCAGATGTGTTTGCTGTGACCAGGTCACAAGCCAAAATGTCTAACACTGAACAGGCCTTGGATTCTGGAATAATGGACCAAGTGCCCTCCAAGAAGAGGAGTAGTAGGGTAAAGGCAGTGCCTTCCCCCTTGGCTCAGAAGGAAGATCAGTTTCTTGAGGGGGATGATCTCAGTCCTGAGGAAGGAACTGTCCCAGAGGAACTTGAACCTGACCAGGTTGAGTTCTTGGAGACAGGGGGCCCTTCCAGGGCAGATCTGAGCCAGGAGCAGCAGAGCTGCCCCTCTCTTGAACCCCTCAGACAGCAAGCTGCTGCTGAGGCTGCTGGGAAAGCTAGTGGTCCCCATACAGTGTATTGGGATGATGGACTCTTGTACTCAGAGTGTAGAGACCCCAATCCTGGTGCCACCAGGAGGTTGGTTATACCTCTGAAGTTCAGGGGCTTCCTATTGACCCTAGCCCATGACATTCCCTTAGCAGGTCACCTGGGCCAGAACAAGACTTGGGACAGAATTGCCCCTCACTTTCACTGGCCCCACATGTCTGAAGACACCAAGGAGTTTTGTCGCTCCTGTGTAACCTGCCAGGCCAGTGGCAAGGCAGGTGGCACTACAAAGGCCCCCTGATACCACTACCTGTGGTGGGGGTTCCCTTTGAAAGGGTGGGGATTGACATTGTTGGTCCCATGGATCCCCAAACAGCATCTGGGCACAGGTTTATCCTGGTGGTAGTGGATCATGCCGCCAGGTACCCAGAGGCTATTCCCCTTAGGACCACTACAGCACCTGTGGTGGCAAGGGCCCTCCTGGGAATTTTCTCAAGAGTGGGCTTCCCTAAGGAGGTGTATCAGACAGGGGTGCTAACTTTATGTCTGGATACTTGAAAGCAATGTGGAAGGAGTGTGCAGTGACTTACAAGTTCACCACACCCTATCACCCACAATGCAATGGTTTAGTTGAGAGATTCAACAAAACCTTGAAGGGCATGATTAAAGGGCTCCCAGAAAAGCTTAGGCGAAGATGGGACATACTCTTGCCCTGTCTTTTATTTGCATACAGGGAGGTGCCTCAAAGGGGTTGGCTACAGCCCTTTTGAACTTTGTTTGGTCACCCTGTCAGGGGCCCATTGTGCTTGGTGAAGGAAGGATGGGAGTTACCTCTCAAGCCCCCAAAGCAAGACATAGTGGACTATGTACTTGGTCTCCGCTCCAGGATGGCTGAGTACATGAAAAAGGCAACTAAAAACTTTGAGGCTAGCCAGGAACTTCAAAAGCCTGGCATGACCAAAAGTCTGTACTGACTGTTTACCAGCCAGGACAGAAGGTGTGGGTGTTGGAGCCAGTGGCCCCAGCAGCTCTCCAAGACAAATGGAGTGGACCCCATACCATTGTTGAACAGAAGGGTGAAGTTACCTACTTAGTAGACCTGGGAACACCCAGGAGTCCCCACAGGGTTCTCCATGTCAACAGATTAAAACCATATGTGGACAGGGCAGACATGGGCTTGCTCATGGCTACTGATGAGGGACAGGAGGAAGAGAGTGACCCACTCCCTGACCTGCTCTCACAGAACCCTGATGATGGGTCAGTGGATGGTGTAGCCTTGGCAGACAGCCTCACTGCCCAGCAGCAAACGGATTGCAGACAGGTGCTCAATCAGTTCAGGCACATATTCTCACTGACACCCAGTCAGACCACCTGGTGCACTCATGAAGTGGACACTGGGGACAGTCTGCATATTAAAAATAAGATTTATAGGCAACCTGACCATGTCAGGGACTGTATCAGGACAGAAGTCCAGAAAATGTTGGATTTGGGAGTTATTGAACCCTCAGATAGCCCTTGGGCTAGTCCAGTGGTCCTTGTGCCAAAACCTCACACCAATGGTGGGAAAAGAGAGATGAGGTTTTGTGTGGACTACAGGGGTCTCAATGCAGTCACTAGGACTGATGCCCATCCAATACCTAGGGCAGATGAGCTAATAGACACTTTGGCCTCAGCCAAGTATCTAAGCACATTTGACCTGACAGCTGGCTACTGGTGTGAGAAGTTGGCCTGGTATATGCTGTCCACTATTTATAGTGGGCACCTTGCACCAGTCCAAATTCCTTATTCCTTATTCCTTGCACCTTCCTTATTGGAGATAGGTTAAAGACAACCTTTATTGAAAGCTATCCTAGTGGTAGCTATGGAGAGCAGCCTTCAGGATAAGTCTTGAAGGAATGTAAAGCAGCTTGTTTTACCAGTCTATAATCTCTTGAGTGACCAAATGAAAGAGGACCACACCAGGTATATATTCAAAATATATGTATTTATTACTAAACACACCCCTCTAGTCTCTTTATGAGGCTAGAGTTCGAAGTACATAAATTATAAGTTAGTTATCTACAGTAATAGCACAAATACACGTTTGAGCCCTAGGGGCGTACCAAACCATATACCAATAAAGTGGTATAAGAACCACGACTGAGCTAGACACAAGGCCTAGAGCCTGTAGAAGTGCTTGGACCACAAGGAACCACCCAAGGTAGTGACACAGGGGACCCACGGGGGACGCGTGCAGTGTATGAACACAGCCGCGAATCGCCGTTAACTTCTATGGGGAAAGTCGCGATTAGAATTTAAAAGAAAAGGGACACTTAGAGGAGGACTTGGAGCAAACCCTTTGAGAACTAGGCTGTTCTAGTGTCAATACCCACGGGAGCACCGGAGTACTCGAGTTACCTCACCCAGGGGAGCCGGGTGCATAGGTGTCTTTCGGGGTCAGGTTTCGTCGTCGCTTTCAATGGCGATCTGCTGCAAAGTGCTGCTGGCGGCCAAGTCGAAAGTGTTCGGGTGGATCCAAAGGTGGATCGAAGATCTGAAGAACCTGAAAGCAGAGGGGACAGAGTCTGGGTCACTAGCCAGTGACCAGGAAGGCGATGAGCAGATGCCCCCCGATGTCGAGTGCTTCAGGTAGGTTGACGGTCGTCTTGACTCTTCAGCCACGAGGTCCAGGAGGTGTCGACGATGACCAGGAGCTGGATTCGAGCTGTCCCACGACGTCTGTCGATTGCAGGGGTGTCGGCGACCGGATTGGACCCAACAAGCCTTAACAACGGCAAGTCTTGTGGAAATGGAAGAAGGACGATGTTGTAGACCAGCAAGGTGTGTGGGATTCACCCAGAAAGGGTAAGTCAGGGCACGCCTGGAGCAACCAGGGAGCCCAAGCAGAAAAAGATTGGCCTTCGGGAGGGCCTACTAGCCAATGGACTAGCGACCGCGAAGGAGCCTCAAGTCGATGCACGTGGAGCTGGCTCACAGGACACTCGTGGAGTGGAGACCAGTGATCTTCGGTGCAGTTGGTGCTGGAGGCTGGGGCTACTAGGAGCCCAAAGCACGACTTCGTGGGAGACCCAGAAGAGGATGCACTTGCAAATGCGATTGGTGTCCAGGGGTCACGGTTCCACGTTACCCACGACAGCTACGGGCCTCAGCTTTGCTAGGGACTCAGGGCAGCCTCGGGGAAGTCTGGAAATCCACCTCTGGTGATGCAAAGACTTCGGCGTCCGACAGGAGCTTCAGCGATGGAGACCGGACAATTGCTTCTTTGGTGCCTGCCAAGCAGGGGAGTCACTCCTTGACCCCAAGGGAGATTCTTTAGTCCTCTAATCTTGAAGTAGAGCGTCGAAGGTCCAGGATTCTGTGTCAGAGTTTCGTCCAGGTAAATCTAAAGTCCTAAGGACTGGGGTCCCATACTTATACTAAGGTAGGGGGTTGGACATACTCTGTGGCCCCACCTATGGGAGGGTCAGGGCAGAGGGGTGGTTACACCCCTTTCCCTTTGTCCAGTTTCGCGCCAGAGCAGGGGCTGGAAGCCCCTGAGCCGGTTTGAACTGGGGTATGCACAGGGACACCAAATGTGCCCCCAGTGCAGGACTTCAAAGCACCAGAGAGTGCTCCCGCCCAGCCCCAATACACACTATCCTGTCTGGGGAGGTGGTTACACCTCCCTGGGACAGGAAACCTATTGTCCAGGCCTCCCCTGCCGGAGTTTCGGTCAGCAGCAGGAGGCCAGACTCGTGTCTGGGGCAGCGGCATCCATTTTGTGATGCCAGGGCTCTGGAAAGTCAGTACCGGGTATACCGGTGTGTACATGTCTCTCCCTCTAGAAGGGTGCAATGCTACCCCCACTGCCAGAACTGGCGGGGGGGTAGTATTCCAAGATGTTTGACACCAAACACGACATGTTTCCGTGCAGCCATCCCAAAGTTAGCATTTAACGCGAGGTTATAATGCGCTTAAGAGTATATGGTCGGGCTGCACTACAAACAGCATCAAAGAAGGGTCTCCGAACGCTGCAGAGGGGCCCAGCTCATGCAGAGGCACCCTCTCACATAGGAACCACGCACTCTGCCTTCAGGATTGATAAGGCCTGCCATAGGAGTGACTTATAGGTTTATATGTGTGTATGTATGTAGTGATATTGGTAGCCTATATCACAGTAAAGGGTGCATGCACCACCTTACCCAGGCTGCAGTAGCAGACCTGTGGTGTCAGTTTGGATGGCCTTCCAGGGGTGGCACAATACATGCTGCAGCCCCTGGTAGGCCTCTGAGGTACCTATGCCCTGGGTACATAGTATACCATATACTAGGGACTTATAAGGGCACTCAGATTCCAATCAGAGATGTGCCTAAGGCACATGGAAACCATTTTAGAGAGGAAGCAGCTAGGCTGGGGTTCTGATTAGCAGGGCCCCAGCCAGACTAAGGTCGAAAAACAGTGAAGCATCAGCAAAAAGTGGGGGTACCCATGTGAAGCAGATCCTACTCTCCTACACCAGGGCTCTGGAAAGAAGTTACCGGGTAGGCCGGTGGGTACATGTCTCTCCCTCTAGAAGGGTGGAATTCTATCCCCGCTGCCAGAACTGGCGGGGGGGTAGTATTCCAAGATGTTTGACACCAAACTCGACATGTTTTGGTGCAGCCAGTCCAAAGTTAGCATTCTACAGCGAGGATATAATGCACTTAAGAGTATATGATCAGGCTGCACTGCAAACAGCATCAGAGGAGGTACTCCGAATGCTGCAGAGGGGCTCTGCTCATGCAGGTGCACCCTCTCACATAAAAACCAAGCACTCTGCCTTCAGGATTGATCTCAGGCCTGAAGAAGGAACTGTCCCAGAGGAGCTTGAACCTGATCAGGTTGAGTTCTTGGGGACAGGGGGCCCTTCCAGGGCAGATCTGAGCCAGGAGCAGCTGAACTGCCCCTCTCTTGAACCCCTCAGATAGCAGGCTGCTGCTGAGGCTGCTGGGAATGCTAGTGGCACCCATAAGATATATTGGGATGATGGACTCCTGTACTCAGAGAGTAGAGACCCCAAGCCTGGAGCAGCCAGGAGGTTGGTTATACCTCTGAAGTTCAGGGGCTTCCTAGTGACACTAGCCCATGACATTCCCTTAGCAGGTCACCTGGGCCAGAACAAGACTTGGGACAGAATTGTCCCTCACTTTCATTGGCCCCACATGTCTGAAGACACCAAGGAGTTTTGTCGCTCCTGTGTAACCTGCCAAGCCAGTGGCAAGGCAGGTGGCACCACAAAGGCCCCCCTGATACCACTACCTGTGGTGGAGGTACCCTTTGAGAGGGTGGGGATTGACATAGTTGGTCCCATGGATCCCCAAACAGCATCTGGGCACAGGTTTATCCTGGTGGTGGTGGACCGTGCCACCAGGTACCCAGAAGCCATTCCCCTTAGGACCACTACAGCTCCTGTGGTGGCAAGGGCCCTCCTGGGAATTTTCTCAAGAGTGGGCTTTCCTAAGGAGGTAGTATGTGACAGAGGTACAAACTTTATGTCCAGTTACTTGACTGCAATGTGGAAGGAGTGTGGAGTGACTTATAAGTTCACCACACCCTATCACCCACAATGCAATGGTTTAGTTGAGAGATTCAACAAAACCTTGAAGGGCATGATTAAAGGGCTCCCAGAAAAGCTTACGCGAAGATGGGACATACTCTTGCCCTGCCTTTTATTTGCATACAGGAGGTGCCTCAGAAGGGGGTTGGCTACAGCCCTTTTGAACTTTTGTTTGGCCATCCTGTTAGGGGTCCATTGTGTCTGGTGAAGGAAGGTTGGGAGTTACCTCTCAAACCCCCTTAACAGGACATAGTGGACTATGTACTTGGTCTCCGCTCCCGGATGGCTGAGTATATGAAAAGGCAACCAAAAACCTTGAGGCTAGCCAGGAATTACAGAAAGCCTGGCATGACCAAAGGCTGTGCTGACTGTTTACCAGCCAGGACAGAAGGTGTGGGTGCTGGAGCCAGTGGCCCCAGCAGCCCTCCAAGACAAGTGGAGTGGCCCCCATACAATTGTTGAACAGAAGGGAGAGGTTACCTATCTGGTAGACCTGGGAACTCCCAGGAGCCCCCACAGGGTGCTCCATGTCAACAGGCTGAAGCCATATGTGGACAGGGCTGACATGGGCTTGCTCATGGCAACTGATGAGGGCCAGGAGGAGGAGAGTGACCCTCTCCCTGACCTGCTCTCTCATAACCCTGATGATGGGTCAGTGGATGGTGTAGCCTTGGCAGGCAGCCTCACTGCCCAGCAGCAAACTGATTGTAGACAGGTGCTCAATCAGTTCAGACACATGTTTTCTCTGACTCCAAGTCAGACCACCTGGTGCACTCATGAAGTGGTCACTGGGGACAGTCTGCCTGTTAAAAGTAAGATTTACAGGCAACCTGACCAGGTCAGGGACTGTATCAGGACAGAAGTCCAGAAATGGCTAAAACAGATGAAGGGTGAAAACCCCAAACTTTTGAGGTGGTCCATTTCCCTACAGGGGATGGACTATACAGTGGAACATAGACCTGGGAGTAACCATGCCAATGCAGATGGACTCTCCAGATATTTCCACTTAGAACATGAAGACTTAACTGGTCAAGGTTAGTTTAATGTCCCTGCGTTTGGGGAGGGTGTGAGAAGTTGGCCTGGTATATGCTGTCCACTAATTATAGTGGGCACCTTGCACCAGTCCAAACAACCCCTTATTGGAGATAGGTTAAAGACAACCTTTATTGAAAGCTATCCTACTGGTAGCTATGGAGAGCAGCCTTCAGGCTAAGTCTTGAAGGAATGGTAAGCAGCTTGTTTTACCAGTCTATAATCTCTTGAGTGACCAAATGAAAGAGGACCACACCAGGTATATATTCAAAATATATGTATTTATTGCTAAACACACCCCTCTAGTCTCTTTATGAGGCTAGAGTTCGAAGTACATAAGTTATAAGTTAGTTATCAACAGTAATAGCACAAATACACGTTTGAGCCCTAGGGGCGTACCAAACCATATACCAATAAAGTGGTATAAGAACCACGACTGAGCTAGACATAAGGCCTAGAGCCTGTAGAAGTGCTTGGACCACAAGCAACCACCCAAGGTAGTGACACAGGGGACCCACGGGGGACGCGTGCAGTGTGAGAACACAGCCGCAAATCGCCGTTGACTTCTATGGGGAAAGTCGCGGTTGGAATTTTAAAGAAAAGGGACACTTAGAGGAGGACTTGGAGCAAACCCTTTTAGAACTGGGTCGTTCTAGAGTCTATACCCACGGAAGCACCGGAGTACTCGAGATACCTCACTGAGGGAAGCCGGGTGCATAGGTGTCTTTCGGGGTCGGGTTTCGTCGTCGTTTTCAATGGCGATCTGCTGCAAAGTGCTGCTGGCGGCCAAGTCGAAAGTGTTCGGGTGGATCCAAAGGTGGATCGAAGATCTGAAGAACCTGAAAGCAGAGGGGACAGAGTCTGGGTCACTAGCCAGTGACCAGGAAGGCGATGAGCGGATGCCCACCGATGTCGGGTGCTTCAGGTAGGTTGACGGTCGTCTTGACTCTTCAGCCACGAGGTCCAGGAAGCGTCGACGATGACCAGGAGCTGGATTCGAGCTGTCCCATGACGTCTTTCGATTGCTGAGGTGTCGACGACCGGATTGGACCCAACAAGCCTTGGCAACGGCAAGTCTCGTGGAAATAGAAGAAGGACGGTGGTGCAGACCAGCAAGGTCTGAGGGACTCACCCAGTGAGGGTAAGTCAGGACAAGCCTGGAGCAAACAGGAAAGCCCAATTAGAATAAGAGTTGCCTTCGGGAGGGTCCACTAGCCAACGGACTAGCGACCGCAAAGGAGCCTCAAGTGGACGCACTTGGAGCTGGCTCACGGGACACTCGTGGAGTGGGGGCCAGTGATCTTCAGTGCAGTCGGTGCTGGAGGTGGGGGCTACTCGGAGCCCAAAGCACAACTTTGTGGGAGCCCAGGAAGAGGATGCACTTGCAAATGTGCTCGGTGTCCAGGGGTCACGGTTCCACGTTACCCACGACAGCTACGGGCCTCAGCTTTGCTAGGGACTCAGAGCAGCCTCGGGAAAGTCTGGAAATCTACCTCTGGTGATGCAAAGACTTCGGCGTCCGGTGGGAGCTTTGGCGATGCAGATCGGACAATTGCTTCTTTGGTGCCTGCCAAGCAGGGGAGTCACTCCTTGACCCCAAGGGAGATTCTTCAGTCCTCTAATCTTAAAGTAGAGCGTCGAAGGTCCAGGATTCTGTGTCAGAGTTTCATCCAGGTAAATCTAAAGTCCTAAGGACTGGGGTCCCATACTTATACCAAGTTAGGGGGTTGGACATACTCTGGGGACCCACCTATGGGAGGGTCAGGGCAGAGGGGTGGTTACACCCCTTTCCCTTTGTCCAGTTTCGCGCCAGAGCAGGGGTTGGAAGCCCCTGAGCCAGTTTGAACTGGGGTATGCACAGGGACACCAAATGTGCCCCCAGTGCAGGACTTCAAAGCACCAGAGAGTGCTCCCGCCCAGCCCCAATACACACTATCCTGGTGCTACCAGGAGGTTGGTAATACCTTTGAAGTTCAGGGGCTTCCTATTGACCCTAGCCCATGATATTCCCTTAGCAGGACACCTGGGCCAGAACAAGACTTGGGACAGAATTGTCCCTCACTTTCACTGGCCCCACATGTCTGAAGACAGTAAGGAGTTTTGTCGCTCCTGTGTAACCTGCCAAGCCAGTGGCAAAGCAGGTGGCACTACAAAGGCCCCCTGATACCACTACCTGTGGTGGGGGTGCCCTTTGAGAGGGTAGGGATTGACATTGTTGGTCCCATGGATCCCCAAACAGCCTCTGGGCACAGGTTTATCCTGGTGGTAGTGGATCATGCCACCAGGTACCCAGAAGCTATTCCCCTCAGGACCACTACAGCACCTGTGGTGGCAAGGGCCCTCCTGGGAATCTTCTCAAGAGTGGGCTTTCCTAAGGTGGTAGTATCAGACAGGGGTGCTAACTTCATGTCTGGGTACTTAAAAGCAATGTGGAAGGAGTGTGGAGTGACTTATAAGTTCACCACACCCTATCACCCACAATGCAATGGTTTAGTTGAGAGATTCAACAAAACCTTGAAGGGCATGATTAAAGGGCTCCCAGAAAAGCTTAGGCGTAGATGGGACATACTCTTGCCCTGCCTTTTATTCGCATATAGGGAGGTGCCTCAGAAGGGGGTTGGGTACAGCCCTTTTGAACTTCTGTTTGGCCACCCTGTGAGGGGTCCACTGTGCTTGGTGAAGGAAGGATGGGAGTTACCTCTCAAGCCCCCAAAGCAAGATATAGTGGACTATGTACTTGGTCTCCGCTCCAGGATGGCTGAGTACATGAAAAAGGCAACCAAAAACCTTGAGGCTAGCCAGGAACTTCAGAAGGCCTGGCATGACCAAAAGGCTGTTCTGACTGTGTACCAGCCAGGACAGAAGGTGTGGGTGTTGGAGCCAGTGGCCCCAGCAGCTCTCCAAGACAAATGGAGTGGAACCCACACTATTGTTGAGCAGAAGGGTGAGGTCACTTACTTAGTGGACCTGGGAACACCCAGGAGTCCCCAAAGGGTTCTCCATGTCAACAGACTAAAGCCATATGTGGACAGGGCAGACATGGGCTTGCTCATGGCTACTGATGAAGGGCAGGAGGAAGAGAGTGACCCACTCCCTGACCTGCTCTCACAGAACCCTGACGATGGGTCAGTTGATGGTGTAGCCTTGGCAGGCAGCCTCACTACCCAGCAACAAACTGATTGCAGGCAAGTCCTCAATCAGTTTAGACATATGTTTTCACTGACACCCAGTCAGACCACCTGGTGCACTCATGAAGTGGACACTGGGGACAGTCTGCCTATTAAAAACAAGATTTATAGGCAACCTGACCATGTCAGGGACTGTATCAGGACTGAAGTCCAGAAAATGTTGGAGTTGGGAGTAATTGAGCCCTCAGATAGCCCTTGGGCTAGTCCAGTAGTCCTGGTACCGAAACCTCACACCAGTGGTGGGAAAAGAGAGATGAGGTTTTGTGTAGACTACAGGGGTCTCAATGCAGTCACTAGGACTGATGCCCATCCCATACCCAGGGCAGATGAGCTCATAGATACTTTGGCCTCTGCCAAATATCTCAGCACATTTGACCTAACAGCTGGCTACTGGCAGATCAGCCTAGCTGATACTGCAAAGCCCAAAACAGCATTTTCAACCCCTAGTGGGCATTATCAATTTGTGGTAATGCCCTTTGGTCTGAAAAATGCACCTGCCACTTTCCAGAGGTTGGTGAACACAGTTCTCACAGGACTGGAAGCCTATAGTGCAGCTTATCTAGATGATTTTGCTGTCTTTAGCTCCACCTGAGAGGATCACCTGGTCCACCTCAGGAATGTTTTACAGGCCCTGCAAAAGGCAGGCCTGACTATCAAGGCCACTAAGTGCCAGATAGGGCAGAGTCAGGTTGTGTACCTGGGCCACCTTGTGGGTGGAGGCCAGGTTCAACCTTTGCAGAGCAAGATCCAGACCATCATGGACTGGACTGCTCCCACTACCCAGACTCAGGTGAGAGCCTTCTTAGGCCTGACTGGGTACTATAGGAGATTTGTCAAGGGGTATGGATCAATAGTGACACCCTTGAATGACTTAACTTCTAAGAAAATGCCCAAAAAGGTTCAGTGGACAGTTAGCTGTCAAAAGGCATTTGATGACCTCAAGCAGGCCATGTGCACTGCTCCAATTCTGCAGAGTCCTGATTACTCCAAGAAGTTCATTGTTCAAACAGATGCATCTGAATTGGGGGTAGGGGCTGTACTGTCACAATTGAATGAAGAAGGTCAGGATCAGCCAGTAGCTTTTATTAGCAGAAGGCTGACCCCTAGAGAGAAACGTTGGTCAGCCATAGAGAGGGAGGCCTTTGCTGTGGTCTGGGCTCTGAAGAAGTTGAGGCCATACTTGTTTGGTACACACTTCCTGGTTCAGACAGACCATAAGCCCCTCTTATGGCTAAAACAAATGAAGGGTGAAAACCCCAAACTGCTTAGGTGGTCCATTTCCCTACAGGGGATGGACTTTACAGTGGAACATAGGCCTGGGAGTAACCATGCGAATGCAGATGGACTCTCTAGGTATTTCCACTTAGAACATGAAGACTTAACTGGGCAAGGTTAGTTTAATGTCCCTACGTTTGGGGGGTTGTGTAGGAGAGTAGGATCTGCTTCACATGGGTACCCCACTTTTTGCTGATGCTTCACTGGTTTTCGACATTAGTCTGGCTGGGGCCCTGCTATTCAGAACCCCAGCCTAGCTGTTTCCTCTTTAAAAGGGTCTCCATGTGCCTTAGGCACATCACTGATTGGGATCTGGAGTGCCCTTATAAGTCCCTAGTATATGGTATACTATGTACCAAGGGCATAGGTACCTCAGAGGCCTGCCAGGGGCTGCAGCATATATTATGCCACCCCTGGGAGGCCATCCAAACTGACACCACAGGTCTGCTACTGCAGCCTGGGTAAGGTGGTGCATGCACCCCTTACTGTGGTATAGGTTACCTATATCACTAAAAGCATACACACATATAAACCTATAAGTCACTCCTAAGGCAGGCCTTATCAATCCTAAAGGCAGAGTGCATGGTTCCTATGTGAGAGGGTGCCCCTGCATGAGCAGGGCCCCTCTGCAGCGTTCGGAGACCATCTCTGATGCTGTTTGTAGTGCAGCCTGACCATATACTCTTAAGCGCATTATATCCTCGCGGTAAAATGCTAACTTTGGAATGGCTGCACCTAAACATGTCGTGTTTGGTGTCAAACATCTTGGAATACTACCCCCCGCCAATCCTGGCGGCGGGGGTAGCATTCCACCCTTCTAGAGGGAAAGGCATGTTAACTCTGACGAGTCCGGTAACTTCTTTCCAGAGCCCTGGCATCACAAAATGGATGCTGCTGCCACAGACACGAGTCTGGCCTCCTGCTGCTGGACGAAACTCCGGCAGGGAGGCCTGGACAATAGGTTTCCTGTCCCAGGGAGGTGTGACCACCTCCCCAGACAGGACAATGTGTATTGGGGCTGGGCGGGAGCACTTTCGGGTGCTTTGAAGTCCTGCACTGGGGGCACATTTGGTGTCCCTGTGCATACCCCAGTTCAAACCGGATCAGGGGCTTGCAGCCCCTGCTTTGGCGCGAACTGGACAAAGGGAAAGGGGTGTAGCCACCCCTCTGCCCTGACCCACCCATAGGTGGGGCCACAGAGTAGTCCATCCCCTATTTTTAGAATAAAGGTAGGAACCCAGTCCTTAGGACTTTAGATTATACCTGGATGAAACTCTGAAACTGAATCCTGGACCTTCGACGCTCTACGACAAGATTAGAGGACTGAAGAATCTCCCTTGGGGTCAAGGAGTGACTCCCTGCTTGGCAGGCACCAAAGAAGCATCTGTCCGGTTCGCATCACTGAAGCTCCCGTCGGACGCCGAAGTCATCGCATCACCAGAGGTGGATTCTCAGACTTCCCCGAGGCTACCCTGAGTCCCCAGCAAAGCTGAGGCCCATGGCTATCGTGGGTGACTTGAGACCGTGACCCCTGGACACCGAGCACACTTGCAAGTGCACCATCTTCTGGGTCTCCCAAGAAGTCGTGCTTTGGGCTCCGAGTAGCCCTAGCCTCCAGCACCACCTGCACCGAAGATCACTGGCCCCCACTCCACGAGTGTCCTGTAAGCCAGCTCCACGTGCGGCGTCACGAGGCTCCTTCGCGGTCGCTAGCCCATTGGCTAGTAGCCCTTGACGAAGGCCAAACTTTACTTTACTTGGCATCCTGGTTGCTCCAGGCCTGCCCTCACTTACCCTCGCTGGGTGAGTTCCCCAGACCTTGCTGGTCTGCATCATCGACGATCTACATCTTACTCGAGACTTGCCGTTGCCAAGGCTTGTTGGGCCCAATCCGGTCGCCGACACCTCAGCACTCGACAGACATCGAGCAGCAGCCCGAATCCTGCTCCTGGTCGCCGACAACGCCTCCCGGACCTCGTGGCTGAAGAGTCAAGACAACCGTCACCGCACCTGAAGCACTCGACATCGGTGGGCATCTGTCCATCGCCTTCCTGGTCACTGGCTAGTGACCCAGACTCTGTCCCCTCTGCTTTCAGGTTCTTCAGAACTCCGATCCACTCTTGGATCCACCCGGACACTTTTCTCCTGGTCGCCAGCAGCACTTTGCAGCAGATCGCCATACGAAACGACGACGAAACCCGACCCCGAAAGGCACCTATGCACCCGGCTTCCCTGGGTGAGGTAACACGAGTACTCCGGTGCTCCCGTGGGTAGAGACTCCTCAAAGTCCTAGATCTCAAAGGGTTTTGTCCTAGTCCTATTTTAAGTGTCCCTTTCCTCTATTTTCCCGATCCCGACTTTCTCCATAGAAGTTAACGGCGTATCGCGGTTGTGTATTTACACTGCACGCGTCTCCCGTGGGTCCCCTGTGTCACTACCTTGGGTGGTTCCTTGTGGTCCAAGCACTTCTAGAGGCTCTAGGCCTAGTGTCTAGTTCAGTCGTGGTTCGCATACCACTTTATTGGTATATGGTTTGGTACGCCCCTAGGGCCCAAACGTGTATTTGTGCTATTACTGTGATTTAAGATCTTATAACCTATGTACTTCGAACTCTAGCCTCATAAAGAGACTAGAAGGGTGTGTTTAGTAATAAATACATATATTTTGAATATATACCTGGTGTGGTGCTCTTTCATTTGGTCACTCAAGAGATTATAGACTGGTAAAACAAGCTGCTTTACATTCCTTCAAGACTTAGCCTGAAGGCTGCTCTCCATAGCTACCACTAGGATAGCTTTCAATAAGGTTGTCTTTAACCTATCTACCATAAGAGTCGATTTGGACTGGTGCAAGGTGCCCACTATAATTAGTGGACAGCATATGCCAGGCCAACTTCTCACACCCAGTCCTTAGGACTTTAGATTATACCTGGACGAAACTCTGAAACTGAATCCTGGACCTTCGACGCTCTACGACAAGATTAGAGGACTGAAGAATCTCCCTTGGGGTCAAGGAGTGACTCCCCTGCTTGGCAGGCACCAAAGAAGCATCTGTCTGGTTCGCATTTCTGAATCTCCCGTCGGACGCCGAAGTCATCGCATCACAAGAGGTGGATTCTCAGACTTCCCGAGACTACCCTGAGTCCCCAGCAAAGCTGAGGCCCGTGGCTATCGTGGGTGACTTGAGACCGTGACCCCTGGACACCGAGCACATTTGCAAGTGCATCCTCTTCTGGGTTTCCCAAGAAGTCGTGCTTTGGGCTCCGAGTAGCCCTAGCCTCCAGCACCACCTGCACCAAAGATCACTGGCCCCCACTCCACGAGTGTCCTGTAAGCCAGATCCACGTGCGGCGTCATGAGGCTCCTTCGCGGTCGCTAGCCTGTTGGCTAGTAGCCCTTAACGAAGGCCAATCCTTTTCTTACTTGGCATCCTGGTTGCTCCAGGCCTGCCCTCACTTACCCTCGCTGGGTGAGTTCCACAGACCTTGCTGGTCTGCACCATCGATGATCTACATCTTAATCGAGACTTGCCGTTGCCAAGGCTTGTTGGGTCCAATCCGGTCGCCGACACCTCAGCACTCGACAGACATCGTGTACCAGCCCGAATCCTGCTCCTGGTCGCCGACAACGCCTCCTGGACCTCGTGGCTGAAGAGTCAAGACGACCGTCAACGCACCTGAAGCACTCGACATCGGTGGGCATCTGTCCATCGCCTTCCTGGTCACTGGCTAGTGACCCAGACTCTGTCCCCTCTGCTTTCAGGTTCACCAGAACTCCGATCCACTCTTGGATCCACCCGGACACTTTTCTCTTGGCCGCCAGCAGCACTTTGCAGCAGATCGCCATTCGAATCGACAGACGAAACCCGACCCCGAAAGGCACCTATGCACCCGGCTTCCCTGGGTGAGGTAACACGAGTACTCCGGTGCTCCCGTGGGTAGAGACTCTTCAAAGTCCTAGATCTCAAAGGGTTTTGTCCTAGTCCTCTTTTAAGTGTCCCTTTCCTCTATTTTCCCGATCCCGACTTTCTCCATAGAAGTTAACGGCGTATCGCGGTTGTGTATTTACACTGCACGCGTCTCCCGTGGGTCCCCTGTGTCACTACCTTGGGTGGTTCCTTGTGGTCCAAGCACTTCTAGAGGCTCTAGGCCTAGTGTCTAGTTCAGTCGTGGTTCGCATACCACTTTATTGGTATATGGTTTGGTACGCCCCTAGGGCCCAAACGTGTATTTGTGCTATTACTGTGATTTAATATCTTTGAACTCTAGCCTCATAAAGAGACTAGAGGGGTGTGTTTAGCAATAAATACATATATTTTGAATATATACCTGGTGTGGTGCTCTTTCATTTGGTCACTCAAGAGATTATAGACTGGTAAAACAAGCTGCTTTACATTCCTTCAAGACTTAGCCTGAAGGCTGCTCTCCATAGCTACCACTAGGATAGCTTTCAATAAGGTTGTCTTTAACCTATATCCAATAAGGGGTTGTTTGGACTGGTGCAAGGTGCCCACTATAATTAGTGGACAGCATATGCCAGGCCAACTTCTCACAGGGATTCCCCACCAGATGCAGATTTTTGGGGACTTTGAGAAGACTTCTGGTCTTTACCCTTCTCCCCACCCTTATCAGAGTTTTTGGAATCTTGCTTCTTCTGGTCACCACCTTGGTTCTGTACTTTCTGCTTCACCCTGGTTCTGACACATTTGTCTGCCTTCTTTCCCAATTCTTGGGGAGAGGTCAGATCAGAGTCAACCAGGTACTGATGTAGCAACTGATTCTGACAGTTATTAAGAATCTGCTCCCTCATGATTAAATTATAGAATCCTTTGAAGTCACACACCTTACTGCCCAGTAACCAGCCTTCCAGAGCCTTGGTAGCACAATCTACAAAGTCCACCCAGTCCTGTGTCTGTGCCTTTTGGGTATCTCTGAACTTTAACCTGTATTGCTCAGTGGTTAGGCCAAACCCATCTATCAGGGCACTCTTCAGGACTTGGTAATCATCAGCATCCTCTTCTCTTACAGTGAGGAGCTTGTCTCTACCTTTGTCTGCAAAGGAGAGCCACAAGATTGCTACCCACTGCTCCTGGGGGACCCTCTGAACTTTACAGGCCCTTTCCAGTGTAGTTATCCATTTGTGGATGTCATCCCCACTCTGGTAGGGAGGGACAATCTTGCTCAGGTTTCTATGGTCATGAGACCTTTCCCTACTCTAGTCCCAACTTTCTTCTTTGTCTATGAAGCTCTAGGGACTCCCTGTCTATAGCCAACTGCTCTCTTCTGATTCTCAACTGAGCTTCCTCATACTTGAGCAGTCTCTCTTTCCTTTCATGAGAGGATTCCCTCCTATGAGAAGAAACAGAGGTCCCTACTGAGGTGTCAGAATGGTTTGACTCCTGAGAAGGAGATCTGGACCTTCTAGGCACACTCACAACTCTTCCTGGTGGGACAAAGGGGAGGTCATTCTGATCCTCCTCCTCATCTGCAGGAGGAGCTGGGTTGTCCAGGGCAAGGTCATTGTCACCTTCCTGGCCAGTTTCAGAGGTCAGGTCCTGGGTATTTTTACCCCTGGCCCCTCCCTCATCTTCTGCCCCACCCTCTCTGCCTACCCTTGCAGACCCTAGGGGTCTTCTGAGATCATTCAGCAGAAGCATCTCCATGAGACGTTGGGTGTTGGCACTTTTGCCTGTCTTCAGCTTCCTAATCTTGCACAACTCTCTCAATTCCAAGAATGGGAGGTTGTCATATTTGGATGGCAGGAGCCCACTGGTTCCTGGCAGTGAAGACATTACTAGTGAGGTGTGGTGTATGCACTACCTACTCTAGTGTGGCCTACAAAACTCTCTTGAGTTGTAGAAAGGGTGTGCTAAGCCCTTGACACACAACTCTAAGTTCAGTAGAACTTACTGTATTTCTAAGCTTGAATTTATATGTACCTTAGGTACCTTTAGTGGTTTTCAGTTAGTCACACACTTGAGATTATCTGGTAAAACAATAGCAAGCTGGAATCCCACACGCTGCACACCAATGTGAGAAGTTGGCCTGGCATATGCTGTCCACTAGTTATAGTGGGCACCTTTCACCAGTCCAAACAACCCCTTACGGATGATAGGTTAAAGACAACCTTTAGTGAAAGCTATCCTAGTGGTAGCTATGGAGAGCAGCCTTCAGGCTAAGTCTTGGAGGAATGTAAAGCAGCTTGTTTTACCAGTCTATAATCTCTTGAGTGACCAGGTCAGGATCAGCCAGTAGCTTTTATTAGCAGAAGGCTGACCCCCAGAGAGAAACGTTGGTCAGCCATTGAGAGGGAGGCCTTTGCTGTGGTTTGTGCTCTGAAGAAGCTGAGGCCATACTTGTTTGGCACTCACTTCCTTGTTCAAACAGACCACAAGCCCCTCTTATGGCTAAAACAGATGAAGGGTGAAAACCCCAAACTTTTGAGATGGTCCATTTCCCTACAGTGGATGGACTATACAGTGGAACATAGACCTGGGAGTAACCATGCCAATGCAGATGGACTCTCCAGATATTTCCACTTAGAACATGAAGACTCAACTGGTCAAGGTTAGTTTAATGTACCTGCGTTTGGGGGGGGGGGTTGTGTAGGAGAGTAGGATCTGCCTCTTATGGTTACCCCCACTTTTTGTTGGTGTATCACTGTTTTTCAACTTTAGTCTGGCTGGGGCCCTGCTATCCAGGACCCCAGCCTAGCTGCTTCCTCTCTAAATTGATTCCCTGTACTTTAGATACACCACAGATTGGATTCTGGAGTGCCCTTATAAGTCCCTAGTATATGGTATACTATGTACCAAGGGCATAGACACCTCAGAGGCCTACCAGGGGCTGAAGCATGTATTGTGCCACCCCTGGAAGGCCATCCAAAATGACACCACAGGACTGCTACAGCAGCCTGAGTGAGGTGGTGCATGCACCCCTTACAGAGATATAGGTTCACTATATCTAACCTAACAATGCACATAGAAACCTATCAGTCACCCCTATTTCAGGCCTTATCAATCCTGAAGGCAGGGTGCTTGGTTATATGTGAGAGGGTGCCCATGCATGAGCAGAGCCCCTCTGCATCTCTCGGAATCTCCTATCCGGGGTTGTCTGTGGTGCAGCCTGACCATATACTCTTAAGTGCATTATATCTAAACGGTAAATGCTAACTTTGGGATGGGTGCACGGAAACATGTCATGTTTGGTGTCAAACACCTTGGAATCATACCCCCACACCAGTACCTGGTGTGGGAGTATGATCCCACCCTTCTAGAGGGAGAGACATGACAGCACCGGTATACCCGGTACCAACTAAACAGAGCCTGGCATCACAAAATGGATGCTGCAGCCACAGACACGAGTCTGGCCTCCTGCTACTGACCGAAAGTCCGGCAGGGGAGGCCTGGACAATAGGTTTCCTGACTCAGGGAGGTGTTACCACCTCCCAGACAGGCCTTAGTGGATTAGGGCTGGGTGGTGCACTCTCTGAGTGCTTTGAAGTCCTGCATTGGGGGCACATTTGGTGTCCTCGTGCATACCCCAGTTCAAACCGGTTGCAGGGGCTGCCAGCCCCTGCTCTGGCACGAAACTGGACAAAGGAAATGGGTGTAGCCACCCTTCTTTCCAAACCCTCCCATAGTTGGGTCCCCAGAGTTAGTCCAACCCATTTTCTTAGTATAAGTAAGGGAACCCTGGCAACAGGACTTTAGATATCCCTGGACGAAACTCTGAAGCTGAATCCTGGACCTTTGACGCTCTACATCAAGATTAGAGGACTGAAGAATCTCCCTTGGGGTCAAGGAGTGACTCCCCTGCTTGGCAGGCACCAACAAAGCATCTGTCCGGTCTGCATCACTGAAGCTCCCGCCGGATGCTGAAGTTTTTGCATCACCAGATGTAAATTTCCATACTTAACTGTGGTTTCCCTGAGTCCCCAGCAAAGCTGAGGCCCGTACCTGTCGTGGGTAATGTGGAACCGTGACCCCTGGACACTGAGCACATTTGCCAGTGCACCAACTTCCTAACATCTTTCGAAGCCGTGCTTTAAGTTCCAAGTAGCCCTAGCCCCGAGCACCAACTGCAGCAAAGATCACTGGCCTACACTCCATGAGTGTCCCGTGGGCCAGCTCCAAGTGCGACCGCTTGAGGCTCAGCAACATGCAACTGAACGAAGTACA